>JARPMR010000029.1:3782588-5032588 GCA_029955525.1 Oeneis ivallda
TTGTAGAGGTTTATTGTTAATATTAAAAAAAAACTATGTTAGTTAGAGCGTTGGTTTTATTTTTCTGTAAAATATACATAATGTATTCACATATATTCTATTGACCATAATTATTTAAGATTTTTCGATTGGTAAACTTCGGAGATAAGGGGGGGAACGGTATTTTTTTCGACATTATCGTCGGGGGACCGCTAAGTGAGAAAAACAGGTGTAGTCGCAGATGGCAACAAAAGAATTTACTCAAAATCGACACTACCGTCAACGTCGTCTGCCCTCACGTGTCGCGCGCGGCATTACGTAGAGCGTAGACTATAATACATGCATGAAACTTAAGATCGCTCGTACCTAAATGTAATTCGTAATAATTAGCTGTTGGAAAAATACTTTATAAACTTTAGCGGTCCCGCGACGCGACGACGACACTTGGAAAATAAAAATATTTGAACTTACATAATATATGTGACGATAATAATTATATATAGGTATAAAATATTATTTGTTAGTTTTTAGAGATTATTTTTTGTGTCGGGGGGTTTTTAAAATTTTTAATTTTATTCACAGAGTAGCTCATGTTTTTATTTTCTTTCACAGTTTAAACTTATAATAGGGTATTTGACTACTTTTAGAAAATCGTCTTAAATTGTTAATAATGCTATGCTGAAGCTAACAAAACATATATTTCGGCATAATTTTCATTATTTTTCATAAAAATCGAGAAATAAATTCAAAAAAATAAATTGCCGCCGAAACGTTCCATTTGCTCTCATGACGTAACAGTTCACATTTCAAACAATGACAATTTTATAATATGTGTTTAGGCCGCGTGTCGCATACTATTTGGTATTTAATAAAATAGTAACGATGAAAAACAGACGAAATTAGCCTATTACGCCGCACAAACACGTCGAAATGTATTGACAAAATGAGAATTCCATAGGTGGTGTGGACTGTGACGTCATTCGAGATCACGGAACGTTTTCGATCACGTGACCATGGCCAGAATTATAGCAATTTTATTGAATGTTTTCTAATTAAATAAAGCTTTATTTTTTAGTTTTGTCGTATGGAATAATGTTTTTAGATAATAATCTTTTAGGATGACACCAGTTGAAACGATATTTTTATTATAGTCAAATACCCTATTCTTATAGTTTTGTATTTAGGTATTTAAGTAGTTATATATTATTCTTTTTTTTTATTTCTGTGTATGATGTGACCCCTTAGATAATTTAGAAAATTGATGTGTGTTTGTATAAGTACCTACTTAGTTTATAAGTATTGTATAACTTTTGGAGTCCTAATAAATAAATAAATAAATACTTAAATAAATCTTGAGAAAAGCTGGTGTTAAATCTTATATGCTGGTACGCAAAACTTGCGTGCGACTCGCACTTGGCCGATTTTTTATTAAAGTCCGTCAACTGAACAGATATTGGTAACGCCCCCCTAGCCAAATTACACTTGGTTGTGTCTATTCTGTTTCTATCATCGTTAACGCTTTAGAGCAGGGGTTCCCAAAGATTTTTTATCACTCCCTTCTGAAAGGATTAGGAGGTGTGATAAAAAACTTTGAGAACTCCTGCTTTAGAGGAAGCGTGTATTGTGTGCGTAAGCGTGTAAGCGTGTTTGTTATATATATTATAAGCGTGTAGCGTGAATTCTATTCCGTGGAGCGAAGGAGCGATCAAGAACGTTGTTCGACTTGGCTGCCAATTAATCGTTTCTAAGATCGCTTCCTCTAAAGTAGGGGTACCCACAGTTTTTTATCACGCCTCCTATCCTTTCAGAAGGGAGGCGTGCTAAAAAACTTAGGGAGCCCCTGCTCTAAAGCGTTAACGATCGTAGAAAGAGAATAGATACAACGAAGTGTAATTTGGCTAGGGGGGCTGGTATTAATGGAAGCCAAACATAACTTCGTTTTCGCAGCGCGTTCATTGAGCGCATTCATTGCGTTCAAATGCGTCTGACAACGGCTTTGTTTTTCCTTACATCTGTCCGAAATAGACACGCCATTCAGAGCGGGCTACGTACTTACTTCTATTTCGGACACGCGTCGTGTTGAATGCTTAGCATTTTCTCAGTTAAGGTGGATTATACGAGTTTGCCTGCGAAATTCAAATTTAATTTGGTTTTTCGCAATTTGTAAACTAATACGACAAAGAAGGCTTATGGCATTCTAATTGCGACAATGGCAGTATCATCTTCACAGGTTTATATAAAAATCTTTACTTGAAAGTGACCAGTTTAAGAAATTAATCAAAATACCGAGTTGGACGTGAGTTACTCACAAATTAGTCGATATTCTGACTAATTTCTTAAACTGGACACTTTCAAGTAAAGATTTTTATGTAAACCTGTGAAGATGATAATTCTACTGGCGCAATTAGAATGTCATTAGCCTTGTTTGTCGTATTAGTTTACAAATTGCGAAAAACCAAATTAAATTTGAATTTCGCGGGCAAACTCGTATAATCCACCTTAACTGAGAAAATGCTAAGCATTCAACACGACGCGTGTCCGAAATAGAAGTAAGTACGTAGCCCGCTCTGAATGGCGAGTCTATTTCGGACAGATGTAAGGAAAAACAAAGCCGTTGTCAGACGCATTTGAACGCAATGAATGCGCTCAATGAACGCGCTGCGAAAACGAAGTTATGTTTGGCTTCCATTAATACCAGCCCCCCTAGCCAAATTACACTTCGTTGTATCTATTCTCTTTCTACGATCGTTAACGCTTTAGAGCAGGGGCTCCCTAAGTTTTTTAGCACGCCTCCCTTCTGAAAGGATAGGAGGCGTGATAAAAAACTGTGGGTACCCCTACTTTAGAGGAAGCGATCTTAGAAACGATTAATTGGCAGCCAAGTCGAACAACGTTCTTGATCGCTCCTTCGCTCCACGGAATAGAATTCACGCTACACGCTTATAATATATATAACAAACACGCTTACACGCTTACGCACACAATACACGCTTCCTCTAAAGCAGGAGTTCTCAAAGTTTTTTATCACACCTCCTAATCCTTTCAGAAGGGAGTGATAAAAAATCTTAAATCCTTAAGTCCATATTTTAAAGGACTCCTTATTTGTAACCCCCGACGGAAAGAGAGGGGAGTTTGACGGTGTATCTATGTGTCTGTGTATCTGTGAGGTTGTCTATTCCCTCATAGCTCCTAAACGAATGGATCAGATGCAGTTTTTTCTATTTGAAAGCAAACGTGATCGAGATGGATCTTAGCTGTAATTTATGAAGATAAGAGATGCGATTGTCTAAAGTTATTCCATTAATCGTAATCGATAACATTAGCGTCATAGTAAAAAAAAAAATATGTGAGCCGTCACGGGACGCCTGGCAGATGTGAAACATCGACATTATTTTGTAAAAGTAATATGCAGAAAAGAACAGATTGTGATAGGAACTAAATATGTCACTACACTAGCGGCACGCTATGATGGCCGGTTTGACGTTTGTCCGCTCATGAAGTTCCGTATTAATTGATAACGACTTTGAAGGAAATAATTGTATTACTTTATTGACGATAGTGATGTGCAGAGATTCATAAATTTTATCGAATGTAGTTTTAGGTTTAGGACTCAAAATTTATTTATTAAATTGATTTCTAAAATGTATACAAGTGTAGAAAAATCAGTTTGCACCATTTAAGGGGTGAATGTACTTGTGAATAAGAACAATTTTCACTATGTGGACAAACCTCTGAAATCGCAAAAAAATATTAGCTGTTTCATACAAAAGGTAAAATTTTTATTTTTATATGGTTTTCTAAATTGAAAATTTTTAAAAATGGAATCTAATACGATCGTCACATAGGATCGCTGGCTAGCACAACTACTACCTCCGGCAAACTCGCGTCAATGCTCAATGCAAAACAAAGCAGTTTCGAATTGACGTTGCTTCGAAAAGTATAAACTGTCAGTGCAATGCGATTGTGATATAGTTTTGACCTGGCTTTGGATTTCAAATATTGATACTGCATTACTGTTGACCCTTGCTCGTTAATTTGGACTCTGTTCAAGCCCTTTGTTGTGGATTTCGTCGATATGACCGAACGTACGCAGAGAACTGTTCTAAATAGTCAGACACGTGAGTTCGTAATACGCCTTCGTAACTATTTCGATCGTGAAGCTCAAAATGGAGGGCCAATTTTACCTATAACGTCAGTGGTTGAACGCGTAGCTGATGCGCTTAATATTGGACAACGAACTGTTAGACGGATAACTAAAAAAAAATATGGCGAGACTGGCACAGAAGAAAATAAACTTCACACACCAAAAAAGAGAAAACGAGCAAAACCAGTCGTAGGCATCGATAGCTTTGATGCCGATGCTATCCGAAGACATGTTTACGGCTACTATTTACAGAAGGAGTATCCAACAAGAAAAAAGTTGGTGCATTCACTGAAGGAAGCTGGATTATTCTTCGGTGGGGAAAGTTCTTTAACGAAGATTTTGAAGACCATTGGATTTCGATACAAAAAATGTAACAAACGCAAAATATTGATGGAAAGATTTGATATAGCGATGGCAAGGTATACTTTTTTACGGCAAGTGAAAGAAATCAAAAATTGGCAAAATGTTGTGTTCTTGGATGAAACATGGCTTAATGCTAACCATACTGTAGGCCGTTCTTGGAACGATGACACAGCAGCATCTACTTCCAAAGTTCCTGTAGGAAAAGGATCGCGACTTATAATTTGTCACGCCGGAACCATCAACGGGTTTGTCGAAGGTTCTCTCATGGCTTTTGCGTCAAAAACCACTGGAGACTATCATGAAGACATGAATGGAGAAAAGTTTACTGAATGGTTTACCTCAATGTTGTGTAGCCTCCCTGAACCATCTATTATAATTATGGACAACGCCCCATACCACTCGATGCAAATTGACAAGCCACCTGCCCAATCCCAAAAGAAAGCTGATATCGTCGCATGGCTTCGTAAAAATGGCGTAGATGCAAACATGAATATGTTAAAAGCGGAATTAGTACGTCTTTTAAAAGAAAACAAACCAACCAAGATCCGATACGTCATTGACGAAATAGCATTAGAACATGGGCACAGAGTTATACGGTTACCGCCTTACCATTGTGAGTATAATGCGATTGAGTTGGTGTGGGCTCAAATTAAGGGATATGCTGCAAGACACAATACAGAACCCCCATTTACCACAAAAAAAATGCTAAAATTATTAGAAGAAGCTTGTGAACATGTGACTAAAGGAGACTGGGAAAAGGTTGTGAATAGAACTGTTAAATTAATAAGGGAAGATTATGAAAGAGATGTGGAAATAGATAATATTATAGAAAACGAACATATAATTATTAATGTAGGTGATGATAGCAGTGACGACAGTGAAAATAGTAGTATGGACGAATCTGATTAATTATGGCCTTTTGTGGCACCTTTTTTGGTATCTTTTGTATTCATATGTTTCTTGTGTGCATATAAAGTATGTATATTCATTTTCATTCAAATATTCAGTTCGTTCAAATAAATTAAATAAACATATACATTTTTGTTTTATTAAACCTATTTAATCAGGTACAAAAACAAAACTTAATTGTTTTTTGTTCGAGAATAAATTGACATTCCACATCACTATTGTAATGTGTCAAACCGGCCATCATAGCGTGCCGCTAGTGTAAGTAATACATATAACATCGCATGCCGTGGCGACCCGTCGCCACGGCATGCCTCACCACGCCAGAAATCTGTTTTACGTGCGGCTATAGATGTTTCACATCAAAAACAAATTGCATTGAATTATAGCTCAATTTCGGGTAGGTATGCATTCATATACCTACGTTTATATATTACAATAGGTACGCTCCCATAACGCTCTATAATAAAATCGGTTGTACTGAATTTGTGACTTTATTAAATCAATACCATCAAGGATTACTTTACTTTGACGCTAATGTCATCGAATACGAATACGATCAATGGAATAACTTTTAGACAATTGGTACCCTGGTCAAGCGTTTTTAGCGTAAAGACGTTTTACATAATATTGTGCGATTAATTTGAAATATGGTGTTTTACTACTAACTTCGGATTATTTCCGAGACACGGTAACCTTGAGCTGATGCTGCAGCATCAAGTAGTCTGCGGGATAACCAACTCCTTACTTACAAGAGATATATTTGGATATGTTTGAGCTCATTAGTATGGTCTCAACTCAATAGATGATGATCGAGGATCGATGAGGGGGATCTAATGATTGAGCAGAAAACTGGGTAACAGGGTATCAGGTACGTACATGGTATAGTCTGGCCATAGATTCACATGCCAGGAGTGTTATTTTTCAATAATTTATACTTGTTGCTATGAGATGCCATCCCGGGGTTCTGTAATGCACGCAGTAACCGCACTATGACGCGAGATCAACAATAATTAGGACATACACTCAAAGAACCTCTTTTTTGAAAGTGTTTAAAAAGGATATTTTGTAGGTTTCATCGCATATTCGTACTATATTTTGCGATCGTAATTTTTATCGAAATCAATCTGTAATCATACTAATTATAGATATAGCTCAATTACCACTCACTCACTGATTGATAAAATTGTTCTCCTAGAAAGAGACAGAAAACGATACAATGATGTAGGTACGGGAGATCATGTTCGGGTGCGGGATTCGAGGTAGGGAAAAATAATGACATTTCGGAAAAGCAAGATGGCGGCCGACGTGATTCTTGCAACTCTTTTGTTTTCCAACCGATTTCGTTACATACAACTCGCAATTATTGAAGAAATTAGTAAACGATCAATAGAAAACGTGGAAAAAATTGGAAAAACAAGCTGGCGACCGAGCTGTTGTGTTTTAAAACTTTTGATTTTTCGAGCTGCTTTAGCAGCTCGCGCACTGAGCGAAGTAGGTACTAGTAGTAGGTATTATAAATGCGAAAGTGTGTTTGTTTGTTGGTTTATTGGTTTGTCCTTCTATCAGGCTGCAACAGAGGATCGACGTGAATTTTTTCGTGGGTATAATTGTGGACCTGGAGAGTGACATAGGCTATTACTATTTATCTCGGAAAATCTAAGAACGTCCGCGTGGATTTACTTTTTCAAATCTTTACTTCCCGCGGGATTTTAAAAAACTAAATCCACGCGGACGAAGTCGCGGGAATCAGTTAGTAATCTACATCTACACTTAATATTACTAGTGGTTCGCCCCGAACTGAGACCTCGTGGTAACGGTATCCCATAATTACTTATTTATTCAATAGATATATGACGATCAAATTTGACATATATTATTATGACCGTTTTCACCAACCATACCTAAATCATCCCCTCTGTAGAAGTCTCTTTACGTAGGTAGCCCCTAAATACAATCCTAACATCCCAATATCATTTTCACCTTTAGTTGTCCCGTAGAGGTTCGTAATAACAAAGTTGACAGAAAGCGTCAACTAACTTAACATATGTAGCCCGTAAAGGTTAGGGAACTGTAGTGAAATCAGGCCTCAATCAAACTTAGGTATAGTTTTTTGGAACATTCAAATTAAATTATTTGTACACAGCGGCATCTATCGACACGATCAGAAAACATGTAAAAACAGACTGCAACGTGAAGTTTTATTGATGTTTGATATTTAACTAAATAATAATTTTAATCTGAATGACTATATCAATGATTCTCTTTTCTAGCTTGCCATTCATTTTACTCATACATCATAAGTTAAAGGGCTTTCAAACATTAGACATCGTCGAAAAATTTCATATATACAATACTATATTAAACCTAATTCTAAAATTAAAACTAAAATAAAAACTAATTAAAATCTAAAACCCCATCCAAGCCACCGCAGTGTGGCATAGTACCCAAGATGCTGGCAGCATTACCTCTTTGGATGGCCAAGCTAATCCTTTGGCCAAGGTAGCTGCCAGCTCTTGGATCCCCGGTAGACTCGATCACTCTTTTTGATATCTCTAAAAAATAGTGCGCGAGCCTCCGGGCCCCACGGCCCCAGGGTCTCTACACCAAAAGGCGCAAATATGAAACCACTGTCAAGTTTTTCATATTTGCGCCTCTTAGCCTGTTCGGCGTTAGTAGCCGCTGCACCCGCCACAGAGGAGGTCGCATGGATGTGGGAAGCAGCTAGAGTATCTACACAGGTGGCATCCCTCACAAGCAAGCGACCTCCCTGTCCTCCAAGGAACAAGCGTCATACCATCAGGTCTCCTGCCATCACTACGTGCCAAACCAATAGGTTCTAATACAGCTGGCACGTGAGCAGTAGCAAGAGACCTGCGGATGATGTCGTTGAGGGCATTGTGGCGGGAGAAACGACCAGCGCTCTTCAAACAGGAGAGCCCGTGATGACCGTAAGTGTCGACGCGGTCACCGCAGTGGCAACGGTGAGGCTGGGTTATTTTGGCGCCAAGCCTAAGACCAACTACCACTGCAAGAGTGGCGTGGTCTAAAAGAGTGCCCAGATTAGCAGAAGGGATAGCATGGAGCCAGTGTCCGGATTCTTTCGCAGAGACAGCGAGAAGACGAGCACGGTCTTTAGAATTTGCTTGCATTAACATTGCGTCGAAAGTTTTTTTACAAATAATGTCATCCCACTGTCTCTGGGAAGGAAGAGAAACCGGCAATTGATTTGGGCTAATCGCTGACCATCCATTTCTTGCCTCTGCCAAGTACGACACCTCAATTGATCCCAAAGACTGGGATATAATTTTTTCAAAGAGAGTGTGTGTACTATAAGCAGAGGAAAGAAAAGCTGGCAGAGAGACACTAGAAATTTTGCGGATTCCCAGACCTCCATACCTGATCGGAAGAGAAGCCTGGGCCCATACTTGATCATCTATCGGACAATTTAAGATGTCAGATAGAATATTTTGTATAAAATTATCCAAATTTTCCAATAAATTATTAAATTTCCAAAGAGGTGAACATCTAACGAAATAAGTAAATTTTGGAACAAATAAGCAGAATCGAATGATGGTCATTGCCATATGAGGATTAATATCTAACAGATGATGGGAAGTGTTTTTGAATTTAGAAATTAAGTCAGTAAAAAATTGAGGAACTGAGGCCTCTAGAACTGGTGCTCCTAAGAGGCGAAGTGACTCATCGTTTAAAATTTTAATACCCGGAGCTAAAATATTGATTTTATTTAATATGTGCGGTTTGGATTCGGCCGAAAAAGAATTTGGAATATAAATTTCACATTTATCAAAGTTAAGTTCCAAGCCAATAGTTTTAAATTTTGATATAATTATTTCCAAATCCTCCAAAACCGAACTCACTTCGCCGCCCAAGGTTCCATCATCCAAATACCAAACATTGAATTTGGAATTTAGAACCGAAATTATAGGGTGTATGGCCAAACTAAAAATAACTGGTCCAAGCGAATCCCCCTGCTGACAGCCGACAGCGGAGCTCAGAACATTCTTTTTGTGTTCGAGCTTTGAAGGTTCCCGGTAGCACTGCGCCAAGTATGGGAAAAACTGTGGAAATTTATTTTTTACTTCTGAGAAGAGGACCCCCCGATCCACTGAATTGAAGGCATTCTTCACATCAATTTTAAGGAGTACCTCCTCCCGGGAGTTAAGGAGGAATGTGCGAGCAGCGTGAACAGCTGCTTCGCATCCCCCCTTTACCCCAAAGCCTAACTGAATTGGGACAAAATTAGAAGATATTAAAGGAAGAATTTTTTTACAGCAAATTTTGCAAACGACGCGCCGAATCGTTGAACCCACTGCTATGGGACGAATACCACCATCCTTTTTTTTTAGGGCACATAAATTTGCTCCATATAAGGTTTTAGTTATTTCATGGGGTACTCGTCCAGATAGCATCAGGTTCACCAGATCAGTGATCGATTTCAGAAGGGTACCACCTACGTCAACGTTTGCACCACAAACTAAGTCTTTAAAGTGCTGTGGTGACAAACCATCGAGCCCTGCAGCGGAACCACTTCTGAAAGACATCAGAGCTCCCAGCACGTCATTTGTAGTGGCCTGAAAAATAAAATCGCTATTTGTCGGTGGGTCTGGAAAAGAGGAATCAGGAGAAGGAGATGGGTGTTTAGAACGCAGTGCTTCCAGAGTCTCCGCTGTATCAGGGGCAATTGTGTCACTGGAGAATAAAAGTCGAGCCGCTCCCTTAAGGTCGCCGTCGCTTATTTTGTTTTCAATAAATTTTTTTTTATCATAATTGTGTTTCAAATATGGATGAGATTGTGTATGTGTATAATTTTAATTGAATATGTTATTATATGTATTAGTACTTGTCATACAAAATAATAAGAATTTACATATTATAGCTGCGTTTGCAATATGAGATGAGAGCGCCATCTATTGACATCATTGTGAAGTTCTATTAAAAATACTGCAGCTCATTAAAAGTTAAATAATTTAGTTTCTTTATTGAATTTATGTAATTCTAGTATTTGTTGTTCAAGTACATGACATAACGGTAATAATTATAAAATTTTCAAGACCGGGGTTCAATGGTTAATTCGTTCTGAGGTTAAATATAATCTCCACTTTGTAAATTTTACTTAGGATAAAAATTAAAAAATAAATACTTTTGTACTTTGTTCCAAATTATCTTTAAAATGATACACTCCAACTTTATGAAAAGTTATAAAAAATATTTTACTTCGCATTCGCTTCTATGAGAGCCCCCTTAATTAAAGATGTTTATAACTTTTTAAGCCATTTTCGGCTGGAGGCCATCGGTTTACATATTATATCTAAAATTGAAGTATATTTGTAAAAGACTATATTATCTAACATGATAGAATCAAATTTATCTTTAACAATGTTAAACTTAAATTAAATGCATTATAGTTTACTCTAAAATTAAAACTACCTACTACATTAAAATTAAATTAATTCTAAAATTAAAACTAAAATAAAAATTAAATAAAATCTAAAACCCCATCGAAGTCTCTGCAGTGTGGCATGGTACCCAAGATGCTGGCAGCATTACCCCTTTGGATGGCCAAGCTAATCCTTTGGGCAAGGTAGCTGCCAGCTCTTGGATCCCCGGTAGACTCGATCACCTTTTTAGTTAGCTCTACAAAAAGCGCTCGAGCCTCCGGGCCCCACGGCCCCAGGGTCTCTACACCAAAAGGCACAAATATGAAACCACTGTCAAGTTTTTCATATTTGCGCCTCTTAGCCTGTTCGGCGCTAGTAGCCGCAGTTGAAATTGAAGTAATTACGTTCAGTTATTCAGAAGTTATAAGGCTCTGACAGACGGACGGACAGACGGACGGACGGACAAGTGCAAATTCATTCAAGTAGACTCAGAGACCTTCGCTTCGCTCGGTCGATAAAGAGGAAAGATTTGTTTGTTTGCTTGTTTGTTTGAATTGAATAGGCTCCGTAACTACTGGACCGATTTGGAAAATTCTTTCACCATTATAATCCTACATTATCCCTGATGAACATAGGCTAGTAAAATATTTTCAAAAAAGTTATGGATCCGTATGAAAACTTCGATAATGAAACCCAAGGTGTGAAAAAAATACCAAAAAAAAAATCCTTATATCATGTATGTTTGTTACTTCTGCTACAGACTTTAATATAGGTACCGAAATAAAGAATAACTGAAAATGGAAAAGTGTCCATACATATTATATATCTTAAAAACTACTGAACCGATTTTGATGAAACCGAATGCCATTGTGTCATTGTGTGTCGAATTGATAACCTCCTTTTTTGAAGTCTCTATCTATTAAAAACCGACTTCAAACGCCCCTACAAAGTTTAAAATAATTTTAGTTTGCATTGTCAGCTCGTACAATCGTTCCCCAATCAGGACGAAGCTTAAGAGGTCTCAGTATGCTCGACCGAAGTTGCCGGCGCACGTGGGTAACCTGCTTGCTATTTCACCTAAGGTGGAAGACACGGGTAAGCCCGCGAAATTAAAATTTAATTTGGTTTTTCGTAATTAGTAAACTAATACGACAAAGTAGGCTTATGACCTTCTAATTGCGCCAGTGGAGTTATCATCTTCACAGGTTTACATAAAAATCTTTACTTGAAAGTGACCAGTTTAAGAAATTAATCAAAATACTGAGTTGGACGTGAGTTACTCACAAATTAGTCGATATTTTGATTAATTTCTTAAACTGGACACTTTCAAGTAAAAAATTTTATATAAACCTGTGAAGATGATACTGCCATTGTCGCAATTAGAATGCCATAAGCCTACTTTGTCGTATTAGTTTACAAATTGCAAAAAACCAAATTAAATTTTAATTTCGCGTGCAGACCCTTGTCTTCAGCCTTAAGAGGTCTCAGTACGCTCGACCGAAATTGCGCACGTGGTGGGTAACCCTGCTTGCTATTTCACCTAACATTGTGTGAGAAACAGATAGGCTCAGTGAAGAGCAGTGTAGCGAGTGCATGCGCGCACACTACCGTCGGCCGGCTGGTCCTTCCCTCCGCCACCCGCGCGCAGTCGAATGTTTTGGGTGATAGGCACGATTTCACCGAAATCAAGCGCGCGAAAAGAGTTGAACAGTCGTTTGGGAAAATTGTTTTTGGGAAAAAACTACTAAATGTATGTATGCAAAGTAAAGTTATTTCAACTCATGAATAAATAAACAGTTTCTAATGATAAATTGTTTTAGAATTTTCATACTCCTAATCTTATTTATTTGCGCTCAAAGTTGTTATAAGTTTAGTGTGAAAATAGGAATCTTTCGAGGCTCGTAACTTTAAAATCAATATTTTTTTCAATATTTTACATATCAATAAACCTAGATAATGGCGAGACAAATCGTCATAATACTTAGTTTTGAGCGTACAATATCAAATAATGTAGTAATCACTCTTCTACGTTTGTATATGATTATGGTACCGGTTTGTGTCGCCTTAAGTCATCTGCTAAGTACCTACATGAATGACAGTAAAGAATTGTGACCAATTGAATCCACACCCACGACTTCCTTCTGCCTTAATAGGTAGTGTTCTTCAGTATATTCACGTGAGAGCGAGAGAGGTGCTATTTCAATACAACATTTACATCATCATCAGCAACCCATCAACGGCTTACTATACTGAGCGCAGGTCTTTCGTTAGGTCGTAGGTTCAGAGAAGGGTATATCCCAGCTATAGCCCATAGTCCACCACGCTGGCCCAATCCGAGTTGGCGGACATCGCACACCTTATCGAGAACATTAGTTCAACTCTCAGATCTGCAGGTTTCTTTACGGTGTTTTCCTTCACCGTTTATTTGGAACGTAGTTCCTTATCGCGCGATGCGAAAGGGGGCTAGACGGAAAAAAATTAAGACTAAATTGAACCGACACTTTTTTAAATGTGAATTTGGCATCGTGTTCAATATTTTCACACTACAATATTAAATCTCCGTAGCCTTGTGGTTTGTACAGTCGCGTAAAGGTCGATGGCTCGAATCCCAGCTCGACAGACTTAATTTTCTATTTTGAATTTTATTTTATTTTTTATTTCTACATGTGGAATTTTTCCCTAATTTTTTATTTTTATTATTAATTTATTATTAAAAGGAACTTCGTTCCAACCGAGTGTTCCACGACACTCACGTCTTTTTAGGGTTCCGTAGTAAACAAGGAACCCTTATAGTTTCGCCATGTCCGTCCGTCTGTACGTCTGTCCGTCTGTCCGTCCGTCCGCGATTTAGCTCAGAGACTATTGGTACTAGAAATCTGTACTTAATTTGGCAAGGGTATAAATATCAATCACGCCGACAAAGTGGTGAAATAAAATTGTGAAAAATATTTTTTTTGGGGTACGTCCCCTATATGTAAAGTGGGGATGAATTTTTTTTTCTCGTCTATCCCATAGTGTGGGGTATCGTTGAATAGGTCTTTCAAAAATATTGTGGGTGTGGGAACACCATTTTTCAATTCAGGATTCGTTTGTGAAATATAATATTTTAAAGTGCTAAATTTTATTAGAGTCAAGTGTCCCTCCCCTCTGCCAGCAAAATGGTTGTATATAGGATACAAGAAAAAATTCACAGCAGCAGTATATATAATGAATTTTAAAGGAAAGCTATCACGGCTAAGTAGGGTTCATTAGTTAAAGAGTTATATCTGTTTTTCCTAAGTGAGATATTACACGTAGTGTAAGTTGCATATTTTGTAATATATTATAGTATTTAAAGCATGGAACTCAAAATGTATTCAATATTCATAAATAAAATAAAAGCACTATCCTAGGTCAGCAATAATATTTGAGATTATATTAATTTTTAGTGTAGGGTTCCGTAGTTGAAAGCAACTACGGAACCCTACACTGCGCGTGGCCCGACACGCACTTGGCCGGTTTTTTTTATACATTATAGGCACACGCTTGACCACTATCACACCTGATGGAAAGTAATGAATAATGATGTGGCCTAAGGTGGAACGCGTGTGCCTAGATATAACCCATACTCTTGCTTTAAAGATACCCAAATTGTATGTGTTAGGAAATACAGGCAAATAATTTCGATAAGTCAGAGTTGCGTGCCCGGTCTGCGACTCCTCGAATAGGAGACCACAGTCCTAGAACCACTAGGCTATCACTGCTATGTTGACATTTGATGTTGACATCGTTATGCGGGTGGTGGTATCTGAAGCTTTTTTTTTGGCGTGATAACGTCTTATAAATCGATGAACACCGGCTGCATCCACGAAAAAGTGTCACGTTCCGCCTGAGCCTGCGCGTGCAAGCGAGAGCGCGGAACAAGCGATAGAGAGGCACGATCGGCCCAAACGTTGGCTTGTGACTAAAGAAAATTGTAATTCTCAATTAACGCCTTCTTTGTATTATACAAAATAATGATAATTCAGTGATAATAATTCAATTCAATTCATAAAAGTATGCAATTTTTCATCGATGTTTGTTTATGACGTTATCACGTAAAACTATCGTCCGTAAACCGACTTTACAGACAACCAATTTTTTATTTGGTATTGATGAACATCCTCAATTAATTCACCTCTTTGTGGCATACATTTAAGTGTCCGGATCTCAGTCTGTGAGAAATAGCAATTTACCTCCTAAGTACCTCCCCTACGAATCTTTAATTTCAAAAAGTTTCAATTCAGTGTCTAGCCTACCTCATATACTTCCAGGGTAAGTAGTAAGTTGTATAATATGAGGAAACTGAGTAATAAAATCTTACAATCAAAGTGGTCTTAAAGTAACAAGCAGACAAGCTTTTCATGCATTCAAGGCTAAATATACTTACCTACTTGACATTGTAAGGTGTCCAGAGTTTTCATAAAAACGTTGTTTTGCTTTTAACAAAAAATGTCGAATTGATAGTGAAAACTTTGCAAGTGTAATGTAATGAGACGATTAGTTTTTCCTGCGGAAAAATATAGGTACAAATCATGCAACATTCAAATAAATCGAAATTCTAATGCAAAAATAAACGCAGGCAAAAAACAGCAATAATTAAATAAATTCATCAAAGCTAGCAAGATTAGCAGATATAGGTAAAGGAAAATAGAAGGAATAAAATGAATTTTTTTTCCTATTAAACGTAGAAAGTACGATTATTAGTAGATTTAGTATGTTACCTTTTCAGTAGGTTAATCTATAGTACCTAAAACCTGACAAAGGTACTTTATGCATATTACAAAGACATGCATGCATGCAATTGAGTTGGGCATGATTTTAAGTTTAATAACCGACTTCAAAAAAAGGAGGAGGTTATCAATTCGTCCGATTTTTTTTATGTAGGTATGTTCACCGATTACTCGAAGACGCCTGAACCGATTCGGAAAATCCTTTTTTTGTTTGAAGGATATACTCCCCAAATGGTCCCATATTTTTAACGAACTCGGTCGAGCGGTTTTTAAAATATCAATAATAAATTATATACCCATTTCGTATAGAGGCGCGGGAGTATGAAGTTGGTTTTTTAAAATGAGTTTTTTATATTAAATTATGTACTAGATGATGCCCGCGACTTAATCCACGTGGATTAAGGTTATTTGATTCCCACGGGAACTCTTTAATTTTCCGGGATAAAATGAGCCTATCTATGTGTTAATCCTGGGTATGAGCTATCTCCATTCCAAATTTCAGCCAAATCGGTTCATTCGTTGTAGCGTGAAAGAGTAACAAACATCCATCCATCCATACATTCATCCTCACAAACTTTCGCATTTATAATATTAGTAGGAAAGTAGGAATTAGTAGGAAGTAAGATAGGATGTAGGATGTGTTTGTGTGTGTTTTTGTTTACAAGTTTGTTTATTTAAAAAAAAATACATCACATCGCAAGTAAGTACCTAAAATATAAAAAAAGCATCCAGCAAACGAAAGCATAAATCGACAAAAGCGGCAGCGAACTCCACAGATCTCATCTCACCTTCCTTCTTGCTATCCGCGTCAGACGCTGGACCGGAGAAATGCAGACCCCTCGTAGTTTCATTCAGTTCCATGATATCTGCGGAGTTCATGACATTGAACCCCAAGCCATGGCTCGAAAGGGTAGTATTCCATTGCCACATACACATGTCTAATGAACCGTTCTGCCTCTCGAAGTTACAAAAAACCCCAGTCACTTGTGGAACGTAGCTATTATCAGTTGGTGGGACGTAAATGGAGACATCTTGGACTCTCAACACTTTGATTTTGTCGGCCAGCGAATTGGTGTCGTTGTCTGCGAAGGCTCTCTGTTTGACTGCGATGGCGCCTTCATTATCGTTCATCATGTCGTCGTTCTGTCTACGATTCATCTCGAATATCTTGTTGAGGTTCTGTTTCCTGCGCCGGTTGTTTGCGACCTCTGTCCGGTTCATCAGGTTGCTCAGCTTCTGGAACGACCCACGCACCGGGTCGGGGAGCGCGGACCGCGATCGCTGCTCCCTTTTCTCCTCCAGGGCCTTCGGCGTTTTATCTTTTGCTTCGACCTCATTGTCGGCGCTCACGAACGCGAGTATCACGATAACTACCAGCAGCCTCTCCAACGCCATTAGGGTGCGTGCGTGTTTCTCAGGCCGATTTCGCGTGGGGTGCACACCGAGCGGTCGATGTTATCCTCAGGACGTTTATCATCTTGCGCTGCCGATTTACTGTCGGTGTAAGATTGATACATAACAAGTGATAGTCTGTAGAGTTGTCGCAGTTCGTCGTCACACTAAGGTGTGCCGAGACCTCGGCCGGTGACGACGCATCGTACTCGCTTGGAATATCGCCAGCTAGCACACAACACTGGCCGATGGGACGCGCACATTTTAGCAATAGAAACAACACAAAACACACTAGCCGATCGGCCCAATCCTCTCCTCCATACCACATAGACTAACGATCACTCGGTAATATGGAGGACGGAGCTACCTGCGAGCGCACCGTACCGCGTACGCGTCCAAACTCGAACCGCACTCGGATTTAGACCAAGACAAATGAGACACGGTTTTAAATCACTTGTCGCGCGTTACATCCGCAATTTTTCAATTTCCAGCACTAAAATTACGTTTTATCTCGACCGATATATCGAGGTACATACATCGACGTCCCACTATCCGGCGCTGGCAGCGCCGCGGCGGGAGCCAGCTGAACTACAAGCCGTGCACCGAAATAATCATTACTTTTCGCGAGATGTGATCTTGGAGCGTCTGAAGGGATGCTGCGCAGGTGTCAGCCCGCCTTCAGCCCATTCCCGGGCTTTCGCGCAGGATGTCCGTGCGTCAGACACCGGAAGCACCATTGGCGTATACCGTACCCGTGGTCGTCTTAAAAGACTATCATTGGTCATACCATTACCCCGAACAAATAACTGCCGTTCCATTGGTCTTTATTTAAAATACCGCGAAACCCATCCAATCCCGATATTTACCGGATATTGCATCGAGGAAATTTCCTCAGAGATTTGTTTACGTGAACGATAGACAGTCGTCGTTTTTTTTCAGGGTGATCGGAGGAAATTACATTGACTGCGACCCCCAAGCTCTCGATTTCATCTAATTTCCCCGGGAAAATAGATAACTGACGAGACGTTGACTTTTAAAAAATAATGGTTCAACATATTTTTTCGCTACGAATAAAGTACGGTCTACTCCTAAATGGATACGTCCGTCATACGAAATTAATAAAACAAATAAAGCAATTTAGCCTCAGAAAATGGTATAATTGAGAGAAATACCTATATTATTTAAAAATAGATCTTAGATCTTAAAAACCAAAGAAAGAAAATATTTAAAAAAAATAACGTGCGACAAAAAAAGAACAATTTTCCGAGCCAGACAACAATGAACCCACAATGACCAATGAGGCAATGAGCACAGACCAGGAAGCAATGAGATCAAATGAGTTGCCAATGAGCAATGACAGCTCACCGCTATTCGCCGAAATAGGATCATACGTTCCAAAACAGATATTTTAACATCTCTTTTTAAAATTAAATGTGATCATAATAAAATCTAGACAGAAAATGAAGTTGAACCAGCACCTAATAATTCTATTACTTATGTAAAATAACGTGAGCATTTCAATTAAAATATTAAAAAAGTGTTTGATTTAAAAATATTTGTTTTTATTATAGGTTTCCGAACGCATCGCACCACTCCTTGGTGGTGGGTGGATACTGGATTATTTTGGTCAGCCGTCGTCAGTCTCTGCGTGTGACCTGCTTGTTTCGTATAATTATAAAAAATTGTGAATGTGAAGAGAAAAGTTGGTGAATAAATACGAGAAACGATGTGTTCAATTTGTGAAAGAACCTTAATATGACGGAAGAAAAATAACAGCTAACTATTCCACATCATTAGGGTGAGTTAAATCATTCCTTTGCCAGAAAATTTAATGATTAAAAAATAACAAATTTGGTATTGTGTTTAGAAGGAAAATAAATCGATTATAAAATGTTAAAACGACGATCATACTAGTGTGAGAAATTATTTTAAATTGCGTGTATCGATTGTTTTTGCTTTCATTTTGTATTGTTTATGATAGCGTGGAATTATAATTTCTGATATAATGTAAGCTAAATTAATTTGTTTTTAACTTTAGGCTGAAGTATTAAACTTAATTTCAAAGAAAAAACGATCGAGTCATTGTATTTTTAATGATTTAACTAAAAATATATATAAATCAATCAAGCTAGGTATATTTATTGCTTAAATATGGAATAGACATGAGGAATAGAATAATCAAACCTACATGTTGAAATAGGTGCCCATTCAAGGATGAAATTAGACATTGTTACCCATAGGTACCTAGATTAATTAGCTTGAGTCATACAATACTTTTAGAAAGGAAAAACAAATTCTTTACCTATACCTATGCTTACTTGAAACATTCCAAGTATTTAGGTTAAAAACAA
This sequence comes from Oeneis ivallda, assembly GCA_029955525.1. Classification (NCBI taxonomy): domain Eukaryota; kingdom Metazoa; phylum Arthropoda; class Insecta; order Lepidoptera; family Nymphalidae; genus Oeneis; species Oeneis ivallda. The sequence goes on from JARPMR010000029.1 coordinate 3,801,877, forward strand.
TCCATACTCCTAATCTTTTAATAAGCAGTCAAACAGACCAACAATTTTGCATTTATTTTGCTTACAAGTTTTCTGTACATGTCTTGTTACCTATGCTGAACCAGAGTTATATGGACATTAGATACTTTTCATCCTGGAAAATCAACTAGCAGGACCAAGCAGCACAAATATGAAGGCATAGAGAATACCTAGTTTCAAATTTGGAATGAAGTTCCTTAACAGACGGTACAGATTTGGCGGATCCAGGGCTAGGCGAAAAAAAGTGCAAGAATTTTTAAACGACCTTTGTATGATTCCTTCATTCGTTATTGATTACCTTTGTTTATTACACACGTTCCGTCATAGCTTTGGTGGCGTGGCGGCTAAACGAAGGAGTGAAACTATCGGTTTGGGGGTTCGAATCCTGACTTCAGATTATTATTTTTTATTTTATTTATTTTTATTATTAATTTATTATGAAAAGGAACTTTGTTCCAACAAAGTGTTCCAGGACACTGACACATTTTTATGCCAATTGGTGTTGAAACCTTGGAGATAAGAATAATAAAAAAATAAAAAGACTTCAGACTTGGTTTACTTAACTCTTGGTATAAACTTTAAATTTTTCTTATATTCTAAGCAGTATAATATTTATAACAGTATTTTAACTAAACTTATACATATACAGTGCAACCTTGATATAACCAATCAGAAGGGGACAAGTAAATATTTGTTATATCAAGTAATTCGTTAAACTGAGGTTTGTTATGTTGAGGTTAGGTTGGTCTTAAATTTGTTATAAAGAGGTAAATAAGGAACACCTTTTACGCTTATGAGCCATTGCAACTTGAATCTTTAACAATAGTGACGAGCAGCAGTGTTTAAATTACTTTCCATCAAACAACAATTATTGTTTTACGAAAAAAAGCATGTCGAAACCTGTCGCGACATGAATCACATACTATGGGTTTAAGGGTTATACATTGGTGGGAACGCTATATAGGTAAAGGGTTTGGGTTTTCGGGACAAAATTCGTTAATTAAAGGTCTTAACACTTTTTCTTGACAGTGAAAATTCATTATAAAGAGGTTGTTGACAAAAAATGTTCGCAATGTAAAGGTACATTTTACATTGACTCTTATGGACAATTCAAGGGGATTACGAAGAATTTGTTAAATCGAGGAAGTCATTATATTGAGGTACGTTATATTAAGGTTGCACTGTATATAGATGAGAATACTAAATCCTTTTTTAAGGATCTGTCTTCCTGTCTTATAGAGACCATTGGTGATGGGAGGCTGGTGCCACTGACCTCTATTGTAAATTAATCTATGATTTACACTGGACAGGCTGTTGTCATATATATTTTTTTGACCTACTTGATTTATGCCATTTTAGGGCTGTAAACAACTGATAAGCAGTTATAGCCTAGTGGTTAGGACTGTGGTCTCCTACTCGGGGGGTCGCAGGTTCAATCCCGGGTACGCACCTCAGACTTTTTGGGAGTCATGCGTTTAAGCAATTAAATATCACTTGCTTCAACAGTGAAGGAAAACATCGTGAGGAAACCTGCACATCTGAGAGTTCTCTATAATGTTCTAGAAGGTATGTGAAGTCTGCAAATTCACATTGGGCCAGCGTGGTGGACAGTGGACTATGGCCTATAACCCTTATCTGAGAGGAGACCTGTGCTCAGTAGTGAGTCGTTGATGGGTTGCTAATGAAACAACTGATAGTTCATACTAACTGGCACTTCCTGCATCCCTATAACAATTAGTTCCAGAGACACTCGTATGTCGAATATGACACTTCAAATTGGTCCATAATTTAAGCTATTATTTGTATTGGAACAGCCAGTCCAGTACTAATCATATATTAAAGAGAGATCAGTGGCTGGTAGTTACCTTAGCCATTATATAGGTTTGGTAATTCAGCGGGGTAATACAGCCAGCATTCTGGGCACATTTCCTCACTCCATTGGTTTAGATGATAATTTTTGGAATGAAGTTCCTTATTTATCAGGCGGTACGGACTTGGCGGATGGGGGCTAGGCGAAAAAATTGTAAGAATTTTTCCGTCATAACCTTGGTGTGTTGCCTTCGTTTATTACACATGATCCGTCATAGCTTTGGTGGCGGTGCGGCCAAACGAAGGAGTGAAACTATCAGTTCTGGGGTTCCAATAATGAGTTCAGATTATTATTTTTTATTTTATTTATTTTTATTATTAATTTATTTTTAAAAGGAACTTCGTTCCAACCGAGTGTTCCACGACACTCACGCATTTTTTACTTTAGACTTTAGTTAATATTGTAGATATGAAATGTTGTAAACATGGTGACTAATACTCTATCTATAATTTCTGATTCTATTTTTGTAATTATTTTTTGTCTAGTTTTATATTTATGTACTGCTTGCTGCTTGATAGTGACATTTAAATGGAAACTTATATTTTTAAACCTGTAAATGTAGGTTTTTTTAGTAATTATATATTATAAAAAAACCGGCCAAGAGACTCGCGCACCGAGGGTTCCGTACTCTATAATAGCTAAGTAAAAGTAAAACGATAATATTATATTTTTTTTTTTAAAGAATATCAACCAAGTTGAACTTGACTAATATTCTCCTCTCCCTTCCAAATAAGCGGAAAGCTTGTGTCAGGAGTGGGTACGACAATAGTGCAACGGGTGGGATTCGAACCTGCGACCTTTCAGTTTTCAGTCCTCACCTTTAACCGTTGGGCTATTGAGGCTTATTAATTTGCGTAATAATCGTTAACATTATTTGTAGAGGTTTATTGTTAATATAAAAAAAAACTATGCCGGTTAGAGCGTTGGTTTTATTTTTATATAAATCAATTTCTCAATATTTTCGTCCCCGCGGCGTCACATATGACCAAAATAGCTAAGGATGCGCTGAAGACAGGCGGTGGAAAGACGCGTTTTGATAATTATTGAGTTGTGAGAGGATTGAGTTGGGGAAACTGCAATTTCTTCTTCTTCTTCTTCTTTATTCTTTATCAACCGATAGAGGTCCACAAACCTGTAAATGTAGGTTTTTTTAGTAATTATATTAATTCTTTGCTTCATCTATTAATATAATAAAACTGTAACAGGTCCAATTCTGTACATTGAAGATATTTTGAAAATTTCTGTTTGAGGGCACTCTATAATCGATACTGAAGCCAAAACAATTTTTTTTTAATTTTTTGTCTGTCTGTCTGTCTGTCTGTCTGTCTGTCTGTCTGTATCTTGGCCGCGCATCACGCCGAAACTACTGGACGGATTTAAATGAAACTTGGCACGATTTAAGATAATACTACGAGGTATAATATAGGATACTTTTTATCCCGAAATTCAGCACGGTTCCCTTGGGAGAGGGGCTGAAAGTCCAAATGGGTATTTCGCTGTAATTCATTAAGGCGTATTCCGATTTAATCCATTCTTTTTTTGTTAGAAAGCAGGTTCTTTAGAGATTGTCCTGTAATTATTTCAAGGTCGTCAATTTCGTAGTTCAGAAATTATAGACATCACGATCTTCAGTATAAGGTCCAAAAACCTTGAACCCCGGAATCTACAAGATACTTTGAATGTACGGCTCATCTTAAGCTGGCAAGCGTACTTTATCGTATATAGCCATCGTGGATAGCCCTATTTTGTCAAAGTCAAACTACTCCAAGTCCAAAGGCGTCAGATTTTGCCAAACGATCATTATACCTACATACTACATAGTAGGTATGGATGTAATACATCGTATGGACTTAATGCTACAGTGTTTTCCTATGCAATTTAATATTCTAATCATACTAATATTATAAATGCGAAAGTGTGTTTGTTTGTTGGTTTGTCCTTCAATCACGCCACAACAGAGCCACAGATCGACGTGATTTTTTGCATGGGTACTATAGTTGAGGACATAGGGTACTTTTATCTCGGAAAATCAAAGTGTTCACGAGGGATTTTATAAACTAAATCCACGCGGACGAAGTCGCGGGCATCAGCTATCCTTCAATATAATTATTACAAAGGTAGTCACTCCAGTCGCCAGAGATAAGTCCGCGTATTTTACAGTTATACCCTACCCTAAAAATAAATCACCTTGGCAGCACCGTCTTAATTTTGCTCATTACTTTTTCGCGCGAGATAAGGACCGCACGCGCTCAGCGCGCCGCACTTAATAATTTAACCAGAAGTGCAGAAGATCGAGTGATATTGTAGGATAGTGTGATTGCAGTATTGTGCATCGACTGAAATGATCATCATCATCATCATCGAAGGAAAAAGGTACGAGCTCTTTTCTGTGTTCAAACGATCTCTTGTTTGCGCTTACGTACCGCCACATAGCCTACTATATTATTGTTTTTGCATTAACATAAAAACGGTACACTTTTTGTATCGAGGTTTACTGTGAGTCTTCATCGATTACGAGGTATCAGAGAAAACGTAAATATTCTGAATTAAATATTACGTTACCTACTCTGCAAATACTTGCGGAAGTGTTTTATTATGAAAATTAATAAAAATTAAAACACAACTATAACGATTATTATGGTAACACTATTGTTACAACTTGTCATCAATCACGATTGAATTAACTTAGTACCTACCCCCCAAGTGTCTCGGATTTATTTAGGTAATTTATCATTATTATTTCTACATATCATATTATACATTCGAAAAATGTGATAAAATTCACGAATTCACTCAACTATGCTCGTAACATTCGCTCAACGGGGCTTTAGTTGCTTGCCCAGCCGTTAACTATATTCGAGTACCTACTTGTAAACAAAAATATAATATTATTTATCTGGAGAGACGGTAGTGTCCCTGCCAAGACGAGCCAAGCGAAGCGTAAGGGTAAGGGTAAACTAAACTACCCACCTTTTCTTCGATTTATCTGAAAACACTAATTGTTACGAAACACGTAAAATTAAAAGCAATGGTAGATGAACAAGCAGAGCAAGTAGCATATTATTAGATATTATAGAAGATATTAAATATTTGGAAGAAATAATGGCCATTTTCCTCGGTTTGAAAGTCTTGCTCGTAACTTAAACAACTGTGCAATGTTCGTGTCGACACTACGACGGTAATGAGTTATATTAATTGAAAGAGAGGCATTCAATACCCTCACTTAAATAAGTTAACTAGAACCAGTTGACATTGGTGTGAACAATGTGAGCTTTGTTTTTTTTTTTGCGTCATACGTAAACACCGAAGAAAATCAAGCCGACGCCGAGTCTAGTAGGTACAGTTAATCCAGATACTGAATGGTCATTTTGACAAAGGGTTCAAAGTTACTTTATAAAAGTCGGTCAACTCGAAATTGACTCAAAATTACACTCGGCGCTTGGGAAATCGACGCATGTTTCCCCGAAGTATGGTGAAAATATTCATGCCAACCATATGGCTCTTTATATTAAAAAAGGGGATGCGACAAAGACTACTCGTCCTGAGTATCACGGCCGTTAGTAAAGGAAGGCCTACTATTAAAAGAGAGTGAAAACAGGGTGCAGGCCATGAAACACCTAAGCAGGAAGATGGCTGCAGGATCCTGTGTGATTCAAACTTCGGAATCACTCAAAGCAGCATTAAACTCTTAATGCCTCAACTCAACAAGAAGTGAGTGCTATAAGATTCGGAAGGAGACAAAACTTTATTTGGATTGGCTTTATCCGAGAAACTAAAAAACAACAAACAGGGATTGACTGCGAACCTATTGCAATAACATGATTAACTGCGAGCTAATCATCAGTCATATACTAAAGCCATGACTCCACAAACAAATTGGAATTGGCTGCGAGTCAATTGCGATAATATAACTAGCTGTGAGCCACTCATGAGTCATATTCTAAAGCTGTGACTCCACAAACAAATCAGGATTGACTGCGAGTCAATTACGATAACATAACTAGCTGCGAGCGAGCTACTCATGAGTGAAATCCTAAAGCTGTGACTCCACAAGAAAAAAAAAATCGGGATTGACTGCGATTCAATTGCGATAACATAACTAGCTGCGAGCTTCTTATGGTTCATATCCTAAAGATGTGACTTCCTAACTGCGAGCTACTCATGAGTCAAATCCTACAGCTATGACTCCACAAACAAATCGGGGTTGACTGCGAGTCAATTGCGATAACATAACTAGCTGCGAGCTACTTATGGCTCATATCCTAAAGATGTGACTTCCTAGCTGCGAGCTACTCATGAGTCAAATCCTACAGCTGTGACTCCTCAAACAAATCGGGATTGACTGCGAGTCAATTGCGATAACATAACTAGCTGCGAGCTACTTATGGTTCATATCCTAAAGATGTGACTTCTTAGCTGCGAGCTACTCATGAGTCAAATCCTAAAGCTGTAACACCACAATAAAAAGGGATTAACTGCGAATCAATTGCGATAACATAACTTGCTGCGAGCTATTCATAAATCACATACTAAAGCTGTGATTCCTTAAACAAATCGTTGACTGCGAGTCGATTGCGATTACATAACTAGCTGCGAGCTACTCATGAGCCATATCCTAAAGCTGCTAAAGCTGTGACTCCACAAAAGAAAATTGGTAATTGTGATAACCTTACTAGCTGCGAGCTAGTTATGAGCCATATCCTTATGACAATTGTGTAGAAAATGTGTAATCGTGAATATATGTATATGTACATTAGCTACAAATTATTGTCTGCGAGACAATATACGTTATGTTCTTACCTAACTATATACGGGTACTCGACCAGCCCGCACCCAGGAAAACTGGCGAGCGCCTCGTCGGTACTCGTCATGAACTGGGGGGGGGGGGGGGCGTAACACTGCGGCGCAGGATAACAGCTTACCAACTTAATATGTGGGTTGTTATTAATAATAATTTATTACAAATAGGAGCTATTAGTTCCGAGTTTTATTTTCTTGATGCCTAAACCTAATGTTAGGCTGTTCGTCTTATCAGTGACTCCAGGTGTTTTAATCAAGGTCATAAAAGAAGTTATAACCTATTTGAGATACCTAGGCTTTAAGTCCGTTTTTGCTTGAATAACAATACTAAATTTAAAAAATCCGTGCCTTGACAACACGATCCGGACGCTTTATCTGTCGATGCATTTACGCTATGTGGGGCTTTTATATTTTTCTATGATTTTTGTTTCCTCCTGTTTCTTTAATTTTAAAGTGTCTGAGGAAAATCATTGATAACGAGGCAAACGGAATCCTAGTTTTTTTCAAATTGGTTACCACAAGCGTGGTACTCTCTCCTACAAAGCTTGGTAGTTTCGGATACTACTTAATGTTAATCCTCATTAATACTTATTGCAATCTCATTTCACCATTCCTTGCACAAGTAACTTACCCTGGGTGTCGCGAGACTCTCCGGACTCTCTCTCTCTCTCTCTCCCTTAAAACAAGGCACCGACCCAGACTCAGCGTCACTAATGTTAACATCATTCTCTGACAGTATTTTAAAACAATATAATACCACACTCAAGTTTCGGTGGCAGTTGTGTAAATTAAATAATAAAAATGTATTTAAACCGTCAAAGACCAGCATTAGGTATCTTCTCTTACAGCGTTTGTTACGGAGTTTGAACCCTTATCGAATTGCAATATAATTTATGCTAAGAAACAGCATTGTTTCTAGAGCGAGCGTAAAACGTCTCCTCAAAGGTGTCTATAAGTTAAGATCAACCAAACCCTATTACTCCCGTACTTGGGTCCCTCAACTTGTTTTAAACTATATTAAAAATTGGTTCCCTTATAGTCACTCATCTTTAGAAAAAATCACTAAGAAACTTTTCAGTATACTAGCAATTTGCACTGATCATAGACTACAAACTCTTCCATCAATTAAATTGGAAAGCAATATTACTTTCGAAATCGGGGTTTAAATTAGAATAACGGTAAATTAAAAAAAAAAAAACATACGCTGCGGCAGATACCAAGCCTATTCTCTCTCTCTCTTCCTACCTTACTTTCAAGAAAATCTGAGCATCTGCCCTGCTACACCCCTCCACACACTATATTTCCAGAACTAAAAATATAAGATCTGAGGGGACAAATAACCTGCTATTTACCTACAAGAAGCCTTACAAAAAGGCCGAACTTCAATCGATCAGCAGGTGGATCAAGTAAACGGTATCAGGGAGCAGCGTTGACACAAGCGCACAGCGCCTCACGCTCAGGCGAGCGTTGAGGAAATTAGAAAAACGGCAGGCTGGACTAACACATCGAACTCATTCTTTCGCTGCTTAGATGTTAGATCCATGGCGGATGAGGGAGATTATGCCAGACCCTGCCAAGACAGGTCTTAATAATAATTGCGTTAACACATCTAATAGTGAATCAATTTATGAATTATACCTAATCATAAAAATAAATATATTCTAATTTATAGTATTAAATAATATTATAATAATAATATCATAAATAAATTTTAATATTGTTAAAGTGTATGCAAGCAAATTAATTAGTATTTCCATAAGAAAGTGATTAAAAATACACGATTTACAAAATCTGTATTGCGTACATGTTTATCAAAACTTTTTACTCTAAACAATTACCTTTGTAATAATTATATTGAAGGATGAAGCAAAGAAATATAATAAGTGATCAAACGAACTTACCTGAAGTGAAGTTCGATCATTATTATATGAGTTGCTTCATCCGAAGATATAATTACCCACCCTCCCTGACTGCCCAAATAAAAAAGTTTTGAACCGTAGGTATACATCTCTAAAAATAATGAGCAAAATTAAGACGGTGCTGCCTAGGTGATTTATTTTTAGGGTAGGGTATAACTGTAAAATACGCGGACTTATCTCTGGCGACTGGAGTGACTACCTTTGTAATAATTATATCTTCGGATGAAGCAACTCATATAATAATGATCGAACTTCACTTCAGGTAAGTTCGTTTGATCACTTATTATATATTATAAAAAAACCGGCCAAGAGACTCGCGCACCGAGGGTTCCGTACTCTATAATAGCTAAGTAAAAGTAAAACGATAATATTATATTTTTTTTTAAAGAATATCAACCAAGTTGAACTTGACTAATATTCTCCTCTCCCTTCCAAATAAGCGGAAAGCTTGTGTCAGGAGTGGGTACGACAATAGTGCAACGGGTGGGATTCGAACCTGCGACCTTTCAGTTTTCAGTCCTCACCTTTAACCGTTGGGCTATTGAGGCTTATTAATTTGCTTAATAATCGTTAACATTATTTGTAGAGGTTTATTGTTAATATAAAAAAAAAAACTATGCTGGTTAGAGCGTTGGTTTTATTTTTATATAAATCAATTTCTCAATATTTTCGTCCCCGCGGCGTCACATATGACCAAAATAGATAAGGATGCGCTGAAGACAGGCGGTGGAAAGACGCGTTTTGATAATTATTGAGTTGTGAGAGGATTGAGTTGGGGAAACTGCAATTTCTTCTTCAACTTCTTCTTTAATCTTTATCAACCGATAGAGGTCCACTGCTGGACAAAGGTCTCTTGCATGGACTTCCACAGGCTTCGGTCTTGCGCCGCCTGGATCCAGCGGCTCCCTGCGACTCGTTTGATGTCGTCGGTCCACCTGGTGGGGGGTCTGCCAACACTGCGCTTCCCGGTGTGGGGTCGCCACTCCAACACCACCTGCGATTTACTTGTTGGTTTTTCCTTCAATTACGCAGCAACGGAGCAAAGGATCGATGTGATTTTTTGCATGGGTATCGTTGAGCACCTGGAGAGTGACATAGGCTACTTTTTATCCCGGAAAATCAAAGAGTTCCCGAGGGATTTTAAAAACCAAATCACGCGGAAGAAGTCGCGGGCATCAGCTAGTATAATATGTCTGTAATGGTATGTTATCAGTTAAGCCAGATTGCCAGCGTGTGGTAAATATTTGCTAGAAATTATCATATTATTTATCAATTATCACGACAATCATTACTGCTATCTTGAATCTAAACAATATTGGATATTCCCATCATATTATAATAATTTATTAGCCTTCATCTTTGGCTATACAGATTTTTCCTTGTTAAAGTTCCCAACCCAGTGGGTGCCAACGTGACCCTATTCTTCCGCTGTCTGTCCATCCGTCCGTCTGTCTGTCTGTCATGAGATACAGCCCGCTGTATATCATGAACTGCAATAGGCAGATACTTAAAAACACAGAATGTGTGTGTCTCTTTAAAAAAAAATTACACTACAATGTATAAAATAATTTTAGTTTGTATGTTGAAGTCGGGCTAGCGTTGCGGTTTCATCGTTTCTTTTGAGGCCCGCCCGTCTTCAACATACCTGTACAAACTAAAGTTGTTTTATAGATTGTAGTGGTGTTTGAAGTCGGTATTTTGAAAAGAATTTTTAAATATTATTTTAATATAATAATAGCTGACCCGGCGAACTTCGTACTGCCAACTTATCTATATAAATAAAACAAATACTACTACTACAACTTTTACTAGTTATGCTACTACAACTAATAAAAAAATGTGCCGAAAAAAAAAAATTTGGGGTGGGCCACCCTTATCACTTAGGGGTATAAACTATAGGGTTCGCCGCGAACTGAGAAATCGGCATCGCGGTAACGCGGTCTCCCATAATAATAGGGAATATGCATGATATTTTTTTAATTTCTTAAATTAATCATTTACATCTTTATAACATATAAAAAATATAAATAGGTTTGAAAATAGTCAAATAATTTTTAAAAGTGAAATTTAAAACATTGAATAAATTTGAGCCGTTCAAACGCCACCATTAGCGCGCGCTTTTGATGACGTCATTCGACATGTCCCGTGTTTGTTTACTATAGCGTTTCAGTTACTTCATACTTATTTTCAGTTTTAATTGCTACACAAACCATGGAAGAAGTTTAAAAACCTTCTTACAAGTATTGTATGGTACCTAAGTACAAAAACACTATTATTAGTACACCCGATAAAGTGTTTTTCGTATTCCACGAGATGCGAAAGTACGAAAAAAAAGTGTAAGAAAATTGTTCATGTAAATCGTATTTATCTAATACTTATTTAAAAAAAGTATATCTTCTTCTTCTTCTTCTTTATCAAGCGATAGACGTCCACTGCTGGACAAAGGTCTCTTGCATGGACTTCCACAGGTCTCGGTCTTGCGCCGCCTGAATCCAGCGGCTCCCTGCGACTCGCTTGATGTCGTCGGTCCACCTGGTGGGGGGTCTGCCAACACTGCGCTTCCCGGTGCGGGGTTGCCACTCCAACATTTTGGGACCCCAACGACCATCAGCTCTTCGAACTATGTGCCCCGCCCATTTCCACTTCAGTATCGCGACTCGCTGAGCTATGTCGGTGACTCTGGTTCTCCTACGGATCTCCTCATATCTGATTCGATCCCGCAGGGATACTCCGAGCATAGCTCTCTCCATCGCCCGCTGAGCGGTCCTGAGCCTAGTTATGAGGCCCTTAGTTAGCGAAAACAAATTAATTTGATATTATCCTTTCACTTTAATGGTTTAATGGTGGTGGTTAACAAATATGGTTGAGCGAAGCAATGGCTGGGTCATGCGTCATGCTCGTGAACGGGTTCCACCGGCGGGAATGGGGCTGCATTATGTCTGCTCATCTTGGGATAGAAGTTAGTCGGTACGCATTTTTGGAACTTTCCTCATTGTGGAAACACTGCATATATAGCGTAGTATTTCCTGTATTGTGGATTTGTTTTGAAAAGAGCAACCGCCGAGTTTCTTGCTGGTTCTTCTCGGCAGGAAAGGCATTCCAAACCAGTGGTAGATTCATTGACTATTCAAAAGCACTTGTAAAAGTTTATTTGAATAAAAAATATTTCTATTTCTATTTCTATTACTTTTACTTCTAGAGTACGGAACCCAACTAGAGTACGGAACCAAAAAGTATATAAACATATCAAACTTGAGTGAGCTTCAATAACATAATATTACGTATAAATTATCATGATATAGACGTAAATTAGGAGTTTAGGAACACAGGTGGTTATTTAAAGGTTATGTTTTGTTTTAAGTATTATTTAAACATATAAGAATAAAAATCTATGTTAAGGACTAAAATATACCATGTAACATAATAATTACATTGCAGCTTTCACTCCTTTGATCTCTGCGCTCGTAAAATCGAGATTTGATACAAAATATGCTAACATCTTAAATGCATCTATTTTCGGTAGATTATCCGATTGTGCTTTGACAAAACCAGTTTCTGTCATCGACCTAGATTGACTACAAATATAAATTCACAAGTAATCACACAGGAATACAGTTTTAAACAATTTTTCTCACAAACACTGTATGAATATCGACGCCGTAAATCAACCGTAAATCAAATGACGTCACATTTCGTTTCGACCAATGGCGACGCGTTTTGTAAGTTTGAATTTCCCTCCTTTATTTTTCACTTTCTATATAATATTTTCTGGGTTTAAATAATAACTAAATAAAAAAAATACCTTTTAAGTATAATGTTAAGGCAATAAAGAATCTAGAAAAAAATATTTGAGACAAATTTAAATTTTATGCATATTCCCTATTATCAATTCAATATTCAAATAACGCTTTAATACTAGTGGTTCGCCCCGAATTGAGACCTCGCGGTTATGGTTTCCCATAATTACTTATTCATTCAATAGACACATGACGACCAAAATTGACATTATTATTATTATGCCCGTTTTCACCAACCATACCTAAATCATCCCCTAAGTAGGAGTCTCTTTACGTAGGTAGCCCCTAAATACAATTCTATAACATCCCAATGTCATTTTCACCTTTAGTTGTTAAAAATACGGAAGCTCATTAAGTCATAAAAAATTAAATAATTTCGTTTCCTTATAATATTTATCTAATTTTAGTATTTGTTGTTCAAGTACAGGATATAACGCAAATAATTCATAAGTTTCAGGCTCGGCCTTTCAGCCAATTTTGACTTCTAGCGTCAAATTCAATCTCCACTTTGAAAGCCCCCTATTTCGTCAATTTTAAGGGGAAAAAATAAAAAAATATATATTTTGTACTCTGTTCCAAATTATCTTTAAAATGATAAACCACAACCCTATGTAACGCTATAAAAAATATTTTACTTCGCATTCGCTTCTATGATTGAGAGGGGCTGAAATAAAGAATTTTATAACTTTTTAAGCAATATTTGGCTGAAGGCCATCGCTTTACATATTATTATGTTTAAATTTGAAGAAATTACGTTCAGTAATTCAGAAGTTATAAGGCTCTGAAAGACGGACGGACGGACAAGTGCAAATTCACTCAAGTAGACTCAGAGACCTTTGCTTCGCTCGGTCAAAAATAGTTTACAACCTATTCTCAGACCTACGGAATATACACAAAAAATTTCATAAAAATCGATCAAGCCGTTTCGGAGGAGTTTGGTGACAAACACTGTGACACGTTTCATGATAATTGGTAAGAAGGGAAGTATGTACTAAACAATAATTATAAAACTTACCCACTTTTTATAATGCTAACTATACTTAAGTGATGAATCATTGAGTTGCTTGACACTTGATGATTCACAGTTACAGGTTTATGGTTGCTATACAAGTGGAGAGACTTATATAGACTTAATAGTATCAGGTTTTTGAGTTATAATAATAACTAGCTGATGCCCGCGACTTCGTCCACGTGGATTTAGTTTTTAAAATCCCATGGGAACTCTTTGATTTTCTGGGATTCCTATTCTTGGGGGGATTTCCTGGGGTTCTCAACTATACCTATCCAAAAAATCACATCAATCCGTAGCTTTGTTGCAGCGTAATTGACGGACAAACCAACAATCAAACACACTTTTTGAAGAATTAATAAAGGCGATCTTATTAAATTTCAGAATACAATTAAAAAAACAAATTGTGACTTAAATATAATAGTTAGATTTTCCTCGGAGACTTTTTTGTAAAGAGTACTTTTATCATTTAGTACATAATTAGGGTTCCGTACCAAAATGGTAAAAATGGAACCCTTATGGTGAGACTTTCTCCGTCCGTCCGTCCGGTCGTCCGTCCGTCCGCCCGTCTGTCACAGTCGATTATTTCAGTATCTATTAAAGCTATCGACATGAAATTAGGCATAGTTGTGTATAATAGTGGCCCAACATCATTGGAATAAAGAAAAATCGAAAATTATTTTTAGTTTTATTAAAAAAGGGGGAAAATCGGGGGTTTGAAATTTCAAAGTAAAATAACTATACCGAGTGGCATATCATATGAAAGGCCTTTACTCGTGCATTCTAAATCAATTTTTTATTTATTTCTGTATATAATAGTTTTTGAGTAATCGGCCAAAATGTCGAAAAAAATACCGTCCCCCCCCCCCCTTATCTCCGAAGTTTACCAATCGAAAAATCTGAAATAATTATGGTCAATCTCTATTGACCATAATTATTTTGTTTATGTATATTTTACAGGAAAAATAAAATCAACGCGAAAATTATTTTAGTTTAATTAAAAGAGGGGGAAAATCAGGGGTTTGAAATTTCAAAGTAAGATAATTATACCGAGTGGGGTATCATATGAAAGGCCTTTACTTGTGCATTCTGAAACAGTTTTTTATTTATTTCTATATATAATAGTTTTTGAGTAATCGGCCAAAATGTCGAAAAAAATACCGTTCCCCCCCCTTATCTCCGAAGTTTACCAATCGAAAAATCTGAAATAATTATGGTCAATAGAGGTTTATGTATATTTTACAGGAAAAATAAAACCAACGCTCTAACTATCATAGTTTTTTTTATATTAACAATGAACCTCTACAAACAAAGTTAACGATAAATAAGCAAATTAATATAATATTATCGTTTTACTTTTACTTTTGGAGTACGGAACCCTCGGTGCGCGAGTCCGACTCGCACTTGGCCGGTTTTTTTTATGTATCAACAATAGTTTTCTCAGCACACGCCAAATAATGCATTTTATAGGCAAAATGCTACTTTGGGTTATATTATTGCAGTTTTCTTAAGGATTTAGAGATTTTTTGAAAATAAATGATTGCCTAGATATGTTACTTCCTGATAACTTAGCTTTCTATTGGTGAAAAAAAAGTTAAAATCGGTCCAGTAGTTACAGAGCCTATTCGGTATAACAAACAAACAAACAAAAAATCTTTCCTCTTTATCATATTAGTATAGATTATTTATCAATAGTAGAGTGAGTAAGGAAACACCGACATGACCTTGACTCGACGTAGCTTAAAACCGTCGTGTCATGAATTTTGAGCTTTGTGGCAATAAAGAACCATAAGGCTTGATCGGAACCATGAGTGTGGACTGTAGAGGTCTTAATTTGAGAACCACATCATCATTAATAACAACCCATCAATGCCTCACTACTGAGCGCAGGTCTCCTCTCAGAGAAGGGTTACAGGCCATAGTCCACCACGCTGGCCCAATGCGAATTGGCAGACATCACACACCTTTGAGAACATTATGGAGAACTCTCAGGTGTGCAGGTTTTTTCAAGATGTTTTCCTTCACCATTGAAGCAAGTGATATTTAATTGCTTAAACACACATGACTCCGAAAAGTCAGAGGTTGAATACCCGGGATCGAACCTGGTCGCAGGTTCAATCCCGGGTGTTCTATCGATTCCCCGAATAGGAGACCACAATCCTGACCACTACATAGCATAGTATCTATTGTATTGTAAACTTGTTTTGAAAACAGCAACTGCCGAGTTTCTTGTTGGTTCTTCTCGGCAGGAAGTGCATTCCGAACCAGTGGTAGACTCGTCGACGATTCTTGCAAAAAACGACGAGCACTTGTAAAAAAGTTTATATGAATAAAAAACATTTATATTCTATTCGACTAGACTAAACTACGGCCGTTCAGAGAATGCGTTCCTGACACGTCGCGATTGAACTGACGACGTAACTTTGTAATGGCGTTGCAGTTACGATAAAAATATTATTGCTGGTTGTTTACCGTTTTAACAATTGATGAGCATTAAAACAACATTATTATATCAATAATCAATTAATGTTATAATTTTGTGCCAAACTGAGTGTCAAATAACTTGGTAAACAATATATTATAACTGATAGGTGTCAGGAACGCATTCTCTGAACGGCCGAACTTTATCAGTGCTTCGGGACCACTTTTAGCTATGGTTTTAGCAGTCTATAAATGTGTGTGAGTATTTCCGAACATTCCATCGTAGCGTTTTAAACTACTGTGCCGATTTTGATGAGTGATGTGTCAATCGATTCGTTATTATCGTCCGGGTGGCATAGGTTATTTTATACGAACACTAGGTTTTGCCTGCGGCTTTGCTCACGTTAAGTTTTCAAACCCCTATTTTATCCCCTTAGGGGTTTATAATTTGTAAAAATCTTTTCTTAGCGGATGCCTACGTCATAATAGCTATCTGTATGATATCGATCCGTCCAGTCACTGGACTCCAGTGGTTTGAGCTGTGCTTTGATAGATCAATTGGAAAAGGTGACTACCTTTTCTTTTGACGTGATAAAGTCTTATAAATCGATGTGTGGCGGATAGCGGATGTGTGGCGTCAATGTTTCTTTATGACGTTATCACGTAAAACTATCGTCCGTAAGCCGACTTTACAGACAACCAAATTTTTTTTTAAGTAGGTATATTTAGAAAATCAATATGACGGAAGTTACAGCCAATTTTCGGTAGTCGAGTTACAGTTTCTTATGCTATTCATTTGTATCCTATAAACCTTTGATAGGGTAATTAAAATTATCTTTCCCTGATAAAACATTAATCACTTCATAGGAGTTGTAATCAAAGCGTCACGCCAGTTCAATATTGTTTTGCAAACAACAAACAGCGTTCGCGAATCGCTACTCTTTTGTCTCGTTATTTGTTAGTGATGATTTGTTTTGTTTAATAAACGTATAGTAAAGAGTTTGTGAGTAAACGTATAGTAAAGAGTGTTTATATCGTGCAAAATTTTATAAAAAAACTGGGCAAGTGCTAGTTACTATTTCACTACCTATAGGAGATGCGTAATAAGAAAACTCCATCTTCCTAACCCGGCATAACTACTGGGGCAGTGGGCACGGGTCTCAGAATGAAAAGGGTTTTGAGACTTTAGACAGTAGATTTAGACAAAACAAAGCATTCTGACATACAGATCGACGTGATATTTCGCATGAGTATAGTTGAGTTGCACAGGCTACTTTTTATCCCAGAAAAACAAAGGATTTTTGAAAACATAACTAGACAAACCCACCCACGTGGATCAAATCGCGGGCATCAGCTATAACTAGGATTAAAATCCATTAAAATTTTTTCAAAAATTTATACTTTCCTCATTTGCTTCCAGATAAAATGACATAAGCAATGTCAGGCGGCAACTCCAAGAACAAGTCGCGGTCTCGGCGGCAGGAGGGGTGGGAGGAGGCCGGGGGGGAGTTCTACCAGGAGCTGTACCCGGGCGGCGAGCAGGAGCTGTTCGACAACCTGCAGAGAGCGGACGCGGCCAAGCTGGCCACACTGCTGCCTTCTAAGCAGGCCAGGAACAGTGAGTCCACTTGACACAGTACTTTAGGGGAAGCAAGTACTCTGGAGTTCGTTCAGAGAGCTGACGTGGCAAAGGGCAACTTTCCTGTCTTAAAAGTAGACAAGGGTGCAGTAAGTAAATTTTAGGAGTATTGAGGACAGTTGTGGAAGGAAATACACGCGCCGGCGTGAAGCAGGAACTATTTTAGAACTTGCAGAGAGTTACCTCGGCTAAATTGGCTTTGTTGAGCAATGTCAGGCGGCAACTCCAAGAACAAGTCGCGGTCTCGGTGGCAGGAGGGGTGGGAGGAGGCTGGGGGGAGTTCTACCAGGAGCTGTACCCGGGCGGCGAGCAGGAGCTGTTCGACAACCTGCAGAGAGCGGACGCGGCCAAGCTAGCCACACTGCTGCCTTCCAAGCAGGCCAGGAACAGTGAGTCCACTTTGAGAGGAGGAGAGATAGTTTGGGAAGGGATTTGAATGTATAGGGCAGCAGAAACTTTTGGAGAACTTGCAGAGAGCGAATGCGGCCAAGCTGCTCACCTTGCTGCCTTCCAAGCAGGCCAGGAACAGTGAGTTAATTTTGAGAGGAGGAGAGATAGTTAGGGAAGGGATTTGAATGAATAGGGTAGCAGAACCTTTTGGAAAACTTTCAAAGAGCTGATACGGCAAAAGGGGCTACTTTCCTGCCTTAAAAGTAGACGAGGAACCGTACGTAAACTTAGTTATCTTCTGGAGTATTCGGGAAAATTGTAGAAAGAATAATTTGCCATTTGTACCTTGGAGTGGAGCAGGTACTGTTCGAGAACTTGCAGGTTACATTACTACCCTCAAAGTACATTTGAAAAAATAGTAGACATTAACCACGATAACATGGCGCGCCCTTCCAAAATTCAAAACGTTTGAAAGTAAAAGTTTGTGAAAGAGCGCCAGACTTGAGAGAAAGACTCACAACGCGTGTGGGCGTGATGAGATGGCCGTCAAACAAAAATATATCCCAGGATTTGTTGCTAGACTAGCGGCTCATGAGCAACCCATTAACGTCTCACTACTGGCGCAGGTGTCTTCGCAGAGAAGGGTTAAGCCATAGTCAACCACGCTGGCCCAATGCGAATTGGCGGACTACACACACCTTTGAGAACATTATGGAGAACTCTCAGGCGTGCAGGTTTCCTCACGATGTTTTTTCCTTCACCGTTGAAGCATGTGATATTTCATTGCTCAAACGCACATAATTTAGAAAAGTCAGAGGAGCGTGCCCGGAATCGAACTCGCGACCCCTCGAATAGGAGACCACTAGGCCTAACCACTAGGCTATCACTGTATCATTAATAAATCATCATCAACATCATCAGCAACTCATCAACGGCTCATTACTGGCCCAATGCGAATTGGCGGACTTCACACACCTTCGCACACATTAGTAAATAGTTCATTATTATTAATATGGGCAGGGGGGGGTGCCATGTTATTGTAGTTAACTCTACGAGAGTATTGGGAAATTTAAGGAGGTATGGACCTTATCGTTATGTGGTGTCCAATATTTATTTTTATTCGAAGACAAGCTAGTCCTTGACTGCGATCTCACCTGATGGTAAGTGACGATGCAGTCTAAGATGGTAGCGGGCTAACTTGGAAGGGGTATGGCAGTGAACATTCAACCCATACCACTTATTGGTTTCTACACGCCATCGTGCCGGATCGCTAAATCGCTTGGCGGCACCTCTTTGACGGTAGGGTGGTAACTAGCCACGGCCAAAGCCTCCCACCAAACCAGACCAGACAATTCAGAAATTATAAATTCTCAAATTGACCCAGCCGAGAATCGAACTCGGAACCTCCCAGTTCTAAGACAACAGCGCTCACCACTGAGCCAGGGAGGTCGTCAAATACAGTATATCATTCGTTTATTCGTTCATTTGTTCGTTCATTTTGTCTGCAGCGACGACGGTGAAGCGAGCCAGATCCCAGAATGAACGAAGGCAGTCGACCTACGCGCGGACCACGCAGAGCCGAGACATACACCTCTCCATGCTGCCCGATTTATCAGGTACGGGTTAGTGCAGCCAGCAAGGCCTAGCATGTACGTCGAAGTATCTCACGAAGAGAGAGAGAGATATTGTCGACTAGCTGATGCCCGCGACTTCGTCCGCGTGGATTTAGTTTTTAAAATCCATCGCTCCCTCTCTTTGATGTTCCGGGATAAAAAGTAGCCTATGTTACTCTCCAGGTCCTCAACTATACCCATGCAAAAATCACGTCGATCCGTAGCTCTGTTGCGGCGTGATTGAAGGACAAACCAACAATCAAACACACTTTCGCATTTATAATATTAGTGAGTATGATGTAGACTGATTTCTCGTTTACTATTTTAAACTTCAAAATTCAAGAAAATGACGTCGCCACTCGCCACGTTAGAGTTCGTAGAGAAAAATAGAGAAATTAATTTTATCTCTACTTTTGACTTAACGATACGAATCATGCACGCCTAGCATGCACGCCTAGCATGCACGCGCGAGAAAATTTTGTCGACGCCTTTTCTCGTATTATCTATCGACAGTAAAATGGTTGCACACATGGATTCGTCGAACGAGAAATTAGTCTACATCGACAATTTCTCTCTCACTCTTCGCGCGAGATATCACTTCGACGTGCATGCTAGGAGGGATGGTGTGCAACCATAGTACAACCATAGTGCAACCGTAGTTTCGATAGAGATAATACGAGAAAAGGTGTAGACAACATTTTCTCGCGCGTGCATGCTAGGCCTGCAGGTTGCGACACCAAGGATACATTTACAGCATTAATGGTGGGTTGAGATTAATGAATGAAAATAAAATTGGCCAAGTGCGAGTCGGGCCTCGCTCTTTTAGGGTTCCGTACATATGACCAAATCATTTTTTTTAAACTAGATACATATTTAGATATCTTAGTTCTTAGAAAGTACTAAATTAGCATATCGGGAAAAAATGCTCGTTTGTTTTGGTCACAACTTACAAACCGCATTAGAAATCGGTGTTTTCAGTATTTGCTGTTTAAACTTTAAATACATTATATAATACATAATATACCAAAATTTCAAATTCCTAACTAGTTTAGTTTTTGAGATCCTATACAAATTGGTTTAAAACCGAAAACTTTGATGGCCCCCCATTTCTTCATTTTTTAGCTAAAAAATAAAAAAATATATATTTGAATTCCACTGAGCTCTAGACAATGACACCCCACATGCCAGGGTAAAAGAATAAAATTTTATTTCGACTCCTTTGCCATGTATGGGAGCCCCCTTTATTTTTTAATTTTATTTTATTTTTATTATTTGTTGTTGTAGCGGCAATAGAAATACACAATATGTGAAAATTTCAACTGTCTATCTATTACGGTTTACGAGATACAGCCCGCTGCCAGACGGGCGGACGGACGGACAGCGGAGGCTTAGTAATAGGGTCCAGTTGGCACCCTTTGGGTACGGAACCCTAAAAAGCAAATCTCAGCTAGCAAAAACAAAAACTGAATTTTTGTAGCCCACGAAAATGGCGAATATCTAAAAAAAAGTAGACCATAATTTATATTTAGATGCAATCCCTATAACTTATTTAAACCAAGTTTTTACCAAACAATGACAATAACCAAAAATCAATGAAATTTTGAATTTATGTAATGAAATAGGATCGATTCATGTATTATTAAAAACGTATTTATTTTTCTTTTTTGAGCGAGATTGATATTTATTTTGATAAAATAAAACTATAATATAACTAACTGTAACGTGTTGCTACTAGATGTCGCTAACAGTTGCTTAAACTGAAAAAGTAGATGCATATCACTAATTTAGATGCTGACGTGTAGTTCGACCGTAGCCATAGTGTAAGAGGCTAACACACTCGGGCGCGATTCCCAAGAGATGTGGGTTCGAATCCCGCTGGCTTCGGAATTTTTACATAATAATATACAGCGATCCGCCATATTGCATTGAACATCAATCAGAGACGTCACATCTATCTTCAAACTTTAACAAAAATTTATGATAAAACATAGAGGTGACGTAAAGAACGACACCAAATATGTATAAACAAACCTTTTTCTTGCTAAAATAAGATATTTTTTCGAAATAGTAGATACTTCCAAACATCATCCAACAGTTTTTCAAAATCGAACATCATGCCTATCATCACAAAAGAAACGAGGGCAGACGCCCTATATTATCATTTCATCATCAATTATCATGCATGTATCATACCGGTTAATAAAGGTTTAATGAACCGATAGTACCTACTACCTACATATCGTTCATTATGGTGTAGTCTCCTTAGAAATAGCACTCTTTTAAAGTGATATCAAACAAAAGTTAACTTTAAAGTGACATCAAACGAGTCGCAGGGAGCCGCTGTATTCAGGCGGCACAAGACCGAGATCTGTAGAATTCCATGCAAGAGACCTTTGTCCAGCAGTGGACGTCTATCGGTTGACGAAGAAGAAAGTGATTTTTGTTTTTTGGAAACATACAGAGCGCCAAATCCATAATAGAAATATTCTTAAGCATTTTTGTTCTGGTAAGCGTTCAAATTAAGTATTAAGTATTATACTACGGCCGTTCAGAGAATGCGTTCCTGACACGTCGCGATTGAACTGACGCCGTAACTTTGTAATGGCGTTGCAGTTACGATAAAAATATTATTGCTGGTTGTTTACCGTTTTAACAATTGATGAGCATTAAAACAACATTATTATATCAATAATCAATTAATGTTATAATTTTGTGCCAAACTGAGTGTCAAATAACTTGGTAAACAATATTTTTCTAAATCTAACTGATAGGTGTCAGGAACGCATTCTATGAACGGCCGAACTTTACCTACTGTAATTTTTTTCTATTTTTCTTTTATTTGAGCTATAAATTGTAACTTTTTTATGTTTTTACTCTGATCAATAAAAATATTTTATTTGATCTATTTATGTGTACCTACATTAAAAAGTTTTAAGTGATTAAGAGTAAATTAAGTCATTAAGTTTTATTTACTATTGGGAAAACAAATGATTACGAGCTTTTGCCTTTCAACAAATACTTTCACAATTACACTATTAGTAAGGATTACTCAGCTTCCTAGAAGCCTAGTGGTTAGTACTGCGGTCTCCTATTCGGGGGATCGCAGGTTCGATCCCGAGCACGCACCTCTGGCTTTTCTAAGTTATGTTTGTTTAAGAAATCAAATATCAAAAGCTTCAACGTTGAAGGAAAACATCGTGAGGAAACCTGCACGTCTGAGAGTTCTCCATAATGTTCTCAAAGGTGTGTGAAGTCCGCCAATAGGGAATATGCATGATTTTTTTTTAATTCCTTAAATTAATCATTTACATCTTTATAACATATAAAAAATATAAATAGGTTTGAAAATAGTCAAATAATTTTTAAAAGTGAAATTTAAAACATTGAATAAATTTGAGCCGTTCAAACGCCACCATTAGCGCGCGCTTTTGATGACGTCATTCGACATGTCCCGTGTTTGTTTACTATAGCGTTTCAGTTACTTCATACTCATTTTCAGTTTTAATTGCTACACAAACCATGGAAGAAGTTAAAAAACCTTCTTACAAGTATTGTATGGTACCTAAGTACAAAAACACTATTATTAGTACACCCGATAAAGTGTTGTTTCGTATTCCACGAGATGCGAAAGTACGAAAAAAAAGTGTAAGAAAATTGTTCATGTAAAACGGAATATCGTATTTATCTAATACTTATTTACAAAAAGTATATCTTCTTCTTCTTCTTCTTTATCAAGCGATAGACGTCCACTGCTGGACAAAGGTCTCTTGCATGGACTTCCACAGGCCTCGGTCTTGCGCCGCCTGAATCCAGCGGCTCCCTGCGACTCGCTTGATGTCGTCGGTCCACCTGGTGGGGGGTCTGCCAACACTGCGCTTCCCGGTGCGGGGTCGCCACTCCAACACTTTGGGACCCCAAAGACCATCAGCTCTTCGAACTATGTGCCCCGCCCATTTCCACTTCAGTATCGCGACTCGCTGAGCTATGTCGGTGACTCTGGTTCTCCTACAGATCTCCTCATTTCTGATTCGATCCCGCAGGGATACTCCGAGCATAGCTCTCTCCATCGCCCGCTGAGCGGTCCTGAGCCTACTTATGAGGCCCTTAGTTAGCGAAAACAAATTAATTTGATATTATCCTTTCACTTTTACTTCTAGAGTACGGAACCCAACTAGAGTACGGAACCAAAAAGTATATAAACATATCAAACTTGAGTGAGCTTCAATAACATAATATTACGTATAAATTATCATGATATAGACGTAAATTAGGAGTTTAGGAACACAGATGGTTATTTAAAGGTTATGTTTTGTTTTAAGTATTATTTCAACATATAAGAATAAAAATCTATGTTAAGGACTAAAATATACCATGTAACATAATAATTACATTGCAGCTTTCACTCCTTTGATCTCTGCGCTCGTAAAATCGAGATTTGATACAAAATATGCTGACATCATAAATGCATCTACACACATCAAAAGTGTCTAGGGATCAACATATATTTTTGCAATAACTTTTCTCCTAATTGATATTAATTAAAATTTTCTTTAAGGATTCATCAAATAAAGTGTTTTCGTTTGTCACAGTAACGATAAACCAAGTCACCTTTACATTAATAAAGAAATTTGCCATTTTCCTAATAAAGGGATTTTTGACATTTGAACCACTAACATTAAAGTTCGAAAAAAAGACTGAAATAACAGTTTTCTTTAAAATTTTATTGGGTAACTTAAACAATTAATAATCCGTGTTTCTACCGCGAACACTAACAACACAAGAACATCGGTTTGGCATACTCAAAATGAGTTCATCCAAATCACGCTGTGGAATGGCCGCCCATGTTCGTTGCAACAACAAAAAAAGGTCTTCTTGCCACTGGATACCCTCCATATTCGGCAGAGCTCTTCTCTGTAGCATATCCCATGCATGCTCAATCGGGTTCAAGTCTGGCGACTGAGCAGGCCAGGGCAGGACATTGATGTTAGCTGCGGCGAGAGTCTGTCTTACAACTCTTGCGGTGTGCGGTCGTGCATTATCATGCATTAACTGAAATAAGGGACCGATTTGCACTTGTAGAGGAACGATGACGTCTGATACAATCGTCTCTGCATAAATTTGAGCGTTGAGGTTGCCTCTGATCCAAATCAACTCAGTTCTTCCGCCGATCCAAATACCCGCCCATACCATGATGGTTCCACCACTATAAGGATGGACTTCCTGGCAGGATTTTAATCGCTGATTATGAAATTATGAAATGCACCAAAAAGGATCCATATAAATTTATAAAATCATAAATTTATTACAAAGCCACATCTCAATCTCAAAAAATCCGCATAAAAATGCTTGATCCCTAGACACTTTTGATGTGTGTATTTTCGGTAGATTATCCGATTGTGCTTTGACAAAACCAGTTTCAGTCATCGACCTAGATTGACTACAAATATAAATTCACAAGTAATCACACAGGAATACAGTTTTAAACAATTTTTCTCACAAACACTGTATGAATATCGACGCCGTAAATCAACCGTAAACCAAATGACGTCACATTTCGTTTCGACCAATGGCGACGCGTTTTGTAAGTTTGAATTTCCCTCCTTTATTTTTCACTTTCTATATAATATTTTCTGGGTTTAAATAATAACTAAATAAAAAAAATACCTTTTAAGTATAATGTTAAGGCAATAAAGAATCTAGAAAAAAATATTTGAGACAAATTTAAATTTTATGCATATTCCCTATTCGCATTGGGCCAGCGTGGTGGACTATGGCCTATAACCCTTATCTGAGAGGAGACCTGCGCTCAGTAGTGAGCCTCTTGACTCAACTTCCTTAATGTTTATTGCAGAGAACCTGTCAAATGAAGAGCGCACGTGGGAAGAGATAATGCAGATCAAAGCGATGCCGGTACCCATGAATCAGAAAAGGGATATCAAAGCCAGGCTACAGGTAAATTGATTTGGAGATTACCTACCTTATACCAAGCCAGGCGCTCTCCGTGTTATAGATATAAAGTTACAATTACCCGGCGTCGTTCCGTTCAGACGTGCCAACTCAATATGCTAACGTAGTGCGAAGGGATAAGAGTTACGCGATAGAAAGAGAGGCAAATTCTAGGTGAATATAACTGTAGGAAAGTTAGCGCTGTGCTACCTGAATTGCACCTTATTGTGTAGTAGCTAGAGTCGCTATTTATTTAAACCCCTATTTTACCCCCGTAGGGGTTGAATTTTCAAAATTCCTTTCTTAGCGGATACATACGTCATAATAACTATTTGTATGCCAAATTTCAGCTTAATCCGTCCTGTGGTTTGAGCTGTGCGTTGATAGATCAGTCAGTCAGTCACTTTTTCCTTTTATGTATTTAGATTTTGTCGAGTGAATCTTCTTAGAATATAATAGAATTTTTTTTTTATTCAAATAAACTTTTTTACAAGTGCTTTTGAATCGTCAATGAGTCTACCACTGGTTCGGAATGTCCTTCCTGCCGAGAAGAACCAGCAAGAAACTCGGCAGTTGCTCTTTTCAAAACAAGTTTACAATACAATAGATACTACGCTATACTTCTGTAAATGAATATTAGCCAAGCTGAACTTGACTAATATTCTCTCCCCTCCAAATAAGCGGATAGCTTGTGTTAGGAGTACCGAGTGGGTACGACAATAGTGCAATGGGTGGGGATCGAACCTGCGACCTTTCAGTTTCCAGTCCGCACCTTTAACCGTTAGGCTATTGAGGCGTTATTTTTGCATTTCACGTTATACGCGTTTATCGATTTTAACCCCACTTATATGCCAATTTGCATTGGGCCAGCGTGATGGACTATGGCCTGTAACCCTTCTCTGAGAGAAGACCTGCGCTCAGTAGTGAGCCGTTGATGGGTTGTTAATAATGATGATGATGATGATGAAATTAAAATTGAAATAAAATTGTTATTTACAGAACGCAACAAAACTTCGTCTCCAAGGCTTAGAACAGTTGCAATGGCGTCAGAGAAAAGTATGGCATCGATTCAGCATACGCTTCACGGAAATTGTCGGCAAACTAGAACTGTGGCAATCGTCTTTAAGGGAAATCGAGGGAAAGTTCGGCACGGGGGTAGTTGCATATTTCCTATTCCTAAGGTGGCTTCTATTTCTAAACTTTGGCATATCAATTTTCGTTATAGTTTTTTTGATACTACCCACAGTTTTACTTGTCGAAGTCGATTACGTGTGCGACGATTTCGCCGATAATTCCACTACGTGTTGCTCGCAAGCGTATCTGAGACGTAACCTAACGGAGTATAACGTAGTACTGTCTTTGATTCAGGGCACAGGTTGGTTGGAGCGGACGATTCTGTTCTACGGGGTTTACAGCGACCAAATGTATACGTACTTCATCAAAGCGTTGTGGCAGACTGAGGTGTTTTATAACATGCCACTCGCTTATATACTGGTACCGATTTCGTGGGCGTTGTTTTCTTTGTTCGCAATAGTTAAAACTGCAGCCAAAGGTTTCAAAGAGCGCTTAGTCGAGAGTGAGGGACAGTTTTATATGTACTGTAACTTGGTATTTGGGGGGTGGGACTTTTGTATACAGAACGATAAGTCAGCGAAAATCAAACACAAGGCGTTATTCAACGAGATCAAAGGTTGCTTGGAGGAAGAGAGGTATAAAGAAGAGAAACAGTTAAGGACTAGAGAAAGCCAAATTTTAATGCATTTTAAGAGATTACTTGTACACTTGCTAGTTTTTATCATTCTAATCGCATCGGGGATACTCATTTACGTAATTTTCAATTATTCCATGGACAAGTTGAACGAAGAGCAAAACACTCATAATTTTGATAGCGAATTCGTTAACGACACAGAAAAAGCCGCTTTAAAACAGTACCACGTAAGTATATATTCGTTTGGGCAGCTACAGAACACGCTGCTAGAGTTTCTACCGTTTATAACCATAGTTGTATTGAACATAATCGTCCCAGAGGTGTTTAGCTATCTAATAAAGTTTGAGAGTTACATGCCGGCGAATACAATACTAATAAGCTTGCTACGTACCGTTCTATTGAGACTGTCGTCTCTAGCGGTGCTTTTAAGTCAAATTTACATACAAATAACAGATCCGGATAGACCAAGATGCGCGAGTTTCGACGAAGAATTCCGTTTAGAATGCTGGGAGACTTACGTTGGTCAGCAATTGTATAAGTTGATTTTGACAGATTTCGTAATACAAATCGTCATGACATTCATAATTAATCTACCGAGGTCATTCATAGCTCGTCATTCGAACAGCAGATGCCTAAAAATCATCGGAACCCAAGATTTTTACCTCCCCAAACACGTCTTAGACATAGTTTACATACAGACCATAATATGGATGGGGACATTCTTCTGTCCATTTCTGCCGATAATCGGGACGATTTTCTGTTTCCTGATATTCTATATCAAAAAATTCGCGTGTCTAACTAATTGCACCCCTTCCCCTATAGTTTACAAAGCTTCCAAATCAAAGTCTCTGTTTATGTCGGTTCTGCTGCTTGGGTTTGTTATATCTATAATTCCGGTGGCGTATTCTATAGCAGAAATAGCGCCATCTTGGAATTGCGGTCCGTTTCGCGGGTTTGATACAGTGTGGGAGTTTGTCGTGGAGACATTTGAGGGGTTCCCATATTTAGTTCGAGAAATTGTCTTTCTGCTTGGGACGTCTACGTTCGCGGTACCCGCGTTCGCGTTTCTACTTTTCTTTTTGTATTATTATTGGGCTGTCGCAGCGGCTAATAGGCACATGGTAGAAGTATTGAAGAATCAGTTAGTTTTAGAAGGTCACGATAAGCAGTTCTTGCTGAATAGGTTGAGTGCGTTCATAAGGCAGCATCAGAAGCGATGCGAAAGGCGGAATCGGGCCAGCTTCGCGGAAGACGATTCCTCGATACCGCACAGTTCTAGGTAAAATAGAATGGAATAGTTTTTTTTTTTTTTCAAATAAACTTTGAAGCGCTTTGCTTTCGAATTGTCAAGTGATTCTGGACAAAAAACTCGTCTGGCCTTTTATACTAAGACCCATAAAAAATATGGTTTAAGTAATTTAACGCACTTCGTTCGACATAGTTAGGAAAATATTGACTATTGACTTTGACCGGAATTAATACATAATTTGGCCAATATGAACCTGACCAAACTGATTAACTAAGGCTTGACTTTTGTGATATACTTAAAAAATCTTTAAAATTGGCGCAGGTCAGCACGCCTAGCATACACGTCGTAGTGATATCTCGCGAAGAGAGAGAGAGGTATTGTCGACATAGACTGATTTCTCGTTTACCTTAAAATGCACGCAACGAGTGACTAATTTCTCGTCGAAGATTTGACTTTCTCGTTACAGTAGACGTAGACAAACCGGTGCACGGTGTAGCCGTTTCACAACACCGTACGATAATCTAATGTTGCAACACGATTTCGTTCATTCAGAAACCATGGTTTACTACTTCCATGTGTGAAACCTTTAAATTCGTGAAATATCGTTCGAGAAACTTGTCGCCATGTTAGAGTTCGTAGAGAAAATAATTTTATCTCTGCTTTTGACGTAACGAGACGAATCATGGTGTGCAACCATGTTAGTTTCGATAGAGATATAGAGTTAATACGAGAAAAGACGTAGACAAAATTTTCTCGCGCGTGTATGCTAGGCGTGCAGGTCGACCACTTGGTAGTTACCACTTACTTGCAGTTGTAACACCCTGTTGACAAAGTAGGACCGCTGAACGATTTAGCATACCAGCACCATAAATAAAATAAAAAATGAATATAGTTGTGTGTGTGTCGTATCTGTATAAGTGTGAGCGAGCGCAATGCTCGCGCCTGCCCGCTCCCACCTAGGCTTTGACAGGCACGCACACTTATGCAATGTGCATGTACACGAAGTAACCACAAGTAAAGCTCACTCGCCTTCGTGAATTGCAAAAACTGTACCCAGTTATTAGTCAGATGGCCGGAAATTATCTTACGTATTTTACGAAGATTTGTGCTCATTCATGCCATTCTTATTTATTTTTCTTATACTACATACACATTCCTTTGTATTGTTTTTATTTTAAACTTTTGTACTGATTTCTTGTGAATCTACCGATAAATCTTCATGTTTTTAAAATAACGAATAATAAACTGGGACTAGTCATTGACGATTCCTTTTATAACTGTACAGTATTATATTTAGTTATTTTTTATAGAGTGATAGCCTAGTGGTTAGGACTGTGGTCTCCTATTCGGGGGGTCGCAGGTTCGATCCCGGGTACCTCTGACTTTTCGGAGTCAAGTGCGTTTAAGCAATTAAAATATCACTTGCTTCAACGGTGAAGGAAAACATCTTGAGGAAACCTGCACATCTGAGAGTTCTCCACGATGTTCTCGAAGGTGTGTGAAGTCCGCCAATTCGCATTGGGCCAGCGTGGTGGACTATGGCCTATAACCCTTCTCTGAGAGGAGACCTGCGCTCAGTAGTGAGCCGTTGATGGGTTGCTGATGATGAATGATGATGATGATTTTTATACATCGATAAAAATAAAATAAAATACATGCAAAATACTTCATAGTCGTTAGCTAATGAGGGATCTTACGCACTACGCGGCGAGTAGCGATAGCAAATAAGACCACCAGTTGGACCTTTTTAATGATTTTTAAGGCTATCTAAAAGATTTGTTTTTAGTATAAAATGAACTGTATTAATTAATTCACACTCCACAGTCAGTGGCCGCAGCACGCAGGCATAATTTGATATTGTTTTACCTACTCCTAGCACAAGCTTTATTTGTGTATTATTGGTATATGTATTAACTACATACTGTAGTTATTTTTTATGTATGTATGTTATAGGAAATGACCACCTGTAGTTCATTTTTCCATAATAATATTCCTATTCCTAAGGTTGGCCTGGTAGAGATCGCTATTAAGCGATAATGCCACCTTTTGTGTCATATTTTTGTGTCTGTTTCTTTTATATTTTTTTTTTGTGTGGTGCAAATAAAGAGTATCTATCTATCTAGCCTTTACGCAATTATATTATATTTGTCATTTTTAACCATGCGTTCATAAAATTGATTACATATTCCTTTATAACTAAAAAAAATAGCTACTAAATGTTAGGGCGTATCACTATAACTCACCCATGTCGTGGTATCTCGAAATAGTTTACGTAACCGTAACGACTACGACGTCGACCGAACGAGTTAGGTAGCCATGTAGTGCGTGAGGTCCCTACGTATCAAATGTACTGATTTTGGTAGAGCTCTCTTATTTTATATCTTTAGTTCTATAGGACTCTCAGTAAGGTTATACTTCGCGACAGCGTTTGTAGATTTCGAGTATCGAAAATCGAAATACGAAATATTATCTCGAGTAGAATTAGTGAACCTATGTAAGCTAGCGCCCCATGCGGAGGCTTTGTGAATTAACAACTTTTAAACAATGTACTTTGGGTCCATTTTCCTGTGACGTTTTTGCTTTACGATGTTCGAAATCTATTAACGTTTGCGAGTTGTACTAGTATCTTAATATAATTTGCTTTTAATAATGACATCATCACCTATTTCACAAATCAACGCTCTCTTGGAAACCATGGATTTTACTCAATAAATTCTAGTTATAAATTTGACATTTTGACAGATATGCAACACATTTTATTTCCCAGTCAAACAATATTTAACTATTCAAAAATCGACTAAAAATTTTGTACATAGGCATTTATTAGTCAATAATTAGATTAATAAATAATTAGTTTAGCGATCTCATAATATTATGATTGAATTGTGTATAAAGCTAGGATAATAGGTTAAATTATAAATAATGAATATATCACAATATTTTAAATTAGGTACATTTAAGTACATGAAATAATTAATTGGTGTTTTAATCCCTTAAGGCCGCGATACACGAGCAATTTTTTAATTGGTCTTACGTTGATAAGTTTATTTGTAACTAGCTGGCACGGCGAACTTCGTACCGCCAACTTATCTATTATAATTTTTTTTTGTTTTTTTTTTATTAAGTATTAAAACCTTCCGTGGACCTTAAGGAACATACAAAAAAATAAATTAACCGAATTGGTCCATCCATTCTTGAGTTATGCGCTTACCAACATTAATTTTTATTTATATAGATTTTAAACCTAAAACTTATCGATAGCTCGATATCAATTTATCTCTTCATTATCTATGGCTTACCGCAAACAAAATAGTAAAATATCTATTTTAGAAGTTAGACACTGAGCCGATTTCACCAACACAAAATAAGTCTTATCCGAGCGTAAAATGATATTTTGGCAGATTTTCAATACAAAAACTGTTAGAACGACCAATTTATTCCTCGTCACTTGATATTGGTGAAATCGGCACTAAGAAAATATTAATTTACAAAATAAAAGACGAGGAGGCATACTTTATTTAATAATGACTTAAAATTTTATTTTTTGTTCAAAACATTAGCTGAGCTTGCAAAAAATAACGTCAAAACATATTCCAATCAGTAATCAACAAAATGCTGCTTACATTATTCCAATAAAATCCAGCTCTTAGATAGGAGTGCTACTTGAATAATGTATCTAAACGCGGATTAAGGCCGCCTACACACCTGTAAGTTTTACTCGTTTAAGTATACTTTAAAATACATAATAATCTTACAATAAGTCTGTTGTTAATGTTCTTACAAGATTTACATTTATTTACATCTACCAAATTTTAAGTTAATCACGTAAGTTAAATAATTAATTACTTGAGAAAAACTTACTTGCGTAAGGCCGGCTTAGCAGTAGTTGCCATAGTTTTTTATACTTAGGTGTATACTTTAAATAAAGTAAACATAAGTTAGGGAAATATTAGACAATTCTAGGTTAAGTATATGAAATTAGCCAAATTTGAAAGTCATAAAATACATTATATAATATTTACACTTTAATTTGTAAATAAACTATTGTAATCTATTTATTTAATCCAAATAGTTATTAAAATTAAATATAATGGCAATTTTAAAATTAAATTTATAATTAATTATAGGTACTTGGTGTACGAACAAAGTCGCGGGAATTATCTAAATTCTAAATCTCGTACAAACTTGCAACCTATGTAAAAACGACGTAAATCTATTGTAAAAATTAGGAACGTTAATTAAGCTGTAAATTTTATAAAAAAACTAGTATTTCGCTCGGTGCGCGAGCTGCTAAAGCAGCTCGCGGGAAGTGTTTTACTAAAAGTAAGGCGCGTGGGTGCGCGGCCCGCTAAAGCGGACCGCGATTGTTCGGCTTTATTTATTTCGCTCGGTGCGCGAGCTGCTAAAGCAGCTCGCGGGAAGTGTTATTACTACAAGTAGGGCACGTGGGTGCGCGGCCCGCTAAAGCGGACCGCGATTTTTTTTCCTCATCAAGTAGCCCTTCGGATTCTGGTCATCTTTTGCCAAAAAATTTGTTCGAGCACACCCCACCTATCTGCAATAACCTGGCCGTGCTCCTCATTCACAAAAGAAAAAGAAAAAAAAGAAAAAAAGCAAATGTAAAATGAAAAAAAAGAAAAAGAAAAAAAGCCCTATGAACCTATCAAAATCAATGTCTTGCATAGTTCCCAACTTCTAGTCCCTTCAATATTCCCCATACATTTTGTATGTAAAAAAAAAAATCCGCCATCTTGAATTTTTTTCCTACTCACCAGGTAGACCTCCGGGTTGTGATCATCTTTTGTCGAGAAACCGCTCCTCCATCTTTCATAGTCTCCGAGAGAGAGACGGACAAAATTTGCCGCCATTTTTTTTCCGCCATTTTGGATTTTTTTTTCAACTCACTGGCAACTGCTCGAGGTTTCGAATGACATTTGGTCGAGCACCCTCCACCTATCTTGTATACCCTGGCCGTGCCCCTCGCCCGTCTCCGAACTCCTCACTCATCAGCTCTCTCCACCTTTCTCCGAGTCACATTCTTTGAGTTCTATACGACACCATGGGTGAAAAAAATTTTTTTCATACAAAATTTTACAGGAGAGGGGTGGAAATTTGAGACGTCATAACTCGGCCGCCATCTTGTTTTTTTAATTTTTTTCACTTTTTCTGTTAATCGTTTACTAATTTCTACAATAATCCAAAATTTCAAAGAAATCGGTTGGAAAACAAAAGAGTTGCAAGATTCACGTCGGCCGCCATCTTGTTTTTCCGAAATGTCATAATTTTTCCCCACTCGAATCCCCCACCCGAACATATCTCTCGTACATCATTTTATCGTTTTTTGTCTCTTTCTAGGAGAACAATTATGTCAATCAGTCAGTGAATCAGTCAGTCAGTGGTAATCGAGCTATATATATTATAACTAGCATTTGCTCGGTGCGCGAGCTGCTAAAGCAGCTCGCGGGAAGTGTTATTGCTACAAGTAGGGCGCGTGGGTGCGCGGCCCGCTAAAGCGGACCGCGATTGTTCGGCTTTATTTATTTCGCTCGGTGCGCGAGCTGCTAAAGCAGCTCGCGGGAAGTGTTATTACTACAAGTAGGGCGCGTGGGTGCGCGGCCCGCTAAAGCGGACCGCGATTTTTTTTCTCATCAAGTAGACCTTCGGATTCTGGTCATCTTTTGCCAAAAAATTTGTTCGAGCACACCCCACCTATCTGCAATAACCTGGCCGTGCTCCTCATTCACAAGAGAAAAAGAAAAAAAAGAAAAAAAGCAAATGTAAAATGAAAAAAAAGAAAAAGAAAAAAAGCCCTATGAACCTATCAAAATCAATGTCTTGCATAGTTCCCAACTTCTAGTCCCTTCAATATTCCCCATACATTTTGTATGGGGGGAAAAAAAAATCCGCCATCTTGAATTTTTTTCCTACTCACCAGGTAGACCTCCGGGTTGTGATCATCTTTTGTCGAGAAACCGCTCCTCCATCTTTTATAGTCTCCGAGAGATAGACGGACAAAATTTGCCGCCATTTTTTTTCCGCCATTTTGGATTTTTTTTTCAACTCACTGGCAACTGCTCGAGGTTTCGAATGACATTTGGTCGAGCACCCTCCACCTATCTTCTATACCCTGGCCGTGCCCCTCGCCCGTCTCCGAACTCCTCACTCATCAGCTCTCTCCACCTTTCTTCGAGTCACATTCTTTGAGCTCTATACAACACCATGGGTGAAAAAAACTTTTTTCATACAAAATTTTACAGGAGAGGGGTGGAAATTTGAGACGTGACAGCTCGGCCGCCATCTTGTTTTTTTAATTTTTTTCACTTTTTCTGTTAATCGTTTACTAATTTCTACAATAATCCAAAATTTCAAAGAAATCGGTTGGAAAACAAAAGAGTTGCAAGATTCACGTCGGCCGCCATCTTGTTTTTCCGAAATGTCATAATTTTTCCCCACTCGAATCCCCCACCCGAACATATCTCCCGAACATCATTATATCGATTTCCGTCTCCTTCTAGGAGAACAATTATGTCAATGAGTGAGTGAGTGAGTGAGTGAGTGGTAATCGAGCTATATATATTATAATAAAATTAGGTACCCTAAGGGTGAAACCATATTTGTGAGGATCGATTCGGATTTTGCACATACAAAGCTGTCATTTTCCATAGAAACGTGTACGGATCAATTCGGCTTTTCGATGCGAATCGAATAGCCGAATCGATCCTCACAAAATATGTGGTTTCAGCCTAAAACAACATTAGAACTCGCATTGTTTGGTATGAGATAGATTGAAAATTAATTTCAAATGTGTGTGGAGACATTAAATTAAACTGCGAAATTAAATACCTATTAATAATATTTGTAACTCAAGTACCTAACCTATCATTACGGAAATGGAAAAACCACGAAAATCGCCATTTTTTCTTGTTTAATGCCACAGAATTTAATATTTAATAATAGCCCATAGATTATAAACATGACACTGCCAACATAGCTGTCAAAATATTAATGTAAATTAATATGAAATAAATTATGTACCTAGCGCGCATTATGTTTTTTATTTCCTTTTCTACTTAATATTTTAAATGCGAAGCTGTATTTGTTTATTGGGTTGTCCTTAAATCACGTCACTACAGAACTACCGTCGACGTGATTTATTAGAATTAAGAATACTTAGTTTTTATATACCTGGCTCAAAATCACCAAGGTGCAGAATTGGCTTTGCTAGCAATTTAATGTCTTAAATCTTGACTTTATTGAGAAAATTAAATTAATAAAATACTACAACTAACCTGTTTTATGTGTACATCAAACAATGCAATTTAATAATGAAGTAAATTTTAAATTAAATCAATATACATGCATAGAAAGTCATTTCGGGAACGCGTCCTAATGTACGATCTTCCACAACAAGTCCAAATTATTAATGAAAAATTTAAGATATTTAACACCTGTCATTACTTAATATACCGTAAGTTTTATAAAAAATCTAGTTTTAAAAAGGATACTAAAAGATTATTTATTTTCAATTTTAAAAATACAAAAATAGTTTGTCCGATAGCGCACGCGTCATGTCAGTGAACGCATCGGTAATCGAACAAAAATAATTTTAAGTGAACGCAGCGATTCGGTGTCAAACGTCAGTAGGGAAAGAAAACTATAACAAAGCCGGCTGTCAGTGTATTTATCGTCAAATAAATTTTAACTAAGTGGTAAGTACCTTTTTCAATTCATTATTCGTAGAGCGTACATCAATAGTCCGTCAATTCGTGAACGTGTTTATTACATTTAATTATTGATGAAATTCTTTTTTACGACACGAATTATCAAAGTAACGTCAAATATTTTAGTATTGTCAAAGTCAGATCGAATTTAAGATGGCCGCCGTATAATCAAAGCGCGTGCTTATTTGAAATCGTCATTTCGTGAACGGTCATTTCGGGAACGTTCCCGGACATGATACTCAAATTGTAAGAACTGATTAAAACTTTAAGGAGATATAACTATGGTTAGAAGTTCCTCTAGACTGATTTATGAAAATGTTATAACTTATTTATAATAAGAATGTATTAATAGTAAGTGATTTTTCTTAAGTGCAAACAATATGGCAATATAAATAAATAACTTTGTTATTTAAAACGTTGTTTATAATTATAATATTTCCTAACTTATGCCTTATGATATCAATACCATCACTTCCGTAACATTTTTGTCATTCCGGGAACGGTTGATCGTTTCCGGGAACTAAATTTCAATAAAATACGCATAATTTGATCTATTTTTTTTAGAAAAAACATATTTTATTACATTAAAAAACTTTCATTCTGTTCATGTAACGTTAATTCTATTATTAGAGTTTTGAATATTTTGAAATTTCTTAAATTTTATCCACGATAATAGCAACTTCTTTAATTTTTTGACGTATTTTACTTGTAGAAGATTTTGTATGTTTTGTTTTCATTATTGTTTATATAGTATAAATATATAATATACCCATGTTATTCAACAAAGCTTAAATTATGTACTTTGTTTTGTTTTTGTTAATTTTATCAAATTTAGAAAAACGTTCCCGAAATGATGATTTTCTGTAAGATATTCGCCAAAACGCAATATTATAAAAAAAGTATAGAATTCTGTGCGCTGCCCTGTTAAAATTTATTAATATACAAATTTTGCAACAGTATAAACCAAGAGTCATCATTATAGTTTGCATTTTTTTTTGTCATAAAACCAATCTTGAAATTCGCAACCTTGGTGATTTTGAGCCACCTACATAAATTTTTCAAACAAAGTGCTTTCGAATTGTTATATTATGAATCTACCACTGGTTCGGAATGCCGTTCCAACCGAGAACCAGCAAGAAACACTGCAGTTGCTCTTTTTTTTGCAAGGGCATAAGATGACCAGCAGGCCTAGCATGCAAGCGCGAAAAAATTTTGTCTGTCCCTTTTCCCGTATTATCTCTATATCTCTATCGAAACTAACATGGTTGCACACCATGATTCGTCCCGTTACGTCAAAAGTAGAGATAAAAAAAAAATCTCTACGAACTAACATGGCGAGTGGCGACGTCATTTTCTTGAATTTTGATACGAGAAATCAGTCTACATCGACAATATCTCTCTCTCTCTTCGCGATATATAACTTCGACGTCCATGTTGAAGGCCTGCTGAAGAGTGAAGCATTGAGATAAAATTATTATTCCATGTCATAACATCAACACCGTGAAACTTCTCCAATCCTGCATTTATTAATTCGTCGACTCACGACCCACTACTCACCACTACTGCTAACGACTCTAAAATTGCTACAACTGCAATAGCTGTTCATAAAAATATTGTCTATAGTTTGATAATCTGTGAAATGTAAGGTGGCAACACTGTCACCCCCTTTCTCTTTCTCTTTGGTTTGAAACCAACATATCGACGCTTGTATTTTTTTGTGCTCTCATAAAATTAAAATTATAATATAACTGATTGGAGAATTATTATTAATTCCGAACAATCGCCTCTGATTGGCAGATACTTACTTGCCATTGGCTGAAATGCATTGTCGCCGTAAGAACGCGATAAATTCAGCCTAAATTGAGACTGTAGTAATGATTGATGCAGCGTTTACAGAATCGGCCTCGTCCCCCGATTTTCTTAAAAGTTGTCGATCAAAATCTTATTCATTTCATGGCATAAGCCTCAAAGTAAAATAAACCATAACAGTATTAAATTAGAGCTCAATTTCGTGTATGCATTCTCATACGTTTAGGTATGTACGATACGCACCATAACGCTCCATGTTAGAATCGGTTGTACTGAATATGTGACTTTAAATCAATACAGTAGAGGAATATTTTACTTTGACGCTAATGACATGAAATGAATAAGATTTTGTTCGGCAATTTTTACACAATCGCATCTTCGTTCTCTCGAATGATGTTTTTTTGGGTCATAGACTACCACGCTGGCCAAGTGCAGTTTGGACTTAAATTAATGGTAGTTATGAAAAATAAAACAAAGGAAATGTTTGTAATCGTTTTATTTTCCTGACAAAACAATTGCTTTATGAAATGCTAACATCAACTATGGTACAATAATATAAATCTTAGCTTCGAGCAATTTATCATACAATCATTGAACTTAGAAGCCTGGCTTGCTACATGGGTGCTACATTCAGTTCTCCACAAACCTCTAAACTGTTGGTTCTTTAATATAGAAACATTTCCAAAATGATATCACTATATTATTTAGTGCATATTTCATCACATCGCCCAGTAACGTTTAACCGAAGAATTTTCAATGTCTTGACAGTTTTTGTACTGAAAATCTGTCAAGCGTTATAGTCGGGTTAAGTTTACTTGGCGATTAAGAAATAGGCCTTTAGGACCATAAACTTACTCAGACTCGCGATTAGTAACGACTGTGTTCAGTGAAATGATAGCAAATCCACCATTAAAAAGGATGTAGTCGAACAACAAAGAAAGTAAATTGAAGTCTGATTTTGAAATAACTGTTCCTTATTAAGCTACTTAATTAATTAAATTTTATTTTGTACCAAACAACATATAAATAGAATAAGAAAAAAGAAAAGATGGTGGACATGGAAACATCCGTATGAGATATCTACCAGTGTCCGAAGACAGTGGAAGAGTGGTAAGAAAAAAGAATAGACAAAATATTTTTGGAAGTTGTGATAAAAACCTAATAAAATAGAAAATTTATATTCAGCTTGTTTTATTGTATTAAATTTTAGCTGACTTGATAGCATTATAATTAAGTGAATTGTTTTTCATAAGGACTGTTAGTTCTGCACTTAAAACTTATTTATCTATTTATTTTATAGTAAGTCAATGATTATTTTAGAATCAACAATTTAGTTTGAAGGTTTGTGAACAATCACCACATCCGTACTACACATAGACAATGAACATGAAAAAAGTACCCAATCTTTTTGGTTATAGAATCAAGAAATCTTACATCTGAGTAGGCTGTATGGACATGGATCTTTGCCAATCCTGAAGAGGGTGAACGAAAAACAACAACAATATCTTTTTAACCGACTTTAAAAAAATACAAGGAGGTTCTCAATAGGCTATTTGACTACTTTTAGAAAATCATCTTAAATTGTTAATAATGCTATGCTGAAGCTAACGAAACATATATTTCGGCATAATTTTCATTATTTTTCATAAAAATCGAGAAATAAATTCAAAAAAATAAATTGCCGCTGAAACGTTCCATTTGCTCTCATGACGTAACAGTTCACATTTCAAACAATGACAATTTTATAATATGTGTTTAGGCCGCGTGTCGCATACTATTTGGTATTTAATAAAATAGTAACGATGAAAAACAGACGAAATTAGCTTAATACGCCGCACAAACACGTCGAAATGACTGTGACGTCATTCGAGATCACGGAACGTTTTCGATCACGTGACCATGGCCAGAATTATAGCAATTTTATTTAATGTTTTCTAATTAAATAAAGCTTTATTTTTTAGTTTTGTCATATGGAATACTGTTCTTAGATAATAATCTTTTAGGATGACACCAGTTGAAACGATATTTTTATTATAGTCAAATACCCTATTCGACGCGTATTTTTTTTTTGTTATTTGCGGCCAAATACCACACCTTAGATTGTGACGATAAAGCGACAGTAGAAATTAAATTGCTTAGTAATACTAAGTTATTTTTGTTACTACACGCTTTTCACGATCAAGGCACGATCTGTTTTTGGACTGTAAATAAAACAGGTAATTTTTCCATGTTCTCTTGTACAAGGTCATGTACCATTTATAATAAGGGTCTGATAGTTTCTATTCAAAACCCTTATTTCACAGCTTCAATTTAGAATAATACATACATGTTCTACTACACTTAATTCAAGAAAATAACTACTATGATATATTAGTGATAGAATTATAATTTAGTCTTTATGGATATGGAGACATTCTAAATTCAAACTTTTTTTTAATTTAGAGAAGGGTGAAGTGGTAGGCGATTGAACCAGTTTAGTGGTTGAGATTGGCGCCATCTTTGACAGCTGTTGAAAATTTGACGTAAGCTGTCAAAAAGAAATCGCCCTACGCCATGGAAGTAGGGAGTAACTCCATGGCCTAAATAAAAAAGTGCTACATCAACAATGAAGCAAAAGAAATAATAAAAAAACTCGATTAACATATTTTATGGGCCCAACAAAAAACTT
Source organism: Oeneis ivallda (assembly GCA_029955525.1). Taxonomy (NCBI): domain Eukaryota; kingdom Metazoa; phylum Arthropoda; class Insecta; order Lepidoptera; family Nymphalidae; genus Oeneis; species Oeneis ivallda. The sequence continues at coordinate 3,842,454 of JARPMR010000029.1, forward strand.
TAGACATTTTACTGAACATTTGATGAGCTTATTGTTTTCCGAATATTTCATATTTTTATACATAAGTAATTATTATAAGCATTATTCAATATTCAAACCTGAGATCATATAAAATTGGGACGAATTTAAAATTATGTTTAATTTAATTTATCTTTAATTTCCTTTTATTTGAGTATGTATTAAGACCACTTCACACTACTCGTAAGCTTCGAAGCAAGCTCAAAGCGGAAAAATTACAAATTACTTTAGGGATTGAAGAATTTGTACACAAAATACTGGACCGTTAAGTGGAATTTGCAACTAATATTTAACTTAAGCGCGCCATACACATTCCGATTTATCGATTCCGAACATACGATCGAGTCGGAATATCGACAAAATTAACAACTAAATATTATGAATCGAAAACTAGACTAGGTACACTAGAAAAACAATCTGAAATAGAATTTTTTCGACAAATCGGAACCTACCGCAAAGAGAATATAGAAATATTAATGTATTTTTGATAAGCAATTTAATTCATACTACTTTAATGTTACTAGATTATGAATATGAGTATTTTACAGTTACAATTATTATTAATAGTACTTTTTCATTTTCAATTGCAAAATACAAAAATAGAAATTCGCCGTAAACTATATAACACAACATTATTCGGTAAATTCACTAAAATAGAAGGAAGAAAAACTGATAATATAATAAGAAGAATGGTGTATAATATTATTAATAAATAATTTTACAATACAGTTTTGTTAAAATAAATAATTGATTGCATTGATGATAAAATATAATTGAATTGTTAAATAATTAGAAAATAATTTGCATAATAATCCATTTATTTGCCCTAATACATCAGAAAACTGTGCAATAATAAACCTATTACCTATTTAGTGGACATTTAGACGCAGAAATAGGCGTACATATAATGATATACTTATTTATAGTTATTAAAATTAATGCATATGAAAAATCCCTGCTATTTAGCGTAATATGACATCAAAAGTTTTGCAAGAACTAGTCAATTTTTATGTGTTTCATATAATTTTTCTTGATTTGTTTGAACAAACTTTGTGCTTTTCGGGACGAACGGTTGCCAGTCTATAATTATTATTTAGGGAATAACATATAACATAAGCGCTGATTCGGTTGCACACAAATTAATAAATTGAAATGACTTAAGATATGAATCCTTTTCTGTAAGGAGAACATTTAAAATAAGTTTTATGTACAGCCGAATTAGCAAAAACAAGGCAATATTTTTGTAGCCAAATATAACCTAAAATATTTTAAGTTTATAATCATAAAGCGTATAGGTGTAACAATTTAATTTCATAAAGTAATACTTACTTCGTTATCTGTAAAGTATTTTAGTTAATTTCTATGTGATGTTTCGAATTGCACTATGTTTAACAACTAAAGCTTTTCTATTTAAATAAATCGATGTATGAATGATATGAGCCACTCAGATTCCAAACACATCTATCTGTCTAAGATGTCTGGATGTGTAAAGAACTCTTAAGTTTTTACTTATTACTAAATACTAACATTTATAAAATGAATTTCAGTCCATTATAGAGACGCGATAAATACGAAAATTTTCTTATTTAAAAACTAAAAAAATGATCTCTCGTAAGTATACTTGCACAAAAAAAATTGCAAAAAAAAACTTCATTGTGCGAAATATACCTATGTATGGGAATAAAAAAATTGCATTATCCCAAATAACTATGTACTTCAACTACACGTAAAAATATAAACTAAAAAAAATCATAAATCAAATCCATTGAAATTTGGCGGCAAACATTGACATATGTCAAAGTAGGTAACACTTCTGAGAAGGCCCAATCATTGTGAATATGAACATAAAAAATTTAAAAGTAATAAAATCTCAATAATAACATATGTATAATTATTATATAATTACACTTTCATTTCTTTTCACATACTTTCATCTCAAAACACATTTTCATGCAATTGCTAAGGCTATACGATTTTCAAAAATGCTAGACCTCAAGGCATAGAGCTATGAAGCTTAAAGGTCCGTGAGCAAAACAAGCTAGGTTGTCAATAGATGGCGCTAATAAAACTATTTTCAAAATAAATATTTTACGTTGTTTTAATCAAATAAGTAATTTGAACTAAATCTGGAATCCGTAAAATTAAATTTAAGATCAGCAGTAAAAGGACGAATATGATTGAAGTATTCGATAACTAATTGAAAATGTAGGTAATTTATAATCATTGTATTTGTGTTTTTCTGTAATTTTTAGTTCAAATTGGATTGCAATTTTCGACGCAGAAAAATTATTTTTAAAAATAGCCATTTCAGCGCCATCTGTTGACAATCAAGTGCGTTTTGCTCTCAGCAGTAAAAAACTGTCTCACGATTGACGCCTTTTGACGTATGTCAATGCCATGGTGACGTTTAATGTTATAAAGCCGCGTCTACACTTTACATAAATATTTGGTTCCATTTTCATTACACATACACACACTATCACATCGGGCGGCGTAAAATCGCCCCTATTCGCTTTGAATTAAAAGTCGTTATCGCTTGACGCGTCGTATGTCTCCGTTATGAGGGTCGGCGGCTGATAACGCTGATTCGGCGACAGAACCGGCCCGTGGAATGACTGCGAGCGAAGAACGTTGCTGCAATAAGTCGTAAAACATTAAAATATAAATCAAGAGTGAATAGGCATCATTTAAGCAAGCGCACTCTATTAATCATTGAATTTGCAATTGCAGCAATATAAATGTGTTATTATTTTTACACATTTATTAAGTCGGGGTATAATCAGTTAATGGGTTTTGATGATAAAGTTGCATGGGAGCACTCGGCTTTGCATCCAGCTGCCCACAAGATAGTCTAACATCTTTAGCTCAACGACCTTATACCCAGTAGACGCCCAATATAGGGCGAACGCTTTCAGACAACACATTAGGCAACATGAACTTATATTAATTCACGCCCACTTTCACTGTTTCACACAATTCACTGGGTATAAGGTAGGCTGGGTATAAGGAAAGTAACGTCCAGGGTACCAATTGTCTAAAAGTTATTCCATTGATGGTATAGTTCTTGCAATTCACGAGGGCGACTGACTTATGGTTGTGTGTGTGTCGTACCTGTATAAGTGTGAGCGAGCGCAATGCTCGCGCCTGCCCGTTCCCACCTAGGCTTTGACAGGCACGCACACTTATGCAATATGCATGTACACGAAGTAACCACGAGTAAAGCTCACTCGCCTTCGTGAATTGCAAAAACTGTATTAGTATTCGATGACATAAGCGTCAATGTAAAATAATCCTTTATTGTATTGATTTAAAGTCACAAATTCAGTACAACCGATTTTAACCGATTATGGAGCGTTATGGAGCGTATCGTATATACCTAAAAGTATACGAATGCATACACGAAATTGAGCACTAATTCAATGCTGTTATGGTTTATTTTACTTTGAAGCTAATGTCATCGAATACGAATACGATCAATGGAATTACTTTAGACAATCGCACCTCAGATCGCGATATTGACGACCAATAATAAGCATTCAGTTCCCGCTGCCGCACCTGGTTGACTGAGTTGTTTGATTAGCGAACGAATAGGTATTAGGCGTCTACTGGTTTAAGGTCGTTGCTTTAGCTACCTTAAGAGTGGGTGTACGCTCGTTAACAGTAAACAGATTTGATTTTTACAGTAGTAGATCAAGTTTCAATTATCCGAAAAAAAAAACACGCAAAAATTACATCATACTGCCAAGGGACGTGCTTGGGCAAAAACATAAAATGATGAAATTTGTTCGATAATAAAAAATCGCGAAGTTAGGTCTAATTTTTAACCAATATTCATTTATTTTCAATGTGTTGCATATTACAGAGCCAAAATTTTTACATTAAATTCGGATTGATATTATCAAGAGAGTAGCCTAGTGAATTGAAAAGAAAATGAATATTTTACGAGTTTGGCGCTTACTACACTCCTATTCCGTGCAAAACGCTTTCTTTTGTCGCGCCTCACATGAGGTTGCGGCTATGTTTTATCTCATCGCGAAATCTGATTTTTTTTGGTGTTATACGCGTTCTTAAAGCCAGTAGACTGTAGACGTTACACATCACACATCGACAGCATCGTTATGTAACGATGCTGTAACATTTTGTTTTCAAAAGAGCAACTGCTGAGTTCCTTGCATTCTCTTCTCAGCAGAATCTGAGTAGTCTTGACGTGTCATAAAAGCCACAGTTTGGCCAACATGAAAAATTAATTAATGTCGGTGTACATTTTCAATTGAGCATGTAGGTGATAATAAACTGGACCGCAAAGAAAAAGGGCCGGTTAGAAAATCTCCAAAATGAATAACTATGCATTTTCATTTATTTTACATTCATTAAAAATAAAAAGCTCGAATTCATGTTTACTTTATTTTCATTTAAGCACATTAAAATATTCATTGACATTTAATAAATGTCAAATAAATGTTAATGCATAGTTATTCATTTTGATGATTTTCTAACCGACCCTTTTTCTTTGCGGTCCAGTTTATAAGGATCTCAAAATTTGCCAGTAAATATTTCTCGTGCAACTTCATCATCTTATAAGCCGTATTACTCCAAGCTGTGTTAGATTAAAATAATAAAAAATATATGTTACAGAATATTATAAACATAAAGTACATTTCATCCACCACAATAAAAGCTGAAAGCATATATTATTGTTTAAATATTATGCATTTAAAGCGCATAGAAATATATGTTATTTAGGCAGCGTCGTTTACATAGCATTATTATAAATATACAATTTTATCCTTCATTGACTTAAAGGTAAAGTTTTTTGGGATTTTTATTACCTTTTAAGTTAGCTGAGGAAAAATGTATCATTGAAGCATATAATATAATATGATAATATGTATAGTAATATAGTATAATAGGAAATGCCAAAATCTTGATTTTTCAAACTAACAACCATAATACAATATTAAACACATACTAGAAATTGTAAGACCATTTTACTCTAAAAATTTTAGAGTAAAAAATTGTAATTGAAAAAAAAGTCAAACAAATTAATGATTTTTTTATCTATCTAAGGACTCCCTATTTTATTAATAGGTTTTCGCTATGGATCACCGTAACAGACAATATAAAATAAAATGAAAAACCAAGACACTTTTAATTTTTCAAAGCAGAAGCTATTTACAAGCATAAAAAAGTGACAGAAATATCGAAATGTGCGTTCGCCTTTGTTTTCCCATAAACATTATAGACGATACGATAGCTAATAAAATACATATTATAATCAAATATAGCCATCTCCTTCTCTCATACTAAAAACGGAAAGAGACGCAAAACCAAGGTTTAATATTTTTGACGCTTTTTTCGTCTTGTTTTGTAGCGATTGTCGTCAAACGAATTAATCGATTTTCCTTTATCTGTTTTTTAAATCTGGTTCCTGCTGTGGTTTTTTTTTGAAAATTAAGCGGTTTTTGTCATAATTGTAACCTCTCAAATTCGTGCGTGATCTGACAAATGTTCAGACAACTGACCTTATCAAAATGGCTGCCCGTGACACAAAATCCAGATACGCATGCATTTTGACATCTGTCACGCTCTAGAATGTCAGAATTACAGTTTTTAACTTAAAAGGTTAATAAACATTGTTAAGTAAGAACTAAAAAAATGTTAAATGCTAATAGATATATATATATATATGTACTTAATAATTATTATTATTATAGCTAACTAACACCATCACGATATAATATAGCAACGGAAGTATTTTATATTCAGCTTTAGATATCAATCTACATAGATATTTTGACAAATCAAGAATTATAACTTGTCATATAATATGTATACACTACAGTACTTAGCATATCAATTAAATACGAGATAAATTTTAAAACACCAACAACCTTATAAGGCTATTTCTATTCATCATATAAGTAAAAATATTGGGTCCTTGGCATTAAAAAATACTTGAATGAAAAAAAGCTTGAAAATTATTTTTGGTGAATGTATTATGTAATAATTTTGATTTTTGTAAAAAGTCACTGAACAAAAGTTTTTAGATTTAATGTACGGAAATTAGCTGTTCAAGGTTGTTTGTTATTTATAATAAATTTAACTTCGTATACGATAAGCTCAAGTAAACTCGAGTTACCATAGAAACGTATTTTATTTCATCGCGGTTAACTGATTGTTGTTAGACTTTCAACTTTTATCACAGTTAAAAATCTCTAAAACAAACATACTGTACCTACTACTATTCTCTCAACCAATAGATCACTTAAAAGGATTGCCACAGAACACGAACTTGTAGCGTTTGTATCCAGCGCCATACAAGATGGGAAAAGAGATCAGTGGTAATGCCACAGTGTAATAATCTACTACAATAACGTTACACCACTGACCTCCATATTAATCTATGGTTAACACGGGCTGCTGTCATCCTTTTTTGGACCTACTTGATTGACGCCATTTTGGCACTGTAAGCAGTTACGAGTGTCCAAGGAATTAAAATTAGTTGATACTTTTTGGCTTTTGTTGCATCCCTATATTATTTAGTTCCAGAGACACTCGTATGTCAAATGTGGCGCTTCAAATTGATCCATAATTTAAGCTGTCATTTGTATAGGGACAGACAGCCAGTCCAGTGTTAACCACAGATTATTTATAGAGGTCAGTGCGTTAGACAGTAATACCACAATACGAGTATGTTCCGATATACACTGCGAGCACTAATCAGTGCTCTCACTGGTGAAAAATTCGTTGGACTGCCAGTACTTGGCACTGCCAGCACTGGCGCTTTCGAGGTAATGTGCTCTCAGTACTTTGATCACGTGATCAAAAAACATAACAGCGTCTGGAGTTTTGAAAAAACGGGGATGACAGTACACTGGACTGAGTTCCGATGGCAAACTAAAAAGGAACGGCTTCACAGTATACTGGAATAGAATAGAATAGAAATATTTTCTATTCAAATAAACTTTTTTACAAGTGCTTTTGAATCGTCGATGAGTCTACCACTGGTTCGGAATGCCCTTCCTGCCGTGAAGAACCAGCAAGAAACTCGGCGGTTGCTCTTTTCAAAACAAGTTTACAATACAATAGATACTATGCTACGTATGCAGTGTTTCCACAATGAGGGGAAGTTCCACAAAAGCATACCTACTTACAATTCAAGTTAAAACGGGCAGACAGAAAATAGCCCCATTCCCGCCGGTGCAGTGGCACCCATTCACGAGCATGACGCATGACCCAGCCGTTGCTTCGCTCAACCATATTTGAGGGAACGTAACATACACAACAACATAACGAATTGGATTGACGTCACACCTTACAGTCATCATCATCATCATTAGCAACCCATCAACGGCTCACACTGAGCGCAGGTCTCCTCTCAGAGAAGGGTGATAGGCCATAGTCCACCACGCTGACCCAATGCGAATTGGTGGACTTCACACACCTTCGAGAACATTATGAAGAACTCTCAGATGTGCAGGTCTCCTCACGATGTTTCCCTTCACCGTTGAAGCAAGTGATATATAATTGCTTAAACGCACTTGACTCCGAAAAGTCAGAGGTGCGTACCCGGGATCGAAACTGCGACCCCCCGAATAGGAGACCACAGTCCTAACCACTAGGCTATCACTGCTTACAGTGTGACAGTACCTTACAGTGGTCCAGTGTATTTCGGAACATGCCCTACAGTCTACACCAACACTAGCTAGGCTGTGGCCTGTGGCAGCAGCGTACCAACCTGGCAGTCTTGGGCGCGGGCTTGGCCTTGCCCTGTGCGGCCGCCTTCCTCGGATCGTACGATGCTCGTCTTTTCCACTTCTCTAATTCCTGCTTCTTTTGTTCTGTAACACCAGAGATCGGTTAAAAATAGATTAGTGTTGCCCAAAAATGGTCTTGCGAGACTCTTGCGTCTCGCACTTGGTATCAATATGACGATATAAAGTACCTATGTATGTCGATATAAGTACCTATATCCATGCAAGAGACCTTTGTCCAGCCATGGACGTCTATCGGTTCAAATCCAATCCAATCCATCAGCCTGTATTCATCCGCTGCTGGACATAGGCCTTTCCGAGAGCGCGCCACCAAACACGGTCCTCCGCTTTCCTCATCCAGCCGCTTCCCGCCACCTTCTTAAGGTCATCGGTCCAGCGAGCTGGAGGGCGTCCTACACTGCGCTTCCCGGTACGCGGTCTCCACTCCAGAACACGTCTGCCCCATCGGCCATCGGTTCTGCGACAGATATGACCTGCCCACTGCCACTTCAGCTTGCTAATCCTCAGAGCTAAGTCGGTCACTTTTGTTCTACGAATCTCCTCGTTCCGGATTTTATCCCTGAGAGAGATTTCCAACATAGCTCGGTCCATAGCGCGCTGAGCGATGTTTAATTTGTGAACAAGGCCCACCGTCAGTGTCCACGTTTCCACTCCATATCTATTAGGAGTTATCTATCGGTTGATAAAGAAGAATATAGCATTTAGCTTTAACCATACCTCCGTCAAAGTAAAGTAAACCATGACAGAGCTGAATTTACGCTCCATAAGGTAAGGACTTTTACTTTACTTTGACGGAGGTATGGTATATCTTCTTTATCATATCCACATTTTGTCAAAAGTATCTGAGATTTTTACAATCATTGAATATATTAGAATGTGCGAGAGAGAGGGATGCGAAATGTAATAGACCTCTTAAACCCGACCTTCGTTAGGAGATGGCACTAGAAGGAGAAGTTTTAACTTACCCATTTCATAATGCTGCGCGCTGCCCTTGCTAACTTCCCTCTTGTCACCGCTGCCTAAAACGCCTACATACGTCTTGCTAGGGTCCCTTCTCAGGAAGTTTTTCGGGGAGTTTTCCGACTTGTACTTGGAGATGTCTAGGTAGCGAGGCTGGATGTCTTTGGGCTTCTTGCTTATGGACGTTGTTGATGAGGACATCGAGTAGTCTCCACTGTACCTGGGCATAAAATGGGGAAATTAGATGGAGACTGTAATATTCCCTATTGGATGAAAGTTGAAACCCCTTTTAAAATTAGATCAGAGGAGAATTCCCTGGAAATTCCATGCCTTTTTTTGATATTACAGTGCCTTAACCACTATCATACCGTATGTGGCCTTAGGTGTCTTGAGTTCTTCTCATGGCTGAATATGGATGAGTTATCTTACGCGGAGATGGTAGCCACCCCGATTTCTTGAGTGCTGAGAGAGTTCTTGGAACGAAAGATGAAGGAGTTACCTTACGTGGAGATGGAAGCTTTCCCGATGTTTTGAGTGTTGAGGGAGTTCTCACAGCGGAAGATGGAAGAGTTATCTTACGTGTGGATGGAAGCCTTCCCAATGTCTTGAGTGTTGAGGGAGTTCTCGGGACAGAAGATGGAAGAGTTATCTTACGTGGAAATGGAAGCCTTCTCGATGTCTTGAGTGTTGAGGGAGTTCTCGCGACAGAAGATGGAAGAGTTATCTTACGAGGAGATGGAAGCCTTCCCGATGTCATGAGTGTTTAGAGAGTTCTAGCGACGGAAGATGGAGAAGTTATCTTACGTGGAGATGGAAGCCCTCCTGATGTCTTGAGTGTTGAGGGAATTCTTCTCGTGGCTGAAGATGGAAGCGTTATCTTACATTAAGAAGGAAGCCCTCCTGATGTCTTGATTGTTGAAGGAGTTCTTGCGGCTGAAGATGGAGGAGTTTCTACGTACCTCTGCTTGGGCTGGACGGGCGCCCTCTTGCCGTGCCGCATGACGACGGGCGCGCTCTCGGGCCCGCTGTCCTCAGTGTCGCTGGTGTTGAGGGAGTTCTTCTCGTGGCTGAAGATGGAGGAGTTCCGCGGGCTGCTGCCGTTGGTGGTGGAGTTGGTGTCGCTGTCCAGCACGAAGGTCTTGCGCTTGTCTATGTGCTCATCGCTGTCCAGCACGTAGGTCTTCCGCTTGTCGATTGTCGATTGTGTGTTGTCGATGTGCTCATCCTTGGTCGGTGTGGTCCCCTCGTATTTCTTGCGGTTGGTGGCGCGTTTTAGTTTTTCGGGGGGTGGGTTGACCTGGAATTATATGTTATTTTTAATCATATTTATGGCGGAATTACAATACTTCGGGATACAAAAATACAATAATTTCAGGATAGGAACCTAGTCGGTTGATTATTGGTTGATTATGGTTGGTGTACTATTTTCGACTTTTATTTATCTATTCCAAACTTCAAAGACGTTCGAATATTGCCGTGTCGGTACGCTTCTCTGGTAATTGGCGTGGAATCCAAGTTAGCAATGTTGTCCCTTGCCAATACAACTTCATATCCCTGTCTACGCGTGTCTCTGCGCAGGTCCAGGATATCTGAGAGGGTGGACATGATGGTCCACTGGCATGGTACAAATAAGCTGGTAATCCTCAGTGTATCTCTTTTTGGAACGAAGTTCCTTATCGGACGGTACGGACTAAGCGAAAAAAGTGTAAGAATTTTCCGTCACGACCTTAGTGTGTTGCATTCGTTTATTACACACGTTCCGTCATAGCTTTGGTGGCGTAGCGAAGGGGGGTATACTCACATGGAAGTCAGCGACGTAGTTCCTCGCCAACACAACGTTGTGGCCCTGTCTGCACATGTCCCGGCGCAGGTCGAGGATGTCCGAGTGGGTGGACGTGATCATGGGGTCCACTGGCAGCGTGGCCGTGAGCTGGTCGTTCTCCGTCCCCTCGGAGGAGTAGTGGGGGGTATACTCACATGGAAGTCAGCGACGTAGTTCCTCGCCAACACAACGTTGTGGCCCTGACTGCACATGTCCCGGCGCAGGTCGAGGATGTCCGAGTGGGTGGACGTGATCATGGGGTCCACTGGCAGCGTGGCCGTGAGCTGGTCGTTCTCCGTCCCCTCGGAGGAGTAGTGGGGGGTATACTCACATGGAAGTCAGCGACGTAGTTCCTCGCCAACACAACGCTGTGGCCCTGCCTGCGCATGTCCCGGCGCAGGTCGAGGATGTCCGAGTGGGTGGACGTGATCATGGGGTCCACTGGCAGCGTGGCCGTGAGCTGGTCGTCCTCCGTCCCCTCGGAGGAGTAGTGGGGGGTATACTCACATGGAAGTCAGCGACGTAGTTCCTCGCCATCACAAAGCTGTGGCCCTGCCCGCGCATGTCCCGGCGCAGGTCGAGGATGTCCGAGTGGGTGGACGTGATCATGGGGTCCACTGGCAGCGTGGCCGTGAGCTGGACGTCCTCCGTCCCCTCGGAGGAGTAGTGGGGGGTATACTCACATGGAAGTCAGCGACGTAGTTCCTCGCCAACACAACGTTGTGGCCCTGTCTGCACATGTCCCGGCGCAGGTCGAGGATGTCCGAGTGGGTGGACGTGATCATGGGGTCCACTGGCAGCGTGGCCGTGAGCTGGTCGTCCTCCGTCCCCTCGGAGGAGTAGTGGGGGGTATACTCACATGGAAGTCAGCGACGTAGTTCCTCGCCAACACAACGCTGTGGCCCTGCCTGCGCATGTCCCGGCGCAGGTCGAGGATGTCCGAGTGGGTGGACGTGATCATGGGGTCCACTGGCAGCGTGGCCGTGAGCTGGTCGTCCTCCGTCCCCTCGGAGGAGTAGTGGGGGGTATACTCACATGGAAGTCAGCGACGTAGTTCCTCGCCATCACAAAGCTGTGGCCCTGCCCGCGCATGTCCCGGCGCAGGTCGAGGATGTCCGAGTGGGTGGACGTGATCATGGGGTCCACTGGCAGCGTGGCCGTGAGCTGGACGTCCTCCGTCCCCTCGGAGGAGTAGTGGGGGGTATACTCACATGGAAGTCAGCGACGTAGTTCCTCGCCAACACAACGTTGTGGCCCTGTCTGCACATGTCCCGGCGCAGGTCGAGGATGTCCGAGTGGGTGGACGTGATCATGGGGTCCACTGGCAGCGTGGCCGTGAGCTGGTCGTCCTCCGTCCCCTCGGAGGAGTAGTGGGGGGTATACTCACATGGAAGTCAGCGACGTAGTTCCTCGCCAACACAACGCTGTGGCCCTGCCTGCGCATGTCCCGGCGCAGGTCGAGGATGTCCGAGTGGGTGGACGTGATCATGGGGTCCACTGGCAGCGTGGCCGTGAGCTGGTCGTCCTCCGTCCCCTCGGAGGAGTAGTGGGGGGTATACTCACATGGAAGTCAGCGACGTAGTTCCTCGCCAACACAACGTTGTGGCCCTGTCTGCGCATGTCCCGGCGCAGGTCGAGGATGTCTGAGTGGGTGGACGTGATCATGGGGTCCACTGGCAGCGTGGCCGTGAGCTGATCGTCCTCCGTCCCCTCGGAGGAGTAGTCCAGGGTGAGGTCGGCGATGTTTGTCGTGTGGAACGACTGGGAGCGGTGGACGGGGGAGGAATGGCTGGAATTCAAAAAAAACATCATAAATAATTTCATCCGATTTCATTTTTCATATAAAAAAGGTGAGAACCTTCTTTTCAGAAAAGGACGAAGTCGCGGGCATCATCTAGTACCTATCCCATATTTCATAAATAAGTATGTTTGTAATTTCAAAATACGAGTAACAGCTTTTTTCTGAATGCGTATGAAAGTATATCCAGTACTTATAAAAAAAATCAGTTATTTTTAATTTTTGTCTGTCCTGTATGTTCCGGCTAATCTCGGAATGGCTGGACTGATTTTTATGGGACTTTCACTAACATATAGCTGATGTTATATGGAATAACAAGGCTACGTTTTATTACTAAACCTAACCGAAATTTATTAATACAATTGGCAAGTGATTTGACTTTCAAAGTGAGTTTTATTTTAGTGAATACCCCTACTTCTTCTTTGTCAACCGATAGACGTCCACTGCTGGACAAGGGTCTCTTGCATTGACTTCCACAGGGCTCGGTCTTGCGCCTCCTGAATCCAGAATTACCCTACAGATTTACGTAATAGATTCATAGCGGATATCCTATAAAGTAATCTTATTATCCGATACTAAATTAGTTCTAATCTTATTATACATAACCGTAAGCTGATTGATAGTTCAAGGGAAATTCGTATACTTTAATAGTTACGTAAGACATTGGGGCCAATTCTGTTGTACACAATCTCTAAACTAAAACTGGCAGGTCTTTCAGCAGAATCTGCTTTTTGAACCGGTGGTAAAGTCTTCACTTTTTATAATAACCACAAGTAGGTCTATTATCAAATAAATAATTTTGAATTTGTATCAAAAAGCGTACAATATTTTGCTTGATTACATTCAAAAAAAAATTCAAAATTATTTCACGTAGGCCAACCTGAGGCTCTTATGACACGTCACGACTCTACCACTGGTTCGGAAAGCGGGTTCTGCTGAAAGACCTGCCAGTTTAGTTTAGAGAGCCGGCAAGAAACTCAGCAGTTGCTATTTTCAAAATAATCATTTTACAATATTATTATGAAGCTATTTACATTGTAATAAGATTTTTATACTATCTTGTGGACAGCTGGATGTCAAGCCGATTTATCCCATGCAACTTGCTATAATAGAATAGAATAGAATATTTTCACAATGAGGGGGAAGTGCCAAATTAACTTTGTAAACTTGTAAAATAAGCACTTGTAAAAGTTTATTTGAATAAAAAATATTTCTATTCTATTCTATTCATAAGAGCTACAGGTTGTCCTACATGAAAGAAATAGCTTTCAATTTGAATTTGAATTTAAGGATCTCCCAAAAATTCGCCAAGTTAAAAATGGAACGTGGGACGTACCTAGGTGAGCTCAGGTCGTCCTTGTTGCACTCCTGGCGCCTGGCTATCTGCTGTCTCTTTCTGCCCTCCTGAGCCGCCTTCATCGGGTCATACTTGGATCTCTTCTTCCAGTTGGTGAACTCCAACTCCTTTGAAGCCAACGCGGAAGAAGAGCGGTGTTGGCTGGGTTTCTTTTGGCCTGGAAAACGAGGAGAGGTCGTTATATTGAGGCGTGGAATGCTTACCAGATAGTCTGGGTGAAGGGAGATCCGTAAGAGAACCAGAGTTACGAACGTCAAAGTCAAATTCATTAATCATAAAAAATCGGATTAAAAATAATTTAAAATAGAAAAATCTTTTTAAAAAACCGACTTCAAACGCCATTAAAAAGTATATAATTTATTGTTGATATTTTAAAAACCGCTCGACCGATTTCGATAAAATTTCAATTGGACCACCTGGGAAGTATACCCTTTGAAACAAAAAAAAAAAGAATTTTTCCAAATCGGTTCAGGCGTCTTCGAGTAATCGGTCTACATACATAAAAATGCTCCGAATCCCATGAAACAGCTTTACACCAAATAGCAGGGTACTGGAATTAGTCCACAAAAGGAGAGAACTCATGTTCACCATCATACGAAGAAAAGTAGCTTTCTTTGGACACCTACAAAGAGGAACCCAATTGTCATTCCCAAAACTAGTGTTGGAAGGGAGGATTGCAGGAAAGAGAGCTCCAGGTCGCCAAAGACGCAAGTGGTTGGACGATATAAGGGGGTGGACTGGGCTGACTTATCCAAAATTAAAAGATGCGGCTTTAAATAGAAAAGCTTTTCGGATGATGATCGCCAAACTTCAACACGAGGAAGGCACACGATGACGATGAAACATAAAAAAAAAAGATTCCGACGAATTGAGAACCTCCTCCGTTTTTAAAATCGGTTATAAATAGGAAACCCTCCCAAACAAAAAATAATTTTCCAATCGGTTCATAAATGAGACGGAGTCCTCGCCTAAAAAAATAAATAAAGAAGCACTGAATCAATTTCGATATTTATGGTAGTAATTAATAATTATATAAGTCTATGATATGGACCTCTGAAGTATGATCTAACAAAAAGAAAATCATACAGTCGTATAAAACATACAGTCGAATTGAGAGCCTCCTTTTTGAAGTCGGATAAAAATTAGTAACACTAGCTGAGGCCCGCGACTTCGTGGATATAGTTTTTAAAATCCCTCGGGAATTCTTTAGATTTTCCGGGATAAAAGGTGGCCTATGTCACTTTCTAGGTACCAACTAAGCCCATGCAAAAAATCACGTCGATCTGTAGCTGTATTGCGGCATGATTGAAGAACGTACCAACAAACAAAACACCGATCTACGTGATTTTTTGCATGGGTATATTTGAGGACCTGGAGAGTGACATAGGCTACTTTTTATCCCGGAAAATCAAAGAGTTCCCGAGGAATTTTAAAAACTAAATCCACGCGGACGAATATTAGTAAGATTATATTGTCGCCATTCTTAACCACTCAGCTATCGCGTTTTGTCAAACGGATTAGGATACAAATTCGATTTCCGGTTCTATTTTGTAACAACCGGTAATAACTATTTTATTTATCAGCGACATTTTGTCTATTCACATCCCAATCATTTTGCGACATTGAGGTAATAACAAAACCGGACTGGCCTAATCCGGTTTTGTTATTCGTTCATGGTTATTCAAATTCAAATTCAAATTCAAAATTATTTATTTCATGTAGGCCAACCTGTGGCTCTTATGACACGTCAAGATTCTACCACCGCGCCGGTTCGGAAAGCGGATTCTGCTGAGAAGAGCCGGCAAGAAACTCAGCAGTTGCTCTTTTCAAAATAATCATTTTACAATATTAATAAGTAGCTATTATATTGTAATAAGTTTTTATACTATCTTGTGGGCAGCTGGATGCCAAGCTGATTTAACCCGTGCATCTTTGTTAGAATAGAATATGACATTTCCACAAAACGTACTACAATTCAATTCATGTCAAAGACGGGCAGACAGAAAGTAGCCCCATTCCCGCCGGCGGCACCCGTACTACAATGGTACTGGTAATGGTTCATGGTACTACAATCGTCCTAGAGTTCTCTACAAATGTTAACAGACGCGACTTCGCTCTTGCTAACTCTACGCACACAAGAAAAACCGGCCAAGTGCGAGACGGACTCGCGCATCGAGGGTTCCGTACTCCAAAAGTAAAACGATAATAATAAATTAATTTGCTCATTTATCATTAATTTGTTTGTAAAGGTTTATTGTTAATATAAAAAAAAACTATGCTAGTTAGAGTGTTGCTTTTATTTTTCCTGTAAAATATACATAAACCTCTATTGATCTAATTATTTCTGATTTTTCGATTGGTAAACTTCGGAGATATGGGGGGGAACGGTATTTTTTTCGACATTTTGGCCGATTAATCAAAAACTATTATATAAAAAAGTTTTAGGATGTACAGGTAAAGGTCTTTCATATGATACCCAACTCGATATAGTTATTTTACTTTGAAATTTCAAACACCCGATTTTCCCCCTTTTTTAATAAAACTAAAAATAATTTTCGATTTATTTTTATTCCAATGATGTTGGGCCACTATT
This sequence comes from Oeneis ivallda, assembly GCA_029955525.1. NCBI lineage: Eukaryota > Metazoa > Arthropoda > Insecta > Lepidoptera > Nymphalidae > Oeneis > Oeneis ivallda. The sequence continues at coordinate 3,858,777 of JARPMR010000029.1, forward strand.
ATACACAACTATTCCAAATTTCATGTCGATAGCTTTAATAGTTACTGAAATAATGGACTGTGACAGACGGACGGACGGACGGAGAAAGACCATAAGGGTTCCATTTTTACTATTTTGGTACGGAACCCTAAAAATGGCGAAAATTACTATGTTTATAACCTTTATCGCTCTTACCTCTATCAAAAATATACTATGTATTATGAATACGAAAGTGTGTTTGTTGGTTTTTCCTTCCGTCACTCAGCAACGGAGCGACGGATCGACGTGACATTTTGCATGGCTATAGTTGAGGGCATGGAGAGTGACAGGCTAATTTTTATCCCAGAAAATCAGAGTTTCCGCGGGATTTTAAAAACTAAATCCACGCGGACGAAGTCGCGGGCATCAGCTAGTATGATAATAAAAATATTATGTCTAAAACATCGGTAATTTAACTGTCGAAATTAATAAAGGCCACATTTTGTCAAATGTATCTGAGACTTATGATCATTGAAAATATTAGAATGTGCGGGAGAGAGGGATGCGAAATGAAAATCCCTCTTAAGGTGGAAGACACAGTTCTGCCCGCGAAATTCAAATTTAATTTGGTTTTTCGCAATTTGTAAACTAATACGACAAAGTAGGCTTATGGCATTCTAATTGCGACAATGGCAGTATGATCTTCACAGGTTTATATAAAAATCTTTACTTCAAAGTGACCAGTTTAAGAAATTAATCAAAATATCGAGTTGGGCGTGAGTTACTCACAAGCCGATATTCTGACTAATTTCTTAAACTGCACACTTTCAAGTAAAGATTTTTATATAAACCTGTGAAGATGATACTGCCATTGTCGCAATTAGAATGCCATAAGCCTACTTTGTCGTATTAGTTTACAAATTGCGAAAAACCAAATTAAATTTGAATTTCGCAGGCAGACCCGTATAATCACTCTTAACAACGAAAAATCTGTAATAATATTATCCTCAACAGTTGCCGCCATTATTTGATATTTCGTCATATCCCGCCATTTTGTCACCACAGCTAACACAATAATTGTACGGAACTAAACTCCTTAATTTAACGAACAATGCCTTGAAGACAATGGTTACTCGAGTCTCTACTATAACAGCACGATGGTCCTTGAGCGTAATCGATTTGATACGGCTTATCGATTTAGATTGTTGACAGCGAGACAATCGAATTGGTTTGTCCTTTACAATACATTCTCTCGATAAATGGATAGTACTACATAAATTGCTGTCCCGAAAAGCGGTAATATACTTACTTGTGCTGTAAAGTAACATTTTTCACGAAGAATAATGGCCTTCATTCTACGTGAATGTTATAAGAAGCGTCTACGAATATGATTTATGCAAAACAAAGTAACTAAATTAGTTTAAGTAGTAATATTAGTTTTTTTATATGAGATTTGTGAATTGTGGAGTCAATATCTCCAGATGATGCTACGGTATCAGAGGGAAACGTACGTCGAGTGTTACAAGATTTATTCTGTTTGGCGGAATATAGCAAAGGAAATATTAATTTTTCTTTAAATATCGTGTAATTCCGCAAAGTGACGCCTGACGACTTTTAATCTTAAGATTTTAACTATTTCGATGCTTAGCTATTTTAAATGGTTTTAACATCTGTGACGTCACCCGGGTCACAGCTGAAAATCAGCGCCCCACTTTGTATGCACGTTTGCGTGTGAAGTGAGGCATTATGCTGAGCTGTACACCCTTTCTGGGTGGTGTCATAGGCAATTGATGTTACATTTGTATATTTTTGTCTGTGGCACCATTAATGAATAAATTAATTTTTTTTTTAATATATAGACTAGCGCTTCACTGCACTCTCACCTAATGGTAAGTGAAGAAGCAGCCTAAGATGGAGCGCGCTTGCCTAGAAGATGCCTATTCACTCTTGATTTAAAGGTACCCAAGTTATAGTCATTCGGAAAAACGGAAGCCGGAAGGGCATTCCAAATTTTAGCGGTGCGTATTAGGAACGTGCGGGATCGTGGAATTTCGACCACGTAGCGGTGCAGATTCGAGCGATGCCTTGCGGTTCGGTGGTAGAAGGGTGATGGAGGAACTAATTCGAATAGTTCTTGAGCACAGTCACCGAAATAAATCCTGTAGAATACCGACAGACAGGCAACCTGGCGCCGATGTTCCAGACTTTGAAGTTTGGAGTTAATTATTCTTTCTTTCTTTCTTTCTTTCTTTGACTGTATTTAATACCTTTATCCTGATTCTTCGGATGGACCTCCCGCGTGGAAGACCTGGACTTGGTGAGCCGGTTCAGCACAGCCTGGCGTGTGGGCTCGGATATCCTCCGGCTCTGGTGGCTGGCCGGCTTCGTCCTGTCCTCCCGAGGGACGGGAGGCTCAGACATCCTGGTGTTTAGCCCTCTCTCCTTAAAACAAACAAGAAAAAGTTGAGAGGTGTCACGGGACACCCGGATGGAACGTAGTTCTTTTCGATTAATTAATTTGGCATTGTTGTGTTCGGTATTTTCGCGGTACAATAATGGGTCTCCGTAGCCTTGTGGTTTTTCTTTGTAAACTAATACGACAAAGTAGGCTTATGGCATTCTGATTGCGCCAATGGCAGTATCATCACAGGTTTATTTAAAAATCTTTACTTGAAATTAGTCCGAGTATCGAGTTTGACGTGAGTTACTCACAAATTAGTAGTCTATTATTATATATTTTATCTTCTTCTTTCTTCTTTTGCAACCTATAGACGTCCACAGCTGGACAAAGGTCTCCTGCATGGACTTCCACAGGTTTCGGTCTTGCGCCGCTTGAATCCAGCGGCTCCCTGCGACTCGTTTGATGTCGTCGGTCCACCTGGTGGGGGGTCTGCCAACACTGCGTTTCCCGGTGCGGGGTCGCCACTCCAACTACTCTTCGACCTATTTTCCCCGCCCATTTCCACTTCAGTTTCGCGACACGCTGAGCTATGTCGGTGACTTTGGTTCTCCTACGAATCTCTTCATTTCTGATTTGATCTCGCAGGGATATACCGAGCATAGCTCATTCCATCGCCCGCTGAGTGACCCTGAGCCTTCTTATCAGACCCATAGTTAGCGACCATGTCTCGGATCCGTAAGTCATCACTGGCATGTATATATGTATATAGACGGCTAATTCCGTAATTTCCTGTAGTCGGAAGAAAATATTTATCCATCGTCCGAGGAACCAATGGCCGTTGGAGTCCGAAGGATTGGCGACCTCCACCAGATAACCGTTAAATATAAACCGAGCATACCGTTGTAAAAAAAGGTTTACCTTGGTAGTAACTCGTACAGAGTTCCTAACCAACCCAGGCCCGAACTTCCTCTGCATTTCCGGTGTGTTCGGACACCGCGGAGAATTCGACGGAACCACAGACTTATCCGCATAGTACTCTATCCTCGCTTTGTTCAACCTCTTGAACCTCGCGTCTTGAGACTTGTCGAACGACCCGTTGTCCGACTCATCCGAGTCCTTATATTCTTCCGACTGACCACTCGACCTCCTCGACACATATCTAGCTTCGATATTATTGTTCCTATTGACTGTATTGAATGAGCTGGAACGTCTAATCGACGTGCCAAACGCGGGAGCGTTATACGCTTTAGACTTATCACTATACACCCTTTGATGGACCTTCTTGGTATCGCCTTGGTAACGTATTGGATCGATTCTGTAACTTTTCGCTTCCAAAGCGTTGTTCTTCAACACATTTTTAAGGCAAACGGGTTGGATATTCTTGTTCAAGTTCATATCGTTCAAATCTACGTTTCTATCGAAGGATCTGTGTCGCGTATGTGTTTTTCTGTGCGGCGATAGGATCGCCTCAACATCGTACTGCGGTCTATTTGAGAGTGTTTTATCATCTGAACTGTTGCTTAGTAAACCTTTATCGGAATTCGGACTGTTCATGTTTGAATCATGGCGTAAGACATCCCTCGTCTCTTGGTCCAAGGATTTGGATGCTGTGGTTAAGAGAACCTTAGTTTCGGGCGGTTTCGCTGAACCAGTTATAACGTAATTGCCTGGACTTCTCAAAGGACTGCTATCGTTTGAGGTGTCTTTCCTTCTTAAACGGTAGTTAAGAGAGTTGGACCGACTGATTTGTGATAGAGGAAGACGTGATACCAGAGTCTTCTCGCTGAGGAGACTGGTGGTGAGTGCGTTTGGGATGTTGTTGGTGTTGTTGGTGACATTGTTGGACATATTGGTGATGGTGTTCCGCGAAGAGTGCAGCTTGGCTTGCAGGTTGGTGATCGCATTTTGGGTTTTCAGTAAGTAGGACTCTGTATCTTGCGGTGGTATTAGGTCCTGTAACAAGAGAAATAGATTTAAATTAAGATGATTATTACATTTTGCATCCCTCTCTCTCGCACATTCTAAAATTTTCAATGATTGTAATAATCTCAGATACTTTTGACAAAATGTGGCAAATATCTTCGACAGTTAAATTACGGATATTTTAGAAATATTTTTAGTATCATAAATCATAATATACATACATAGTTTTTGATAAAGCAAGAGCGATAAAAGTTAATAGTAAGTACCTAGTTTTGCCCTTTTTCTCTATCAAAATCTAGGTATATCTAAAAAGCATATCTAAAATATCCGTAATCTAATTAAAACAAGAAATAGGTTTAAAAACTGTAACCTGACTAATATAAAATTGCATGTAACATTCGTCATAAAATAGTCATAGATTTCGTTCGTATAAAATACAGTCTATGTCACCTGCCCTTCTAGCCAAGTTACACTTCGTTGTATCTATTCTCTTTCTACGATCGTTGTCACTTGAAGTTTTGGCTAGGACTAGACTAGATGGCGCTGCAGCTGATCAAAGACAGAAGGGCTTTACGGGCTACCTATGATAAGTTAGGTGATGATTTCTGTCAACTTCTTTATCACGATCCTGTACGGGACACCTAAAAGGACATTGGGAGGACTTAGGATAGTATTTAGGAGCTACCTACGTAAAGAGACTCCTACTTAGGGGATGATTTAGGTATGGTTGGTGAAAACGGGCATAATAATAATGTTAGTTTTGGTCGTCATGTATCGACTGAATGAATAATCATGGAATACCGTTACCGCGAGGTCTCAGTTCGGGGCGAACCACTAGTATAAATGTTTTAAATGCTAAAAAAACAATACAAAATGCCGCGAAAGATTTTATCAATACACTTCAGTCTTTGATCAGCTGCAGCGCCATCTAGTTTACCGCTAGGCAAAACTTCAAGTGACAACGATCCTAGAAAGAGAATAGGTACAACGAAGTGTAACTTGGCTAGAGGGGGATATATGAGCAGCCCGACTGCCCGCATGGGTTGGCTATCACCAAACGCATGCGGGCGCATCAGCACTCCTGACTTGTCACGTATTATCATCATCATCATCATCATGAGCAACCCATCAACGGCTCACTACTGAGCGCAGGTCTCCTCTCAGAGAAGGGTTATAGGCCATAGCCCACCACGCTGGCCCAATGCGAATTGGCGGACTTCACACACCTTCGAGAACATTATGAAGAACTCTCAGATGTGCAGGTTTCCTCACGATGATTTCCTTCACCGTTGAAGCAAGTGATAGTTAATTACTTAAACGCACTTGACTCCGAAAAGACAGAGGTGCGTACCCGGGATCGAACCTGTGAACCCCTGAATGGGAGACCACAGTCCTAACCACTAGGCTATCACTGCTTGTCACGTAGTATAACCGTTTAAAAAATGCAACGATTTCACATACGAATCAACACCGCCGAATCATAAAAACAATTAATTATATATAACCACAGTAGGTTCTCACTTCCGCAGTCCGCGTATACGAGTACGAGCGAGCACATGCTCTAGATTTAAGACACTCATTTCCTACACTACATGACTATACAGCGTGATTCGTTACGACACGCTTCGTAATTTTTTCAAGAACTTGCGCTTTTAAACGCCTACGAGAAATGTACCTATATATAATTAATAATATGCTTTTAATTAATTATATTTTACTGCAAAATAATCCAACCTTAGCTAAAAATTCGCCATTATTTTTCCATTCGTATAAAAAAGAACTGGAAGCTCTCCAATGCGTGGATGCCACATACATAGTACCAGTCCAGAGTTCGAGGCCTGGCGGTCGTGTCCGGAGATTTTAAAAAAAAGGGATTCCAGCACTATCCTAATGAACCGAAAGGTGGCGGTTCTATATCCTTTCCACCAACAAAAGCATTCCCAAAGAGGGTTGACGTCAGGCAGGCGGCCGGTCGTAAAATGTCATGCCGAACCTCTTACAACATGGCTTACAAGACATGTTGTGCCGACCCCACATAGCGTGGGACAAGGACAAGGAGATCGTGATGATGATTTTTCCATTCCATCATTCGCCTCAGGTTCGGGCATCAATATGACCATCAACTGAACACAGGTCTCCATTCAAATTTGAAGGGTTTAGGGCTTTAGGCCACCACACTAGCCAAGTTCGGATTCTCGGACCTGACGTTACGTGCGTTTAAGCAATTAATATCATATCTAAGTATGCTTCAACGGTGAAGGAAAACATCGTGGGGAAACCTGCACGCCAGAGAGGAATTCGTCATAAATCATAATGTCCTCAAAGGTGTGTGAAGTCTGCTTTGCATTTGGCCACTGTGATAAACCTATAGTCTATACCTAACCCTTCGCTGAGAGGAGACCTGCGCTCAGTAGTGAGTCATTGATGGCATGCAGTGGATGAATGTACGCAGTGTGACATCGTTAGACCCACGTGCTAGTACCCTTATACGTCTTATGCCCGTTTTCACCACCGTCCCTAATTTTTATGGGCTACCTAAAGTCAAATTAGACGGTGCGAATTCATTTTTGCGAATATTTTTGCAAAAATGAACCCTAAGGACCTTTGCCCTAAGGGCGACTTTAGACGGTTCATTTTGCTCATCGATGAAGTCTCGAAAATGAAAGCAAAAATCTAATTGGCCCTTACGCCCAAATTAGACAATGCATCCTTCATCGTTCATCGTTGCGAAACCGTCTTAATTCGCCCTTAGGGTGAATTTTCTACGGTTAGTTTTTCGAGAGTTTTGCTTTCATTTTCGAAGGTCATCAATGAGCCATCGGTCTAAATTCGCCCTTAGGGCAAAGGGCCTTAGGGTTCATTTTCGCAAAAACGAACGATGACTGAGGCATCGTCTAATTTGGGCTTAAGCTAAATTGGTGACACTGTCTATCAATTTCGTATTCACGAAAATTTAAGGACGACCTAAAGGTCGAAATGACATGTTGCAACCCACCCTAAGCAGGTCATGTAGAGTCCCAAATCAGTCAGTGAATTCGATCTGATAGATTTTAACCGAATGTGTGTCAGAGCTAACCATTTACTAGTACTTTCACTGACCTTCCTCTTGACGGTTAGTGGTTACTTAGGTACCTACATTCCGAACTACGTAACTGTAAGTGTGATATGGTATAGGACTACAGTTTAAACATTACCGTTGTTCGTAATACGTAATAACTTGCGTGCTACTTGTGAATTCACTAAGCCATAGATTTAGAATATAATTAAATAGAAAAAAATATTTTTAAAAACCGCTCGACCGATTTCGATAAAATTTAATTGGTGGTCCCATTTATAGCGTACGACCCATTTTATGCGTTAGAAATAAAATTACTCAATTTTGCCAAAACTTTACAATCATGTTCACAGAAGGCTCTAAAATGAAAATCTTAAAGTTATTTAAGCCATCATTTATGCTGTTACGCATTATTTTTGGTATATTTCGTGGCGAACCATTAGTAGAATCATAGACTAGACAGCACTCCGCCTAGGTTCCATAATACAGGCTCTACCATGCCTTAGCACGATCTTCTATGTACCACAATACCTAGACTTGTAGGGAAACGCGTTCCGAATGCATTATTCATCATCACCATAAGGGGATAAATTATCTCATGGAATATCTATACCATTGTAAGTTTCCAAAGTAAACATAACCCCGTATAAAGTAATAACTTCGTCGAGTTGTTTATCACTTTAGTGGATTATGGTTAGAATTTGATGTAAGTAGGTATGATGAAAAAAAGTAGTGATAGCCTAGTGGTTAGGACTGTGGTCTCCTATTCGGGGGGTCGCAGGTTCGATCCCGGGTACGCACCTCTGACTTTTCGGAGTCAAGTGCGTTTAAGCAATTAAATATCACTTGCTTCAACGGTGAAGGAAAACATCGTGAGGAAACCTGCACACACCTGAGAGTTCTTCATAATGTTCTTGAAGGTGTGTGAAGTCCACCAATTCGCATAGGGCCAGCGTGGTGGACTATGGCCTATAACCCTTCTCTGAGAGGAGACCTGCGCTCAGTAGTGAGCCTAAAGTCTGAGCCCTCATGTAGCTATTTATACATGACACGATGACAATGGATCTCTATAAGGCTCTATACTGCACATAATTATACGTTTTTGGTCAAAAGGTCGTGTAGTCAAGTTCGGGAGATTCGGCGTAACAGTGACTCATACGAATATATCTGACTCGTGAATCACGCTTGTTATGTTTGTTGTGGTATCATAGGATCTTCGAGATTATGTGAGATGAGATGGCGTTATGGTTTCTCCTGCTCATCAACCGATCGACGTCCACTGCTGGACAAAGGTCTTCTGATGGACTTCCACAGTCCTCGGTCTTGTGCCGCCTGAATCCAGCGGCTCCCTGCGGCTCGTTTGATGTCGTCGGTCCACATAGTGGGTACTAACCACTAGGCTATCACTGCTTTGGTATACAATCCTAATATTATGAATGCGAATGGTTTTCCTTCAAGCACGCAGCACCGGAATACCGGATCAACGTGATTTTTTACATGGATATAGTTGAGGACTTGGAGAGTGACAAAGGCTATTATATTTATCCCGGAAAATCAAACATTTCTTTTATCCCAGAAAAACTGAGGGTGCCCGTGGGATTTATAAATACCTAACTCCACGTGAACGAAGTCGTGGGCAAAAGCCAGTAAAGGAGAAACATAATTTACTGGCTTTTGTTTTCATTGATTCAATCAAAATCTTTAAATTAAGGGAGGAAATTCGATTTCTCAAATCTGAGGTGCGATTGTCTAAAGTTATTCCATTGATCGTACTCGTATTCGATGACATTAGCGTCCAAGTAAAATAAACCATAACAGCATTGAATTAGAGCTCAATTTCGTGTATGCATTCTTATACGTTTAACTATGTACGATACGCTCCATAACGCTCCATGTTAAAATCGCTTGTACTGAATTTGTGACTTTAAATCAATACACTCAATGATTATTTTACTTTGACGCTAATGTCGTGGAATACGAATACGATCAATGGAATAACTTTAAGAATATTATTGGTACCCAGTTTTTTAGTAGCTGATGCCTGATGGCTACATCATCAGACCCTGGATATCAACTAGAACCAGAGTACTTGTCAAGACGAATCAAAGGAGCCCAAATTTTATGGATTTACGTCGTTTTATTACAGTTACCAAAACCACCTTCCAGCTTCATCATCAGACCTTGGATATCATCTAGGACCAGAGTACTTGCAAGACGAATCAAACGAGCCCAAACTCGGTGGGGTTACGTCGTTTTACTGCAGAGTGTACTGTGTACCTATGGAAATGCAGTTACTAAAGATGTAAAGATAAAGAGTTCACATAGCCATCTTCCGGCTCTATCATCAGATCAGCTCTATGTCACAATAATATTGCACCGATCTACATATACATGCAAAATTTCGGCTAAACCGGAAACCGCGGTGTTTTTAATTCAGCTTGCAAGACTTGATGCAAACATACATACATGTACAATGTACATTACAAGTTATATAAAAGCTTGTAAAAATGTACCGATATTTGTAATTTTACGTATGGAAAAATGACAGCGGGGTTTTTTTTAGTTTTTCGAAATCACTTGTCTAGTTGTAGGTATTTACTTGCCTAGTTAGTACCTCCTGCCCACACGCGGTTTGCACAGACCACCTACGGTATGTGTTAATTATATTTATTAATACCTACTGCATAACATACCTACCTAATTTAAAGCCTCGTTACTCATATCTATTTAAAACTATTGCGTGAATGACTGACTGACAAATAAAGCACAGTACAGTGTCCGGTTTAAAGTTATACACATTTACAAATCTGAACCGTTTTCAATATTTTTTTTTTATTTAAAAGGACATACCGTCAGGTTGGTCCCATTAAAATTTGGTAAAGATCTGATGAATATCTTCGGTGATAGAGGACGGAACTCCTCGATTTTTGTTGATGTTACTCCATAACTTCGTCAAATCTGAACCATTTTCAATCATTTTTTTTTATTTAAAAGGACATACCGTCAGGTTGGTCCCATTTAAATTTGGTGAAGATCTGATGAATATCTTCGGCGATAGAGGACGGAACTCCTGAATGAATAGAAACAAATCGCTCGCGATCAGAGAATGTGTAGATTTATCCTATGAAGCTACATTAAAAAGCTTAAAATAATAATATATAAAAATTCTTTAAAAAAAACCGACTTCAAACGCCACTGAAAAGTATAAAATAATTTCAGTATGTACACGTAAGTGGAAACACTGCATACATAGCATAGTATCTATTATATTGTAAACTTGTTTTGAAAAGAGCAACTGCCGAGTTTCTTGCTGGTTCTTCTCGGCAGGAAGGGCATTCCGAACCAGTGGTAGACTCATCGACGATTCAAAAGCACTTGTAAAAGTTTATTTGAATAAAAAATATTTCTATTCTATTCAATTAATTATGGAGAATTTTCAGGCGTACATGTTTCCTCACGATGTTTCTCTTCACAGTTAAAAAGCATGTGATTTTTAATTGTTTAAACGCACATAACTTTCATCTGATAATGTGAAAAAGGACAAATCAAAAAACAAACGCACTATCGCATTTATCAACTAGCTTTAGCCCGCGGCTTTGCTCACGTAAGTTCGATTTTACATACCCCTATTTTACCCCCTTAGGGGTCGGATTTTCAAAAATCGTTTCTTAGTGGGTGCCTACGTCATATCTAATAGCTATCTGTATGCCAAACAGCCCGATGCGTCCAGTGGTTTGTGGTGGTTACAGCTGTGCCTTGATAGATCAGTCAGTCAATCAGTCACCCTTTTCCTTTTATAAATTTAGATAGATAAGGGTTTATATATACTGAATATCTTATATAAAATCTCCAATGCACATTAGCCTAATGATGTTGTTAATTAAATAAAATACTCGTACTGTTATTATGTAATAACAATTTTGCGTGCAATGTCCAAGTCTTTTGTTTTAAATTACCTCACTTGATGATTATAATAATATACAAAGAGAAAAGTTTATTTTTATTCATCACGCAATACATACCCAATAACATTATTATTAATTATTAAATACATCATCATCATGAGCAAGCTTTGAGCAACCCATTAACGTCTCACTACTGAGCGTGAGTCTCCTCTTAGAGAAGAGTTATAGGCTACCATAGTCATAGTCCACCACGCTGGCCCAATGCGAATTGGCGGACTTCACACACCTCTGAAAACATTATGAAGAACTCTCAGGCGTGAAGGTTTCCTCACGATGTTTTCCTTCACCGTTGAAACATGCGATATTTAATATAGTTTGCTTAAACGCATAAATAACTCCAAAAAGTCTGATGTGCCAAAAAACCTCCAAAAAGTCAAACCTGCGACCTTCTGAATAGGAGACCCGCACAGTCCTAACCACTAGGCTATCACTGCCTATTATATGTATTAAATTAATTATTATTAATTAATGTACTGCATGAGGCCTGCAACTTCATTAGTGTAGTAATTACAGGCAGGTATATAGAATTACTCAGAGTCGAGAGAGAGAGAAGTCGTGAGCGTTGGCTTACGTATTTTTTTTTAACTTTTTTTTTGGGGGTTCACAGAACGTAAACGTTTCTGAAACGAACCGTTAAGGTGGAAGACACGAGTCTGCCCGCGAAATTCAAATTTAATTTGGTTTTTCGCAATTTGTAAACTAATACGACAAACTAGGCTTATGGCCTTCTAATTGCGCCAGTGGAATTATCATCTTCACAGGTTTACATAAAAATCTTTACTTGAAAGTGACCAGTTTAAGAAATTAATCAAAATACTGAGTTGGACGTGAGTTACTCACAAATTAGTCGATAACTATTATCCCCACCCTTTGCACTATTGTCTTACCCACTCCTAACACAAGCTTTCCGCTTATTTTGAGGGAAGAGGAGAATATAAGTTGGCAAATAATCTTTAAAAAAAAAATATTTTTTTTGATCTCAGAAAACAAAAGTTCCCACGAGATTTCCACAAAACCTTAATCCATGCGGGCGAAGTCGCGAGCTTGTAAATAAAAGAAGCTATTATAAATTATGCAAATTAATACAACCCACTGGCACACATTTAAATCACATAAAATGATATCAAAGCCACCTCACCTTAGCGGAGTGGAGCGTTAGGTGGCGTGTGATTCACCTTCATGATGTATTACTATAATAAAATTATAATTTTATTATAATTGAGTACTTCTGAAGCGCACAACTTAGTCCGCGTGGTGGTTTTTAACAAACCGTTATGGTATAGTCAAACAAATAAATATATGGTACCTATAGTACAAAATATATGGTACCTATAGTACAAAATATATGGTACCTATAGTACAAAATAATATCATTGATCATAATTAATTATTAACTTCATCATCATCGTAAGCAAGGGTTAGGGTAAGAAGGGTTACAGGCCATAGTCCACCACGCTGGCCCAAAGCGAATTAGCAGACTTCACACACCTTTGAAAACATTATGGAGAACTCTAAGATGTGCAGGTTTCCTCACGATATTTTCCTTCACCGTTGAACCATGAGATATTTAACTGCTTTAACGCACATAACTCCGAAAAGTCAGAGGTGCGTGCCCGGGATCGAACCTGCGATCCCCCGGGTAGGAGACCACAGTCCTAACTAGGCTTTTATCAATTATTTTGCACTATCTTTCTTTAGAGCTTTATTTTTACTCAGTCTCAAGTCCTAGCCAAGTCACAGCATGCTCTATAGATCTCAGCCTAAGTGTAGGTTCTTCAAACATAAACAATGAGTCCCTAAGCATCACGAACAAAGGGCAGTTGCCAGTTGCCAGTTGGCTGACGGTGAAGGGAAATGACGTCAGCAACAGGTGACAGAGCCCCACCGTAGTCTACCTTGTCTATGGTGTAAGTTACAAACTTTACGGTTTTAAGAAATCTCCTAACTTACTCTGACTGATTTAGGTTTTTCAAAATTCCCTCTTGGATTAGCCGTAAAAAGATAAAATAAAAAAAATTGGTTGTCTGTAAAGTCGGTTTACGGACGATAGTTTTACGTGATAACGTCATAATGAAACATTGATGAATAAATGTGTCACAAACCAACGCTTGGGCCGATCGTGCCTCTCTATCGCTTGTTCTGCGCTCTCGCTTGCACGCTCAGGCTCAGGCGGAAAGTGACACTTAATCGTGCGCGTAGCCGGTGTTCATCGATTTATAAGACGTTATCACGTCAAAAGTTTAAAAACTGTAACCAGACTACGAAAAATTGGATGTAACAGCCCATTTTACCCGGACCATAATAAGTAATCGATTTGTTGTTTGATCGATTGACACCTTATTCACCAAAATCGGCTCAGTAGTTTAAGCACTACGGTGAAACACTCGTAAATAGTTACATACATACATAGACTGTTAAGATCATAACCCTTCTAGCTTTGGCGCAGTCGGTAAAAAGTCCCTCTGATTACCCGTATCGCAATATCTTCCGTTGGATGCATGCTATTTCCTTGCTCGATTCTCCTACCTGACTTATCGGGGTCATCGGCGTTTAAGGTATTAAATATCTCATGCTTCAATGGTGAAGAAAAACATCGCCAGGAAACCTGCACGCCTGAGAGTTCTCAAAGGTGTGTGAAGTCTGGCAATTTTCTTGGGCCAGCGTGGTTGACCCTTCTCTGAGAGGAGCCCTGCGCTCAGTAGTGAGCCGTTGATAGGTTGCTGATGATGAATATGTGTCACGGAAGATGAATCGCTAAAAATATATCGCTTAATGTGATAACTTGGTCCACACGCGCAGGATACACTTGCGGCGTGCGCGGTCGGGCGTGCGTCCGCGACGTGTCTACACCTTGCCTCTATTCTCTATAGCTAATGTATCATGTTACAACCCAATACAGTATACAACATAATCCTACTAATATTACATTTTAAAGCAAGTGTAAATTGAAAATTTAAAACATTTCGAAGTTATAAATTAATTGTCATTTAACGATTATACTGGCACCCGTGAAGCACTTACTCGAGTAATCATACACCAAAAATGCCTTACATCATTTTGGAAAAGAGCTGATACTCTTACACTGATGGACCAATATTAACCAAACATAGCTAAGAACCACCGCAAGGTCCTTCCGATTGAGAGCTACGGTGTCACAGACAGACACAAACACACACAAACAGACAGACATCGACGTCAAACTTATAAGACCCCTCCTTTTGCGTCGGAGGTTAAAAGATTCCGACGAATTGAGAACCTCCTGCTTTTTTGAAGTCGGCTATAGAGCGCTATGTCATGCATGGCAATAGTGTATGACTTTGTAGTAACGTTTGCAGAAAGACTGAACACGGTATAATAAAACGTTGGAAAGTGGCTACTCGTGGCGTCACGTCACGGCGGAGGCTTCCGCGACGACGCGAACGATATCTATACAGTATACAGTCATCGCTCATGTACCATCGATAGCACAACCGCTTTAACAAATGCACTGATCTCTAGAATTAGTCTATGATTATACTGGACTGGCTGTCCCTATACAAATGACAACATAATTATGGATTTGAAGCGCCACATTTGACATACGAGTGACCTCTTTAATTTATCTGTGACTAGCTGATGCTCGCGACTTCGTTCGCGTGGATTTAGTTTTTAAAATCCTACGGGAACTCTTTGATTTTCCAGCATAAAAAAGAGGCTTATGTCACTCTCCAGATCCTCAACAATACTCGTGCAAAAATCACATCGATCCGTAGCTTTGTTGCACTAGCAGCGTCATTGAAGGACAAACCAACAAACAAACACACTTTCGCATTTATAATATGAGTAAGGATTTCATATGAAATCAAAACAAATCATGGATAAAAAATTCTTTTCAAAAAACCGACTTCTAACGCCACTACAAAGTATAAAAATAATTTTAGTTTGTCCACGTTTGTTGAAGTCGGGCGGGCCTAAATACAAACTATGAAACCGACTCGCGATGCTCGCTCGACTTCTACAAACGAGTCTCTCATATTGTGTAGCGTTTTTTGAAAAGAATTTTTATTTTAAGCTTTTAAGTTTTAAGTGTAGTATATCCATAAGATCCAAATCACCTCTTAGATAGGTATATTTTAAAGCCTTGTATAGGATTTGATTAAGGGAACATGGAAGCATTTGGGGGCCTCATGGACCAGAGGCCCGGGGCGGGCAGCCCCCTCCGCCCCCCGCCCTACTGGACCTGGAGCTCCATGATGTAGTCCATACTTATTACTTACAATATCAATTCGTTATCGAAATTTCCTAAATCGCCATAGTTTTAGGTAGGTAGTACCCTGCAGCATCAGGATTGAAGAGCTAGGACCTGGAGCTCCATGATGTAGTCCATACTTGTTACCTACAATATCAATTCGTAATCGAAATTTCCTAAATCCCCATAGTTTTAGGTAAGCAGTACCCTGCAGCATCAGGCTTGAGGAGTTGAAGGTGAACATTTTTATGGGACCATTTCGCAAACATCTTCTGTCGATTAAAAGAAAAATCACGCGAATCGGTCCAGAAATCCCGGAGAAATCGGTGGACATACATAGAGAAAAAAAAAAAAAGATACCGGCCGAATTGAGAACCTCCTCCTTTTTGGAAGTCGGTTAAAAAGAGGTCGGATACGAAATCATAGATTAATTATTATAGAGGTTGGTGCGCCATTTGCAATATTATGAATTCCAGCAGACACTCGTGTGTCTGGTTACAGTGCCAAAATGGCGTCAATCAAGTCCAAAATGGCGTCAAATAAGTAGGTGCAAATAGTTATTTGTGTTATATGGGGCCAAAGAAATTTTTTGTTCCCCGAGGGCGTTATTTTGAATCCTGAGCGTAGCGAGGAATTCAATATACGCCGCCAGAGAACAAAATATTTTGGCCCCGAATGACACACAGTATTTTTCATCATTACCTATGAGAAAAAGCTAGGAGTATCAACCTACTATGTATCATCGTAGACATCGTATATTGAAAGTTTAAATAAAACACAAATAAATTATTATTAAATAATTAAACATTAATATTTATGTAGGATACAGTATGGGCGTATAAGTAGATATATATCTGATCGACAAATTTAATCACGTGACTTATCGAAGCCAACAGCTTCTCAAACATTTTTGAATTTCGACACATACTTAAGCACGAACGCGGACCAATCAGAAGAGAGAAATGAAAAGTCCCATGGCGTTAAAATTAGATTTTGCTCCCGCTATCCTCTGAAGCCAATATTCGTTTTTCGAATAGGTATGATGAAAAAAATATGACAGCAGCCTCTCCAGTGTTAATCATAGATTAATTATAGAGCTCAGTGATCAAATGGTTAACTTTTCCGGAGCGTAAACGCTGAAATACTGCTATGGCAAGCCATAGCGTAGAAGTTCTAATTAGCTCCTGACTGCCGAAGGAGCCTAATGTTTTTTGAGCATTTTTTGGCACTCTGTAGTCTAAACTGTTTTGCGGACTTTAACGTAATATGAGGTGTCATTAGATTTTTAGTGGGAGTATTATAGTATAAATAAAAAAGCTATAGAATTTATAAGAGTCAATGATATTCTTAAACCCTGTCGGATATTTTTTTTATAATTTTTTTGCTATGCCATTTTAGTGTTAAAGGAAGAATTACCACTACCACTGACTGTTCGGAGTTATGTGCGTTTAAGCAATTAAGTAAATATCACATGAAGGAAAACATCTTCAGGAAACCTGCAAGAATGTGAGTTCTCCATAATGTTCTCAATGGCGTTTGAAGTCTGCCAATTAGCATTGGGCCAGTGTGGTGGACTAAAACCCTTCTCCGAGAGGAGACCAGCGCTCTGTAATTAGTCTTTTATAAGTGCTGATGTTGAAGAAACTTTTACAAAGTACTTTTGCGAACGGACGCGGATACAGATTTTGATAGCATTTAAAGATATAGGTAGAGACGGTCAAAGTTAAAGCTGTACTTTCATCAGTACCGCTACAGTAAAACGACCGTATCTCATTAACTTAACTCGAAATCTAGACTTGAACGTGACGTCATTCTATAGTAATTCCGATTTTATTGGACCGAATTAAGATCCATATCTCACTTTCGTAAGAGATTTTTAAATGGTTTTCTCGTTTGTTAGTTGAATTTTCAAAAATCTATTCGGATTGTATTTGATTGATTGATTCAAAAATCTTTTCACAGCGGATGCCTACGTCATGATAGCTACCTATATGCCAAACCATCTTTCCTTCTATATAATTAGATGTTTTTTTTCTGGATTGGAAAATTATAATTATCAAGTATCATGGAATTTCGCGTTCTAATAAAATTAACTTGTTTGTATTGAATGCGCTACAAAAATTTGAAATGACGGAAAATCTCATGACCTTCATAATGGAATAATTGGCAGACGCCTGTGCAAACATAAGCACATGGTTAGCATCCATTCTAGGCGCTTTAGATACAGTGTACATACCTAAATATTGTGCGGGACGATATAGTGCAAGTGTTTGTGTAATAAAGAGACAGCATAATAGTGGACTGATTAAATAGCATAATTAGTTAGTAATTAATGTGTCATGTATAGTTTAGCAATTGTTTATAGTTTTAAGTACATAAGTCTCATGTATTATCTCATAAGTAAATAGGGAAAATAATAAATAAAGATGAAAATAGAAAACCCATAGGGAAATAGGCCGCGGCTCTCCTTACGGTACAGCTACGAGCCGAAAAGATACCTTATTAATTCCTAGAAATAGACCGCGGCTCTCCCAACGGTACAGCTAGGAACCGTAAAGACACCTCTGTAATTCCAAGAAATGCCGCGGCTTTCCCTACGGTACCTACCTATTATTATTACTAAATTGTGATTGGTTTAAAATAATGCGCTCTGATTGGTGCACTGATCGATAGCAAAATTACACCAATGAGAGGGCCTACATTTTTCGGCAAAAGGAGAATGGGCACCTTTGTATGAGTTGCGTCCCCAGACTGTATCAAGTTGTGATATATGTCATTTTAAAGGTCATGATAATAGCTTCATTTTATTGTATGACACCAACTGTGAGACTCGTGCAGGGAAAGAACTAGAAATCATTTAATTTTTTTAAGCCCGTGAAAGTCTAAGACCGTGTTTTTTAGATTATACGGTTTTTTTATTCCTTATGTCGACCAAGCGACATATATTCAACTAGCTGATGCCCGTGACTTCGTCCACTTGGATTTAGTTTTTAAAATCTTCTCGCGGGATTTTTCCCTTTCCCTTTCCCTCTTTGATTTTCCGGGATAAAAAGAAGCCTATGTCACTCTCCAGGTCCTCAACTATACCCATGCAAAAAATCACGTCGATACGTAGCTCTGTTGCGGCGTGAATGCGAAAGTGTGTTTGTTGGTTTATTCTTCAATAAGAACAAACCAACAAACACACTTTCGCATTTATAATATTAGTATGATGATGTCCCTGTGATCAATAGGGTGAAAACCGGGAGCGATCACCGGATGGTAAGAGGCACGTTGAATATTAATGTAAAGCTGAAAAGGGTCAGACTGGTGAAGTCAACTCTCCGACCTTCTCGTGCTCATATCCAAAACCCCGAAACCTTCCAACTCAAACTGCAGAACCGATTCGATTGCCTAGCAGACTGCTTTTCTGGGGCCGATCTAAACAACAGGGTCATGGAAACTGTCCATAATCTGGGTCTAAATTCTTTAAAACCCATCGAAGGAAAATAACTGAAAAGTTCTCTGAGCATATTCTCAAGCTCATGGAGGAGAGACAAGAGATAAGGCTGCAGTCATCGGCAGACGCGGCTGCATACCAGAGGATTAAAAGGCAGATCTCTACGGCACAAACTCGTGACCTTCGTGTCTTGGTATTAAACCAAGTGTATTAAAGATACCATCGAGCGAAACAGAGGCTAAGTGTTCGCGAGAGATCGGTTTATCGGACAGTCGTCTCGTCTCTTCTCGACCTGAGATCTTGGGAGAGGTTGAGAAGTTCTATGAACAGTTATATACCACGACACAAAAACCTGTTGAAGATTTTGTCAAATATCCCAGAGCCAAACTGACCTGACACAATACCGAAGATATCCCGGACGTCAGCCTATACGAGATTAGTATGGTTCTCAAGCAGCTCTAGGAATCACTGCGGAACTCCTGAAAGTGGGTAGAAAACCAGTACAAGATTTTAAGCGATTATTCAATTCCGTCGTTCACGAGGGCATAACGGTTCTTCAAAAAAGTGATAATACCTTTTTGAAGAATTATAAACCCATCTTGTTGCTGAGTCAGGTTTATAAGTTGTTCTTGAGAGTCATTACGAATCGCCTTGCTCGTAGATTTGATGACTTCCAGCCTCCCGAACAAGCCGGATTCCGAAAAGGCTTTGGCACAATAGATCACATTCATACGCTGCGGTAGGTTATATATAAAAGACGGAAGAGCATAACCGGCCACTTTGCTTAGCGTTTGTGGACTATGAGAAAGCCTTCGATTCGGTGGAAACTTGGGCTGTATTGAGGTCGCTGCAGAGATGCCGGATTAACTGCCGGTATATCCAAGTGTTGAAGTGCTTGTATGAAAACGCAACTATGTCAGTACGTATACAGGACCAGACTACGAGGCCAAACCACTCACTGCGTGGAGTACGACAAAGAGATGTGATCTCCCCGAAGCTTTTTACCGCTGCGTTGGAGGACGTCTTTAAGATTCTGGATTGAAACGGACTGATGTACTCGCCGTTTATGTTGATGCCAACAACATAACCGGCGAGTACATCACTCACCTGCGATTTGCCGATGACATAGTAGTCATAGCAGAGACTCTGAGAGACCTCAATACTATGCTCAACGATCTCAGCAGGGTTTCTCAACAGGTGGGCCTGAAAATGAACATGAGCAAGACGAAAATCATGTCCAATGCTCATGGTCCGATCCACCCAGTACTCGTTGAGAATTCTGCAATCGAAATTGTGGACGAGTGTATATACCTGGGACACACAGTCCAGCTAGGAAGGTCCAATTTCGAAAAAGAGATCAACCGCCGAATACAACTCAGCTGGGCAGCGATGGGGAAGCCCCGAGATATCTTCTAGTTCAAAATCCCTCAGTGCCTGAAGACTAAAGTCTTCGAACAGTACGTGCTGCCAGTGATGACTTACGGATCAGAGACATGGTCGCTAACTGTGGCCTTCATAAGAAGGCTCAGGGTCACTCAGCGGGCGATGGAGAGAGCTATGATCGGAGTATCCTCGCGAGATCAAATCAGAAATGATGAGATCTGTAGGAGAACCAAAGTCACCGACACAGCACATAGTCCGAAGAGCTGATGGTCGTTGGGGTCCCAAGGTGCTGGAGTGGCGACCTCGCACCGGGAAGTGCAGTGTGACCCATCAATTAGTCGTAGGGAGCCGCTGGATTCAGGCGGCGCTAGACCGAGGCCTGTGAAAGTCCATGCAAGAGACCTTTGTCCAGCAGTGGACGTCTATCGGTTGATAAAGAAGATAATAAAAAATTAAAAAAATAAATAAAAATTAACATAGTTCTTTCCCTGCACGAGTCTCACAGTTGGTGTCATACAGTAAAATGAAGCTATTATCATGACCTTTCAAATGACATATATCACAACTTGATACACCACTGGGGACGAAACCGCCCATTCTCCTTTGTATAAATACCGGGCTGAATTGTAAGCCGGCACAGTTCCCACCGGCAAGCGGTAGCGGTACCCAATAAAGGAAGAATAGTTCTTCGAGAGTTTTCCTTGCTACCCAACCAACCCAGCTACAGCGAATGTACAGAAGCGTACAAATATAGACTACAAAGGTCACGTAGTTAATTTGGTAGTCTACTACATGCGCAGACTACACATTTGTGGTCTGCTTAGAACATCGATAGTTTAGGAATAGCTAAACAATTCTGTCTGATGGATGTAACCAATTCATCTGTCTGACACCAAAATAAAGACGAAAAAACCAAAAATGTAAGAAGGTATGTCTTTCACGCCTATCTGCGTATCTAGGACTCTATATACCTTCAAACGCGGTGTCTAGCTATCTAGGTAGTAACTTTTAATACTATGTTTATTGTCTAATGTCTATTTTCACCAACGTTCCCTAACTTTTACGAGCTACTTAAACTAAGTTAGGTGACGCTTTCTAACAATTTCGTTTTCATAAGCCTTTAGGGAACAGCTGAAGGTGGAAATGATATTGGATAAGGGATTGTATTTATGAGCTACCTACGTAAAGAGACTCCTACTTAGGGGATGATTTAGGTATACCTACCTAGTTGGTGAAGACGGGCATTAAACTCTAAACTATACAACGGTTATAGGCTTTTAGGTGCTATTTTCATAAAACCAAAATGGCGACCGAAAATTCAAAATGGCGGTAGAGACAAAAATATTGCGTAGGTCATCATCTCCATTGCCTGTTCACACTATTGTTCTCTTCACGGTTCTCCTCGCAGAATGAGAAGGGAATAGGCCATAGTCCAGACTCCAAAGAAAAGTTAGAGAGAACATTTGTTTTTAAAACAGATTTAGCAATTTTGTGTCTAGACAAGAACTGTATAACAACTGTAATACAAAGTAATTTCTCATTTCCAAAAGGAATCTCACAAGAAATCCTATTATCCTTTGCTATATACATTATAGCGTTCCTGAATGCAATTTAAAATGTCAAATGGCGAATTCCATTTTCAAATTGCGAAGCTTCACTCGAACGCTCCTATCTATTTACAGCACAATAGACTTTGTACCTTATCCTATTTATAAATCGAGTTAATTATAGATTGACAATTGTAAAATTGACGTCATAACGAAACAGCTATGGCCACTCCTTTCCACCTGTTGTCGGCACATCAAGTAACGCGCCGAAAAGTAGACATGTTTCTCTCATATAATCCAAAAAGTGTTAAATTGATATGAGAAAACATGAATATTACACTAGCGGCACGCTATGATGGCCGGTTTGACGTTTGTCCGCTCATGAAGTTCCGTATTAATTGATAACGACTTTGAAGGAAATAATTGTATTACTTTATTGACGATAGTGATGTGCAGAGATTCATAAATTTTATCGAATGTAGTTTTAGGTTTAGGACTCAAAATTTATTTATTAAATTGATTTCTAAAATGTATACAAGTGTAGAAAAATCAGTTTGCACCATTTAAGGGGTGAATGTACTTGTGAATATGAACAATTTTCAAAATGCAATGCTAAAATTATTAGAAGAAGCTTGTGAACATGTGACTAAAGGAGACTGGGAAAAGGTTGTGAATAGAACTGTTAAATTAATAAGGGAAGATTATGAAAGAGATGTGAAAATAGATAATATTATAGAAAACGAACATATAATTATTAATATAGGTGATGATAGCAGTGACGACAGTTAAAATAGTAGTATGGACGAATCTGATTAATTATGGCCTTTTGTGGCACCTTTTTTGGTATCTTTTGTATTCATATGTTTCTTGTGTGCATATAAAGTATGTATATTCATTTTCATTCAAATATTCAGTTCGTTCAAATAAATTAAATAAACATATACATTTTTGTTTTATTAAACCTATTTAATCAGGTACAAAAACAAAACATAATTGTTTTTTGTTCGAGAATAAATTGACATTCCACATCACTATTGTAATGTGTCAAACCGGCCATCATAGCGTGCCGCTAGTTTAGACATGTTCAAACACGGACGACCACAGCTTTTTGATTCAGAACTAATAAAATTGTAAAACTGAAAAGAGATTGGCGAATTCCATAGAGTTTCTGACCCAGACGAACTGAACTGAACACTGAACGCCACGTTCACGAATCAAACTTCTGATAATAATTGTTCTAGTAAACCAGACTAACAAAAAATTAATCAAAGTCTATAAAGTTGAGAAAAAGATATTCACTTGTATTGCCATGTAACGGTTATTTATAATGTGTAGTTGTGATCCCCATCTTCTAAAAATATGGAGTTTACACAGAAAAATACTCTGAAAAATATTAATTAAAAATATATGTTTTCTGAATCTGAACGGTTTTTAAAATGCTGGGTCAAAATTCGCCAACCTCTTTTAGAACAATTCCTGAGACTTATTACCGCTACTGTATACATATAAGCGTGTACTGAAATGAATAAATAAAAATCATCGTATATAAAAATACACATTATTCTGAACAAATCCTATTACAAATATTAAAGGACGAATAAAACAAGTAATCCATCACTGCATTGCAATCCAGCCAGTAACAAAATAGAACAATGACATCGCCATAAAATATTATATGGACCCTGGTGGTCCTATGGAAAAGATTAAAAGTTGCGCGTGGCGTCTCCCCTTCGATGGTAGAATCTGCGTTGATTTATGGTACGATCTAATAAAATGAATTTATGGTAAACCATAGACTTGCTATTGTCTTAAAAAAGAATGTCTTACAAGATTGAGAAAGTGAATCTAATAGGACTCTAGATTGTGAAAGTGTTTTTGATTTGTGTCACAAAAGAGGTTTTATTGTATTATAGTTTTTTATTGTTGAGCGTTTGCAGCTAGCCTAGATAGATCATTATTTATATAGACAGTCTGTACCAATTTGCAATTTGTCTCAGCAAGAAAATGATTAACTTTTACCTACTTTAAATGTACAACAATCAAACCTAATCAAACACAGAACAAATGACAAATGCGCCGAAAAATGCGTATTACGTTTTTTAAGCTATTGCATAGCTTTTATCGCGGGCTTTGAACTAGGATAAACAGTTTGAGCGCGGCGACCGAATCAAGAAATTCCGTAACGAAAATAAACCTAACACCGTCGTTCAGTAAGCGTTCAACATTTTAGAGGTTCACAAGTAGCTCTGTTCGGCGCAGTGGGCGAGCGGCCGCTTTCTTTACCGTATGGTGTATGATGTCACAGGTTCGAATCTCACTCGCGTTGTAGTGACAGTGCGCTTTTCTTGTTTGTTTGTTCTTTAATTATTTTTTTGCACAATTTTTATAATGCAAAAAAAATATTGCATAAATATTATAAATGCATAAGTTGATAAAAAATGCTATGCAATAGCTTTACCGCGGCAGTCCCCGAGTGCCACACGTATTTTTTTTTATATATTATATTGCCAGTGCTAGTATGAAAATGATTTGAAAATGATTTATTATCGTATGAAACCGAATCCTGATCCGTAGTCGCAAACTTTTTTACTTTTTCTATTGATCTCATCATCAGTACACTGACCTCTATAGTTTTATTATCTATATATGATTAACACTGGACCGGCTATCCCTATACAAATCCTTACTAATATTATAAACATGTGTGTTTGTTTGTTGGTTTGTCCTTCAATTACGTTGCAACAGAACAACGGATTGACGGGATTTTTAAAACCTAATCCACGCGGAGGAAGTCGCGGGCATCATCTAGAGACTGCATAAATTAGGGATCAACGTGAAGCGCCACATTTGACATACGAGTGTCTCTGGAACTAATAATATAGGGATCCAGGAAGTGCCAAAGAGTATCAACTATCAGTTGTCAACTAGAGTTTTCACTAATTTTAATTTCTTGGACTCCCGTAACTGTTCACAGCGCCAAAATGGCGTCAATCAAGTACCCGAAAAAGTATGACAACACCAGTCCAGTGTTACATAGATTAATTAATAGAGGTCAGTGCAACAGTACCTTAAAAAAATCGGCCAAGTGCGAGTCGGGCCTCGCTCTTTTAGGGTTCCGTACATATGACCAAATGACTTTTTTTTAAATAAGGTAAGTACATATTTAGATATCTCAGTTCTTAGATACCTTTTTACTACCTAAATTAGCATATGGGGAAATAATGCTCGTTTGTTTTGGTCACAACTGTGAAGGCCCCCCATTTCTTCATTTTTGAAGCTAAAAAATAATAAAAAATATATTTGAACTCCACTTAATGAGCTCTAGAGTCTAGACGATGACACCCCACATGCCAGGGGTAAAAAATAAAATTTTATTTCGACTCTTTTTTCATGTATCTCCTTTATTTTTTAATTTAATTTTATTTATATTATTATTGTTTGTTATAGCGGCAATAGAAATACACACTCTGTGAAAATTTTAACTGTCTACCTAGTACCTATTACGGTTTATTACGAGATACAGCCTGCTGACGGACGGACGGACGGACAGCGGAGGCTTAGTAATAGGGTCCCGTTGGAACCCTTTGGGTACGGAACCCTAAAATCAATGTAAAGTAAGTAAGTAGGTGGTATATCTTCGTTTTAAATATCTTTGGTAGCCATTGCTCATTGCTGTCAAGGACTTGCGCCATTTTGAAATGGCCGATGACCCCATTTACTCTGGCAAATGTGGTGTAAATAAATTAGCAGCGATTACTTGCTTGTTATTCTAAGAATTCATTGTTGAATGTTAAACTCTACTTAGATAACTAATCACCTCTTAATTTGGTATAGGTTTGTTTCAAATTCAAAGTCAAAATTATTCATTTCAAGTAAGCAAACTTGTGGCTCTTGTGATAACGATAAGTCAAAACTCTACCACCAGTTCGGAAAGAAGATTGTGCTAATAATTAATTTCAGCAGTTTCTCTTTTCAAAACTAAAGTATCAAAATATGTAACTTATCAATATCCTATAATCATTCTAATATTATCAATGCGAAATGGTGTTTGTTTGTTGGTTTGTCCTGCAATCACGGAGCAACGGATCGACGTGATTTCCTTCATGGGTAATGGGAGAGTGACATAGGCTACTTTTTATCCCGGAAAACCAGAGGGATCCTGCTTTATTTCAATAAAAACTACACTCGGTCGCGTTGTCTAAATCTATCCTTCTCACATTTTTGCTGAAAACCAACCCCCCGATTGTCTAAAAGTTATTCATCAAAACTTATTCATTTCTTGGCATTAACATCAAAGTAAAATAAACCATAAAGGCATTGAATTAGAACTCGATTTCGTGTATGCATTCTTGCATGTTTACGTATGTACGATACGCTCCATAACGCTCTATATTAGAATCGGTTGTATTGAATTTGTGACTTTAAAACAGTACAATCAAGGATTATTTTGTTTTAACGCTAATGCCATCAAGTACGATCGGTAGAGTGACCTTTAGAAAATTCTTACCCAGGATCGTTGAAGCCCCATAAATACAACTAACTGATGCCCGCGACTTCGTCCGCGTGAGTTTAGTTTTCAAAATCCCGCGGGAACTCTTGATTTTCCAGGATAAAAAGTAGCCAGAAGAAACTATCCAGGTCCTCAACTATACCCATGCAAAAAATCACTTCGATCCGTGGCACTGCTGCAGCGTGATTGAAGGACAAAACAACACACTTTCGCATTTATAAATATTAGTAAGATACAATACAAGTCAGGAAGATCGTCGGCAGTTGGAATCTATTTAGTACTTTCATTTCGACACGTATGTACATTGTACATAGGAAATCGATAGTGCATGTACCTACCTATTATATATTTGGAGTGCTTCCAAATTACTTTTATTGTTTTGGCATCAGAAACGACTAGGGTTGCCAACTGTCCATATTTTCAACAGAAGGATTCGTAAGGAGAATTTTATTTTAACAACTAACTCTTGCCCGCGACTTTGTTCGCGTGGATTTAGGTTTTGAAAACCACGCGGGAAGTTAGGCTGAGATCTATAGATCATACTCTGTCTCTGCTCAAGACTCAAGATAGAGTTAAAATGAGACACAAATACGATTCGACATAAATCTGTCTCGTTTAAACTCAATCTTGAGTCTGAGCGATGTGTGAGACTCTGTGTGAGAGTGCCATCTATAGATCTTATCCTTAATCTAAGTTCACCCGGATGAAGTCGCGGTCAGAAGTTAGTTGATATTTAATTAATCAAAAAATTCTTATTAAAAAACCAACTTCAAACACCCGCGCCACTACAAAATATATAATTTACTGTTGATTGGGACCTTGACCTGGGAAAAATACCCTTTCAAACAAAAAAAACAATTTTCCAAATCGGTTCCGGCGTCTTCGAGTGATCGGTGAACATATATTAAAAAAAAAGATTCTGACGAATTGATAACCTCCTCCTTTTTTGAAGTCGGTTGAAAAAGAATTACAGAGTAATAAGTAAGACCTATTTTGCAGTGACAGCCCTATCATGCAACCCTGCAATTTAGAAACAGTGATATTTTTACTCGAATAGACAGTTTATAAAGGATATTATTATTACACTTACCTACAGACATTTTAAAGTGAACTACTTCTGAATTATAAATATAGATACGAGTAGGTTATAGTATTAGAACGTATGCCAATTTTTTCCAAGCGAAATAATTTAAAAGGCTATTGTAACAATAATGAGTTTATTTTGGAGAAGTCTTTGATGTATTTTTAGTTTTAAAATATATGCAGCTAATATCTAATGGGTTAACGGTTTTTTTATTTCTTTACTACTATAAATCCGCGTGGATTTAGGTTTTTAATTCCCTCGGGAACTCCCAAGCTAGGTGGCCTATGTGTTAATCCTGAGTATGAGCTATCTCCATTTCAAATTTCAGCCAAATCGGTTCATTCGTTGTGGCGTGAAAGAGTAATAAATATCCATCCAAACATCCATTAATGCATCCTCACAAACTTTCACATAATATAATATTAATTTATAATATTAATATTATAAAAATCAATTGCTGACAACGTCTGGCTAAAACTCAGAAACGGCTTGATCAATTTAAACAATGTTTTTTCTGTTTTGTTCGGTCTAATACATGGAGTGGTTCAAATAAAAAAAAATCGGCCAAGTACGAGTCAGGACTCGCTCTTTTAGGGTTCCGTACATATGACCAAATCATTTTTTTAAAACTAGATACATATTTAGATATCTTAGTTCTTAGAAAGTACCAAATAAGCATATGGGGAAAAATGCTCGTTTGTTTTGGTCACAACTTACAAACCGCAATATAAATCGGTGTTTTCAGTATTTTTTGTTTAAATACACTATATAGTACATATTATACCAAAATTTCAAATTCCTAACTAGTTTAGTTTTTGAGATAGACCCCTAACAAAATTGGTCTAAAACCGACAACTTTGACGGCCTTTGTTCATTTTTGTAGCTAAAAAATTTTGAAGTGAAATCCACCTACACTAGCGGCACGCTATGATGGCCGGTTTGACACATTACAATAGTGATGTGGAATGTCAATTTATTCTCGAACAAAAAACAATTAAGTTTTGTTTTTGTACCTGATTAAATAGGTTTAATAAAACAAAAATGTATATGTTTATTTAATTTATTTGAACGAACTGAATATTTGAATGAAAATGAATATACATACTTTATATGCACACAAGAAACATATGAATACAAAAGATACCAAAAAAGATGCCACAAAAGGCCATAATTAATCAGATTCGTCCATACTACTATTTTCACTGTCGTCACTGCTATCATCACCTACATTAATAATTATATGTTCGTTTTCTATAATATTATCTATTTTCACATCTCTTTCATAATCTTCCCTTATTAATTTAACAGTTCTATTCACAACCTTTTCCCAGTCTCCTTTAGTCACATGTTCACAAGCTTCTTCTAATAATTTTAGCATTTTTTTTGTGGTAAATGGGGGTTCTGTATTGTGTCTTGCAGCATATCCCTTAATTTGAGCCCACACCAACTCAATCGCATTATACTCACAATGGTAAGGCGGTAACCGTATAACTCTGTGCCCATGTTCTAATGCTATTTCGTCAATGACGTATCGGATCTTGGTTGGTTTGTTTTCTTTTAAAAGACGTACTAATTCCGCTTTTAACATATTCATGTTTGCATCTACGCCATTTTTACGAAGCCATGCGACGATATCAGCTTTCTTTTGGGATTGGGCAGGTGGCTTGTCAATTTGCATCGAGTGGTATGGGGCGTTGTCCATAATTATAATAGATGGTTCAGGGAGGCTACACAACATTGAGGTAAACCATTCAGTAAACTTTTCTCCATTCATGTCTTCATGATAGTCTCCAGTGGTTTTTGACGCAAAAGCCATGAGAGAACCTTCGACAAACCCGTTGATGGTTCCGGCGTGACAAATTATAAGTCGCGATCCTTTTCCTACAGGAACTTTGGAAGTAGATGCTGCTGTGTCATCGTTCCAAGAACGGCCTACAGTATGGTTAGCATTAAGCCATGTTTCATCC
The DNA here is from genome assembly GCA_029955525.1 of Oeneis ivallda. Taxonomy (NCBI): domain Eukaryota; kingdom Metazoa; phylum Arthropoda; class Insecta; order Lepidoptera; family Nymphalidae; genus Oeneis; species Oeneis ivallda. Next base: position 3,888,237 of record JARPMR010000029.1, read on the forward strand.
AAGAACACAACATTTTGCCAATTTTTGATTTCTTTCACTTGCCGTAAAAAAGTATACCTTGCCATCGCTATATCAAATCTTTCCATCAATATTTTGCGTTTGTTACATTTTTTGTATCGAAATCCAATGGTCTTCAAAATCTTCGTTAAAGAACTTTCCCCACCGAAGAATAATCCAGCTTCCTTCAGTGAATGCACCAACTTTTTTCTTGTTGGATACTCCTTCTGTAAATAGTAGCCGTAAACATGTCTTCGGATAGCATCGGCATCAAAGCTATCGATGCCTACGACTGGTTTTGCTCGTTTTCTCTTTTTTGGTGTGTGAAGTTTATTTTCTTCTGTGCCAGTCTCGCCATATTTTTTTTTAGTTATCCGTCTAACAGTTCGTTGTCCAATATTAAGCGCATCAGCTACGCGTTCAACCACTGACGTTATAGGTAAAATTGGCCCTCCATTTTGAGCTTCACGATCGAAATAGTTACGAAGGCGTATTACGAACTCACGTGTCTGACTATTTAGAACAGTTCTCTGCGTACGTTCGGTCATATCGACGAAATCCACAACAAAGGGCTTGAACAGAGTCCAAATTAACGAGCAAGGGTCAACAGTAATGCAGTATCAATATTTGAAATCCAAAGCCAGGTCAAAACTATATCACAATCGCATTGCACTGACAGTTTATACTTTTCGAAGCAACGTCAATTCGAAACTGCTTTGTTTTGCATTGAGCATTGACGCGAGTTTGCCGGAGGTAGTAGTTGTGCTAGCCAGCGATCCTATGTGACGATCGTATTAGATTCCATTTTTAAAAATTTTCAATTTAGAAAACCAAATGCCGAGTTGTGGTATATATCATATAAAAATAAAAATTTTACCTTTTGTATGAAACAGCTGATATTTTTTTGCGATTTCAGAGGTTTGTCCACATAGTGAAAATTGTTCATATTCACAAGTACATTCACCCCTTAAATGGTGCAAACTGATTTTTCTACACTTGTATACATTTTAGAAATCAATTTAATAAATAAATTTTGAGTCCTAAACCTAAAACTACATTCGATAAAATTTATGAATCTCTGCACATCACTATCGTCAATAAAGTAATAGAATTATTTCCTTCAAAGTCGTTATCAATTAATACGGAACTTCATGAGCGGACAAACGTCAAACCGGCCATCATAGCGTGCCGCTAGTTTAATGAGCTCTAGTGAGTCTAGACAATGACACCCCACATGCCAGGGTAAAAAAATAAAATTTTATTTCGACTCCTTTTCCATGTAATTTAATTTTTTTATTATTTGATGTTATAGCGGCAATAGAAATACACAATATGTGATAATTTCAACTGTCTAACTATTACGGTATACAAGATACGGCCCGCTGACAGACGGACGGACGAAAGGACAGATGGACAGCGGAGGCTTAGTAATAGGGTCCCGTTGGCATCCTTTGGGTACGGAACTCTAAAAATTGGGAAAACCCCAAAAGAACAGCTGAAATCGAAAAAAATCTAAATTGGTATAGGAATCGCCATTTCGGATCAATTTTAATGGATGGTAGTCGAGCGAAACCGCGGTTATAGACATTTCAACGTGCCTGATGAGTTGAAAGTCAATTTTCAGAGATTAGCGATACAACACTCTCCCAAACTCTCGGCATCGGCGGAGTATTTTTAGATTCGTGGCATTGGCCTTAAAATGAACAAATAACTGGATCTCATTTCTTCACTTCAATACGTGTTTGATAAAAAAATATCTGGTCAAACGCGTGTCGTGCATTAGATAGGGTTCCGTGTGGCTATACACGTACAAATATTTCAAATCATGAACTGAAAGCAATCATAAGAAACAACGATTTTTTTAGTTATACTCGTAAATGTACAGAACACTGCTTATGTATTTTACCCGACTACGGCGAAGCCAAAAGGAAGGGTTGTGATTTTAGCAATCTATGTATGTATGTACGTACATAGACATACAGTATGTGACTATTTACGAATGTTCCACCGTGGTGCTTAAACTACTAAGCCGATTTTGATAAATAAGGTGTCAATCGATTCGTTATAATGGTCCGGGTGTATAGGCTACATTTTACACGAATAAAATTAATATGACGGATATTTTATCCAACTTTCCGTCGTCGGCAAGACAAGATAACCCTTGACTGCGCTCCTACCTGATGATAACTGACGATACAGTCTAAAATGGTAGCGGGCTAGGTTGGAAAGGGGTGTGGCAGTTTAAATGAAGCCCACTCCCTTAATCGTGCTAGAACGCTAAATCCCTTGGCGGCACGTATTCATTTAAATTAATTGTTAATTTAATTATGGATATTGTGTATATGGAATGTGACGTTGAAAAAAAAAACAATTTTTTGTTTAATTTTACCTAGATATTGACGATTTTGATATCCTGAAGGCTATCAAAACAAAAAGCTATACATAAGTTCGAGGCATAGCACATTTTATGCTACTTAGTAGAGTTTTGCAGAGTTTACAATTTACATAATAATGTGTAGTTTTAAAATTATGAAGGAGGATGAATAAAACTATGAGGTTCCTTTTTAACCGACTTCAAAAAATACAAAAAGAGGAGGTTCTCAATTCGACGCGTATTTTTTTTTGTCGATGTTACTCCATATCTCCCTCAAATCTTAACCGATTTCAATATTTTTTTTTATTTGAAAGGTCTTATCTGCAGGTAGGGCCCATTTAAATTTGGTAAAGGTCTGCTGAATATCTTCGGAGATGGAGGACGGAACTCCTCAATGAATGAGAGGAAATCGCTCGCGATCAGAGTATGTGTAGACTTTTAACCATGCCTAGTACATAACATGCATACATAAGCTAAATTTCTATTATTATCATCTTATTTTTACAAGCTTTTATTTATCTTGCAATGTATGTTTAAACTAGCGGCACGTTATGATGGCCGGTTTGACACATTACAATAGTGATGTGGAATGTCAATTTATTCTCGAACAAAAAACAATTAAGTTTTGTTTTTGTACCTGATTAAATAGGTTTAATAAAACAAAAATGTATATGTTTATTTAATTTATTTGAACGAACTGAATATTTGAATGAAAATGAATATACATACTTTATATGCACACAAGAAACATATGAATACAAAAGATACCAAAAAAGGTGCCACAAAAGGCCATAATTAATCAGATTCGTCCATACTACTATTTTCACTGTCGTCACTGCTATCATCACCTACATTAATAATTATATGTTCGTTTTCTATAATATTATCTATTTTCACATCTCTTTCATAATCTTCCCTTATTAATTTAACAGTTCTATTCACAACCTTTTCCCAGTCTCCTTTAGTCACATGTTCACAAGCTTCTTCTAATAATTTTAGCATTTTTTTTGTGGTAAATGGGGGTTCTGTATTGTGTCTTGCAGCATATCCCTTAATTTGAGCCCACACCAACTCAATCGCATTATACTCACAATGGTAAGGCGGTAACCGTATAACTCTGTGCCCATGTTCTAATGCTATTTCGTCAATGACGTATCGGATCTTGGTTGGTTTGTTTTCTTTTAAAAGACGTACTAATTCCGCTTTTAACATATTCATGTTTGCATCTACGCCATTTTTACGAAGCCATGCGACGATATCAGCTTTCTTTTGGGATTGGGCAGGTGGCTTGTCAATTTGCATCGAGTGGTATGGGGCGTTGTCCATAATTATAATAGATGGTTCAGGGAGGCTACACAACATTTAGGTAAACCATTCAGTAAACTTTTCTCCATTCATGTCTTCATGATAGTCTCCAGTGGTTTTTGACGCAAAAGCCATGAGAGAACCTTCGACAAACCCGTTGATGGTTCCGGCGTGACAAATTATAAGTCGCGATCCTTTTCGTACAGGAACTTTGGAAGTAGATGCTGCTGTGTCATCGTTCCAAGAACGGCCTACAGTATGGTTAGCATTAAGCCATGTTTCAACCAAGAACACAACATTTTGCCAATTTTTGATTTCTTTCACTTGCCGTAAAAAAGTATACCTTGCCATCGCTATATCAAATCTTTCCATCAATATTTTGCGTTTGTTACATTTTTTGTATCGAAATCCAATGGTCTTCAAAATCTTCGTTAAAGAACTTTCCCCACCGAAGAATAATCCAGCTTCCTTCAGTGAATGCACCAACTTTTTTCTTGTTGGATACTCCTTCTGTAAATAGTAGCCGTAAACATGTCTTCGGATAGCATCGGCATCAAAGCTATCGATGCCTACGACTGGTTTTGCTCGTTTTCTCTTTTTTGGTGTGTGAAGTTTATTTTCTTCTGTGCCAGTCTCGCCATATTTTTTTTTAGTTATCCGTCTAACAGTTCGTTGTCCAATATTAAGCGCATCAGCTACGCGTTCAACCACTGACGTTATAGGTAAAATTGGCCCTCCATTTTGAGCTTCACGATCGAAATAGTTACGAAGGCGTATTACGAACTCACGTGTCTGACTATTTAGAACAGTTCTCTGCGTACGTTCGGTCATATCGACGAAATCCACAACAAAGGGCTTGAACAGAGTCCAAATTAACGAGCAAGGGTCAACAGTAATGCAGTATCAATATTTGAAATCCAAAGCCAGGTCAAAACTATATCACAATCGCATTGCACTGACAGTTTATACTTTTCGAAGCAACGTCAATTCGAAACTGCTTTGTTTTGCATTGAGCATTGACGCGAGTTTGCCGGAGGTAGTAGTTGTGCTAGCCAGCGATCCTATGTGACGATCGTATTAGATTCCATTTTTAAAAATTTTCAATTTAGAAAACCAAATGCCGAGTTGTGGTATATATCATATAAAAATAAAAATTTTACCTTTTGTATGAAACAGCTGATATTTTTTTGCGATTTCAGAGGTTTGTCCACATAGTGAAAATTGTTCATATTCACAAGTACATTCACCCCTTAAATGGTGCAAACTGATTTTTCTACACTTGTATACATTTTAGAAATCAATTTAATAAATAAATTTTGAGTCCTAAACCTAAAACTACATTCGATAAAATTTATGAATCTCTGCACATCACTATCGTCAATAAAGTAATACAATTATTTCCTTCAAAGTCGTTATCAATTAATACGCAACTTCATGAGCGGACAAACGTCAAACCGGCCATCATAGCGTGCCGCTAATATAGGTCAAGTCTTGCAAGGTGTATTAGAAGTTAGAACCATTCCCGGTTTCCGATTGATCTGAAAATGTGCATGACGCATGTACATGATATTATTGTAACATGGAGCTGATCTGATGATGGAGGCGGAAGATGGCTATGCGAATTCTGTAGTAGGTAAACACCATGGAGTTCGGGCTCGTTTGATTCGTCTTAAGAAGTACTCTGGTCCTAGATAATATCCAGGGTGTGATGATGAAGCTGAACGGTGGTTATGAACACTCTGTAATGAAACTACGTAACCATATTTAGTTTGGGCTCGTTGCATTCGTATTGATAAATGGTCTTAAATGATATCCATGGAATGGCTCTGATGATGGAGCTGAAACTGCAGCCAGGATATGCAACACACTAGTACAGTCTTTAAAAATAATCGCAGATATGTCGTGTTTGGATTCGTTTTGATCAATGTATAGAAACAAATCGCTCGCAATCAGAGAATGTGTAGATTTATCCTATGAAGCTACACTAAAAAGCTTAAAAATTAAAATATATAAAAATTCTTTTAAAAAAACCTACTTCAAACGCCACTGAAAAGTATAAAATAATTTCAGTTTGTACACATATGTTGAAGTCGGGAACGAACGCTCGCCCGACTTCAACGTACCTGTACCAAGTACCTACTTATATTCTCTGCCTGGACATACAAACTAAAATTTTGGCTAGCGTGGCGCATTCGTTTCATCGTTTCTATTTAGGCCCGCCTGACTTCAACATATGTGTACAAACTTTTATACTTATTTTATACTTTTCAGTGGCGTTTGAAGTCGGTTTTTCTTAAAAGAATTTTTATATATTATGATACACAACGGAAGCCTAAAAACGAACAAACATACAATAGCCCAAAGTCACAGACACTAGACATAAGCATCTATAAAAGCTTCTACTCAGAAACACACATCAAACATTCTTCGACCTGGGAACAATATGCGTTAAGCTCCGTGCCATAGAATAATTTATGTCAACTACCCTCATCTTCTCAAGCTGAACCAGACTCTACCATTTTCTGAATAGAGTCCAAAATCTATTTTCGTATGTAACAATTGTCAATTCAGATCACGGTATGCATGTTAATGCGTAAGTTGTAACGTGACCGTGTGGTAACCGGTAACCGGTGAATGTTAAGAAATCGCTTGGCGCCATTAGAATGGTCCGGCCATTTTGATTTGTGTGATACATGAGTATGACATGTCTAAACCATTTACTATACTATACCAAGATTCTGAGTTATTATAGGTAAAACCTATAGATAATTAAAAAATTGGCAGTCATAGGGACTGCCGTCAGAAGTGAAAACTAGATTTGCTAATAATTAAAAACAAATAAAAATAAGAAAAGCGCACTGTCACAATTTCGTGAGGGAGATTCGAACCTGCGACATCATACATTAAATGGTAAGGAAGGCAGCTGCTTGCCCGCTGCGCTGTACAAGGTTGCTTGGGAACCTGGGAGCTCTAAAATGTTGAACGCTTACTGAAATCTCCAGGTGACGATTGTGAAGGTGACGATGACGCGAAATCCATGGTTTTTGCTCACCCAAAAAAATGCTCAACGCGCCTAAAGAAATTTTCACTTCAAAAATACATACTAGCTTTTACCGGCGACTTCGTCCGCATGGAGTTAGGTTGTTCAAAATCCCGCGGGATTCGAGAAACCTCGTTTTTGCGGGATAAAAGATTATGTCACTCTCCAAGTCATCAACTATACTAATGTAAAAAATCGCGTCGATCTGATGCTTCGTCAACCGTTACCGCGTGATTGAAGGACAAACCAAGAAACACACTTTCGTATTTATAATATGTACTTGCATACAAGTGCTTGCTTTTTTTTTCTATTCTTTTATAGTCAAATATGATGACCTTCTGAGTTCTGACGTCTCTTTTCAAAACAAAGAGTCCTAGCGGCAGCTGTTAGGTGGTATAAAAAATATCCTTTAGTTACCTCAAAGAGTTCAACCAAGTGTTGTTGAACAAGTTGTTAAGTATTTCCTAAAAAGTAAGTACGTACCCAACAATACACGCTGAGTCACAACTCACAAGTCACAAGGTCATTGCCCCCAACTCCCGCGCTCAATATGGTGGTTATGGAAAGGGTTACCATGATTACAATCCCAATTAGAATAAGGGCTCAATTGCACACACAAGGGCACATTGCCAGTCTTGAAAGAGAAATTAATAAAAAAAAAAGTAATTCATAATTCTTGAAAATAACATGCCTCGAACGTTTGAAGATTAAAGTTTATTTCAAACAAAGGAGAATTATAACAGAACAAGACGATGTTGAATGCCAAAAAAATATCAAAATGGCTCCCCTGTAACACTGCAAAACCTGCAATTATGCCCTTGTTCTACTGAAGGTGCCGTATTACGCTCGCAATGCTCTTTGATTGGCTTTTTACAGGAATACAATATTAGCAATGGTGACCGATTTTGAAAAACTCTTGGACGATTGTTCGGAAGTATTTACAATTTCGACAAAAATATCATATACCAGCAAAAAACAAGGTTTGGTAGATAGAATTGTCATTTCAATATTAAGTTTAAAAATTTACGCAAAATCGCTCGACGGTGTCATGGCGTCGGTCGTTCGTGACGTCACCACGTCACCTCTATGTTTTTTTTTAGTTTGTCAAAGTTTGATGACAGATGTGACGTATCGCTCTGATTTGTGTTAAATCCAACATGGCGGATTGCTGTATGTTATGCTTTTATTCTATCAAAATTAATAACAATCTCGCTCAAAATAGAAAAATAAATAAGTTTTATATAATCCATGAATCCTTTTTCATTAGAGAAATTCATAATTTTATTGATTCTTGGTTACTGTAGTTAGAACGCACATAACTCCAAAAAGTCAGATCGTGCATGAATTCGAATTCCAGATCCACCGAAAGGTGAAAAAAAGTCTTAACCACTAGTCTGTATCACCACTTTTTGCCCAAAAATAGTCATGGTGAGGTTTGGGTTTTTCATACCATATTTTTTCACCGGCGGGAATGGGGCTACTTTCTGTCTGCCCGTCTTAACATGTATTAAATTGTAAGTAGGTATACATTTTTGGACCTTCCCCTCATTGTGGAAACACTGCATACATATCATAGTACCTATTGTAAATTATTTTGAAAAGAGCACCCGTCGAGTTTCTTGCTGGTTCTTCTCGGCAGGAACGGAATTCCAAACCTGTGGTAGATTCTTCAACCATTCAAAAGCACTTGTAAAAGTTTATTTGAATAACAAAAAATTCTATTCTATTCTATTCAGTGATTCCTTTCATATATTCTGTGGTCATGGTCACCCCACTTAAGGATGACTTCCGCCAGATTTCACGTCTTATTATTGTTTATGCTACGATAAACTAACTACATTTATAATTTATGGCCTGTTATTATAGATGATTCAATTAAACTTATATGGGCAGGATGGAAGCAATGTTTATGGATCCTAGAGTGGTAAAGACAACGGCAAACACCCACACTACACTTATGTTATTATATTATGAATTTATGAATAATACTTAAAATTACGATGTTATTGCGCGTTCGATTTATCTTTTATAGATTTGCGAACCTACCTCTTTAGCGAATCATCATTAACCCATCAACGTCTCACTACTGAGCGCAGGTCTCCTCTCAGAGAAGGGTTATAGGCCATAGTCCACCACGCTGGCCCAATGCGAATGGGCGAACTTCACACACCTTCGACTTTCGAGAGTATTATGGAGAACTCTCGTGTGCAGGTTTCCTCACGATGTTTTCCTTCACCGTTAAAGCATGTGACATTAATTAATTTCTTAAACGCTCATAACTTCGAAAAGTCAGAGGTCGGGATCGAACCTGCGACCCCCTGAATAGGAGACCACAACCCTAACCTCTAGGCTATCACTGCTTCAATAGAATAGAATAGAAATATTTTTTATTCAAATAAACTTTTTTACAAGTGCTTTTGAATCGTCGATGAGTCTACCACTGGTTCGGAATGCCGTTCCTGCCGAGAAGAACCAGCAAGAAACTCGGCGGTTGCTCTTTTCAAAACAAGTTTACGATACAATAGATACCTACTATATTGTGTACAGTGTTTCCACAATGAGGGGAAGTTACACAAAAACATACCTACTTATAATTCCATACATGTTAAGACGGGCAGACAAAAAGTAGCCCCATTCCCTTCGGTGGAACCCGTTCACGAGCATGACGCATGACCCAGCCGCTGCTTCGCTATCAACCATATTTGAGGGAACGTACCAACAATATCCACCTCTTCACTTTAGCGAATATCCACCGCGAAATCAAAGCAGCACATAGTCAAAACTTAGAAATTTTGAGTATTTGTAGGTCACAATTAGAATTCAATGGTTGGAGTCGTGAACGTTTTTGGTTTCGAAACGTGAGTTAGTAACCAACAGAATACCTTTGGAGTGAATCACTGACCTTTTACAGATGCTCGCTTGCGTCTATTGTTTATGTATGAACGTTGTATATTGATTATAAGATATGACGATTTACAAAAGGTTGCCTGTGTCACTCTCCAGGTTCTCAACTATAACCATGCAAAAAATCACGTCGATCCTTTGTGTCGTTGCTGAGTGATTGAAGGATAAACCAACAAACAAACACATTTTATAAATTTTGTTTGCGTATTATAAGAAAGTAGCTGATGCCCGTGACATCGTCCGCGTGGATTTAGTTTTTAAAATCCCGCGGGAACTCTTTGATTAACCGGGATAAACGTAGCCTATGTCACTCTCCAGGTCTTCAACTACTTATACCTTTGCAAGAAAACACATCTATCTGTAGCTCTGTTGCGGCGTGATTGAAGGACAAACCAACAAACAAACACACTTTCGCATTTATTTAGTAGGGTTTACGCTTTGCCATTTGCTTTTAAATATCACTTGCTTCAACGGTGAAGGAAAACTTCGTGAGGAAACCTGCACACCTGAGAGTTCTTCATAATGTTCTTGAAGGTGTGTGAAGTCCGCCAATTCGCATTGGGCCAGCGTGGTAGACTATGGCCACCCTTCTCTGAGAGGAGACCTGCGCTCAGTAGTGAGCCGTGGATGGGTTGCTAATGATGATGATGATGACCCTTTGCCAGTGACATTGTCCAGAGATTTCTTTAAAAATCCCGTGAATTCCTTTGTTTTACCGGGATAAAAAGAAGCATATACATAATATGTCACTCTCTAGGTCTTGAACTATAAAGTGGTTCCGGGTTTTGAGTCTCAGGCACCGCGCAATCTTTGGAGTTAATTTGCCTTTAAAGTTATTAAAAACCACTCGCTTTAACGGTCAAGGAAAACATCGTGAGGAAACCTCACGCCTGGGAGTTCTCCATAATGTTTTCAAAGACAACTAGTGTGAAGTCTAACTACTTGAGCTGTATAATTAATTAATCTATGATTAACCCTGGACAGACTGCTGTCTATTTTTTGGACCTAATTGATTGACGCCATTTTTGCGCTGTAAGCAGTTACGAGTGTCTCTGGAACTAATAATATTGAAAATGGCGCACCAACCTCTATAATAAATAATTAATCTATGATTTCATAACCGACCTCTTTAATTATTCTATGATTTCATATGAAATTATTTATAGCGGCTGGTGCGCCATTTGCAATATAATTAGCTCCAGAGACACTCGTATGTCAAATGTGGCGCTTCAAATTGATCCCTAATTATGCTGTCATTTGTATAGGTATAACCAGTCCAGTGATAAGTGGCACGTCGTTAGATTCGCCATGCCAGCGCGAGTGTCAACGAGAACATAAAAATTTGAAAAATTCAAAATGGTGGATGTTGGACGCCATAATGTGGGGTTCAAAATTTTTTTTCTTCAAATCCTATTGAGTGAGGTATCAAATTAAAGGGTTTGAAAAGGTGATTACGAAAAAATATTTTTAATTTTTTTTTCTCATAAATTTGATAATTGATATTTTCATTGATATTCTCTAAAGCAGTCGTTTTTTTATTCTTTTTTAATATTTTGCTTGTCGTTAGAGAATTTCATTACAGAGTTCGCACTAAATATTACAGAGTTCACACAGTATTGTTTATCTACGTAAGAATAGGGTTACAGCTTCCTCTCAATCGGACGATAAAGTAAATTAACAAAACAAATTGTGCAAGCTTTTACGTGTATCATGTTTTTAGAGTGGAACATAGTTAATCTCACTTTTACGGATTTCACCGTAACTGGCAATTTATTTATCTTTTTAATCTATACGTAAGTAAGTACCTGCTATATGATTATCGTTGCTTTAAGACGTTTCATTGTCTAATTTCTTCAATTTTCGTAGATATTATTCTTAAATTAGAATGAGAAGATTAATAAAAATAGCCACAATCTGTCTTTCTTTTGTCTGGTGGGAGGATTTGGCCGCGGCTAGTTACCACTCTACCGTCAAAGACGTGCCGCCAAGCGATTTAGCGTTCCAGCACGATGGCGTGTAGAAACCAATTAGGGGTAGGTATAGGTTGAATGTTCACTGCCATACCCCTTCCAAGTTAGCCCGCTACCATCTTAGACTGCATCGTCACTTACCATCAGGTGAGATCGCATTCAAGGACTAGCTTGTCATCGAATAAATAAATAAATAAATAAATCATGCATGGCTATGGTCTGTTATGTATCAGATAAACTTATGGATCCGAAACATAGTCGCCTAGCTATGGGCCTCATAAGAAGGATCAAGGTAGAGCTATGCTCGGCGTATCTGTGCGAGATCAAATCAGAAATGAGGAGTTCAGCAAGAGAACCAGAGTTACCGACATAGCTCATCGAGTCGCGAGGCTGAAGTGGAAATGGGCGGGGCCCACAGTTCGAAGTGCTGATGGTCGTTGGGGTCCTAAGATGCTGGATTGTTGACCTCGCATCGAAAGTGTTGGCACTAACTGGACCGACGACACCACACGCGTCGCAGGGAGCCGATAGATACAGGCGGCTCAAGACCGAGGCATGTGGGTGTTTGCAAAAAATCCCGTCAATCCGTTGCCTGCACAATTAAGGGACAAACCAACAGACACTTTCGAATTTTACCTTACTAATATTATAAATGCGAAAGTGTGCTTGTTTGTTGGTTAGCCTTCAATCACGCAGCAACAGAGCTACGAATCGACGTGAGTTTTTGCATGGGTATAGTTTACAGTTTACACCCTGGAAAGTGACATAGGCTACTTTATATCCCGGAAAATCAAGGAGTTCCCGCGGGATTTTAAAAACTAAATCCACGCGGACGAAGTCGCGGCCTAGTAGGTAATAATAGGATTCTTTACTAGAAACTTTTACAGTATTTAATGGCGTTTTTAATGACAATAATTTCCAAACATAAAACTGTATTAATAAATCGTAAGTATAGACATAAAAGGTTAATAATAAACTCATCACGGTCGAGTGAACGCGCACGAGAAGCTTGATACCATTTAGTTAGTCGTAAAATGTTTTAATATAGATTTATGGCGCGTTTTAACGTCTATCTTGACTTTATTCGGTTCACCATCTATGGATAAACACCTGTTTGGCGGTTTTATTGATTTACTTTTATCCTTACTCATTTATAACTTAAAAGGTGACTGAATGATTGATCTATCAACGCACAGCTCAGATCACTTGGACGGATCGGGCTGGAATTTGGCATGCAGATAGCTATTACTGATTACAACTGATTACTGATTCAAAAGCACTTGTAAAAAAAGTTTATTTGAATAAAAAACATTTCAATTCTATTCTATTCTATTGATCTATCAACGCACAGCTCAAATCACTGGACGGATCGGGTAAAGGGCATACAGAAAGCTGTTATGACGTAGACATCCGCTAAGAATTTTTGAAAATTCAAGGGTCATTAGGGGTTTGAAAAATCGAAATTAACGTGAGCGAAGCCGCGGGCAAAAAAAGCGAGTCCTTACTAATCCTTAGTGATTTTTTTAGTGCGAAAGCGTGTTTCTTTGTTGGTTTGTCCTTGAATCACCCATACAAAAAAATTACGTCGATTCGTTGCTGCGTGATTAAAGAACAAACCAACAAACAGACACACTATCGCATTCACTATATTAATAAGGCAGTAAGGATTGTATCATCATCTACAAATGATGCAAGTCATGTGGTCCGTACCTACTATTATTAACATTGTGACAAATTACAATAAAATCGGAAATCGCTGCATACCGTACAATTTTAAACCTTGTCTCCCTAAAAATAGAATACGTTCTGTATCCAAGTGGCGAAGATAATTTTAGCTAGCACAGTCACGCTATAGCGTTTGTCATTTAGTCCTTCAAGCCCATTTATAAATAACGGGTAAATCCTTAGGTACTAAATTCTAACATTATAAATGCGAAGCATTGGTGGTATTCTCTAAAATTGATCTATAATAATGATAAGTTCAATATAATCAAATTTTTTTTAAGGTTGAAAACACCAAAAAAAAATAGATTAAAAAATTCGTGTGTTGCTGAACACTCGCTTGGAACGAAGTTCTTTTTAATAGTCAATTAATAATAAAAATAAAAAATTATAATCTAGTCAGGATTCGAACCCCTGCACTGAACCGATAGTTCCACTCCTTCGTTTAGCCGCTACGCCACCAAAGCTATGACGGAACGTGTGTTATAAACGGAGGCAACACACAAAGGTCGTGACGGAAAAACTCTTTCACTTTTTTTCGCCTAGCCCCATCCGCCAATTCCGTACCGTCCGATAAGAAAACTCGTTCCAAAAATCCCCAGGCACTCAACAGACTTTTCGGAGTTATTGTATTTCATTTTAACCAAATAACATCAAGAAGCAGTGATAGCCTAGTGGTTAGGACTGTGGTCTCCTATTCGGGGGGTCGCAGGTTCGATCCCGGGTACCTCTGACTTTTCGGAGTCAAGTGCGTTTAAGCAATTAACTATCACTTGCTTCAACGGTGAAGGAAAACATCGTGAGGAAACCTGCATGCCTGGGAGTTCTCCATAATGTTCTCAAAAGTGTGTGAAGTCTGCCAATCTTGGCCAGCGTGGTGGACTAAAACTAAATCACTCTCCTACATACTTTAGTCTCGAGGGATTAAAGCAATTTTTTTTTAATTTTAACAATCTAACTACCAAACTAATGTGATACTATAAAAAATAAAACGATTTCTTTTCGATGTTCATTTTTGATGATTTTTTTTCTAAAAAATAATATTTTATACCATAAAGAATTCTTTCTTAATTCTTTTTATTATATAGCAAAGTAATATAGCGACAGATTAAATAGTAAATCAATGGCTGTATTCCAAAATCTAAATAACATTTACAAATACCTAGTAAATATTAATTACAAAATAAACACTAAAGTTCACTTGAAAGTCATTAATTACTGCATCGGTACGAACATTGTAAACATTTGTCGTTTCTTGGGCTCAGGAATAACCTAGAATTAATTATAGATATTAGAAATTATGTAGTGGTACCACCATGGAACTATAATGCTTAGAAGCACAATAGTCGACGCGGTGATAAGCCATTTTTAGAAAGCCTTTAAAGGCCGACTACGCAGTATCGTCGCGTTAGTACGACGAGCTCGTAGAAAATTATTAAAAAACTAGCTGATGCCCGCGACTTTGTCCGCGTGGAAAAGTATTAAAAAAAATCGCTTTGTGTTAATCGCGAGGTTTTTAGGATTGTCCTACGCCACTATATTATATTTTAGAGCTACTTGGTACTTACAAACCTACAATTACACACCACACAATCGAAATTACGTAAATACCTTCAATTTAGGTGGGCAGTACCCCAGCAGCACCAGGATTGAGGAGTTGTTAACTGGTCTTCAATGATGTAGTCCAGTGATGCAGGGTGGGGGAGGGCGATTCCCAATACAAACCGAACGATAGGAAAATTAGTTGAATATACTGGTGGCATCTATAAAAACACATAGCTCTAGGGCAGGAAATTTTCGCGAGCGAAGCGAGCGCGAAATTTTTTAGGACTGCACTACTTAACTATGTTATTCATACTTGGTTCTTACAACACCAATTCAGAAAAGACACTTTCGCGAGCGAAGCGAGCGCGAAATTTTTTCGATTGCACTACGCCTATCTGTAGTTCATACTTGGCTCCTACAGTAGCAATTGAACACCGATATCTTTGCGAGCGAAGCGAGTGCGAAAATTTTTTGATCGCACAACGCCTCTGTGTAGTCCATAGTAATTGGTATCTACAAAAGCAATCTTTACCACATCATCGCGAGTAAAGCTACGTTGCACTACATCTCTATGTGAAAGTGAAATTAGCTGAATAGTTTCGTACATAACTATGTTATTCATACTTGGTTCTTACAACACCAATTCAGAAAAGACACTTTCGCGAGCGAAGCGAGCGCGAAATTTTTTCGATTGCACTATGCTTCTTTGTAGTTCATACTTGGCTCTTACAGTAGCAATTGAACAGCGATATCTTCGCGAGCGAAGCGAGCGCGAAAATTTTTTGATCGCACAACGCCTCTGTGTAGTCCATACTAATTGGTATCTACAAAAGCAATCTATAATCGACATCATCGCGAGTCAAGCGAGTGCGACATTTTTTACGATTGCACTACGCCACTTTGTATACCATACTTGGCACCTACAACAGCAATGCAACAGCGACATTTTCGCGAGCGAAGCGAGCGCAATTTTTAGGACAATACTAAGTTTTTAACTATGTTCTTTATACCTAGGTCTTACAATACCAATTAAGAAAATATATTTTTCGCGAGCGAAGCGAGCGCGAAAATTTTTACGACTACATTGCATCACTATGTAGTCCATACTTTGTAATCCAAAACGGACATTTTCGCAAAATTTTTTTAGGGCTGCACTACTTAACTGTGTCCTTCATACTTGGTTCTTACAATACCAACTAAGAAAAACACATTTTCGCGAGCGAAGCGAGCGCAAAAATTTTTGATTACACTACGCTTCTTTGTAGGCGTTTTTTAGGACTACACCAAGTACTTTACTATGTAATTTATACCTGGTTCTTACAATACCAATTAAGAAAATACATTTTCGCGAGCGAAGCGAGCGCGAAAATATTCGATTGCGCTACACTTCTTTGTAGTTCATATTTGGCACCTACAGTAGCAAATGAGAAAAGACATTTTCGCGAGCGAAGCGAGCACGAAATTATTTCGATTGCACTGTGCCTCTAGTAGTTCATACTTAACAACTGCAATAGCAATTTAAAACCGATATTTTCGTGAACAAAGCGAGCGCTAAATTCTTTCGATCGCACTACGCCACTATGTGAAAGTGAAATTAGCTGAATAGATTGATACACACAATATCAATTCACAATCGATAGTTTCAAAATCCCCACTAATTAGGTGGGTCGTACCCAGCAGCTCCAAGATTTAAGGGTTGGTACCAGCACTGTCCATACTTGGCACCTACATAAACTCCATACGTGGTTAATACTCAAAATACCAATTAAGAAGACATTTTCGCGAGCGAAGCGAGCGCGAATTTTTTTACGATTACATTGCATGATGCATCACTATGTAGTCCATACTTGGCAATCCAAAACGGACATTTCCCAAAATTTTTTAGGGCTGCACTACTTAGCTGTGTCATTCATACTTTGTTCTTACAATACCAATAAAGAAAAGACATATTTACGCGAGCGAAGCGAGCGCGAAAATGTTTACGATTACATTGCATCACTATGTAGTCCATACTTGGTCTTGGTCGGTTCAGGGGTCTTCGAGTAATCGGTGAACATACATAAAAAATTTAAAAAAAAAGATTACTCCTTTTTCGAAGTCAGTTAAAAAGAAATCTACAATCGACATTATCGCGAACGAAGTGAGTGAGACATTTTTTACGATTGCACTATGCCACTATGTAGTCTTCACTTGGTACCTACAATATCAATTCACTATCGACATTTTGTAAACAGCCACTATTTAGGTGGGTATTATCATCAGCAGCATCGGTATTAAGAAGTTGGTACCAGTAGTTCAATGTTGTAGCTTACTGGTTTATTGTGGGTAGGAGGATAATTTCTAAATCGAACCGAGAAATAATGAAATTAGCTGAATAGATTGATGCCATATGAATTTAAAGCAGAGAAATTTTAGTAAACGGAAAACGGAGACGCGAAATTTTTTACGGCTGCGTTATGCCACTTCACTATGTAGTTCATACTTGGTACCTACCATTGTCGAGCAGTACCCAGCAGCATCAGAATTGAGGCCTCTTTTTCGGCTCCACTACGCCATTATATTATTTGAAATATTTGGCACCTACAATATCAGTACACAATCGACAGTTCGTAAATATCCATGATTAAGGTAGGCAGTTCACAGCAGCATCAGGGTTGAGCAGCTAGGGCCTGGAGTTCAATGATATGGCTATGGTATGGATGTAATAAGATCTATACGTATCATCATTATAATAAGTCTATGATACGTATATATCGTATGCGAGTGACCTGGAAATCCGAGAGACGTTCTGTCCTCTATCTCCGATAATATTTGTCAGATCTTCATTAAAATTATACAAAATATTTTTTAAAGTACACACTTTCTAATAAAGAAAGAATTATTAAAATCGGTTCATATTTGACTGAGTTATGGAGTAAAATCAACAAAAACTTTCATCCCCTATCCTGGAGTAACCTTATGTTTTATCGGGATAAAAACTATCCTATATGTTGACCCGGAGTATCAGCTACCGCTATACTAAATTTCATTTAAATCCGTTCAGTAGTTTTCGCGTGATGCGCGAACAGACAGACAGACAGACAGACAGACAGACAGACAGACAGACAAAAATTAAATAAAAATCTGTTTTGGGTTCAGTATCGATAATAAAGCATCCCCCAGTTAAAATTTTCAAAATATATTAAATGTACAGGAATCTTCCGGTTACAGTTTTATTATAAGTATAGATGACGTACTGTGCTGTGAAACGGTGACATAATTCACCACAATAACCATCAAAAACGTCCCGACAAACAAACATGTCCCGACATAAATGTGTCTCGTTTTAACTCAGTCTTGAGTCTGAGCTGAGTGAGAGTGGCATTTATAAATTATAGATCTTACCCTTATGACAATTGGGGAGCTGCGCTCAGTATTGAGTTACTGATGATGATGATGACTAAACTAGCGGCACGCTATGATGGCCGGTTTGACGTTTGTCCGCTCATGAAGTTCCGTATTAATTGATAACGACTTTGAAGGAAATAATTGTATTACTTTATTGACGATAGTGATGTGCAGAGATTCATAAATTTTATCGAATGTAGTTTTAGGTTTAGGACTCAAAATTTATTTATTAAATTGATTTCTAAAATGTATACAAGTGTAGAAAAATCAGTTTGCACCATTTAAGGGGTGAATGTACTTGTGAATATGAACAATTTTCACTATGTGGACAAACCTCTGAAATCGCAAAAAAATATCAGCTGTTTCATACAAAAGGTAAAATTTTTATTTTTATATGATATATACCACAACTCGGCATTTGGTTTTCTAAATTGAAAATTTTTAAAAATGGAATCTAATACGATCGTCACATAGGATCGCTGGCTAGCACAACTACTACCTCCGGCAAACTCGCGTCAATGCTCAATGCAAAACAAAGCAGTTTCGAATTGACGTTGCTTCGAAAAGTATAAACTGTCAGTGCAATGCGATTGTGATATAGTTTTGACCTGGCTTTGGATTTCAAATATTGATACTGCATTACTGTTGACCCTTGCTCGTTAATTTGGACTCTGTTCAAGCCCTTTGTTGTGGATTTCGTCGATATGACCGAACGTACGCAGAGAACTGTAAACCTATTTAATCAGGTACAAAAACAAAACTTAATTGTTTTTTGTTCGAGAATAAATTGACATTCCACATCACTATTGTAATGTGTCAAACCGGCCATCATAGCGTGCCGCTAAACTAGCGGCACGCTATGAAGGCCGGTTTGACGTTTGTCCGCTCATGAAGTTCCGTATTAATTGATAACGACTTTGAAGGAAATAATTGTATTACTTTATTGACGATAGTGATGTGCAGAGATTCATAAATTTTATCGAATGTAGTTTTAGGTTTAGGACTCAAAATTTATTTATTAAATTGATTTCTAAAATGTATACAAGTGTAGAAAAATCAGTTTGCACCATTTAAGGGGTGAATGTACTTGTGAATATGAACAATTTTCACTATGTGGACAAACCTCTGAAATCGCAAAAAAATATCAGCTGTTTCATACAAAAGGTAAAATTTTTATTTTTATATGATACATACCACAACTCGGCATTTGGTTATGGCGTGAAATACGTTAAAAATGGCGTAGTTGCAAACATGAATATGTTAAAAGCGGAATTAGTACGTCTTTTAAAAGAAAACAAACCAACCAAGATCCGATACGTCATTGACGAAATAGCATTAGAACATGGGCACAGAGTTATACGGTTACCGCCTTACCATTGTGAGTATAATGCGATTGAGTTGGTGTGGGCTCAAATTAAGGGATATGCTGCAAGACACAATACAGAACCCCCATTTACCACAAAAAAAAATGCTAAAATTATTAGAAGAAGCTTGTGAACATGTGACTAAAGGAGACTGGGAAAAGGTTGTGAATAGAACTGTTAAATTAATAAGGGAAGATTATGAAAGAGATGTGAAAATAGATAATATTATAGAAAACGAACATATAATTATTAATGTAGGTGATGATAGCAGTGACGACAGTGAAAATAGTAGTATGGACGAATCTGATTAATTATGGCCTTTTGTGGCACCTTTTTTGGTATCTTTTGTATTCATATGTTTCTTGTGTGCATATAAAGTATGTATATTCATTTTCATTCAAATATTCAGTTCGTTCAAATAAATTAAATAAACATATACATTTTTGTTTTATTAAACCTATTTAATCAGGTACAAAAACAAAACTTAATTGTTTTTTGTTCGAGAATAAATTGACATTCCACATCACTATTGTAATGTGTCAAACCGGCCATCATAGCGTGCCGCTAGTGTATTATATTCATTTTTTATTGATATATAGGACAATATTCGCTATCTATTTCTAGTTATAATATATAGTTTATCTAATATCTAAGTCTATAGATAGATAAAAGACGCAATTATAAACAAAGATGTTATCAGAGATGATAAGGTGAACATAAAACGTGCCGATCCCGAGAGTTCGATAAATAAAATTAAAATCGTGATTGACGTATGCAGCACAATCTAGGTAATGCCAATCTATAATGATGTTATGATGTTGGACTAAATATTACATTCTAAAGGTAATTTAATTCTAAAGGTAAAGCAGTGAAAGCTTAATGGTTAGGACTGCGGTCAGACAGCTCTGTCTTTTCGGAGCTTTGTGCGTTTATGACCAGTTTTTATTATGGGAGTCGGTAACACTAAAATTGAACTTACACGGATTTTAATTTTTTTTATATAAATTGATATTGTACAGCCGCATATAGGCACAAATCTTACTTCCTACTAACTAATATTATAAATGCGAAAGTTTGTGTGGATAGATGGATAGATGGATGTATGGATGGATGGACGGATGGATGTTTGTTACTCTTTTTTACATACTGTATAGCCGCCTACAGGCACAAATCACAATATAAATTGTTAGTGTATAGCTGCCTATAGGCACAAAATCACAGTAATATAAACTTGGTGTGCTCTATCCTCGGAACTGAATTTTTTTATACTATTAATCCTACTAATATTAATAATAATAAAGCTTTTTTATTTCCATTATTACATTTAACACATAAATAATACAAATGAAATAATACTAGTTTCCTGGTTATCTTCAGTCAGTAATAATGGACCCCTTATTATGGGTATAAGCCTCCTCCAATTTTTTCCATTTATTTCTGTCTTGGGCAGATCTCATCCACTCCCTACCCACTAGCCTGATAATATCATCTGCCCATCTTTTCTTCGGCCTGCCCACATTTCTCTTGCCTGACGGTCCCACCCATATTGTAGATAGTGAAGTCCATCTACTATCTCGGTATCTGGAAATATGGCCAGCCCATTGCCATTTTAACCTTAAGGCATGTTCGAGAGCATCTGTAAGCTTGGTTTTTGTCCTGATGTCAGTACTCCGTACCTTTTGTATTTTCCTTAGCTTTAGGATGCTTCTCTCCATAGCACGTTGGCAAGTAGTTATTTTATTTTTTATTCTATTGGTGTAAACCCATGTTTGACTTCCATATGTTAGACTTGGTAAGATGCTAGTGTCCATTACCGTTTTTTTCAGACGTAGATCGAACTTTCCTTTTAAAATTTCTTTTTGGGACCAAAATTTGTTCCATGCAATTTGAATCCTTCTGTCAACTTCATCTTCATTGTGATTTATGCTAAATGATATTTTTTTCCCTAGATATATGTATTCTGGCACATATTCTATTTGGTTACCTTCTACACGGTCTACCTTCTACTTGGTCTTTAAGACGCTTGATTGGAAAGGCCATGGCATCAACATAAACGGAGAGTACATTTCACACCTTCGTTTTGCTGATGATATTGTCATCGTCGCGAGTTCGCTGCAGGAGCTCTAAGAAATGCTTGATACCCTCCACGCTGCCTCCCGACATGTTGGTCTCCGGATGAACCTAGACAAGACCAAGGTAATGTTTAGCGACCTGGTCGCTCCGGGATCGATTATTGTCGATGGATCTTTTCTTGAAGCTGTTCAAGAATATACATACCTTGGGCAAATTCTGCAGTTGGGTAGAAACAGCTTTGAGAAGGAGATTGACAGGAGGATACAGTTAGGTTGGGCAGCATTTGGGAAACTTCGTCGAGTCTTTTCGTCGCAAATACCACAATGCCTAAAGACAAAAGTCTTTAATCAGTGCGTCCTACCAGTGATGACTTACGGTGCTGAAACGTGGACACTGACAGTGAGGCTAGTCCACAAACTTCAAGTTGCTCAGCGTGCTATGGAGAGAGCCATGCTCGGAATTTCTTTGAGGGATAAAATCCGAAACGAAGTAATTCGCCAAAGAACAAAAGTGACCGACGTAGCTCTTAGGGCGAGCACGCTGAAGTGGCAGTGGGCTGGTCACATTTGTCGGAGGACCGATGGCCGCTGGGGTCGTAAGGTCCTCGAGTGGAGACCACGTCTCAGCAAACGGAGTGTAGGGCGCCCCCCGGCTAGATGGAGCGATGACATCCGGAAAGTGGCCGGCATCGATTGGATGCGAAAGGCCGAGGATAGGCAACGTTGGCGCTACTTAAAAGAGGCCTATGTCCAACAGTGGATGCACTCTGGCTGATGATGACCTTCTACACATATAGGAGTTTCAGTTCCATTTGTCATTATTTTAGTTTTAGTAGTATTCATTTGCAATCCTACCTTCCTGCTTTCAATAACTAACTCTTGAATCATCTTCTCTAATTCCTGTGCAGTTTTGGCAAAGAGTATTATATCGTCAGCAAATCTTAAATGGTTTAGTCTTTGGCTTCTGATAGGAATACCTTTGTTTTTCCAATTTATCTTTTGAAATATTTCCTCTAAAACTGCTATGAAGAGTTTAGGTGACAAAGGATCTCCTTGCCTTACACCTTTTTCTATTGGGAAGTAATCTCCAAATTTTTCCAGTCTAATTCTGCTTACGCTATTTGAGTATATGTATTGTAATATGTGTATTTTTTTTTGATTTATTCCACATACTTCAAGTGCTTTCCATATTGAGTTGTGCGTAATGCTGTCGAAAGCTTTTGAGTAGTCTATAAATGCTGTATACAGTTTTTGATTATACTCTGTGTATTTTTCGATGACCTGCCCTAGAACATGTATGTGATCATTTGTTGAGAAGCCAGACCTAAATCCAGCTTGTTCGATTGGTTGTTTTCTATCTATTGCAGGTGATATTCGACTATTCAGAATTGCTGCAAAAAGTTTGTATATACTGCTTAATAGGCTTATTGGTCTGTAATTTGCTATATCTAGTGGATTGCCCTTTTTGTAAAGTAATACTATGTCTGAATTACACCATTGTTTGGGGACTTTTTCGTGCTGTAGTATCATGTTGAAAAGTTTCGCTAAACTTGTTACTATTACATGTGCTCCTATTTTTAAGGCCTCGTTATGAATCTGGTCTGGTCCTGCGCTTTTTTCTGGTTTTAGTTTCTTTATATGTTTGATTATCTCATCAACACTTATTTCTTGGATCTCTTCTTCATTTGTTCCTCCCAAGGTAGAGTTATTTTCGTCATCTGTGAAGGAGTCTTCAGGTATCTTCTTATAGAGTTCTGTATAAAATTCTGTAGCGTGATTTAATATGTCAGTTCTAGTTTTCGTTTCTCCTTGCCTGGTTTTCAATTTTTGGATCCAATTTTTGTGGGTGATGAGATCTTTAAAAGCCCGTTTTGAACTTCTATACTGTAATAGGTTTTTTCTATGATTGAGTTCCTATGTTTGTTGTAGTCTTTCCTTATAGCCTTGTTTGTTTGCTTAAACATTTTTGTGAGTTCTTTTTTGTCCTCTTTGGTTCTATTCTTTTTTGAGAGTGCAGCAGTGCGTTCATTTATTCATTTTATTGTTTCTTCACTAAGTATAGATTTTTCATTTAGTTGTTTTGTTTCGTTTGTAAATTTCAAGCTTTTTGTGATTACATCCTCAAATTTATTATAGTAAAATTGTACATCATTGATGTTTGCTATTTCATGTAATGATTTCATATTTTCTCTTAGATTTCTTAAATATATCGACTTTTCATTATCTGTTTTTGGTGGGTGTGGTACAGATTTGTATGTTTTTCGGCTCTTTTTAGGTATTTTAATATTTAGTGTAGCTCTTATAAATCTGTGGTCTGAAGGGAAATTTACTTTATTTAGTACTTCAACATTTGTTATTAGTTTGGGCTTATTACTGAGTATGAAATCTATTTCATTCTTTGTCTTTTTGTCTGGAGAGATCCAAGTCCATTTGCGATTTTCTTTCTTTTTGAAATATGTGTTCATGATGCTTAATTTGTTTTCAGATGCATATTCTATTAGTCTCTGTCCTCTGTCATTTCGCTCTCCATATCCGTATTTGCCCAGAATTGGATGTTCATGTGTTTTGGGTTGTCCGATTTTTGCATTAAAGTCTCCTATTACTATGACTATTTTATCTGCCAGATCGTGAGCTACAGACAATTCCGAGTAGAATTTATTAATTTCATCGTCATCTGAACCATCTGTCGGAGCATATGCTCCGACTGATATAAGCATATGCTTGTATCAGTGATATCGTTAAATCCTGAAATCTTAATTTTAGAAGAGCTACTCTTTCAGATACACCTGTAAAGTTTATGATGTTTTGCTTAAGTTCTTTTTTATTAGAAATCCTACACCGTACAGACCTTTAGTCTCTCCTTTGTAACAGAGGATGTATTCTTTATGCTCCTCTATTTCACTTCCCATTCTTCGTACTTCAGCAAGTCCAATAACATCGTAGTTTATTATTTTGAGAGCATGGCTCAGTTCAAGCAGACGTTCTGGTGTTTTTAGGGATCTTACATTGTAAGTACATATTTTTAGGTAGTTGTCAGATTTGGGTGCTGTTGGAGGGTTTTGGTCTAGTTCTCCCTCGGGGACCAGCCGTGTTGGGAGACATTTTAGTTGTGTGCAGAAAGGTTGTTGTGATGATCCAGTTCCTGGTGGTAATTTAGTTCCTGTAAGTGTTTTTGTCGGAAAGTGAATAAGATCTCTCGCGCATGAATTGAAATGCATCTTTCCTTTGCATTTTTGGGGTATTTTGTTTTGGATTTGAAGTGCCAGGGCTTGGGGGTTTCTGATCTCTTCCGTTTTTCATTATCCTTATTGTCCTTGTGCCTCTTTTCTTTCTTTTGCTGCAGCTCTGTTTTTGTTAGATCATGGGTAATGTACGAGTTTTGTTTCATCTTCTTTTTGTTTTTAAGGATTTGAATCTTTTTCTGCAAAGTGGTTGTGGTTAATAAAATTGGTCTAGTTTTGCTTTCCTCATTTGCTTTTTTCCCCAATCTCAGCAGTCTGTCGATATCCCCATATTCGAGTTGCACATCTATATCATTCAGTGTTGATGTTACTAGTGTAGTTAAATCCTCATGGGTTTCCTCCTTTGGTTCTGGGAGCCCGTGGAATATTATGTTCTTCCTCTTACTGTTTATTTCGAGACTTTGTATCTTTGTGCTTAGTTTTTCAACTTCTCCCTTTAACCTCTTATTTTCTTCTAGTAACGGTAAGATTTTTTCATCCACTTTCTGTAAAACGGCTGCCGTAATATTTTCTGTTATAGTATTTGTTTGTATATTTAGCTGTTCTGTCATTTTTGATAAGAGCAGCGACATCTCAGGTGAAAGTTGGGTGGACACCTTGCCGTGAAACGGAATGCGATAATGTACGTGTATCCGAACGTATAAAGTGTATCCGAACGTACCGCTCGACGTCTTATGTTGGTAGCACTGTGTCTATGGTTTCTTATTTCTAGAGCTTGTGCTGTCAATTTGACGTCTAAATTTTCTTATTTTGAGGTTATAAGTTGAATTAAGTTGATCGAAGTGAATTAGCTTTTTGTACTTATCTTTTGGTGTAATTCAGTTGTATTTCGACGATCCTATGCACAAAGTTGATTCGGAGGAACACTATTCTGCGGAGCTGATAATATTTCTCTTTTAAACTATTTAAAATTGTTAGAGCGTATCACCGAACGTCTGACGTATACGACACCTACTAATATTAAAAAATCCGAAAGTTTGTGAGGATGGATGTATGGATGGATGAATGGATTGATGTTTGTTACTCTTTCACGCCACAACGAATAAAATGATTTGACTGAAATTTGGAATGGAGATAGCTCATAACCATGGGTACATAGGCTACATTTTATCCCGGAAAATTAAAGAGCTCCCGCGGGAATTAAAAAACCTTAATCCACGCGGACAAAGTCGCGGGTATCATCTATAGTAACTACATAATAAGCAATAGTATTTTTGCACTAACACGAAAAATACTAATACAATAAGTAAAATCATTTTATTGCAAATTTTATCTAAGTATTATATAAGAAAAACTTTGGTCTGCCAACTGCCATCGTGGCAGAAAATTCTGCCACGACCTACTTTACATTCTAATATTTTCAATTATTGTAAAAATCTCAGATAATTTTGACAAAATGTGGTCTGTTAAATCTTCGACAGTTAAATTACGGATATTTTAGACAGGCATATTTTTCTAGTTTTTGATAGAGAATAAGAGCGATAAAAGTTAATAGTAGATATACTTTTCGCCATTTTTCTCTATCAAAATCTAGGTAGGTATATATCATAACAAAAATATATGTATATCTAAAATATCCGTAACTTTATTGTCAAGGATAATAATTGACCACATTTAGTCAAAAGTATCTGAGATTTTTACAATTATTGAAAATATTAGAGTGTGCGAGAGAGAGGGATGGGTAATGTAATCGTCTTCTTAAAGCGAACTAAGCGAGTCTGCCCGCGAAATTCAAATTTAATTTGGTTTTTCGCAATTTGTAAACTAATTTATGAGCAACTCACGTCAAACTCGATACTCGGACTAATTTCTTAAACTGGACACTTTCAAGTAAAGATTTTTATGTAAACCTGTGAATATGATACTGCCATTGGCGCAATTAGAATGCAATAAGCCTACTTTGTCGTATTAGTTTACAAATTGCGAAAAACCAAATTAAATTTGATGGCGGGCAGACCCGTTTAGTTCGCCTTAAGACAGCTAAGGAAAAATAGATAAAATTATACATAAAATTAGATCATAGATAAAATTATACATAAAATTAGATAATAGACAAAAATTCATGTATTAAAAGTGTCCACTTACAGGTGTCCTGCGGTGTAATAGCGTCCCCACTGGGCTGGGTATCTTCGTAGGCGTGCCGTGCGGGCTGCGGGCTGCAACGACAGTAATTATAATTAATTAGTTAAGTAATTAATTTTTGGGGTGGGTCTATTTAGTGTCCTTTCTTGTACAGTACAGTTCTAACTTAGTTAATACTAGTGGTTCGCCACGAACTGAGACCTCGCGGTAACGGTTTCCCTTAATTACTTATTATTTCAATAGATACATGACTATCAAAATTGACATTATTATCGGTTTGTCCTTCAATCACGGATCAACGTGATTTTTGCATGGGTTACCTTTTATCCCCAAACAAAAGGCCGAAAAATTAATTCTGTTTAACTAATCCTTGCAAATATTATAAGCGTGTTGGTTTGTCCTACAATCACTCCGCAACAGAGCTACGAATTCATCCCGCGGGAATTTTAAAAACTTGATCCACGCGGACGAAGTCGCGGGCACCAGGTTGCACACCATAAAACAGAGATGTCTCAAGTGTCATACTCATAATTTTCAAAACAAATAGGCATCTATATGTTTTACAACAATACAGAAATAAAATGAAGGTGTTAAGAAAAACCTCAATGCCACCCAATTAAGGCCTGGGCAGACGCGATGCTTTTAGCAGCGACGATCGGCGTTTTTGCAATTTATAGTCGCTTTTGGAAGCTCGATGCCATGTCCGAACACTGTTCGTCACTGCTATCGCAAACTGTGCGTCTTGTTGCCACGACAGCCCGGTGACTAGACGTGACGACAGGATGTGGCCGACAATCCTGCTAATCCTACTAATATACTTTTTTTTTATTCGATGGCAAGCTAGTCCTTGACTGCGATCTCACACTGATGGTAAGTGACGATGCAATCTAAGATGGTAGCGGGCTAACTTGGAAGGAGTATCTTCTTCTTCTTTATCAACCTATAGACGTCCACTGCTGGACAAAGGTCTCCTGCATGGACTTCCACAGGCTTCGGTCTTGCGCCGCTTGAATCCAGCGGCTCCCTGCGACTCGTTTGATGTCGTCGGTCCACCTGGTGGGGGGTCTGCCAACACTGCGTTTCCCGGTGCGGGGTCGCCACTCCAACACCTTGGGACCCCAACGACCATCAGTTCTTCGAACTATGTGCCCCGCCCATTTCCACTTCAGTTTCGCGACACGCTGAGCTATGTCGGTGACTTTGGTTCTCCTACGAATCTCCTCATTTCTGATTTGATCTCGCAGAGATATACCGAGCATTGCTCTCTCCATCGCTCGCTGGGTGACCCTGAGCCTTCTTATGAGGCCCATAGTTAGCGACCATGTCTCGGATCCGTAAGTCATCACTGGCAACACGCACTGTTCAAAGACTTGAGTCTTCAGGCACTGAGGGATTTTGGACGAGAAGACATCTCGGAGCTTCCCAAACGCTGCCCAGCCGAGTTGGATTCGGCGGTTAATCTCTTTCTCGAAATTGGACCTACCTAGCTGGACTGTGTGTCCCAGGTATATATACTCGTCTACAATTTCGAGCGCAGAGTTCTCAACGATTACTGGGTGGAGCGAAGCATGAGCATTGGACATGATTTTCGTCTTGCTCATGTTCATTTTCAGGCCCACCTGTTGAGAAACCCTGCTGAGATCATTGAGCATTGTTTTGAGATCTCTCAGAGTCTCTGCCATGACTACTATGTCATCGGCAAATCGCAGGTGAGTGATGTACTCGCCGTTTATGTTGATGCCAAGTCCGTTCCAATCCAGAAGCTTAAAGACGTCCTCCAACGCAAAAGGAGTCCAACGGAAGGAGTATGGCAGTGAACATTCAACCTTTACCCCTAATTGGTTTCTACACGCCACCGTGCCGGAACGCTAAATCGCTTGGCGGCACGTCTTTGACGGTAGGGTGGTAACTAGCCGCGGCCAAAGCCTCCCACCAGACCAGACCAGAGATAATTCAGATATTATAAATTCCCAAATTGACCCCGCCGGGAATCGAACCCGAGACCTCCCAGTTATAAGGCAACAGCGCTCACCACTGAGCCAGGCAGGTCGTCAAAAGTATTATAAATGTGAAAGTTTGTGAGCATGGATGGATGGAAGTTTGTTACTCTTTCATGGAGATAGCTCATATCTGGGACTAGCATATAAGCTACTTTTTATCCCGGAATATTACAGAGTTCCCTCGGTATTTTAAAAACCTTAATCCACGCGGACGAAGTCGCGGGCATCATCAAGTACTCGTAGGTATATTTTGTTCAAAGCTGTCAAACTACAGTTGACGTTCCGAGTCGCAACGACAGACTACGCGGATTCGCACGGTCGCAGCGACTAGACGACACACGGTGCACGCGTACACACAACGACACTTTCATACCGTCTCCTTTCTAGTAGGAATTTCCGTTGGGGTTTTGTAGCCAACGGTAGCCAACGGTAGCCAACGGTAGTCAACGGTTGGGAGATGGTAGTGGTGATGCTGACTACCCTTCGTAAGGCCAACCACATCCCGTTTTTCTACGGTTGGCCCCACGTTTTTTAGAGATGACAAGTCTTACTGTTGGCCAACCAAACTAGGTACAAAGGCCCTAACATCATCATCATCATCATCATCATTAGCAACCCATCAACAGCTCACTACTGAGCGTAGGTCTCCTCTCAGAGAAGGGTTATAGGCCATAGTTTACCACGCTGGCCCAATGCGAATTGGCGGACTTCACACACCTTCGAGAACATTATAGAGAACTCTCAGATGTGCAGGTTTCCTCACGATGTTTTCCTTCACCGTTGAAGCAAGTGATATTTAATTGCTTAAACGCACATGACTACGAAAAGTCAGAGGTGCGTACCCAGGATCGAACCCGCGACCCCCCCGAATAGGAGACCACAGTCCTAACCACTAGGCTATCACTGCTCAAAGGCCCTAACAGCCAACGCAAATTGCTACCAGGGTTTAGAGTCCTCAAAAAAAAATCGCTGATGAAAAGACGTCATGACTAAACCCATACAATGCAAACAGTGCGTCACGTCGTAGCAACTAGACGTAGCAACAGTCGCTAAAGCATCGTGTCTGCCCTGGCCCTTAAGACACTATTGACATTCTATGTACATATTGAGACAAGTTTGTGGTTAAAGTTCAAGGATTAACTCATCCTGTATGCGATTGGATACACATCAAAAATATTTTAATTTCTATTATTTATTTTTTCTAGATCTGAGATAGATTTTAGACAGATACTAGCTGACCCAGCGAACTACGTACCGCCAACAAAAATATTTAGTGGTTGGTCACCCTTATCATTTAAGGGTATGAAAAATAGATGTTGGCCGATTCTCAGACCTACCCGATATGCACACAAAATTTCATAAAAATCGGTCCACCCGTTTCGGAGGAGTAAGGTAACTAACATTGTGACACGAGAATTTTATATATGTATTAGATATCCGCTTTCCAAACCAGTGGTAGAATCATGATAAGAGCCACTGGATGGCCTATGTGAAATAAATAATTTTGAATTTGAATATAGATAGGTACAAATTTTTAGTAAGGAAAAATAATAAATGGTATTATTAATATTAATACTGGAATGAAATTGAATTAATAACTTCCTCTTATTGAACTTGTATGTTTGGTGTTTCTAATCAGATTTTTCTTCATGGCTGGATCATGCGTCATGCTCGTGAACGGGTTCCACCGGCGGGAATGGGGCTGCTTTCTGTCTGCCCATCTTAACATTAATTGAATTGTAGTACCTACACTTTTTTTGGAACCTCACCTCATTGTGGAAATATTATATTCTATTCTAACAAAGTTGCATGGGTTAAATCGGCATGGCATCTGGCTGCCCACAAGATATAAAAAAGTTATTACAATGTTGCTGCTGTATAATAATATTGTAAAATGATTATTTTGAAAAGAGCAACAGTACTGCTGAGTTTCTTGCCGGCTCTTCTCAGCAGAATCCGCTTTCTGAACTGGTGGTAGAGTCATGATGTGTAATAAGAGCCACAGGTTGGCCTACGTGAAATAAATAATTTTGAATTTTTTGAAGTATCTAGTTATAAAAAATGTTACTTGATCATTATGTATCGAACAGCAAGGCCAGACTCGCACTTGGCCGATTTTTCATTATTTGATTATAAAAAGAGTATAAAAATAAGACTTACGTTTTGTTGGTATCAATCTCGGGCTGATCGGTGGACGGTCCTCGACAGGAAAAGTTGAGTTCAGATCCGTTTCTAACGTATTATTATTGTACTTCTTAACACTATCCGCCCAGTCTTGTATCCACGTCTTATCACCCTTACACCTATTTAAGCTCAAATAAGACAATTTACCAACCATATGATCAGGGGAAACTTCGGTATTAGTTATTAAAGCTTGCTGTGCATTTTTCAATGCTGTACTCTCAAATTGAACGTCCTCAACTCCTTTGCCAAGCAACGAGACAGGCACGGAAGACTCGCGTGATAATCTATGGACATAGTCCGATGTAACAGGAACGGATGACTCTCGTGATAATCTATGCACATAGTCCGTTTGATCTATGTCTGATTTAGTTAGACTACAGCGTCTTCGGCTTGGCATTTCTACTTTAAACGGAAATTTTGAACTTAGTACACCAGATGTCGTTACAGAAGTGAACGTTCCTAAATCGACATTTTCATCATGCGCTTTAGAGAATGTTTTCTCTGTAATTGTCCGTACTCTATTTTTGATTTTCTCTAAATAACTTCTCGTTGATTTTATCTGTTTCGTCGTTTGCACTGCCAAATCATTTTCATTAGGCGATTCGTAACAACATGAGATTTCTAATACATTCTTATCTTCTGATACTTTTTGTAAATCTTCAGTCTTGTTTGTTGTTAATGGATTTCTTAAGCACACATCTCTTCTAGGTTCCTTTGTGATAACATGCTGAGTTGTAGGATACTCGAATATTAACTCAGGATCCTTTTCTATACTGCAACGTTTCTTTAAGGTATCTTCTATAGATTCCTTATACAAATCTACACCTAATGCTCTGTCTATACTCATTCTGGCTTTTTGTTCTTCCGTGTAATTGTCACCTTCGATTGTATAAGTGCCGGTTGAGGAATGATTGGATTCGTTATCTTCATCATCAATGAATAATGGCTCTGATTTTTGTGTACACTTCTTGAACAATAAATCTGGAGTTTCAGAAGCTCTAGATTTACGTAATGGACTTTTAGAATGTTCCGGAGTTGAGAGACCATTGTCCGGGGTTAGAATATCTAATTCAGGACTCGAAATATCCGTCAACATAACTCCTTCAGGACTCTGGTCTATTATGTCGGCCATGACATGTCTGTGGCAGTTCAGGGTACCGTAACTTGGTGTTCTATGGACGTTTTGGATATAGGAACTTGAGCTTTTCAGAGGCAGGTTGAGCGCTTGTCGTGGAGTGTAATCACTTCTGGACATTATGCTATCGACTATGGGGCTTTTGGACGTACGTAACACATCGTTAACAGGCGATTTGATCTGTCTAGATACTACAGGGGTGGGGAAATTCGGTCTGTCGACGCTTTGTGCTAATGGACTACTACGAAGCTTAACAGACCCAGATACACCGCTGTCTTCTTGATCAGAGGAAAAATAACCTTCTGAGTTGTATCCTTGGGCTTTACGGGGCAGCTTAGCGCTTAAAGGAGGCCGCTGAGGCTGTATAGGACTAGGTTTCGATTGGCCAGCGGACATTGACTGTACCCTCTGATGTCTAGCCTGGGATTTCTTCGCTAGCTGCTCGAGTCTCCGATTATCAACTTGTTTAGCCTCCCCAAAGTCAATTGTGAAAGCCATAGGATGTGGTTTCGGAGTGGAAGGCTCGGAATTTTCCGATTTTTCCTGACTTTCCTCAAGTGTATCAACGGACTCATTATTCCCCTCAGACACGTTATTCACCTCGAGAATACTGCTCTGCCCTTCCGTTAAAGGACTAGACACGTTTTCGACGCTAACACTCATATTTTTTCAAGGATTTAATAACTGTGACATCATATTCACTGAACAACCACTTTGCACGCAGTCTTTGTTTCACTTTTTTTTTTAATGCACAGCACAGGAAAGCACAGAACTAAGAAATTAATTGTGAAAAATTAATGAAAACGAAAAAGTGGAACGAGAGCACTTTAAAAAAAATCTAGGTCTACAATACAATCTACATTCGTTCGCGATTAGCTCGATTGCGAATTTCGAGTACAAACTTGACACGAACAATGACGAGTGACGACTGCAAAAAAAAAAGGAATGTTTTGATTTCAGGGACCAAGTACCAACCAACATCTACTGGTTACAATATTTTTTTTAGAATCTTGCAACACTGCATTTTGAAGAACAGCTGCTTGGCGTAGTCGTAATTCCTACTTCCATGGGATGGGAGTGACCATGGAACTAGGAATTGCGACTACGTCTAAAGTGACCGCGCCGGCGCGCGGCGGCGGTGATGACGTAAATATTGTTTTCCTTTTCCTGAGTAATGCTTCGGATCTCACGGATCTCTTGGAATTTGGAAGAGAAAAAAAGATTCTAATCTTCATCTCCAAATCTGATTTTACTTTTTTGGAAGACTGTTGACTTGATAACGTCAACGTAATCGATGAATACCGGCTGCACACACGAGAAGTGTCACGTTCTGCCTGAGCCTGCGCGTGCAAGCGAGAGCGCGGAACAAGCGATAGACAGGCACGATGGGCCCAAGCGTTAGCTTTGGTGACAAGAGAAAATTGTAATTTTCAAATATCTCCTTCTTTTTTATTATACAAAATAATGATAATTCAGTGATAATAATTCAATTCAAATCATAAAAATATGCAATTTTTAGGGTTCCGTAGTAAACAAGGAACCCTTATAGTTTCGCCATGTCCGTCCGTCTATCTGTCTGTCTGTCTGTCTGTCTGTCTGTCCGCGGTTTAGCTCAGAGACTATTGGTACTAGAAATCTGTAATTTGACAAGGGTATAAATATCAATCACGCCGACAAAGTGGTGAAATAAAATTGTGAAAAATATTTTTTTTTAGGGTACCTCCCCTACATGTAAAGTGGGGATGAATTTTTTTTTCTCATCTATCCCATAGTGTGGGGTATCGTTGAATAGGTCTTTCAAAAACGTTGTGGGTGTGGGAACACCATTTTTCAATTCAGGGATCCGTTTGTGAAATATGATATTTTAAAGGGCTAAATTTTATTAGAGTCAAGTGTCCCCCCCCCCCTCTGCCAGCTAAATGGTTGTATATAGGATACAAGAAAAAATTCACAGCAGTAGTATATATAATGAATTTTAAAGGAAAACTATCACTGCTAAGTAGGGTTCATTAGTGAAGGAGTTATATCGGTTTTTCTAAGTTAGATATTACACGTAGTGTAAGTTGCATATTTTGTAGTATATTATAGTATTTGAACCATGGAACTCAAAATGTATGTTGAGACTTTCAACTACGGAACCCTACACTGCGCGTGGCCCGACACGCACTTGGCCGGTTTTTCATCAATGTTTCTTTATGACGTTATCAGTTATCACGTAAAACTATCATCTGTAAACCGACTTTACAGACAGCCAATTTTTTGTCTGTACATTTACATTTTGAAAACATGAAGAAATCTGTGTTGAATCCATGGAACTAGGAATTACGACTTTAGCCTTCCTAGTTCCATGGTTGAATCTTTGGAAATACCTATTTCACATAGCAATACCTTTAAAACAATTATAATCTGTGACAAATTGTTTCATTTCAAGAACGTATGTAGCACATTTCGTTAGGTACTTATTGTTATGACTAATAAAATTATATCGTTTTTAACCTTTACTTGCGCTTTTAATCATAGTTATCTTGTTTTTTAAAAAACACTAAATAATAGTTGTTCATAAATTTCTTTTAGCTTAGTTTGCTTTATTCATGAAGAAGTAAAACTATGGAATACAAACTGCGTAAAAGGGATTAACCGTGTGTCACCGACCGATCTGTCATTGTCAGTCTTCTTTGATTGTCATTGTCATTTGTCAAATTCTTAGAAATAGAAAACATGGCTGAGGCCGCCTTTTCTGAGGATGGAAAATATTACTCAATAATCAGTCAAGACGGTAGATTACGAATATGGGATACAGAAACCAACGTCCTCAAACAGGAATACACCCCAGACCTGCATTTATCGTCACCACCGTCTTGTTTACAATGGATAAGCGTCAGTCTATCTGCGGTTTGTACCACACGTGGTTTTTAACCTTGTATTTATATTATTAACTACTAATTTGTATTAAAAATACCTTTGCGTAAAACATTCAAGTCCTTATCCACTTGGGAGCATCGGTTTTTAATGTTTAGATCCCTGTTTCAATATAAAAACATGTCAATAAAAACATAACCTCTATTTTCAGAGTCCCCAAAAAGGTGAACGCAGAAAATCTATAAGCGATCAGGAACAATATTGCTTAGCATTAGGAACGTCTAGCGGAAAAATACTTATTTACTCAGTCAGCCAAGCTAAAGTACAAACAGTTTTAAATCAAAGGGATAACAACAAAGTTATAACTTTAGACTGGCATAGAAAATATGGACTTTTCAGTTACACAGTCAACAGTTTCGTACAAGAATGGGACTTGCAGAGTGGGACAGTTAGAAATAAGTACAATGTAAAAGTAGTTGGTGTGAATAAGCAGGGAAATAAAATTAGTGCAATAAGGATAGTACCACACAGCCAAGTAAGTGTATTCATTCATATTAAATGAAACAAATTCCCTGGTCTGAATAGAAAAGAATAGAAATATTTTTTATTCAAATAAACTTTTTACAAGTGCTTTTGAATCGTCTGACTCTACCACTGGTTCGGAATGCCATTCCTGCCGAGAAGAACCAGTAAGAAACTAGGCGGTTGCTCTTTTCAAAACAAATTTACAATACAGTAAATACTATGCTATTTAAGCAGTGTTTCCACAATGAGGGAAGTTCCAAAAATGCATACTGATTAACTTCTATCTTAAGATGGGCAGACATAAAATAGCCCCATTCCCACTGGTGGCACCCATTCATGAGCATAACGCATGACCCAGCCGTTGCTTCGCTCAACCATATTTGAGGGAACGTAACTGAGTTTGTCTGTCTGTCTGTGCCATCAGAAACCTATTAGGGATATGTGTATTTACATTATTTTGTTTACCTCTTCCAAGTTAGCCCACTATCGGCTTAGACTACTGGGCTATTTACAAATTGAAGCATGCTGTATTTAATGGCTTAAATGCACATGACTGAAAAGTCAGAGGTGCATTGAAAACCTGGGATCGAACGTGCAACCCTTTGAATATTAGACAGCAGTCTGAACCACTATACTGTTCTACCAACTCTCTTTGTGTACACATTTGAGGATAATATTTCACTATTGGGTATTTGACTGTAGTGGAAAGGTTGATTGTCATTATTTATAAGTGAAAATGTAACATGTAAGAATAACATTGGTAAAAACAGAAAATAAATCTGCCCAAAAACAAATATGTTATAGAGCTTTAAAGTTTACTGTTAGACAGAGAGAGTAGCACTCTCGTAAAGTGTGATGTCACAATTCACCAGCTCCATACACGCTTCATAGAAATTTGGATGGGATTTTTGTTTCAGATAGAGACAGATACAGTCACAGTAAAACAGCTTATAATTCTGAGACTAGTAAAGATATTTAAAAAAGAGAAGTGACATTTTGTTATAATATTTAAAAACATTATTTTAAATAAATAAAAAAATATCAGTCAAATACCCAACTGTCACATCGGTTATCCTTCAAGTTTGGGCATCAGTAGACATTACATAATTTCTAACTGGCTTGGTGGTCTAGTGGTTAACATGTTTGACTGCTGATGATGAGGTCTCAGTTTCGATTCCCAGGTTGCTTCAAAAAATGTATTGGGTTTTTCTGTCAAGAAATTCTCAGTACTAGCCTGGAGTTTGGAAGTGGGTGGTATATAATATCTCTTGCACAGTTGGCTGATCTCTGGCATGTTTGGCCTCAGCGACCGGTTTCGGTCAGGAGGACATTGTTGGAACAAAGTTCCTTTTCAGGCAGTTTGGTGGATGGGAGCTAGACAAAATTTGTATAGAATAGAATAGAAATGTTTTTTATTCAAATAAACTTTTACAAGTACTTTTGAATTGTCAATGAGTCTACCACTGGTTCGGAATGCCGTTCCTGAATGAATTTGCCGTCACAACTCTTGTTGCTAGGCGTAAGAAATTTCCATCACGGCCCTTGTTGCCTTTGTTTATTATACATGTTCCATCACTGCTTTGGTGGTGCTTGGTTAAACGAAGGAGTGAAACTATGAGTGTTCTTTTTGTTTATATTTTTGGAACAAAGTTTTATAGAAGAGAAATTCCGAACAAAATATTTATGGCAAAATTTTATAGGAGAAATTCGGAACAAAATATTTGTGGCGAAATTTACTAACGCCATCTATTGTGGGCAGCGCAAACTTGCTTGAATTTTCGTGTAATGTCGTGTTTTTTTACAAGATGGTTCTAACATGTGGTGAGAGATGGCATTGATTCTGAATTTCGTTCCAGCCGAGTGTTCCACGACACAAAAAAATGTATTATTATTACATCTTTATCTTTATTCTAGGACACTCCAGCAAAATTCCTCATCACCGCAGCGTGGCAGATCAGGTTATGGCGTCTACACAATTCCACTGCAGAGGTGGTCAAATGTCTAGGTCACAATGTTGCGCCACGGGCACTTCTGACAGTTGCCACATTAGACAAAGCCTGCTGGCTTATAGAGGGCTCACAGTAAGTTATCTAAATATGTAAAAGGAAAAGGTGACTAACTGACTTACTGACTGTCCTATCAATGCACAGCTCAAACCACTGGACGGATCGGTCTAAAATTTGGCATATAGCTATTATGATGTAGGTGTCAGTTAAGAAAGAATTTTTGAAAATGCAATCCGTAAGGGGTTAAAATAGGGATTGAAAAATCTAAAAACATGCTCAAAGCTAGTTCATTCCTAATAGGCTATATCTCTATCATTTATCACATTACCTTGTTTAATTAGCATTGAAAAATTAGGTTCAAAGAAGGATTAGTGTTTAATTTTTGTGTACTAACTAAGAACGATTCGATTTAGTTCCATCACAACTTGATATACCTGTCAATGAAGAGTGAATAGGCATATTTGTGGCAAACATACTTCATCTTAGACTGCATCGTCACTTACTGATCAGGTGAGATTTAAGTCAAACTAGTGTATTATATTTAAAAAAAAAACAGACAATGTAAGAAAAGGCTACGCCGATTTTGATGGGATTTTTAACATACGAGTAGAGAAGTATATTAGCTAGAGAGAGTTATCTAAGCTTTTTAAGCCAAAACTATTAAGAGTTCTTTCATAAAAAAAAGTTATTAATGGCAATAGTAATAATATTCCATAATACATAACATGAACCTAAAGGAATGGAACTCTCTCAGAGGTGCGATTGTCTAAAGTTATTCCATTGATCGTAATCGTATTCGATGACATTAGCGTCAAAGTAAAATAAACCATAGCAGCATTGAATTAGAGCTCAATTTCGTGTATGCAACTCATGCACGAAACGCTCTATATTAAAATCGGTTGTACTGAATTTGTGACAAATCAATACAATCAAGGATTATTTTACTTTGACGCTAAACTCATCGAATACAAATACGATCAATGGAATAACTTTTAGACAATTGGTACCCAGGGCTCGTTTCTGGACACGCGGTGCTTTTCGCGACGCGTGGTGCGTCGCGTCGCACGATTCTCTATTTATGGAGAGGCTTTTCGACAAACGTAGCGACACCAGCGACGGGGCCTCCGCCTACGTCGGTGGCCGCGGCGTCACACGCGAAAATACAATAATATGGCGATATGTGGTCTCGTTTTCGTGCTTCTCGTAATTACGTGTTTTCATGTAACTGCACGTGCGTGATGCAGCGTACAACGCCAGTTAACAAGCAAACGCTTCTACAAGAACACTCATACTTGGCCATATCTTTGAGTTAACAATATGGACACGCGACGCGCAACGCGCCATGTGTCCAGAAACGAGCCCTCAGTGTTCAACTCACTGTTAATAGTCTAGTTTCTTTCCAGAACTGAACGTCTACTCGCCTTTTGGGATGTAACCATCACAGAAGAACACCTACCCCAAAGTAACCAACTTAACGGTGACGAAGCTAGCCCAAGTAAAAAGCAGAGAAGGAAATCTGTATCCACACCGGTCACACCCACTCCAGCATACAACTTCGTTCTAGAAGACGCTCCTAGAATAATAGACGTCAATTTGACGGAGGAAGATGGGGCGACACGGTTATCTTTGGCTGCAGCTACCAGAAGTGGAGTTGTACATTATTATGGACTCACCTTAAATGGGTAAGGAATATCGGTGATATCAACAAATACTTGGTGGTATATTGGGGTCATAAAGCCTCTTGTTTCGTTCTCCGATAATAGATGGCGATAGAATAGATGTTTAGGCATACAATGGGGCAAATAAAAGACTAACTTTAGAAATTAGTTGCTATAATCTTGATCCGTTGACGGTGTGAAAACGAATGACATTTGACATTATAATTATGTAAAATAGTATTGAAACGCCTGTTCTGCATCAATAGCAAATATTGTAGCTCCTCCACTTCCAGCACAACGAGACAAGGCGTTTGCGCCGAAACATCTTCCGGCCCGTTGAAATAATGATTTCAACTCTTCAGTTCATCCGCCGTGGGTAGTGGGCAGAGACGAGTGAGCGTGCGACGCACACATCCTTTGGCAGTCTGGACGTCTGCAACTCTTGCCACTTTGTCT
The DNA here is from genome assembly GCA_029955525.1 of Oeneis ivallda. Taxonomy (NCBI): domain Eukaryota; kingdom Metazoa; phylum Arthropoda; class Insecta; order Lepidoptera; family Nymphalidae; genus Oeneis; species Oeneis ivallda. Next base: position 3,928,064 of record JARPMR010000029.1, read on the forward strand.
GGTCCAGGGATAAGTTGAACAACTCTTCCTAAACGCCAGCACAATAGGGGCGCACAATCTTCAGATAATAGCACCATGTCACCAATGCTGAGACGAGCAGTATTGTTTCGCCATTTTGTTCTTTGCTGCAGTTCAGACAGGTACTCCTTCTGCCATCGTTGCCAGAAATGACGCCTTATGCTCTCCAGTCGCTCATAACGTTTTTGTTGATTGTCGCTGCATTTGGCAGGCGCTGGTGAAGGTAGTGCAGTCAAGGGCCTTCCTATGATGAAGTGTCCTGTAGTTAGGGAAAGGAGATCACTGGGACAGGATGAAAGGGGACACAATGGACGGCTATTAAGGATTGCCTCCACTTGTGCAAACTAAGTTGAAATTTCCTCAAACGTTAAGTGGCTATTCCCAATGACGCGTTTTATGTACGCGGATTTTACACCTGCCTCCCAAAGCCTGCCGAAATGAGGAGCGTAACTCAGTATGAACCTAAACTTATTACCTTGTTGACTTGCAAAATCAGATAGAGGCTCTAAACTGAGCTTGATAAAACTCCCTACCTTCATAGTTCGTAACTTAGGCAAAAAAATCCTTAAATTAAACAGTCACACCTTAAGCTAACGATAAATGACCTAACGCCTCATATTCATTTATAAAATGAGTGTTATCAGTTAAATTTAAATCATTTTAATTTTAATCATTTTAAATCAGTACTTCCCTTGACTCGATTTCGAAAACGTTTTCTAGCTTTATAGGTGTCTCTGCGACAGTCAAGGGTGTCATATTTCAAAGGAGACCCTACACAAAATCTACCCGTGTCATCTCGACGAGTGTATAGCCTTTCGTTCAATACGTGTTTTGTGGGAACTTGTTTCAGATCTTCGCTTGACAGTTCAGAAACGAATGCAATATTAGAGACTGTGGTTTTCTTGACAACCACTGAGTCTATAGGACCAGTTAACAACCAGCCTAAGCGAGAACTTCTCAAATTTGGTTTCCCTGGCCCGAGCGAGATCTTTTCTGTTCCTAATATTTCCCAAAACAGATCCGCTCCTATTAAAACATCTACTGGCAATTGCTTATTGAGCTTAGAGTCAGCTAATAAAATGTTCTTAGGTAAGTTTAAAGTATTGACATTAACAGGGTATTTCGGCATCTCACCTGTCAATTCATTAAGCACAAGACATGAAATATTGGCACTGAATTCACTATTAATAGATTTAATCTGTAAATTACAGCTTTCTGACACATTTTCTGATGTGTGATTCCCTATTCCTATGACCTTAAGTGAGTCAATGGGCTTTGGTTTTAAATTTATTTTATTTTTTAAAGATTTTGATATAAATGACATTTGGCTGCCACAATCCAAGAGCTCTAACCTTGACCTTTTGCTGGTTCAATGGGTTAGTCACTTCTATAATAGCTGTTGATAACAGAACTTGTTTTGAATTTTGTTTTGAAAAGGTAACAATTAATCCTTCACTATCGCTATTGTTATCCGCTTCGTCTATAGTAGCGGGGTGGCTTGTAGTGTTAGGATTATGGAGCAAATTATTGTGGAGCTCCCCGCAATGACAAGGGCGTAAGCGGCAATAGGGAATATGCATGATTTTTTTTTAATTTCTTAAATTAATCATTTACATCTCTATAACATATAAAAAATATAAATAGGTTTGAAAATAGTCAAATAACTTTTCAAAGTGAAATTTAAAACATTGAATAAATTTGAGCCGTTCAAACGCCACCATTAGCGCGCGCTTTTGATGACGTCATTCGACATGTCCCGTGTTTGTTTACTATAGCGTTTCAGTTACTTCATACTTATTTTCAGTTTTAATTGCTACACAAACCATGGAAGAAGTTAAAAAACCTTCTTACAAGTATTGTATGGTACCTAAGTACAAAAACACTATTATTAGTACACCCGATAAAGTGTTTTTAGGGTTCCGTACCCAAAGGGTACCAACGGGACCCTATTACTAAGCCTACGCTGTCCGTCCGTCCGTCCGTCCGTCTGTCAGCGGGCTGTATCTCGTAAACCGTAATAGATAGACAGATGAAATTTTCACATATTATGTATTTCTATTGCCGCTATAACAACAAATAATAAAAATTAAATTAAATTAAAAAAATTAAATTAAAATATTTTCATGGGTACATGGAAATATTTTTATTTAATTTTTTTTAACGGAACCCTAAAAGAGCGAGGCCCGACTCGCACTTGGCCGATTTTTTCGTATTCCACGAGATGCGAAAGTACGAAAAAAAACGTGTAAGAAAATTGTTCATATAAATCGGAATATCGTATTTATCTAATACTTATTAAGAAAAAGTATATAAACATATCAAACTTGAGTGAGCTTCAATAACATAATATTACGTATAAATTATCATGATATAGACGTAAATTAGGAGTTTAGGAACACAGATGGTTATTTAAAGGTTATGTTTTGTTTTAAGTATTATTTAAACATATAAGAATAAAAATCTATGTTAAGGACTAAAATATACCATGTAACATAATAATTATCTTGCAGCTTTCACTCCTTTGATCTCTGCGCTCGTAAAATCGAGATTTGATACAAAATATACTGACATCATAAATGCATCTATTTTCGGTAAATTATCCGATTGTGCTTTGACAAAACCAGTTTCTGACATCGACCTAGATTGACTACAAATATAAATTCACAAGTAATCACACAGGAATACAGTTTTAAACAATTTTTCTCACAAACACTGTATTAATATCGACGCCGTAAATCAACCGTAACACAAATGACGTCACATTTCGTTTCGACCAATGGCGACGCGTTTTGTAAGTTTGAATTTCCCTCCTTTATTTTTCACTTTCTATATAATATTTTCTGGGTTTAAATAATAACTAAATAAAAAAAATACCTTTTAAGTATAATGTTAAGGCAATAAAGAATCTAGAAAAAAATATTTGAGACAAATTTAAATTTTATGCATATTCCCTATTCTTTGAAATATGACCTTGGCGGAGACAGTTAGCACACAGCTTGTATTTTTTAACTTCGTCCGTCCTTTCATCGATACCCTTTGATTTAAAAGTAGGACAATCATAAATTTTATGGTTTTCATTGCATATGACACATGACAGAGTGTTAATTGATTTTTTAAACTTATTACCTGTGGTTGAAAATGTTTTAGTATACGACGGCTGTTGCTTGTTGTAATTATCGTTCGGAGCTGAATTATTACGCACTCTACTAACATGGGGCTTAGGACCGGAGCTGTCTAAATTTGAAAAACTGATCTAAAGTTGGAGTGTCACCGTCTAAATTGTTTCGGTGCTCCTCCCATTTTATCAAAGTTGTACTGTCTAATTTTGCAGAGAGCATAAAAATAATAAGCACGTCCCACTTGTCCGTTGGTTGTCCTAAACTGGCCAATGCGCGCAAATTTTTTGTCACATGATCGACTAAAAATCTTAAAGACCTCTCTGATTCACGTGGCATTTGCTTAAAATTAAACAATGAATTTAAATGATGATTTATCAAAATCCTTTGGTTATTGTATCGACTACATAGCAAGCTCCACGCTTCAGAATAATTAGCAGAAGAAACTTCTAAGTTTGAAATAATTCGCGCTGCATCGCCTACTAAATATGAAATAAGGTAGTGGAATTTGTGTATATCAGATAGGTGCGAATTTTTATGAATTAAGCTTTCAAACGTGTCGCGGAACTCTAACCAACGAAAACACGCGCCGTCAAATTTCGCTATTTCAATACGAGGTAATTTTAAACCAATTTCTTGATTCTCTGAACGGCAAGAATTGTCAAGAAATGAGCCATGTCTCGTATGTTCGCATTCAAACTTTCTTGTAAATTTTTCCACCAATGTTTTAGCCGTGGCAATGTTAATAATGATATCGTGCTCAATGCTTTCACGTTCATCAATTTCAAGAGAAATGTTCTCCGGACTTAACACCTCGATGTCATTTTGCAAGTCATCAAACCTAACTGACAATGCCTCAAACTTTGCAAGCTTAATATTCAACTCTGTTAATTGAACATTATTTAACTCAGATTGAATCTCAAGACCATTTAAATAATTTTTAAATTTAGTAATCTGTCCTTTGATTGACGAACGCTTGATAACTAATTCCTTTAATCTTTGTTTCATATCACTTTCGTTAGGCATTGTTAGTTGCTTGACTTAGGCAATCAAGGTACCAAACTGTACTATTGGTTAAGTAAATAAAATTAAATCGCTCACGCTCCTCGTTTCGGTCTCGCCCGCTGACTAGGAGGCCGGCCTGAAGATCACCAAGCGCTCAGCAAATCACGTGCCGCGCGCGTTCTTTAGGTGCTGCCGTCGCACAGCAGTTGCGTCACGCAATAATGATCACCACCTGGAAGTAATCGGCGAAATGCTCTTAGTATTTTCAGCAAATAAAATTCACGAAACGAGTCGGTAGTAAACAAGTCGATGGGCGTTGCCCTTTATGTTACGAATTATTGTTCACGAAAAACAAATGTTAAGCTATGAATTTATTAATTATGGCTAAAATACACTGAATTACGATTAATTCAAGATAATTCAATGCAATTTTAACAGAAATTAATAAGATATTTGCAATTTAACAATAAAAATCACAACAAGTAGGTACTTAATAAACTTTGTTACGATCGCAAATTTCGTTGTTATTTTACGTAAATTTGCACTGATTTGCACTAATATATGCTAAAAATAACTTTGTTTACACAAGTAAATGCAACCTGCAATAACTTTGGACAGTATTTTAGGAAATTGGACACGAAAAAATGTTGGACAAAGGAAGGACACTTGTCTTGCTGTTTTCTTCTTCGTGATGCGATATCTTCGATGTACCGCTGGCTCACGCTGCTTAGGTTCCCCTCATGGGCCACCAAAATGTATGTTTAGGCATACAATGGGGCAAATAAAAGACTAACTTTAGAAATTAGTTGCTATAATCTTGATCCGTTGACGGTGTGAAAACGAATGACATTTGACATTATAATTATGTAAAATAGTATTGAAACGCCTGTTCTGCATCAATAGCAAATATTGTAGCTCCTCCACTTCCAGCACAACGAGACAAGGCGTTTGCGCCGAAACAATAGAAATGTTTTTTATTCAAATAAACTTTTTTACAAGTGCTTTTGAATCATCGATGAGTCTACCACTGGTTCGGAATGCCGTTCCTGCCGAGAAGAACCAGCAAGAAACTTGGCAGTTGCTCTTTTCACAACAAGTTTACAATATAATAGATATTATGCTATGTATGCAGTGTTTCCACAAAGAGGGGAAGTTCTACAAAAGCATACCTAATTATATCTAATTATAATTCAACCTATGTTAAGACGGGCAGACAGAAAATAGCCCCATTCCCGCTGGTGGAACACGTTCACGAGCATGACGAATGATTCAGCTGTTGCTTCGCTCACCATATTTGAGGGAACGTAACAACCCGCATCACACGACACCACCACAGAAATGTTTAAAGAGAGTATGACATACTTTGGCTAGTTATTTATACCATCTAAATAGCATAGTTTTTTATAATATCTTGTGGGCAGCTGGATGCCAAGCCGATTTAACCCATGCAACTTTGTTAGAATAGAATATAATATTTCCACAATGAGAGGAAGTTCCAAAAAAAAAACATACTACAATTCAATTCATGTTAAGACGGAATGGACGGATACCATCTAACATCCAAAATTTTGGAAGTATTTTGTGGGCTAATAAGATAATAGGGTATTTGACTACTTATAGAAAATCATATTAAATTGTTAATAATGCTATGCTGAAGCTAACGTATGCTGAACGTATATTTCGGCATAATTTTAGTATTTTTCATAAAAATCGAGAAATAAATTCAAAAAAATAAATTGCCGCGGAAACGTTCCATTTGTTTACATGACGTCATAGTTCACACGCAGTTCAATGAGAATTCCAAAACCCAAGGGTGGCGTGAACTGTGACGTCATTCGAGATTCAAGAACGTTTTCGATCTCGTGAACATGGCCAGAATTATAGCAATTTTAGTTAATGTTTTCTAATTAAATAAAGCTTTATTTTTTAGTTTTGTCGTATGGAATAATGCTTTTAGATAATAATCTTTTAGGATGACACCAGATGAAACGATATTTTTAATATAGTCAAATACCCTATTATCCAACCATTCGTTCCAGGGAATCGACGAAGCCAATCAAGCCATCGTTAACGATACAAGTGACGACCGAGGACGCGCAACCGCTTCCCTTGCAGTGCTGCCGGCTGCCGCAATCAGGAGACTTGCTCCTGGGCTATACTAATGGACCTGTGCTTGTATTCGAGAGAATCGTGAGTAAATTTAAAAATCAAATACATAAACTTTTTCTGACCTCATAATCAAGCAACTTACAACTTTAGCATTATTTATATTCAAAAATTTAAGTTTTTATTAAGTTTTAAATATTTATGTTATCTTTACTAACTGTGTAACTGAGTAATTCTAACTATAATCTCTATAGATTCTATGCATAAATTTTATAACCACTGTGTACACATATTAAGGGTTGTTACCTGGAACCCAAATCTGATGTTATTGTATTATGTGTATATTTGGTTGCAACCTGTTTTGTGTACCTTTGCAATAAATAAATAAATTGTACAATGAGAAGCCCTCTGTAGGCTCTATCATAATTATATCAGTATCATTTGTTTACCTTTTCTGAACTAAAGTTATGATACAAGTGGGTAGATAAATATTATTTTAGTGTTTTTTTTTTATATGAATATCAGCCGAGTTGAAGTTGACTCATATCCTCCTCTCCCGTCAAAATAAGCGGAACGCTTGTGTTAGGAGTGGGTATGACAATAGTGAAACGGGTGGGATTCGAACCTGCGACCTTTCAGTTTTGTATGTCATGTCTGCTACCTAGCACAATAAACGTATTTCTATTAATTACCATATTATTTAAACATTACTAAAATAGAATAGTATTATTTTTTATAAAAATAAACTTTTACAAGTGGTTTTGAATCGTCGGTGAGTCTACTACTGGTTCGGAATGGCCTTCCTGCCGAGAAGAACCAGTAAGCAACTCGGCGGTTGCTCTTTTCAAAACAAGTTTACAATACAATAGATACTATGCTATGTATGCAGTGTTTCCACAATGAGGGAAAGTTCCAAAATTTACAATTCAATACATAAAGACGTGCAGGCAGAAAGTAGCCCCATTCCCGCCGGTGGCACCCGTTCACGAGCATGACGCATGATCCAGCCATTGCTTCGCTCAACCATATTTGAGGGAATGTAACAACCCGCACCACACGACACCACCACAGAAATGTTTAAAGAGAGTGACATACTTAGGCTACCCATTTTAAGCCATTATAATAGCCTCAAAAGCTAAAGATGCAGACTGAAACCTAAATTGAATTTTTCCTACTCATTAGATATTGTTTATTAGATATCTTAAAATCATTAAGACGTTTCAAGTCATTTCATCATCAACGGCTCACTACTGAGCGCAGGTCTCCTCTAAGAGTAAGATCTATAGATTGCACTCTCACTCAGCTCAGACTCAAGACTGAGTTAAAACGAGACAGATTTATGTCGGAACATATTTGTGTCTCATTTTAACTCAAGTGCAGAGCCAGAGTATGATCTATAGGTCTCAGCCTTAGAGAAGGGTTATAGGCCACCATGCTGACCCAATGCAAAATCGGCAGATTTCACACACCTTTGAGATCATGGCGTGCTCTCAGGCGCGTAGGTTTCCTCACGACGTTTTCCTTCACTTGGTGATATTTAATTGCTTAAACGGACATAATATGTAATTCCGAAAAGTCAGAGGTGTGTGTCCTTGTGGATCGTCTCCTCTCAGAGAAGGGTTATAGGCCATAGTCCACCTCGCTGGCCCAATGCGAATTGGTGGACTTCACACACCTTCGAGAACATTATAAAGAACTCTCAGATGTGCAGGTTTCCTCACGATGTTTTCCTTCACCGTTGTAGCAAGTGATATTTAAATGCTTAAACGCACATGACTCCGAAAAGTCAGAGGTGCGTACCCGCGATCGAACCTGCGACCCCCCGAATAGGAGACCGCAGTCCTAACAACTGGGGTATCACTGCTTTAAGTAATTTAATGCCAAAAAAAAAATTACCACTTACAAAACAAAAAAAAAATTACAAAATTTTTCTCATGTAAAACCGCCGCTTTCTCCTAAAACTATAAAATCGGACGAGATATAGAAGTCGAGACGACGTCAGCGACATAACTACCTTAGTTTTAATGAATTAATGAATATTCATTGTATTTTTTCAGATACCAGATGTGAAATCCAAAACTCAAGTGTTAATACGCGGCGAACCCAAACTAAAAGTCGCTAAGAGCAAAAAACAGAATGACGCGAGTACCTCACAAAAAGATGTCACGTATGTGGAGCCGATGGGCGGAGTCACCAGGAAGCGAGCGACGCCGGGTGGCAAGGTATGGCCTCTTCCTAATATTGTACTGCTTATCTGGGGACACGGTATTGTCCCCGCCACGACTGCAAGCAAAGTGCAAGGGCACTACCTACCTTTTCTCGAAGCGCTTCGTCGTTTTTTGAACCCTCATAACTTGGGTTTAGATTATACCAGATCAACAAAATTTTCGGGATATGATGTCAATTGTCAATAGTTAACTTGTATTTTGTATTGTATTTGTGGAGGGGACGCCTGCTAACGCCAGGCGGGTGATCAGTCCTGTGTCGGAACTATTCCACCCAATTCCCCGTGTTTGGACACAGGTTACTGGTACCCAGGCAGCCCACCCCCCTCAAACCTACTTGTAGCTTTCGTAAACCTAACGATGTCTCCTATTGAAAGGTTTGTCAGGTCTTCTTCACTTAATCTATCCTTACCTTGCAGTTCCCATCTTACCAATGAGTACATAGGGCACTCAGCTATGAAGTGGAAGCTGGTCTCTTCCTCGCCACACTCTGGACAGGATGGGTCTTCTTGAATTCTCATTATTGTGAGATGTCTATTTAGCAGACAGTGTCCCGTTGCTATTCCTATTACCAATGCAATATTGTTCCTACTTTGTGACATAATTTGTCTTGTCTTCTTTTTATCGAATGATTTCAGGAACAATTTCGATTGTCTATATTGAATCGAGTTTTTCCATCTCGAGTTCGATTCTCTTTCTACGATTCCCTCTATCACTCGTTTGGTAATCGTGTACGGAATGGGTAGGCAAGGCTCAGGTCCATGAAATTGGACACTTGCTCCCATTCGAGCTAGTTCATCTGCTTTCTCATTACCGATGTTCCCTCGGTGTCCAGGAACCCAAGCAATCGTCACTTTTGTCTTTTCAGCTAATAGTTAACTTATTAAACATATAAAGTTTCAATTGCACAGCTCATATAATATTTTAGATTGATATCTAAAAAACCCCGATTTGGTCACTAACACACTGATGATCAACAAAATTCTTAAGGTACTTGGGAAAATTGTTATAATATGGTCTTCTTGTTATAAAGAATAATAAGCAAAATAAAGAAATATTGTCATAAAGAACATAGAAAAAAAAGTGAAATCCCACCAAAAACATTTTCATGTAAAATGTTGCCACGACGAGCAAACGAGTGCTCACGCACTGTCAAAAAGTTATCAGATCACACGTAGCGTTCCGTAGCTTTGGTGGTGTAGCGGCTAAACGAAGGAGTGAAACTTCGTTTCGGGGGTTCGAATCCTTACTTCAGATTATTATTATTTATTTTGATGATTTAATTTATTATTAAAAGGAACTTCGTTTCAACCGAGTGTTCCACGATACTCGACTTTTTTAAACTTTTTTTCTTGTTATTTTGTAGGTGGAAGTGTCGATGGAGGCGCGATTGGAAAACTTGACGGTAGACATCAAGAGTAGAAGCAAAACGGCCGTCAGTCATAACCTCACCAAGCTACTAATACAGGGGCTCCACTCACAGGACAAGGAGTAAGGCTCTAAAATTTTACTAGATATTTTTTTTTTAAAGAATATCAACCAAGTTGAACTTGACTAATATTCTCCTCTCCCCTCCAAATAAGCGGAAAGCTTGTGTCAGGAGTGGGTACGACAATAGTGCAACGGGTGGGATTCGAACCTGCGACCTTTCAGTTTTCAGTCCGCACTTTCAGTTTAACCGTTGGGCTATTGAGGCTTGATGCCCGCGACTTCGTCCGCGTGTATTAAGGGAACTCTGTAATTTTCCGGGATGAAAATTAGCCCATGTGTTAATCCTGAGTGTTCTCGCCAACTCACACATTCATTTGGACACGCACACTATATCAATTACTGCATCATCTCCCATCCTTTTCCTAAAAACTCAGGACAAAAGAAGATAGCAGATCAACGTTTCAGTTTTCAAAACTGTTCAGTTTACCCGTCGCTTTCGCTGCGAACACATCGCATGTCCATACGTCACGCCTACGCAAAAAACCCCGGGTTTCTCACGCGAATTAAATCATAGACTTTACCGCAATTACATATCGATGTGAAGTTTTTTTTTGGACCAGTTGTTTTGGAAGCTATCGAAGAATTCAAGAATTTCAGGTGAGTCCTGAGCTTATCCATCATTCACACCACTGGGTATGAGCTATCTCCACTCCAAATTCCAGCCAAATCGGTCCATTCGTTGTAGCGTTAAAGAGTAACAAACATCCATCCATATTCACAATCCATCAATCTTTCACATTTAAAACATTAGTAGGATAGGATTTTTCCTTAGCTTTAACACACTGACCTCAATATAATTAATCTACGGTTAACACTAGACTGGCTGTCCCTGTATAAATGACAGCTTAAATTATGGTTCAATTTGAAGCGCCACATTTGACATACGAGTGTCTCTGGAACTAAATAATATAGGGATGCAGGAATTGCCAAAGAGTATCAACTATCAGTTGTCAACTAGTGCCCTCACTAATTTTAGTTCCTTAGATAATAGCAACTGTTTACAGTTCTTTACAACATGACATGTTTACCGTTAAATGTGTTTTCTCCCAGAAGAGACTAACATGGATTACTTTTTAAAAACTAAAGAGTTTTCTGAAAATTATGGGTATTTATAAAAATTTGTGTGCAACAGCTAATAAAAAACAAAAATATTTCCTGTTATCAATATGTATAAGGACAAAACTTTCAAGATGACGCCGCCTATAATTTTGATGTGATACATTTATGGCGGTGCGTCAAACCGACTGTTGGCGTGGCAACGTGTCGATATTACAGTGTGTATGTAGTATGTATGTATGTAGTACGAAACAGTGTTGTTTATTACGGTACACGTAACCTGTGTGTTGCTTAAAAGAAAGAGAAAAAGTCGTGTGGTGTCGTGGGACACCAGATAGGAACGAAGTTATTATTATAAAAATATTAAATTCAAGTTCTATTCGAGGTATAAAGACAATAATTATTCGGGTATACATTCTTTATCGTGATTTTTTTATCGATAAAAATCAGAATGACCCTAGGGAAGCCTAAATATCGATTTTATAATAATATATTAAAATTAAAAAAATAATTTTATAAAATAAAAAATTAAAATAGGATTGCGCGCCCCCGGGTAGGCTCGAACCACCAGTCTTTCGGTTGGCGGCCAAGCGCGGGCCAATTGAACCACGGGAGCGATGCACAACTTGTTGAAATTATTATATAAGATATTTTATCTACTCCAGCATCGAAAAGTTCCAATTTCGAGTTTGACAGCTGAATCGAAATGAACCCTCTTTCTGTTTTGCTTCTCATTTCGATGCAGCTCGTTGTATGGGAGCTGAATCGAAATGGTTATCTTCTTAAAATAGGATACCTAAAGCTAAGGCTCTGAGTTCTGGCACTTTTGTACCGTTCATATGACAGAGGCGCCACAGGCGGCTGGTGGCGGCTTACGGAGTTACTTTTTGTTGACAGAGGCGCCACAGGCGGCTGGTGGCGGCTTACGGAGTTACTTTTTGTTACTTTATTGAGCCTACGGCGTATTTTGTTAATGATTTTACTTCCTTGTCGTAGATAAAATCTTGTATGCAACTGACCGTAATTAGTCATTTTAATTCTCGTACTATCCTATTTTGATACTCGGCAAGCCTCGTATCAAAAAACAGCACTCGAATTAAAATGACCCTCATTACGATGCAGTTGCATAAATAGCTATTTTAGGCCATCAAAAAGTGTCGAAAGTGTCGTTACAACTTTCGGTCTTAATTTCCGTCTAGCCCCCTTTCGCAACGCGCGATAAGGAACTTCGTTCCAATAATTTTAACAATAAGATACGTCTGATAGTGATAGTTTAGAAATAATGTGCATTTATGTACGTACTAAGCTCGATATTACTAGTACAAAATAATTTTGTTGTTTCATACCTGCCAAGCGTCACGCGACGGCTCACGATTTTATTTCTTGTTCCAGTTTAATACTAACGGTGTTACAAAAGGACGAGGCGGCGGTCGCGGCGAGCACCGTGGCGCACCTGCCAGCGGACTACCTGCCCGCGCTGATAGAGCAGCTGCTCGATATGGCCACCCGGAGGACTAGCCAGTGAGTATCCAAGTAGAAATCTGTCGGGGCCACAAGGCTGCCGAGATCTTGTATTGTGCTGTGAAAATAATAAACACAATGCCAAATTCACATTCAAAAAAGTGTCGGTTCAATTTTGTCTTAATTTTTTCCGTCTAGCCCCCTTAAGCACCGCGCGATAAGGAACTACGTTCAAAAAACTATTGTATATTATATGTACGCATCTTACTAGCCTTAGAATATAATAATAGTATAACAGTATAGTTCTTGAAGATACGGACTGCACTAATGTGTAGCAAGTATCAACCAAATTAGAGCAAAAAGGATATATGACAAAAAAGCCATATTTAGTTCCGACCTAGAACAGTCTCCGATCACCATGTCGGAGGAAAAAGGGAGGAACACATTAAAAACAAAAAAAAAAGTAGAAATCGCATCATGTCGCCTGCGCAAAGTGCAGAAATTCCATCATATCGCCTACGCAAAATGCAGAAATTCCATGTCGCCTTCGCAAATTGCAGAAATCCCAATATGTCGCCTGCTTAAAGTGCAGGAATTCCATCATGTCGCCTGCGCAAAATGCAGAAATTCCATCATATCGCCTACGCAAACTGCAGAAATTCCATGTCGCCTGCGCAAAGTGCAGAAATCCCATTATGTCGCCTACGCAAAGTGCAGAAATTCCATCATATCGCCTACGCAAAGTGCAGAAATTCCATCATGTTGCCTGCGCAAAGTGCAGATATTCCATCATGTCGCCTGCGCAAAGTGCAGAAATCCTTTGTGGGGTGGGGTGGAACGTACGCTTACATAATATGATTCCGGAGGAATTGCTAGATTTGTAATTTGCCACTGCACAAATTTAAACAATGCCCCTAACCATTTAACAATTATTTTAACATATTTAAGTTATTTAAGTGTAAGTTTTTGAATTTAGACGTCCACTGCTAGACAAAGGTCTCTTGCATGGACTTCCACAGGCATTGGTCTTGTGCCGCCTGAATCCAGCGACTCCTTTGATGTCGTCGGTCCACCTACTGAATCCAGCGACTCCTTTGATGTCGTCGGTCCACCTAGTGGATGCATCATCATCTGTTTACAAATAGGATTAATGCATAAGTGTTTGTTAGTTGGTTTGTCCTTCAATCACGCCACAACACAGCAACAGATTGGTGAGATTTTTTTACATGGGTATAGTAATTGAGGACTTTGAGAGTGACAGGTTACTCTTCATCTCAGAAAAAAGAAAGGTTCCTGTGGAATTTTAAAAACCTAGTAGCTTTCTGCATTCCTCTATATAAACTTTAACTATGTTTAAAAAGAAATAAATTGTTGGATGTAAAATCCTTTGTATTGATTTTGTTCGTATAAGCCTATGTCACCCGGAGTCTGGACTATAATAACGAATCGATTGACACCGCATTCATGAAAATCGGTTCAGTAGAGGCGCTACGGTGGAACATATGATTATAAGTAAATAGCCCCAAATATAAATAAATAACACAAACTGCTAAAATCATATCATCTTCCTTTGACTTTGCCAAAGTTGGTTAAAACGTGGTACAAAATTTTCACGTATTTATTATAATATAGACTAGTGGTAGTCCATTGGCATAAATTCAACCCGATAATGTTCTATGTCGAGGCATAATAAAAGTAGAAAAAAAACTTTCAGTATGGTTATGTTTGACATTCAGTAAAACTTTAATCTATTCTCAATTTGACGTGTGCGTGTCAAATACGTGGTAGTGTGTGTAATGTTTTATTTGTTTATTTAATGTATTTTTTACGTCATAATTTTTAAAAAATATTAGCATTCTGCACTCCTTCGCTATTTAAATTATAAGTGTGGGAAAGGGGTTGTTTCATTTTCACTATACCAAAAAATAGAATTTAATCATAGAAATTGAAGTAAAATATGCTTTTTTGCAGTTTTACACTGAATAAGAGGTAAAGATATAACATTGATAATTGGGTACATCTGAATGTAAAGAATGGCCATTCCCGGAGTGCATCCATCTGCTTTTGTTGTCTATGTTTGTAATGACGCTACGTCATCTTAATGTCATTTCAATTGTCAAACGTTAATTGCTGATATGTCAATTGTGGTTATTTTTATGTCAAATGTCATCATGACTCGTGTAAGTACGTGTCATTGTCAAAAAGAACGCCATGTTGTTGTGCTTTTATTTTGCAAAATAATTTCGCATTGTACCTCGTAAAAAGGACCTTTTAATGACCTTTTAAAAGAAATAAAGAAAAAATAATCACTATTTCATAACCCCAAACATTTTGAAATACTGTACAAAGACCTGGCCCAGGCTCCATATATATTTGAAACAACCCCTTTCATACTTCTCAGTCCGCGCAATTTTCGTAAAAAGGCGTACAAAGTTTTTGCTTCACGTATTAATATTATGATAATAATTGCAGGTGTTCGTCTGTCTGTACATGGCTGACGGCAGTGCTGCGGTCGCACTCCGCATATCTCCTGGCCACCATCAACTCCACCACCTCAGATCGACTTTCACAGTTGCTTGCAGTGTTCACTCATAGGTGAGTCCATTGAGTATAAATATAATCTCTACGTTTATTCGTTGATACACTGGACAGGTTGCTGTCATACTTTTTTTTTTCATTTTGGGACCTACTTGATTGACGCCATTTTGGCGCTGTAAGCAGTTACGCGTGTCCAAGGAACTAAAATTAGTGAGGGCACTAGTTGACAACTGATAGTTGATACTTTGCACTTCCCGTTCCTGCATCCCTATTACAATTAGTTCCAGAGACATTCGTACGTCAAACGCTTCAAATTGATCCGTAATTTAAGCTGTCATTTGTTTAGGGACAGCCAGTCCAGTGTTAATCATAGATTAAGTTATAGAGGTCAGTGTTCGTGAGGTTTTTTTTGATAAGATATGATGCCCTTGACTTCATTCTTACCTGATGGTGAGTGACAATTAGGGAATTCGATCCCGGCCCTATTTCAGTCCCAAAATGTTTAGTCTGGTGGTAAATCCGTGATTTTCGGTGTTTTTAAAATGTCTAAAAAATCGTCTAAGTTCGGCGTCAAAGTAAAATAAACCATAACAACTTTTGAATTAGAGCTCAATTTCGTGTATCCATTCTCATGCGTTTAAGTATGTACGATACCCTAAGCGGTTGAGAATGGATACACGAAATGGTTTATTTTACTTTGACGCCGAACTTTGACGATTTGATCGGCAATTCTTACACGATCGGGGGGCAGGTCGGGCGCACTAGTAGCCCATTTGATTTGTAAATAACTGTATTTGCAATGCAACACAGTACTAGTAGTGTCAGTACAAGTCACTCGGCCTCGTAGGCTCACTTCGTTCAGGACCTAACCACTCCAGGGGTATGGCAGACAAGACTGCGTGGAGTCGGGGCGTTTGCATTTCGTTTTTAGGAAACAAACACGTGATTACCGAAATAATAATGTTATAGGTATTTTAAATTGCTTAAATAGACAATTACTAATGCCAGTTATTTAAAACTTTTTGTCACATGATCAGTGGTCACCCTAGTCCCTATTGTAGTTTACAATTTTACGTACATCATACTAATGTTATTATAAATGCGAAAGTGTGTTTGTTTGTTGGTTTGTCCTTCAATCACGCTGCAGCAGAGCTACGGATCGACGTGATTGTTTGCATGAGTATAGTTGAGGACCTGGAGAGTGACATAGGGTACTTTTTATCCCGGAAAATCAAAGAGTTCCCGAGGGATTTTAAAAACGAAATCTACGCGGACGAAGTCGCGGGCATGAGCTAGTTAAATTATAAACTAACCGATACTGTTCGGCGAGTTCACAATCTTGCGCCAGTTTACAATGTGACCAGTTCGTTTATGAACAAAATTTTTTTAAAATCTTACGGTGACATGTATATCATCTTAAGAGTGGGAAAAAAGCTGCTTTCATTCATGTGATGATTTGACCATTGCTCCAGACGGTCTCACCTCTGCCAGCTGCTGAACCTGAAAGGCAGGGTGGACCTCACCATGGCCCAACGGAGTACAGCCAGCGACGCGGTGGACCAACAACCAGTGTTGGACTATAATGGTAAGAGTTATAAATCTTAATATATATAAATTACTTGTCACGTTGTTTGTCCGCGATAGACTCCTAAACTACTTAACCGATTTTGATCAAACTTCGTAACTATCTGTAATTTGGTCCAACTTGAAAGATAGGATAGTTTTTTTGGATTAGGATAGTTTATTTGTTTTATTTATATAGATAAGTTGGCGGAACGAAGTTCGCCGGGTCAGCTAGTATACTATATACCTAGAATAAATATACTAGGTGTCAAGTCTCATCAGAAATTAGGAGATCCGTAGAACCGAAGTTACTGACATAGATTAACGAGCTGATCATAAATTGCCGCCATTTTTGTACTCTGAGCATTGGCGCTTTCGAGGTAAGGTGTTCTTTACTTTGATCACGTGATCAAAAAAAAATTCGTTGTCTGTAAAGTCGGTTTACGGACGATAGTTTTATGTGATAAGTGAACATCACGAAAAGAAACATTGTTCGTCATAAAGAAACATTGATCAAAAATTGCATACTTTTATGAATTGAATTGAATTATCATTATTTTGTATACAAAGGAGTTAATTGAAAATTACAATTTTGTCTAGTCGCAAGCCAACGCTTGGGTCAATCGTGCCTCTCTATCGCTTGTTCTGCGCTCTCGTTTGCACGTACAGGCTCAGGCGGAACGTGCCACTTTTTCGTGCGTACAGCCGGTGTTCATCGATTTATAAGACGTTATCACGTCAACATAACAGCGCCAAGAGATTTGAAAAATGGGGATGACAGTACACTGGACTGCGTTCCGTTTTAAACAGTAACCAGTATAGCAAACTAAAAAGGAACGGCTTCACAGTATACTGGATTGACGTCACACCTTGTGGTCACAGTATTAACGGAACATACATGAACTAAGTACTATTAGGCGACGTTTTCGCACAGGCGAATCGCCGCGCGATGCGCGGTGCGTCGCTCGCTCGGTCTCTCTCGCCCTCATACCTTGGCCGTATCGCGCGACGGCTCGAGCGACACGCCGAACCGCGCGCCGCGCGGCAATACGCCTATGCGAAAACGTCGCCTTAGGGATGAATTCCCGATACCATATGCTTAATAGTACATCGTTCATTTAGTACTTCATTCCTTGTGGACCTATTTAGTCTGTGATTCAGTCGCTAGGCTCCGAACTACTGTACTAATAGTACTAGTACATTCTTTGGAAGCGCTTCTTTTAATAACCGAGCATGATCAATAACTCGCAGTCGGCCTGTGGGCTCATGCTATCCACGTTTCCAGACTCGTCGTCGGACTCGGAGGCGGAGATGGGCGGGTTCGCGTCGGGCAGCGACCACTCGTGGGACGACGAGGACGCGGGGGGCGAGGGCGGCGCGGGGGACGGGGACAGCGACACGTCAAACGAATGATTCAAATATATATATTATTTTAATGTTCACTGCTGCTTTTTATTTTTATTTTACCACCTCTACCAAATTAGTTCCCTGACCTCTATATTTAATCTGTGATTAACACTGGAGAAGCTGTCATATTTTTCGGACCAACTTGATTGATGCCCTTTTGGAGCTGTAAACAGTTTACAGAGTGAGTGTATCTGGAACTAGATATTGCAAATGGCGCACCAACCTCTATATTAATCAGTAATCTATGATTTCATAACCGACCTCTATTTAGTCAATGATTTCATATGAAATCGTAGATCAATATTGTGGAGGTCGGTGCGCCATTTGCCACCATGATCCAAACTTCATAGTAGGTGATCATTCTTACCTTAATGGGGGGCACACGCAGAGAAACTTTCAGCTTCTATAAAATGACAAAGGTCTGAAAGGCATTGGCTCCCAGTCTATTACTCGAAGACGCCTGAACCGAATTTAGGAAATTCTTTTTTTTTCTTTGAAAGGGTATACTCCCCAGGTCCTATATAAATTTTATTGAAATAGGTCGAGCAGTTTTTAAAATATCACCAATAAATTATATTCTTTGTATAGTGTGTGTGACTAATGTAGTTAAGTGGGTGTTAGAAGTCGGTTATTAAATGATTTTAAGAAGTGAATTTTCTGCTCCTGTACTATTATGTTCGAACAGCAATAAAGTGATCTTTAAAGATTTCGTAAATTGAAGTAGTAAAATTAACTAATTTCATACTTTTACCCCAATACTTCCACAGAGCAAGTATTCCTGCAATGTAAAAGGTTCCCAGAAAACTTACCATAGTGTTTCTGACCCAGACTTGTGGCCCACGTTCACGAATCAAACTTCTGATACTTGTTCTAGTAAACTAGACTAACAAAAAAGTTAATCATAGTCAATCAAATAAAGTCGGGAGAAAAAAGATATTCAGTAGTAAATTGTTAAAAATGAGGTGAGTGAAAAATAAAAAAGATTTACTCATTCGCACCATCGTGTATTGCTCTTATAACTTAACATAAACTCATGTATTCGTCGAGTACAACTTATAAAACATTAAAGAAACGTCAACAAAGAATGGCAAAGTTAAACCATAGTATTTTTTTATTATTTTTATACTACTTTGAATTAAGATCTTTTATTAGAATTTGACCAATATTGCAGTACGTACGTACGTAGAATGAGAAATAGCTTTCTTAAAATAACCGGAAAGACGAACTTGAAATGACAAAACATCGCGCAGTGCGCATGTCTTGAATTGAATCGTCTCTCTCGTCTTGAATTCAGAAAGCTTATCAAGCTTTCTGAATTAAAAAATTACTTCTTAAATACCTAAAATTCGAATACAATGCGTCTTTACAATGAAGGTCCTAAACGAAATCCGTGGCCAGCGCTGAAGCGGCCAGACCGCGGTGTGGTGCGACCGCCACACGCGCAACGCTGTGAACGCTCGAGGCGATGTCTGGAGCCGAGGTGCACGGCACGGAATAATGAAGATATATTCTCCCGGCTCTTGGGTTATCTTGGTGAGAATTCACCCTCGTTCAATAACAACGTGGGTGGGATCATGCAAATAGCTGTTGGACAAAGCTTCTCAACTGCTTGGCGAAAGTCTACACTCTCAGTATCTGGCATGCCGTACCAAATTTTGGGTTTGCCACTGTGTAAAGCTGGAGACAGACTTGTGCCGTTTGTTTGTAATGTACCATTCGAGGCGATCTTGTTACAATATGACGACACAGACCGACTTGTAGCGTGTGTATGTAACGTATCATTCGAGCTCTTGGCCCAAGTGTGCTCCATTTCTGCTTGTGCGCTTGCGACTTACTCTCGCGATGACGCGACCTGCGCCGACTTGTAATGTCACACTCAGGGAATTCGCGAAAACCCCGACAGTCGAGTCAGAGTAGATACATAGAGTATGGAAACTACCTATAAACGTTCGAAACGGCTCACTCACACAAACATGCGCATCGACGAGACCAAATACCGGTCCTCAGTACTGACAGTCCCGCGAGGCCTGCTATTTGGCTCGTCGATGCGCATGTTTGTGTGAGTGAGGCCGTTTCGAGCGTTTGTAGGTAGTTTCAGTACTGGTTATAATTCTACTGTGGTCGAGTGGAGGATACTTCGCAAACTAATGTTACAAGTCGGTCTTAGGTTTGAGTTACAAAAACACGATTCATTACACCAAAATGTTACAAGTCAGTCTTCAGCTTAAGAATTCAATCCATGGTAGTCCGTGCGGGTCTCTGTGCCAGCAGTTTGTTGAAAAAGAAAACATTCCCAAGTGCAATATTGGCACCGTCGTCGAAACTACGGCTCCTGAAGAGCGCAGAATATTTGCGTCGTTGGTCCGAATGTTTTTCAAGTTTCACGGATGTTGGCTTATGGGGTCTGTTCCGTGTCGGTAGCGACATCGAAGCCAAAATCGTTGGTGTCAACCGAAGCTGTGTGCACGCATACGTGGTCCACGGCCTGTTGAACCGTCTGCCAGTAGACTGCTTCAATTGCATCCACCGTGGGCTCACCCATAGGGAAGAACAGTTGTTCTGCTGAGTTCAACCACTTTTCCTATCAATACTTCCTTTAGAACCGGAATTGAACCAGCCACTCCAATTGATACATCACATAAAGAGGCCTTAAAAAGGTTGGCTTGCTTGTTGGCTTATGGGGTCTATTCGGTGTCGGTAGTGACACCGAAGCCAAAATCGTTGGTGACAACCGAAACTAGTAGTATATACGAGTAGCGTAGATTTTGATAGAGAATTTTTATCGCTCTTATTCTCTATCAAAAACTAGGTATATGATAATAAAAATATGCATATGCATGTCTAAACAGTATCCCACAACCTGAGCATTTTTGTGGTTCACTTTACTAAAAAACTATCGCGCCTATAGATTTGTGCTTTAAGGTGAAAGACACGAGTCTGCCCGAGAAATTCAAATTTAATTTTTCGCAATTTGTAAACTAATAGGCTTATGGCCTTCTAATTGCGCCTGTGGAATTATCATCTTCACAGGTGTACATAAAAAATCTTTACTTAAAAGTGTCCAGTTTAAGAAATTAATCAAAATATCGACTAATTTGTGAGTAACTCACGTCCAACTCAGTATTTTGATTAATTTCTTAAACAGATGGCTGAAAAACAATCACCGGGGAAGCGTACTCCCCCGCGCCCCGCCCGGGTAATAAGGCCCCGCCTCGAAGCCCGTACCCTCTGTTGGCTTCGGCCAGAGACGACCCGTGCTGCTACTTATTACCCATTATAAAAACTACGCGAACCCTCACAAAGCCGCACGTAAAACAGATTTCTGGCGTGGTGAGGCATGCCGTGGCGACGCGTCGCCACGGCATGCGATGTTATATGTATACTTAGTGACATATTTAGTTCCTCTCACAATCTGTTCTTTTCTGCATATTACTTTTATTGATGTGAAACATCTATAGCCGCACGTAAAACAGATTTCTGGCGTGGTGAGGCATGCCGTGGCGACGCGTCGCCACGGCATGCGATGTTATATGTATACTTAGTGACATATTTAGTTCCTCTCACAATCTGTTCTTTTCTGCATATTACTTTTATTGATGTGAAACATCTATAGCCGCACGTAAAACAGATTTCTGGCGTGGTGAGGCATGCCGTGGCGACGCGTCGCCACGGCATGCGATGTTATATGTATACTTAGTGACATATTTAGTTCCTATCACAATCTGTTCTTTTCTGCATATTACTTTTACAAAATAATGTCGATGTTTCACATCTGCCAGGTGTCCCACGACGGCTCACAATTTTTTTGCTAGTAATAGACTACATTTTCTCTGAATGTGCGAGAGAGCGATGCCAAATGTAAGCAAAAATTATAGTCATTGGTTGGTCAAGTGGTACGTTAGGGGTCGAAATATTTTCGCCCGACGATATGCATATACATAGTGTTCACGTTGATGTTGCTGTACAAACTTTTTGAATTGGCTTTTTAAGGCCTCTTTATGTGATGTATCAATTGGAGTGGCTGGTTCAATTCCGGTTCTAAAGGAAGTATTGATAGGAAAAGTGGTTGAACTCAGCAGAACAACTGTTCTTCCCTATGGGTGAGCCCACGGTGGATGCAATTGAAGCAGTCTACTGGCAGACGGTTCAACAGGCCGTGGACCACGTATGCGTGCACACAGCTTCGGTTGACACCAACGATTTTGGCTTCGGTGTCGCTACCGACACGGAACAGACCCCATAAGCCAACATCCGTGGAACTTGAAAACCATTCGGACTAACGACGCAAATATTCTGCGCTCTTTAGGAGCCGTAGTTTCGACGACGGTGCCAATATTGCACTTCGGAATGTTTTCTCTCACAACAAACTGCTGGCACCGAGACCCGCACGGACTACCATGGATTGAATTCTTAAGCTGGACACTAACTTGTAACATTTTGGTGTAATGAATCGAGTTTTTGTAACTCAAACCAAAGACCGACTTGTATTGTAACATTAGTTTGCGAAGTATCCTCCACTCGACTGTCGGGGTTTTCGCGAATTCCCTGAGTGTGACATTACAAGTCGGCGCAGGTCGCGTAATCGCGAGAGCAAGTCGCAAGCGCACAAGCAGAAATGGAGCACACTTGGGGCCAAGAGCTCGAATGATACGTTACATACACACGCTACAAGTCGGTCTGTGTCGTCATATTGTAACAAGATCGCCTCGAATGGTACATTACAAACAAACGGCACAAGTCAGTCTCCAGCTTTACACAGTGGAAAACCAAAAATCTGGTACGGCATTCCAGATACTGAGAGTGTAGACTTTCGCCAAGCCGTTGACTTGCTTTGTCCAACAGCTATTTGCATGATTCCGCCCTCGTTGTTATTGAACGAGGGTGAACTCTCACCAAGATAACCCAAGAGCCCGGAGAATATATCTTCATTATTCCGTGCCGTGCACCTCGGCTCCAGACATCGCCTCGAGCATTCACAGAGTTGCGTGTGTGGCGGTCGCACCACACCGCGGTCTGGCCGCTTCAGCGTGGGCCAGGGAGTTCGTTTAGGACCTTCATTGTTAAGACGGATAGTCGTCGAATTTTATTTAAGAACCAATTTTTGAATTCATTGTGCGCGCCTGTCATTACAAGCTTCCTACTTTGTTCATTTAGTTTTTAAGCTGCCTCATTTTTGATCGATCAGACCAAAAAGGAGGCAGGGCGAAAATATTTCAGACGGTAGATCCCTAACGTACCACTTGACCAACCAAAATGATGACCATTATTGCAATTATTGTAAAAATCTCGGATAATTTTGACAAAATGTGGTCTATTATTATCTTCAACTAACTGTTACAGTTAAACTACGGATATTTTAGACATGCATATTTGTAGGCCGACTTGCACCAACCTGCTTAATCAAGTTTAATTAAATTTTGTACTGCTGTCACTTTTTGACAATACTATTTCAGGGTTGACATGAGAAGGACAGGTACCTATAGAAAATTTAACTAAACATGATTAAGCAGTTTGGTGCAAGTCAGCCTTAATATCATATACCTAGGTTTTGATTAGATTATAAGAGCGATAAAAATTCTCTATCAAAAGGGGTTGTTTCAAATGTATATGGAGCCTGGGCCAGATATTTGTACAGTCTTTTAAAATGTTCGGGTTCATGAAATAGTGATTATTTTTTGTTTATTTCTCAGGAAAAGGGAAATTATTTTGCAAAATAAAAGCGCAACAATATGGCATCCTTTTTGACAGTGACACATACCTACAAGAGTCATGATGACATTTGACAAAAATAATTGTTGTTGATTTTGTTTTAACTTTCTGGCTTTATTTCGTACCAGTTCAGCACAATGCACTTCGCCAATGCCACATTGAATGGAAGAGCCACAGTGGGGATGTTAAAAGATGACGATGCTATTTTGATAAAACTGCAGTAGGAGGGGCCAGGGGATTGGCAGCAATTGACATTTGAAAAATGAGATGGCATTGAGATGACGTAATGTCATTACAAGCATAAATATCAAGAGCAGATGGATGAACTCTGAGAGTTGCTATTGTATATATGTAATACTTTGAAAAATATTAATTAAAAATATATGATTTCTGAATCTAAATGGTTTTTAAAAGTACTGCGTCTTCTAATCTCTTTTTTTTTTTTAATTATGATTTATGATGACATATTTATTCATAATAGAATAGGTAATTACTAAACTGAAAAATCACTCCCTTCACAATGCACTTCTTAAATCAAATCACTTTCGACATTCAAAACGTCATTGCCATGAAAAGCATTGCCAGTAGGGATGACATCACCATCAAAGTAAAATAAACCATAACAGTATTCTAATTATCTAACTCAGAGCTCAATTTCGTGTATCTATTCTTATACATTTACGTAACGAAAACGCTCCAAATTAAAATAGTCTGTATTGAATTAGTGACTTTAAATCGATACTTCTATGGTTCATTTTACTTTGATGCTAATGTCATAGTTAACTATTACGATCAAACAAATTAAATATGGTTGAGCGAAGCAATGGCTGGGTCATGCGTCATGCTCGTGAACGGGTGCCACCGGCGGGAATGGGGCTACTTTATGTCTGCCCATCTTAAGATGCATTTGATGTCTGTATGCATTTTTGGAACTTTCCTCATTGTGGAAACACTGCATATATAGCATAGTATTTACTGTATTGTAAATCTGTTTTGAAAAGAGCAACCGCCGAGATTCTTGCTGGTTCTTCTCGGCAGGAAAGGCATTCCGAACCAGTGGTAGATTCATTGATTATTCAAAAGCACTTGTAAGTTTATTTGAATAAAAAATATTTCTATTTCTATTTCTAAATAAAACTCAGTCTAACCACACAGTTATAAAAAACTTCCGTCACAGGTAACGGTCGACGACGGCAAACTTGGAATGAACGGGTTGTATGGATGAATTTACGGCATGTCAGAGTGTTGACGTATCGAGAGGTGGGTGGTGTTTTAAACCATCCACTTTAGGAGGGTAATTTTAACCCATTTACAAAATCCTATTACACTAATATTAAGTTAACCCTACGTCTTCTTCGGTGGGGGTCTGAATATACCCACAACTACGGCGTGGTCTCGTTCGTAGGGCTCCAAGGTCAACTGTTCCTGAGGTTTCAGTTTATCCGCTTGCAACTTCTTAACTTCCGCCGCGAACACCGCCTCCGGCTGTGCTGTCGAGTCTATACACGATGCCTGGAAATTAATGTACAATTGCGTTATATAATTATGTATAAATGATTGGGAGTGTGGTATTTAGGGGGAAACCTCAGTGAGAGAGTTCAATTCATATCAACATGAAAGATTTAGTTAGTTCTGTTTAATCATCACGGGAAATCGATAAGGTAGGTCGAAAACGGCGGTTTTATGCAGCAATACAATCGCCAAACGATCGCGATACCGTCGTAGAATCCAGCGACTCGTTTGATGTCGTCGGTCCACCTAGTGGAGGTCTGCCAACAGCGCTTTCCGGTGCGGGGTCGCCCAACACCTTGGGACCCCAACGACAATCAGCTCTTTTTCACTTCAGTTTAGCGACTTGCTAAGCTATGCCGGTGACTTTGGTTCTACAGATCTCCTCATTTCTAATTTGATCTCAAAGGGATACTTCGAGCTCACTCCATCGCCCGCCGAGTGACCCTAAGCCTTCTTATGAGGCCCTAGATAGCCACCATGTCTCTGATCCGTAAGTCATCAATGGCAACACGCAATGTTCGAAGACTATAGTCTTCAGGCACTGAGGGATTTTGGACGAGAAGACATCTCAAAGCTTCCCGAACGCTGCCCAGTCGAGTTGATTTTCGTGGTTGATTGAATATTTACTTAATAACAATTGATTATATTACAAAAGTACATTACCTTAATGGATATAACAAAATGTCCACCGTTCTTCAGGAAATGCTGTGCGTTCAAACTAACAATTCTAGCTTGATCGGGCTGCGCCACATCAGCAAATATTGTATCCACCATGCCAACAAGCATTCTGTAAAAAAAGATATATCGCTTTTGATGGTTTTTCTAATAAACGATAGTCGGAAAATAGAGATAGGTATGGTCAGAGAGAGAGTTCAAATAAGACTTCAACATGAAAGATTTAGATCACTATGTTTGTATTCATCATTTTTCATTAGTTTATTAAGAAATTGCAGAACAAATGATTTTGAGACTCATTTCTTGGTTAATCAACATAATGTACAAAACGTTTAGTACTGAAAGATACACAAATGCGCGAACTATTCATACAAATCTTTTGTGCACATTGTCAACAATTATCGTCATATTTCAACCAATTTACACAAAACTTTAACAAATTATACACTAAAGCCTTCCTTCCTTCTTCATCTAAATTTTTTTTTACTATACTTAGTTATATTTCAAAACTTCATCAGCAACCCATCAACGACTTACTACTGACTGCAGTTCTCCTTTCAGAGAAGGGTTATAGGCAATAGTCCACCACACTGGCCCAATGTGGATTGGTGGACTTCACACACCTTTGAGAACATTATGAAGAACTCTCAGGTGTGCAGTGTGTGTCTCTTTCCTCATGATGTTTTCCTTCACAGTTGAAAATAGAATAGAATAGAAATGTTTTTTATTCAAATAAACGTTTACAAAGTACTTTTGAATTGTCGATGAGTCTACCACTGGTTCGGAATGCCGTTCCTGCCGAGAAGAACCAGCAAGAAACTCGGCAGTTGTTCTTTTCAAAATACTTTTACAATATACTTAATAGATATTATTCTATGTATGCAGAAAAGCATAGGTAATTATTTCTCATTATAATTCAACACATGTTAAGACGGGCAGACAGAAAGTAGCCCCATTGCCGCTGGTGGCACCCATTCACAAGCATGACGCATGACCCAGCCATTGCTTCGCTCAACCATATTTGAGCTTGTGATATAATATAATATCATAAACACACTTAACTTACAAAAGCCAGAGTTGCATGCCCGGGATCAAACCAGCAATTCCCTGAATAGGAGACCACAGTACTAACCACTAGGCTATCACTATTTGAAAACTTACCTATATTTAAGTGGATGTCTAGCGTCTTCAATAATAGGAATTATATTGGTCCTCTTCTTCGCTACATTTATTAAGTCTCTTCCAGATCTGTGCGAGAATTCCACTGCATACACCAACCCTTCCTGATGAAAATAAAATTTGTTTCAGTATGTTCTGTTATATGGGTGAGAGTAGGGTCGAAATGGGTGCAATCAGAAGTGGGTGTGTGGATATAGTCTTCACGAATAGGTCAAGATTAGAGGGACCACAATCATCATTTGAGATATATGACATATTTTAAAACATTTTTGGTTATAGTTAGGCAACATACTTAATGATTGTTTGCTGCAACACGTATCTCAAAATCCTGATTTTTTTTTTAAAAATAGTTTTGAAATCTTAGTTTTTGACATTTTACAGAAAAGTCTTGTGCAAGTTTTACTTTTCAAATAATGTATTCATAGAGCATGAAATAGATTCTTCCTACATTTCTAGTTAAAATCACTACTTTTTTGAGATAAAACATTGTTGCAACAAAGGAGTGTTATAGACACTATAATATTTATTATATTTATTTGTGCAGATTTTTTTTTTTACTTTTTTTTTAGGCCGAGGTCGCACTGGTAAGGCGACTGCGACGCGACGGCGATTTTGTTGAAACAAACTCCTATAAACAATTGGGGGCGGCCGCATCAGATAACGTCGCACGTAATTTTCAATAAGTTCAATACGCGACGTAAGCGCGATTCGCTAGTTTATCGCCGCTGCAATGCAGACACACAGTTTATCGCGTCGCGTCGCCAGTGTGGCCGCGGCCTTACAAAATTCTAAAGCGAAATCAAAACTAACCCATTTAAAGGTCTCAAGTTCATTCTGATTTAAGAGCCATACTTACAGGGCCAACAATATCAGAGACATGGCTGACAGTAGTTCCACTGGCCGCTCCCAGGTACAAAACCCTGGACCCTGGAGGCATGTGTATAGCATCCACTCCACCCATGATAGCTGCAGCCAATTTCGACCTGAACGGATTCCACACCCTGTATTCGATTTTCTCTCCTTCACTCTGAAATGGGTTTTTTAAGTTTTATGCATGTTCCTAATGGGTGAGTATCATATAATAATGGGTGCAATCAGAAGTGGGTGTGTGGATATAGTCTTCACGAATAGGTCGAGATTAGAGGGACCACATTCATCATTTAGGGTTTTCATAGATTTCTTTAAAAATCTTGTGCTATAGCATAAGTTAGTTAGGTTAATTTTATTGTTTACTAGCTGATGCCCGCGACTTAGTCCGCGTGGATTAAAATAGTCTTTAAAATCACTCGGGAACTCTTTGATTTTCCGGGATAAAAAGTAGCCTATGTCACTCTTCTGGTCCTCAACTACTTATACCCATACAAAAAATCAAGTCGATCCGTGGCTGTTGCGGCGGCGTGATTGAATGACAAACCAACAAACAAACACACTTTCGCATTTATAGTATAGTATGAAGTATGATTTGGCTATCCAAAGGGGCAATGCTGCCAGCATTTTGGATACAATGCCGCGCTGCAAAGAAATCTATCATACTAATATTATAAATGCGAAAGGTGTGTTTGTTTGTTTGTTCTTCAATCACGCCGCAACAGAGCTACGGATCGACGTGATTTTTTGCATGGGTATAGTTGAGGACCAGGAGTTACATAAGCTATTTTTTCCCTAGGGATTTTGAAAACTAAATCCACGCGGACAAAGTCGCGGGCATCATCTAGTAAGGTTATAATTTAATTTAGAAACAATTTAATATTAATTTTGTTTGTGTAGTGATGGGACAAAGAAAAGAAAATTTTATTTTATTTATTAAACATACATTATATTTTATTTATTAAACGTATAGTTCTTGCAATTCACGAGGGCGACTGACTTATGGTTGTGTGTGAGTCGTATCTGTATAAGTGTGAGCGAGCGCAATGCTCGCGACTGCCCGCTCCCACCTAGGCTTTGACAGGACCGCGCACACTTATGCAATGTGCATACGAAGTAACCACGAGTAAAGCTCACTCGCCTTCGTGAATTGCAAAAACTGTACATATGTTATATATAATAATAAATAAATCAGTAAATAAATAATAAAGCTTTTTATTTCCATTATTACATTTAACACATAAATAATACAAATGAAATAATACTAGTTTCCTGGTTATCTTCAGTCAGTAATAATGGACCCCTTATTATGGGTATAAGCCTCCTCCAATTTTTTCTATTTATTTCTGACAAAACATACAAGCCTAAAATAGTATTAATTTAAATTCAAATTTATTTTTAAACTTTGAACTAATAAGTCAACTAAATAGTTTGGCACCCTTTGGGTACGGAACCCTAAAAAGTACTTAGATGTGTCTATCTTTGTAACATGCTATGCAAAGAGTCTGATTACACTTGCCACAAAAAGTTTTAATTTTTTTAACTTTCTTTTTTGCTTCTTCGTACTTCAATGTCTGTCTCAGTTTTTCATAGCACAGTGCACAATTTCTTCTTTTTGTACCCCTTTCAAGGAGGTGTCCAGAAGTTATGAATATGATTTTACCGGCATTTTCTGTAATTAAAAGTTTATTAGGATTGTGTTATTTGTGTTTAAATGCATGCCTCACCCCACAGCATAAAAACATGTTAGTGAATTAACATAGCACAGACAGCAGGACAAAAAGCCATAGACAAGAAAAGAAGAACATAACACATTAGTAGATATGAAGTGAAAACCGTTACCTAATCAGCCCCACGATTGTCTAAAAGTTGCCGATCAAAATAGTATTCATTTGATGGCATTAGCGTCAAAGTAAAATAAACCATAACAGCATTGAATTAGAGCTCAATTTCGTGTATGCATTGTTATACGTTTTGGTATGTACGATACGCTCCATAACGCTCCATGTTAAAATAGGTTGTACTGAATTTGTGACTTTAAATCAATACAAGTCAAGGAATATTTTACTTTGACGCTAATGCCATCAAATAAATACGATTTTGATCGGCAACTTTTAGTCAATCGGGGGGTGACCATGAATATGAACAACTTTTGTTCTAAGAGTATTGAACACTTATTCGCCAAAAAGCAAGCAAAGTAAAGTATAGCAATAGAGAAGAGCAAGGAAAGTATTAGATAGTCTTAAGTCAGGGATGGCTGCGCCCTCCAGTATGTGACATTCGGCAAGATATAAGACAGAGATAAAAGTTGTTGTCCTCAGCAATCAGCATAATTATAATAAATAATAATAATAATAAATAAATCGTTTATTTCCATCATTATACAGAAATATAAGTATACAAGCCACTGTCTACAAGATAGGTAAGCTACATTTTTGTTTTGAAAAGAGCAACTTCTGAGTTTCTTGCCAGCTCTTCTCAGCAGAATCAGCAGTAGATTCTTGACTTGTCATAATAGCCACAAGTTGGCCAACATGAAATAAATAATTTTGAATTTTTTTGAATTTTATTATTAGTTAAGTACTTACTCTCAGGGCAAATTATCTTTTCGGTTAATGATTCAATTACTGCTTCCGTAAAAACTTTCTCTCTCTCTTTATCATCCTGAATTAATACTCCATACCTACTTTTCAAATCCATTTCAGGCCTTTTTTAAATGGTGTATAATAGGAAGTCATTTGATCACTATAGTCCACCCCTATTTATTGTTATTGAAGGTTATGAACTTATGACACAAGTTGGTTTTATTATATTATTTTCTTTTGTTTTTCTGTTCATTTTGCCCGCGTTGACTAGCATAATATCTTTGTCCGCTTTACATGTACTATTTAGATACCATTAGAAGTGGCCTTTTATCTACCCATTTAATAACTTTGACGCCATTTTTGTTAATAGCTCCTTTTATTTGTAAACCTCTGCTGTTTAATCTTAGCATACCACAATAAAGGGTCTGGCGAGTTAAGTTGTTCTGCTAAATCAATTGAGGAATAGAAATTATCTGCAATAACTGCACGAGATTTCTCTAAACCTTTAATTAGTTTTAGCACTATGACTTGACTATTTCTTTCAGGGCCATTTTCAACCTTTCCAGAATAAATTATCGAATTATGTGTATCCTTCTGGAGTACACGTTTTATATATTTTGACGCCGTATTTATGAGTTTTGTTCTAAATATATTGTTTGAAGGAAAGCCGACCACGGCATGGTATCATTGATTCGTCTATTACCAAGTATTTTCCGGGAGTTAGCACTTCTTGAAATTTTTTGTTCAGCATGACCTATAGTCATTTATATGAGGCACTTTGTTAAGACCCATTACGAGTAATATTCCTACAAATTGACGCATTTCTGTAGCTTTCCATGCCATAGCAGAGATTTAGTTTTCATTTCGTTTTTATCATGCTTTTCAGAGTCATATTTCAATGAACATATTTTATTAGCTTGTGTTATAATATTTTCAATGATTTCATCAGTTAAAAACAAAGAAAAAATGCCTTCAGGCGTAGTATTTTCTATTGGAATATCAATAGTACTACTATCTAAAGTACACTCTTCTAAATCAGAAGTAAAATCTGTAATATCTTCGCATTTACTTTCGTCGCCGTTGTTTTGTGCATGTTCTACGATTACGTCATCATTTATAGTTGATAGCTCTGAAACAACTTCACTAGGAGAGTATTCATCACTATTGACAGAGTCAAAATCGTGATCTTCACTGCTTTCTTCTTCCTCGTCATCTGCTTGTTCATGCTCCTCTGTTTCTTACTCCCTCTCTGTTACTTCCTCTCAGTCTCTTCTTTTCTCTGTTTCATCCACCTTCTCTTTCTGTCTATGGTTTTCCTCAATTATCTGTTTTTCCTTGCTATTGCCGTTTGTTTCTTTTTCAATTGTAATTTCATCTAGGTTTTCGTTTTCTTTGCCATTATTGGTTTCTTTTATTTTTTGAGGTTTTTTGGTATTTAGTCTTATCATATTTTTGAGTATTTTGATTATAGTCATAACTTTTGATAGAATCTTGAGATAA
The DNA here is from genome assembly GCA_029955525.1 of Oeneis ivallda. Taxonomy (NCBI): domain Eukaryota; kingdom Metazoa; phylum Arthropoda; class Insecta; order Lepidoptera; family Nymphalidae; genus Oeneis; species Oeneis ivallda. The sequence continues at coordinate 3,960,077 of JARPMR010000029.1, forward strand.
GTCTTCAAAATAATAGGTAAATGTAAAACGCCTATTTACACCTTCCCAAAGATTTTTCATTTCTATTTCTTCATTATTTTCTTGTTTGTGTTGTGGAACTATTGATTCAGTGGCCTTTTTTCATTCTTCGGCAGATGCCGAGAAGACCTTGCCATATTGACTTTCTTCTACATTCATCAACATTCAGTTCAAGATCATGCATTAAGTTTAGAGCATGACAGATTGTTTAGTGAAGGGCTGCATTTTCTTGAGCTGTAATACATACTTAATCTGTCCAGAGAGGATGAGCAAGGTGAATAGTTATTTTTTTGCTTTCAAGAAATTCTCAGTGGTAGTATGTTTGCCTTTTCTTTCATTAATCGCTGAAATGCAAAAATAGTTACAGATGGTGGTGAATATTAAACATAAGCTGAAAATCTGGCTTTGCTCAGGTAAAATGTACGGAATCATAATGATAGCAACTAATTCAGTTGTAGTACATAGTTATTTATTAAGTTTTCTCTGTAGCTAACGCATTGTCTGTCAGTCAGTGAAACACAGTATATTTTTGAATATTCTGACGGTTTGAAAAGTCAGAGGTGAGTATCCGGGATCGAACCTGAGTGTGCGACCCCCCCCCCCCCCCCCCCATAAGAGACCACAGTCCTAACCACTAGGCTAACAGCCTATCACTGCTTCATCTGCACTGCAATACCACCCCATTCTACCCCATCATTCTACCCTAATCCACCCCAGTCTACCCTAATCCACCCCAGTCTACCCTAATCCATCCCATTCTACCCTATTTCACCCAATTCTACCCCAATCCACCTACCCTATTCTGCCTCATTTTACCATATTCCACCTGTTCCCTATTCTACCTATTCAGTCTCTTCAGATTACCTCTTACATACAAACTTTACTTCTTTTTAATATTAGTACTAATAAATAAAATAAAATAATTACTGATATAAATATTAATTGGATTATACTTACTTTGTGATGAGACAGGTTTGAGAACATGAAGTTTCGTTCCACTGGGGCTCATGCAAATGTCACTGCCAGAACTCTCATTTATTGTTCGCTTAGGAAAAAATTCTTCATCTATACTGTTGCTAAAAAAACTTTTGTATCTTCGGTACAGTGAAGGTATCTCTGTACAGTGCAACAACAGGCCGGTAAAGGTCATCCGCCAAAATAGGCCCACCCGCGCCGCCGCAGGGGATGGAAATTGTTTATGTTCTATGCGGTGGGGGTCAAAAAGGCCCGACACGATATTTTTATGCCTCATTTCTAAACTTTTAGTCACAAACAGAAACAGAACTTTATTTGTTTCTGTTGAACTCTTAGTCACAAGCCGAAAACTATATTTGTTTCTGTCGAACTCTTAGTCACAAGCCGAAAACTATATTTGTCTCTGTCGAACTCGCCAAAATGACAAAGTTACATGTTCCACACCAGAGAGAGGAACCTGGTTTTTGCTGCACGCACACAGCTTAAGCACCGCGTAGGGCCGATAATGGGTGATCCGCAGTGAACGTGTTTAGATATTATGCTACAACTTAATTAGCACAAATAGGTTATTAATGGAAGAAAAGAATCATTGATATTAAGTTATTATAGATATAGACATTATGAAGAACACTATACGAACCTCAACAGATATCCTCTTCTCTCCATAAACTTCTGAACCAGGTACCAAATTCTTAGTAACCAACGCATCTTCCTTGCCCCTCGCTATGAAAACTCCGGCATGTCTAGAAAATATAATATCATCGTTAAATAGGGTATTAGGTGTGAGAAATGTTTTTATGGGAATGTATAGTCAGTAATTGAAGCTGTCTTCAAGCATTCGCATTCAGAAGAACGAAAGTTATGTGTTTAACATCATTTAGATGGAAAAATAGAAAAGTGAGAGAGTGTTCTTTTTATTATTATTTATATCTAAATGATGCCTGCGACTTCGTCCGCATGGATTAAGGTATTTAATTCCCGCGGGAACTCTAAAATTTTCCGGGATAAAAGTAGCCTGTGTTAATTCTGAAATTTGGAATGGAGATAGCTCATACCCATGTATGAGCTATCTCTATGTGCTCCGCCCATTTCCACTTCAGTTTCGCGACTCGCTGAGCTATGTCGGTGACTGGTTCTCTTACGGATCTCATTTCTGATTTGATCTTGCAGGGATACTCCTAGCATAGCTATCTCCAAGTCTCCATCCCGCTGAGTGACCCTGAGCCTTCTTATGAGGCCCACATTTAGCAGGAAGAGAGGGGAGGTTAGGGAATCGGTTGACAAGACATTATTTGTCAAAGAATAATGGACCTTGAAAGAACTACTCCAATAAACTCTATGACACTTACTATTACTATTTATAATATTACTAGCTGACCCCGCGAACTTCGTACCGCCAACTTATCTATATGAATAAAACAAATAAACTATCCTAATCCAAAAATTCGGCCAAGTGCGAGTCGGGCCTCGCTCTTTTAGGGTTCCGTTTCCTTGTACCCATGGAAATATTTTAATTTAATTTTTTCAATTTAATTTAATTTTTATTATTTGTTGTTATAGCAGCAATAGAAATACATAATATGTGAAAATTTCATCTGTCTATTACGGTTTACGAGATACAGCCCGCTGACAGACGGACGGACGGACAGCGTAGGCTTAGTAATAGGGTCCCGTTAGTACCCTTTGGGTACGGAACCCTAAAAACTATCCTATCTTTCAAGTTGGACCAAATTACAGATAGTTACGAAGTTTGATCAAAATCGGTTAAGTAGTTTAGGAGTCCATCGCGGACAAACAACGTGACACGTACTTTATATATATTAAGATTATATTTATTTACTCACCTGTGTGGTTCAATAATAACTTGCTTCCCTCCCTTAAAGCCACCCCTCGCTGGACCACCGCGACCTCGCCCTGATAAAATGCTACATATAAATACATAATACAATCATTAAAATCAAGAAAAAGTAAACTTATAGTTTTCAGAAGTGGGTGTGTGGATATAGTCTTCACGAATAGGTCAAGATTAGAGAGACCATAGTCATCATTTATGGGTGAGCAAAGCAACAGTTGGATAATGCGTCATGCTCGTGAACAGGTCCCACGGGCGGGAATGGGGCTACTTTCTGTCTGCCGATCTTAACATTATTATAGTATAGTACCTATTGTAAGCTGTATGCGAAATGTATGTAACTATATTTTGTGTGTGAAGCTTCCATTTTAAACATGCTACAACAATTTATGAATTATCATTTATATACTAGCTTTTGCTGCATGGAGTGTGGCCTTTGTCATTCTCCAAACAGTCATACCAAAGCAAAAGATCATCTATCTTTCCATTGCTGTGTGATTGAAGGATGGATACACCTTCACATTAACTAGAATATTTGGAAGAATAATATATTAAATCAGCCCCTTTAGAATTAAAGAGACATATTTTGAAATTTTTAGATTTCACTTTAGGGTCATGGACTTTTATATCAAATTATCTAAATTATAATACCTTTACTATAAATCTTATTACATTAGACTCTAATACAATAGAATCGATAAAGTTGGCTATGCAAGGATGTTTTATGACCCAAAGGCAAAATCCCACAAAATAGGTCTCTTTAATTCTAATGGTGCGACATGTATTTATTACATTTCCTTATTCCATCAAGTGTGGCCTCCAGTTTTTTGGCTTTGTCCCCACCAGGATCCAAAACTAAGACCTCCCCCACTTGTAAGACAACAGCGAGGAAGTTACTTGAGCAAGGAAGTTCTAGAGAAGTTCTTGAGAGTGAAGCAATGGCTGGGTCATGCGTCATGCTCGTGAACGGGTTCCACCGGCGGAAATGGGGCTACTTTCTGTCTGTTCGTCTTAACATATTGTTTTCAATTATAATTAGATATAATTAGGTATGTTTTTGTGGACCTTTGTTGTGGAATTTTGTGGAACTTCCCCTCATTGTGGGAACACTGCATACATATAGCATAATATCTATTATATTGTAAACATGTTATGAAAAGAGCAACTGCAGAGTTTCTTGCTGGTTCTCGGCAGGAACAGCATTCCAAACCAGTGGTAGACTCATCAACGATTCAAAAGCACCTGTAAAAAAGTTTATTTGAATAAAAAAAATTTCTATTCTATTCTACATGAGGTAGTTACTTGAGTACGTACCTCCACCACCCCTGGCTCCGAAGCCGCGCCCGCCGCCGCCGCCCCGCTTTTCAAACCGGCCGCCGCCGCCACCGCCCCGGCCGCCACCGAAGCCCCCTCGGTCGCCTCTGAATCCACCACGGCCGCCTCCACCTCTGCCACGCGAGTTATTGAACTCTGTGAATATTTAAAATAGATGAATCATATTTTACTTACACTTTTGATAAGGTGAAAAAATTGGCACCTTCTTAATCAACCAACTAGCTGATGCCCGCGACTTCGTACGCGTAGATTTAGTTTTAAAAATCCCTCTGGAAATCTTTGATTTTCCGGGAGAAAAAGTAGTCTGTCACTCTCCAGGTCCTCAACTGTACCCATGCAAGAAATCACGTCGCGGCGGTTTGTTGCGGCGTGATTGAAGGACAAACCAAAAAACACACTTTCGCATTCATAATATTAGTATGGTAGACGCCCACATCTGGACATACGTCTCTTGCATGGACTTCCACAGGGCTCGGTCTTGCGCCACCAGTATCCAGTGGCTCTTTGACTCTTTAGTCCACCTCGGTTTGCCAGCACTGCACTTGCCGATGCAAATAATTGACCCCAATATGTCAAATATTTATTATCATTTGTTTTTGATTTTTTGGCATTATGTGCATCTCAAGCTGATCTCAAGCAATATCACTTGCTTTAATAGTGCAAAAAAGCTGGAAACCTCCAAAGGCAAGAGAACTCCTAAGGCATACCCTTAGGAGTTCTCTGTAACGTTTTCAGAGGTGTGTAAAGTCTGCCAAGCAGCACTTGGTGCCAGTGTGGTGGACTACGGCTGAACCACCAAATGAGAAGCATTTGAGAGCAGACCTGTGCCCAGTTGGCTAACGTGGTTAACTAACAAAACGGGCAGTCACCGCCTAATCCTATAACTGAACTACTATCCTAAAACTGAAATCCTACTTTACGTCACTTATGATCATTTATACACAACGTGTTCTACTGGCATTAATGTTCTGTCGGATAATGGGGATGCCCCGTCGCTCACGTCCGCAGGAACTACCTTTCACTTCCCTGCACGTGTCCTCCAGGTGGTGCTAAACGAGCGACGAACTAGACGACAGAACATAAAAAAAAAGCGCCATACGATTAAAAAAAAAAATGTTCTGTATTTAATGTACCTAGATTTAACTTTGTTAGCTTATATTACAAACCCAAGTGGTTTTCTGATGCTAGCTATTTATTCACAAAACTTTTATGTACAAATAAATAATTGCGAAAAAAAATCCAGGGACAAAAATAAGAATTGTATCAATTTTTACCATCACTACTTGGTTATGGGAATTATTGTTAACTATGCAGGTATATAGTGGAATGGGAAGGAGTGGATATTTATAATATCAGCTTTGGGTGTATATCCAAAGATAAGCCTATGAATTTGAAAAGGGCATCTTGACAGGGGCGTTTCCCAACGCTCCTGAAAGGTAAGATAATTCGCAATCCTAATTTACGGCTCTCGACAATGAATTATAGGAACAAATAAAGCTACCACTTTTTAGGTTAACTACTATGAAATCACGATTTTTGAAAAAAATTATAAGTAAATTATACAGAAATCATTTCCCTGTGAAGGAATAGTACTTCGTTTCATTTTGAACATGTATTTCTGCTGTAATGTTCTAAGTTGTCTGCTGCTAAGGCGTTTCTAAAAAACCCCACGCGTGGACAGAAACCGTCAACACAAAACTAACCTATAATAAATTAGATAAAACTTTATTTTTAGGTAATATTTGAAATAATTGTGATTGATATGGCTAATAACTTACTCAAATAGCAATATAATCATTCCTATAATACAAATAATACAATGAAATCAGCAAAAACCACGCGGAAACGCACGTGTCGTACGCCTTGCGGTAAGTACATATAAAAACAAAAAAAAAATATTTTTATTCACCTGGTTTTCCCATATTGTGAAATTTCTAGATTAACATAAGAAAGTTAATCACACTAAGCTAAGAAAGTGAATACTATTTTTAATTTTTACAAATGGACGGCGCGGGGCGCCCAAAGCGCTCGCGTCTTGTCGCCGCCGCCGGAAATGATGCCATTTTGAATTTGAAAATTGAAAGAAAGCATGGTGGACTGCTGAGTGCTGTGGTGACAGCAGTGTTGCCACTTGCCAGCACAGACAGCTACCATGGAGCTACTGTGCCATGACTGTGCCAGCTACCATTATAGACCATGAAAACTAGCTACTATTTTCTATTTTTGTCATTTTCAGTAAAAGCCTAAAATCGGAAAACAATGGAAAGCTGCCTAATAAGAACTGTCAAACCCGCAATACTTCATACATGCTGCTGATAGTTCTAGTTATGCTGGTTTGTTAAAATGCTGATTTATTCTAGTTAACAACTGAACAATGAACAGACTGACATACATAGCCATTGAGATAGAGAATAGCACCCCTAGAACCTTGCAAATAAGCCTGATTTTGACCACTAAAGTAATGTAATAATTAGGTACTTTACAACGGCAAACTTTAATATGTGACCTTTAACATCTTTCGAGACGTATCGTGATATACATTATTACTAAAGTCTCAAAGACCAAATTCACTAATTGAGTGAACAAATCGACCGAGTTAATAAGTATAACACAGCACAGAACACTATTACTCCTAGCTGAGTGATAAAACATTGTGATTAGTGCTGGGCAATTATACGGATAAATACTCAAAATTGATGAATACTCATAAATATCCGTTACTTATAAGGGTCGCAGCAGAGCGCAGAATAAATAGATTAAACTGTAATATTTTAATAAACTAAAACTTACAATATTATAGGAGATAAAGGAGGGTACCCAAAAAAAATGAATCCGAGCGTGCGCACGAACAACACCGAGCCGATCTACGAGACGGGAGAGGCGACGATGGAGCCACATGGAGCGATCGTGCGTCGGCCTTATAAGCGCAGCGTGCTATTTGTTCGCCCTCTTTTATTGGGACGCGCGTACCGTCAACATCTCTTAATCGTGATGGGGATCACGCCTGAGTCATAATAATTGTCCATTGGTTGATTTGTGCATTTTGATAGTTACCCTCACGTTCAGATGGTGGTTTGTGTGTCGTGCTGTGGTTATTAGCTGAGTGGAAAGGGGCCGTTATTGGGGATGGTGGAGACGGCTTAGGTAGGGTTTCAGCGTTTTAAGAGATGCGTTCTCTTATAGCCTGATTAGTTTTTGAGTAATAAATCCGCTTCTGATAACTTTTAAATAAATCCGCTTCTGATAGCCAATAATATAATATTAAAATAAATCTTATTAAGTATGCTCGGCCGATTTTTGGCAACAGCTTCCTAACTTAGGTCTTATAATAATTAATTGTCTAATTTAAAGCGTGGAAAAAAAGATATCGCATCACGATTCAAAGCTAGCCGCCGGAACCCAGAATCCGCCGCGCCGGTGTTACTCGAACATGCTGCGATATCGTCGCTTGATGGTTAGCAAGCATACCTACTAATTTATCCAAGTAAGAGTATTTATCCAAAACAGAGGATAAACACTTTATAATATGAACAATGTTCACTTCTAGTGCGTTAAATGTTACGAAAATTGTATCATTTTTCAAATAAAAGTATTAGATAAAACTATAATTTTTAACTTAAAATTAAATTTTTAATTAAATAAAAAAATATAAAAGACTGCTTTAACTGATTGATTGAATGACTGGTTGATAGACAGCCTAAACGACTGAAGTAAGAAACTTGAAATTTTGGCAATAGGTTCATCTTATAACGCAAACATCTATTAAGAAAGAATTTTTGAAATTCTACCCCCAAGTGGATTAAAGGGGGGGTGAAAATTTGTATGAAAGTCCGTCATTTTTTAAATAATATCGAAGAAACTTGGTATTTAGGCTTTCAATTAAAAATAAAGAAGTACGTGTTTCACAGTTTTTGAAAATTTTATCTTCCAAGTATTTATCCTCGACCATCAATAAAGATAGGTATACATAGATAGTAGATACGCGGCAGATAGTTTGAAAAGTAGGTACCTACCGCAAAATAGCACGAAATTAATAATAAAGAAAAAAATTGTGAGCTGTCGCGGGCCGCCTGGTAGATGTGAAACATCGAAATTATTTTATACAGGTAATATCGATCTTAGTACACACATAAATGCACACTCTAATTTCAATTTGCTTTCTTTGCAAGAGGCTGCTCACTTTCACTTTGTAAACTATCACTAACAGACATATTTTATTGTTAAAATTATTTCTTTTAAGTAAGACACAGGTTACATGTACCGTAGTAAACAACATGTACCGTAGTAAGTTTAAGCAATTAAATATCACTTGCTTCAACGGTGAAGGAAAACATCGTGAGGAAACCTGCACATCTGAGAGTTCTTCATAAATTCATAATGTTCTCGAATATGTGTGAAGTCCGCCAATTCGCTTTGGGCCAGCGTGGTGGACTATGGCCTATAACCCTTCTCTGAAAGGAAGTCTCTCTGCGCTCAGTAGTGAGCCGTTGATGGGTTCTTAATGATGATGATGATGAGTAATCAACACTGTTTCGTACTACATAATACTATATAGATACTACTACATATGTACATACTATATACAAAACCATATACAATACATCATGAAGGTAGCAAATACATGGAGGTGCCCTAAGTACAAAAATCGGGTGCATACCTACAGAAAAAACCTCATTAAATGGCCGCCCATTAGGGAGTGTGCTTCGAAACTATCGACATCGATAAGGAGTGAAGCGATAATCAAGCATTCATGTATACGTAGTATTTATAGGTAATGATAATTACGTAACGTACGTTTGTACTCTATCAGGTACATATTTCAGGCTTTAGGTTTTTAAAGATCTTGGAATATCCAAACAGTTTCGCTGCCGTTTTGTGAAATTGAAACAGATCACCATATATAAATAGTACTCTATTATAAATTATAATATGTATCAATCGTTTGTTAATTATAAACCACTATTTCTTTTCATTAAAAGAGCAACTTGCTGGCTCATAGTAGTAGAATTTCTTTCTATAAGGGGTGGTAGAGTCGAAAGATGACGTGCTTAGCATGAGACAGCTATCTGCATACCCTAGATATAAATAAACAAATATAGAATACTAGTTGACCCGGCGAACTTCGTACCGCCAACTTATTTATATAAATAAAACAAATAAACTATCATAATCAAAAAAAAATATCCTATCTTTCAAATTGGACTAAATTACAAATAGTAACGAAGTTTGATCAAAATCGGTTAAATAGTTTAGGAGTCTATTGTGGACAAATAACGTGACACGTAATTTATATATATTACTAGCTGACCCAGCGAACTTCGTACCGCCTACTTATCTATATAAATAAAACAAATAAACTATCCCAATTCAAAAACTATCCTATCTTTTAAGTTGGACCAAATTACAGATAGTTACGAAGTTTTATAAAAATCGGTTAAGTAGTTTAGGAGTCCATCGTACAAGGATTTTTTTTTCTGTTAAATCATTGTTTGTATTAGCTGGGTTTTTCTTGAACAATTGAATATTTATTTGTTAAGAGGAACGCAATTCTCAATTCTGCCATCTTTTCTATCAGCTTTTATTAATTAGTAATCTCTTCTAAGCCCTCTTGTTGTAATTGAATTGCACAGGGATTATTATTAAATCCACCTCTTGCTCTTACCGCAGAAAAGAAATGTAGGTATCACTCGATCTTTTCATATTTTATGTAGAGGGATGTGTGTTATATTTATATTTTCCACGCCTATAGCACCCATCCATTTTTTTCTTTAAGTTTTCACTAGCCGGAAATCTGAAAATAAGAAGTATAATATTAGTAAAATCTATACTGATATTAAAATGCGAAATGTGTCTGTCTACCTGTCTGCTACGTTTAAACGGCCGATATTTTTAGTTGTTTTCGATGAAATTTTGTACCTACCTATAGAGATAGAATCCTGCAAAGTTGAGGAGTTTCCATGGAAAAAAATCTTAAGCGACAGCAGAAAACACGGACATTATCATCTATTATATAGAGGTATTAGATTCTAGCATTTATTATTTATGTGAAGTATTAAAATAACCGAACAAATTATATAAATTTCAACTATAAACACCAAACTTCTTGTATTATCTGATAATATGGTGATGAGCAGTAATGCATTAGAATTTATTCAAGTCGTTTAACGTCACCTGTATTAATATCGACAAGTCGATACTCCCTTGACACAAATCCAATAACACGTAACTACTATAGTAACTACTTGACAGGCTGACAGTTGAAGTTCAACCAAGAGTCCAAGAGTGAATACATAATGTGTTGTACATAACGATCATAAAATGGCGGATGGCACCCGGCTTGACTAGTAGTTACTTTATATACTTCATCTCCATCTATTTCCTACCTACCATGGATATGAAGATGTTTCACATCAAAGGAGACAATAAATATAGTATGACAAAGATCATTGGCACTTCGATGACATTGACAGGGGGGCGTGAGTGAGCTCCATTTTTCCTATGCGTGCGGTGATAGCATAAAACTAGGAATTACGACTGCGAGTGATAGTTTCTTGTCATTTATCACGACAGGGCCAAAAGTAGGTATCAAATAAGCCAAAATGGTTACAAAAGTAACATACTGGCAGCACTTGACAAGGTGTTACCTTGGAACTAGGGAGTACCTTCTTAGGAATGTAAAAATAAATGTCATAGAAGTACAGACTTTTTAATAGTTGCTGGTCTGTGAATAGTTCTATGGTTACAGTTTGCATCAAGGTTGCTAGCTCACCACCAACTCGGTTTTTAAAAGATCCGCGGCTAGTGGCTAGTACTAGTTGTGAAGCATATAAACTTTATTTATGTAGCTTCTGTTGAGTCTTCTGTCTGCTTGTTCTACTTAATCGAAACATTTGAAAAGCCTCAAAAACAAAAATGCCTAACAATTACCTATATTATTCATCGATATACCGGAAACCGCCGGAGCTGGTAACATTGAATGCCCCGTCATTGATAATTTAAAACATGGAACTAGGAGTTAAGACTACGTTTTAAATAATTAGTATAGTATTCTTGCTCTGTCACTAAAAACGAGAGCTCCGAACTAGTACATTCCAAAGTGATTCCAAAAACTGAACTAGTTTGGATTTGCAGTACCTACTATTAATACCATGGAAGTAGGAATAGAATAGTACTTCTAGGATTATAGTACCGAGCCAAGCGACAGAATCAGTTATAATAGTCTGTGATTCTGTCGCTGATTGTTATAAACGAACGAGTACTAAATGAAGCCTGTCAATTCTATGAAATGTTGTCTATGGTTCCTTGATACGAGTCTGCCCGCGAAATTCAAACTTAATTTGGTTTTTTGCCATTTGTAAACTTTTTAATACGACAAAGTAATCTTTACTTGAAAGTGTCCAGTTACACTTTTCAAAAAAGAATAAAATACCCCATTACTCCCTGTGATGTTTGTATCTCGAGATAGAGACGGATAGCAGCTTTGTTCCGCTCCATATACCCATAAAAAAACACGTAGGGCACAACACAACAAGTGTTTGATAATTATTCCATCGTTGTAACGATCGCAATGACCCGACATATCTAAGCTCTGACATAGCATGGACCTGACTTGGCTGGTCCTCTGCCGCTATTGGTTAAAATACATTAATGCAGTAAGAACGCGATGAACTCAGCCAATCAGGGCGATCGTTACACTGATGTATAGATGTAAGGCCGGTTTAAAACCAATCTGTTTAAAACGGAAAAACCGTTTAAAACCGAAATAAATAATTTTTTTTGGTTTAAAACGGTTGGTGTTGAGGACTACGTTTTTCTTAATAATAACTACATTTTCTTAATTTTACCGAGATAGGTATTTAACGGAGTACCTATAAACTGTGTCGCGCCGCGACGGCTGTCGGCGGATTCTCGAAGGAACTTCGGTCTTGACGACATAACGTTCTCTTTAATGCGCAAGTAAAACGGACGACATTGTGTTGTATTCTAAGATCTAGTGTGTGTATTAGGTTTATAACCCGTTCGCGGAAGCTTTGCCGATGACTTCCCCTCCCACTTCATACGACCGCTACCCGCGGCGTATTTTTGTAGGCGAGTTTTCAACCGTTTAAAACGGTTTATTTGGGGGTTTCAAACCTCAAAATTTTGTTTAAAACGTTTTAAACCGGTTGTTTTACATCTATACACTGGTGTAATCAATTTTAGAGAATACCGCTACAGGTTTTAAAGATACAATAAAACAAGACAATAATGTTAAAATGGTATATTTATTACAATCCAATATTTCGGCCGGCATTTCGTGTAACATGTTACAAAATTTGTTTATCGCCGCCTACAATATTGTTATAACCTCTAACACTTTATTATAAAATTATATAATCTTTTGGTTCAATCCTTTTTAAGTGCACTTTTACATACGTTACGACACTAGTGACGTAATGACTTATCAAAGCGAGCGGAAATTTACAATTTCCTAATCGAAAAATGTAGCTTCGCGTCTGTTGACATGCATATCATATTATGCCTGTTTACACATAGCAAGCCGTTTAACTGTTCACATTAAAGGCAAATGAACACATTTCTTCACTTCGGAACTAAAAACAAGAGACAGGTCTATCATTTTTACAAAATTCCCTGCAAATATCGATAGCACTAATATTTAAATCCTATCCATTTTGTCTAGAGATTTGTTGAACCAAATAATTTGTTCTGGCAACATCAATGAAATTTGAAGATTTATTAAAATATAAATAAATAAATAACTTTCTTATCACTTGTTTCACATGAAACTTTTTTGACAACTTGGGTGTAAAAGTTAAAACGTTTAAATTGAAAAAGTAATTTAAAATAAATAAATAAATAAACAGAATAGCTGATAAAATATAAATAATCAGAATTAAAAATTTTCTGCTTTTAAGACTTAAAAAAATTACGGCCCTTTGATTAAAAATAAAGTGCAGCCATTTGATGAAAGTATTCTAAAATTAATCAGTTATACCTAATAAATAATCAATAATCTAATTTAAAAAAAATATATTAGGATTCACAAGCTTGCTATGTGTTAAAATTATTTTTATACGAGCAAATTTTTTCACTTCACTATATGGCGTTATAACTCGTATAAAGTAAAGCATTTTGTATTCAAAAAACAATAATAATTTTGAGAATGTTTATTCCGACTTTAAAACGTGGATGTTACAGCAAAATATATATGTACATTGTACAATGATATCTTTATGGCATATTTCGCTACATTTAGCGTCGCTTTCTAACGTGAGAATCCAGCCTAATGGATTACAATACGATGTTTTACTTGAAAAACATTTAAAGCAGTTATCGTGTTTTTTAATGCAAAACGTTATATTATGCAGAGTTCAAAAGAAGATAAATTTTACATTTCGACGTGTTTGCTTTTAATATGAAATATTTAGTTAATAAGTACGTACAAATTGTCTACATTTTTTTTAATCAATTATAATACATTTAACATTATTTGAAATATTACTTTTTGAGTTAATTGAGAAATAAACGGTTATTATACTTAAGCAAATCGGGTAATCATCATCTTATTATAATTACTTTTGTAATACAGAAAGAATTGCATCAAAATAGACACAATAAACGAAACATGTTATGTTACGGAACATTTAATTTTATTGTTTTTGATTTTTTAATATATAACAGTAGATAATTTGTGAGTAAACAATGTGACATTTCATTAGCTGTGTTGCCATTATAAAATTTTAAATATACATATGTATATGAGAATAATATATAAATTGATATATTATATTTTTATATATTACTGAACACATTTTTAACCCATACAAGTCGAAGACACAGTTGGAGGGGGGGGGGGGGGGGGGGGAGAAACCAGAATTTTGTACGATTTTGATTATTTCCAATCAAAGAATAAAATTATATTAAATAAAAATATATATAATTTACGTACTTGTGTGCAATTATCTAATTACATTTTTAGAAGCGCCACTAAAAATAGACAAAACCTATATAAATATTTTGTAACAAAATCACATTTATTATGCAGGATTTTCCCCCAAAACTCCTTTAAAATTACAATCAAAGAAAAAAAAAATGCAAATAACACCAATGATATGCCAACCATCGATACTGCGGCGTAGGTACAATTTTAATTTTTTTTTTTGAGATTTTCCATAAATAATGCATTAATATTACAATAATAATAATTCTTCCACCGAATTTGTACTAAACACTACATTTTTTATTTACAATAATGAAACAATCATAGTTTACTTCTTTTTTAATTATTTGGTAAAAGCACTTAAATACAGTGTAATCTTCGCAAATCTTGGGGCTATGTCGAGTCATGTGACACATTTATGCAATAACTTATTTGATAGCACAAATTTCAAATAGTTTTAGATCATAAATATAGTCCTACTTACAGACAGTTTAGTGTCTTTAGTTGTGTTCAACCGAAATGGCACTTTTAAATTTCATTTAAGTATTACATTATAGTGTGGGCCTTTTTCTATTCGATAATAAGATAGCCCATAACTGATGGTAAGTGACAATGCAGTCTAAGATGTTAGCGGGCTAACTTGGAAGGGTTTCATCAGTTTAAAATTTAAATTAATACCATATTACCATATAACCATACCATACGTCACCACATCGTCTGACGTGACTTGACGTGAGGCGTCTAGCGTTTACGCGCGGAAATTTAAAAGGCAAACTTTAAATGCATTTTTTTGGTACTTATCGATTGAATAAAATTTTAGTAAATTTTCTAGTAGTTTATTATCACTTTAGAATCAAATTTAGACACTTTTCAAAAAAGAGTAAAATACCCTATTGTACAAAACTTGTACTACATACTACGTAGATTTGACACATTAATCCCCAAAGCCCAAAAAGATTTGCATTGATTTTAACGGAAAGGAAAAATGATTAAAAAAAATTAAAAGCAGTTAAGTACAGTCGAAGAAAACGCAAAAATTCAGAAAAAAAAGAAGATAAAATGTGGTTTTATTTAATTTATAAATAAGGTACTAAACTAGCAACATTTTTCAAACATGCTTTGGCACTTTCACCATACAATAAACTGCGCTTAACCTAGCTATAGAAGTGATGGTAACACTAAACTGATGTCGATGTCATGATGTTACAGTAACACCACTTTTATAAGTCACATCAGGAATACTCGTTACGAGTATTACCAATGAAATACAGGCCTTATTGCTTTACGTCCAAAGTTCATATCGAGATCTCGCTCAGAACAGCCGACGCCACCATACGTTCGGAACAATCGATCAAGATATCGCGTCTGACAAAAGATTACATTTTGTATAGGCACATCGTTGTAGCTTATAAAAGTGGTACGTCTTTAGTTCTACAGCTAAGCTGGCCTCACACTAAAATTATATAATTTGCATAATCAAGATGGAAGTTAACTATTAATTGCATTTAATTTTAAAATCAAATTTACAAATTTAACCTATTATTACTAATTTCAAACAAATATACACACAAATCTAACACTTGTGGTGTTATTCGCTATGACATCACTTGTTACATTCAAGAACTGACAAAATGGACGTAAAAAAAAGTGAAAACAAACCCGGGATTGTCTAAAAATGATTGCTATAGTGTAACGATCGCAATCATTTCAATCATTGACACTGTAGCAATGATTGATGTAGCTTTTCCGCCATCAACCAGCAGATTAGTTTTGACGGAATTTTATTTTTATTTATGATACATTTGCATACAAAGCAACCTTCAATGTGATATGTATGATCCAAAAACTGTGTAATTCGTCCCAATTTATTTATTTATTTGACGTCAAAATTGTCAGTTTGGATGTCGACATTGAATGCTCTGTATACAAGAAATTGATAAAACAAATTCAAGAGCTTGAAATTATATTTATTAGTTGAAATAAAAATGGACAGCTGTCAAAATTGACGTCAAATGACGGGGATTTCCCTAGATGTCAGAGCGAATAAAGATGCTGAACATGGGATGGGTCGCGTACATAAAGGATTTTACTGCGTCGCCCAATTGACCTACATGCACCACACATATGGTCCTACGAACTGGATACGTTCATGCAACCAGTGGGTTACTTACTCATAAAAACATTACAACCAAAGTTTTAAAATAACCTTTTACAAATATAAAAGGGGGGTGGATATTTTTATTTAAAAATTAAAAGAGATCTATTGACACCGTTCTGAACTTTTCTAATCACATTGCAGACTTTTAGCCCGCATCTAAATTGGAAGCGGGCTAAGCGGGTGTGAGGGTTTTAATTGAACCTGTACCCCTAAATCTATTTACTGCTTTGTATAGTGCTTGCTCGTCAAGCAAATACGAGCCATCTCTCATAATATGATTAGCAAACAATCCAAAACGTCCAGAAAATATTAAAAAATTCAGAGGCCTGAAGTACGATTCAGATCTAAAGGAGCGCGTCGGACTGCAGAGGGATTGCAATAATGATATACAAGTTTTTTTTAAAGAATATTAGCAACGTTGAGCTAAACTAATACTGTCCCTCCAAATTAACTTGTGTTAGGAGTGGGTATAATAGTGCTACGGATGGGGGTTGAACCGTCGACTTTTCAGTTCAGTCCGTACCTTTATCCGTTGAGCTGTAGAGACTATAAATCTGGGAATCCTCAATTCTCGCGGCTGCTGTCGCATTCAGTAGAACATGGTCGGTTTTTACGTCACATGCAAATGTGAGCTTTTGTTGTCATGATTTGACCATTTGGCATGTATTTTCTTTGTTATGTTTTCTGCGGTATCACGCACTCCATCAGGTCTGAATCGTACGTTGTGTTACTTTGCAAGTATACTAACGTGACATGAGCGTTTAGTACATCTATCTGCATTCTTTGACAGATTAACGTAACGTAGATGTCACGTTTTTTTAACTTGAAAACACTCAGGTCACTTTATTGGTTAAATGAAAACATAGTACTAATTTGTTTGTTTTAAAATTATTCGCTATGGGATAAGAGTGCAACAAACACACGTCTAAAATTATCCTATTTTAATTAATCAATTAATTATACCAATATTTTTTATCTATTAAAAAATACATAATAAACAACGACGCAATTATTTTTATTACACATTAAAAAGAGAAACTCTAATGGTATTTAATAGATGCATCTAATAATAATAGGTGACTTATAAAATAATAGTAACATTAAATAAAAGGATTAAGCTAAAAAAAAAATAAGATTAAAATAAAAACAGGGTAAAAACGTCCAAGAAGTGATGTACGATGCGATTTTTGGATGACTGATAGGTACCTGGTTCTTATAAAATCGATCTATATAATAAAATAAATAAATCCGTCGATCAGTTGCTTAGCAACTTTCATATTATTTAAAAACTTGCAAGGACTCTTTCAAAAATCGTTGCTAAGGTTAAAATTTTTTTTTTAATTTCTTCCTGATAAGATAGCACAAATAGACAGATAGCGGGCTAACATGGAAGGGGGTATGGAAGTTTTTTAATTAAACCCATACCATTCAACTTGCCCAACATCGTTACAGAAAATTTTAAATAGTTTCTAAATCTAGGTATTGCAGTATTCCGCCATTTTGAATTTTATTTACTTTTTTAATCGCATCGCATCTCATCACTACAATCATTGTAAGTTCAAACCGTCACGTTCAAACATCTCAACAAAGATGGTCGATTTCGAATATTGAAGCACAAATGTCGAAATAAAGCCGACCTTAACTAGCTTGTTTTTAAAGTTACTGTTCGTCCATACATCTGCACTTAGCTCCCAAACGAAAACTTTGCCAAATAAAACCATAGTACTGAATGTTAGACTTTAAAACAAGGTCCTTAAGGTCCATTTTACTCTGACTTAAGTGTTGCAAATACTCAAAATAAATATACTTAAAGATTGTTGAGATGTATTTAAACTTGTACTTAGGGTACAGGACGCGATTTTAGGGCCCTCACGCACTACGCATACAGGTACAGGAATCGTAATCCTATGAAAGTAAATGAAGTGACCAAGGTCGCGTTCACGTAGTGCGCAAACACCTTTCATAATTGATTAATTTCAAAATAAACAAAGCCAACTAACTATGAGGAAATATAACTTACATTTTCGATTTGAATAAATAATTTCTTTATTTATTATAATATGTATAATATGCATGAGCAAGCGTCCATTTTGTTTTAATATTTAATTTATTTATATGTATTATTAATTACTCAATCACTATCTGTCTCGTTTTTATATTTGGAATAAATCGAGGTTTGCATAGACTGCGGCGCCATTTTGGATTTTTTTTAATTTGCCAATCGGCGACACAGACCATAAAATTACAGTTCACGCCACGAAAGTTGAAATCGCTTGTATCATTTAAGGTTTCAAGCGCGGAACGTTTCGAACGCGTTACAAATTCACATTTCCATACGAATATTATAAAAGAAATTTAAAATCTGTAACCCGACATAGAATAGTTGGATTTAGCATCCGTTATACTGGTTTTGTTCCTATACAATGTAGCCTATGTGACCCGGACCCTAACAACGAATCGATTGGCATTCAGCATAATCGGTTAATTAGGTGCTATGGTTGAGCATACGTGAAATCCGTCCTTTCTATATTTAAGTTTAGTTTTTAAATATTATGCACAGAATAAATAAATAAAATAATAACTCTTTCTTTTGTAATAATGGATAGTATACTTGTTTGATTTTTAAAAAATCTAAATAATATATATATACATATAATAAAACTGTAACTGGAAGATTTCTGTACATTTAATATATTTTTGAAAATTTTAATTGGGGGATGCTTTACTATCGATACTGAGCCCAAAACAGATTTTTATTTAATTTTTGTCTGTTTGTTTGTCCTCCTTTCACGTAAAAACTACCGCACAGATTTCTACAAAATTTTATACAGTGGTAGCTTATTACTCGGGTCAACATCTGGGCTACTTTTTATCCCGGAAAATCAAGGAGTTCCCGAGGGACTTTAAAAACTAAATCCACGCGGACAAAGTCGCGGGCATCAGCTAGTAATATATAAAAATCAATTATTCTTCGTTAGTTTGGTTAAAACTTAAAAAACGCCTTGACCGATTTGAATATTTTTATTTTGTTTTGTTTGGTCTAATACAAGGGTGGTTTAAAAAAAATTAGGGAAATCTCAAAAGAACATCTTAAAATCCATAAAAATAAAAATTGGTAATTTTGTATAGGAATCACTTCGGATTACTTTTAATTCATGGCGGCAGCGAAGCCGGGGGTAAAAGCTAGTAAAAAATTTAAAAACAACAGCTCTATTTAATAAAATACGTTTCATCATTAATAAAAATAAAATTTTACTATTATTCGAATTCATATTTGGATTATAATTTATGGTCATATAATAATATGATTTTCTGTCCGTATGTCCGGTATCTAATCGTCGGAAAGGGTGAACCTATTTTGATGGGACTCTAACAATGCAGTATCCAAGACAGAGTATAGAAGAAGCAAAGTTCCCGGAATTTTGGACAAGCAAAATCTTCAGGAGCTTTTCTTATTGCGAAATTTTGCTAAATTTTCCCAAAATCGGTAAAAAGGTGACAGACAGGCAAAAAATAATTACTATCGCATCTATAATATAAGTATGTAAGTATGTATTATGTATACGAGCGTCGATTTTTTTTTCAACTTTCATGTCACAAAATGTTAACAAAGGATAACAGATGGCGTTAGTGAGTCGGGGACTTCATTCACTTAAAGACATTTATATACCTATCGTAATTTATCGTAAGGGAACGCAGTTTCACCTACGCGTCGCGCGGGTACGCATGCTGCGCGCCGGCGGCTTTTTCACTTTACCTTGCTTAATAACATTAGGTTTGACATTTCGTTTGTCACCTTTAGCTTTGGTATTTGATGTTTTGGATCGAGTTGATTCAACGGAATCGACTCGGCGATCGGATTCGAACGAGAAAGCGGGTATAATGCTTTTGACCTCAGAAGGTGATAGACTGATCTCCAGTCTTCTCGTTCTAGAGCGAGTCATTCTAACGTTTTGGGGCTCTTCTGCTTCTATTTTCAATGGCGGTACATTCCGTTTCGCTTTCACGACTTTTCTAGTTTCGACTTTAGTTTCGGCGATACTTTTTCTACCGTTTTGACCCTTTTCTCTCAGAACCGGTTTGTCATCAACCGTTTCTTCGTAGCGTCGTTTTCTGGTCGATCTAGTTATAACGGTTTTGTCGTTTTCTATGGATTCTTTGGTTGTTCTAGTTGGTTTTTCCGTTTCGGTTAGTGGAACTTTCCTGGGTCGTCCCCTACCACGTTTCTCTGGTGTATTACTACTACGTAGCTGTCTTGTGCATACAACCTCGGCGGCATCACCGTTGACTTTCTGCTTTTTGGACGCAGATCTAGTATCGACTTTCCTTCGTTTTCGTGGTACGGGCGATTGTGACTCCTTTTTAGCCCTACTGCTTTTAGGGAAAGCTACCTCAGTCTCTTCTAAGCCTTGACTGCTTTCAATGTAGATGTATTCGTCCAATTTCGACCTAGATTTGGCGTATGTCTTTTCTACTGGCTTCACCGATGGTATTTCTTCGTTGTCGTCGAAATTTGGTTCTGTACTTTCGAGCACTGGTGTGTCTAGCGTGTTGGCCTTAATTAGTTCCACGTCATTCTCTATGGAGTTTTTATGCATTCTATTCTTCAAATTGTTTATGGTTTCTAGCAGGGAGGCCTCCTTTGACTCGTCCACGTCCATAGAGGTGTCTGTTTGTGCGGACGTGCTTGGTTCGGAGACGCTCGATTTGCGTTGCTTTGTTTTGCTACGCCGTTTGTAGAGATCCGCTTTCGTCATGTCCTAGAATAGAGGTAAATTACACACTTAAGACACATTAAATAACACATTTACGACGTTTCTTCTTCTTCTTTATCAACCGATAGACGTCCACTGCTGGATAAAGGTCTCTTGCATGGATTTCCACAGGTCGACCCTAACGACCATCAGCTCTTCGAACTATGTGCCCCGCCCATTTCCACTTCAGTTTCGCGATTCCCTGAGCTGTCAGTAACTGGTTCCCCTACGGATCTCCTCATCTCTGATTTGATCCCGCCGTGATACTCCGAGCATTATTAGCTCTCTCCAACGCTCGCTGAGTGACCCTGGCCCTTCATATGAGTCCCATAGTTAGCGGCCATGTTTCGGATCCGTAAGTCATCATCATAAAACGGTCAATTAACAATTAATTCAGCTTTAATCTCCTCAATAGTCTAAAATTATTTTTGACAAGTACCAGGAGCACACAAAATATAAAGTGAAACCTCTAACCTGCAGTTTAAAGTTGTTAGCATCAGTGCAGTTGACTCCCAGTTCTTGCAGGAGCTCCGTAACGGTCAGTCGTTGAGACGGTTCGACCGCCAGTAGACCGGATACTAACCGCTTGCTGTCACAGGATATCCCCTCCCACACTTGACCTGGGAATAAAAATTTAATGTGTAATATAGATAAAAGTTTTGTGTCTAACATGGAAAAAAGTTTTATGTGTAACACAGACAAAAGTTTTGACTAACACGGATAAAGTTATATGTCTAACACGGATAAAAGTTTTGTCTAACACGGATAAAGGTTTTATGTTTATGGTATGGTTTAATATTCAACCCATACGCCCAATCTATTTCTACACGCCATCGTGCCGGAACGCTAAATCGCTTGGCGGCACGTCTTTGATGGTAAGGTGGTAACTAGCCACGTCCAAAACTTCCCACCAGGCCAAACCAGACAATTCAGAAATTATAAATTCCCAAATGCCCCCACCGGGAATCGAACCCGAGATTTCCGAGTTATAAGAACAGAGCGCTCACCATTGCGCCAGGGAGGTGGTCTGAAATACATACATACCCACATACATAAAAAAAACTGAGTCGTCGCGAGACGCCTAAACATCGAAATTATTCTGTACAGGTAATATCAAGCTTAGTACACACATAAATGCACACTCTTTCTAAACTATCACTATCAGACATATGTTATTGTTAAAATTATTTCTTTTAAGTAACACACAGGTTACGTGTACCGTAGTAAACAAACACTGTTTCGTACTAGATACATACATACATACTACATACACACTGTAGTCTGTAATGACGCGACGCCACGCCAACAGTCTGTCTAACCGGCTGCTATAGATGTTTCACATCAACATAGACTGCTTGCCTTGGCTTTAATAGTTGGGTTAAAATGGCTCACCTTCCATAGAGAAGCTGCCACATCTGATTCTGTCCATAAAAGCTGTGACCGGCTCCTTTTTGGAGACGGGTTGGAACGGCGCCTTACCGCTTAGTAGGCAGTACTGCAAACAAAATGGTAATGATAAAAAAAAATAGAACATTTTCTAGAATAAACTTGTAACTTCTGATTTATCATCATCAGCAACCCATCAACGGCTCACTAGGCCACTACTGAGCGCAGGTCTCCTCTCAGAGAAGGGTTATAGGCCGTAGTCCACCACGCTGGCCCAATGCGAATTGGCGGACTTCACACACCTTCGAGAACATTATGCAGAACTCTCAGGTGTGCAGGTTTCCTCACGATGTTTTCCTTCACCGTTGAAGCACAGAATATATAATAGTGAAGCTAGTGATATTTAATTTCTTAAACGCACTTAGAAAAGCCAGAGGTGCGTGCCCGGAATCGAACCTGCGACCCCCCGAATAGGAGACCGCAGTACTAACCACTAGGCTATCACTGCTTTTATTTTATTTATTTTATCAATTTGATTTGAAAAAAAAAAACTCTCCAAGTCCTCAACTATACTCATGCAAAAAAATCAAGTAAATCCGTTGCTGAAAGACAAACCAACAAACATACACACTTTCGCATTTATAATACTAGTAGTAGTATGTAGTAATATTAATAAGTATAATATAAGTAACTTAAGTAGTCTATTTTTGTTAAGACTATCTAGTTTCGAGATTTAGGTTGCTAGGATGCCTAGCAACCTAAATCTCGGACTGTATATATGACTGTCGTGTAATTAACATATTTTAATTTGCATTAACAAATATACAAATATTGATGCCAATAATTACGATAAAAACTATTCTATCTTTTAAGGGGGCGTCCATAAACGTCCATACGTTAGGTGTTTTTTAAAATTTTCTGACCCTCCCTCCCTCCTTGATGAGATGTCGTGAGATTTTATTCAACCCTCGCCCCCATCCCCCAATCTCACGTGAGATTTTTCAAAATGTGGGTTTCTTACGTAAACGCGTTGGATTGTTATTGTAAAAAGAAAAAAAATTTGCTTCGTGCTTTTATTTACGACTAGTTAAGACTTGCTGAGAGTTTAATTATAAGTGTATTATAAAAATTTAACAATAGAATACTTAAATCGTAACTACTGTGATTAAAAAAAGAATATCTACTTTTGTTTCAATCAGAAAAAAAAATTGCGTGATATTTGCCGAGACCCCCCTCTCTCCAACGTAAGATTAGATGAGATATGACTCGACCCCCTCCCCCCCTTAAACATCTCACTTAATTTATGGACGCCCCCTAAGTTGGACCAAATTACAGATAGTTACGAAGTTTGATCAAAATCGGTTCAGTACGAGTTTATCCCGAACATACATCGTGACACGAGATTTTTACATAAATAGATATTGAATTGTTAGTAGGTATTACATTTAATAATATAGTAGGTACATAGCTGCACCTACTCTAAACTCAGACTCTTAGACTGACGATGAGATCTATAGATGCCACTCTCACTCAGCTCAGACTCAAAACTGAGTTAAAACGAGACAGATTTATGTCAGAGCGTATTTGTGTCTCATTTTAACTTTATCTTGAGTCTTGAGCAGAGCCAGAGTACGATCTATAGATCTCAACCTGAGATCTATAGATCATACTCTGGCTGTGCTCAAGACTCAAGATAGAGTTAAAATGAGACACAAATATGTCCTCACATAAATCTGTCTCGTTTCAACTCAGTCTTGAGTCTGAGCGGAGTGAGAGTGCCATCTATAAAGCTTACCCAGTGATAACTAATTTGTTGTGTTGGTTAAGGTGTTGGTCAATAAAGTTTTATTTATTTATTTACTTACAAAAATAACCCCAAGACTCCAGAGGTCGCATCCAGCCCCGTAGCCCGAAGCGGCCGGACCGCCTCGAATACAAGACACCACCTCGGGGGCTGCGTACGGCAAACTGACGACAAAAACATGACGATGATGCTTAAAAGGTGATGATGATGATTAGGGTACAAGTTATAATTTTTAAATCAATAATTGAAAGACGTCTTATTACGTCTGTAAGTAGGTACAACTACCTGTTTCAACTCGAACGTAATTAGACTACTATAGAGAGTTGATTAACCAGACTAATTAATTAATAAGATATTTTTACTTTATGTATATTAATTTACACAAAGAAAATTATAGGTGCGACATGGTGTAACGTAATTTAACTGTACTTGTATCATTTATCACGAAATTTTAGCATCACAGGTTTTTCCAGCATTACTTGAAAACTATAATATTTACGAAAAAAATATTTTAATTTTTGTAGTAAATATTTTAGTTTACAGCATAGTGAAAGTGAATGTTTTTATCTACAAAAAAAAGATACTCAAGTTTATCTAGACTAGACGACTTAGATCGCGAACTAGAATTTTTTAAATCTTGTTTTTGCTCTCCTGTAAAGTATAGTCCTTTTATTCACCTGAAACATGGCGTCATCATCCGCTGTCGCTCGTCAACGCATTCGGGCAGCCGCCTGGCGAAACCGAAGTCCACCACCTTCACTTTCGCCTCGTTCAGTCTGCAACTGCTCAGGAGAATGTTCTGAAACATAAGAATTGACTAAATATATGACATATTTGATGACATATATGAGCAGTGATAGCCTAGTGGTTAGGACTGTGGTCTCCTATTCGGGGGGCCGCAGGTTCGATCACGGGTACGCACCTCTGACTTTTCGGAGTCAAAGTGCGTTTAAGCAATTAAATATCACTTGCTTCAACGGTAAAGAAAAACATCGTGAGGAAACCTGCACCCCGATTCAGAACATTTCGATAACTTCCCGTTTCGATACGATTAGATATCGATCTCGTATCGAAAATTTTTTGTCGTGCGATTCAGAACGTTCGGTTAAAGAATTCGATTCGGTGTCGACTACGGAATCGGCTTCGTTATCGGTATCGACAAGTTACATTAAATTACATGTGGATTTACGAAGTTTGTTGTTTTACCAAAATTTCACTTGTTATTAAATTCATATTAACACTAAATAAATAGATTTTAATCATTTTCGAAGGTCATTGAAGTAATTATTTGAAATGATAACTTGTTAAATTATTGACGGCCAATTTTCAGCCTCGTCGATAGATGGCGCTAAGTTCATATTTCATCCCTCTGGGTTCTTATTTTATTTTGTTGTGGTGTACATATTATGTTATTTTAATGTTAAAATACGTACAATATGGTAAGTAAACATTTACACACCAAAATCATTCATCATAATCATTTTATACGAAAAACCAGTAAACACTGTACGTAAACAAAAGGATACCGGATGCCCTGTAGCTTTCGATAAGTAACCAACTAAAATTATCGGACGTTCGGAAAATCTTATTCGATAAGGTTGTTGTGAATAGCGTTTGATATAAGATATCGAACGATATCTACGTCAGGTTCGATTCGGTTTCGATTTCGACAACTTCTCTGTCGATACGAGTATTCTGAATTGAAAATTCATCTTATCGTACGTTAATAAACCGAATCGATCGATAATTATGTTATCGTAAGGTTCTGAATCGGGGTGCTGCACACCTGAGAGTTCTTCATAATGTTCTTGAAGGTGTGTGAAGTCTGCCAAATCGCATTGGGCCCGCGTGGTGGACTATGGCCTATAACCCTTCTCTGAGAGGAGACCTGCGCTCAGTAGTGAGACGTTGATGGGTTGCTAATGATGATGATGACATAATTATTTTATTTTATTTTTATTTGTGGTTTATTGACGTTATAAATAACGAATAGTTAAAGTATGTTGCGCGCCAGATATTGGCAAACTGTTTGAGCCAATTATATTTTAAGACCTTTAAATGTAACAGTTTATGCAACATAATAAAAAAAGATCAAATCAGAAATGAGGAGATTCGTAGGAGAACCAAAGTCACCGACATAGCTCAGCGTGTCGCGAAACTGAAGTGGAAATGGGCGAGGCACATAGTTCGAAGAACTGATGGTCGTTGGGGTCCCAAGGTGTTGGAGTGGCGACCCCGCACCGGGAAACGCAGTGTTGGCAGACCCCCCCCCACCAGGTGGACCGACGACATCAAACGAGTCGCAGGGAGCCGCTGGATTCAAGCGGCGCAAGACCGAAGCCTGTGGAAGTCCATGCAAAAGACCTTTGTCCAGCAGTGGACGTCTATAGGTTGATAAAGAAGAAGAAGAAGAAGAAGAATAAGTATAATATATATATATATATATATATATATATATATATATAATATATGTAATATATATATATAACGGAGGCCGCATGGGTGGGGGGCTCCTCATTATCGTGGGCATGTTGTTCTTCTTGATCTGATTGCATAGTTGTGGGTACTCGGGCAAATAAACGCGAGAAGCTGATTACATGATTTATTGCACTGCACACAATATTTAAAAGTTTGTAGAATTAACACACAGTAGTTCAAAACACAATTACTTTAAATGCTTTGTAAATAGCTAGGTAAATAATTAACACCACCATATAGCGAACGATGGGTTTGGCGCGACGGTGTGACCGGGAGACCATGCTCCACCAAGCTCTCATGAACAACTGAGACCAACTGTCTCGTGACTATGACTGACTAATAATAATGATGACTTCTCTAATAATAATGATGACTTCTTAAAATAATAATAATGACCGTCTGGCGGGCACCAGCCCTACTTATAGACGAATCGTCAACCCCCGCCACGCCAACTCCATCCAGGTTTGAATGTCAATGGAGTCAATTGAGTGATTGAATAAACTAGTACATCCAATACCTGAGTTCGCTTATAGAGGGCGCTTTCGAGTCAATTGAGTAATTTAAGGTGCATGTGCAGAGCTCGACTTTCATACATTTTTCTTTTTGATTAATCTTGAAAGATATACATTTTTTATTTTATTTAATTTGTTTTATCATTCCTTTAGGCCTTTTTATAGGCGCAAATACAAATTTCAGGCAAATATTTTCATTATTTATCATTATATTTCAATAAAAAAAGGGGCATCAAAACCTTTCAAATTACGAATGTGTGAGTGTCAATTTACATTTGGTTAATCAATTTTTTGGCGCCATCTACCATGAAAGTTTAAAAACATTGTCAGCGCCATCTTTCAATAAACTGTAAAAGTACTTCGCTGGATATGGGATAGCTAGGAACCTATTAACAACCTATTTTATGAAGGTTCTTAACTAAGAACGAGAATTGAATTTACAATGGGTGTGTTCCGATAAACACTGCGAGCACTGCTGTGCTCTTACTGGTGAAAAATTCGTTCCGTTATGGACTGCCAGTACACTGCCGCAGTACCTACCCTAGGGACGTCATAAATCGCTACCATTTTTGTACTTTGAGCACTGGCGCTTTCAAGGTAAGGAGCTCTCAATACTTTGACCAAGTGATTAAAAAAATTACAGCGCCTAGAGATTTGAAAAATGGGGATGACAGTATACTGGACTGCGTTCCGTTTTAAACAGTTACCAGTATAGCAAATTAAAAAGGCAAGGCTTCACAGTATACTGAATTGACGTCACAGTATCAGTGGTCATACCCAATAATAGGTATTCACGTAGTCGCAATTCCTAGTTCCATGAGGTATTCACAGTAGTTACAGAGTTGCCATTTTCACGGAATGGTCACATTTATATCGTCGCTGTAGTTGGAAAATTAAATAACTACACTTTTGGCGAAATCGACTTTATTGCATTTTCAGAAAGACCAATTAAAGCCGCATCTTTCTGTAATTCTAATTTTTGATTATCATTATTAATTAAAAAGATATATGAAAATGAATCTTGCAAGGCGCCACATTTGGAAAAATAAATACTGAAAAATTGATACAAAAGTAGCGAGGAAAAAGTAGATAACTTAGCAAAAAATAAATAAGTTCTCTCTTTGCATCACTTCGAGAGTGAATAAAATGCATAAAGTTAGTTATTTAGTTTTCCCTCGACACATATTCTGCTTAACAGGGGCCATGCAGACCAGAAAAATTAATTAAAATCAGTTATTTAATTTTGCGTGTGTCATGATTGCAATGTAAGGGTACTTTTTAAATTGAAAAGTAAGTAAGTAAGATTCCACTGTCCAGTTTTCAGGCATCATTATTGTCAATATGGTAATGATGGTCCATATATGTCTAAGGGCTTGTACCGTACTACTGGGCGACCGACAAGGAGGATAATGGAAGGGAAATTAACATTGCTCACGAGTTAATTACAATGGCATAACACCCTTTGCCGATTACAAAAACTTAATAATTTTCGCATAATGAGATTAATACATGTTCGATTACAGGCGGTATGCACTATGCATCTATTCCTTCGTCACAAAGCAAAACATTGACGATTTTTAATCCTGAAATGGTTCTGAATAGGGTACTTGGAATTTGTAGCCATCAAGCTCAAGATTATGAGTAAAATAGATTTTGCCCCCGTGATCTCATCCGCATGAAATCAGGTTTAAATTGTGAAACACGTACTTCTTTATTTATAATCGAAAAGCTAAATCCCTGTCTTCATATTTTATTGAAAGCTCAAATAGCAGGTTTCATTGATGTACTTAACTTGCAAAAATGTTTGACTACCGTAAAAACTTTCACCCCCTATTTAACCTCCATGGGGATAGAATTTCCAAAAATCCCTACTTATTAGATGCCTACATTATAAAAGGAACCTACTGTCAAAATTTCAAGCTTCTAAATCTAGTGGTTTAGGTTGTGCGTTGATAAATCAGTCAGTCAGTGATGATGACAAGTCTTTTTATAGGTAGAGAGCGTAAGAAGTCGTTTAATAAGTGAGTGGACTACTTAAGTCATCGGATGCTTTCCATTACTACATCTTTGATATCCCATCTACGCACACGAAGCGTTTAAGTCTTCATTTCTCGTTCGCACGACTAGGCTCCGGATATTTCTTCTGAAATCGTGGGTTTCCCGATACTACAAGAGTGAAAAGGCCAATCTTCAAGGCAAACGCGTTTCATCACTTCACTTCAGATCACTTTTCATCAGAGATGATAGTGATCAAGTGAGTACCTATAATGTATCGAATTTGTTTTTGTGAATGTTTTGTTTCCATAGAGTGAATGTATAAGAAAATTCTCATAAGTTACTTTAGCTAATCGGCTAATTGAAAAGCTTAATAAGTTCATAGATACTTGCGAATCGATGAGCATCTTTGAACTTCCTTAAGAGTTTGAGTTAGCCATTTGACAAACGTAACCATTGGTTTTAAACACTCGAATGATCATGATAAGTTGTTATCAAGTCAGATAGAAGAATGAAGGTGTTTCAGTGTTTTTTTCATTTTATTTTTAAGCTGTTAATAATAAGAAACGTTTTTTGTTGGTTTTACTTTAAAAAAACATTCTATTTTTGATCTAATGAGACACATGTATAGGATTTTCAAAGTTGAATAAGTAAACAATAGGTCTTTATAAAGTCTCACTACTGTGGAAAAATTAAACAAAGGCACTTATATCGTTAGTTTTTCGAACTTAAATGGAATCTTGACGAAGAAAAACTAAATAACTGACATGGAAAAATAAATAAGTGTATCAATATTCAAAACCTTGGTGAGGGAAAACTAAATAATTGCATCTTATTTTTTTTCTCACAAACAAATTAATCAAAGTTTATGGCAAGTAGATTCGGACATAGATACAGTAAGAAACTTTAACATATATAAAATTGTTTATGAAAACAAAGTTATCGCCATTTTTGACGCAAAAAAACACTAAATCGCGTTTTACTCGCGATATTGGTTTTGTTAGTTATTTAATTTTCCAACTACAGCGACGATATATTGTCGCTGTAGTTGGAAAATTAAATAACTACACTTTTTGCGAAATCGACTGTTGCATTTTCAGAAAGTCCAATTAAAGCCGCATCTTTCTATAATTCTAATTTTTGATTATCATCATTGATTAAAAAGTTATATGAAAACTAGCTGACCCAGCGAACTTCGTACCGCCAGCAAAAATATTTAGTGGTTGGTCACCCTTATCATTTAGGGCTATGAAAAAAAGATGTTGGCCGATTCTCAGACCTACCCGATATGCTCACAAAATTTCATGAGAATCGGTCAAGCCGTTTCGGAGGAGTACGGGAACGAACATTGTGACACGAGAATTTTATATATAAGATGAATCTTGCAAGGCGCCATACTTGGAAAAATATATATTGAAAAATTGATAAAAAAGTAGCTAAGAAAAAGTAGATAACTTAGCAAAAAATAAATAAGTTCTCTCTTACATCACTTCAAAAGCGAATAAAATGCATAAAGTTAGTTATTTAGTTTCCCTCGAATTTTTAATTTACAGGGGAATTAAGTTCGGAAAAATTAAACAAAGTCAGTTATTTAATTTATCATCCCATGATTGCAAAGATATAGGTACTATTAAAATTGAATAAGTACATTTATACAAAGGTAAAACTAAAAGAAAGATGATAGCTGTTATAATTTCATTAGAATCTTAGTTTAAATTTAAATGGACGTAATTATGTACCTTTTTCTTTTTGGCATCCTACTAATATTATAAATACAAAAGTTTGTGAAGGTGGGTGGATGAATGTTTGTTACACTTTCACGCAAAAACATTTAGACGGATTTTGATAAAGCTTCACGATGTCATAGCTTATACATCAGAATAGAACATGCACTATATTTTATCCCAGAAAGTTAGAGAACTTCTGCGGGAATCAATCATTAGCTAGTCTTCAATCCTAGTGTTCCACAAACTATTAAAATCTTTATTATTTTATGAGTAGAGTCGTTATTATAACAATTACTAGCGTCACTTACATACCCCTAGTTCGATTAAACCATTCTTAGTTTAATTATAACTTGAAAAGGATAGTTTTGATTATACTGAACTTTACTCGCTATTTGATTTGAACCAGCTGAGCTTAATTGTTAAATTTAAATTTATAATGGTAAAACTGAAGAAAAGTTGATAGTTATCATTTCAGTTGATACTTAGTTTTTAATAAGTATAATTGTTAAATTCAAAGTGAAATTTTGTTGATTTTATGAGTAGAATCGTATAATTTATTGTTATGTGGTTTTTTTTTATGTTTTATTTTGTAAGTCTGATAGAAGAATCTAGTTGCTTCAGTCGTTTTATTGATTACTTTTTACAATAATATATAAAAAGAAATGTTTATTTGTTGGATTTCTTTTAAAAATCCTCCTTTTTTAGGGTTCCGTAGTAAACAAGGAACCCTTACTAGTTTCGCCATGTCCGTCCGTCCGTCTATCTGTCTGTCTGTCCGCGGTTTAGCTCAGAGACTATTGGTACTAGAAATCTGTAATTTGACAACGGTATAAATATCAATCACGCCGACAAAGTCGTGAAATAAAATTGTGAAAAATAATTTCTCTTAGGGTACCTCCCCTACATGTAAAGTGGAGGAAGAATTTTTTTATTCTCGTGTATCCCATAGTGTGGGGTTTCGTTGAGTAGGTCTTTCAAAAATATTGTGGGTGTGGGAACATCATTTTTCAATTCAGGGATCCGTTTGTGAAATAATATGATATTTTATAGTGCTAAATTTTATTAGTCAAGTGTCCCCCCCTCTGCCAGCTAAATGGTTGTATATAGGATACAAGAAAAAATTCACAGCAGTAGTATATATAATGAATTTTAAAGGAAAACTATCACGGCTAAGCAGGGTTCATTAGTTAAGGAGTTATATCTGTTTTTTCTAAGTTAGGTATTACACGTAGTGTAAGTTGCATATTTTGTAATATATTATAGTATTTAAACCATGAAACTCAAAATTTATTCAATATTCATAAATAAAACAAAAGCACTATCCTAGGTCAGCAATAATATTTGTGACTTGCAACTACGGAACCCTACACTGCGCGTGGCCCGATACGCACTTGGCCGGTTTTTTTATTAAATTAATACCCTTAAATAGGATTGTCATAGTAAAATAAGTAAATAACGGGTCATTTTAACATCTCAGTAAAGTGGAAAAACTAAATAATGGTACTTATATCGTCACATTATCGTACTTCAACGCAATATTGACGAGGAAGAACTAAACAACTGACATGGAAAAATAAATAAGTGCATCAAATATTCAAAACTTTGGTGAGGGAAAACTAAATAATTGCTTTTTATTTTTTTTCTCACAAACAAATGAATCAAAATGTACGTCAAGTAGATTCAGAAATAGATACAGTAACAATCTATAACATAATATCAAAACATGGACCGTTAAATTGTTTATGAAAACAACAAACAAACAAACACTAAATCGCGTTTTACTCGCGATATTGGTTTTGTTAGTTATTTAATTTTCCAACTACAGCGACGATAGTTTGTATTGATTGGACCCCTAGTAAAAGGTAATATTTCAAATATTGGACTTTCTGAAAATGTAATAAAGTCGATTTCGCAAAAAGTGTAGTTATTTAATTTTCCAACTACAGTGACACTATCTCCGCCTATCTATTCAGTGGACACCGTCGTGGGCTAAAACGACGAATTCTGCTTTTATAATGCTGTTTTATAACCGATTTGAAAAAAGGAGGTTATCAATTCGATCCGAATGGATGTTATATTATTAGAATTGCACAATTTTCGGATTTAAATTTCACAAGTGTATGTATGTATGTTTGTCCATGTATTTCTCCAAAAATATTAATCAAATTGCAATAATTCTTTTTAAATTGGATTAGGTATTTTTCAACCTAGGGAACATTGCAAGTTTTATCAAAATCGGTTCAGTAGTTTAAAAGATGGTCCAAAAAGTGATATAAAGTCGGTTTAGGTAACTTTTATTACGTGGATTTAGTTTTTAAAATCCCTGGGGAATCTTTCATTTTCCGGGATAAAAGTAGCCTATGTCACTCTCCAGGTCCTCAACTATACCTGACTATACCTATGCAAAAAATCACCTCGATCCGTAGGTAGCTTTGTTGCGGCGTGATTGAAAGACAAACCAACAAACTAAACAAACACACTTACGCGTTTATATTATGAAGTATGATTGTCTAATGTCTACTGTGTAGCCTTCATGTTTTGATAATTTACCTACTGTTTTTGCGCGGCTTTACCTGTGTGGATTTAAGTTTTTAGTACTAATCCCGCGGGAACTGTGAATTTGTCGGGATGAAAATTTTCTATAATTAAGTTAATCCAGGGCTTAGACTAATATCCAGGGAAAAAGCTATCTCTATTTCAAATTTCAGCCAAATCGGTTCAGTAGGTATATATTTTACCTAATTATTGTGTCGTGAAGAAAATAAAATAGGTATAAAAATATTATATCTAAACAACCATTTCTAAAATTTAATACTTTTTGTGCATTTTATGATAAAAAACAGTCGCCCCGAAGCCGGTTGGCGAGCTAAAAAAATAAAGCCCGTTGAAGAAAGTAGCAGTCATGTATTAGGGTAAGTACCTACCTACCAAGTGAAGTAAGACAAGATCACAAGAAACAAACTGCGTTGCGCGCCGGCCGGCGGCCGCGACACTCGATAGTAATAATATCAAAGAAGCCGCCGCGCCGGCCGAAACTAGCGATCAGCGACATTATGCTTTAATTTGTACGGTTGGAATGTTAACCTTATTTTATTACTCTTAAGACTGAATTTCAAAATTGTCAAATGGCTTGATAAGGTTTAAAATATTTGAAATCATTAAAAACCTAAAATTATTTAATTTTACAGAACTACTATATTTTCACAACTTTTGAAGAAAAAACTATTTTTAACCGACTTCAAAAAGAGGTTAGGTATCAATTCGACATGCATGTGTGTAATATTATTGGAAATGCAAATCACCTATATCACAATCTATTAGGGCTTACAAACATAATAATGTATGTATGTATGTTTGTCCATGCATTTCCACAGTCGATCTTAGACTTGCCTTTACACAAGTTTAAGAAATCAGTTAAAACTAATCTCATGAAAAAAGCATATTATTATACAATTGAAGACTATATAAATGACAAAAAAACGTGAATATAATTTATTCCAGCGATTCATCATTGTGGAAACACTGCATACATAGCTATCTCCTAAGTATAATGTAAACTTGTTTTGAAAACTGCCGAGTTTCTTGCTGGTTCTTCTCGGCAGGAACGGCATTCCGAACCAGTGGTAGACTCATGGACGGACGATTCAAAAGCACTTGTAAAAAAGTTTATTTGAATACAAAACATTTTTATTCTATTCTATTTCTCCGAAAATATGCGACCAATCTTTTTTTACTGGCTTACATTTACTTCAAGATATCGTTATAATCGTTTCAATAGTTTTAAAGATAAGGACAATAGGGTATTTGACTATTATTAAAAATATCGTTTCATCTGGTGTCATCCTAAAAGATTATTAACTAAAAACATTATTCCATACGACAAAACTAAAAAATAAAGGTTTATTTAATTAGAAAACATTAATTAAAATTGCTTTAATTCTGGCCATGTTCACGAGATCGAAAACGTTCTTGAATCTCGAATGACGTCACAGTTCACGCCACCTTTGGGCTTTGGAATTGTCATTGAACTGTGTGTGAACTGTGACGTCATGTAAACAAATGGAACCAACGTTTCCGCGGCAATTTATTTTTTTGAATTTATTTCTCGATTTTTATGAAAAATACTGAAAATTATGCCGAAATATACGTTTTGTTAGCTTCAGCATAGCATTATTAACAATTTAATATGATTTTCTAAAAGTAGTCAAATACCTACCCTATTGTTCGTTTTCATTAGGTATATTTGAAATAACAACCCAATAGCTGTGCCAATAGGCAACCCTAGCCGCAGCCCTTGCCGTCCGCGGTAAAGCGTGCATGTGAGTCCTGCTGATGTAGGTAGGTACCTAAAGTCTTTAGTCTTGCGACCTCCCTGGCGCAATGGTAAGCGCTGTGGTCTTATTAGAGGGAGGTTCCGGGTTCGATTCGCGGCAGGGAAATTTTGAATTTTATATTTTATAATAAGTATATTTTATAATTTATAAAATTTTATAATTTTCTCTAGTCTGGTCTGGTGGGAGGCTTCGGCCGTGGCGAATAAAACCTACCGGCAAAGCCGTGCCTCCAAGCGATTAGCGTTTTGGTACTATTCCATGTAGAAACCAAAGGGGTATACATACAGTATGGGTTTCATAAAAAACTGCCATACCCCTTCCAGGTTAGTCCGCTCCTATCTTAGACTGCATCATCACTTACCACCATGTCAAAGCTCAAAAAAGGCTAACTTGTACTTATCTGAATTATTTATAAAAAAAATACGATGCAAAACGAAGCAGCTTTTGTTTTAATGCCATCTAGTTCAATTTTATAGTAAACAATTCGTAGTTCATGTTAGAACCACAACCCTAATGGATACCAACCATGTTGTCAATGTGTGCGTGGGTATCGCGTCTCTACAGTAATTCGATATGACAGATATTTATATTTGATTAATCATCTAAATGGCTTCGTTTTAAAGTAAGCTAATGATTTGATAAAATAATAGGCATTGGTATACTGGCGCAATTTCAATATTTTTAAAATCTGTGCATAGCAACTATGCGAAAAAATTAAAAATCTGTCAAACGCCCTAACAGCGCCATCTAGCGTGAATCTTTTCTTGAGAAGGTATGTCTCTTCCTCCTTAATAAACTAGTACAAACAATTCGAGTCAATTGAGTGACTTAATAAACTTACTAACAATTCAAGTCAATTGAGTGACTTAATAAACTAGTACAAACTATTCGAGTCAATTGAATGACTGAATAAACTAGTACAACTATTTCATAACAGATGGCGCTTTAAATAATGGCCATTTTAATTTTAATCTCCGACATATATATATATATATATAATATATATATACATATATATATATATATATATTATATATATATAATAATAATAAGTAAGAATTTAAAAATATGTGGATTATGCAAAGAATTGAGAAAAAGAAAATTGTAATTGGGTATTTGACTGTAGTCAAAATGTTAATATTATTTATTTCCAGTTTCCTGTTAGACAGAGAGAGCGCTACTGAAGTGTGATGTCACAATTCAGCAGCCCCATACACGCTCCATAGAAAATTTCACAGTAAAACAGCTTATAATTCCGAGACTAGCAAAAATATATAAAAAAGAGAAATGGCATTGTGTTTTATTATTTAAAAACGTTATTTTAAATTAATAAAAAAAAAAATATCAGTCAAATACCCAATTCTGAAGATTAGGTGCTGGAGGCGAGTGCTGGGAGTCTTATGGACCGAGTTTTGCACCAACGTCTATTTATTTATTTACTAGCTGATGCCCGTGACTTCGTTCGCGTGGATTTAGTTTTTAAAATCCCTCGGGAACTCTTTGATTTTCCGGGATAAAAAGTAGCCATGTCATTCTCCAGGTCCTCAACTATACCCATGCAAAAAATCATGTCGATCGGTAGCTCTGTTGCGGCGTGAGTGAAGGACAAACCAACAAGCCAACAAACACACTTTCGCATTTATAATATTAGTATGATATTTATTTATTTTTGGAACTCCCCCTCATTGTGGAAATATTCTATTCTATTCTAACAAAGTTGCATGGGTTAAATCGGCTTGGCATCCAGCTGCACACAAGATAGTATAAAAAACTTATTACAATGTAATAGCTACATAATAATATTGTAAAATGATTGTTTTGAAAAGAGCAACTGCTGAGTTTCTTGCCTGCTCTTCTCAGCGGAATCCTCTTTCAGAACCAGTGGTAGAGTCATGACGTGTCATAAAAGCCACAGGTTGGCCTACGTGAAATAAATAATTTTGAATTTTTGAAGTAAAACTTCTTTACGCACGCTTGACTTGGCGAGTAAGCTGGTGAATACGTTAAGAAGAGTGTGATCGGGCCAGGCGAGCGGAAGTTGAGAGGGAGATATAAGTTAGCGAAGATAGAAAGAGAGAGTTACGTTTCGTATATTACTGTAGGGGTGAGAGAGAGGTGCGAGCACACATTTTCTTTCTCTCTTTCTCTCATAGCCATTTGCGTTTCGTAAGTTTCACTTCAGTCGTGTGGTTTGTCACAGCTCGCCTTGTGTGAACCTATCACAGTGTTTAAAACTCGTGTGAACTACCAGAGGTGTCAAAAGTGACGTTTACTAACTCATTGCAAGCAACTAGTACTTAATCTGTGATTTGCACATTCTATTCTCGCAGTAACGAATCGAGACTCAATTTAACTTTTAAAACTTTTACTAACAATGTGAACAAAATAAAATAAATCTACTACTTAATCGTTACAAAAGTGTCTCATTAGTCATTGCCACACAACTAAACAACAACATCACGTCCAATCATGGACATGGTCTATGGAACACT
Source organism: Oeneis ivallda (assembly GCA_029955525.1). NCBI lineage: Eukaryota > Metazoa > Arthropoda > Insecta > Lepidoptera > Nymphalidae > Oeneis > Oeneis ivallda. The sequence continues at coordinate 3,997,837 of JARPMR010000029.1, forward strand.
CGTTTTTTTTTGTTGAATATTGTTTGGGTAGTGGGTACTCTGCTGGTGAAATCTGGTCATAAAAAAGTTATCACATTTACCTCGGGCTTCAGATCTCTGTGCACGACGTTCCTCGCATGCATATGCCGCACGGCCAACGCCAGCTGCACCAAAAGTCTCCGCGCGACTCTCTCTCCCGCGGACCCTAGTATCGAGGAGAGCTCTCCGCCCGTCGCCAATTCCGTCACTATGTATGTAAAAGCCTGGAAAAGAATACACAGTGTCATACAAAGATTATCAAATTCATAATGTATGATCATATAATATTTCACATATTACACTTCCTAAACTAGAAATTTAAAACTTTAAGATTGATTATACGGGTGTGCCCGCGCAATTCATATTTAATTTGGTTTTTCGCAATTTGTAAACTAATACGACAAAGTAGGCTTATGGCATTCTAATTGCGCCAATGGCAGGATCATCTTCACAGGTTTATATAAAAATCTTTACTTGAAAGTGTCCAGTTTAAGAATTTAATCAGAATATCGAGTTGGACGTGAGTTACTCAGTAATTAGTCGATATTCTGACTAATTTCTTAAACTGGACACGTTGAATGAACCTGTGAATGATACTGCCATTGGCGCAATCAGAATGCCATTAGCCAAGTAGGCTAATGGCATATTAGTTTACAAATTGCGAAAAACCAAATTAAATTTTAAGTTCGCGGGCAGACCCGTATAATCCACCTTAAAATTTAAAAAAAACCTTAATTAATCCACGCGGAGGAAGTCGCGGGCATCGTCTAGTAAAAAATAAATTAAGTGTAATAACTCACCGAATCGTAAAATACTTCATGTAATGTGATAATATAGGGGCAACCCTGGCACACCTTTAGTAACTCTATTTCTTGTTTGACATCCTTCTTTTGTGATGATATTATCTGCAAAGAATAATATACGATTAAAACTTGACTTCATGATTCATAGAAATGGACAATGGAACTCTAGCTAATACAAAAAACAGGTTCACCTGTATTACAAAATTGAGCTGAAATCCAAACACCCCGATTCCACGTAACCTTGTCTACCTTACACTTATGAGTATTTTTGTCAAGCCAAACACTACGTGAGTCTTGACTTCTGAATGAAGTAAACCTAAGAGGCCAGATGATGATGGCCAGAGGGGCAAGTTCTGTTCCTATGGACGCTTGTACCTGTGGACACAATCGATTCCATCGAAACTAGCAAACCTAAAATTCTAATATGAACGCGAACTGTCAACCATAGTCAAAGCTTTACGGTCGCGTTCAAGTTAGAATTTTAGGGTTGCTAGTTTTGACGGAATCGATTGTGTCCACAGGTACAAGCGTCCGTAGGAACAGCACTTGCCCATATATTATAAATACTTGTAAAATATCTTAATTAGTTTTTATTTATTTTTTCCTATTAGTAATATATTATTTTAAGTCAATTTTGTAGGTTTTTTCAGTTTGTAATTAGCTTTGGTTATCTTTTCTTGTATGCTGTGATCATGTCTAGTAGGTTACAATTATTGTATGTTTTTTATGTTAGTTTTAAGATGTTAATTATAAAATTGTAAAAAAAAAAATACTCACCTTTACAGCATACTCCTTCCCAGTCGGTCGATGTATACACTTCCGGCAAACAGCGTACGAACCATCGCCAAGTAGAGGTGTACTCAGATCCACGGCGTACTTTTGGAAAAATGGTGAATCCTGAAGAAGAAAAATCATTCATTAATTCATTCACCTGAACTCATTGCTGGCCGGAAGGTCTCCTCTCGAAGGGAATGCGAAAGTGTGTTTGTTTGTTGGTTTGTCCTTCAATCACGCTGCTACGGAGCAACGGATTGACGTGATTTTTTACATAGGCATAGTTGAGGACTTGGAGTGGCATAGGCTACTTTTTATCCCGAAAAGTTCCCGAGTTCCCGAGGAATTATAATGACCTAACTTCACGCGCACGAAGCCGCGGGCGTCAGCTAGTTGTTATGCCCGCGATTTCGTCCGCGTGGAATAAGGTTTTTATAATTACCGAACTCGAATTTTCCGGGAGAAAAAGTAGCCTATGTCACTCTCCAGGTCCTCAACTATACATATGCAAAAAATCACGTTGATCGGTAGCCCTGTTGCAGCGTGATTGAAGGACAAACCAACAAACCAACAAACAAAGGTTATTAGTAAGGATAACTTTACAAAATTAAAGTCAAGCCAAAATTAAAGCAGTTCTGTTTTTGTTAATAATCACAGAACTCTTCAAACTAACAAGTACCTTGGCAACCCATCCTTTTAATTTGTCATGCTTCTGCCCGGTCGCCTGCATCCATATCTGATCCGAGATTATGTTCTCAGAGAACAGTATACTAGGCGCCACGTACGAGTAACCTGCAACAAAAATATCATCATTATCATCATCAGCAACCCATCAACGTCTCACTACTGAGCGCAGGTCTCCTCTCAGAGAGGGGTTATACGCCATACTCCATGTTGCTGACCCAAAGAAATTTGGCACAACAAAAGTATACAACCTACCCACAAACATTATCACAACCCATCCTAAGCTATATTGCATTGTTAGTACTTGGTAGGTATGCATTTTTGGAACTTTCCTCATTGTGGAAACACTGTCCTCTCAGAGTAGGGTTATACGCCATACTCCATCTTGCTGACCCAAAGAAAGGCACAACAAAAGTATACAACCTACCCACAAACATTATCACAACCCATCTTAAGCTATATTGCATTGTTAGTACTTGGTAGGTATGCATTTTTGGAACATCATTGTGGAACCTCATCGTGGAAACACTGCATACATAGCATAGTATTTATTGTATTGTAAACTTGTTTTGAAAAGGGCAACCGCCGAGTTTCTTGCTGGTTCTTCTCAGCAGGAGGGGCGTTCCGAACCAGTGGTAGAGTCAGATGATTCAAAAGCACTTGTAAAAATTTTATTTGAATAAAAAATGTTTCTATTCTATTTTATTCATTAATAATAAATAATTGTTCCTTTTCCGTTCAAAAGTGGAACCAGCAGAAGAAGTGTCAACAAATTATATTGGGGAGATAGCAGTGCTACTTTTAGCGATGGGCGTTTTTGACACTACACCGCGTTTTCGCGACTCAAAAGCGTTCGATGCGATGCTAAAATTAGCGAAGATCAGCGTTTAAAAATCGCGGAACGCCGATGCTACAAAACGCAACTCGATCGCTGCGACTGGCGTTTGTTGTGTGCCCACGTTAGCGTTCGGACTTCGGACGCGGAATCGAACTTCCGAACAGAGACTCGAAATCATAATAATATTAAAAAGCCTTTTAAAACAACCGACTTCAAACTCTCGCTTGTCTACATTACACACACACTATGCAAAGTATTTAATTTATTCTATATAAATAAAAATGAATGTTGGTAAGCGCATAACTCAAGAAAGGATGGACCAATTCGGTAAATTTATTTTTTTGTATGTTCCATAAGGTCCACGGAAGGTTTAAAATTAAATAAATAAAAAAAAAAAAAAACAAACAAAAAAAAAATTAAGACAGAACGAAGTCTGTCCGGGCAGCTAGTTGTTGATATTTTAAAAACCGCTCGACTGTTTTCGATAAAATTTATATGGGACCACCTGGGGAGTATACCTTTTAAACAAAAAAATTGGTTGTCTGTAAAGTCGGTTTACGGACGATAGTTTTACGTGATAACGTCATAAAGAAACATTGATGACTGGAGGGCGGCGGCGGGCGCTCTCTATAAACGCTTGGGCAGATTGTGCCTCTCTGTCGCTTGTTCCACGCTCTCGCTTGCACGCACAGGCTCAGACGGAACGTGACACTTTTTCGTGCGTGCAGCCAGTGTTCATCGATTTATAAGACGTTATCACGTCAAAAAGAATTTTCCAAATCGGTTCAGGAGTCTTCGAGTAATCGGTGGACATACATAATTAAAAAAAAAGATTCCGACGAATTGATAACCTCCTCCTTTTTTAAAGTCATTTAAAAACGACGATCGCTGACCGCTAAAAATAGCCAGTCTTTCCTCGCCTTTTATTGCTATAGTATGACGACCGCAAAAGTTCTCCTCGATGAGAACAGCATTCCGAGCCAGTTGTGGACTCCGTTGATGATTCTTACTTGCTCAAAAAATATCTAAAAATTTTCTATTCTATTCCATAGTTCAATAACCGCATGACTTTTTCACGAATAACACGTCCCTAGCGTAATATAACTTTATTAATGGTGTCAAATATATTAACCGGTCTAAATTTTTGAGCACTAACTACTGTAGGCGGAATACTTTTAAAGCTAGTTTAAATCATGAAAAACAATCTTCACACACATAAAGTGACAACATTTTTATGGATCAATGGGATTTTAACAATTTCACAAAAGATCATTCATAATATAAGTAGATATACGCCATCGTGCCGGAACGCTAAATCACTTGGCGGCACGTCTTAGACGATAGCGTGCTAATTAACCACGACAAGTCTCCCACCAGTCATTGGTTTTGAATGAAGCAAGCCAACAAGGCAGAGTTATGCGAAGGGTGGCAAGCGAAGCGAGCAGCCGACATCTTTAGCCATACGAGGTCGAGTGGTAATGACGAACTGAGTTTTCTGGCGTAACCTAATTAAAAATGCTTTTGGTGATGACGAAGATGATGATGTCTCACCGAGGAACAATTTGTCGTAACGCCAAAAGTCTCCCACCAGATAATGGTCCTAAATGAAGCAAGCCAACAAGGTAGAGTTGTGCGGAGGGTGGCAACTGGCAAGCGAAGCGAGCAGCCGATATCTTTAGCGAAACAAGGTCAGTTTTCTAGCGTAATCTACTTAAAAACGCTTTCGATGATGATAAATATGATGATGATATCTCACCAAGGAACAGTTTGTCGTAATTCCAAGACTCCTACCGAACAATGGTCTTGAAAGAAGTAATCCAACAAGGCAGAGTTGTGCGCAGGGTGGCAACTGACAAGCGAAGCGAGCAGCCGATATCTTTAGCGAAACAAGGTCAGTTTTCTAGCGTAATCTACTTAAAAATGCTTTCGGTGATGATAAAGATGATGATGATATCTCACAAAGGAACAGTTTGTCGTAATTCCAAAAGTCTCCCTTATAATCCTCTCCCTAAACTATAGTCTTGAATGAAGCAAGGCAACAAGGCAGAGTTGTGCGAAGGGTGGCAAGCGAAGCGAGCAGCCGATATCTTCAGCGAAACAAGGTCGAGTAGTGTTGACGAATCAACTTAACAAACCCTTTCGGTGATGACGAAGGCGATGATGACATCTCACCGAGGAACAGTTTATCGTAATTCCAAAAGTCTCCCACCAGACAAAGGTCCTGAATGAAGCAAGCCAACAAGGTAGAATTGTGCGAAGGGTGGCAAGCGAAGCGAGCAGCCGACATCTTTAGCGAAACAAGTCGAGTAGTGATGACGAATCAACTTAAAAAACGCTTTCGGTGATGATGACATCTCACCGAGGAACAGTTTATCGTAATTCCAAGTCTCCCACCAGACAATAGTCCTAAATGAAGCAAGCCAATAAGGCAGAGTTGTGCGAAGGGTGGCAAGCGAAACTAGCAGTCGACATCTTTAGCGAAACAAGGTCGAGTAGTGATGACGAATCAACTTAAAAAACGCTTTCGGTGATGATGACATCTCACCGAGGAACAGTTTATCGTAATTCCAAGTCTCCCACCAGACAATGGTTCTAAACGAAGCAAGCCAATAAGGCAGAGTTGTGCGAAGGGTGGCAAGCGAAGCGAGCATCCGACATTTTTAGTGAATTGTATAATGCATTATTACGATATTGTATTATTTTGTCTTGAAAAGAGCAACTGCCGAGTTTCTTGCCGGCAGCAGAATCAGCTTTCCGAAACGGGCGGTGCAGTGGTGGATACACGACTAGTCTTAAGTTCCAAAATTTGGCCTACATGAAATGAATGATTTTGAATTGTGATGATGTCTCACCGAGGAACAGTTTGTCGTAGTGCTTGGGCGCCTGCGCGGGCGAGTCGGTGGGCGGCATGCGCGTGAACTCGTCGGCGAAGTTGCACGTGTCGGCCGCGTGCGACAGCTGCGGCACGAACGGCGCCGCCACCTCCCGCCGCGACACCGCCTCCCAGTCCAGGGTCTGGAATACGAGATGGAGATTAGCTCTTAATCATCATCATCATTAGCAACTCATCAACGGCTCACTACTGAGCGCAGGTCCCCTCTCAGAGAAGGGTTATAGGCCATAGTCCACCACGCTGGCCCAATGCGAATTGGAGGACTTCATACACCTTCGAGAACATTATAGAGAACTCTCAGGTGTGCAGGTTTCCTCACGATGTTTTCCTTCACCGTTGAAGCAAGTGATATTTAATTGCTTAAACGCACATGACTCCGAAAAGACAGAGGTACCCGGGATCGAACCTGCGACCCCCTGAATAGGAGACCACAGTCCTAACCACTAGGCTATCACTGCTTAGCTCTTAATCAGTTTGAATCAAATAAGCTGCCGTTTTCTCTATTTTTGACATTTCTACTGCGTTATGGACTTAAATTATTATGGGGTAACTTTGTCGATATTGAAAATGCTTTCAGATTACAAAAATGCATCAGATCACTGTATGGCCCGATATAATTCATTAAACAGAGGGGCTGTTCTCTATCTCGGTGTCTGTCGTTCAGTTGCTAACTAGAACTGTCAAAGCCGCATTTTGTATGACACTAGCTGATGCCCGCGACTTCGTCCGCGTGGATGTAGTTTTTAAAATCCCTCGGGAACTCTTTGATTTTCCGGGATAAAAGGGAGCCTTCGTCACTCTCCAGTTCCTCAACTATACCCATGCAAAAAATTACGTCGATCTGTAACTATTTTGCGGCGTGATTGAAGGACAAACCAACAAACAAACACTCTATCGCATTTATAATTTTAGTATGACGTATTAGCAAGGAAGAATTAATACCACGATAATAGGCACGAGGCGATCTAATTAAATTTTAAAACACAAAAGATAGTTAGATATATTCCCTCGGGGAATTTTTTGTAGAGAATAATGAGTACTTTAATCATGTACTACCTACATCATTTTTACGTATCATCGATAGTTTTCTCAGCACACGCCAAATAATGCTGTTTATAGACAAATATAATTTTCCTACTTTGGGTTACATTATTGTAATTTTCTTAAGGATCTCTAATTTTTTGACAGTAAATTATCGCCTTTGTTACTTCCTGATAACTTAGCTTTCTATTGGTGAAAAAATTGTTAAAATCGGTCTAGTAGTTACAGAGCCTATTCGGTACAAACAAAAAAATCTTTCTTCTTTATAATATTATATAAGTATAGATGACGAAATGCGGGTTTGACTACACTGGTGGTTGTAACTTGCGCAGAGGTACGCGTCATGTAAATTGCCGCAGCAATAGGTACATGCAATAGCACATGCTTCTTTCCATCCTCTCACGTGTGCAAGCCAACATGAGCTATTGCCAGCGATCATGAGATGTGCGCACAGGCATAGTTCTTTGTAGTTACCGAATTCCAACGCATGTTGAAAGCTACTGGCTAGTTCAACCTTTTGAAGAGAATAACCCAGAATGTTATCTAACCTGGAAAAACGGATGCCTTTTCAGTTCTTCCGCGTCCTCTTCTCCGCCGCCGAGACGACGCCGCGGGTCTTTGACTAACAATCTGTAAATAAAGAAGACATCATCATCAGCAACCCATCAACGGCTCGCTACTGAGGGCAGGTCTCCTCTCAGAGAAGGGTCATAGTCTGTCCACCACGCTGGCCCAATGCGAATTGGCAGACTTCACACACCTTTGAGAGCATTATGGAGAACTCTCAGGCTGCAAGCCACAAAAATTTAAAATTATTTATTTATCGCAGGCCAACCTGTGGCTCTAATGACACGTCATGACTCTACCACCGGTTCGGAAAGCGGATTCTGCTAATAAGAGCCGGCAAGAAACTCAGCAGTTGCTCTTTTCAAAATAATCATTTTACAATATTATTATGTAGCTATTACATTGTAATACGTTTTTTATACTATCCTGTGGGCAGCTGGATGCCAAGCCGATTTAACCCATGCAACTTTGTTGGAATAGAATAGAATATTCTCATCGCGCGGTTTCCCCACGACATTTTCCTTCACCGTTGAAACGTGTGATATTTAATTGCTTAAACGCACACAACTCCGAAAAGTCAGACGCGCATACCCGGTATCGAATAACTTGAGTACCTTCAAAGCAAGATGTCTTCTAGGCAAGCGCTCTCCAACATCATCACTTTCCACGAGGCATGAGATCGCTGAGGAATCTGGCCTACTTTGAGACAGTCAATATAAGCTGATTGCGCAGGTTAAGCAACATTGACCTAAGTAGCATATAATTAAGATACTTACGATCAACCTTACAGTAAGCCTTACGCTTACGAATTAAATAATTTAGGTCTCCGAATGTGGTACATCATACATATTTTCCTTCACACTTACTTTGCACTAGTACTTTGCAACGCACTATGCGCTTGGTGATCTCATGCTGCGTATTCTTTTCGCCTTCGATAAGGACACCCTAGTCAACAGTACGCAGGTAACTATATACTCAAAGCTCTTACTTTTTGATAAAGTCCTGCACTTCCGGACTGACGTCGTTCGGCACGGGGTAGCTGCACCGCACTATTCGCTTGGTGATCTCTTGCTGCGTATTTTTCTCGCCTTCGATAAGGATTCCCTAGTCAACAGTACGCAGGTAACTATACTCAAAGCTCTTACTTTTTGATAAAGTCCTGCACTTCCGGACTGACGTCGTTCGGCACGGGGTAGCTGCACCGCACTATTCGCTTGGTGATCTCTTGCTGCGTATTTTTCTCGCCTTCGATAAGGATTCCCTAGTCAACAGTACGCAGGTAACTATACTCAAAGCTCTTACTTTTTGATAAAGTCCTGCACTTCCGGACTGACGTCGTTCGGCACGGGGTAGCTGCACCGCACTATTCGCTTGGTGATCTCTTGCTGCGTATTTTTCTCGCCTTCGATAAGGATTCCCTAGTCAACAGTACGCAGGTAACTATACTCAAAGCTCTTACTTTTTGATAAAGTCCTGCACTTCCGGACTGACGTCGTTCGGCACGGGGTAGCTGCACCGCACTATTCGCTTGGTGATCTCTTGCTGCGTATTTTTCTCGCCTTCGATAAGGATTCCCTAGTCAACAGTACGCAGGTAACTATACTCAAAGCTCTTACTTTTTGATAAAGTCCTGCACTTCCGGACTGACGTCGTTCGGCACGGGGTAGCTGCACCGCACTATTCGCTTGGTGATCTCTTGCTGCGTATTTTTCTCGCCTTCGATAAGGATTCCCTAGTCAACAGTACGCAGGTAACTATACTCAAAGCTCTTACTTTTTGATAAAGTCCTGCACTTCCGGACTGACGTCGTTCGGCACGGGGTAGCTGCACCGCACTATTCGCTTGGTGATCTCTTGCTGCGTATTTTTCTCGCCTTCGATAAGGATTCCCTAGTCAACAGTACGCAGGTAACTATACTCAAAGCTCTTACTTTTTGATAAAGTCCTGCACTTCCGGACTGACGTCGTTCGGCACGGGGTAGCTGCACCGCACTAAGATCTCTTGCTGCGTATTTTTCTCGCCTTCGATAAGGATTCCCTAGTCAACAGTACGCAGGTAACTATACTCAAAGCTCTTACTTTTTGATAAAGTCCTGCACTTCCGGACTAACGTCGTTCGGCACGGGGTAGCTGCACCGCACTATTCGCTTGGTGATCTCTTGCTGCGTATTTTTCTCGCCTTCGATAAGGATTCCCTAGTCAACAGTACGCAGGTAACTATACTCAAAGCTCTTACTTTTTGATAAAGTCCTGCACTTCCGGACTGACGTCGTTCGGCACGGGGTAGCTGCACCGCACTATTCGCTTGGTGATCTCTTGCTGCGTATTTTTCACGCCTTCGATAAGGATTCCCTAGTCAACAGTACGCAGGTAACTATACTCAAAGCTCTTACTTTTTGATAAAGTCCTGCACTTCCGGACTGACGTCGTTCGGCACGGGGTAGCTGCACCGCACTATTCGCTTGGTGATCTCTTGCTGCGTATTTTTCTCGCCTTCGATAAGGATTCCCTAGTCAACAGTACGCAGGTAACTATACTCAAAGCTCTTACTTTTTGATAAAGTCCTGCACTTCCGGACTGACGTCGTTCGGCACGGGGTAGCTGCACCGCACTATTCGCTTGGTGATCTCTTGCTGCGTATTTTTCTCGCCTTCGATAAGGATTCCCTAGTCAACAGTACGCAGGTAACTATACTCAAAGCTCTTACTTTTTGATAAAGTCCTGCACTTCCGGACTGACGTCGTTCGGCACGGGGTAGCTGCACCGCACTATTCGCTTGGTGATCTCTTGCTGCGTATTTTTCTCGCCTTCGATAAGGATTCCCTAGTCAACAGTACGCAGGTAACTATACTCAAAGCTCTTACTTTTGATAAAGTCCTGCACTTCCGGACTGACGTCGTTCGGCACGGGGTAGCTGCACCGCACTATTCGCTTGGTGATCTCTTGCTGCGTATTTTTCTCGCCTTCGATAAGGATTCCCTAGTCAACAGTACGCAGGTTACTATACTCAAAGCTCTTACTTTTTGATAAAGTCCTGCACTTCCGGACTGACGTCGTTCGGCACGGGGTAGCTGCACCGCACTATTCGCTTGGTGATCTCTTGCTGCGTATTTTTCTCGCCTTCGATAAGGATTCCCTAGTCAACAGTACGCAGGTAACTATACTCAAAGCTCTTACTTTTTGATAAAGTCCTGCACTTCCGGACTGACGTCGTTCGGCACGGGGTAGCTGCACCGCACTATTCGCTTGGTGATCTCTTGCTGCGTATTTTTCTCGCCTTCGATAAGGATTCCCTAGTCAACAGTACGCAGGTTACTATACTCAAAGCTCTTACTTTTTGATAAAGTCCTGAACCCCAGACTGACATCGTTCGGCACCGGGTAGCTACAACGCACTATGCGCTTGGTGATCTCTTGTTGCGTATTTTTCTCGCCTTCGATAAGGATACCCTAGTCAACAGTACGCAGGTTACTATACTCAAAAGCTCTTACTTTTTGATAAAGTCCTGCACTTCCGGACTGACGTCGTTCGGCACGGGGTAGCTGCACCGCACTATTCGCTTGGTGATCTCTTGCTGCGTATTTTTCTCGCCTTCGACCGTGAACGGTGACGCCCCAGTCAACAGTTCGTATGTAAGGACACCTACTGACCACCAGTCAACTGCCTGTGGACAAGAGAGACAAAATATAATAGAATATAAATAAGTTTTAGAAGTGAAAACTTCTTTAGGCGCGTTGAGCACTTTTTGGGTGAGCAAAAAACATGGATTTCGCGTCATCGTCACCTTCACAACCGTCACCTGGAGATTTCCTTGTGTCAACCTTGTACAGCACAGTGGGCCAGCAGCCGCCTTACTTACCGTTTAATGTTTGATGTCGCAGGTTCGAATCTCACTCTCGTAATCGTGACAGGGCGCTTTTTTGTTTAATTATTTTTATTTATTTTATTTTCTTTATTTATATATTTTTTATTTTTATTTTATATTTGTTTGTAATTATTAGCAAATCTAGTTTTGACTCACGATCACTTGCGATTGCTAATTTTTTTATTCAAGTTAACTTTCGCAAAGTGCTTTTTGAATCGTCAAGTGAATCTTAATGATAGACGTTTCGATCATAAGCTGATGAATTGGCGATCTTCCACAGCTTGGGCAGCCGATGGATACAAGCGGCGAAACACCGCGACGTGTGAAGTATCTTAAAAGACCTTTTTCACCAGCGGACTATCGGTTGAAGAGAAGTTGTCGTTGAATAATAGAAATAAACATGAACAGTTCAGAATTTGAAGTCTCGATACGACTCGGAGGCCGAGATCTACTATAGATTGTACTCTGGCTCTGCTCGAGTCTTGAGATACAGTTAAAATGAGATACAAATATATCCCGACATAAATCTGTCTCGTTAAAACTCAGTCTTGAGTCTGAGCTGAGTGAGAGTGCCGTCTACAGCTGATCTTACCCTGAGACTCCAAAGTCTGAGTAGAATGAAACTGCGATTTATAGATAGTATACCCTTAGTGTTGACTAAGATCTATTATTTATAGATAACACTAGGGCTGACATATTAGGTCATCTATAAAATTCTCATAAAAATAGTAATAAATAAAATCGGCCAAGTGTGAGTCGGAACCGCAAACGAAGGGTTCCACTTCCGTACCATTGTTTGTAGATTCAACACCAGCTATTATGTATTAAGATCGAGCAAAAACAAAAGTGTGGAGACCCTCATTAATTTTTACTTTTAAGCTATTGCATACCTAGCTTTTATCGCGGGCTTTGAACTGGGACAAACAGTTTGAGCGCGACGACCGAATCAAGAAATTCCTTATCGAAAAAAACGTAACACCGTCATTGCATTCAACATTTTAGAGGTTCACATTTAGCTCTGTTTGGCGCAGTGGGCGATCGGCCGCTTTCTTTAGATGTCGCAGGTTCGAATCTAACTCGCGAAGTAGTGACAGTGCGCTTTTCTTGTTTATTTGTTTTTTAATAATTTTTTTGCATAATTTTTACTATGCAAAAAAATATTGCATAAATATTATAATTGCATAAGTTGATAAAAAATGATATGCAATAGCTTTACCGCGGCAGTCCCCGAGTGCCACTTAATTTTTTTTACCCACTATTAGTCGTTATAGCGGCAATACCTAGTGGTAATAGTTTGACATTCCGTGAAAACTTCAAGTATCTACCTACATTGGTTCATGGGACACAGCCCGCTGACTGACGGAGGCTTAGTACCTAATAGGGTCCCGTAGGCACCTTTTGAGTGAGGAATCCTAAAAATTATATCGAAGTTATAACACACCTTCGCGATCAGTCGAGCCTATTTATTACAATACATACAACATTGTATGTTTACGGTTTATTATAGACTGTAGCACGCGTGTAATGTTTCCGTGTTACAAACCTTGAAGGCAGACATAGTATTATCATGATTATCATAGAACTATGAGCAGAGCGGTACGTTATTATTTATTGTTTTAAGATTTTAGTGTACATTTATTTAAAAATTCAATGCGATAAAAATATATTTTGAGTTATGACGCTTTTATTTTAGGTACAAAAGTATTAACTGCGACTTCGTCCGCGTGGATTTAGTTTCAAAATCTCGCGGAAATTCTTTGATTTTCCGGGAAAAAGAGTAGCCTATGTCACTCTCCAGGTTCTCAAATGTACCCATGCAAAAAATCGCGTCGCTCTGTTGCAGCGTGATTGAAGGACAAACCAACAAACCAAAAGGAACACGCTTTCACATTTATAATATTAGTAAGATTAGGTACCTAGTAAGATTCAACCGATTACTCAAAGACGCCTGAACCGATTTGGAAAATTCTTTTTTGTTTGAAAGGTATACTCCCCAGGTGGTCCCATATAAATTTTATCGAAATCGGTCTAGCTGTTTTTAATACATCAACAATAAATTAAATACTTTGTATATAGTGTGTGTGTAATGAAGTAAAGCGGGAGTTTGAAGTCGATTGTTTAAAAAGATTTTTCTTCGTACCGCTAACTTATCTATATAAATAAAACAAATAAACTATCGCAATCCAAAAAAACTATTCTATCTTTTAAGTTGGACCAAATTAGAGATAGTTACGAAGTTTGTTTAAGTTGGACCAAATTAGAGATAGTTACGAAGTTTGATCAAAATCGGTTCAGTAGTTTAGGAGTCCATCGCGGACAAACAACGTGACACGTAATTTATATATATTAAGATAAGATTATTATTAAAATAAAGACAAACGAACAATTTTTGGACTCGGTCGCTTTTCATCATCATTAGAGTTCCGTATAGGCCTTGCATTCGAATATTCGAATATTCGAATTATTCGAATACTATGCCTTGTCCGAATATTCGAATATTAAATCTGCCATATTCGAATATTCGACCAATTTTCTGAAAGCCAAACTCGGAATATTAATGTGCATGTCGCAGGCATTTTGTGTGATTCCGCCGTTTACATACGGCGTCGTCAGTTTAGAAACGTTCGCTGTTATGTAATGCCGCGGCAAATTGAAGTATTTAGTTCTGTTTCTTATGCCTAACAAGTACTATGTTTGCCAAAATCTAAAGTTAGGTTAGGTTAGAGTTATACATGAACAGTCAGGTGCTCTTTGGTTGTATTGGGCTTAACTTAGGTATATTGACCAAATGGAACCTAAGTGCCCGGCAGCCCGACCTGCGGCCGGGCACCTGACTGTGGCTGTAGCAATCCTGTGGCTCCCTGCAACTCGTTTGATGTCGTCAGTCCACCCAGTGGGGTCAGTCTGCCAACAACGCCCTTCCCGATGCGGGGTCGCCACTCCAGCACCTTGGGACCCCAACGACCATCAGCTCTTCGAACTATGTGCCCCAGCCATTTCAACTTCAGTTTCGCGACTCGCTGGGCGGTGACTTTGGTTCTCCTTCGGATCTTCCAATTTCTGATTTGATCTCGCAGGGATACTCCGAGCATAGCTCTCTCCATCGCCCACTGAGTGACCCTGAGTCTTCTTATGAGGCCCTCAGTTAGCAATCATGTCTCGGATCCGTAAATCATCACTGGCAGCACGCACTGTTTGAAGACTTTAGTCTTCAGGCACTGAGGTATTTTGGACGAGAGGACATCTCAGAGCTTCCCAAATGCTGCACAGCCGAGTTGGATTCGGATGTTGATCTCTTTCTCAAAAACCTGTTGAAGATTTGGCCAAAGATCCCAGAGCCAAACTGACCCGACACTATACCGAAGATATCCCCGACGTCAGCCTATAAGAGATTAGTATGGCTCTCAAGCAGCTCAAGAACAACAAGGCCTGGTGATGACGGAATCACTGCGGAACTCCTGAAAGCGGTTGGAAAACCGGTACTTAAGATCTTTCAGCGATTGTTCAATTCCGTCATTCAAGAGGGTATACCGCCCGAAGCAATAAACATCTCACTTTTAAAACAAAGATGACAGTTTACAGTACATGTGTTCTAATTACACTCTTGTATGGAGCAGAGACGTGGACATCATATGCGAAGCAGGAACGCCGACTAAAACGCCTTCCATATGCGCTGATTACGCAAAATCTTGGGCATCACTTGGAGAGATAGGGAGACTAATGAGAACGTCCTGAAACGTACTGAGTCTTTCAGCCTTACTGCATTGTTAAAGCAAAAACGCCTACGTTGGCTGGGACACTTGCATAGAATGGACTCATCTCGCCTGCCTCGGCAAGTACTTCTTGGCGCAGTAGCACACGCGAAGAGAAACGCGGGCAGACCACGGCTGCGCTTTAAAGATTGCGCCAAGAGAGACATGACCGATTGTATCATAAAGCACAAGAATTGGGAGAAGTTGGCGGATGACAGGAACGGTTGGAGGAAAAGCGTGGGTGAGGGATGTAGGGTTCACGACGATGCGTGGTTTAAAGTGTTAGCGCACAGCTAGTTAGCTAGCTAGTTAGAGCAAGAAGGCGTTCCAGTGCCGGGACTGCGTCTGTGGTCATCGGGTTTTGTTGCAGCAAGTGCGGACGTAACTATCGCTCACGGATCGGTCTCCACAGTCACCGGAGAAAATGCCTCCGAGACAATGTTTAAATCGTCTAGAACAGACGTAAAGGCCTGAATGACCGCCCGAAGCATGGCACAGGAACGTGGTGGTTCTGTTCTTCAAAAAGGGTGATAATACCTTGTTGCAGAATTATAAGACCCATCTCGCTGCTGAGTCACGTTTATGAGTTGTTCTCGAGAGTCATTACGAATCGTCTCGCTCGTCTCGACGACTTCCAGCCCCCCGAACAAGCCGGATTCCAAAAAGGCTTTGGCACCATAGATCACATTCATACGCTGCGGCAGGTTATACAAAAGATGGAAGGGTATAACCGGCCACTTTGCTTAGCATTTTTGGACTATGAGAAAGCCTGCGATTTGGTGGAAACTTGGGCTGTATTGAGGTCACTGCAGAGATGCCGTATTGACTACCGGTATATCCAAGTGTTGACGTGCTTGTATGAAAACGCCACTATGTCAGTACGTATACAGGACCAGACTAATCCACTTGCAGCGTGGAGTATGATAGGGAGACGCAATCACCCCGAAGCTATTTACCGCTGCATTGGAGGACGTCTTTAAGCTTCTGGATTGGAACGGACTTGGCATCAACATAAACGGTGAATAGATTTGCCGATGACATAGTCGTTATGGCAGAGACTCTGAGCGACGTTAATACAGTGCTCAATGATTTTAGCAGGGTTTCTCAGAGTTGGGCCTAAAGATGAACATTAGCAAGATGAAAATCATGTCCAATGTTCATGCTCCACTCCACCTTCGTTAAGAATACTGCACTTGACATTGTGGACTAGTATATAATATACCTGGGACACAGTCCAGCTAGGTATGTCCAATTTCCTAACTTGTAATACTGATTAAGTAATTACCTATTTGTATTCTATCAACGTTAAAAATCTTTCTTTTAAATCTTTTAACTTTTGTAAGTTTTTGATTCAGAGTAATGGCAATTAAAAACATAATTATTATAACATTTTTTGATTTTTTTAAATTATTCGAATATTATTCGAATAATTCGAATAATACCCGAAAAAAAGGCGAATATTCGAATACCAAAATTTTCGAATATTTGCAAGCCCTAGTTCCGTACCCAAAGGGTGCCAGGGACCCTATTACCAATTTCAGTCCGTCGTCTGCCCACTACTGGAGCACGGGTCCTCTCACAGAATGAGAATGTCCATAGTCCACAACGCTGGCCAAATGTCGATTGGCAGACTTCACACAAACCTTTGAGAACATTGTCATCTTCCGCTTAGGTATTAGGTAAATGCTTTAATTGTGCCTTTTTCTCCAACGTTGTTTTACGGTCTACCTATTATATATATTAGGTGACGCTTTCCGTCAATTTCGTTTTCACGAACCTCTAAGGAGCACCTAAAAGTGGAAATTACATCGGGTAAGGGTTTGTATTTATGGGTTAACTACTCAAAGAGACTCGTTACCTACTCAGTGACTCATACTTAGGGGTTGATTTAGGAGTTGGCCCGGTGAAAACGGGCATAAGAATTGATGCAATAGGTACGATCGCAACTTTACCGCATTCGGAGAATCAGTATCTGCATTCTGCTTGTTGCTAAGCGAAAAAGTGCCAAAAACTCGCCACAGCTGACCCAATTGAAGACCAAACGAATCGCCATGCCGAAAAAAACTTTATTTCGCCACACAATAAGTACCAATATTCTTTGAAACTTTACACAAATAATTGCGTTGAAAGATTCCATACTCTATTTCCTAAGTCGTAGAGTCGAAGTAATACTAAAAACTATTGTGTACAGTGTGGTACACAAACTAAACAAAACCTTAAGACATTACATAATAAATGCTAATATACTTTGAAACTTTTCAGTAGCAATTTATCAATACAATTTATACTTTAATACGTAAATCATAGAGTTGAAATTACGATGTTGTGAATGTTAACGATTATGCACAAGGTAACCTTCCGCAAGAGCGACTCCGACCTCGCTACTATCACGTTCAAGGTTCGACTCCTGGCCGAGGTGTTAAAGGGTAATTTAACTAAATTAACACTCCGTTTCACGATGAATTTACATCCTATGTCTATTCTGAGCTAATTAAAAAAATTACATCAATATGCGTTTTGAAAATCATACTAATAATATTATCATCATACTAAAGAGTAATATCATAAATGCGAAAGTGTTTGTTTGTTGGTTTGTCCTTCAATTTCGCCGCAAAAGAGCTACGGATCGACGTGATTTTTTGCATGGGCATTGTTGAGGACATAGGCTACTTTTTATCCCGGAAAATCAGAGTTCCCGAGGGGTTTTAAAAACTAAATTCACGCGGACGAAGTTGCGGGCATCAGCTAGTAAATAATAAATCAATCAATTTTATTCAACAAAAAATGCAATAGATTTAATTACCGAGCCACGGTACATAAGAACATAAGTATTATATAATGTTAATTTCTTAGATAATAATCAGTAGGTAGATATGCGTATGTTCAAAGAGTGATGATAGATAGGTAAAGAGTAAAGACCTCTGCATCGACTTCAAATCCGAAGTTCTAAGTTCTAACCCTTGGGACGCACCTCTAAAGACAAACAGTATTACATTTTCAGAGTTGTGTGTATACCATTTAAAAAATTAAATATCTTTTTTGTTATCTTGACGTGATAACGTCTTATAAATCTATGAACACCGGCTGCACGCACGAAAAAGTGTCACGTTCCGCCTGAGCCTGCGCGTGCAAGCGAGAGCGCGGAACAAGCGATAGAGAGGCACGATCGGCCTAAGCGTTGGCTAGAGCGCCCGCCGCCGCCCGCCAGTCATCGTGTACGCGCAGTGGTTAGCGGATGTGTCGCGAGCTAGTTCTAGCAGCACGCTTCATCAATGTTTATGACGTTATCAAGTAAAACTATCGTCCGTAAACCGACTTTACAGACAACCAATTTTTTTTTTAATCGAGATTGCCTTGTGCTTTACAACGATCTAACGACCAAGAATCTCTGAGTTAACCGCGAAAAGACCGACAGACAGACAGACGGACAGACGCACGCACTTGGCGAAACTAAGGGTTCCTTTTTGTTTTACTACGGAACCCTAAAATTTCCGTACATTATAAATGCGAAAGTGTTTGTTTGTTAGTTGGTTTGTCCTTGAATAACGCCGCAACAGAACTACGGTTGAAGTGAATTTTTGCATGGTTCATAGTTGAGGACCTGCAGAGTGACGTAGACTAATTTTTATCCCGGAAAATCAAAGTTAGCTCAAAAACTAAATCCACGCGGACTAAATCGCGGGCATCAGAAAAAAAATTCAAAATTATTTATTTCATGTAGGCCAACCTGTGGCTCTTATGACACGTCATGAATCTACCACCGACCGGTTCGGAAAGCGGATTCTGCTGAGAAGAGCCGGCAAGAAACTCAGCAGTTGCTCTTTTCAAAATAATCATTTTACAATATTATTATACAGCTATTCGTCGCTAACTTTGGGCCTCATAAGAAGGCTCAGGGCACAGAGCAGAATCTGCTCTGTGGCTCAGGGTCACTCAGCGAGCGATGGAGAGAGCTATGCTCGGTATATCCCTGCGAGATCAAATCAGAAATGAGGAGATCCGTAGGAGAACCAAAGTCACCGACATAGCTCAGCGAGTCGCGAAACTGAAGTGGAAATGGGCGGGGCACATAGTTCGAAGAGCTGATGGTCGTTGGGGTCCCAAGGTGCTGGA
Organism: Oeneis ivallda; assembly: GCA_029955525.1. Classification (NCBI taxonomy): domain Eukaryota; kingdom Metazoa; phylum Arthropoda; class Insecta; order Lepidoptera; family Nymphalidae; genus Oeneis; species Oeneis ivallda. The sequence continues at coordinate 4,017,184 of JARPMR010000029.1, forward strand.
GTGACGACCCCGCACTTCAGATTTCAAGTGAAGTGCAGTGTTGGCAGACCCCCCACTAGGTGGACCGACGACATCAAACGAGTCGCAGGGAGCCGCTGGATGCAGGCGGCGCAAGACTGAAGCCTGTGGAAGTCCATGCAGGAGACCTTTGTCCAGCAGTGGACGTCTATAGGTTGATAAAGAAGATTACATTGTAATAAGTTTTTTATACTATCCTGTGGGCAGCCGGATGCCATGCCGATTTAACCCATGCAACTTTGGAATAGAATAGTCAGGTAGAAATAATTAAATTTTTGGCATATTTTCACGATAATCATTGCGTTTATTGTAATGTACCACTCAAGGCTGAACTCTACACTAACAATAACAGCGGCTTTTCAGAAATTCGCCCGCAAACCGATGATAATGAGATATTCCGAATTCTCAAGGCAAGCTCCCGCCATCAGATTAATGAATTGCGATGTTTCACGCTGAGCCCCAAACGGCGACGTTGCAAATTGTTGCAGTTACGAAATTATTATTCAGATGCAAATACTCGTGGAGTCGTGTCCACGAATAGACTAGATCACTAGACCGGGGAATTTTATGATTTTGATATTGTATCATTTGGTGGGACACGCAGAAACTGAATCTATTTTTTTTTATGGCCTTTGACTGCAGTGATCTTATGATAGCAGTGACGATGCAATCTAAGATGGTAGCGGGTTAACTTGGAATGCGTATACCGTATGGTCCAGAACCAGACTCCAGAAGACTCATTGGCGACGACACGCTAACTAACTCCAAACTTCAAAGTCTGGAACATCGGCGCAAGGTTGCCTGTCTGTCGGTATTCTACAGGATATATTTCGGAGAGTGTGCTCAAGAACTATTTGAACTAGTTCCTCCATCACCCTTCTACCATCGAACCGCAAGGCATCGCTCGAATCTGCACCGCTACGTGGTCGAAATTCCACGATCCCGCACTAAGCGCTTTGCTTCCTCGTTCCTAATACGCACCGCTAAAATTTGGAATGCCTTCCGTTTTTTCCGAATGACTATAACTTGGCTACCTTTAAATCAAGAGTGAATAGGCATCTTTTAGGCAAGCGCGCTCCATCTTAGGCTGCATCTTCACTTACCATCAGGTGAGATTGCAGTCAAACGCTAGTCTATATATTAAAATAAAAAAAATATATGGTCCTCTCATCGGCTTAGCTATCTTAGGATGGGCAGACATAAAGAAGCCCCATTCCCGCCGGTGGAAGCCATTCACGAGCATGACGCATGACCCAGCCGTTGCCTCGCTCAACCATATTTGAGGGAACGCAACAATTACCGCAATTTGATTACCGCCTATGTCTCTCCAATATTATTTGCTGTGATCACTGCATAGATAATTCAGTTACTAATATGTTTGGTTAAAGAATTAACACCAAATGCGACATTACTTCGTTTATTATAAGAGCTAAGGAGCTGACATTATTTTCCTATCTACCCACTTGCTTACATTTTATTCTATTGACAAAGTGCAAAAGTAGGTACCCTACAAAGTTCAATCCAATATATATATATAACATACCTCCCCAACAAGAATGATTTTACAAAGAACAAAATAGTAAACTTCTAAGAAATGAACAAAATAATAATAATCAATCATTGCTAACAATTTAATAGAATACAATACAAATCAATAAGTTAATGTTTATCTTTACTCCCAGTCTGTCCATAATAAGGTGATTTAGAACGCATATTACATGTCTTGTTTTTTATTTTCCCCGCACTGTCAGAAGTAGGAGGAATCCCTAATATTTTGGCCCATTCTGTGGCATCTGGTATTGCAATGATTTCTTCTGTTTCCTGACTACTTCCCTCTCTTCCCTCATTCATGTCAGGGGCTCTCTCTTTCCTCATTTCTTCCTCTGTCTGCGTTGTTGCAGATGCTTTTTTAATTAGTTGATCAATATGCCGATTAATGATCACACCCTCGCTGGTTTCAATTTTATAACTTGAAGGTCCAATTTTTTCTTTTATCACACCAGGTAACCATCTCGGCCCAGTATTACTATAATTTCTATACATTATTTCTTGGTTCACATTGGTCTGTCGCGTTTTATTTCGATTATTGTTGCTGATCTGTTCTTCAGTTTTTTTATTTTGCAGATTGTCCGGATGTAAATTATCCAATAATGTGCGTAGCCGTCTCTTCATTAGTAACTCTGCAGGACTCTTGTTAGTTGCTGCGCATGGTGTGCTCCTAAGAGCCAGCAACAAATTAGGAATTCTAACCTCCCAAGCTAACATTTCCATTTTCTTCAGCTTGTCCTTGATTGTCTGGACCATACGTTCAGCTAACCCGTTAGTAGCTGGATGGTACGGCGCTGTAGTCACATGCCGAATATTATTAGCTTTTAAGAATTTCTGCATCTCATTTGATACAAATGATGAGCCATTATCTGTTACCAAAATCTCACACAAACCATGGGTAGCAAAAACTGATCTCAACAGTCTAATCACTGTAGAGGATGTCGTGTTGTTGACCATAAAAAGTTCAGGCCATCTAGAATATGCGTCCACCATAATCAAGAAATATTTATTGTGAAATGGTCCTGCAAAATCAACATGCACCCTTGACCATGGTCTGGTGGGAGTAATCCACTCGTGAATAGTTCTTGGGGGCATGTGGCGGTTTTCTAAACATTTTGTACAACTGCCTATCAAAATCTCAATATCATCATTGAGCCCTGGCCACCAAACGTAGCTTCGAGCTACCGCTTTCGTTTGGACTATTCCTGTATGTGCTTTGTGTAAAACTTCTAATACACTTTGCCGCAGTGATTTTGGCACAACTACGCGACAACCGAGTAGTATACAGTCGTCTTGAAGTGACAGATCTGCCCTGTGTAACCAAAACGGACGTAGATCCCCATCATTTATTTTTGCCGGCCACCCCCTTTGAATATAGTATACAACTTGAGACAAAGTTTTGTCTTGTTTTGTTGCTAACGCTATTTGTTCGGCATCATAGGGAAAGTCTTCGGGTGTTTCAGCCATTAACAGAACGTCACTTAACTGTTGCTCAGGCTGTTCTGGAACCGGCTGTGGCCATCTACTCAGGCTATCCGCACAACCAATTTGTGGTCCCGGTTTGTAAGCAATTTCATAGTCATGTGAAGTTAATGCGATAGCAATCCTGGTCAATCTAGGTGAGAGCATGTTCGGCATTGGTTTTTTGGGATCAAAAATACCGAGCAGGGGTTTATGATCCGTGATTATACGAAAACGCCTCGCCATAAGGTAATTATGAAATTTTGTTACTCCGAACATGATCGATGCTGCCTCTTTATCAAGTTGAGAGTAGCGTCTTTCATGAGTGTGCAGCGTTCTAGATGCCATTGCTATTGGATGCTCCTGGCCATCTTCCATCTCATGAGACAAAACAGCTCCGACCCCGTACTCTGAACTGTCACACGTGAGTATCAAGGGTTTGTTGACGTCGTAATGTACCAAGGTCACATCAAATGTAAGTAAGCGTTTTGCTGTTTCAAATGCATTCTGTTCTAGTTGTGTCCATTTCCAAGTCTGTTTTATGTCTAATAACCGATGTAACGGCTCCAAAATAGTTGCTTTATGTGGTACAAATCGCTCGTAGAAGTTATATAGGCCAAGAAAAGCTTGTAATTCTTTTTTGTTTTTAGGCGCAGGAGTTTTAACTATCGATTCTACTTTACTTGGTGCCGGATGTATGCCTTCAGAATCGATAACAAATCCAAGAAACTCTACCCTTTCTTTGGCGAAATTGCACTTATTTTTGTTTAATCGAAGACCAGCCTTTTCTATTCGACCAAGCACCACGTCCAGCCTCTCTTGCATTTCTAGCATTGTACGGCCACAAATAATAATATCGTCAATCAGTACTGCAACTCCTGGAATACCTGCCAGTAACGAGGTCATCAGCCGCTGGAATATGCCAGGGCATGCTTTTACGCCAAATGCAAGTCTGTGCACGGTGTACAAACCTTTACAAGTATTCAAGGTGAGCAGCTTTGAAGTATTGTCATCCACAACAACTTGTGTATATGCCCTATCTAAATCTAGAGTTGTAAAAAATTTTCCACCAGCCACAGTCGCAAAAACTTCATTCGCCGTTGGCATCGGGTATGTATCCGATTCAGTCGCCTCATTTACTGTACTGCGGTAGTCTCCGCACAGTCTAATTTCACCAGATTTTTTCACAATTGGGACGACCGGTGTAGCCCATTCTGAAAATGATACCGGGCGCAATACTCCCTCCCTCTGTAACCTATCTATCTCCTTCTCTACTCGTTCTCTAAGAGCATATGGAACAGGACGAGCTTTCAAAAATCTTGGATTTGCCCCTGGTTTAATGTGAATAGCTACTGGATTACCATTGTAAGTACCAAGACCATCCTTGAACACATCTCTGTGATTAGATATCACTTTCTCCATTTGCACAAGATCATCGTTAGCAATCAAATTAATATTCATAGATAAGTTAAGAGGTCCGAACCAATCGCGGCCCAGCAAGTTTGGTCCATTGCCTTTAGCTACTATAACATTCAGATCTTGAAGGAAATCCTTATAACGAACTGGTAACGAAGCCTGTCCAAGTAGCTTCACTGGAGATTCGTTCCACGTACGCAGGGATAGCTGAACTTGTTGCAGCGCGTCGCGAGGCAGTTGTCTGCGAAGCGCCTCCCACGTGCGCTCGTTAACAAGGGAAAAGCTGGCCCCCGTGTCGACTTGCATACGAACGAGCATGTCTGCCATGTAAACATCTACCTCGTACGGTGGAACACGCGTCGTACTCTGTATGCTATAAATGCCGTTTAAAACGTCTTCATCTTCTGTCTGTGTAAAGTTTATATCTTTCTTATTAGCCTTCTTCTTTTTTATACAAATTTTTTCAATGTGGCCCCGCTTTCTACAAAATCTGCACACTGCGTTAATAAAACGACACTCTCCTGGATGGCGGCTTCCACACCGGTAGCACACCCGTGCAGAAAACGTCGGTTGCACTGCGTTGACGTCCATCGGTTCCACACCACCGAAAACGGGTGTCGCGGCGGGTGTCGCCGCGGTCGTCGCTAGCTCATTGGCGGAGACGCCGCTGGTGCTCGCGCCGCTCGTATTGTTGGTGTCGTGGATCATACGAACGTCGCGCACCGCACTTTCAGAAGCCAACATAGCATGTACCACGTCTTGATACTGTAAATCGTCTCGTTTCAAAAGTTCGTATTGTAATCTACTGTCACTCATCCCACACACGAGTTTGTCGCGTAACATTCTCTCTAATTCGGTAAAATTACACTTTGAACTGAGTTTTCTCACATCAGCTATGAAGTCCGAAGCCGACTCATTACGTTTTTGATCACGTTTGTAAAACTTAAATGACATTGATATTTCATTCGGTTTAGGGCTGTAATGTTTGCCTAAAATCGTTTCTATCTCCGTAAAAGTCACTTCAGTCGCTTTTCTCGGTGTAATTAACGCCAGTAAAGTATCATACACACGCGAACCACACACTGTGAAAAAATTTGCGCGTTTTACATTGTCCACGATGACGCCATTCGCCTCGAAACAAAACTTGAGTCGATCTATGTAACTGTCCCAATTAGCCGAGTCCGGATTGTATTCTTCAAATCGTATCGCTTTTTTTTCCATTTTGCATTATTTTAACACAATCGTCGCCACTAATATGTTTGGTTAAAGAATTAACACCAAATGCGACATTACTTCGTTTATTATAAGAGCTAAGGAGCTGACATTATTTTCCTATCTACCCACTTGCTTACATTTTATTCTATTGACAAAGTGCAAAAGTAGGTACCCTACAAAGTTCAATCCAATATATATATATAACAGTTACTGAATTTAAGAATTTATGTATCTCACTCTCCTAAAGTAACCTTATAAAAATGTATTTAGATTTAGTCGGTTCATGCACGTTTACCAATGATTAGTATACAACAGAATTAGCATCGTTACCTAGTTGAGTGATCTAATTCCTTAATGATACAATAGATAAGCAGGTATTCAATTGGGCAAGTGAGCGCATCAAACGGGGCGTCTTATTTAGAGCGCACACAAACCTACATACAATCGGTTTAGCCGCATTAAATCTATACAAACAAGCAAATCCTTACTAATATTATGAATGCGAAAGTGTGTTTGTTTGTTGGTTTGTCCTTCAATCACGCCCCAACAGGGCTATGGATCGACGTGATTTTTTGCATGGGTATAGTTGAGACCCTGGAGAGTGACATAGGCTACTTTTTATCCCGGAAAATCAAAGAGTTCCCGAGGGATTTTAAAAAGTAAAAACTAAATTCACGCGGACGAAGTCGCGGGCAACAGCTAGTAAAGAATATCAACTGAAACTATAAAGCTAGTGTCGCTCGAGATGGTGTAAGGATTCTTATGGTACCGCCTCTACATTCAAATCTATTCTGGCATTTAGGAGTTATGGTGGAATAAAGAAACATACATACATGAACCCTGAAATTATATTTTTGGCCAATCTTGTTATAAGGGTCCTCGTGCCCTCAATTTTTATAAGTATATTATTATTTTAAGCTTTTTAGTGGTAGCTTCATAGGATCAATCTTCACATTAACTAATCGCGAGCGATTTGCTCCTATTCATTGAGAAGTTCCGTCCTCCATCACCGAAGATATTCATCAGATCTTCACCAAAAAATGGGACCAACCTGACGGAATAACCTTTCAAATAAAAATAAATATAGAAATCAACGGAGTTATTGGAGTATCATCGACAAAAAAATACGCGTTGAATTGATAACCTCCTCCTTTTTAAGTCGGTTGGTAAAATAAAAAAAATCTACACGGTCAAAACTGCAATTAATTGTTAGCACACAGCTATGTGACCTTGCATAAAAGATAAAAAATTCGTGAAAACTTCAATGTCAAACGCATTGCGAAATGTGAATAGCTTCGCGACTCGCGCGTCGAAGGGAAATCATAACAGAGGATCGGCTGCGATTTTCCCAAAGCCACCTAAACCAACTACAATAACAGAGTACATTATAATACTGACTAAATCATTATTCATTAGGTATGCATAGCAGTGCTACGGTCTCGTGTTCTGAGTTTCTGACAGACTGTGTGTCTGTAGCCCTTTAGATATTATATTATGTACTAAAAAACACTAAAACTATATTTTATAATTAATCTTTTGTAGTGCCTGAAGACTAAAGTCTTCGAACAGTGTGACTTATGGATCCGAGACATGGTCGCTAACTGTGGGCCTCATAAGAAGGCTCAGGGTCACTCAGCGAGCGATGGAGTGAGCTGTAATGCTTAGGGTATCCCTGCGAGATCAAATCAGAAATGAAGAGATCCGCAGGAGAACCAAAGTCACCGACATAGCTCAGCGAGTCGCGAAACTGTGGAAATGGGCGGGGCACATAGTTCGAAGAGCTGATGGTCGTTGGGGTCCCAAGGTGCTGGAGTTTCGACCCCGCACCGGTAAGCGCAGTGTTGGCAGACCCCGCACACTAGGTGGACCGACGGCATCAAACGAGTCGCAGGGAGCCGCTGGATTCAGGCGGCGCAAGACCGAAGCCTGTGGAGCAGTGGACATCATCTGGAATCTTTCGTATGCTGCCAGTTGCCACTCATTATACAAGGTCAGATTGAAAAGGCCTGGTAGAAGTATATCCTGGCTTAAAATAAAAACCTTCGTCAGTTGTTCAACATGAACTCCAGGGCCGCAGTGAATCCTACTCATATATAACAAACGCGAAAAAGTACTTAGATTATAAATCAGAATAGCACATAGGATATATTTTTTCCAGAAAAATTTCAATAATTCCCGCGGGAGTCAAAAACCCTTATTCGGCGTATGAGCTTTGGCCCGGACTATGAGCTGTGGCCCGGAGTATGAGCTTTGGCCCGGAGTATGAGCTTTAACCCGGAGTATGAGCTTTGGCCCGGAGTATGAGAGTAGATAGGAATTGGCTTCTCTGGACCACAATAGTGACTTCATTCAAATACTTGAATGTCGAATACTGAATGACTCAGTATGAGCTTTGGCCAAAGCTCATACTCCGGGCCAAAGCTCATACTCCGGGCCAAAGCTCATACACATTATGAGTATGTAAAAGCGCATCAGTTAATAAACAATAAAATTAAACTACCTTAATGGTTGCTAACCTTTTCTAGGAGATGGCACTAGTAGTAGATCTTTCAAATTACGGGGAATACCCCACCGCAAAATGAAATGTTTACCGACTCCGGTGATCCCCCCAAATACCGCCAGGCTCCAATGCAATGCGAGATATAAACAGATTGAAACTCATAACACGGTGCGGCGAACGTAGCTTAGGTAACATAAGAACCGTGGAATGTTTTGTGTTTGTAAATGTTTACTTTATAATAATGATATGCATCATTGCATACCTGTTAAAAACTGACAACGTCCGCGTGGAGTTGGATTTTTTGAAAATCCGCGGGAACTCTATGTTTTTGTGAAACTAGATTTTGCGCGAACACAGGTGCACTCTCCATTCCCTCACTCTCATAGACCGGACTGGACGGATAACCAATAATACCGAAGATATCGGTACCAATTGCCTTAAATTTGTTCCATTGATTGTATTCGTAGTCGATGACATTAGCGTCAGTAAACCAAACCTTGATTGTATTGATTTAGTCACAATTTCAGTACTACCGATTTTATTATGGAGCGTTATTGAGAGTATCGTACTAACGTAAACGAATAAGAATGCATGCATGAAATTGAGTTCTAATTCAGCTATTATGGTTTATTTTACTTTGACGCTTATGTCATCGAATATGCTTACGATCAATGGAATAACTTGAGACAATCGCATCTCTGAGGTGCATTTCCATTGATCTGCACATCATAACTGAATTGAATTAGACCTCAATTTCGTGTATGCAGTCTTATACGTTTACGTATGTACGATACGTTTCATAACGCTCCGTATTTAAATCAGTTGTACTGAAATTGTGACTTTAAATCAATTCAGTCAAGGATCATTTTACTTTGACACTAATGTCATCGAATACGATTACGATCATTGGAATAACTTTAGAGTTTAGACAATCGCACCTCAGGTGCAAGATCAATGGCTTTTTACGTGATCTACGAGGCACGGGGGTGCCACACCACCTACTTCCTAACTTGCGCGCTAGGTAGATACAAAAACAATAAAAAAAAACACAAAACTTTATTTTTTGGTCCGATCCGGGAATTGAATCCGGGACCGCGCCATCCGCAATCAAACGTGCTAATCACTAGACCAATGAGGAGTGACAACTTCATCGACTGCCTACCTAGTATAGGTGCTGTAAGCTGTTGTAGGTAGTACAGGTAGAGAAAATAATACTACTACGTAAGGTCATCCTTACTGATCAACTAAGTTGAGCAAAAAATATTCGGTAATACAAACTATGTCCTACTGCTCAACTATTTAACAAGTTGCACAATCTAATTGACCAGTGGGTAACTGGGTAAGAAGTGACTTACCTACTGTATAGGTATGATAAGTGTAGATATTTTAGGAATGATCCATCCTATAAAAATCGGCCAAGTGCGAGTCGGGCCTCGCTCTTATAGGGTTCCGTTAAAAAAAATTAAATTAAAATATTTCCATGTACCCATGGAAATATTTTAATTTAATTTTTTTAATTTAATTTAATTTTTATTATTTGTTGTTATAGCGGCAATAGAAATACATTATATGTGAAAATTTCATCTGTCTATCTATTACGGTTTACCAGATACAGCCCGCTGACAGACGGACGGACGGACGGACGGACGGACGGACGGACGGACGGACGGACGGACAGCGTAGGCTTAGTAATAGGGTCCCGTTGGTACCCTTTGGGTACGGAACCCTAAAAACACAAAACTTTATTTTTTGGTCCGATCCGGGAATTGAATCCGGGACCGCGCCATCCGCAATCAAACGTGCTAATCACTAGACCAATGAGGAGTGACAACTTCATCGACTGCCTACCTAGTATAGGTGCTGTAAGCTGTTGTAGGTAGTACAGGTAGAGAAAATAGTACTACTACGTAAGGTCATCCTTACTGATCAACTAAGTTGAGCAAAAAATATTCGGTAATACAAACTATGTACTACTGCTCAACTACTCACTTAACAAATTGGACAATCTAGTTGAGCAGTGGGTGGGTAAGAAGTGACTTACCTACTGTATAAGTGTATAGGTATGGTAAGTATAGATATTTTAGGAATAGAATAGAATAGAATAGAAATATTTTTTATTCAAATAAACTTTTTACAAACGTGCTTTTGAATCGTCTGGCTCTACCATTGGTACGGAATGCCCTTCCTGCCGAGAAGAACCAGCAAGAAACTCGGCGGTTGCTCAAAACAAATTTACAATATAGTAAATACTATACAATATATGCATATGCAGTGTTTCCACAATGAGGGAAGTTCCAAAAATGCATACCGACTAACTTCTATCTTATGATGGGAAGACATTAAAATTCCCGCCGGTGGCATGAACCAGCCATTGCTTCGCTCAACCATATAATATATTTGAGGGAACGTAACAACCCGCATCACACGACACCACCACAGAAATGTTTAGAGTGCGTGACATACTTATGCTATGCTATAATGATCCACCCTATAAAAATGCTTTCCGACCGACCCGAAAAAGCGATGGCCGTTTAAGCGGGGCCTACCAAAACAGCATTGTAATTTGTAACTTGTATTCGACCGAGCGAAGCGAAGGTCTTTGAGTCTACTTGAGTGAATTTGCACTTGTCCGTCCGTCCGTCCGTCCGTCCGTCCGTCCGTCTGTCAGAGCCTTATAACTTCTGAATTACTGAACGAAATTACTTCAATTTTAGATATAATATGTAAACCGATGGCCTCCAGCCGAAAATGGCTTAAAAAGTTATAAAAATCTTTATTTCAGGGGGGCTCTCATAGAAGCGAATGCGAAGAAAAAAAAAAATTTTGCGTTTCATAGGTTTACAGTACCTCATTTTAAAGATAATTTGGAACAGAGTACAAAAGTATTTTTTTTTAAATTTTTTTCCTAAAATTGACGAAATGGGGGGCTTTCAAAGTGGAGATTATATTTGACCTCAGAACGGAATAACCATTGAAAGCTGGGGCTTGAAAGTTTTACAATTTTAGCGTAATATCATGTACTTGAACAACAAATACTAAAATTAGATAAATGTAATAAGGAAACTAAATTATTTAACTTTTAATGAGCAGCAACAACAGAACTTCACAATGATGTCAATAGATGGCGCTCTCATCTCATATAGCAAATGCAGCTTTATGTAACATACCTATTATTCAATTAAGATTATTATTTAGTCATTTAGCAAACATCAATAAAACTTCACGTTGCAGTTTGTTTTTACATATTTCTGATCGTGTCAATAGTTGACGCTGTGTACAAGTAATTTAATTTGAATGTTCCAAAAAACTATACCTAAGTTTGATTGAGGCCTTGAGGATTTCACTATAACAGTTCCCTAACCTTTACGGGCTACCTATGTTAAGTTAGTTGACACTTTCTGTCAACTTTGTTATTACGAACCTCTACGGGACAACTAAAGGTGAAAATGACAATGGGATGTTAGAATTGTATTTAGGGGCTACCTATGTAAAGAGAATTCTACAAATGGGATGATTTAGGTATGGTTGGTGAAAACGGGCATAATAATAATGTCAATTTTGATCGTCAATTATGGGAAACCGTTACCGCGAGGTCTCAGTTCGGGGCGAACCACTAGTGTAATCTGCGAGCTATCGTTGCGCCTAACGCGTACTTATACACCGTTCCTTGACCTACATAATTGGACTAAAAGAAATTATATTGACGAGGTATCTTGTTTTCTTTCAACCAAGGACTTTACGAAGTATATAAGTGAGTCTTCGTAAGTTTTTTTTATTCGATGACAAGATAGCTGGGATAGTCTTTGGCTGCGATTTATCCACCTGATGGTAAGGGTAAGTGACGATGCTGTCTAAAATGGTGCGGGCTAACTGCGCACCATTTTGCGGGGTATGGCAGTTTTAATTAAGCCCATATCTATAATTGATGTCTCCACACCATCGGCATCGTGCCGGAATCCTAAATTGCTTAGCGGCACATCTTTTTCAGTAGGGTGGTATTAACCTACTGCAGAATTAGATATTATGCTGAGCCATACCATGAAATTAGTCAGAATATCGAATTGGACGTCAGTTACTCACAAAGCAGTCGATATTCTGACTAATTTCTTAAACTTGATACTTTCAAGTAAAGATTTTTATATAAACCTGTGAAGATGATACTGCCATCATCGCAATTAGAATGCCATATAAGCCTACTTTGTCGTATTAGTTTACAAATTGCGAAAAACCAAATTAAATTTGAATTTCGCGGGCAGACCCGTGTAATCAACCTTAATGTACAGAATTCGTCCAGTTCCAGTTTTATTATATTACCGATTCATTATTTAGTATTAAATTTTATTATTGAAGTTCCAGTGTTTCTATTGTGGGGCGGCCATTTGTAATGATTCTCATGGAAGTCGTTGGTGCTCCAACGTGTCACCTTCACGTGGCCGGCCCGGCACCGGCGGCGTCACGTGACCAACAACAAGCGGTTGGCAAATTGACATTTACCGTTTACCGCCTTAGTTATTACTTACTAGCTGATGCCCGCGACTTTGTCCGCGTGGATTTAGTTTTTAAAGTCCCTCGGGAACTCCTTGATTTTCCGGGATAAAAAGTAGCCTAGATGTAGACCCGAGTAATAAGCTACCACGGTATAAAACTTTGTAGAAATCTGTGCGGTAGTTTTTACGTGAAAGAAGGACAAACAAACAGACAAACAGACAAAAAAAATTTAGCTTCTGTTTTGATACCTTTATCTTGAACACAATTAGAAGCAAAAACCCTTTTTTGAATCTATTTCATGTACAGAATTGGTTTCGTTTCTGTTTTATTATATCTATAGATTACCTACCTATACCATAAGGTTGATTATACGGGTCTGCCCGCGAAATTCAAATTTAATTTAGTTTTTTGCAATTTGTAAACGAATGCGACAAAGTAGGCTTATGGCATTCTAATTGCGCCAGTGGCAGTAATCATCTTCACAGGTTTATTATAAATCTTTACTTGAAAGTCAACGGAGCGATAAATCGCTTGGCGTAAACGTCTTGGACGCTACGGGTGGTAACCTGGTAACTAGCCACGGCCTGTCAAAATTAAAGAGATTAAGGGCCTGTGTTTCACCACTTGCTGATAAAGGTCTGATAGCCTATCCAAAACTTATCTGACGGATAGCGTTTAAGTTTCTGTTTCAATAGTATATGATAAGTCAATCTGGCAGTTAAACTCAAAAAGATATCACACAGACTTATTCAGCAGATATTATATCTGTTAGATGTATATCAAGCACTTTATCAGCAAGTCGTGAAACCTAGGCCATAAACGTCCCGAAAACTTGAAATTATATTGAACGCGTAGTCAGTTTGTAGTAGGGAACCATTACTTTAGATAGTTCCTAACAGGTAGGTAGTTGGCTAGTTGACAGTTGACTGAAAGGTATCGATAATCGAATCGATGTATCGCAATTCGCAATACATAGATTGTGCAATCGACACAATAGCGAATTAATTCGGTGGTTATGCAACGTCGATTGTAATAACTAATAACTCTAACGGTTATTAGAAGTTTAGATTGTAATTTATTGTATTTCTTACGGGCTTAGGTTACCTTATCTACGTAATAAAATAGCCTTATACACAGCCTACTGAAATATTAATGCAAAAGTGTGTTCATTTGTAGGTTTATCCTTCAATCAAGCCACAAGAGAGCAAGGTGCAGATCGACGTGTTTTTTTTTTACTTGGAGATAGTTATGGGCCCTGGAGTGGTAGGCTACTTTTTATCCTAGAAAAGTTTCCACGGGATTTTTAAAAACCAAACTCGACGCAGACGAAGACGCGGCCATTAGCTAGTGATCAATAAAAGATACTCGGAATCCAGTACCGTACAGTACAGTCCAGCAATGTTTTGAAAAAAAAAACTTGAGAGGTGTCAAGGGACACCCGGATGGAACGAAGTTCCTTTCGATTAATTAATTTGGCATTGTGTTCAACATTTTCACACTACAATATTTGATCTCCGTAGCCTTGTGGTTTCCACAATCGCCTAACAGCCAAAGGTCGATGTTTCGAATCCCAGCTCGACAGACCGAATTTTCCATTTTCAATTTTATTTTAAACAATTTCTACATGTGGAACCAAACAAAAAAAAGTGTGTGTAAAAAATTAGGGAAAAATTCCACATAAAATAAAATCCACGTAAAATAAAATTGAAAATAGAAAATTCAGTTTGCCGAGCTGGGATTCGAACCATCGACTTTTAACTGTTAAGCGACTGCAGAAACGTTCCGTCTAGCCCCCTTCCGCACCGCGCGATAAGGAACTTACGTTCCAAAAAAACTCGCGTAAAATGTCCCGCACCACCCTTTCAAAATTGGAACACGCCACGCCACTCGGCGCCAAAATGACATAACCACTGGGTCGTTTAGCGCGAATCCCGATCCAAGTTCAGGGCTGACCGAGACCGGTTGGATCCGCGGGCCCACTGCGTCCCACTGACCCCGATACTGTGACCTCGTCGCGCTGACACGATTTAGCGCTCCTACTCACCACACAAGCTATTTTAAACCATAAACCTATACATCATAACATCCAGTTTACAGTAACATCAATGTATTGCTTTGATACGACTTGATTTTATAATCTTTACTAGCAATTTGAGTCTACAAGCTGTTTAGAACCTTAAATCTGTACTACCATAAGATCGATTTTAAAGCAGCATCAAAGTACTGCTTGGATACGACATAATAATCTTTACTAGCAATTTGTATCTTTACCGCGTAAAAAATAAAGTGGATTTTTCAGATTTCAACACCTACTTAACATTGATTCAAATCGATTACATGTAATTTAAGCTTTTATTGTACGATTTTTAAGTAGATTTTAGAATGATGGTAACGCTGTTATTCTACGTGTAATAAACAAGGTAACTAAGAGCTAAGACTCTATTCCGTTAAGTTTAAGGTTGTTTTTTAAATGATTGGCTCATAACAATGGCCTTAGGATCGGTGAAATTATTTCGTTATCGCTGCTCGATTGTGTTACCATAGTACAAACAGAATAGTAGGCTAACTAAGGCCGATCGGCGAGTTAATTACCTACTCTTGCGTTGACGCCTAGGGTTGTCACTTTTATTTTTGACTAGCTGATGCCCGCGATTATTAATAGGTAGGTTACTACTTTTATTGAAAAATTAAGCAAACAAAAAAGAGCGAGCGTGCGACGTAATACGCAATTGCGCGCGATTAGCACAGCGGCGCGATATATACAAAAGCACTCTGTGGCGCGCCGCGCGGCCCGTACTGCCGGCCGATTGAGCCGGTTGAGATTTTGCGAATGTGTGCGTGAAACTTCCGTGCGTACACGGCGCCCGCTGCTCACGCATACATTCAAACCGGCAGCGGCCACTTTGTATGAAGTTAGCCTACTATTCTGTTTGTACTATGGTGTTACTGTGCGTTTGTTTTAAAACCTAAGGTTATATTACTACAAGTAATGGATTAGTAGAAGGAAAAAATATTCAAATCATTTTTTACATGAATTTAATTTCCACATCCAAAATAGCTAGGAAGAGGCGACTCGCTGTCGCAATCTCTTTGTAAACGACTTCAAAAAGGAGGAGGTTCTCAATTCGTCGGAATCTTTTTTATGCATGTTCACCGATTACTCGAAGACACCTGAACCGATTTGAAAAATTCTTTTTTTTGTTTGAAAGGGTAACTCTTTCCAGGTGGTCCCATTTAAATTTTATCGAAATCGGTCAAGCGGTTTTTAAAAACTCAACAATGAATCGTTTTCTTTGTAGTGCGGGGCCTTTTAAGTCGGTTTTTTAATAAAAAGAATTTTATATTAAATTATTTTTTTAAGTATGTTCACCTTAGACCATCCAAATGTTCACGGATTAATCGAAGACGCCAGAACCGATTCGGAAAATTCTTTTTTTGTTTGAAAGGGTATACTCATACTTCCCGGGTGGTCCCATTTAAATTTTAACGAAATCGGTCGAGCGGTTTTTAAAAAATCAACAATGAATTTTATACTTTGTAGTGACGCGGGCATTAGAAGTCGGTTTTTAAAAAGATTTTTAAGCTATTGCATAGCTTTAATCGCGGGCTTTGAAATAGGACAAACAGTTTGAGCGCGGCGACCGAATCAAGAAATTCCGTAACGAAAAAACCTAACACCGTCGTTCAGTAAGCGCTCAACATTTTAGAGGTTCTCAAGTAGCTCTATTTGGCGCAGTGGGCGAGCGACCGCTTTCGAGCGCCGATGTCGCAGGTTCGAATCTCACTAGCGAAGTAGTGACAGTTCGCTTTTCTTGTTTGTTTGTTTTTTAATTATTTTTTTGCATAATTTTTATTATACAAAATATTGCATTAATATTATAATTGCATAAGTTATTATTATAAGTTTATAACTTGAGCAGAGTCAGAGTGCAATGTATAGACCTCAGCCTGAGAGGAAACCTGCGCTCAGTAGTAAGACTTTAATGGGTTGCTCATGATGATGATGATGATAAGCATACATAATCTATTAACTAACAACTAGCTTTTAACCAAGTTTAACAAGAAAACCGATAAAACACCGCTGAAATAGTGTAGCTGGGCTATATTTATATACTCCAAGTGTCAGGGCGTCTGCCGACCGCTTGCTGACATTGTTAACTTGGTATTTGTGACTATTTTTAACACATCGTTTCGCTTTTAGTTACACAGGGTTTTTTCATAATTTTATCAATGACTAGCTTTTGCCCCCGCAACTTTGTCCGTGTGGAACTGGGAAAACAAATAAGGTACTTCTTTATTTTTAATCAAAAGTCAAAATACCACGTTTCTTGATGAAAAATATAGATTAATACAAACCACTCATCACATATCCCCCTTGGAGGGGATAATTAGGGGATGAGTGGTTTGTAATAGGGGATAAGATTTTGACTTGCTTGGGTGTAGAATTATCAAAACCACTGATTTGAATATATTTATTTATTCCGTGATCAAAACTAACAAAGAATTATGGTAGATTCATCGACTATTCAAAAGCACTTGTAAAAGTTTATTTGAATAAAAAATATTTATATTCTATTCTATTCTAAAACCTCATCATTCATCATTAACAACCCATCAACTGCTCAGTACTGAGCGCAGGTCTCCTTTCAGAGAAGGATTATAGGCCATAGTCCACCACGCCGGCCCAATGCGAATTGGTGGACTTCACACATCTTCGAGAACATTATGAAGAACTCTCAAATATGCAGGTTTCCTCACGATGTTTTCATTCACCGTTGAAGCAAGTGATATTTAATTGCTTAAACGCACTTGCCTCCGAAATGTCAGAGGTGCGTACCCGGGATCGCACCTGCGACCCCCCGAATAGGAGACCACAGTCCTAACCACTAGGTTATCACTGCTACAATAACTCAAACTTTAAAATTGTAGAATATCAAAACCTGTGAAACACTTACTTCTTTATTTTTAATCGAAAGCCCAAATAGCAAGTTTCATGGATAAGTATAATTTGAAAAATGGCGGACCTTCGTACAAACTTTCACCCCCTATTTAATCACATTTATGTGTGCCCACGTCAAAAGGACCTACTATCAAAATTTCAAGTTATCTAACTCCAGAGGCTTAGGCTTTGCGTTGATGGATTAGTCAATCAGTCAGGATAAGTCCGTTTAATAAATTTAAAAGAAGTCACCCCTCTCCCTCTTAATCGGCGAAAATACTATCGACCTTGAATAATATCAAAATAAAATTAATCATGCGCAGACTTCCCCAGAAGGAAAATCACTGGCTTTATTCTAAGAAACTCCTAAACAAACAAAACTTAGTTATACATTAATATTATAAATTCGAAAGTGTGTTTGTTTGTTGCTTTGTCTTTCAAATACGCACCGAAGGAGCGAGGGATAGACGTGATTTTTTTTGCATGGGATAGTTGATGACTCGGAGAGTTGTTTTTGTTGGTTTGTCCTTAGCAACGGATCGACGTGATTTTTGGTATGTATGTATATTGTAGTTAGGACCTGAAAAGTGACATAAATGTTTATTTTTTTTAGAATAATCAAAGTTCCCGCTGTAGTTTAAAGAGTTAATCCAAACGGACGAAGTCGCGGGCATCAGCTAGTAAATTATAATCGGACCGGATGTGAACATACGAACCTACTGCGAAATGCGAGACACACGTAAACATTACATCACTAATATTCGAACTCTGAACGTTTCTATCATACGCATAGATGAAAGGTAAATTTAAATTTTAAATTCAAAATTGTTTAGTTCATGCAGGCCAACCTGTTGAGCTTATGGCAAGTCAAGACACTACCACCGGTTAGCTAAAGTTGGATTTTGCTAAGAGCCGGCAATAATATAGCAACACTCTTCGCTAGTAAACTAATTCAAAAAAAATCAAAATTCAAAACTATTTATTTCACGTAGGCCAACTTGTGGCTCTTATGACAAGTCATGAATCAACCACCGGTTCGGAAAGCGGATTCTGCTGAGAAGAGCCGGCAAGAAACTCAGCAGTTGCTCTTTTCAAAATAATCATTTTACAATATTATTATGAAGCTATTGTAATAAGTTTTTTATACTGTGGGCAGCTGGATGCCAAGCCGATTTAACCTAGATGCAACTTTCTTAGAACAAAATATAATATTTCCGCAATGAGGGGAAGTTAAAAAAAAAAACCTACAATTCAATTAATGTTAATACGGAGAATAACTAAGTGATGACGTCATAATATATCGTCAACAATCTAATCGTACGTAAAGAGAAGGCCTGACTAGCAACTGCCAATAACAATCCGACTGACGTACCAATATACAGAGGCTGAGGTTGACACGTCACACGACCAATTGAAATGTATTCGTATTATGTACGTAAATACTGCGTGAACGTACGTAATATGACTACGTCATTATCACAATAACAATGTCCGTAAACAAATTGAGACTTGATTTCAAAACCACCTTTGTCACATTTTGCTTATAAGTAATGACGCCATCGTTTCTTTTTCATTTTTGTTGATGAGGGAAATCTTAAAATAACCTTCTTCGTTACCGGGGAAGCGATTTTCAATACCCAGATAAGGAAGTTGTGTTTTGTGGCCTTCAGTCAATCGGAGATAACCCCGCTCTCTTAAGATACCCGATATCCTGGGGAGAACTTCCAAAACCGCGTAAGTCACATTTTGACCATAGAGTGAGAGTGACGCCATCTTATAGACGTTTGATTAAACTTTCGTACCTACTACATAATAAACTACTCAAAACAAAATAGAGCCCACTTCGAGATAATCTCGAACTTCGTTTACAAATATTTCATTTAGTTAATCATTCGCCAAGTTAGCATTTAAATATCAAGTAGACTTGTTTATGAACCCTTAAAAGTGTTTTTAACGTTAGTGTTCACATTATTTCATAAGTGGGTCGACAAAAAAAATGAAAGTGCTTGAAATTCATCCCTTGCACAGTTTCTTAGTGACTTGTGTTCCTAGTCTCATTGTGAACACTGCAGTTGAAAGTCACTTTGTTTAGTTGTTTTATTTCACTTTGGTACTAGCCTAGATTACTATGTCTGGTTCTCGTCATCATATGGATATGGAAACCGCCACAAGAGCAGTAGCTTGGCTTCAGGAGGGACAATCTCAGAGATCTGTAGCACTACGTCTCGGTGTATCGCGACGGGCCATCAGAAACCTGTGGGAACGCTTTCAGGAGACAGGAAGTGTGTCCAGAAGACGTGGATCAGGAAAAGTTCATGCCACTACTGCCCAGGAAGACCGTTATATACGGTTACGGGTTAACTGCACGTCGGGATCGTACCGTTACTGCCCGGACTTTACAAAATCGATTGAGGGAATCTACTGGAACCCGAGTTAGTGACCAAACGATCCGAAATCGACTCCATGTGGATGGACATTGGACAACATTCCAGAATGCACGCTGTTCGGCTTAAATTGATTAAGGCTCATCGTGCAGGGTATGCACGTGAGCATGCAGACTGGACCATGACTAACTGGAGGTCTGTGCTGTTTACTGACGAGTGTAAAATTAAATTTTACAGTGATGTTATGCGCGTGTGGAGAAGAGAAGACGAACGATTTGCAGAACCGTGTATCCACGAAACAGATCGTCGGGGGGGGGGGGGGGGGGGCAGTGTGATGGTATGGGGCGGAATAAGCTTAATAGGCAAAACAGAGCTGGTATTTCTGGTCGAGGGTACCATAACCGCTGCCAGTTATGTGAGCGAGTAATCAGATCTCATGTCATCCCCTTTTCACAAAGAGTGGGCGAAAGTTTTGTCTCAATGCCAGACAATGCACGCGCACATACGGCCCGCCTCACGCAGAGAGCACTCTCTGAGGCCAATATTACGGTTTTGCCCTGGCCGGCGATGAGTCCTGACCTCAATCCCATTGAGCATTTATGGGATCAGTTGAAGAGAAGCCTTAAACGGAACTACAGCAGTATCAAAAGTCCACAGGAGTTGATAAGGGCACTTAAAGTCTGTTGGGAGCAGATACCACAAGAAAATATCACACATTTAAATGAAAGTGTCCCCAACAGGCTCCAAGAATGCATAAGGAGTAGAGGAGGCCCTACGGCCTACACGATATTAAACTCCAAGCAATTACTGAAGTTAGTGAAAAAAAGTTACAAAAACCAGCATTACCTAAGTTGTACTCTATATTTATTGTTTATATCGCTATTTTTGTTTGTGTTTAATTTAAGTAAACAATATAAACAGTTTTCAAAATCGGTTTTGTTTAAATAATTTGTCATTCCTCTCTTCAAACATACACATTAAGAAAAAATTCAAATTTTACGTATTTTTGTAATTACAGCGAAAATACTTAGTGGGCCCTATTTTGTTTTGAGTAGTTTATTATTTCTTCACATTCTTTTCACCAGCAACCGGATATAAATGACACTGTACACAATACCCTGCCAACAACAGGAAACAGTTATATAAAATGGTTACTCCATAAACGAATGTCTTTTATACTAACATATTATATTTGATGATTTGCTCATCCAAATTGCATTAATGTCTATCTTTTTCTCGCTACACGACATTTAATAAATCTATCCCCCTTACGTTTTTGCAAAAAAAAAAAACAACATACATTTTCGCGGAAAATCCCCTCATCGATACGATGACATTGACAGGCATCGAGAAGAAATCGATTAGTGACTAATCATCAGCGTTTCATTATAAAAAACTTGAATTGATTTCTGTCCTTTCACTTTAGCAGATCGGAAGATTTTTGTCGGGTTTTTTTCTAAAATACAAAAAAATTAATAAAACCAGTGATCCAATGTCTTAGCCCAGGTTAAAGAATGTCACATTATATTATTCCAAAAATTTATTATTATTATTCACTCTCCAAGTCCAACTATCCCATACAAAAAAATCACGTCTATCCCTTGCTCCTTCGGTGCGTGGTTGACAGACAAATCAACAAGCAAACACACTTTCGCATTTATAATATTAGTAACATTATATGAATGAAATTAACACACTTTATTGTGCACCGTGTGGTGACGGCATTTCGGAATACAGTTGTCACCACCCCTCCTCTTCCCGCGGGTGTCGTACGAGGCGACTAAGGGAATATAACGGAGAACGGGCAGCAGCGTCCTCTGTGCTACTGCTACCATCTACTGCGATCACCAACCCGTCTGCCCCGCGTGGTGATTATGGGCAAACCCTCCCCTTGGGAGAGGCCTTACGACTGGCGGCCTTATTATCGCTTAGAAGCGATCTCTGCTAGGCAACCACGTTGCAGGGGATATGATGATATGAGTATGATAGATAGCTTTCAGCGTAAGTTCCCAGAAAAAATCATACGAATATTATAAAATATAAATGCGAAAGTGTTTGATTGTTGGTTTGTCCTTGAATCACGCCGCAAGATATCTACCGATCGACATGATTTTTCGCATTTCTTTATCCCAGAAAATCAAAGAGTTCCCCAGGTATTTCAAAAACTAAATCCACGCGGACGAAGTCGCGGGCATCAGCTAGTAAAATGATAAGTGTGAAGACTTTTAACTGGCAAAAATATGAGAAGTTCAGCCGCGCTATAACGCCACCACCACCGCCCGCGATTTTTGTAACGTTCACAAGTTCGTTTCACTTTTGCGGGCACTTTCTCTGCTAACGGTACGCTAAAGGCGGCGCACACTGGCGCCGTGAAGCGGAACTGTTACCGCGTGACGACAACTAACTATTTATTGAACCGGTCCATTACTTTGGCACATTACATTACTATAATATAAGCAGTGATAGCCTAGTGGTTTGGACTGTGGTCTCCTATTCGGGGTGTCGCAGGTTGAACCTCTGACTTCTCGAAGTCAAGTGCGTTTAAGCAATTAAATATCACTTGCTACAACGGTGAAGGAAAACATCGTGAGGAAACCTGCACACCTGAGAGTTCTTCATAATGCTCTCGAAGGTGTGTGAAGTCCACCAATTCGCATTGGGCCAGCGTGGTGGGCTATGGCCTATAACCCTTCTCTGAGAGGAGACCTGCGCTCAGTAGTGAGCCGTTGATGGGTTGATGATGATTATGATGATTACTTTGGCGGTAATCATAAAGATGGTTGCTATGCTCAGACAAAATTGTAAACAATAACAACAACGCTCCAATTCGCGGTTGATCCAATTCGCGGTTGATCCAATTCGCGGTTGATCAAATTCGCGGTTGATCCAATTCGCGGTTAGTCCAATTCGCGGTTGGTCCGCTAAGTGCGGATTGACAGACTTCACACACCTTTGAGAACATTATGAACTCTTATTAGGCGACGTTTTAGCACAGGCGAATCGCCGCGCGGCGCGCGGGTACGGCGTATCGCGCGAGCCGTCCGTCGCGCGATACGGCCAAGGTATGAGGGCGAGAGAGAGCGAGCGAGCGACGCACCGCGCGACGCGCGGCGATTCGCCTGTGCTAAAGCGTCGCCTTAGGCACGGCCTTAGGCGTGCAGGTTTCCTCACGATGTTTTCCATCACCAAGCGAGTGATGATATTAAGAGTAATATTAATTGCTTAAAACGCATAAATATGACTTTGAAAAGTTACTTAAAAGCCTGTGATTCGAATCAAGTTTCAAGTAACATTTCTAAGCAAACATGCAAGCAAAATAACAAATAAAACATTTACGACATCAATTTGCATGCGACGCCGTACCATATTTATCGAGAATCGCTAACTCGCTAAGCAAGGAACTTGATTTGACCTTACAATTGACCATAATAATAATATGTAACATTACGGTAGTCGGTACGTATGTGTAACCGGCTTAATACACAAAACGTAAATTCATCCTAAAATAAACCACAACGGAAGCGTATTAGAGTCCACATTCCTGTGTAAGACTACAACGTTTCACAAAACGACGTAAGTCCAAAATTATATGTCACAGTAAAAGCAACGATAATTCGTCCTAATAACGTTCTTTGATACAGTAATTATAATATGTTAATTAGCACTAGCAGCCAACAAATTCGAATAATTTGCAACAAAGTAAATTCCAAAGCTTCCAGATATCTAAGTTATCTAAATTCCTAAGCTAAGTAAGGTGACGTTTTCCGTCAATTTTGATTTTAAGAACCTTAAAGGAGCACCTAAAGGTGGAAGTGACATTGCGTAAGGGATGGTACTTACCTATTGAGCAACCGCTCACCTACTTAAAAAGACTCCTATCTAGAGGATGATTTAGATATGGTTCGTGAAAACGGGCATTAATCTATCAACAGCGAATCGATATAGTATAGGGAAATCTATCGCCTGTTCTGCAAGTGGAGCAAAAACAAACAAAGGCACAGCCGTACCGTCCTTTTCTCGAAGCCATCATACTACTATTATAAATGCGAAAGTGTGTTTGTTGGTTTGTCCTTCAATCACGCCGCAACAGAGCCACGGATCGACGTGATTTTTTGCATGGGTATAGTGACATAGGCTACTTTTTATCGCGGATTTTCAGAGTTTCCGAGGGATTTCAAAAACTAAGTCCACGCGGACGAAGTCGCGAGCATCAGCTACTTCAAGATATTTCTGACTTGAGGCCCACGTTCACGAATCAAACAGACTAACAAAAAATTTAATCAAAGTCAATCATAATATAAAGTTGGCAGAAAAAAGATATTCAATAGTATATCGTTAAAAATGAGTTTAGGTTTCCATTGAATTAATAATTATATTTTTGATCCCCAACTTCTAAAAATATGGGGTTTACACAGAAAAATACTTTGAAAAATATTAATTAAATTTAAATGATTCCTGAATCTGAACGGTTTTTAAAAGAACTGGGTCAAAATTCACCATCCTCTTTCCAACGAACAGAAGATGGTAACCGAAGTTAACCGATGGTAACCGAACACGTTCGCGTTGGGCCGCGTGCGCGCGCGCAGCAAGTTTGAAAGTCGACGGCGGCGGTACCGTAATATTGTGTCATCCGTTACGGCCGGTGAAACTTATTACGTGGACCGCTATCTTATGGGATAAGAGCACCGGGGACCTACCTTACTTGACCGGAATTCTTTGAAATGTAGCACGCTATGGGCAAATTATTATAGATCCACCAACTTATCTGTTAGGACTTAGAAGGACTACCAACAAATCTATATATCAACCTAACGCGAGCCAACTGGACCTGGGTCTCCTTTTAGAGAGGGGCCTAAAACTTCCACACCCCTTTGAGAACATTATGGAGAATTCTCGGGCATACTTAAATCATAGATATTATTTCTTCAACATTAAAAGGACTATTACATTTCGCATCCCTCTCTCTCGCACATTCTAATATTTTCAATGATTGTAAAAATCTCAAGATAATTTTGACAAAATGTGGTCTATTTTCTATTATTGTCTTCGACGGTTAAATTAAGGATATTTTAGTTATACTACCTGGTTTTTGATAGAGAATAAGAGCGATAAAAGTTAAAATAGTTTTCGCCATTTTTCTTCAAAATCTAGGTAGGTTAATAAGTATATCATCATAAAACTATATCTAAAATATCAGTGATTTTATTGACAATGATGCTGAAGATGTCAAAAGATAATTTTATTGTGAAAGAAATAATGCTGTAGCTTAATAGCCTTGAACGAAAACAGCACCAAAATGGCCGGAAAATCCGGAGAGAATAACAACAGATAAGCCTCAATGTTTCTCCTTAACCTTAATAGCAATTATTTAAGTAAAAACCTCACCTTTGGGCGTACCAAAATGAACTTTTAAAAACTCGTAGGATTTTTTGGCAACGGGCCAAGGAAACGAGACTGGAGTAATAATATTACACCTATAATAACAGTGAGTTGTCACGTTAAATACTAGAACAGCAATGTTCCGCAAATTGTACTGGGGCCGGCAAACCAAAATTTGCAGGTCGAAGGTCGATTTAGTCCGAATATGTAGTAAAACGTACCTACCATCAATAAAATCAAACCAAAGAAATTGGAAGCACTATACAGGTATACACTTTACTAAATACGTGGATAGTGGATTTAATTCTCGACCTTCAATCTGGACTTCGGATGGAAATGGGTATTTATTAATACCGGTCGATAAATTAACTTATGTACAAGTCACAAGATTTAGTGCCTGTTTTACCAACTTCTGATAAGTGTCGGATCCCTAACCGTAAATGTCACTTTCTTACTTTATGTCAAGTGACAAAGACAAAATATGCGAATAAGATCAATCAGAAGGTGGTGAAACAGGCCCTAACTATTTTAAGCCCCTGTCTTTTCGGGATAAAAGTAACCTACATCACTCTCCAGCCGCGGGATTGTGTAAAATGACTGCTACATTGTGACAATCGCAATCACGTCTGATTGGCTTATCTTCTCTCGCTATTTATTGGCTGAAATGTATTTTTGTAGCAAGATCGCCTTAAATTCAGCCAATCAGCACAACTGACAGTTGAGACTACCAAAAATTGAAACAGCTTTTCCAAAATGGACGAACTGATATTCAACTGTACCCATGCAAAAGATTACGTCCATCCGTTGCTCATGATTGAAAGATCAACCAAAAAACAATCACACGTATTCAATTCAATGTAATTCAATGTAGTGTTATTACGTGAGTGCTCTATTTCGATGCTTTTATACTGGCGTCATAAGTTTGCTACTCCATGCTCGACGGATGCAACTCAACGTTATAATACCAACAGTTCGCACGTTTTTCACGACTGAGACGAAATAACGGTTTGTTTAAAATTAATGGTGTGGTTGATTACTTCTTTTAGCATAGAGCTGTATTTAATAAGGTTAATTTGGGGCCCATTAATAATACCATTTTATGAGCAGTGATAGCCTAGTGGTAAGGACTGCGGTCTTCTACTCGGGGGTCGCAAGTTCGATCCCTCTGATTTTCGGAGTTGATATGGGCGTTTAAGCAATTTAAATATCACATGCTTCAACGGTGAAGGACAACATCGCGAGGAAATCTGTACGTAGAGTTCTTCATAATATTCTCAGAGGTGTGGTCGCGATCCTTTCATTATGTAATCAACTAATCAAGCAGTCCCATAATGTTGGTGATTTACACATATTTTGTTTCTGGAACAAAGTTCCTTTTTCGGACAGTTTGGCGGATAGAGGCTAGGCGAAAAAAGTGCAAGAATATTCCGTCACGACACCTGTTGCCTTCGTTTATTACACACGTTCCATTATAATTGGTGGTGTAGCGTATAAACTAAGGTGTGAAACTATCGGTTCGGGGGTTCGAATCCCAACTTCAGATTATTGTTTTTTATTTTATTTATTTTTATTATTAATTTATAATCAAAAAGCACTTCATTCCAACCGAGTGTTCCACGAAACTCACGCAATTTTTGTTTAACTACAGAATAGTACTGAAACTGTACAAGTTTCAGTTTTTCAAAAATACTTTACAATATCAATGGACACATTGTTTTTCTTAGGATAGTATAGGTATTTTTTACACCCTCAGTTATTAAATACTGACACAAACTTGCAGTCTATTCAGTGTGAGGTCATCTATTCGTGTCATCGAGATCGCTATAATTTCCTAATGGCGTTATTTAATGTCTAATTTAATGTGTTTAAATTTATGCTAGCCTGGTAGCCTAGCTATTCTATTAACTTAGTTTTGAGTTTAGTGGGATATTCATTAGTAGAAAATTGGTTGTCGACTGTCGTAGGTTGTACGTGTTCTATAGATATAACAGGAAAAGAAAATAAAATGATTATGCCGGTAAAGCAACGTTTATCTAAGTTCGTAACTGAATGGGTGACCTAATTTTTAACGACTAAAGTCCTAAAGGTTGAATTTGAACAATATGTTGCACTTTTTGAGCTAATGGCACTTTTAGACTAACATAGTCCTTGACTACTATCTCACTTGATGGTAAGTGACGATGCAGTCAAGATGGTATCAGGCTAACTTGGAAGGGGTATGGCATCTTACAATCATACCCCTAATCGGTTCCCAGTTTCTACATGTCATCTTACCTGAATATTAAATCACTTGGCGGCACGTTTTTGACAGTAGGGTGGCAACTAGCCACGACCAGCCTCCCAAAGAGTTTATTTAGCGGTTAGTTATGAATCTACTGTAAGTCACGGTGGTCCATCTACTTAAAAACAACGCAGAATCAATCAGAAGGAAAGACCTTACGGGAAAACCGATCTGGCCAGGTGAGGTTATCATTTTTAATCTCGTTCCCACATATTGAAATCACACCGAGTGTAATAGAGACAGTAAATGTGGGACGTAACGGTGGCTATCGTTCTATTTATAATTGGACAGATGCGAAACAAGTATATTATAGTAAGAAATAAGAATTCTATCTAGTTTGACATCTGATTGTAATTCTTATATTTTTTTAGTAGGTACTTCACCTTAACTGGTCATTCATTCAATAGCAACCCATTAACGGCTCACTACTGATGCGCTCAGAGCGCAGTTGACAAAGCTGACTAGACTAATCTAGTAAAATTGTATATATAGGTACATTTTCTTTGATTTGTACAAATGGTTACTCGCTTTTAAGTCCCGATAAAAAAGGGGGCGTCTTTTAATGCGATTTTTCCTGTTTGAAAGCTGATGTGATCGAGATCGATCTTAGCTATATAGCAGATCATCAGCTCAAGCATAGTCGAGGCCCTGGAGAGTGTCATGGCTACCTCCAGAAAAACTCTCAGAGAAGGGTTATATGCAACCACGCTGGCCCATTGCGAATTGGTAGACTTCACACACCTTTGAGAACATTATGAAGAACTCTCAGATGTGCAGGTTTTCTCACGATGTTTTCCTTCACCGTTGGAGCAAGTGATACCTATTTAATTGCTTAAACGCACTTGCCTCCGTAAAGTCAGAGGTGCGTGCCCGGGATCGAACCAGCGACCTCCCGAATAGGAGATACCTTCCTTATAAGACATAGAACCAGACCAAAGTCAACTAAGGCATGTAACTCCGAAAGCAATTTCACCCTCACCACCTGGGTGCCTGGAGCACTTCGACCGTCCGTTATTCCAGATCTTTTTTTCCACGCACTACCAAACTGTGGAACCAACTCCCATCGACTGTGTTCCCGTTTAATTACAATATGGGGTTATTCAAGAGGCAGACCAACAAAATCCTGAAAAGCCGGCAACGCATTGGTGGTGTCTCTGGTGCTACAAATGTTCATGGGCGACGGTAATCACTTAACATCAGGTGGCCCGACTGCTCGTTTGCTCGCTATTCATATAAAAAAACTGTAGTGACATAAAAAGTAGGTCGTATTTTAACGGACCGTTATTTAGTGCTATCTTGACGCTTAAACCTTGATTAGGCCGCCCGCAAAATTCGCACGGCCGCGAAAAATGAATAAAACTTCGTTAACCTCCGTGATTAACCTCGAAACGAAGTTTTACACCGATTTGGCTCAGTAGGCTTGGCTTTAACCGACTTCAAAAAAAGGAGGCTTTCAATTCGACACGTTTGTATGTAATGCAAAATATTCACGTAGGTATGATAATTTATTAGTGATTCCAAACAAATAGACAAAATTTTATAGGTGTATGTATGTTTAGCCACGCATTTCTCCGAGAATATTAATTAGATTGTGATCATTCTTTTTTATTCGCGTTCGCTTACATTTACTTCAGCTTAGAGAATAGTATAGGTTTCATCAAAATCGGTTCAGTAGTTTCAAGATTCCCTTTTCAGTTATTCTTTTTTCGGTATATCCAAGTCGGTTTAATTTTTGCTACATTATAGCTTGTTTCAAACGTATAAATTATATAAATTTAACATAAAAAATTCTATATTGATTTGAATCACTGAACTCTCTGAACTGTTTTTACAACGTTCAAATCAATACTGATTTGAACGTTGTAAAAACAGTTCATAGAGTCAGTTACGTAACAAAATCGCCTTATTATCGTATCTAAAGTGACCAACGAACAGGTTTACATCATTCCAAACTCTGCACTAAGAACGAAACATAAAGGTTTCTCAACTTTCAATTAATTTTATAGTAAAGTTTTTTATAAAACTAGTTGATGACCGCGACTTTGTCCGCGTGGATTTAGTTCTTAAAATTCCGCTGAAACTGTTTACATTTTTCGGGATAAAATGTAGACTATGCCACTATCCAGGTCCTCAACTACATATATGTCTATGCAAAGAACGATCATCGATCCATCGCTTTACCTACTGCTGCCTGATTGAAAGACAACCAACAAATCAACAAACAAACACACATTCATAAAGTAAGATCATGAAAATTATAGCGCCATTTTGATAGAGAAACATATCAATATTGCACCGAAGATATTGATATGTTCAAATAAGTTTAGCTTCAACTGAAATGCAAATATTCATTAGGGCGATTTCGTAAAAGCGTATACTTAGCTACATTTTTAACACATACCAAATGGTGTTACTGCCTTTATGCCAGTAGCACAACAGCTATGGATTAAATAACCGCACTAGAACAATGTGAACCGGCCCTAAGCTCCGGAGACCGGAACCCACCAGGAAGAACGCGATAAAATACAACAAGACGCTAAATTGAATTCAGTTATGTAAAGAGAAAACGATTCAGGTTTAGATACCGATTACCGACAAGACACGGTCGAAATCTGCACAAGGAACTTATCTGCGAAATCCACGCCCCATACTTCAAAAATTCCAATTTTTGGAGTTTACTCCTTAAGAATCGATTTTCATATAAGGTGCCCGGTATGAGAAAAATTCGAGGAGTAAAATCTAATTATGAATGACCTCGTTACGTTTTTCACAACGATGCAAATTTCTACCCTAACGTTGAGTAAATAAGGTTGGTTTTCGCTTGACTACTTATGAATGACCTCGTTACGTTTTTCACAACGATGCAAATTTCTACCCTAACGTTGAGTAAATAAGGTTGGTTTTCGCTTGAGTTGTCGAATGCGAAAGAGCTTTCGCTTCGGGAAGCCGAGCGCGTACCGATCGGGTCCGAGCGGCGCCGAGACGCAGCGAGCGCCGCGAATGCATTACGACGTTGTAAGGAGTAAACTCCAGTCGTGCGTCGGAGCTGACACACACACTTTTTTTGTTCAAAATAGGGGTTTCAAAAACGAACGCGAAGCCGCGGGCAAAAGCTAGTTACATAAAAAAGCCGGACTAAAAAACCATCAGCACAATAGATCAAAGCTTCAGTGTATGGTAGTTAAGATAAAAAAATAAATGTCAGTGAAAGTAAAGTACCTACCTATCGAGAGTCTAAAATTCAAAATTGGAACGCGGCGACCTCATTCCATGCGCGACTTCGCTAGAGAGCGCACGGATGATGCGAAAATAAACGATTTATAAATAGAACACGTCTAATAATATTATTATCCATATCCATTCGCAGTCAAATAAGTATTCTGGTGGATTTGTCTTGCACAATACTGTCAAAGGTTTTTTTTCTCCTTTTTTGAAACACGTCACGCTCTGTTTAATAATTTATTTAGTTGGCTTTCACTTGTTGAACGGAATTCGTTGCGACGTTGAGAGTATATGGTATTCTTTGTGTTTGAAAAGTTGAGACAGATCAAATGATTAGTAGAGAAAGATTAACCAAATGCAATTTAGGAAATTGTAATCCCACCAAAAACATTTTCATGTAAAATGTTACCACGACGCGCGAGACCAATGGTTCGCACTGTCAAAAAGATATCAGATCTCCTGTAGAGCCTAGCTTCTAACTCTACACGCCCTAAATCTACAAGCCCTAACTTCACAAACTCTACAAGTTACAGTACAGTTAGTCAAAATACAGGCTTAGGCTTGGCCATTTCGCTACATTCACCTGGGCGTAAGGTGAAAATTTTATTCACGGTTCATTACTTTTCTATTATACAATAGTTCTTGTAGTAACGAAACGGTTAATAATGAAATTGTGATCGCCATGTAATTATTTTCCCGTACTGGTACATACAATTACGTTTTTGATGGATATTGAGATGAATTAAGAGTCACAGCACAGTACGTTATTTTTTAATAATTTTATGCGAGCTGGTCGTACTATTTAAACTCGCCGGCATATTTAGCGGAACATAAAAAAAAGGTTTGATATCAGTATCTTATAAGGTTGCTGGCTGGTTTATACGTCATTTAATTTAAAAAGAAATATTTTCAAACTAAGAAAACAACTGAACATCACATTTTATGCAACTGTTTTAATTTTATTCAAATACACCTTATCTGGAGCGAACTTCGAGTATTTCTTCCTTCTGAGTTTGATTTAAAATTTCATTGAAATACTGTTTTTTGTTAGTTTTTTTTAATCGCGTATCTTTCTGGAGTTGATGACTGAATTATGCCTGACTTAGCCCCAACGGAGATTGCCAGGGCACTCGAAATGCGAAGAAATAGTCAAACCTACAGAGTGATATCCAGAGATCTTCGTCGACCAGTTTCAACGATCCATCGCAGTATCCAACGGTTCAGGGAGACCGGTACTTATGTGAGAAGAGCAGGACAAGGCAGAAAAAGACGCACTTCGAGTAGGGATGATCGTTTCATTCGGCTTCGAGTACGTAGGAACCCCCGTTTGACGGCCGTCCAAGCCCGACATGAGTTAGAAGCAGTGCGGGGTGTAACCGTAAGTGAGCGTACGGTACGAAGAAGGCTCGAAGAAGCTGATTTGGGTTCATTTGTGCCTGCCAAGGCTCCAAGGCTCGAGGTAAATCATCGTAGAAACAGGTTAACTTTTGCTCAGGAACATCGACTTTGGAACGCGGACCAATGGAGTAAGGTATTGTTTAGTGATGAGTGCAGAATTCTCTTAAATCAAATTGACGGCAGGCAAAGAATATACAGACGCAAAGGAGAACGATACATTCAGACAAATTTTGAAACTACAGTAGCATACGGTGGTGGATCAATAATGGTTTGGGCGGGCATTTGTTTGGGAGCTCGCACAGACTTGGTAGTGATTGACAGAGGGAGTCTAACTGCAGACCGCTATATCAGAGAAGTTTTAGAAGAAAATGTCGTACCGTTTGCCCCATATATCGGTGACGATTTTGTTTTTATGCAGGATAATGCTCGGCCGCATACCGCTCGGGTAACTCAAGCTTATCTTAATGATATGAATATCACTGCTATGGAGTGGCCGGCGAGATCACCGGATATGAACCCAATAGAGCACGTTTGGGACTTGCTGAAAAGAAAAGTTAAGTCCAGAATTCCAGCTCCTGCCAACGTGGGAGAACTGCGAATCGCCGTAGTTGAGGAATGGCGGAGACTATCCCAGGAGACCATCGATAACATCATTCTCAGTATGCCTAGACGGGTAGAAACTTTAATAAGAGCACGTGGAGGAAATACGCGATATTAATCACCATTGTTCTAATTTAATTAATTGTTATTTTAATATTAAATTTCACTTTTCCCGGTTACATGAAAAGTTCAAAAATGTACAATTTTTCACAAATAGCCTTTACTCGGAAAATCTGTTCTTAATGTGATCTCATTTTAAGTAAAACAAATGAAACTTTAAATAACAAAAGAAGTGTAGTAAATAGATTTTAAAATAAAACCATATTTTTTTAATTATGGACCTTTTTTTTATGTTCCGCTAAATATGCCGGCGAGTTTATTTATGTTATTTATTTTTATTTATTTATTTATTTAGCTTGCAACTTAATATACAGAGAAAAAATATCAAATATGACAAAACTTAATTAACACTAAATATAGATTTAGTCTTAAGACTATTTAGTCACAGTATTTTAGGTACATTCAGAAAATCTACTGTCCCTAAACTAGGTAAAAACCTGTATTTTAGGCGACAGCACTCTCCTTAAATTTAGTGACCAATGACCGACTCAAATTATACAATTATTAGGTTTAATATTACTAAAAAAAAAAAACTAACGCGACGATACTCCGTAGTCGGCTTTTAAAGGCTTACTAACAATGGCTTACCACCGCGTCGACTATTGCGTTTCTACCATGTTTCTACCGTAAAATGCCCATGTCACTTTTGCCTTAAAATCACACTAATATTATAAATTGCGAAAGTGTTTGTTTTTTGGTTTGTCCTTCAATTACGCCGCAACAGGGCTACGGATCGACATGATTTTTTGCATGGGTATAGTTGAGGACCTGGAGAGTGACATAGGCTACTTTTTACCCTGGAAAATCAAAAAGTTCCCGAGGGATTTTAAAAACTAAATCGACGCGGAAGAAGTCGCGGGCATCGGCTAGTAAAATATTAATTACTAGCTGATGCCCGCGACTTCGTCCGCGTGGATTTCATTTTTAAAATCCCGCGGGAACTCTTTGATTTTCCCGGATAAAATTAGCCTTTGTCACCCTCCAGGTTCTCAACTATACCCATGCAAAAAATCACGTCGATCCGTAGCTTTTTTGCTACTTGATTGAAAAACAAACCAACATACAAACTTTCGCATTTATAATATTAAAAAGTATCCTATGTCCGTCTTCTGGTTCTAAGCTACCTCCCCACCAATTTTCAACCGAATCGGTTCAGCCGTTCTTGAGTTATAAATAGTGTAACTAACACGACTTTCTTTTATATATATCTATAGATTTAAGAATAAAAGGTCAAAGGTATTAAGTAAGTACCTTCAGCTACAGGCAAGAGGTAAATCAGGTGAAGCTAAATGCTATCACGAACTTCGAATACTACGCATTTTGCTTTATAGATCTGAGAATTTTAATAACCACATAGCATGCAGAAATGTTGAATAGGTAAATGTGGGCGAACGTGGAATTATATTTCTTTGCTTCATCCTTCAATATAATTATTACAAAGGTAGTCACTCCAGTCGCCAGAGATAAGTCCGCGTATTTTACAGTTATACCCTACCCTAAAAATAAATCACCTTGGCAGCACCGTCTTAATTTTGCTCATTACTTTTTCGCGCGAGATAAGGACCGCACGCGCTCAGCGCGCCGCACTTAATAATTTAACCAGAAGTGCAGAAGACCGAGTGATATTGTAGGATAGTGTGATTGCAGTATTGTTCATCGGCTGAAATGATCATCATCATCATCATCGAAGGAAAAAGGTACGAGCTCTTTTCTGTGTTCAAACGATCTCTTGTTTGCGCTTACGTACCGCCACATAGCCTACTATATTATTGTTTTGGCATTAACATAAAAACGGTACACTTTTTGTATCGAGGTTTACTGTGAGTCTTCATCGATTACGAGGTATCAGAGAAAACGTAAATATTCTGAATTAAATATTACGTTACCTACTCTGCAAATACTTGCGGAAGTGTTTTATTATGAAAATTAATAAAAATTAAAACACAACTATAACGATTATTATGGTAACACTATTGTTACAACTTGTCATCAATCACGATTGAATTAACTTAGTACCTACCCCCCCAAGTGTCTCGGATTTATTTAGGTAATTTATCATTATTATTTCTACATATCATATTATACATTCGAAAAATGTAATAAAATTCACGAATTCACTCAACTATGCTCGTAACATTCGCTCAACGGGGCTTTAGTAGCTTGCCCAGCCGTTAACTATATTCGAGTACCTACTTGTAAACAAAAATATAATATTATTTATCTGGAGAGACGGTAGTGTCCCTGCCAAGACGAGCCAAGCGAAGCGTAAGGGAACTAACTACCCACCTTTTCTTCGATTTATCTGAAAACACTAATTGTTACGAAACACGTAAAATTAAAAGCAATGGTAGATGAACAAACAGAGCAAGTAGCATATTATTAGATATTATAGAAGATATTAAATATTTGGAAGAAATAATGGCCATTTTCCTCGGTTTGAAAGTCTTGCTCGTAACTTAAACAACTGTGCAATGTTCGTGTCGACACTACGACGGTAATGAGTTATATTAATTGAAAGAGAGGCATTCAATACCCTCACTTAAATAAGTTAACTAGACCCAGTTGGAATTGGTGTGAACAATGTGAGCTTTGTTTTTTTTTGCGTCATACGTAAACACCGAAGAAAATCAAGCCGACGCCGAGTCTAATAGGTACAGTTAATCCAGATACTGAATGGTCATTTTGACAAAGGGTTCAAAGTTACTTTATAAAAGTCGGTCAACTCGAAATTGACTCAAAATTACACTCGGCGCTTGGGAAATCGACGCATGTTTCCCCGAAGTATGGTGAAAATATTCATGCCAACCATATGGCTCTTTATATTAAAAAAGGGGATGCGACAAAGACTACTCGTCCTGAGTATCACGGCCGTTAGTAAAGGAATGGGCCTACTATTAAAAGAGAGTGATAACAGGGTGCAGGCCATGAAACACCTAAGCAGGAAGATGGCTGCAGGATCCTATGTGATTCAAACTTCGGAATCACTCAAAGCAGCATTAAAGTCTTAATGCCTCAACTCAACAAGAAGTGCTATAAGATTCGGAAGGAGACAAAACTTTATTTGGATTGGCTTTATCCGAGAAACTAAAAAACAACAAACAGGGATTGACTGCGAACCTATTGCAATAACATGATTAACTGCGAGCTAATCATCAGTCATATACTAAAGCCATGACTCCACAAACAAATTGGAATTGGCTGCGAGTCAATTGCGATAATATAACTAGCTGTGAGCCACTCATGAGTCATATTCTAAAGCTGTGACTCCACAAGAAAAAAAATCGGGATTGACTGCGAGTCAATTGCGATAACATAACTAGCTGCGAGCTACTTATGGTTCATATCCTAAAGATGTGACTTCCTAACTGCGAGCTACTCATGAGTCAAATCCTACAGCTATGACTCCACAAACAAATCGGGGTTGACTGCGAGTCAATTGCGATAACATAACTAGCTGCGAGCTACTTATGGTTCATATCCTAAAGATGTGACTTCCTAGCTGCGAGCTACTCATGAGCCAAATCCTACAGCTTGTAACGACCCTAGTCCTTCGTACTAAGGAATTTTTCATGTTTGATAGTACTAAAAATTGTTGATTAAATTTTACCAAAATCGGTACAGTAGTTAAGTTACGAGATGCACTTTCACATGAGATCATAAAAATAATAATTTTAGGAACTTCAATTTTCATGTCATATAATTTCAATTTGACGTTGACGCTATTCTGTAGAACGATATACTATAGGGGAAGGCAGCGACGACCGCAGCGTCATCGACGCGCGGATCGTATATAAGAAAGAACATTGTTCGTGTTTGGGGCAAATGTTCAGAGACTTAAACATGCACATACTGTATTATGAGAAATGTGAAGTGGTATGTAGTGACATACTTTATATCAATTATTATTGATAAAATACAAGGGGCGATACACGAAATCTATTATGAGTGATACCTAATCTGACGTTGGAAGCTGCTTAATAGATGGGGAGCTCTAGCGCCTTGGTGCTTTATGAACCTGTCTTTGGGCCTGCGACCGACGATCTCAGATGAAGATTGATCTATATCGCGATGCTCTATGCTGAGTGTTGTGTCAACCTGTAGGTTGGATGCCGGGATAGGATAAGCTTAGGATGGGCTACTAAACTTGCCAGTCCGGGCTGTCTGGTCCAGGTGTCTGATTCTACTTTCGAACTTGCTCTGACGTTAAGTTGGAGCCTATCACCACTTCGTGGTGACAACCAACTGTTGTATGCTGAGATAGGATGAAGCTAATGATGGCAATTGCTATTATGGTTTTGTCTGGTCCAGGCGTCCGACACCAACCTCGAACTAGACTCTAACGTTGTTAGAGTCCTTCACCACTCCGTGGTGACTTCACGCAGTATAACTATTAACATCACGCAGTATAACTATTAACCAACAACCAACTATACATGAGAGGAGCTCACCTCTATAAAAAGTCTCAGTGGATCACACCACTATAAAAAAGTCTTGTGGAAACACACCACGGTTAAAAAAGTGTCTTCAGTGGATCACACCACTTTAAAAAAAAGTCTTGTGGAGCAAACCACGGTTAAAAAAGCCTCGCACTTTCGTGTGTGAGTGAATGATGACAGTGTGAGGGGGGGGGGGGGGGCTCATAGTTTGATGGTAATTCAAGGGCTTATTCACATTCCTAATTATTATGAAGTATCTATACTAAGTAATACATTTTAACAAATCCAAGCTGCAATCTCATTGCGTCAATTATTATAATAATACATTATTGTTTTAATGGACGCAACTGAGTGGTCCTTGATGTACCACGAAAGGAAGGAGCTCACCATCGTTTGGCGTGCAGGGAGCCAACGATCATCATTTCATTTTTTTACAATGAAATGATGCCATCTTGATTTCGAACGTTGCCTATGGACTCAGAGGAACTTGAAGCAACGATGTGTAGTGTAGACGTTCAATGTGATGTTGAATGTCGAGGTGCATAAGTTGCGATGTAGGTTCTTTTCATGTTTACCCATAGAAATAATTGTGTCTCTCGACATCAGTGTTGAGTCTCGTAATAATGGAGCAAACCGGTATCATTCATACTGGATTTTGAACATTCTTAATATAAACCAATACGGGAACCCACTAAAATCTAATACACGAACTCTTGCATATATCGCCTAGGTCTTATGAACTCATTACTTCTGACGCTCTAAAAGTTCTTGGGTTAATACGATCACAACATTATAAAGGGTTCTACCACTAGCGATTCACGTGCCATTCTAAAGACATAATTTAAAAATGGAAAGATTTTAAGGAATTATAGGGTAGAGATTTTCGTAGGGTACTTAGTTCAGTTACAATATGGTGCCGTGACCAGGATGGTCAAACGGCTGATTAGGGAAGTACAAAGTAGGCGAAAGCCTACAATATGTTGCTCGTGAAATGGAAAGAGTCTGAGGAAGTTTTGGGCTCGTTATGGTCATGGCGTTTTGTGCGAGAGTTCGATTATAACTAGGTTATTGATAGGAGGATTATTTGGACAAGTGATGTAAATAAGGTTATATTATTATTTAAACGGGTGAAAGCATAGTCGCAAATCCTAGTTCTATGGGTGGAAGGAACCTAATTGTCTGGTTGACAGGGGGTTGCGGAAAATAATGCCAAGTGTAAAAGAATCTAAGTGGAGCATGATTATCCATGAAAATTATTTTTTATATGACATCAAATTGACTTCAGGTCTGGGGGTTGTGTAGAGTATTGGAAGTACAAAACATTAGACTAAGTAAAAGAAAAATCTGAAGATAAGTGATGTATTATGGAGATTGACTTAGTATAACATCAAATTGACTTCAGGTCTGGGGGTTGCGTAGAGTATTGGAGATACAAAAGGGAATTAAATTAAGGGAAAGGAAAATGTGAAGATGAATGATGTATTGTGGAGTAATCCTTGTATACAGGTTCAGATATCTGTGTATAATTTAATTTTAGAAACAAATGATAGAAGTCTGGGGTTGTGATGATATTAAGTTGGACAATAAGGAAAATTGCGAATAAAATATTTCTTAGTGTAAATTCTATTCAGCATACTTCATAGAAATCTTTCTATTTTGCATGCCTCATAGAATTTAGGGGGTTGAATGTAACGACCCTAGTCCTTCGTACTAAGGAATTTTTCATGTTTGATAGTACTAAAAATTGTTGATTAAATTTTATCAAAATCGGTACAGTAGTTAAGTTACGAGATGCACTTTCACATGAGATCATAAAAATAATAATTTTAGGAACTTCAATTTTCATGTCATATAATTTCAATTTGACGTTGACGCTATTCTGTAGAACGATATACTATAGGGGAAGGCAGCGACGACCGCAGCGTCATCGACGCGCGGATCGTATATAAGAAAGAACATTGTTCGTGTTTGGGGCAAATGTTCAGAGACTTAAACATGCACATACTGTATTATGAGAAATGTGAAGTGGTATGTAGTGACATACTTTATATCAATTATTATTGATAAAATACAAGGGGCGATACACGAAATCTATTATGAGTGATACCTAATCTGACGTTGGAAGCTGCTTAATAGATGGGGAGCTCTAGCGCCTTGGTGCTTTATGAACCTGTCTTTGGGCCTGCGACCGACGATCTCAGATGAAGATTGATCTATATCGCGATGCTCTATGCTGAGTGTTGTGTCAACCTGTAGGTTGGATGCCGGGATAGGATAAGCTTAGGATGGGCTACTAAACTTGCCAGTCCGGGCTGTCTGGTCCAGGTGTCTGATTCTACTTTCGAACTTGCTCTGACGTTAAGTTGGAGCCTATCACCACTTCGTGGTGACAACCAACTGTTGTATGCTGAGATAGGATGAAGCTAATGATGGCAATTGCTATTATGGTTTTGTCTGGTCCAGGCGTCCGACACCAACCTCGAACTAGACTCTAACGTTGTTAGAGTCCTTCACCACTCCGTGGTGACTTCACGCAGTATAACTATTAACATCACGCAGTATAACTATTAACCAACAACCAACTATACATGAGAGGAGCTCACCTCTATAAAAAGTCTCAGTGGATCACACCACTATAAAAAAGTCTTGTGGAAACACACCACGGTTAAAAAAGTGTCTTCAGTGGATCACACCACTTTAAAAAAAAGTCTTGTGGAGCAAACCACGGTTAAAAAAGCCTCGCACTTTCGTGTGTGAGTGAATGATGACAGTGTGAGGGGGGGGGGCTCATAGTTTGATGGTAATTCAAGGGCTTATTCACATTCCTAATTATTATGAAGTATCTATACTAAGTAATACATTTTAACAAATCCAAGCTGCAATCTCATTGCGTCAATTATTATAATAATACATTATTGTTTTAATGGACGCAACTGAGTGGTCCTTGATGTACCACGAAAGGAAGGAGCTCACCATCGTTTGGCGTGCAGGGAGCCAACGATCATCATTTCATTTTTTTACAATGAAATGATGCCATCTTGATTTCGAACGTTGCCTATGGACTCAGAGGAACTTGAAGCAACGATGTGTAGTGTAGACGTTCAATGTGATGTTGAATGTCGAGGTGCATAAGTTGCGATGTAGGTTCTTTTGATGTTTACCCATAGAAATAATTGTGTCTCTCGACATCAGTGTTGAGTCTCGTAATAATGGAGCAAACCGGTATCATTCATACTGGATTTTGAACATTCTTAATATAAACCAATACGGGAACCCACTAAAATCTAATACACGAACTCTTGCATATATCGCCTAGGTCTTATGAACTCATTACTTCTGACGCTCTAAAAGTTCTTGGGTTAATACGATCACAACATTATAAAGGGTTCTACCACTAGCGATTCACGTGCCATTCTAAAGACATAATTTAAAAATGGAAAGATTTTAAGGAATTATAGGGTAGAGATTTTCGTAGGGTACTTAGTTCAGTTACAATATGTGACTCCTCAAACAAATCGGGATTGACTGCGAGTCAATTGCGATAACATAACTAGCTGCGAGCTACTTATGGTTCATATCCTAAAGATGTGACTTCTTAACTGCGAGCTACTCATGAGTCAAATCCTAAAGCTGTAACACCACAATAAAAAGGGATTAACTGCGAATCAATTGCGATAACATAACTTGCTGCGAGCTATTCATAAATCACATACTAAAGCTGTGATTCCTTAAACAAATCGTTGACTGCGAGTCGATTGCGATTACATAACTAGCTGCGAGCTACTCATGAGCCATATCCTAAAGCTGTTAAAGCTGTGACTCCACAAAAGAAAATTGGTAATTGTGATAACTTTACTAGCTGCGAGCTAGTTATGAGCCATATCCTTATGACAATTGTGTAGAAAATGTGTAATCGTGAATATATATTATGTACATTAGCTACAAATTATTGTCTGCGAGACAATATACGTTATGTTCTTACCTAACTATATACGGGTACTCGACCAGCCCGCAACCAGGAAAACTGGCGAGCGCCTCGTCGGTACTCGTCATGAACTGGGGGGGGGGGGGGCGTAACACTGCGGCGCAGGATAACAGCTTACCAACTTAATATGTGGGTTGTTATTAATAATAATTTATTACAAATAGGAGCTATTAGTTCCGAGTTTTATTTTCTTGATGCCTAAATCTAATGTTAGGCTGTTCGTCTTATCAGTGACTCCAGGTGTTTTAATCAAGGTCATAAAAGAAGTTATAACCTGTTTGAGATACCTAGGCTTTAAGTCCGTTTTTGCTTGAATAACAATACTAAATTTAAAAAATCCGTGCCTTGACAACAAGATCCGGACGCTTTATCTGTCGATGCATTTACGCTATGTGGGGCTTTTATATTTTTCTATGATTTTTGTTTCCTCCTTTTTCTTTAATTTTAAAGTGTCTGAGGAAAATCATTGATAACGAGGCAAACGGAATCCTAGTTTTTTCAAATTGGTTACCACAAGCGTGGTACTCTCTCCTACAAAGCTTGGTAGTTTCGGATACTACTTAATGTTAATCCTCATTAATACTTATTGCAATCTCATTTCACCATTCCTTGCACAAGTAACTTACCCTGGGTGTCGCGAGACTCTCCGGACTCTCTCTCTCTCTGTCTCTCTCTCCCTTAAAACAAGGCACCGACCCAGACTCAGCGTCACTAATGTTAACATCATTCTCTGACAGTATTTTAAAACAATATAATACCACACTCAAGTTTCGGTGGCAGTTGTGTAAATTAAATAATAAAAATGTATTTAAACCGTCAAAGACCAGCATTAGGTATCTTCTCTTACAGCGTTTGTTACGGAGTTTGAACCCTTATCGAAATGCAATATAATTTATGCTAAGAAACAGCATTGTTTCTGGAGCGAGCGTAAAACGTCTCCTCAAAGGTGTCTATAAGTTAAGATCAACCAAACCCTATTACTCCCGTACTTGGGTCCCTCAACTTGTTTTAAACTATATTAAAAATTGGTTCCCTTATAGTCACTCATCTTTAGAAAAAATCACTAAGAAACTTTTCAGTATACTAGCAATTTGCACTGCTCATAGACTACAAACTCTTCCATCAATTAAATTGGAAAGCAATATTACTTTCGAAATCGGGGTTTAAATTAGAATAACGGTAAATTAAAAAAAAAAAACATACGCTGCGGCAGATACCAAGCCTATTCTCTCTCTCTCTTCCTACCTTACTTTCAAGAAAATCTGAGCATCTGCCCTGCTACACCCCTCCACACACTATATTTCCAGAACTAAAAATATAAGATCTGAGGGGACAAATAACCTGCTATTTACCTACAAGAAGCCTTACAAAAAGGCCGAACTTCAATCGATCAGCAGGTGGATCAAGTAAACGGTATCAGGGAGCAGCGTTGACACAAGCGCACAGCGCCTCACGCTCAGGCGAGCGTTGAGGAAATTAGAAAAACGGCAGGCTGGACTAACACATCGAACTCATTCTTTCGCTGCTTAGATGTTAGATCCATGGCGGATGAGGGAGATTATGCCAGACCCTGCCAAGACAGGTCTTAATAATAATTGCGTTAACACATCTAATAGTGAATCAATTTATGAATAATTCCTAACCTAATCATAAAAATAAATATATTCTAATTTATAGTATTAAATAATATTATAATAATAATATCATAAATAAATTTTAATATTGTTAAAGTGTATGCAAGCAAATTAATTAGTATTTCCATAAGAAAGTGATTAAAAATACACGATTTACAAAATCTGTATTGCGTACATATTTATCAAAACTTTTTACTCTAAACAACTACCTTTGTAATAATTATATTGAAGGATGAAGCAAAGAAATATAATAAGTGATCAAACGAACTTACCTGAAGTGAAGTTCGATCATTATTATATGAGTTGCTTCATCCGAAGATATAATTACCCACCCTCCCTGACTGCCCAAATAAAAAAGTTTTGAACCGTAGGTATACATCTCTAAAAATAATGAGCAAAATTAAGACGGTGCTGCCAAGGTGATTTATTTTTAGGGTAGGGTATAACTGTAAAATACGCGGGCTTATCTCTGGCGACTGGAGTGACTACCTTTGTAATAATTATATCTTCGGATGAAGCAACTCATATAATAATGATCGAACTTCACTTCAGGTAAGTTCGTTTGATCACTTATTATTGTATTGTTATGACGTTTGAACTATTTTTAATAACTGACAAAAAAGAGGGTCTCATAAGTTTGACTTGTGTATCTGTAGTCTGTCTAATCCCTAGTGAATGGACCGATTTTGTTGCGATTCTTTCTGTTTGAAAGCTGCTAACGTAATGAGTTAGAGCTTAGCTATCTTAATATATATAAATTACGTGTCACGTTGTTTGTCCGCGATGGACTCCTAAACTACTGAACCGATTTTTATCAATATTATTTATGTCCTTCTATCCAATATAGTTTATTTGTTTTATTTATATAGATAAG
This sequence comes from Oeneis ivallda, assembly GCA_029955525.1. NCBI lineage: Eukaryota > Metazoa > Arthropoda > Insecta > Lepidoptera > Nymphalidae > Oeneis > Oeneis ivallda. The sequence continues at coordinate 4,061,082 of JARPMR010000029.1, forward strand.
TTGGCGGTACGAAGTTCGCCGGGTCAGCTAGTAATTTATAAAAATCTGCTCAGGCTTTTGAATATTTGTATCTGAACTAGTGGTTCGCCCCGAACTGAGACCTCGCGGTATCCCATAATTCCCATAAGGTAGTTTCAACTATATTATATTGTAATTAAAACGCGCCGAATCTGATGACGTCAATCGTCATCTGCTTTCGTGGATGGGATGCATATTTACAATATTAAAGACAGCGCCATCTAGTAACAGTATAGTGAAGTTTTGTTAAAAACATTGATGCCCATTAAAACTCAAATAATTTCGTTTCTTTATAATATTTATCTAATCTTAGTATTTGTTGTTCAAGTACAGAATATAACTCAAATTATGTGTAAGTTTCAAGTTTTAAAACAAAGTGGTTTTAGAAATCTAGCCTCGAATACAATCTCCACTTTGAAAGCCCCCCATTTCGTATGGGAGCCCCCCTGAAATAAAGATTTTTATAACTTTTTAAGCCATTTTCGGCTGGAGGCCATCATTTTACATATCATATCTAAAATTGAAGTAATTACGTTCAGTAATTCAGAAGTTATAAGGCTGTGACAGACGGACGGACGGACAAGTGCAAATCGCTCTAGTAAACTCAGAGACCTTCGCTTCGCTCGGTCGATAATTGGTAGATTCATTTGACGATTCGAAAGCACTTGTAAATGTTTATTTGAATAAAAAATATTTCTATTCTATTCCATTCAATTCTATCATCAGCTCATTTCTTACTTGATTAAAGGGTCTTTAAGACCCTTTAATCAAGTAAGAAATGAAAAAAAAAAATAATATCACAGGTGCGATTGATTTGAAGTTTGGTTTACTGTTACTTCGGATAACTTCAAAGATATAGTAACCTTGAGCTGATGCTGCGGCATCAAGTAATCTGCTGGATACCCAACTACTCAGCAACTTACTGCAGATACAGTGTTTTGGCTTATAAGAATATAGTCTAATAAGATAGCTATGAATCGCTTTCGTATAGCTATATTCCGGCATTTATAGCTATAAACCTAGGTTTATAGCTATAACACGGCTTCAACTATCTTACTGCGACATATTCATTAATTCATTCATATTTTAGCGTAATTTGATTTACACAAAGAGTTGGCAATCAATTTGTTCTAACAAATCTCTGGTATTAGTACAATATGTATGGCAGTACTGTGTAAAATTGACCCACATTGCCGATCGCTATTGCATAATCGTTTGCAATGATTTTATTACTATAAGCACTCACTACACCTACGACTTATCGAGTGTTTATTTGTTTGACAACATTTTTAACCGACTAAAGAAAGAGAACAGGACATCGCGGTGCCCGTATGGTAAACCGTAACATGATGTCGGACCGGAAAGCCGGGCGCGGGCAGATCGCGAGGCATTCTTGCCAGTGAAAGTGTGCGCCTGCGATTTGCAAGCGTTGCTTTACTTATACTTTTACTCGCGCCATCTTTTTATTTTCAACAATTATAAAGCAATTTCAATGAAAGGTCAGAGTTTGGCTTTGTTTTGAAATCTGGAGGTCCATGAACATGTTCATCATTACACTAGCGGCACGCTATGATGGCCGGTTTGACACATTACAATAGTGATGTGGAATGTCAATTTATTCTCGAACAAAAAACAATTAAGTTTTGTTTTTGTACCTGATTAAATAGGTTTAATAAAACAAAAATGTATATGTTTATTTAATTTATTTGAACGAACTGAATATTTGAATGAAAATGAATATACATACTTTATATGCACACAAGAAACATATGAATACAAAAGATACCAAAAAAGGTGCCACAAAAGGCCATAATTAATCAGATTCGTCCATACTACTATTTTCACTGTCGTCACTGCTATCATCACCTACATTAATAATTATATGTTCGTTTTCTATAATATTATCTATTTTCACATCTCTTTCATAATCTTCCCTTATTAATTTAACAGTTCTATTCACAACCTTTTCCCAGTCTCCTTTAGTCACATGTTCACAAGCTTCTTCTAATAATTTTAGCATTTTTCTACACTTGTATACATTTTAGAAATCAATTTAATAAATAAATTTTGAGTCCTAAACCTAAAACTACATTCGATAAAATTTATGAATCTCTGCACATCACTATCGTCAATAAAGTAATACAATTATTTCCTTCAAAGTCGTTATCAATTAATACGGAACTTCATGAGCGGACAAACGTCAAACCGGCCATCATAGCGTGCCGCTAGTGTATTAACAAGTTAACAACCACCAACGGCTTACTACTGAGCGCAGGTCTCCTCTCAGTGAAGGCAAATTATATATTCTGTGGTGAAGGGTTATAAGCCATAGTCCACAGCGCTGCCTGGCCCAATCCAAATTTCCAATTGAAACGAAATGAAATGAAATTTTATTTGCTGAATATGAAGTACATAGTAAGATGTTAACAATGTAATATTAATTCAATTTAATTCCTTCATATTCTACCTATATAATAAAATAATAATAAATAGCATGCAAATATTTAAATTACTCATTATGAAAGTTTCGATGAACTCAATTAATTGAAAGTGAAGGAAAACATCGTGAGGAAACCTGCACGCCTGAGAGTTCTCCATAATGTTCTCGAAGGTGTGTGAAGTCCGCCAGTTGACATTGAGACAACCTAATTGACATTTTTAATTCATTTTCAATTAATTGAGCTCATCGAAACTTTCATAATATTACGATGAGCAATTTAAATATTTGCATGCTATTTAGTATAATATGAAGGAATTAATATCACATTGTTAAAATCCTACAGTATGTACATACTCATATTCAGCAAATAAAATTTCATTTCATTTCGTTTCAATTGGAAATTCGCATTGGGCCAGGCAGCGTTGTGGACTATGGCCGTAGTACTATTATAATATATTCTGTGCTATGGCCCATAAACCTTCTCTGAGAGGAGACCTGCGCTCAGTAGTAAGCCGTTGATGAGTTAATTATGATGATAGTGACTTTTAGCCAATATCGAGGGAGTTTCTGCCTATCAGAGGTGATTCCGATCGTCATACTGCATTGCGGCAATTATTTTTAGACAATCCTACCACTGCAAGGGCATCATGATTCATGTCTCAAGGAAATTCAATTTTACTCAGTAATCGGCTATATAAAGGTACACACAAATTGCCTTGAATGCGCCCAAAATAAGAGGTGTCGGGAAAAGCGCGAGGCCGGTAGGGTATTGCCTTTCGTATTACAAAACATTTTAGATGGCAAAATACACCGTGCCAATAAGCGGAAACTCAACGTGTGGGCGCGGCACCTCACGGCTGAGATAAGAGAGGGAATGTTAAAAATTGATGATATTTATCTAAAATCCATCCTCTTACAACCTACACTAGCGTCTAGCTAGATATAGTATCACTACAATAAAGTGCCATTTAAAGAAATTTCTTAATAATTGAAATCTTTATAGCTAATAGAGCAAAAACTTATGTTCTAAAAACTGTTCTATTTTCCTTTTTCGCTTCTCCTGAAAAGTCGTGTTCTATTTATTTACGACCTTTGTAATCCAAGGTGTTGATGCACAAACTATTTTTCTCCAGCTAATATAAAAGGTATGTTAGGAAGGGACTTGCAGAAAAGCGCGAGTGATCGCCATAGTCTATACGTTTACGTCCTAAATTCGAGATCGGGGGGGTCGGGCCAAAAAAGTTTTTCTGTCAAGAAATCGTATCGGACTTCCATCCCATCGGAGTATGAGAGTGAGGGAATGGAGAGTGCATCTGTGCTCGCGGACAAGCTTGTGCATTATAACGACCCCTGTTGTCCGTGGTCAGGACTAATCCCGACGGAGAACGCCGTCATGATCAAAAATCAGTGTGGAGGACATTATTATTTATATTTAGTCGGCATGACTTTATAGAGGCGAGATAAGTTATGTTGATACCACGAGAAATGCCCTGCCGGCGCGCGCGCTTGTATTCAAAATGGCGGCCGGAATGTGGGTCACGGCGATCACCCAGCGCTACTAACGAAATGAAATTTCCAAATTAAATTAAGTATAATATGTTTGTTAGTCATATAGATGGTTCAATTCAAAAGCAGTGATAGCCTTCAGTCTAGTGGTTAGGACTGAGGTGTCCTATTCGGGAGTCGCAGGTTCGAGCCTGGGCACGCACCTCTTGACTTTTCAGTTATGTGCGTTTAAGCAATTAAATGTCAGATGCTTCAACGCAATGATCTATACATATAATAAAACTGTAACTGGAAGATTTCTGTACATTTAATATAAACTCGCCGGCATATTTAGCGGAACATAAAAAAAAGGTTTGATATCAGTATCATATAAGGTTGCTGGCTGGTTTATACGTCATTTAATTTAAAAAGAAATATTTTCAAACTAAGAAAACAACTGAACATCACATTTTTTGCAATTGTTTTAATTTTATTCAAATACACCTTATCTGGAGCGAACTTCGAGTATTTCTTCCTTCTGAGTTTGATTTAAAATTTCATTGAAATACTGTTTTTTGTTAGTTTTTTTAATCGCGTAATCTTTCTGGAGTTGATGACTGAATTATGCCTGACTTAGCCCCAACGGAGATTGCCAGGGCACTCGAAATGCGAAGAAATGGTCAAACCTACAGAGTGATATCCAGAGATCTTCGTCGACCAGTTTCAACGATCCATCGCAGTATCCAACGGTTCAGGGAGACCGGTACTTATGTGAGAAGAGCAGGACAAGGCAGAAAAAGACGCACTTCGAGTAGGGATGATCGTTTCATTTGGCTTCGTGTACGTAGGAACCCCCGTTTGACGGCCGTCCAAGCCCATGAGTTAGAAGCAGTGCGGGTGTAACCGTAAGTGAGCGTACGGTACGAAGAAGGCTCGAAGAAGCTGGTTTGGGTTCATTTGTGCCCGCCAAGGCTCCAAGGCTCGAGGTAAATCATCGTAGAAACAGGTTAACTTTTGCTCAGGAACATCGACTTTGGAACGCGGACCAATGGAGTAAGGTATTGTTTAGTGATGAGTGCAGAATTCTCTTAAATCAAATTGACGGCAGGCAAAGAATATACAGACGCAAAGGAGAACGATACATTCAGACAAATTTTGAAACTACAGTTGCATACGGTGGTGGATCAATAATGGTTTGGGCGGGCATTTGTTTGGGAGCTCGCACAGACTTGGTAGTGATTGACAGAGGGAGTCTGACTGCAGACCGCTATATCAGAGAAGTTTTAGAAGAAAATGTCGTACCGTTTGCCCCATATATCGGTGACGATTTTGTTTTTATGCAGGATAATTTTCGGCCACATACCGCTCGGGTAACTCAAGCTTATCTTAATGATATGAATATCACTGTTATGGAGTGGCCGGCGAGATCACCGGATATGAACCCAATAGAGCACGTTTGGGACTTGCTGAAAAGAAAAGTTAAGTCCTGAATTCCAGCTCCTGCCAACGTGGGAGAACTGCGAATCGCCGTAGTTGAGGAATGGCGGAGACTATCCCAGGAGACCATCGATAACATCATTCTCAGTATGCCTAGACGGGTAGAAACTTTAATAAGAGCACGTGGAGGAAATACGCGATATTAATCACCATTTTTCTAATTTAATTAATTGTTACTTTAATAATAAATTTCACTTTTCCCGGTTACATGAAAAGTTCAAAAATGTACAATTTTTCACAAATAGCCTTTACTCGCAAAAACTGTTCTTAATGTGATCTCATTTTAAGTAAAACAAATGAAACTTTAAATAACAAAAGAAGTGTAGTAAGTAGATTTTAAAATAAAACCATATTTTTAGGGTTCCGTACCCAAAGGGTACCAACGGGACCCTATTACTAAGCCTACGCTGTCCGTCCGTCCGTCCGTCCGTCCGTCTGTCAGCGGGCTGTATCTCGTAAACCGTAATAGATAGACAGATGAAATTTTCACATATTATGTATTTCTATTGCCGCTATAACAACAAATAATAAAAATTAAATTAAATTAAAAAAATTAAATTAAAATGGGTAGGTGAGTAGATGGAAATCTTTTAATTTATTTTTTTTAACGGAACCCTAAAAGAGCGAGGCCCGACTCGCACTTGGCCGATTTTTTTTAATTATGGACCTTTTTTTTATGTTCCGCTAAATATGCCGGCGAGTTTATTTTGAAAATTTTTATTGGGGGATGCTTTACTATTGATACTGAGCCCAAAACAGATTTTTATTTAATTTTTGTCTGTTTGTTTGTCCTTTCACGTAAAAACTACCGTGTAAAAGTTTATACCGTGGTAGCTTATTAGGACTTTTTATCCCGGAAAATCAAGGAGTTCCCGAGGGACTTTAAAAACTAAATCCACGCGGACAAAGTCGCGGGCATTAGCTAGTATTATATACATGCTTCAACGGTGAAGGAAAACATCGTAAGGAAACCTGTACACCTGAAGGTTCTCCATAATGTTCTGAAACGTGTGTGAAGTCTACCAAATCGCATTGGGCCAGCGTGGTGGACTATGGCTTATAACCCTTCTCTGAGAGGAGAACTGCGCTTGAGTAGTGAAGTAGAGTAGTGAGTAGTAGGTGAAGCTGAATGAAGGGGCAACGGAGCGAGTCTTCTGGCGTAGCCCATTCGATTTGTAAATAAATGTATTTGTAATATACGTTGTTATTTGGTAATCACTTAGTTTCCTAAACACGAAATGCTAGCGCCCCGACTCCACGCAGTCTTGTCTGCCTTACTTAGGAAACTAACACGTGATTACTAAATAACAATAATAATTACTTAAATAAACAATTTCTAATGTCAGTTATTTCAACTTTTTGTCACATGATCAGTGGTCACCCCATTGTAGTTTACAATTTTCCAATCCAATCCATCAGCCTGTATTCATCCACTGCTGGACATATGGCCTTTCCGAGAGCGCGCCACCAAACACGGTCCTCCGCTTTCCTCATCCAACCGCTTCCCTCAACCTTCTTAAGGTCATCGGTCCAGCGAGCTGGAGGGCGTCCTACACTGCACTTGCCGGTACGCGGTCTCCACTCCAGAACACGTCTGCCCCATCGGCCATCGGTTCTGCGACAGATATGACCCGCCCACTGCCACTTCAGCTTGCTAATCCTCAGAGCTATGTCGGTCACTTTTGTTCTTCTACTTTACAATTTTACGTACGCTAATTATAAACTAACCGATACTGTTCGGCGATTTCATAATCCTGCGCCAGCTTACAATCTGACTAGTTCGTTTATGAACTAACAATTTTTACAATCTTACGTTGACATGTATATTATGACAAATGCATATGGAATGCCTTAAGCTTGTAAACAACAACGTGAATTACCGAGTGTCTCCAATAACTTACGTGTGTTACAAACATACAATTACAATTAAGCCTCAATAACACAACGGTTAAAGGTGCGGACTGAGGTGAAAGGTCGCAGATTCGATTACCTACCACCCGTTGCACTATTGTCGTACCCACTCCTAACACAAGCTTTCCGCTTATTTTGGAGGGGATAGGAGAATATTAGTCAACTTCTACTTGGCTGATTTAAGTCACAATAGTAGCTTTTTAACCGACTTCCAAAAAGGAGGAGGTTCTCAATTCGGCCGGTATTTTTTTTTTTTTTCTATGTATGTCCACCGATTTCTCCGGGATTACTGGACCGACCTTGTTGAAGAATTATAGACCCATCTCGTTGTTGAGTCATGTTTATAAGTTGTTCTCGAGAGTCATTACGAATCGTCTCGCTCGTAGGTTTGACGACTTCCAGCCTCCCGAACAAGCCGGATTCCGAAAAGGCTTTGGTACCATAGATCACATTCATACGCTGCGGCAGGTTATACAAAAGACAGAAGAGTATAACCGGCCACTTTGCTTAGCGTTTGTGGACTATGAGAAAGCCTTCGATTCGGTGGAAACTTGGGCTGTGTTGAGGTCGCTGCAGAGATGCCGGATTGACTACCTGTATATCCAAGTGTTGAAGTGCTTGTATGAAAACGCCACAATGTCAGTACGTATACAGGACCAGACTACGAGGCCAATCCACTTGCAGCGTGGAGTGCGACAGGGAGACGTTATCTCCCCGAAGCTCTTTACCGCTGCGTTGGAGGACGTCTTTAAGCTTCTGGATTGGAACGGGCTTGGCATCAACATAAACGGCGAGTACATCACTTACCTGCGATTTGCCGATGACATAGTAGTCATGGCAGAGACTCTGAGAGACCTCAATACAATGCTCCACGATCTCAGCAGGGTTTCTCAACAGGTGGGCCTGAAAATGAACATGAGCAAGACGAAAATCATGTCCAATGCTCATGCACCGCTCCACCCAGTAATTGTTGAGAACTCTGCACTCGAAATTGTCGACGAGTATATTTACCTGGGACACACAGTCCAGCTAGGTAGGTCCAATTTCGAGAAAGAGATCAACCGCCGAATCCAACTCGGCTGGGCAGCGTTCGGGAAGCTCCGAGATGTCTTCTCGTCCAAAATTCCTCAGTGCCTGAAGACTAAAGTCTTCGAACAGTGCGTGTTGCCAGTGATGACTTACGGATCCGAGACATGGTCGCTAACTAAGGGCCTCATAAGTAGGCTCAGGACCGCTCAGCGGGCGATGGAGAGAGCTATGCTCGGAGTGTCCCTGCGGGATCGAATCAGAAATGAGGAGATCCGTAGGAGAACCAGAGTCACCGACATAGCTAAGCGAGTCGCGATACTGAAGTGGAAATGGGCGGGGCACATAGTTCGAAGAGCTGATGGTCGTTGGGTGCTGGAGTGGCGACCCCGCACCGGGAAGCGCAGTGTTGGCAGACCCCCCACCAGGTGGACCGACGACATCAAACGAGTCGCAGGGAGCCGCTGGATTCAGGCGGCGCAAGACCGAGGCCTGTGGAAGTCCATGCAAGAGACCTTTGTCCAGCAGTGGACGTCTATCGGTTGATAAAGAAGAAGAAGAAGAAGACTGGACCGATTCACGTGATTTTTTTTTTAATCGACAGAGGATGTTTGCGAAATGGTCCCATAAAAATGTTAACCTTCAACTCCTCAAGCCTGATGCTGCAGGGATATGCTCACCTAAAATAAAGAGATTTAGGAAATATCGATTACGAATTATTATTGTAGGTAACAAGTATGGACTACATCATGGAGCTCCAGGTCCTAGCTCTTCAATCCTGATGCTGCAGGGTACTGCCTACCTAAAACTATGGGGATTTAGGAAATTTCGATTACGAATTGATATTGTAGGTAACAACAATGGACTACATAATGGAGCTCCAGGTCCTAGCTCCTAAATCATAGGATACTACACTTAAAAGCTTAAAATAAAAATTCTTTTCAAAAAACCGACTTCTAGCGCCACTACAAAGTATAAAAATAATTTTAGTTTGTTCACGTTTGTTGAAGTCGGGCGGGCCTAAAATACAAACTATAAAACCGACTCGCGATGCTCACTCGACTTCTACAAACGAGTCTCTCATATTGTGTAGCGTCGCGCATCGGTTTCATAGTTTGTATTTAGGCCCGCCCGACTTCAACAAACGTGGACAAACTAAAATTATTTTTATACTTTGTAGTGGCGCTAGAAGTCGGTTTTTTGAAAAGAATTTTTGTATTCTAAAATTTAATTAGATCGCCTTTATTATCGCAGCATTAATTCTTCCTTACTATAATACACATTTCAACTCATACACACACACAACACACTTTCGCATTTTGCAACAAAGCTACGGATTGACGTGATTTTTTGGATTGATATAGTTGAGAACCAGGAGGGTGACACAGGCATCCCGGAAAATCAAAGAGTTCCCGCGGGATTTTTAAAACTATATCCACGCGGACGAAGTCGCGGGCATCAGCTAGTTTAGAATATTTAAAGGTTAATTTTAAACATTAAACATCAAATATGAAACTAATACGCGAAAACCAGATAATACGACTTCTTAAGATGTACATGAGGATAATAAGGTCCAGCGTAAAAACATCATAACATTGTAATTTATTCTGATTATATGCGAATTAGCGTGTCGCGGGCATGTAGGTCACGGTCCGTGAGAGAGATGCCGAATATCATGTATAATGAGTGGGAGAGATAAAAGTTTCCGTGGATGCCTATGAAACTGGAGCGAATGCGAAATTTTCAACTTCTGTGCAAATCGTGTTCTTAACGGATTGCTTAAGTTCGTTTTGGGCGAGAATTATCTTAATTGGTGTTAATTTTGTTGAACACGTAATACAAACTAAACTAGGTTGTCTTATTAGACTTTGAATTTCGAGACAATAATATTATCTTCACTAACAATACAATTACGAATTTCCTAGTTTGAGCCTGGAAGGCAAGGTTTCCAGAAAAAGAGCACCTGGAAGACTGAAAAGAAAGTGGATGGATGACATAAAGGAGTGGACCGGGCATAGTTACTCTGAATTAAAGAAGATGCCACAGGAGCGAAAAGTTTTCCACATATTGACCTCCGAACTTCAAATTGAGGATAGCACCCAATGATGATGATGGCCTAGATATTGATAGAGATAAACGGCGAAAACTACTATTAAATTTTATCGCTCTTATTCTCTATCAAAAACTAGGTACATATATAATTGGTATAAAAATATGTCTAAAATATCCATAATTTAACTGTCGAGGATAATGTCTAAAGTATCTGAGATTTTTACAATCATTGAAAATATTAGAATGTGCGAGAGAGAGGGGGATGCGAATTGTAGTAGATCTCAAGCCATGTCGGTAGCTCTGGTTCTCCTACCGTTCTGGTTTCAGCCCCATAGTGGAGCAATAGTTAAAAACACCGGCCAAGTGCGTGTTGGGCCACGCGCAGTGTAGGGTTCCGTAGTTGAAAGTCTCAAATATTATTGCTGACCTAGGATAGTGCTTTTATTTTATTTATGAATATTGAATACCTTTTGAGTTCCGTTCATGGTTTAAATACTATAATATACTACAAAATATGCAACTTACACTACGTGTAATATCTAACTTAGGAAAACCGATATAACTCCTTCACTAATAAACTCACTTTAAAATTCATTATATATACTACTGCTGTGATTTTTTTCTTGTATCCTTTATACAACCATTTAGCTGGCAGAGGGGGGGGACACTTGACTCTAATAAAATTTAGCACTTTAAAATATCATATTTCACAAACGGATCCTTGAATTGAAAAATGGTGTTCCCACACCCACAACATTTTTGAAAGACCTATTCAACGATACCCCACACTATGGGATAGATGAGAAAAAAAATTTCATCCCCACTTTACATGTAGGGGAGGTACCCTAAAAAAAATATTTTTCACAATTTTATTTCACCACTTTGTCGGCGTGATTGATATTTATACCCTTGTCAAATTACAGATTTCTGGTACGAATAGTTTTTGAGCTAAACCGCGGACAGACAGACAGACAGACGGACGGACATGGCGAAACTATAAGGGTTCCTTGTTTACTACGGAACCCTAAAAACTGTGAACTGTGAATGTGTGACTTAAAAATAACACAAAAATTAACATAATACGCGGCTCGCGACGATAAGGGGCCATCTGTACTCATTGTCCCATTAAATGCTGTAAACTGGCCCAAGTAAACACGGCGCAGGTATTTTTAAATGCCCCACTTGTTAACAATAATGATACATTAGTATATTACTCATCGTGGGAGAACTTGAAAATGAGATGGGCAAGACATAATGTAAGGCCAGGGGCTTAAAGGAGAAAGTAATTGAAGTCGGCAGGCGCACCTTAGTGTTCCAAGTTTTTTTTTTATATTTGGCAATCAAAACAGAAAATTATTTTCTTTTCTTCAGAAATTTTGAAAATTCAACCCTAAAGGGGAATAGGGGTTTGAAAAATCGAACTTAACGTGAAAGCGTGAAACTTAAAGCCGCGGGTAAAAGCTACTTTTAGCCGACTTCAAAAAAGGAGCAGGTTCTCAATTCGTCGCAATGTTTTATTTTTTAAATATATATGTTCACCGATTACTCGAAGACGCATGAACCAATTTGGAAAAATTCTTTTTTGTTTCAAAATATATACTTCCCAGGTGTCCCATTTAAATTTTATCGAAATCGGTCGAGCGGTTTTAAAAAAATCGGCTAAGTGCGAGTCGGGCCTCGCTCTTTTAGGGTTCCGTACATAAGACCAAATATTTTTTTTAAAACTAGATACATAATTATTTAGATATCTTAGTTCTTAGAAAGTACTAAATTAGTATATGGGGAAAAAATGCTCGTTTATTTTGGTCACAACTTACCAACCGCATTATAAATCGGTGTTTTCAGTATTTGTTGTTTAAATACACTATATATATAGTATATAATATACCAGAATTTCAAATTCCTAACTAGTTTAGTTTTTGAGATAGACCCTTAACAAAATTGGTCTAAAACCGTAAACTTTGATAGCCCCCCATTTCTTCATTTTTGTAGCTAAAAAATAAAAAAATATATATTTGAACCCACTTAATGAGCTCTAGACAATGACACCCCACATGCCGGGGTAAAAATTTTTCCATGTATCGGAGCCCCCTTTATTTTTCAATTTAATTTAATTTTTATTATTTGTTGTTATAGCGGCAATAGAAATACACAATATGTGAAAATTTCAACTGTCTATTTATTACGGTTTACGAGATATAGCCCGCTGACAGACGGACGGGCGGACGGACGGACGGACGGACGGACGGACAGCGGAGGCTTAGTAATAGGATCCCGTTGGCACCCTTTGGGTACGGAACCCTAAAAATCAACAATAAAGTACGTATATATAACTTGTAGTGGCGCGGGCGTTTGAAATCGGTTTTTTGAAAATAATTTCTTATTGATATAGACTGTCGCAGGTTCGATCCCGGGACGCACCTCTGACTTTTCGGAGTCAAGTGCGTTTAAGCAATTAACTATCACTTGCTTCAACGGTGAAGGAAAACATCGTGAGGAAACCTGCACACCTGAGAGTTCTTCATAATGTTCTGGAAGGTGTGTGAAGTCCGCCAGTTCGCATTGGGCCAGCGTGGTGGACTATGGCCTATAACCTTTCTCTGAGAGGAGACCTGCGATCAGTAGTGAGCCGTTGATGGGTTGCTAATGATGATGATGAATATAGACTGTGATATATGTAGATATCCAAAGTCACCGACATAGCTCAGCGTGTCGCGAAACTGAAGTGGAAATGGGCGGGGCACATAGTTCGAAGAGCTGATGGCCGTTGGGGTCCCAAGGTGTTGGAGTGGCGACCCCGCACCGGGAAACGCAGTGTTGGCAGACCCCCCACCAGGTGGAGCGACGACATCAAACGAGTCGCAGGGAGCCGCTGGATTCAAGCGGCGCAAGACCGAAGCCTGTGGAGGTCCATGCAGGAGACCTTTGTCCAGCAGTGGACGTCTATAGGTTGATAAAGAAGAAGAAAATGATTTTAGTGTGTTTTAGTAGCCATAGATTTCGGATTGGTAGTCGCTTCGCACCTACTAGATACCCTCGGCGTTATAGTAAATTGCGGCAATTTATAGTACGCCTGAACTGGCGTACCCACCTGTGGGTACGCCAGTTCAGGCCTAATATGAATTGCCTATTACGAGACTATTCTCGTAGCAACCAATGTTTGGACGTTTTCAAATAGATTATGATATTACGTTGCCTCATTCAAGGAGCCATTGTTTTAGGAAGAGGGGTATCTAGTAGCGACTACCAATACTAAATCTATGTTGGAAGTGTGTATTAGTGTGTGTTTCTAGTGTGTAGGACGGCGTCTCCTGTTGGTGGATCGCAGGTTCGATCCCGGACACGAACCTCTGGTACAGGTGCGTGAACGTTGATATGTAGATATATTTGACGCGCTCACGTGCAATCGAGCGGTGCAATGCGCTCACAACTTTCTCTGCAGCGATCCATTCAGTGGATCCGCGTCTAAACAGCTGAGCGTGAAACTTATTTCGTTGTTTACTTGCTTCGCTTTGCCGCGGTGGGTTTTTCTCATCATTATTTACTTGGGTGCTGTTATTTTTGTTGTTTATTATTCCATTGTTAGGTTTTCTTCGAGAAAAATATACGTTGTACATGGATTCAAATGACATAGTTTTTAATTTAAGCGTGCACGGGAGAATGTTTCAGTTTTTTTTGCGAGACTGTCGCGACTTTCAATTTTCGCTTGTTACATCATCATAAAAACTATTCAGTATTGTAAAGATTCAACTATTTTGGCGATATCTATACTTATATAAAAATCAATTGCTGTTCGTTAGTCTGGCTAAGACTCAAAGAGGACTTGACCGATTTGAATGATTCTTTTTTGTTCTGGACGGGTGGTTGAAAACAAAAAAAAGGGGAGAAACCCAAAGGAAGAGCTGAAAAATCAAAATTGAGAATTTTGTATAGGAATCACGTTAACATATTATACGTCGAGTGTTAAAAGATTTATTCTGTTTGGCGGATTATGGCAAAGGAATATTATTTTCTTTAAAAAAATTATATCAGACAAATACCCAATTATAATGTACTAGACGATGCCTGATGATGATGAAAGTAGCCTATGTGTCAATCATGGGTATAAACTATCTCCACTTTAAATTTCAGCCAAATCGGTTCATTCTTTGTGGCGTCGAAGAGTAACAAACATCCATCCATCCATCCATACATCTATCCTAACAAACTTTCATATTTATAATATTAGTAGGATTGTATAGTCGCGTAAGGGAGGCACCGGTATGTGTTCAGAAGAGATCTCGGAGCCTTCCAATATGCACTGAGGGTGACCATCGAGGGGGTTTTAGTAGGTAAAAATCCTGCATAACCCGATATTCCCCCTCAGGATATCGGGTATCTTAGTAAGATTTTCTTAACAAACAACTTTTAACGTTAACAAAAAATAATTGGCAGTCATAGGGGACTGCCGTTAGAAGTGAAAACTAGATTTGCTAATTATTAAAAACAAATAAAAAAAGCGCACTGTCACGATTTTGTGAGTGAGATTCGAACCTGCGACATCATACATTCAACGTTAAGGAAGGCGGCTGTTTACCCGCTGAGCTGTACAAGGTTGCTTGGTAACTTCTAAAATGTCGAACGCTTACTGAAATCTCCAGGTGACGATGACGCGAAATCCATGTTTTTTGCTCACCAAAAAAAGTGCTCAACGCGCCTAAAGAAGTTTTCACTTCAAAAAAGGATAGTAAAGTATATCCGATTAAATCGCCGATTTTACAGCTAGGTACTCACAATATCGTGCCCCTGGCTGCCACTCCTGACCACCTCGGGCGCCATGTACTCGATGGTGCCGCAGAAGCTGTATGCGCGGCTCTCCCCGCCGTAGAACTCCTTGGAGAGCCCGAAATCCGTGAGGACTATGTGACCCTCGGCGTCCAGCAGGATGTTCTCGAGCTTGATGTCGCGGTAGATGATGCCGAGCTGTGCGGACAAACAACATGGTTGAGCGAAGCATGCAACGGCTGGATCGTCATGCTCGTGAACGGGTTCCACCGGCGGGAAAGGGGCTACTTTCAGTCTGCACATCTGCGTACTAGTAAATTGCGGCAATTCATAGTACGCCTGAACTGGCGTACCCACATAATCTCGTTTCAAATTTCACATTTCCAAATACATTATAATATTACGTTGCCGCATTCAAGGAGCTATTGTTTTTAGGAAAAGCGGTATCTAGTAGCTACTACCAATACTAAATCAGGTCAGTATAGTGTGTATTAGTGTGTGTATAATTTGTATTAGTTCTTGTGGTTAGGATGGCGGTCTCCTATTCGCTGAATCGCAGGTTCGATCCCGGGCACGCACCTCTGGTTCAGGTGCGTGAACAGCTCCCCGCCCGCCACGTAATGTTTACCTTATGTAACTGCTCCAACGCCAGTATGATCTCGGCGATGTATAACCGGACTTCGTTCTCGTGGAAGTGCTCCCGCTGGTACAGGTGCGTGAACAGCTCCCCGCCCGCCACGTAATGTTTACCTTATGTAACTGCTCCAACGCCAGTATGATCTCGGCGATGTATAACCGGACTTCGTTCTCGTGGAAGTGCTCCCGCTGGTACAGGTGCGTGAACAGCTCCCCGCCCGCCACGTAATGTTTACCTTATGTAACTGCTCCAACGCCAGTATGATCTCGGCGATGTATAACCGGACTTCGTTCTCGTGGAAGTGCTCCCGCTGGTACAGGTGCGTGAACAGCTCCCCGCCCGCCACGTAATGTTTACCTTATGTAACTGCTCCAACGCCAGTATGATCTCGGCGATGTATAACCGGACTTCGTTCTCGTGGAAGTGCTCCCGCTGGTACAGGTGCGTGAACAGCTCCCCGCCCGCCACGTAATGTTTACCTTATGTAACTGCTCCAACGCCAGTATGATCTCGGCGATGTATAACCGGACTTCGTTCTCGTGGAAGTGCTCCCGCTGGTACAGGTGCGTGAACAGCTCCCCGCCCGCCACGTAATGTTTACCTTATGTAACTGCTCCAACGCCAGTATGATCTCGGCGATGTATAACCGGACTTCGTTCTCGTGGAAGTGCTCCCGCTGGTACAGGTGCGTGAACAGCTCCCCGCCCGCCACGTAATGTTTACCTTATGTAACTGCTCCAACGCCAGTATGATCTCGGCGATGTATAACCGGACTTCGTTCTCGTGGAAGTGCTCCCGCTGGTACAGGTGCGTGAACAGCTCCCCGCCCGCCACGTAATGTTTACCTTATGTAACTGCTCCAACGCCAGTATGATCTCGGCGATGTATAACCGGACTTCGTTCTCGTGGAAGTGCTCCCGCTGGTACAGGTGCGTGAACAGCTCCCCGCCCGCCACGTAATGTTTACCTTATGTAACTGCTCCAACGCCAGTATGATCTCGGCGATGTATAACCGGACTTCGTTCTCGTGGAAGTGCTCCCGCTGGTACAGGTGCGTGAACAGCTCCCCGCCCGCCACGTAATGTTTACCTTATGTAACTGCTCCAACGCCAGTATGATCTCGGCGATGTATAACCGGACTTCGTTCTCGTGGAAGTGCTCCCGCTGGTACAGGTGCGTGAACAGCTCCCCGCCCGCCACGTAATGTTTACCTTATGTAACTGCTCCAACGCCAGTATGATCTCGGCGATGTATAACCGGACTTCGTTCTCGTGGAAGTGCTCCCGCTGGTACAGGTGCGTGAACAGCTCCCCGCCCGCCACGTAATGTTTACCTTATGTAACTGCTCCAACGCCAGTATGATCTCGGCGATGTATAACCGGACTTCGTTCTCGTGGAAGTGCTCCCGCTGGTACAGGTGCGTGAACAGCTCCCCGCCCGCCACGTAATGTTTACCTTATGTAACTGCTCCAACGCCAGTATGATCTCGGCGATGTATAACCGGACTTCGTTCTCGTGGAAGTGCTCCCGCTGGTACAGGTGCGTGAACAGCTCCCCGCCCGCCACGTAATGTTTACCTTATGTAACTGCTCCAACGCCAGTATGATCTCGGCGATGTATAACCGGACTTCGTTCTCGTGGAAGTGCTCCCGCTGGTACAGGTGCGTGAACAGCTCCCCGCCCGCCACGTAATGTTTACCTTATGTAACTGCTCCAACGCCAGTATGATCTCGGCGATGTATAACCGGACTTCGTTCTCGTGGAAGTGCTCCCGCTGGTACAGGTGCGTGAACAGCTCCCCGCCCGCCACGTAATGTTTACCTTATGTAACTGCTCCAACGCCAGTATGATCTCGGCGATGTATAACCGGACTTCGTTCTCGTGGAAGTGCTCCCGCTGGTACAGGTGCGTGAACAGCTCCCCGCCCGCCACGTAATGTTTACCTTATGTAACTGCTCCAACGCCAGTATGATCTCGGCGATGTATAACCGGACTTCGTTCTCGTGGAAGTGCTCCCGCTGGTACAGGTGCGTGAACAGCTCCCCGCCCGCCACGTAATGTTTACCTTATGTAACTGCTCCAACGCCAGTATGATCTCGGCGATGTATAACCGGACTTCGTTCTCGTGGAAGTGCTCCCGCTGGTACAGGTGCGTGAACAGCTCCCCGCCCGCCACGTAATGTTTACCTTATGTAACTGCTCCAACGCCAGTATGATCTCGGCGATGTATAACCGGACTTCGTTCTCGTGGAAGTGCTCCCGCTGGTACAGGTGCGTGAACAGCTCCCCGCCCGCCACGTAATCTAGACAAGGAGGAGATTGATGTAAATACAATAGTGGAGGAAATAATATAATTTTATAGATTTAGGATTAGTAGACGCTACGGTAGCGCTAGCGACTAAGCTACCAATTCTAAATCTATGGATAAGTGGATATGCGAATAATTAAATACATTTATTGGATAGAAGCAGACGTTACCTTGCGGAAGTTCATGATTAGTAAGAAAAGGTTAGAATTATTTTGCTATAAATAATCCGCCAACAGAAAAAATCTGTATGGTCAAACATGCAGTTACAAGCTAAGCACCGCTCACCTTCCCAACCAAGATGGTGGCATTGCTTGCTTGGGAACTTGGCTTTCTTGCTTGGTCTAAGCTAAGAGTCTCACCTAACACCTAACACTCTTAAGGGTTCCATTTTTACCATTTTGGTACGGAACTCTATAAACAGAGATAGCCCAGTGGTTAGGACTGCAATCCTCTGTTCGGGGGATCGCGAGTTTAATCTCCGGCATGCACCTCTGACTTTTCATCATTTGCTACAACGGTGAAGGAAAACATCGCGAGGAGACTTGCAAGCCTGAAAGGTCTCCATAATGTCTGCCAAATTCGCATTGTGCCGGCGTGGTGGACTATGGCCTGTAACATTTCTCTGAGAGGAGACCTGCGCTCAGTAGTGAGCCGTTGATATGGGTTGCTCATGATGGTGGTGCAGGAAGAATGGTGTAAACAGGGTGACCATATAGTATATCACATTTAAAACGGCCATTGATTAAAAAATTTCCATTTACATTTGTAATTATTACATTTATATTACTAGTGGTTCGCCCCGAACTGAGACCTCGCGGTATCCCATAATTCCCATAAGGTAGTTTTAACTATATTATATTGTAATTAAAACGCGCCGAATCTGATGACGTCAATCGTCATCTGCTTTCGTGGATGGGATGCGTATTTACAATATTAAAGACAGCGCCATCTATTAACAGTAGAGTAACAGTGAAGTTTTGTTAAAAACATTGATGCCCATTAAAACTTAAATAGTTTCGTTTCTTTATAATATTTATCTAATGACTAATCTTAGTATTTGTTGTTCAAGTACAGAATATAACTCAAATTATGTGTAAGTTTCAATCTTTAAAATAAAGTGGTTTTAGAGATCTAGCCTCGAATAAAATCTCCACTTTGAAAGCCCCCCATTTCGTCAATTTTAGGAAAAAAAAAAAAAAAAATACTTTTGTACTCTGTTCCAAATTATCTTTAAAATGAGGTACTGCAACCCTATGAAATGCAAAAAAAATTATTTTACTTCGCATTCGCTTCTATGAGAGCCTCCCTGAAATAAAGATTTTTATAACTTTTTAAGCCATTTTCGGCTGGAGGCCATCGGTTTACATATCATATCTAAAATTGAAGTAATTACGTTCAGTAATTCAGAAGTTATAAGGCTCTGACAGACGGACGGACGGACGGACGGACGGACGGACAAGTGCAAATTCTCTCAAGTAAACTCGGAGACCTTCGCTTCGCTCGGTCGATTACATTATACAACTCAAAAACGCAATCCACCATCATTTTTCGATTCAAAGGGTTGGCAATTTTTAAACCCCAATATGAAACGGGATCCCCTAAACCCTAATGGTAACGAAGACATGTAAATAATTTGTGTTTAATTGTTCACCCACACACCGTTTTTTGAACCCTCAGAAGTAACCCGCGAGCGCGCCCCATACAGCCGAAGTTTAATTCCTATTCTAATAAATACATAGATTTTATATTTACTGCCGTAAGTGTATAAGGTCAAAGAGTAAATAGATACATTAGTATCTAAATAAATATAAATAAATAAATGAACATTTATTCAGCTTTTAACAAGAAGGTGTTTAAGAATAAACAAAATATACAGAAAAAAACTTAATCACTAAATAATACATATATCTCGGTCATTGAAATTTTGAAGACACGCTCTGGGAAGACTATATCTCAAAAAAAAAACTAATAAGAGTTTGTCTATTATTTTTCAGATTTCCGTTATAATTTTATGTAGTTTTAAACAAATTATATATTTTTCCAAATCTTTAAGCCCGTGTAACTTTGAAACTGAATACTTTTACAGAAACCTACTTTCTAAATATTATATTCCTTTGTATAGGTCGTGCTAGGGAGACAATACCTTAAATATACCAGTAGAACAAAATCGCAGCTGTATCTACGTTTGAAGTTTTGAACCGAACGGGAATAAGTATGGTTGACAAAAACATATTTTCAATACAAAGTTTCAACTTAAGACGACCCCTCAAGTCTCTGACCCAGAGGAATTCCACAAGTGTTAAAACTGAAAAGTCAGGAAGCGAACCTGACTTTTCCATTTTTGCATGGCCTTCTGATAAGAGGCTTTTACAGTGGCTTACCGGCAATTTAAGCAATCTGTTAAAATACATAAGGTAATCTGTTAAAATACACTGATCGGTTTGATCAGTTTGGGTTTAATTTTCAAGTGGCGCAAGACCGAGTCGTGTGGCAAGAGACCTATGTCCACAGTGGACGTCTACCAATTTCTGAAGAAGTAGAAAGAGAAGAAAAAAGGGTTGAATAAACTGCATATTAAACCCTTACCAAGTTTACCCTCCTGAGTGGTCGTTATATACTTTTCCCCAGCAGAGGTCGCAGCTATGGGCTAAAAAACTTTGAATGTCGAACTTTATTTGTTGACCGTACTGCACTTGATCAGTACAAAAGGGATCGAGCGAGGGAAGCCACCGAGTGCACTCAAAACTTCGCCAATACAATGCCGTATAATGTTTAAGCTACACTTGACAATTTTTTTGCTGTCGCTCTCGTGGTACCCTATGTATCGAGAGACTTCGTGGTTATAAGTTATAACTTATACCCTTTTGTATAAGTACCAGGGAAACAAGCAAGCAGATCACCTGCTGTTAAGTGATAACCGCCGCATGTACCCCACTCAATGTCACTTCGAGTCCGTGAAATGTTGAGCTATGCTGTTAAAAAGTGGTAATAGTGGTTCAGACTTCTACCTCCTTTTCGAGAGTCCGGAATTCGATGCCGGGCATACATCTTTGACTTTTCGAAGTTAAGTGAATTTCAAGGAATTAAATATTCCTTCATTCTACTACGATTGACGTGATTTTTTGCATGGGTATATTACATAGTTGAGGTAAGAACTTCGACCATCGACAGTGACATAGGCCACCTTTTGTTTCAGAAAACAGGGGGTTCAGGCAGGTTTTTAGAAAATCGAACTCATTCTTTTTCTCATTAACAAAAAATAAGTACACGGCCATGTAGAACTCTTTTATTTTCCGGGATAAAATTAGCCTATGTCATTTCTCCAGATCTTTAACTATACCCATGCAAAAAACACGTCGATCCGTTGCTCTGTAAATTCTGTTGCGGCGTGATTGAAGGACAAACCAACAAACAAACACACTTTCGCATTATTAAAGATAAAATGCTAACTCGTCAGGTACGTGTGACCTAGTTGTGACAGTGCATATCAATCGATCACGCTGGTTAAGCAACCTTGACCCCGCTCGGTAACTGGACGGGTGACCGATGTTTGGTGTAGGCACCTACTTTAGCCTTTTCCTGGTTAAGCCGTCAGTCCCGGCTATAAGACAAACGTGTGACAACAACCCAACCGTTAAACCTATTAAGAGTCAAAATCGCGTTTTCTTAGTCGTGTCGTATGAGCAAGAATCTGGGAACCCACCGCATTATTATCAAAAGAAAACTCCTACCATTATTTATAAGTAATGGAAAGGGATCAAGACCCTCAGCAATGAGGAAAATGATGCAGAGATGCCTAGAGACAGAGAAAACGTCAAAACACCAGTTATTCGCTAAGCACGTTTAGTGTTGTAGACCATCAATAGTTTTCTCGTCCACCCAACAAACGCAGACGGTGCGGGGGTGGATAATGGAGGGGTGGCGGGGGTAGTCCCTGACCTACAAGCGGACACAGTTAATAAGCCGTTTGCCACTCTAGGAATATAGATTACAAAGCTAACACAGTCAGATGAACTCTAAATCTGAATTCAAAATAATTTTGACGACCTCCCTGGCTCAGTGGTGAACGCTATTGCCTTATAACTGGGAGGTCCTGGGTTCGATTCCCGGCGGGGTCAATTTGGGAATTTATAATTTCTGAATTGTCTCTGATCTGGTCTGGTTTGGCCGTGGCAGTGGCTAGTTACCACCCTACCGTCAAAAACTTGCCGCCAAGCGATTTAGCGTTCCGGCACGATGGCGTGTAGAAACCAATTAAGGGTATGGGTTGAATGTTCACTGCCATACCCTTTCCATGTTAGCCCGCTACCATCTTAGACTGCATAATAAAAATTATGCAAAAAAATTGCATAGTAAAAATTATGCAAAAAAATAATTAAAAATTAAGTGGCACTCGGGGACTGCCACGGTAAAGCTATTGCATAGCATTTTTTATCAACTTATGCAATTATAATATTTATGCAATATTTTTATTTGCATAATAAAAATTATGCAAAAAAATAATTAAAATACAAACAAACAAGAATAGCGCACTGTCACTACTTCGCGAGTGAGATTCGACCCTGCGACATCATACACCATACGGTAAAGAAAGCGGCCGCTCGCCCACTGCGCCAAACAGAGCTACTTGTGAACCTCTAAGGCCCACTTGCAGAAACGCCGAGTTAGCTAACCCAGGATTAAATTTGTAATTTTGACAGAGACTGTATACGAAATCTTTCAAATCTATCATTTTAACCCAGAGTTAGCGGCAAACTCTGGGTTAGCAGAGTTCTGCAAGAGACCCTAAAATGTTTAACGCTTACTGAACGACGGTGTTTGGTTTATTTTCATTACGGAATTTCTTGATTCGGTCGCCGCGCTCAAACTGTTTGTCCTAGTTCAAAGCTCGCGATAAAAGCTATGCAATAGCTTAAAAATCAAATATCTTGAATACTAAAATTCAAATATCTTGAATACTACTACCCTACTGATGGGCATCTTATACTTAATAACCTTAGAATAAATACTCCTAGAAACGCAATAGTCGATGTGGTGATAATCCATTTAGGATCCTACGCAGTATTGTCGCTTTAGTAAGACGAGCTCGCAGAAAATTTTAGTAAAATATAACGTAATGTGTGGCAGTGGGCAGGTCATATCTGTCGCAGAACCGATGGCCGATGGGGCAGACGTGTTCTGGAGTGGAGACCGCGTACCGGCAAGCGCAGTGTAGGACGCCCTCCAGCTCGCTGGACCGATGACCTTAAGAAGGCGGCGGGATTCGGGAAGCGGTTGGATGAGGAAGGCGGAGGACCGTGTTTGGTGGCGCGCTCTCGGAAAGGCCTATGTCCAGCAGTGGACGAATACAGGCTGATGGATGGATGGATGGAACGTACTGTGCCGTCAAAGGGTGTCATAATTCATCACTATAACCATCAAAAACGTAATTAACAGTACCAGTACAGAAAATAATTACATGGCACACACACATTCATTGCTTGTTTTGAGTCTACGTTTGGAGCGGAACTTTGTTAGAAACTTCCGATCTATGAGTAATTTTAATAAACTAAGGCCCGCTTGCAGAAACGCCGGGTTATCCTTTTAACCCAGAGTTAGCTGCTGCTTTGACAGATTTCGTATAAAACTTCTGTCAAAATTACAAATTTATTCCTGGGTTAAGCCTAACCCGGCGTCTCTGCAAGCGGGCCTTTGCATATAAGTGATGTTTTCCATCTTACGATTACATACCCCTACTAATATTACAAGTGCGAAAGTCTGTTTGTTTGTTTGTTTGTCCTTCAAACACGCCGCAACAGAGCTACGGATTGACGTGATTCTTCGCGTGAGTGTAGTTGAGAACGTAGTGGTAATCTCTAAAAAAAAATGATTCCATCAGTGTATGACTGAATTTATGGCATTCTTGCTGCATCGATACATCAATACATTTAACCAATAGCGGGAGAGTTCCAGCCAATCAGAGGTCAGCGCGATCGTTGCACTGATGCAATAAATAGAGAATAAGTACCACTTACTGGAGAGTGTCATAACACTCAATTCATAACACGCAACTTCTTATCCCGGAAAATCAAAGAGTTCCCGTGGGATTTTAAAATCTAAATCCACGCGGACGAAGACGCGGGCATCAGCTAGACCGTATACAAACGCTCAAGTAGAGCCAACTATCGATCCTCGACATAGCCTCATTCTTTTATGTAGGTAACGCACGAGTACAAGTTCGATCGAGCAGGAGCTAGTTCGATACACGCGGTTAATATATCCGCCATTATGAGATTGTTCTGACGTTACCCAACCACTGAGGTGGTGTGTGGGACAAGCCATAAGATACAGAGGCTAATCCAAACCCACATCTCCCGGGAAACGTGCTTTGAGTATGTTGACCGGTTTACACTACGGCCAAGTCGAACTACACATCATAGACAGACAACCCATCAACGTCTCACTACTGAGCGCTGGTCTCCTTTCAGAGACGTGTTACAGGTCATAGTCCACCACGCTGGCCCAATGCGAATAGGTAGTCTACCAAGTCTTCACACACCTTTGAGAACATTGTGGAGAACTCTCAGACGTGCAGGTTTCCGCACGATATTTTCCTTTACCGTTAAAGAATGTGATATTTAGTTGCTTAAACGCATAATAGCTCCGAAAAGTCAGAGGTCTGCCTGGAATCGAATCTGCGACGCTCCGAACAGGAGACCTACAATAAAATTTTTAAATACATAATTATAATTCAAAAATTCCGAAGGAGGCGCGGTTCGAACTCACATCTCTCAGGAATCCTCAGTTTCAGTTAACAATTCAAATTCAAATCATTTATTTGCATGATCGCAGGTACATAAAATGTGTTACAGTAGGGTAGATACAAAACATTCCGCAATCCGCCGAACAAAGGGCATGCAAAAAAAATTTTTTTTTACATATTATGTAATAATGTTATTAAATGTCAAAGAAACAATACACCACGATTAAAATTACAAATGTCAATGCACCAATGTCAATTTACCACCCAACTATCATCTAAATTCATGAGGCCAAGCTTCTATAACTTGGACCAAAACGCTTCCCACAGCGAATGCACGTGCAACATCTAACAATAGGCTTGCGAGTCTCAACTCGACTGGTGTTGTGGAAAAAAAAGGGAAAAACGAGGCGATGAGGGCGGACTAATAGAAATTTCTTGTTTAGTTAATGCTCCGCTGAATTGATAAGGCTTTTGCCTAATGAGTTCAGAATAAATGATGAGGGAGTCCTTAGGAGGTAAGCACCTATATTTCTCCGTGGACCGTTAGAGCTGTAGCGGTAGTTTTTAGGGTTCCGTAACGGAACAGTGCCAACGGGAGTCGGGACCATATTACTAAGCCTCCGCTGTCCGTCCATTGTAGGTGATTGGTTTACTTTATGAACATTTTATATTTTAAAGAGATCATTTGCTACTTTATTTGTAACTAGTTGATGCCCGCTACTTCGTCCGCGTGGATTTAGGTAGTTTTTAAAATCCCTCGGGAACTTTTTGATTTTCCGGGATAAAAAGTAGCCTATGTCACTCTCCAGGTCCTCAACTATACCCATGCAAAAAATCACGTCGATCCGTAGCCCTGTTGCAGCGTGATTGAAGGACAAACCAACAAACCAACAAACCAACAAACAAACACACTTTCGCATTTATAATTTTAGTAACGATTATCAGGACAAGTTTTGTATGAAAGAAAATTTTTGGAAAATCCATCGGAAAATTATAAAAGGATTGTACTTTTGTGTGATTGCTTTATTTTATGAAAATTTTGTATTTTAAAGAGTTATCATTTGCTACTTTATTCGTAATTATCAGGACAAGGTTTGTATGAAAGAATTTTTTTGGAAAATCCATCGGAAAATTATAAAAGGATTGTACTTTTGTGCGATTGCTTTATTTTATGAAAAGGAAGTTGGCGAATTTTGACCCATCATTTTTAAAAACCGTTCAGCTTCAGAAATCGTTTAATTTTAATTAATAATTTTCAGAGTATTTTTCTGTGTAAACCCGATAATTTTAGAAGATGGGGATCAAAAATATATTAAGTACGTAAGTAAATATATATAAGTACACATTATAAATAACCGTTACATAGCAATAAAAGTGAATATCTTTTTTCTCCCAACTTTATTTGATATACTTTGATGAACTTTTTTGTTAGACTGGTTTACTAGAACAAGCATGAGCAAGTTTGATTCGTGAACGTGGGCTTGAGGCCCACGGTTCAGTTCGTCTGGGTCAGAAACTCTATGGAGTTCGCCAATCTCCTTTGTATTTTAAAGAGTTATCAATCTATTTCTTACTAATCTGTGCCTCAAACAAACCATAGCCGTAGGCCGCGTGAACGAAAGTGTGCCTCGCGACCGTCGTTTCAAGGTTTCGGCATTCGGCGAGGCTTGGGAAATTCGTTTCGAGGAAATTATCGGGCTGGCTGTATCGATTCAATGCATGATTTGTATACTACGAATAGCAAGATACCCGTGACTTTGAATTTCTACTAGGCGCCATGCCATCGCGTGTTTCATGATCAGCAACCCATCAACGGCTCACTACTGAGCGTAGGTCTCCTGTCAGAGAAGAGTCATAGGCTATAGGTCATCAGCATAGGTCATCAGCAACCCATCAACGGCTCAATGCAGAGCGCAGGTCTCCTGTCAGGGAAGAGTCATAGGCCATCGGTCATCAGCATAGGTCATAGGTCATCAGTAACCCATCAACGGCTCACAACTGAGCGTAGGTCTCCTGTCAGAGAAGGGTCTAGGCCATAGTCTACAACGCCAGCCCAATGCGAATTGGCAGACTTCACACACCTTTGAGAACATCATGGAGAACTCTGAGGCGTGCAGGTTTTCCCGCTTTCCTTTTTTACCGATTTATTTTCTGTTTTTACAAATGATATTCTTACATGCTCCATTTTCGATTATTATTAAATTTTAGTGAATATCAAAATTTTGACAAGTGACAACAGTCAAATACCCAATTTTACGAATAATTTGGCACATTTACGACAATATCTCGAAATTTACACAATGTCACTTGGATCACATTTTGCATTGAGGTATAACGAAATAATAGCTGACCTTACAAAAACATAATTATTTCAATTAAAATTTTTCACGCATTTCTCACACGTAAACTTACATAAAAAAGGCCTAATAATGCCAGTCAAGGATAGATAAGACACGTTTTGTTATTTTAATATCTTACTACACTATAAAGTCTACATATTGCCGGCCATACAAGTATTAGTTTTTATAAATTAAATACATAATATTATTTAATGAAATTGCTTATTCTGTTAACATACTCCACCACCTAAAGCATTTTGTCTGTGCATCAATACCTTCTTCCCGCCACTGCCAAGTTTTCGCAGCAGATTAGTTTATACGTTTTAAGACATTCAAGGAATATAGGCCTCACAAAGGCTTATGAATCCTCTATTACCTCAATCTCATAATCTGATAGGATGGACGGCAATTCAACGCGATCGGAGAGAGATCAGCACGAGAGGTGGCTTTACGTACTCTATCAGGGATTATCCCTTACCTCACCCCAATTCTGTAGAGTACGTAGAAGAATCCTCTCGTGCTGATCTCTCTCCGATCGCGTCGAATTGCCGTCTATCCTATCAGATTATGAGATTGAGGTAATATTCCAATAGAAGTGCAAATATTCCAACTCCGGGTCTGCTACTGAGAATTTTTTGACAGAAAATCTCCTGTATGGCCCAATTCAGGACCCCTTCATAGACAAAAGAATTAATTTGAGGTGCCTTTTTAGTTTAAAGAAAAAAATTCTGGGGACACCTGATTTATACCTAGTCTAACATATAAAAAACACTATGACACAAATAAAGTAGTGCGGAATTTCAAACTGCAGTTTTAAGAAACAAAACAATATTCTGGGGACAGCAGCTGCTGCACCTAGTAGTGAAAATGAAAAGTACTAGCACAGCATAAGTTGTGCGGAGTTCCAAACTTCATCAGCATAAGATATTCAAATGAGATTCAGCATAATATCGCAATATGTCAGGACAGGAGCTCCAACCTTCAATAATTTTAAGGGGACAGCTGAATGCTGATGTACCTAACCTAGTACGTGACATAAAAAGTACTAGGCATCAGGAGTAGTGCGAAGCTACAAATTTGATCAACTAAGATATTCTCGATTAGATTCAGCATTTCACAATACATACTAGCTGATGCCCGCGTCTTCTTCCGCGTGGATTTAGTTTTTAAAATCCCTCGGGAACTCTTTGATTTTCCGGGATAAAAAGTAGCCTAGATGTCACTCTCCAGGTCCTCAAATATAACCATGCAAAAAATCGCGTCGATCCGTAGCTCGGTTGCGGCGTGGTTGAAGGACAAACCAACAAACAAACACACGTTCGCATTAATAATATTAGTATGATGCCACGAGAGGAGGTCCAACCTTCTATTTAGTATTTACGAACCTAGTCGAGGACATATTGAGAAGTACTAGGACATCATAAGAAGTGCAGAGCTCCAAACTTCTATTCAGCTATTCTCGATTAGATTCAGGCTTCAGCATATCGCAGTGTGCCAAGGCCGCATCGAAGTAGGCCCATTGTTGCCAACTTGCATTGGCCAATCGCGCTACGCTTTTCAACGGCCGGCGCTGCGTCTTGCACCATATCGGAGTTCCGTTTGTACAACAATCCAACTTTTTTACAAACTATAGAGCCGCTTTGTCTGTGTTATAATTGTCTATCATCATTAGCAACCCATCAACGGCTCACTACTGAGCGCAGGTCTCCTCTCAGAGAAGGGTTATAGGCTATAGTCCACCACACTGGCCCAATGCGAATTGGTGGACTTCACACACCTTCGAGAACATTATGAAGAACTCTCAGATGTGCAGTTTTCCTCACGATGTTTTCCTTCACCGTTGAAGCAAGTGATAGTTAATTGCTTAAACGCCCTTGACTCCGTAAAGTCAGAGGTGGCGTACCCGGGATCGAACCTGCGACCCCCCGAAAAGGAGACCACAGAATAACCACTAGGCTATCACTGCTTCATAATAATAATTGTCTATGTACCTACCCAATTATCACAAGGATAAAAGTTTAAGGGCCATTTTCACCACCTTCTGATAAGTGTCGGATAGCTTATTCGCATATTTTGTCTTTGTCACTTGACATAAAGTAAGAAGGTGACAAAAATTATTAAGCACTGTAACCCGACTACGGAAAATTGGATTTAACATCGGTCATATTGAGTTATTCGTATAAAATGTAGCCTATGTCACCCGGACCACTACAACGAATCGATGCACACCTCAATTATCAATAATAATTTAACATATAGGAATGATTTGTAAACAACCGACTTCAAACTCCCTCTTTACTACATCATTACACACACACTTTACAAAGTAAGTATTTAATTTATTGCGGATATTTTAAAAACAGCTCGACCGATTTCGATAAAATTGATACTGATATACACTCGCGAGCAAAACTATGGAATCACCTGCTTGTGATTCGCTACGAGCGATCTTAAGATCTAAATGACTAATGAAGATTAATGAAAGTGGTACCATATTAAAGGCTATACTGTACCTTTAAATTGATACCATATTAATTTCAATTACACCCGTAATTCAGGAGCTATCCTGATTTAAGTGAAAGAGTAAGGAAAAGTGAAGGAATTGGGGTTCAGAAAAAAAGAAAAATGTCAAGAAAAATCTTTATTTGATCTCGAATATTTAGGATCAGTATTTGGTATTGCCTCCCCTGGCCCTAATAACAGCTCGAAGACGATTTCTCATAGACCTAATCAGCTTCTTGATCGAATCTTGCTGGATACCTTCCCACTCCTCTATTAAAGCTGATTTCAGCTCATCAGTATTTGAAGGAGCCGAATTTCTGGATCGAACCCTCTTTTTTAGCTCATCCCACTGTTATGAGTATAACCCTTGGCCGGTCCAAGACCATATTTGTCCACTGTCAAAAATTACACTGGTTGGACCAAGACCATACTTGTCCACCATTTCCCGCTTTTATTTTATCCATAAAAATAAAACCTTTTTGAACCATCAAGCCAAATTAGCCATTATGATAATGTTCCGGAAGAAACGGGCTACAAATTGCTCAGATTCGTCATGCAATACTAGGCAGGAGTTAGAAAAAAAAAAATATTTTCGACGCGCCATAGATACGCAGATCAAAAACAGATCGTTTTTCTGAGGTGAATTTTCAATTGGTGCTCTTTGTGTGTTTTACGTGGTTTTTTGCGACGCAAAATTGTAAAAGGTGAGTAAATTGTTTAATTAAACTAATTATGAGGTTGTTTTATGCGTATCTATTCGTTTTCATTTATGTTTTGTACTTAAAAAGTGGACTATCCCAAATTGTTTACAACATTGTTTACACATTTTGAAAAAGTGAAATTACAAAGTAATTTAACATTTTCTGGTTAAATCCTGTTGCATTGTAGGGACAATATCTTAAAATATCATTTCAAAACAAAAGAGAGCATGCAGAGACATCTAAAAACCCAAATTTATAATTTTCATTACGTATACTAGTGAAGCTCACCCAAAGCCAGGCGATGTTAATTTAGCATGGAATTTTATTAATTAGACTTATATTTTATACTAGCTGATGCCCGCGACTTCGTCCGCGTAGATTTAGCTTTTAAAATCCCGCGGAACTTCTGGGATAAAAAGTAGCCTAGATGTCACTCTCCAGGTCCTAAGTACCCATGCAAAACATCACGTCGATCCGATGCTCCTCCTTGCTGCGTGTTGGAGGACAAACCATCAAACAAACTTTCACATTTATGATATTAATAAGGATTGTTTTCCAACTTTGTGTTTAGCTCGCTTAGAATTTTCTTATGAGTTAGTTAATTCAATAGCACCCCTATTGTCCATTTACAAAGTACACTCTATATCACTAACATTGTTCAAACACATAAAGTCCATATAAAGTCCTTTTATGTATAACACTTGCTTCTGCCCGTGACATCTGGAATAGTTTAATAGTGGAATAGTTTATTGGTCAATTCAATAGCACCCCTATTGTCCATTTACAAAGTACACTCTATATCACTAACATTGTTCAAACACATAAAGTCCATATAAAGTCCTTTTATGTATAACACTTGCTTCTGCCCGTGACATCTGGAATAGTTTAATAGTGGAATAGTTTATTGGTCTTAGCGTTATGATATATAGCCGATAGCCTTCCACAATAAATGGGCTGATTCTCAGATTCTGATTTGTTTCTTTTTTCTTTTATTTCTATTAAAATCGTTCAGTGTTAGATAAAATAAAATAAAAATAGCCTTTATTTCAGTCAATAAGTTACTTTCTAAACATTCAGTGTTAGATAGTAACACTGAAAGAATTTTTCAAATCAGACCAGTAGTTCCTGAGATTAGCACATTCAAGCAAACAAACAAAGTCTTACGCTTTATATATTAGTATAGATTAATATATATTTTTTATGGGTTTGTTGGCAGGATGAGTCAATTGACAGACGGCAATGTGGAGAGAAGAGGCAGACGGGGGAGAGGACAGGCTGTAAGGGGAGTGAGGTTTTTGAAAGGTATATTTTTTTAACAATGTTTGTTGGTTCTCCACTTATCATAAGAGCCACAAGTTGACCTACATGAAATAAATAATTTTGATTTTTTTTTAACAATAATAAATCAATTTCTTTTCTTCATTACTTTTATTCTAAGTATTAATTGTTTTTGGGCACTTAATAAGAAACAAGTTAAAAAACTAAAAGTAACGCAGAGAAACATGGAGAGGAACTTACTAAAAATAAGATTAATGGACAAAATTTCAAAAAAGGAAATAAGACAAAGGAGTAGGCTAAAAGATGTAGTGAGGATAGCTAAAACAGGAAAATGGAACTGGGCGGGACATGTAGCGAGGGCAGGAACTGGGAAATGGAGTAACAGCACTACAACTTGGCTACCAATATACTTAAAAAGGAAACAAGGACGACCAGTACTACGGTGGAGAGATGAACTAGAGACATTTGAGGGAAAACTATGGTCCCGCTCAGCCCAAAACAAGAAAGAATGGAAGAAGAAGGGGGAGGCCTTTGCCCAGCTGTGGGATGACTTGTAATTAAAATTAATTAACATGTGTAAATATAATAATAACAATGTAACAAGAAAGGCTTATAAATAAATAAATAAATTAATTGTTTTTCCTTAGGCTAAATCACTGCACATTTATATGTTTTTCAAATTATCTGTAATAATTGTTTTTTTTAAGGTTCCTTATCGGGTACACAACCCGAGGAGACACCAGTACCCTCCATGACCTCCCTCTGGAGACTGCCTGTTTGAGAGTATAGGTTTACATTTTCTGTTTCAGTTTAACCTTGGAAGAACCTTCGTGTTCCTGGGCCATGACGTAGTGGAGCAAGTTCCAGAAGCTGCTCCATCTCTTGCTGCCTTAGTATATTTATATCTTTATTAATTTAGATAATTAACATCTTCACTGTTGAAATGGTGAAGGAAAACATTGTGAGGAAACCTGCACACCAGAGTGTTAAATTACTCTACTGGTCTCGAGTTCAAACACTGTTCTTTTCTGACTTTTACTCTAACTATTCACACCTTAAGAGAACATCTATCTATCATATCAAAGTATAGCCGAGTATTGGTCAATTTATTTTTATGAATACCTAGTTTTGTCTGTCTTGTTGTCACCTTGTCTGTATACGATTTAAGCAAATAAAGAATTGAATTGAACATGTTTCCTTTATTATCCCGCCTCTCATCTAGGTAAGGGCTCCTTTTTGGACCACTCTTGGCCATAATATGTTTGAGTTAACCGTGCAAAGCGTCCCCTGTCCAGAAACGAGCCCTTACTGTACAAAATTCAAGTAATACTTCTTCTTCTTCTTCTGGGCTGGTTTCCACACGTAATCCGTGATGGTCTGTTGTGTTGTTACTCCAACCATCCCAGATCTCAACAGAGGCCTAGTAGGCCGCCCATGTTGCCAAGGGCTTCTTGAAGTGAAGCTGGAGATCCGAGGTGGTTCTTGTGTTGTTCTTCCACGCCCGTGCATGACAAGAGCACGTGCGTGGGTGTTTCAACTTTCATCTGCCTTCATGCAGGCCCTGCACAGAGGACTGTAGGTGACACCTATAATAAAAAGGTGTTTGTTTAGTGGGCTGTGCCCCGTTATGATTCCCACCACCTTCCTGAGTTTATCTCTGTCCAGGCGGAGTAGTCTGTTTGTTAGTTGTTTGTCTAGATAAGGAAAGGCTTCCTTAGTCTGCTTGCAGTCTGTTGCATTCTACCAAAGTAGGGAATGCTCTGAGTGTTAGTTCATGCAACCATGTCTTGTACTCACTGAAGGGAATGGGAACGATTTTTAAAGTTTTTTACCTGTCTGTTAATTATAGCTGTAATTGCTGTTAAGATGCCCACACACTCTGCTTGGAAAACAGAGTTATCCTTACCAAGTGTGTGACTTATCTTCATGTTGAGTTCTTGGCAGTATAAGCTCCAGCTCCTGTACCAAGTTTGGTTTTCGATCCATCAGTGTAAACTTCTATTGTATCTTGAAATGCTTTATGAAAAGTGTTGCTTTCAGCATTTACTTTGTAGCTCATACATACTTACCATCTTTAGTTATTTTAATATTTTTAATTAATTAAAATATTAATTATCACAGGAATTCACACACCATAGACGATTTTTTTTTTCGTTACCAAGGAACACCAAGAAACATACTACTACTATAACCCAGAGTTCGCTACGATGCACGGTACATGGGCCCCTGCACCATAGAGTAAATGCACTTGCACTTTTCTGCATCGCAACGTACCTCATAGTCAATGCGACCACAGATGAAAGATACTTTTTGTTCAGATGCGCCTGTTGTAGAAGGTGGTAATTCTTATTGATTATTTCGAGTTTTAATGCTTTATGATTTATTTCTGTAATTCATTCATGTAAACCAGGTATCTAACTTTGCAATTAATGCAAATAATAGTATTTGTAAGGGTAAAATTTCAGTTTTTTATGGGTTTTAAAATAAAAGAACGAAAAAAATCGAAACTCTTAGATTTCATCCAGGATTGTTTTTATTTCATACCGTTTGTAGACATATAACAAAGATAGCCAAGTAGGAAATTTCATCTAGTTTTTAAAAACATATAATTTATACAAGTTGTAATAATAATATTTGAAGAAAAACTTGAAAAACTGCTAAGAGAGAAAATGGCGCGAAATTGAAATGCGCGCCTGGACCATCCACTGTAATTCGATACATTTGACAGATGTCATTCTAAGGGATAAGGTCTGTGGCAATTGTTATGTCAAACGTCAGAGTAAAATGTCTATTGTCTATTATCTAGCACCTTTGCCGCGTCATGTCGAGTCTCATATATATTTTATAATAATTAAAGTCTTACATAATATTATACCTAGTTTTCACTATATTTTCATTAATCTATTATAACCCAGCCGTAAGAACAATACATGGTGTCAGAAGTGTAGTGAAAGTCAAAAATGTCGGAGTCAAAAAAGGTGCCGCGTGGCGAGCGGGAAGACGAGGTTATGTCGTCAGCAAAAAGGCTTAACATTGTGGGCAATATAAAACCTATGAGCCTACAAGGGAATCTGTCCAGTAATTGGAAGAAGTGGTATCAAGCATTCGTCATATTTTTGAGGGCAAGTGCCATCTCGGAGGAGTCAGATGAAAGAAAAGTAGCAGTACTATTACATTTCATCGGCAGTGAGTGCTTGGAAATATTTAATACCTTCAACGTCGACATAGATAAAATTACATATAGTCAACTCATAGAAAAATTTGAGGAGTATTTTGTCCCTAAAAGAAATATAACCTATGAATGTTACAAATTTTTTACAACAAAACAAAAAGTAGATGAAACCTTAGAAGATTTTTTAACCACCTTAATAAATAAAAGCAAGTCGTGCGAATTTGGAAATTTAGAGGACAGAATGATAAAAGATATTTATATAACAAATATGCATGAAAACTATCAACATGTCCGGGAGAAACTTTTACTCGAGGATGAGTTAAGTCTAGAAAAGGCAAGAAATATGTCAAAAAGTATAGTATCTGCGAAGGCACATGCAACTGAGTTTAAAGAGTCTACTAATATCTATTATCAACGTCAGTCAACGTCTCAGTCTAGGTCAAGGGCAAGTACACAGCCTCAAAATAGAACCAATTGTACTCGGTGTGGTCAAGTACATCGGTATAAATGTCCAGCTCGCAATGCTAGGTGCAGAAAGTGTAAGATAATAGGTCACTATGAAGCTTTTTGTAAGTCTAAAAAAGTGAAATATGTACAAGTTGAGGATAACACAGATGAAGGTAATGAGTCAAACTATTTGTTCGTCGGACATTTAAATTCAGCACTATCTTCAAATTCTGATTGGTGTGTTAATTTTACAATTAATAACATTAGTGTGCAGTGTATTCTAGATACAGGAAGTGATGCTAATGTCATGTCATATAATTCATTTCAGTCTTTAAATATTGTTGAAAATTTTTCACCTTGTCAAGCTAAAGTCACTTCTTACTGTGGAAATAGTATACCAATATTAGGTCAGCAGAAGCTTCATTGTTCTTATTATGTAAATAATAAACCTCAGTCAAAAACTATTAATTTTATTATAGCAAATGTGTCTTCTCCGACTGTCATAGGTAAAAATACATGTTCAAGAGTTAGGTCTTATTAAAAGAGTCTTTAATATAGAAAGTTCAATGTTGTGTACATTCAACACCCCATTTGGCCGCTATCGATTTAAAAGGCTACCTTTTGGTATTAATTGTGCCCCCGAAATATTCCATAGAATCATGACTGAAACATTTGGTGTACTACCTGGAGTTATGGTGTATGCTGATGATATCCTAGTTTATGGCAAGGACTGTCAAGAACATGACCAAAACCTAAAAAGAGTGTTTAAGAAAGCTCAAGAAGTCAACCTGAAATTTAATAAAAGTAAGTGTAAATTTGGTCATACACAAGTCAAATATTTAGGTCATATATTTTCACAAAATGGAGTGTCACCTGATCCAGATAAAGTCAGAGCTATCAAAGATATGCCGTCTCCTGTCTGTCTCAAGGATCTACAGAGATTTCTAGGAATTTTAAATTATCTGGGAGGATTTATAAAGAATTTGGCCGAGGAAACCGAACCTCTACGTCAGTTATTAAAAAAGTCAAGTGAATGGTCATGGAATGAGAGTCATGAAGCTACATTTTCACGTCTAAAAAATATTATTTGTCAAGCACCAGTCTTGTCACACTACCATGTCAAAAAGTCAGTAGTCTTGTCAGTTGATTCAAGTCAGTCAGCAGTCGGTGCAGTCTTGCTTCAAGATAAACATCCAATTTGTTATGCTTCTAAAACATTAACGTCAAGTCAGAAACGCATGGCACAAATTGAAAAAGAATTGTATGCTATTGTGTTCGGATGTATTCGATTTCATCAATATATTTATGGAAAAATAGTCACTGTTGAAAAAGATCATCGTCCATTAATTACTTTATTTAAAAAGCCTTTAGCTGAAGTTCCAACACGTCTACAGAGATTAATGCTGAGAATACAGTGCTATGACTTAAAAGTTGAATACAAACCTGGTACTAAAATGTACATAGCAGACTCATTATCACGTGCAGCTTTACCCGAGTCCAGTGAAGATGAGTTGGATGAAGATGTCATGATACATGTCAACATGCTAGTTAAAAACTTACCTGTTTCAGAAGAACGTCTTCAGTGGCTTACAGAGGGTACGGAAACTGATGAATGTCTCCAGCTACTTAAGAAATATTATAGAGAAGGTTGGCCTGATAGAAAATCAGAAGTTAATGAATTAGTCTTACCTTACTGGAACTGTCGTCATGAAATACATTCTGTCGGAAATTTGTTATTGAAAGGTAACAGTCTTATTATACCTACAAAATTGAGGTCAGAAATTTTGAAAATTATACACAGTGGTCATCAAGGCATAGAAAAATCTAAAAATTTTGCAAGAGGAATTGTATATTGGCCATTAATGTCACATGATATACAGCAATGTGTGGAAAACTGTGAAATTTGTTTGTCACACAGAAATGCCAATCCACCAGAACCTCTAATGTCACACAAAATTTGTTCTTTCCCATGGGAAAAGGTCGGGATAGATTATTTAAAATTCAATAATCAAACCATACTTGTTGTTGAAGATTATTATTCAAACTACATAGAAATAGCTAATGTAAGTTCAACTGGAGCCAAAGCATTAATAAATGCATTAAAACCTATATTTAGTCGCCAGGGAATACCATTAATTATTAACTCAGATAACGGACCGCCGATGAATTCACAAGAATTCAAACAATTTTTAAAGTCTTGGAATATTACACATACTACATCTAGTCCATATCTGTCTCGTTCTAATGGATTAGTAGAGTCTGGAGTAAAAATAGTCAAACGCATACTTACCAAATGTGCAGAGTCAGGTGATGATCCGTATCTTGCTTTACTGCAGTACCGAACTACACCTAGAAATAACCTACCATCTCCTGCTGAGTTACTAATGTCCCGTCGTCTCAGAACACTTCTACCCACCGTTGAAAAACATCTGCAACCTAAATTAATGAGTCATAAGATCTATAGGAAAATAAAACAACAAAATAATGATAAACAAAAGTTTTATTATGATAGAAAAGCTAAAAATTTGCCAAGTGTAAAGAAAGGAGATAAAATAATGTTCAAAAAATCACCACAGGCAAAATGGCAATCTGGAGAGATTGTGAAGGAATGTGAACAACCTAGATCATTTATCGTTGAAGCTCCAGATGGGTCAACATACCGAAGAAATCGACAACACATACTGTCGTCACAGGGTTCAACTCCAATTAAGAAAGAAATTCAAGAAGATAAGGAAGAAAGTCCAGTATGTAGTAAAAAGATCAGTCCAGAGAAGGAAGTGAGAATGGAAGATGTTAAAGAAAGTAAAGATGACGGAATAAAGAGAACAAAATATGGTAGACAGGTCAAAGCCCCTGTTAGATTTCAATAGACTTGATATGAATATATGTTTAAGATATACTTAATATGTAGTTGCTTTTGATATTCTATAATAAGTAAATAATCATAATCTATAAGATAAATTCATGTTTTTGGAGAAAAACAAAAAAAAAAAAAGCCCAGCCGTAAGAACAATACACCCACAAGTGCTCAATAGGGTTCAAGTCAGGGTTGAGCGCTGGCCAGTCCAATGTGGCGATACCGAGTTCACCCAGGAATTGCGCTGTGGCACGTGAAGTGTGAAAAAGGGCGTTATCGTGCATTAGGAGGAAGTTATCACCGACATATTCCGCATAAGGGACGACATATTCCAGCAGAATATCCTTGATGTATTGGTCTGAAGTTAGACCGCCTCCTCGTCCCCCGCCAGGCACGAAAACAAGCTCCGTTTTTCGGTCCAATGAAATGCCGCCCACATCATACAGGAACCACCCCCATAGGCTACTGTTTCAGCGAAGCAGCACTGAGCAAATCGCTCTCCAGGCCGCCTGTATACCCAGCCCCTTCGGTCACTACCGTGCAAGCACATTCTGCACTCGTCTGAGAACAGAACTCGCCCCCATTGATCGACTTCCCAATCAAGATGGGCGCGAGCAAATTGAAGGCGTGCTTGTCGGTGACTTGCCGTCAGTTTTGGGCCTGTGGTAGAGCCTTTTTGGAGTCAAGTTCGCTTGCTTGAGTCTTCGCCGAACTGTCCACTCACTGACAGACACCCCACGAACTTGTCTGAGCTTCTGCTGGACGTCGACACTAGTCAAATGGCTATTTCGAAGAGAAGTTGACACGGTATAACGGTCATCTCTCTCCGAAGTGCACCGGCGCCGTCCAGATCTTGGTCTCGGGATAAAGCCTCCAGTCTCCCGAAAGCGTTTGTAAACTTTCGAGACACAAGATTGGCTTATGTGCGGCTGACGTGCGACAGCCCGCTGGCTAAGTCCTTGTTGCAGTAGGGCAACAATTTTTGCTGCTTCTGCAGGTGTTGTATCCATTATCTTCCAAGGTCGCGGGTCAAATTAACACAGATGTGTACCGGTCAACGTATGACAACCGACTGATAATAAAATTCCGGTACTATGCGCTTCTAAAGGATGTCGAAGTCACACAACTCGCCAGGAATCAAGAAATTGAAACAGTCTTTTTTCTTATTCTTTCACTTTAACCAGGATAGCTCCTGAAATACGGGTGTAATTTAAATGAATATGGTATTAATATAAAGGTTAAAGTATAGCCTTTAAAATGGTACCACTTTCAGTAATCTTCATTAGTCATTTAGGTCTTAAGATAGCTCGTAGCGTATCACAAGTAGATGATTCCAAAGTTTTGCTCGCGAGTGTATGCTCTTTGAAACAAAAAAAGAATTTTGCAAATCGGTCCACACGTCTTTGAGTAATCGGAGGAATTTATTTACGTATTTATTTAATTCATACATTTACACACAGAAAATTACAAAAAAATTAACTAGAAAACATAAAATTAGTTACAAGTATTCTAAAAATTTATAATTATAACAAAGATGGCAAAATAAGTGTTTCCTGAAACAGATGGTGTTGATAAAGCTGCAGTGCAAGTGAAACACTGTAATTTTTTGGAACTTCCCCTCATTGTGGAAACACTGCATACATAGCATAGTACCTATTGTAAACTTGTTTTGAAAAGAGCAACTGCAGAGTTTCTTGCTGGTACTTCTCGGCAGAAAGGGCATTCCGAACCAGTGGTAGACTCACCGACGATTCAAAAGCACTTGTTAAAGTTTATTTGAATAAAAAAAAAAAATTGGTTGCCTGTAAAGTCGGTATACGGGCGAAAGTTTTACGTGACAACCGAAATAGAAGCGCAAGACATGAACCGGTGTGTATGCCTATCTCTCTCACTCTCTCTCTCTCGCTCTGTCTCTCTCGCTCTTAGGCGGGCTAACTGTGCTCGAGTGGAAGGGACGCGTGCCTTTCACTTTTTATGTCTGTCTCTCTCGCTCTTAGGCGGGCTAACCATGCCCGAGTGGCTCTCACTCGCTCTCATTGTGAGCGCATAACGTGAGCGGAGCGTAACGCAGTTTCTTGAAGTGTCACCCGGCAAACCAATTTATAAGACGTTGTCACGTCAAAATAATTATATTCTCTTATATTCTACAAGTGCATAGAATCAAGATGAAAGGGCATCCAATAGCTCAATCGCAAGAGCCACGTATAGAAACGGATTCGCTTTGACATTACGCCATAGTGGTTGTGTCACACTGTGCAGTAATAAGATTACCCAGTACCCACTTTGTTGATGGCAATTTCATAATTTTGACGTCTCTGTAGTCTGTATGCATGGGTCAAATGATCCTCATTAGGTTGCTATTACAACATAAACTCATAAAAATATTATAGGTAATGCTGCTACTTTGTAAGAGAGAATATTGCAAATATTTATGATATTCGCCTAGTATACTACATCATCATGAAGACTGCAGCTTCAGAAAACGGGAGGTTTTTAATAAAATCTTCAGAATATTCGGTTTAACATCTTGTATTCTTATAATTCGTACTTTTACACAGATATATGTTTTTAAAAATATCAGGGTAAATAATTATATTCACCTAAACAACGACAAAAGAATGCCCGGCTTACACTGCCATCGCCCGTCAGCCGTAAAGCAATAAGAAAGATCTATTGAATATTATTATTTATAAGGAATACCTAAATTAACAAATCAAGACATTTTAGTAATTTTGAAAATGAGACTTATATAACAGTAGGCTTACAATCATCACTACTGAGCGCAAGTCTCTTCTCAGAGAAGGGTTATAAGCCATAGTCCACCACGCTGGCCCAATGCGAATTGGCGGACTTCACACGCCTTTGAGAACATTATGGGGAACTCTGGCGTGCAAGTTTCCTCATGAAATTTCCTTCATCGTTGATATTAAAATGCTAAACCAACTTAAGTCTATGGATCTATACGACTACGGTATCTACGGGTAAGAAGGCCCGTAGCAACGAACTAGCAACAGCCTTATCTGAGGTGCGATTGTCTAAAGCTATTCCATTGATCGTTATCGTATTCGGTGATATTAGCGTCAAAGTAAAATAAGCAATAAAAACATTGATTTAGAGCTCAATTTCGTGTAAGCGTTCTTATACGGTTACGTATCATAATAATATTATAAATGCGAGTGTGTTTGTTGATTTGTTGGTTTGTTGGTTTGTCCTTCAATCACGCCGCTAGAGCTACGAGTCGACGTGATTTTTGGAACGTAGTTCTTTATCGCGCGGTACGGTAGGGGGCTAGACACATTTTTGAAACAGACACTTTTTTGTTGAATGCGAATTTTGCATTGTGTTCGTTATTTTCGCGATCCAACACGGCGTCTGCGTGGCCTAGTGGCTCCGACAGTCGCCTAATAGTTCACAGTCGATGGTTCGAATCCCAGCTCGAGACTGAATTTTCTATTTTCAATTTTATTTTAAATAATTTCTACATGTGGAATTTTTCCCTAATTTTTTATAACTTAAAAAATTAGGGAATGGTTCCACATGTAGATATTGTTTAAAATAAAATTGAAAATGGAAAATTCGGTCTGTCGAGCTGGGATTCCAACCATCGACTGTGAACTATTAGGCGACTGCCGGAGCCACTAGGCTACGGAGACGCCGTGTTGTATCGCGAAAATACCGAACACAATGCAATCGAAAGGAACTACGTTCCATCCGGGTGTCCCTTGACACCTCTCAAGTTTTCATTTTTTTGCATGGGTATAGTTGAAGACCTGGAGAGTGAAATAGGCTTACTTACTATCCCGGGCTTATATACTATACTATACTTTTTATCCAGGAAAGTCAATAAGTTCCCGAGGGATTTTAAAAACGAAATCCACGCGCACGAAGGCGCGGACATCTGCTAGTATACGATACGCTCCATTACGCTCCATATTAAAATCGGTTGTACTGAATTTGTTACTTTAAAGCAATACAATCAAGGATTATTTTACTTTGACGCTAATGCCATCGAATACGAATACGATCAATGGAATAACTTTTAGACAATTGGTACCTTGATTTCACATGTCTATCATGAAACAGGTAAGTAATCCGATCATACACAAGAAGTATAACAAAAAATGGTATGTATGTATGTTACATTATTGAGTCAATTACGTAAGTGTTTTCCCCTTGACCTTTGGCACTGGAATCGAACCTACTCGCAGGGACTAGTAGGTAAGTTTCTGGTTATACTGGTTATTGTAGTTAAGAGGAAACGCGGACGGCCGTTTGTCCAAACAAACGTATTCTCCTATTTTTAACAGACTTCAAAAAAGAAGGAGGTTCTCAATTCGTCGGAATCTTTTTTTATGTATGTTCACCAATTACTCGAAGACGCCAGAACAGATTTGGAAAATTCTTTTTTTGTTTCAAATGGACTTTTATCAAAATCGATCGAGCGGTTTTTGAAAATCAACAATAAATTGTACCAAATTGTACAAATAATTGTACAATGTAGTCGGGCGTTTGAAGTCGGTTTTTTAAAAAGAATTCTTTAAAATATTATCTCAGTTAGTAAAATAACAGCGGTAAAAATATTTTTCTATTGTAAAATCCATCTATTATAGACACACAGATACACACGTCAAACTTATCAATCATCATCAACCTATCAACGGCTCACTACTGAGCGCAGGTCTCCTCTCAGAGAAGGGTTATAGGCCATAGTCCACCACGCTGGCCCAATGGGAATTGGCGGACTTCACACACACACCTTCGAGTACATTATGAAGAACTGTCAGGTGTGCAAGTTTCCTCGCGATGTTTTCCTTCACCGTTAAAGCATGCGATATTTAATTTCTTAAACGCACATAATACCCCCTGAATAGGAGACTAGTCCTAACCACTAGGCTTTATAATATGTTAGGTTATTTTGTCCCAGCCACAGTATTTATGTATTATATGTATTATACGTATAATGTATATACTTAGAATAGTTTATAGCAGTGTTTTTCAATCTTTTTGAAAACGCGACCCCTTTACAAGTTAAAAAAATCTGGCGACCCCCCAGGGTCTTACTTTCGTTCATGAGGTGCGTTTTGGATACTATTTAATCTCCCCGCAAATAAGAAAGAAAATCTTATGGATTTATCATGTGAAGGCATGCTCAAAATGGAGTTCTTCTGGATGAAAAG
The DNA here is from genome assembly GCA_029955525.1 of Oeneis ivallda. Lineage (NCBI taxonomy): Eukaryota > Metazoa > Arthropoda > Insecta > Lepidoptera > Nymphalidae > Oeneis > Oeneis ivallda. Next base: position 4,104,435 of record JARPMR010000029.1, read on the forward strand.
AAAATTGGAGTATCCAGAGCTACCAAGCGACGCTTTAAAATTGTTAGTGCCATTCGCCACTTCTTATTTATATTTTCTACAATGGTGAACATTAAAACAACATACGAAAAAAGAAAGGCTCCAATTAAAGAATGACTTCATCATTAATGTCTCTAAAATAGAACCATGTTTCGATAAATTGTTAAAAAATAAAAAAACACAGCCTTCTCATTGAAACTGTAGTTTTTTTATTGTAGTGTAGGACCTACAAACACTTGTCTTTTTTTACCCTCGACCCCCTGAGTAAGGCTTGGCGACCCCCCTGGGGGTCGCGACCCACAGATTGAAAAACACTGGTTTATAGTATAGTAGAAAGAATACACTATAGTTTATAGAGGAATGTGCAGCGCCCAGACAAGCAGTCAACGCTTAAGGGCGGTAAAGAAACAAAGAAAATAATTATGTAGTAATTGTAATGGACCGGGAGCCAGCACGTCCCCAATAGAGATCAGAACGATCCCCGACTATGAAGTTTGGATCTTGGTGGCTTTGGGAGATATCAGGTAGTAAAGGTGCATAAATTCTGAGTATACTTTCGTCATAGTATAAAAGCTGAGTTTTACATATGTTACTTGGGGACCTATCAGAAGATGTTTCCTCAGCAGTCAGACACTTCCGATAGTTCCCCCTCGTGTCAAAAACCCTTAAACTATAGTAAATTCTGAGTATACTTTCGTCATAATATAAAAGCTGAGTTTTACATAATATGTTACTTGGGGACCTATCAGAAGATGTTTCCTCAGCAGTCAGACACTTCCGATAGTTCTCCCCCGTGTCAAAAACCCTTAAACTATCGTAAATTATGAGTATACTTTCGTCATAGTATAAAAGCTGAGTTTTATATATGTTACTTGGGGACCTATCAGAAGATGTTTCCTCAGCAGTCAGACACTTCCGATAGGTAGGCGAACTTTTATGAAACCATCAAATTTTAAGGGGTATAAAGTAGCCTGCGTGTTAATCCAGGCTATAATCTATCTTCATTTCAAATTTCAGCCAAATCAGACCATTAGTTGTGGCGTGAAGACGCAATACGTGAATTTCGGGTTTTCAAAATATTTCGGGTACCATGAATTTTTAGGGGATAAAAAGGAGCCTACAATGAAGAGTATAGTCTATCATCGTTTCAAATTTCAGCGAAATCAGTTCATTAGTTGTGGCGTGAAGAAGCAATACTTGAATTTCAGTTTTTCAAAATCCTGCGGGAACCATGGACTTTTTATGAGATAAATACTAGTATATGTGTTAATCCAGGGTATAGCTGATCTACATTCCAAATTTCGGCCAAATCGGTTCATTAGTTGTGGAGTGAAGAAATAATAGCTGAATTTCAGGTTTTCAAAATATTTCTGGAAACATGAATTTTTACAGTATAAAAAGTAATCTATAAGTTGATGCAAAGTATAGTCTATTTTCTTTCCAAATTTCAGCTAAATCAGACCATTAGTTGTGGCGTGAAGAAGTAATGCGTGAATTTCAGGTTTTTAAAATATTTCTGGAACCATGAATTTTTACGTATAAATAAAAAGTAACCTCTGTGTTGATACAAAGTATAGTCTATCTTCGTTCCAAATTTCAGCTAAATCAGACCATCAGTTGTGGCATGAAGAAATAATAGCTGAATTTCAGGTTTTTAAAATATTTCTGTAACCATGAATGTTTACGATATAAAAAGTAACCTCTATGTTGATGCAAGGTATAGTCTATCTTTATTCCAAATTTCAGCTAAATCAGACCATTAGTTGTGGCGTGAAGAACTAATGCGTGAATTTCAGGTTTTTAAAATATTTCTGGAACCAAGAATTTTTATGGTATAAAAAGTAACCTATAATTTGATACTAAGTATAGTCTATCTTCGTTCCAAATTTCAGCTAAATCAGACCATCAGTTGTTGCGTGAAGAAATAATAGCTGAATTTCAGGTTTTCAAAATTCTGCAGGAACCATGGACTTTTACGGAATTGAAAGAAGCCTATATATATGGTTATACCTTGGATTAACACATATGCTACTATTTATCTCATAAAAATCCATAGTTCTCGCAGGATTTTGTAAAACTGAAATTCACGTAGTGCTTCTTCACGCCACAACTAATGGTTTGATTTAGCAGAATTTGTGCACCTTTACTACCTGATATCTCCCAAAGCCACCAAGATCCAAACTTCTTAGTCGGGGATCGTTCTGATCTCTACTGGGGACATACACAGAGGAACTTTCAGCTTTTATAAAATAACGAAGGTCTGAAACGTGCTGGCTCCCTCTCTATAAATAAAATAAATAAATAAGGCTATCACTACTTTCTCAAACTTATAACATCATCCCTCTTTATTTGTTGGAACAACAGCCTTACTTTGTTATATCAGTATTTATCTGAGCTACGACCTTTTTCGGGTTGTGCCACACATGACACATTTTAATTCTCGTGAGAACGCCTTAATTCTCCGAGATACAAAGTTGCCTATGTGTTAATCCTGTGTAGCTATCTCCATTCAAAACAGCTAAATCAGTTCATTCGGTGTAGTGTGAAGGAGTAACAAACATCCATACATACATACCTACACTGGGGACATACACAGAGGAACTTTCAGCTTTTATAAAATAACGAAGGTCTGAAACGTGCTGGCTCCCTCTCTATAAATAAAATAAATAAATAAGGCTATCACTACTTTCTCAAACTTATAACATCATCCCTCTTTATTTGTTGGGGGCTAAAAAACAACTCACCAAGTATTAGATGCAGCTTGGCGTCGGTTTGGAAGGCGTAGTGCAGTGTCACGAGGAAGGGACAAGCCCGCACCGCCTCGAGGACCTGCCAACAATTATGCTTTGTTAAAACACTCATTGGAACAACAGCCTTACTTTGTTATATCAGTATTTATCTGAGCTACGACCTTTTTCGGGTTGTGCCACACATGACACATTTTAATTCTCGTGAGAACGCCTTAATTCTCCGAGATACAAAGTTGCCTATGTGTTAATCCTGTGTAGCTATCTCCATTCAAAACAGCTAAATCAGTTCATTCGGTGTAGTGTGAAGGAGTAACAAACATCCATACATACATACCTACACCCATCCATCCTCACAAACTTTCACATTCATAATATTAAAGTAGGATAATTATCACGATCCTTACTTATGGCGCTGAAACGTGGACACTAACAATAGGCTTGATCCACAAATTTAAAGTCACTCAGAGAGCTATGGAGAGGGCTATGTTAGGAGTTTCTCTTAAGGACAAGATGGATGAAGAGAGATCCGTAAGAGAACCAAGGTTGCCGACATAGCTCAAACCATTAGCAAGCTGAAATGGCTTTGGGCAGGCCATGCTTGTCGCAGAAGCGATGGCCGTTGGGGCCGAAAAGTTCTAGAGTGGAGACCGCGAACCAGTACGCGTAGTGTGGGGCGCCCTCCAGCACGTTGGACCGACGATATAAAGCAGGTGGCGGGAAGTGGCTGGATGAGGAAGGCTGAGGACCGGGTTTGGTGGCGTCCTCTGGGAGAGGCCTATGCCAGGCCAGGCCTATTGAGCAGTGGACGTCCGTAGGATGAGATGATGATGAATTATCACGATAATGCTCATGATATCTATTATCATTGATAAATTATCCTTTCAAACCCTGAATTATAGTGTTAAACACTTGTACCTAATTATCTTTGCATGTTGGGTTATGCTGAATGCGTTCGGCGCAAGTAGACATCTTTGAACATTGTATACGCGGGCTTCCTAGTGCGAATCGGGCCTCGCTCTTATAGGGTTCCGTACATATGACCAAATCGCTTTTCTAGTCTAACTAGATACAGCGGAGGCTTAGTAATAGGGTCCCGTGGGCACCCTTTGTGTACGGAACCCTATAATAAAAAAAAGGAAACCTCACCTGTCTTTCCGTCCGCGTGTGTTCCGCAGTCTTCAACTTCTGCACTATGGACGCCTTCTTCAGCACCTTCATCGCGTATAACTTGCCCTCGTCCACGCCGCATCTTTTTCTAACTAGGAACACTTTGCCGTAAGCTGTAACAAAGAGAAAAATATTTTGAAAAAGTTCATTAAATCGAAATCATTAAATAATCATAAAATTAAATGAACCGTTCACACGTGTGAACGGTTGATATATGCTAAGCATGTGCATGTATCCGGTTCAAAGGACCATATGTACGGTCCAGGACCGCACAGTAGTAAACCTACTTGATAGAACTTACTTCATACTTGATACTTGGTTCAATTTTACTGCCCCCTACTTAGGCTAATAACCTAATTACAGTATTGTGAGTGTGACGCGATGGTATGTGCACTCTGATGATATTTATAATAATGCGTGAATGATGACTGTGCGAAATGTACGGTTTCGACAGAGACCGTACTTGCCCTGTAGCCAAGTAACACTTCGTTGTGTCTATTCTCTTTCTACGATAGTTGTCAATTGAAGTTTTGGCTAGAGCTAGACTTAAGAGAGGGTGTACGTTCGTTAACAGTAAACAGATTTGATTTTTACAGTAGTAGATCAAGTTTCAACTATCCGAAAAAAAACACGCAAAAATTACATCATACTGCCAAGGGACGTGCTTGGGCAAAAACATAAAATGATGAAATTTGTTCGATAATAAAAAATCGCGAAGTTAGGTCTAATTTTTAACCAATATTCATTTATTTTCAATGTGTTGCATATTACAGAGCCAAAATTTTTACATTAAATTCCGATTGATATTATCAAGAGAGTAGCCTAGTGAATTGAAAAGAAAATGAATATTTTACGAGTTACAAAATATTTGGCGCTTACTACACTCCTATTCCGCGCAAAACGCTTTCTTTTGTCGCGCCTCACATGAGGTTGCGGCTATGTTTTATTTCATCGCGAAATCTGATTTCTTTTTGGTGTTTGATCAGCTGCAGCGCCATTAAGAACGCGTAGTTCTTAATGGCGCTGCAGCTGATCAACAACAGAAGTGCATTGATAATATTTTGCGGCATTTTGTTATTTAAAACATCTATAATACAAAATGCCGCGAAATATTATCAATACACAGTACACTTCAGTCTTTGATAAGCTGCAGGCAGCGCCATCTAGTCTAGCTCTAGCCAAAACTTCAAGTGACAACTATCGTAGAAAGAGAATAGACACAACGAAGTGTTACTTAGCTACAGGGGCAGGCCATTATGTTTTAGAATTTTTAGATGAAGTTTATCCTACTTAAAAAAAACGTGCAGTGCAATGCCGCGTGAACGTAGTCTTACGGCAGATGTGTCTCTGAGACGACGGTAAGTCGATACATCCGGTGAGATCCGACGCAGCCTCAAGGTGACTTCAGGTTAAACAATAACATTATACTCCCGATATCGATAATTTATTTTATTTGCAACGATAGCCTTCGCGTTATACACATCATCATCATCAGCAACCCATCAACGGCTCACTACTGAGCGCAGGTCTCCTCTCAGAAAAGGGTTATAGGTCATACATAGTCCACCACGCTAGCCTAATGTCATCGAATACGAATACGATCAATGGAATGACTTTTAGACGATCGGGGGCTGGTATCTTTATCATCACTGGGATAATGTAAAATACTTATATAGCTGCTAATTGCAATATTTATAATATGTACTATGGTTTTAAGTCCAACCCATCAACGGCTCACTACTGAGCGCAGGTCTCCTCTCAGAGAAGGGTTATAATGGGCCATAGTCCACCACGCTGGCCCAATGCGAATTGGCGGACTTCACACACCTTCAGGAACATTATGAAGAACTCTCGGGTGTGCAGGTTTCCTCACGATGTTTTCCTTCACCGTTGAAGCAAGTGATATTTAATTGCTTAAACGCACTTGACTCCGAAAAGTCAGAGGCGTACCCGGGATCGAACCTGCGACCCCCCGAATAGGAGACCACAGTCCTAACCACTAGGCTAACACTGCTTCTTGTTATACACCTAATCCTCACTAATCCGTACTAATATTATAATAAACCCGCAAACTTGCGCGTTTATGTATGCTTGTTGATGGTTTGTCATTCAATCACGCAGCAAAGGAGCAACAGAATATTACTGGAACTGCAAAATATTCATGAATTTATGTATTGTAATATATTAGGGCTTCCAAACATTGATGCAAAATTTTATAGGTGTAGGTATGTTTGTCCACGCATTTCTCCGAAACTAGTAATTTAATATTGTGTTCATTTTTTTATGTGCTTACATTTCAAAGTACCTACAGTCTATTTGGGGAGAGGTTACCATTATACGTAAACAATTATGGCGTCAGATCACGTGATTATATTTTCACTGTACTAGTGATGCGAAACATTGGCAGACAAGTTGAGAATGAACGATTGATTGAATGAATACATTCTTAAATCGATTATCAATATGTACTATTTAAAATGATATTCTTCTGAATTGTGATGTTGGAAACGATATTATTAAGACCTTTCAATACGGATCCTATAATTTTAAATATTCAAATTTGTAGCTAACTGTAAATGTTACATAAAATATTATGTTTGAATTAATTTTAATTTATTACATATTAAATTTATAAATGGTTTGTCCTTACAATATTTTATTTTTATAATTATTTATATTATACTATTATTTTTACTATATTTGTTATTACAATCCTTCTCCTATTATGATTGTCGAATTATTCGACTTTATAAATCATTCGAACTGATCGAATGATTTACCATGATTAGTAACTACTTTAAACTACTTGACAATTTTGAAATAGATTTATAAACTTAAAGAATCAGGTTAACATTCCAATCGTACAATTGAAACCATTAGTTAAAGTCTCCACTTCTTTTCCGAGAATCCGAGTCGTGAATAATGTAGTAGGCATGTAGGCATTTCGACTAGCCTGAACTGACATTTCGCGCTGAACAACTTTTTTTTTTTTTTTATTCGATGACAAGCTAGTCCTTGACTGCGATCTAACCTGATGGTACGATGCAGTCTAAGATGGTAGCAGGCTAACTTGGAAGGGGTATGGCAGTGAACATTTAACCCATACCCCTAATTGGTTTCTACACGCCATCGTGCCGGAACGCTAAATCGCTTGGTGGCACGTCTTTGACGGTAGGGTGGTAACTAGCCACGGCCAAAGCCTCCCACCAGACCAGACCAGAGACATACAATTCAGAAATTATAAATTCCCAAATTGACCCCGCCGGGAATCGAACCCGGGACCTCCCAGTTATAAGACAACAGCGCTCACCACTGAGCCAGGGAGGTCGTCAACGCAGTCGAAACATGATGAGTAATTAAAATACTAATAAGTAGTCGTCATTCGATTATGAGCATTAATATAATACTAATGTTCAATTCGAAAATGTGTACATTAGTAGTTGTAAATTATTCGAATAGTCAGATCATTCGCAGTCACGCATCGCTAACCGGTTGCCATTTGCCTTAATACACGGATCTACGAGCGTAATAAATACGACTTCCGATTTTACAATCGACTAAGCTCGTTCTTATCATTCACTCTATGGTTCACGTTTTATTTCCAGCACTAGGGATTTGTTCTATTTCATATGTCAAACACAAACTAGGCTATTAGTCTGTGTTTTTTTTTCCGATGGTGACTAGATTAATGCTAAAATAATATCGTAAACTGCATAGTTTGAAGTACATTTGTGTTTAATATAAACTTAAAAATGTTTTGCTTCGGGAAATAAAACGTTTGTGAGTGATTTATAGCGCGAACAGTGAAAATAGTGTTAGCAAAACTGAAATGTCCTGTCCGGTATGTTTTGTTTACATATAATGGTAACCTCTCCCCAAATAGACTGTACCTACTTACTTATAATATTATGATAATCTATTAGGGCGTCCAAACATACAAAATTTTATAGGTATATATATTATGTATGTATATATTTTTTGTCCATGCATTTCTCCGAAACTAGAAAACGAATTGTGATCTTTTTTATTTGCTTACATTTGCTTCAACTTAGGGACCACTTAAGTCATTAATCATCAAAATCTGTTCAGCAATTTTATGATATGAGCTAATACGTGTAACGGCCTGGTATATTGATACGAGATTCGGGTGTCGGGTATGGCTGATGGCATCAAAAGAAAATAAATATAATTATTTTGAAGTCGGTCAATTTTTTTATTTTCATTAATTTTCTTGTTGTGTTCTTAAATCAGTCTCGCTTAATTCGTTGCGAGGTCAAATGATGATTTCCTTGTTAAGGGTAAACGCCCACTGTATAGAGGAACTATTGTAATTTTTTATCGTACCGGTAATCTAATATCTATATAAATATCATATTATGTATATAAAAATCAATTGCTGTTCGTTATCTCTGGCTAAAACTCAAAAACGGCTTGACCGATTCGAATAGTTTTTTTTGTTTTGTATTGTTCGCCAGGGGTGGTTTAAAAACAAAAAAATTAGGGGAAACCCAAAAGAACAGCTGAAAAATCGAAAAAATCATACATGACGGGAAGTGGGAACGTAGCCGCGGGTAAAAGACAGTACAGAATAATACCTATCCGTTCTGGAGTCGATGGACCGTTGAACACTAGATTCTTTCCGCCTCCTAAATAAGTGTGACCGTTAATAGATGCAAAAAAATATTTTTCCGCCTAATTTTGATGACCTTAGAAAGAGACGTTTCACAATTCAGTACAAAACGTTTATCTAATTAATTGATAAGAGCGTTGAAGTGATTTAGATTAACTCAAATGTGACATAAGAGCGCCATAAGGCCTGAGGCCTCCGCCCCGCTGCCCGCAAGATTCGAGGCAGAGGCCTAATAGGTGTGATGACAGTACTTATAATAAAGCCCACAGCATTTATTTGGGCGTGACCAATGTGACCACTTCGTCTGGTCACAGCGATATCAGATTCGCTTTCCTTTTTTATCTTTAGGTATTGCCATTAGAGTTTTTTCCTTCCTCCCTCCTTTGTATACGTTTCTTACGGTATTAAATATACTTAGTTTATGTTTTAGACAATTCCACAGGAGCCGGTACCCAAAAACTCTGATCAAGACACTCGAGGTACCTACAAGGACCAAAAATTTATTTTACTGAAACGAGAAATACTAAATCAAAGTCCCCCTTTTGGACCCGAACCATCCATCACCAAGGTATTATTGTGTAGTGAGCAAAAACCTTTTTGTTTTTTGCCTTTAAAATCATGCAAATGTCAAGCGACTTCAGAATTTGTGCATATACGCTTTATACGAGTATATGGACTGCGCAAATTCGATCACGTCTCTCAATTTTCGTCGTCAATTAAAGTGGCTCCCAATTCGTTTTCGCCGGAACATGCATATTGTAACTCCTCTTTATAATATCCTTAACAATAATTCTTCTCCTTATTTAGTTTACTTACGAGAGCGTTTTAAGGTATCAATTCCGCCTGCAAGACCTTTGCGGGCGTGCGTCACCAAAAAACCTCTCAATCTTACAACTTCTAACACTATTTTCTACAAATATTCTTTTTCCTCTGAAGCTGCTCGCCTATGGAACTCACTTCCTGAGCATATTAGAGACAGTCAGTCAATACACACATTTAAATTTAGAGTAAAGGGGCACTATCTCTCTTTATGATAGATATAAGGCATATTTTTATATGTATACTAGCTGACCCAGAGAACTTCGTACCGCCACTACTTATAAATGAAAATTTAGTTAAATAAACATTTTCCAGTGGACCAAATTGTGAATCTAAACCATCCTCGAATCCCCTTGAACTCACACAAAAAATTTCATCAAAATCGGTCCAGCCGTCTAGGAGGAGTTCAGTGACATACACACGCACACAAGAAATATATATATTAAGATGTTTATGTATGTATTATTTATATATCATTTGTGTATATTGTAGGGATGTATATTTCAGACCTATACCACTTTATAATTTCACCTTACTCACTTTCGACGGTAGCTGGAAGAAATCTCTACTTAGAGATAAGCTTTTCCTTTGACCACTAATTCTATTATTATTTTTAATACGTTTAATATGTGCAGAATAAAAAAATTAAATAAATAAATAAAAATAATGTCAACAATATACTGAAACTAGCGCTACTAAATCCGAGTCCTTTTTTTGGTCCCAAATCATCACCAAGATGTGGAGTGAGCAAAAACCTTTATGTTTTTTGCCTTCAATCGTTCGAATGTCAACAACACGCAACAGTGTATGTCCATTTATATGTTCGCTCCGACCTAGCTGGTGAATGCATCCTAGGTCGGTCGTCGAACCCGTATCCCGTCATTTTAAGAAACGCGCAAGTCTGCCAAAAATATTGTGAAGCTCGAATATATGGGTGGACTTATTACGTAAGGGTGTTCGCAGACGTATTGATTACTCAGAGACTTAGTCTGCGCATAAATATACACACTATCTACATAGCACTATAAGTACCCGGCAGTAATATAATATACTAGCCGATGACCGCGACTTAGTTCGCGTGGATTTAGTTTAAAAAAAAAAAAATTCAAAATTATTTATTTCATGTAGGCCAACCTGTGGCTCTTATGACACGTCAAGATTCTACCACCGGTTCGGAAAGCGGATTCTGCTGAGAAGAGCCGGCAAGAAACTCAGCAGTTGCTCTTTTCAAAATAATCATTTTACAATATTAATAAGTAGCTATTACATTGTAATAAGTTTTTATACTATCTTGTGGGCAGCTGGATGCCAAGCTGATTTAACCCGTGCATCTTTGTTAGAATAGATTATGACATTTCCACAAAACGTACTACAATTCAATTCATGTCAAAGACGGGCAGACAGAAAGTAGCCCCATTCCCGCCGGCGGCACCCGTTCACGAGCATGACGCATGATCCAGCCATTGCTTCGCTCGACCATATTTGGGATTTTACTACATTTTACATTTTATTGGACATTTTACTTAGGGAACTCTTGGATTTTCCTGGATAAAAAGTAACCTATGGCATTCTCCAGGTCAGAGGTCATTGCGGTCGATTGCGAAGTCGCGGGCATAAGGTAATCTTCTAGGTAGGTATATAAAAGAAAAAGGTTACTGACTGACTGATTTATCAACGCACAGCCCAAACCACTGGACAGATCGGACTGAAAAGCATAAGTAGACAAAACAAAAAGCTCAATTATGACGTAGGCTGAGAAAGGATTTTTGAAAATTCAACCCCTAATAGGGTATTCAAAAATCGAACTTAACGTGAGCGAAGCCGCGGGCAAGAGCTAGTATAAATATAAATCAGTCGCCGCATTGTCGTCTGCCTGTGAATGGCCTTATTACCTCGGCTTCAGAGAAATGATGCACCAAGGTCGTCATAATACGTTTATGTTCGAATAACTCCTCATTTCGAGAATTGCGCATCGCTCGTCATGTACAACAAAATACCTAACCGTACCTTTTTGTTGCAAGCTTTTATTTAGCTTGACCAGTTTATTATTTATTTATTTGTTTGTTTGGGTCAAATCTTGCAAGATGAATTAGACCCACTTCCCGGTTTCTGATAGAGCTGAAATTTTGCATGTGTGTGTAAATCGGATGGCAATGCAAATATGCAATATTATTGTGACATGGAGCTGATCTGATGATGGAGACGGAAGATGGCTATCGGAACTCTGTAATAAAACGACGTACCTCCATCGAGTTTGGGCTCGTTTGATTCGTCATAACAAGTACTCTGATCCTAGATGATATCCAGAGCTATATGATATGATGTAGCTACTAGAAGCTTGCATTTAAAAATAAAATTTTTTATTTACACTTGTTTGAAAATATCTTCTGAAACATTCTGAAGTCTCAATAGCCCATCGTTAAAATGTGAGGACTGAAAAAAAAAATTTTTCAAAATTCGCTAAATAATGAGACAGAAACGTAGAATTCCACCTTATTTCTTGTTATTCCCGAATTATGATGAAATGTTGTTGTAATTATGGTACCTGGTTACAATTACAATTTTGGACACCCCTTCCTCCGCTCACCCAACTCAACCCCAATTCACAAAAATTTTTTAGCGTATTTTGAAATTTTCGTATAGTAAAAAAAATATATATTATATACTTATATTTTAAAAAACAGACTTCATACGCCCGCGCCACTTACACACTTAATTTTTTTTAAACCGCTCGGCCGATTTCCACCCTTTGAAACAAAAAAGAATTTCCCAAATCGGTTCAGGCGTCTTCGAGTAATCGGTGAACATTCATAAAGAAAAAGATTCCGACGAATTGAGAACCTCCTCCTTTTTAGAAGTCGGTTAAAAATATACACAGGCGACTTTAAAATACTTGTATATTCTACATGAAGATGGATGAAGATAATAATGAAGTACAAAAAATGTAGAAATAATTGCGTTAGCTTCAAAGTACAAAGAGATTACACGATTACACCAACAAGAGTTCAGTAAACTCTAGGAAAAACATTTTTCCGGCTGTTGCTATAAGTATGTATTGCATTAACATTAAAACATTGTTTACTTCTTTCAGCGATCTTTACAAATGAATGAAACCTACATTTGGTGCTACTTTGATTATACACAAATCCTTAGCTAAATAAACAAACCGAAGATATAAGAAATATAATAAAATTGTAACTGGAAGATTTCTGTACATTTAATATAATCTCGCCGGCATATTTAGCGGAACATAAAAAAAGGTTTGATATCAGTATCATATAAGGTTGCTGGCTGGTTTATACGTCATTTAATTTAAAAAGAAATATTTTCAAACTAAGAAAACAACTGAACATCACATTTTATGCAATTGTTTTAATTTTATTCAAATACACCTTATCTGGAGCGAACTTCGAGTATTTCTTCCTTCTGAGTTTGATTTAAAATTTCATTGAAATACTGTTTTTTGTTAGTTTTTTTTAATCGCGTATCTTTCTGGAGTTGATGACTGAATTATGCCTGACTTAGCCCCAACGGAGATTGCCAGGGCACTCGAAATGCGAAGAAATGGTCAAACCTACAGAGTGATATCCAGAGATCTTCGTCGACCAGTTTCAACGATCCATCGCAGTATCCAACGGTTCAGGGAGACCGGTACTTATGTGAGAAGAGCAGGACAAGGCAGAAAAAGACGCACTTCGAGTAGGGATGATCGTTTCATTCGGCTTCGTGTACGTAGGAACCCCCGTTTGACGGCCGTCCAAGCCCGACATGAGTTAGAAGCAGTGCGGGGTGTAACCGTAAGTGAGCGTACGGTACGAAGAAGGCTCGAAGAAGCTGGTTTGGGTTCATTTGTGCCCGCCAAGGCTCCAAGGCTCGAGGTAAATCATCGTAGAAACAGGTTAACTTTTGCTCAGGAACATCGACTTTGGAACGCGGACCAATGGAGTAAGGTATTGTTTAGTGATGAGTGCAGAATTCTCTTAAATCAAATTGACGGCAGGCAAAGAATATACAGACGCAAAGGCGAACGATACATTCAGACAAATTTTGAAACTACAGTTGCATACGGTGGTGGATCAATAATGGTTTGGGCGGGCATTTGTTTGGGAGCTCGCACAGACTTGGTAGTGATTGACAGAGGGAGTCTGACTGCAGACCGCTATATCAGAGAACTTTTAGAAGAAAATGTCGTACCGTTTGCCCCATATATCGGTAACGATTTTGTTTTTATGCAGGATAATGCTCGGCCGCATACCGCTCGGGTAACTCAAGCTTATCTTAATGATATGAATATCACTGTTATGGAGTGACCGGCGAGATCACCGGATATGAACCCAATAGAGCACGTTTGGGACTTGCTGAAAAGAAAAGTTAAGTCCAGAATTCCAGCTCCTGCCAACGTGGGAGAACTGCGAATCGCCGTAGTTGAGGAATGGCGGAGACTATCCCAGGAGACCATCGATAACATCATTCTCAGTATGCCTAGACGGGTAGAAACTTTAATAAGAGCACGTGGAGGAAATACGCGATATTAATCACCATTTTTCTAATTTAATTAATTGTTATTTTAATATTAAATTTCACTTTTCCCGGTTACATGAAAAGTTCAAAAATGTACAATTTTTCACAAATAGCCTTTACTCGCAAAATCTCAAAATTGGTGGAGAGGTAGCTTAGAACCAGGAGACGGACATAGGATACTTTTTATCCCGTTCGACCGCGTTTCCGTCATGTCACTATAAATCGTGGTATAAGAAAAACGCATCTGACATGGAATAACAAAACGCAAATGACAGTGGAATAACAAAACGTAAATGACAGCTAAACGTAATTTTGTATTTGGTTAATTATGGTAAAAACAATTATAAAAATTATACTTTAACGTAATTGATAATATCATCAGTAATATGTTTTCTCTTTGAATCATCATTAACAATGCCGCGAGCAAGACGATCAAATGTTTCCTGCTACAAAGCTACGGATTGACGTGATTTATTGGATAGGTATAGTTGAGAACCTGGAGGGTGACGAAGATTTCCCGCGGGATGTTATGAACTAAATCCACGCAGACGAAGTCGCGGGCATCAGCTAGTTAGTATTAAATACCATGTTCGAAATACATTTATACTTAAAATAAAAAGCGTATAAAAACACTGACATCGCATCTTTGTAATTTAGAAAAGCCATAGTTTCCTTTTTACGCTAGCTGATGCACCCACTGCGTGGAGTGAAAGTATAACTGCGTGGAATCGGGGTGATCAGATTTCATCCTGGCGTGCTTTCGTATGGTGTTTTTAGTATCCCACAATGCACTACCGGTTATAGCTATAGTACAAGCTTTTGTCCGCGAGTTCGTCCGCGTTGTATTATAGGTTTTGGGGTGGAACTTTCAAAAACTGTGAAACACGCACTTCTTTATTTTCAATCGAAAGCCAAAATATAAAATTTCATGGATAAACTTGACGAATTTTCACACAAATATTCATACCCTAATTAAAGCCTTCGGGGGTAGAACTTCCAAAAACTGTCAAACAAGTGTTTCTTTATTTTAAATCGGAAGCCCAAATATCAAGTTTCATGGATATAACTTGAAAAGTGACGTCTTTATTTCAAACAAACTTTCACCCTCTATTTAACCCCCTTAGTGGTGAAATTTCAAACAAATCCTTTCTTAGGGTCGATTTCACCAACGTAAAATAAGTCTTATCCGAGAGTAAATTTGATATTTTGACAGTATTTTCAATACAAAAACTGCCAGAACGCCCAATTTATTCCTAGGATAAACTTCACTCGACGCCGGTGAAATCAGCACTAGGTGGATGTCTATGCTTACCTCATTTAAAAGGAACCCTATCGTCAAAATTTCACGTCTCTAGGACCAATGCGCAACGGTTTAGGCCACGTCTAGGCTGTGCCTTGATAAAGTCAAGCAGGACTTTGAATTTTATATAATTATACAGATATAAAGTATATAACGGCGTGACACAATCGTCAAACTGGTATATTGTATAAAGGCAAGTGATAAAATGCTAATTGATTTGCCGCCGTGCGTTGACCTCGCAGACAATGGATGTAGGGAATCAATTCACGATATACCTATTCACCATTAATTAATTTATTATTACTGTACATACTTTACTTAGCATCATCATCATCAGCAACGACTCATCAACGGCTCACTACTGAGCGCAGGTCTCCTCTCAGAGAACGGTTATGGCCACAGTCCACCACGCTGGGCTAATAGATACAAACTGGTAGACTTCAGACCGTTTGAGCACATTATGGAGAAATCTTAGGCGTGCAGGTTTCATCACGTCGAATTTGAACGCTAAAGTGTATTAAATACGATTTAAATACGCGTCTGCCCACGAAATTAAAATTGAATTTTGGTTTTCGCAATCATTACTTGAAAGTGTCCAGTTTAAGCAATTAGTCAGAATATCGAGTTGGACGTACTTAAGTTAGTACAAATAGGTCGATATTCTGACTAATTTCTTAAACTGGACACTTTCAAGTAAAGATTTTTATATAAACCTGTGAAAATGATTCTGCCATTGGCGCAATTAGAATGCCATATATGCCTACTTTGTCGTATTAGTTTACAAATTGCGAAAAACCACATTAAATTTTAATTTCGCGGGCAGACCCGTATTTAAATCCACCTTAAGCCTTAGGTCTAGAGTTCAAGGGCATGTCCCTTAGTTCAAAGGGTGAACCGCCATTATCTGAAGACGGAGTTCACAACGTGATCCTAGAGGCCGCAATACTAAAGGTCAGTGGCAAATCAGGCGGTCAAAGTAATGTTACCGTTATAATATAGACCTAAATACGTTATAATATAGTTAAAAATGTCCAAAAAAAAATAGAATAAGTACCACTTTGGCTTCTTTAACAGTTAACCATAATCTTTAACAGGAGTTTAAAGTGTGCCCCATAGAAACGAGTTTGATTTTAATACAGTTGAATGAGTTTTATAGAAAAGCTCTAAAAACTAATATTTGCGTTCGTCAGATTTTCTTAAAAAATATTTACGTAGTTTACCTACAAATAAAATAACTCTGCAAAACAGTACAATAGGTGGCCTTATCGCTACAAAGCGATCTCTGCCACTTTACCACTTTCTTACTTTAACAACAATCCCATGGCACTTAGTAACTGCAAGATAAAAACTAAGAGCAAAATTTTAGTCATGTATAAGTTAACGGGCCCTTGACTTTTGCAAACATTTATTAAGTGGGGTTTTCAAATTTATTTTTGGTAATTTGGTTGCCTTAACTTTAACGTTAACCTTGCTTTAACCACCTGATGTGCAACTGGTCCTAATGTCAAACTCATCTTACGCTATCTTCGTAGCATTTGACCTACTGAAGGGCGTGTCCTTGAACTCACAGACATAGGCCTAAAGGCTCTTAAGGGAACAGAGCTCAACGATATCGTTTGTAGACCTTTCTTTCGGGTCAATGTGCTAAAATCAAACCAGCCCCCTTAGCCAAGTTACATTGGATCGTTTCTATTCTCTTTCTATGATCGTTAACGCTTGGTTTGGTTAGGGCTATAGCGCCGTCTAGTGTGCGATTTTGAAACTCAAACAATGTACAATAGTAAAATTATCAAACTATAGTGTGCATTTTAAATGGACACTACAGTGAATAATTTGTGCATTTTAAATTTATAATACAAAAAACATTTATAATACAAAATGCCGCCAAATATAATTAATTACAAAAAAAGAAAAGAAAAAAGTTTATTTTCCAAATTACAACTTAAGCTTAAGATAAATAATAAATTAAGTTGTATAATTTGTCTACACTTTCGAAAACTTTGTGCACCTGTTTTCCGAACTCAACCGAATCAATACACTATTACACTAATACAATATTATTCTAGTTCTTGGTAGTATTTGAACTGCTGAAATTCGTGTCTTTGAAGTTAGACACAGGCCTAAAAGACACTTAAGGGCGTAGAGTCCTTAAATGATATCGTTTGTAACCAAGAAACAAACACTTTGGCATCATACTAATATTATAAATGCGAAAGTGTGTTTGTTTGTTGATTTGTCCTTCAATCACGCTGCAACAGAGCTACGGATCGACGTGATTTTTTGCACGGGTACATTTGAGGAGCTGGTGAGTGACATAGGCTACTTTTTATCCCGGAAAATCAAAGTTTCCGAGGGATTTTAAAAACTAAATCCAAACGGACAAAGTCGTGGGCAATCAGCTAGTACCTAATATAAAATTTTTGCATTCAAAACTCTTTGTAAGTGGAATGAACATCGTCAGTTTAAAATTAAATTTTAGTTATGAACACAAAATAACTAGTGGTTCGCCCCGAACTGAGACCTCGCGGTAACGGTTTCCCATAATTGACGATCAAAATTGACATTATTATTATGCCCGTTTTCACCAACCATACCTAAATCATCCCATTTGTAGAAGTCTCTTTACATAGGTAGCCCCTAAATACAATTCTAACATCCCAATGTCATTTTCACCTTTAGTTGTCCCGTAGAGGTTCGTAATAACAAAGTTGACAGAAAGTGTCAACTAACTTAACATAGGTAGCCCGTAAAGGTTAGGGAACTGTTATAGTGAAATCCTCAAGGCCTCAATCAAACTTAGGTATAGTTTTTTGGAACATTCAAATTAAATTACTTGTACACAGCGTCAACTATTGACACGATCAGAAATATGTAAAAACAAACTGCAACGTGAAGTTTTATTGATGTTTGCTAAATGACTAAATAATAATCTTAATTGAATAATAGGTATGTTACATAAAGCTGCATTTGCTATATGAGATGAGAGCGCCATCTATTGACATCATTGTGAAGTTCTGTTGTTGCTGCTCATTAAAAGTTAAATAATTTAGTTTCCTTATTACATTTATCTAATTTTAGTATTTGTTGTTCAAGTACATGATATTACGCTAAAATTGTAAAACTTTCAAGCCCCAGCTTTCAATGGTTATTCCGTTCTGAGGTCAAATATAATCTCCACTTTGAAAGCCCCCCATTTCGTCAATTTTAGGAAAAAAATTTTAAAAAAAATACTTTTGTACTCTGTTCCAAATTATCTTTAAAATGAGGTACTGTAAACCTATGAAACGCAAAATTTTTTTTTTTCTTCGCATTCGCTTCTATGAGAGCCCCCCTGAAATAAAGATTTTTATAACTTTTTAAGCCATTTTCGGCTGGAGGCCATCGGTTTACATATTATATCTAAAATTGAAGTAATTTCGTTCAGTAATTCAGAAGTTATAAGGCTCTGACAGACGGACGGACGGACGGACGGACGGACGGACGGACAAGTGCAAATTCACTCAAGTAGACTCAAAGACCTTCGCTTCGCTCGGTCGATTATATCCACAAGAATATTCATAAGTTACGTAAAACCGAACGCCCTGGGTGAAAAAACGCCCTTCTAAGAGGTAGACCTCAGCAGAGGTAAACAACCCCTGCGCACATCTGCCCTTTGTGGGACGCCGGTGGCCACCTGGCCGATATGACGCCGTGGCGTGATGTGTAGAGGTACCTACTTTGCGAAAATTATGAACTTGCACGTACATACATACTTACTAATATTGTAATTGTAATTGTTGTATGAACTAGCTGATGTGATGTCGCCTTTGAGTAATAAACCAACACAGGAGAAGAATTGACGCGCGTACCCCTCTGTAAGTTGGGTATGAGCAGTGGTCCTACTCGTTATATAAAACTGTTTGACTCGAGTCACGCGCCTGTCAACTACGTATGGTTAGCGGGGAATGAGCTCCGCTATAAATGCCGAATATGAGAGTATTTTCTTCTAAAAAAATATTTAAAACATCCAGTTTACTAAAGGATAACATTTATTTACTTCTGATGTATTACTTCTGACGCTAGCCCAACTTTGCCCGATCAGCGTATGAAGTCGGTTTTTTAAAGATATTTTTTTTACATTATTATTTTAAGCTTTTTTGTGTATATCTCTGATCGCGAGCAATTTGCTCTTAATCATTGAGTTCCTTCCTCCATCACCGAAGATATGAATCATCTTCTCTTCACCTTTTAAATAGGCCCAACCTTATTATGCTTTCTTTCAAAAAAAATTGAAATCGGTTCAGATTTGACGTAGTTATGGAGTAACATCTAACATTATATCAACAAAAATTTATATGGGAACCACCTCTGAAGTATGCCCTACTAAACAAAAAAAATTATCAAATTCCATTCATTATTTGGCGGAATAATTGGGTAACAAATATACAAAAAATTCAAATTGAGAACCACCTCCTTTTTTGAAGTCGGTTAAAATGATTGCATTATTATAACGATCGCAATGGTGTCTGGGGGCTTATCGTTAAGAATCGATGAACCGCATAGACAATTCGAATTTGCTGTTTGACAGATTAAAATGTACGTTTTTGTCATCAAATGAATAAGATTTTGATGGAATAAAGTTACACAATCGCTCTTCTGATTGGCTGGTACTCTCCCACTATTGTTTGAAATGCATTGATGCAGCTAGAGCTCCATAAACTCAGCGAATTCATAAAATTAGTTTTTTTACTCAATTATTTCAAAATTTATAGGTATATATTTCCATATAGCCAGTGTGATATGATTTTCTAAATATATAAAATGAAAAGGTGACTGACTCACTGATTTATCAACGCATATCTACTATGACGTAGGCATCCGCTAAGAAAGGATTTTTACAAATATAATACAAAAAATAATGAAAACGAGACTAAAAAATTGTTTAATAATAATGATAAGTTCTACGTAAGTCTTTCTTACTCGAAAATTAGGACTTTAATTTTATGAAGTCGGCCACACCGCAATAAAATTAGGGCTGGACAGCAAGATTTCATATGTCGATATTGGTGGGGGATTGTATAAATTATTTATACCGAGATATTTTTATCGTCTTACTAATGGTTCATTGACGAAAAAAAATATTTAAATTCTATACATATTTGGTTCATTAAAACTTGGCAATTGAATTAAAGTACCCATACTTCTTATTCATCCCGCTAGGTTTACCGGAAAGCTAAATAGCTTGGCGGTGTTTTATTACAGATGGGGTGGCCACTATAGCCATGGCGGCAGCCTAGCATTACAATAGCTATTTATGCAACTGCATCGTAATGAGGGTCATTTTAATTCGAGTGCTGTTTTTTGATACGAGGCTTGCCGAGTATCAAAATAGGATAGTACGAGAATTAAAATGACTAATTACGTTCAGTTGCATACAAGATTTTATCTACGACAAGGAAAATAAAATCATTAATAAAATACGCCGTAGGCTCAATAAAGTAACAAAAAGTAACTCCGTAAGCCACCACCAGCCGCCTGTGGCGCCTCTGTCAGCAAAAAGTAACTCCGTAAGCCGCCACCAGCTGCCTGTGGCGCCTCTGTCGTATGAAAGGTACAAAAGTGCCAGAACTCAGAGCCTTAGCTTTAGGTATCCTATTTTAAGAAGATAACCATTTCGATTCAGCTCCCATACAAAGAGCTGCATCGAAATGAGAAGCAAACCCGAAAGAGGGTTCATTTCGATTCAGCTGTCAAATTCGAAATCGGAACTTTTCGATGTTGGAGTAGATAAACAAATATACACTTCGTTCAGATGAAGTAGATGAAAAAAATAAGCCTTCCAAGTAAAGTATGTAGGTACAAGTTTTAACTTACCAATCATAACTTTAAATAAATTTTTTTTTTAGGGTTCAGTTTTTCCTTTTTATGTTTCCTCCATACTGGACTGAGAGAATATTATTCAACGCTGGAAAACGATCTTGTAAATCGAAAAAGTGAACTTTAAACCAGAGCCAATAACGTTTTAAAAAATCATAACAGCTCATAATAAGCTATCAGGAGCAGATTTTTTCAAAAAGCATATTTTTTAATGTAACACATCAGATGATACTAATTATATAATTCTAAAGTAGAATTACTTTAGTTTTATACATTAGTTTTATATCAATTTCGACTAATAGTTTTTCAATTTCAAGAAGCAATGTTGCTGTAACTTGGTATTTGATACATATGAAACCACGAAATAACTCTAAACTCTGAAATGCTAATTATGCTGTATTTATTTTTAAGGAAACATGATGTAGTCCTAACAGTTTGTACTTAATATACTTTTTAGAAATAGATACATCGTAAATTTCGCTTTAAACATAAATAAAACAAATGATGTTTCATTAAAAATGCTGTATGTTTATTTAAACAAGATTACTTAAAAAATCAATGTGTTCAATATTAATACCCACTACGTATTCAAATAAAAATTAAATGTCTCTCAACTTAATAAACAATATTATTAAAAATCTATGACAAAGTACAGCACTCCCTGGTGGCTTATAACCTTAAATCATAACTAAACAGCTGCTCTAAGGTGATATACTGTGGTACCTACAGCCTGCTTTCAGCATGAGATTGAGAGTATAGTGACGGAGTAAATACCTTGGTATCTACAAAATCTGTTAATAATCAGATAATCCTAAGTCCTTACAGTAGGTACACCTAAGTGCACTGCACTGCTAAAAAGTATTGATAACTTTTTTGAAGTATCTGTATAATATTGAAAAATAGATGGTGTCTTAGTATTTACAGCATTTTTGAGTACGTTGAAAAATATGAATAACAAAAAATATAATATAAACATGTAGAGAAGGTCAACATAGTATCTTAGAAAAATAATGTCATAGGAAAACGAAAATCCGACAATCCGACGCAGTATCTTTTTCTTCCAAATATATAAAAAAGTAATTTTGTTATTTTTCGAAATAAGCTAGATCGCTTTCCAGCGTCAATATAGTCCAAAGTTTCTAGCTGTATCTTTACGCAAGTACTAAAAGCCTACAAAGAGTCAATCTAATAGCAAAGGCATATTATGACTAAAATAACGGCAAGAACCTCGTTTCCTAGCGCTTCTATATACCTACCATGTTAAAGATCTCGAACAAAAAAATTTACTCTCGAATAAAGTAACTCTGTTGTAAATAATTATTAGAAAAACTTATCGAAAGTCGATAATCGATAGTGTCAAATCCCTAAAATGCTTACACAAATGATGCGATTGTTTCATGTAATGATAGAGCGTCCCTGTGTGTGAATGTGATAGTGTGCATATACTTTAAGGTAGTGTTTGCTAATTATATTGTGTGCGTGCATAGCGACGTGATGGAAAAATGCAACTGTAGTAAGCAAGTTTTCATGTGTGCTACCTCGCCCCCCACCGTAATTGACAGACTTTTTTGCAAATAAATTAGGCGTCAATTCCTCTCCATTGCTGGTTTATTACTCAAAGGATGTCGCAAACTTCGTTTTGAAAAACCCTCGGGAACTCTTTGATTTTCCAGTATAAATAGCAGTCTATGTCACTCTCCAGGTGCTCAATTACTATACCCATGCAAAAAATCATGTCGATCCGTAGCTCTGTTACGGCGAGATTGAAGGAAAAACCAAAAAACCAACAAACAAAGACACTTTCGCATTTATAATATTAGTATGATGGGATTATGGACCTATAGTATCAGTACTATTATATTTTATCTATTTATCTGTGCTAGTGCGAAGTCGCCTGAAATAAATGCATAAATAACAAAAAAAAGTTTATACACAGTAGACGACCTATGGAGAATTTGATGGATTCGAAAATTCATGAAATTCGGCTCAGTACTTTAGGCGCTATGAGGGTACAAACGTAAATACAAACAAACGGTAAGCCCCGTTGCCCATGCATATAAGGTAAACAAAGTAAATAATAAATGTTGGCAAAATTAATATGTATTCTATCATCATCGAAATAAGGTTTAATTTTAATTATCGCATATACCTACCATATTTATTTCTTGTATTGTATAGCTTGCGGGGGATGTGTTATCGACTAATCGACATTATAATAATGACCTCTATGGCGATAACAATAAGGTGCACGGATCAACTTGACCCAGAGTTCAAGATAGGGTTTAAGTATAATGGAGTTTGCGTTTAAAAAGTATAATCACAAATAAATTGTTTCAAAGGAAAACACGTTTTTAGGGTTCTGTTGTATATTAAGGCACCGTTATACAGAGTTAAAACGAGACAGATTTATGTCAGGACATAATTATGGTAGACATGTGGTAGACTCATATTTTGACGATTCGAAGTTCATGTAAAAGTTTATTTGAATAAAAAAAAATTCTATTATATTCTATTCATATTTGTGTCTCATTTTTAACCAACTAGAAAAAAGGAAAAGGTAATCAATTCGTCGGAATCTTCCGACTACAAAAAGGAGGAGGTTATCAATTCGTCGGAATCTTTTTTTTATGTATATGTTCACCGATTACTCGAAGACGCCTGAACCGATTTGGAAAATTATTATTTTGTTTGATATACTTCCCAGGTGGTCCCATATAAATTTCATCGAAATCGGTCGAGCTGTTTTTAAAATATCAACAATAAATTATATATTTTGTACAGTGGCGCGGGAGTTTGAAGTCGGTTTTTTTAAAAAAAAATTTTTATATGAAATTATAACTCTATCTTGAGTCTTGAGCAGAGCCAGAGTACGGCCTACAGATCTGCCTTAGACCACCACCAGGCGAAGCGGGAGACCACCCGCATAATAACATAATACACCCCTCGCGAAATCAAGACGCGATTGTGTAGATCGTGTGAGGGATTCTTTAAGATTAGT
This sequence comes from Oeneis ivallda, assembly GCA_029955525.1. NCBI lineage: Eukaryota > Metazoa > Arthropoda > Insecta > Lepidoptera > Nymphalidae > Oeneis > Oeneis ivallda. Next base: position 4,128,494 of record JARPMR010000029.1, read on the forward strand.
AGTCTCGTATGCGATGATATCAAATTGGGAGCTTCTGTGTGGCGCATATTTACTAGATGATGCCAAGGTCCGTGTGGATTAAGGTTTTTTATTTCCCGCGGCAACTCTGTAATTTTTTCGGGATAAAAAATAGCCTATGTGTTAATCTATCTATCTCCATTCAAAATTCCAGCCAAATCGGATCATTATTTGGTGCGTGAAAGAGTAACAAACATCCATCCATTTATACTCACAAACTTTCACATTTATAATAATAGTAGGATAACATAAGGGGGTTGCGATAATAAAGCCTATTCACATTGACTACCTTTATCATTAAGAAATTGATTAACTTTGTAATGACCTTTTTTTTATTAGATTACAAGATAGTCCTTGACTGCGATCACACCTAATGGTAAGTGACGATGCAGTCTAAGATGGTAGCGGAATAACTTGGTAAGGGTATGGCAGTGAAAATTCAACCCATACCCCTAATCGGTTTCTACACGCCATCGTGCCGGAACGCTAAATTGCTTGGCGGCACGTCTTTGACGGCGTCTTAATGATTTTACACATTCTTTCAGTCTAGAATTAACCAACTGGATTCCGTATACCTAGAATAATATAAACTGGCTATATAAGAATAGATTATGACTGTTATATACGGATGTTAATAATTAAACAACAGTATAATAATATATAACTACCCATTATTCACGAGAAAGGCATGTGTTTTTCGCAAAGCTTTAGTGCGGAACAAATTATACGAACTACTCCACTATAAAGCATAGCGCACATTATGGATTCAGGAAGGGTTCGAAGCCAGTCGACTGTTTACGGACATGTGGTTAAAATTGGTAGAGCGACCGAGTTGCTATAGAAGGTCATTGCTCAGAAGGGACAGATAGGGCGTATTTTACACAGATAAAATAATAGAGTCGCCTTTACCTGTTCTGTGGTGTGGTAATTTGAAAACCTTACATAACTTTCTACACAGAGAAGTTTTTGTCTGTGATTTTAAAATTTTGTGAAATAACTATTTCATATTATAAGTACTGTATTATGATTATTTGAACGTTTTTTTTTTTAATAAAGTGGTAACCCACCCTTAAAGGAAATATCTGAATAAATTTTAAATACATGTCGATAATGCCGAGGCCGGGGGTTCGAATACACATCTCTCGGGAATCACGCCCTAAGTGTGTTGACCTTACACCACGGCCAAGTTGAACTACACGTCAGCAACGAAAGTTTTTGATATGTAATTAATTTATTCGGATTTGAACGCTAGAATTACTCATCAATACATTAAAATTTTTGTGTCTGTTTGTCGCGAAGTCGATCTTAGGCTGGAACCACATCTGTGCGCATCGATTCGCATGCAAAACTATAATTTTTCATAGAGTCGTATACGCATCGAAAGGCCGGATTGATGACACGAGTCACGACTCTATGAAAAATGACAGTTTTGTATGGACAAAATGCGAATTGATACGTGCACAGATGTGGTTCCAGCCATAGTCTACACTCTACACCACGCCCACACGCCCGCTCTTTGAAGTATTAATGCAATAAAGCAACAAATTAATGTATTAATTAACTTCTCAAGTATATCCGTTTAATTGTGAATTTCCGGGATGGGAGCATGATTGACTTTACCACAGCTGTCATGGGGTTGTCTAAGGTGGAAGACAAGGGTCTTTTTTTTTTTAATAATTATAACGGTAACATTACTTTGACCGCCTGATTTGCCACTGGTCTTTAGTATTGCGGCCTCTAAGATAACGTTGTGAACTCCGTCTTCAGATAATGGCGGTTCACCCTTTGAACTAAGGGACATGTCCTTGAACTGTAGACGTAAGGCTTAAGGTGGATTTAAATACGGGTCTGCCCGCGAAATTCAAATTTAATTTGGTTTTTCGCAATTTGTAAACTACTACGACAAAGTAGGCTTATGGCATTCTAATTGCGCCAGTGGAATTATCATCTTCACAGGTTTACATAAAAATCTTTGCTTGAAAGTGACCAGTTTAAGAAATCAATCAAAATACTATAAACCTGTGAAGATGATACTGCCATTGTCGCAATTAGAATGCCATAAGCGTACTTTGTCGTATTAGTTTACAAATTGCGAAAAACCAAATTAAATTTGAATTTCGCGGGCAGACCCGTGTCTTCCACCTTAAGGATGATTGCAATCTGACGATCGCTATCACCTGTGATTGGCTGAATTTATGGCGATCTTGCTGTGTCAATGCATTTTAGCCAATAGTGAGAGAAAACCAGCCAATCTGAATTGATTGCGATCGTCGCAATGATGCAATCATTTTCAGAAATTCAGCAGGTGGTAGATTCTCTAAAAATGACAGTTACAGTGACCGGAGGGTATAAAAAAGCGGGGCTACTTTCTGTCTGCCCGTCTTAACATGCATTGATTTGTAAGTAGGTATGCTTTTGTAGAAATTCCCCTCATTGTGGAAACACTGCATACAAAGCATAGTATCTATTTGTATTTATAAATTTGTTTTGAAAAGAGCAACCGCCGAGTTTCTTGCTAGTTCTTCTCGACAATTCAAAAGCACTTGTAAAAAGTTTATTTGAATAAAAAATATTTCTATTCTATACTATTCCTAGCAACCATTCCCTAACTCAACAAACATCGTAAAGCTATTGTTTGTTTGATATGAAAAAAACAATAAACAATTTTTTTTTAATACTTTTCACAATTATTATTTTATCGCGGAAAAGGACAGTCATCGGACGTCAACCTGCCATTAGTAATTTTGACAAGTCAACATGTTGCCGACCGTACCGCGCCAATCAACAAGTCATGCTGACAATTTTAATCATTTCGCGATTTCATGGAATTGTCTATGGATCTACTACGACTGCGGTATCTACGGGTGCGGAGGCCCGGAGCAACGAACGAGCGACAGCCATATCAGGTCGATCACGACGCGACGTTGAACAACCAATTTGGTACGGTCTTCTTTTGATATTTAATCCCACTAATATGAATGCGAAAGTTTGTGAGGATGGATGGATGGATGTTTGATGGAGCGTTTGTGAACTCATTCGTATTCGTATTCGTAAAAATGCGATTCAAAGTGGCCGTCATACAAAATGTGCCTAAGCTTGTGCTTGTTGTTCGATTCGTATTTATGCGGATCCGTCAAAATATAATTTAATATAAAAAAAAATATTTTTAAAACCGACATCAAACGCCCGCGCCACTAGAAAGTATGTACATGTATAATTTATTGTTCATATTTTGAAAACCGCCCGACCGATTACGATAAAATTTAAATGGGACCACCTGGAAAGTATACCCTTTAAAACAAAATTAAATTAGGTATAGCTTTGTACTACATTATAATTGGATCGTTTGCATAGCTTTCTCGTTTTTTAGAAAAAAGAAGACATCAAATTGAGGTTTTCAAAAAATCATGAAAAACCAAAATGATAAAGTAAAAAGAAAAAAACAACAATAAACACGCAAACTACCAGGTGAACATAAGGTCACGAGCGATGTAATGTAAGGACGGTCGGGTAACGACCGGGCACCGCTACGCGCCAGTTTTCGGGGGTCGACGACCCGTCGCGACGGACGACGTCCTGGGATCACGACTCCTACATACCCATAGCGCCCTGGTACCCAGATCGGATTGTCACACTGATTTCTCTCATAATTATTTTTTATTAGGGAACCGAAATCAAGTCAAGTGCGTTTCACGTCACGCCTAAGGTTCCGTCGTCAAAAAATACCCTGCATAATAAAACATTTTACAATTTGTATTTGACTTTTCTCTATAGGCTGCCCACGCCCCGCACACCGTCAATATTATAGTGAATAATGACTAATATTGCCAATAATATTGCATGTGTGCGTATTGAAGGATTATTGAATATTTTTGTATACAAATCAAAATATTTTCAATATTTTTATTGACAATAATATTGACTGTGTGTGGGTAGCCATAGACTATTTATAGAGCTTGTTCCAAATAGACGCCGGATTTTATTTTAGTCAGTTTTAGGTAGTAAATATAATAAATCTATGGTATAGCACGTGATTCACACACATTCAAAATCACATGATTAAAAGCATTCTTCTTTTTGGAATTTGATCTTTATAGTTGCAACAATATGGTACAAAATAAGTTACGTTTTGGCCTTCTACTGACCAGTCACCCGTACATGCTACATCGAAAAACTCTAAGTAGTATCTAAATAAAATGAAGGAACCCTAAAAAAAGTAAAAAGTCCAAGAGGATATTTGAACAGCTGACCGGAAATCCTTACCTTTGAAGGTTATCTACAGAAAGTTGAACCGAGTTGAACATTATGGATCCCGATTTTGAAAATAATCCCATGGGAGAGTTTGCTAAGGATCTTTCTAAACACTTGACACGGGAATTTGGAATGCGTCTCGTATCTTTCAAGTTTGCCTAAAACGCTAAGTACTCGAAATACCGTAAGTTCAAAGAACCGGGCAATTCAACTTGATCAGTTACTTAATTAATGTAGCAAACTGTAATTAGTTTTTACATCTATAATGTTTGAATCGTGAGGCGTCTTTTAATATAAATGTTAAGTTGATTCAAAAATCCCAAATTTGAAAAGTTTCCGGCCAACTTTTCCAATTTTTCTTTCCATAAAAGCCTAATTAGGACTATTATATACATTTAAAACAAACAAGTGTAAATTGAAAATTTAAAACACCACCGACATGTGAATGGTCGGGCTATGTGTATAGTCGTTAAATTATACTGGCACGCGTGAAGCACTTAATCGAGTAATCATACGCCAAAAATGCGTTACATCATTTTGGAAAAGAGCTGATACTCTTACACTGCTGGACCGATACTAGCGCTATCTATCGGCAGTTTTCCTGCCCAGACAGATTTTATATCCAACTAGCTGATGCCCGCGACTTCGTCTGCGTGGATTTAGTTCATAACATCCCTACGGGAAATCTTTGTCACCCTCCAGGTTCTCAACTATACCTATCCAATAAATCACGTCAATCCATAGCTTTGTAGCAGGAAACATTTGATCGTCTTGCTCGCGGCATTGTTAATAATGATTCAAAGAGAAAACATATTACTGATGATATTAACAATTACGTGCTATCATTTTTATAATTGTCAAATTTTTTACCATACTTAACAAAAGACAAAATTACGTTTAGCTGTCATTTACGTTTTGTTATTCAACTGTCATTTGCGTTTTGTTATTCCATGTCAGATGCGTTTTTGTTATACCACATTTTATAGTGACTTGACGGAAACGCGGTCGAACGGGATAAAAAGTATCCTATGTCCGTCTCCTGGTTCTAAGCAACCTCTCCACCAATTTTCAGCCAAATCGGTTCATCCGTTCTTGAGTTATAAATAGTGTAACTAACACCACTTTCTTTTATATATATAGATTTTCCGTAGTTGGGTTACAGTTTTTAAACTTTTAAACTTGTAACAAAGGCATAAATATAAAATATCTCCTTAACAAATTGATAAAATGCAGCGAAGAAACTCACGGGAAGCAAACACCTGGCATATATCTCGTCGCATACCCAATGCCCATATATGAATTACATAACTTATAATTTATGCTAATCGCGCAACGTACCTAAGAGTACAAGCTTTTATTATAATTTCATTTAAAATTCAAATCTACATGTAGAACACAACAGGTAAAGTACCTACTTATAATTTCTATTCTCTATGTAAGTAATTATTATAAAGTAAGTTTTATGAAAGAAAAATATTGGTGTTTTAAAATCGAAATATTTTTCTAAAATCGGCAAATCGACGATCGTGTTCTTTCTTCTTCTTCTTCATCAACCTATAGACGTTCACTGCTGGACAAAGGTCTCCTGCATGGACTTCCACAGGCTTCGGTCTTACGACGCTTGAATCCAGCGGCTCCCTGCGACTCGTTTGATGTCGTCGGTCCACCTAGTGGGGGGGGGGGGGTCTGCCACGCACACACTGCGTTTCCCGGTGCAGGGTCGCCATTCTAGCACCTTGGGACCCCAACGACCATCAGCTCTTCGGACTATGTGCCCCGCCCATTTCCACTTCAGTTTCGCGACACGCTGAGCTATGTCGGTGACTTTGGTTCTCCTACGGATCTCCTCATTCCGTGTTCTTTATCTGCACAATATTACTACTAGATGATGCCCGCGACTTCGTCCGAGTGGATTAAGGTTTTTTTTAATTCTAGCGGGAACTCTGTCACTATCCGGGATAAAATATAGCCTATGTGTTAATCCTGTGTATGAGCTATCTCCATTCCCAGCCAAATCGGCTCATTTGTTGTGGCGTGAAGGAGTAATAAACCATCCTTCTATCCATCTATTCCCACAAAATTTCGCATTTATAATACGAGTATTAGTAGGAAGTAGGACTAGATGAAGCCCGCGACTTCGTTCGCGTGGATTAAGGTTTTTTAAGTCTAAGCTTATGTGTTAATGTGAACAGTGATACTCTAGTGGTTAGGACTGTGGTCTCCTATTCGGGGGGTCGCAGGTTCGATCCCGGGTACGCACCTCTGACTTTTCGGAGTCAAGTGCGTTTAAGCAATTAAATATCACTTGCTTCAACGGTGAAGGAAAACATCGTGAGGACACCTGCAGTACACCTGAGAGTTCTTCATAATGTTCTCGAAGGTGTGTGAAGTCCGCCAATTCGCATTGTAGCCTAGGCAATGGGGCGGTCTGTTGTATGGAGACCCCCACATCAAATCCTCAGTCGATGAAATTTGGCGGGGTTGTAGTATGGGATGACCCAAAATTTACACAAAAATATCCAAAAAAAAAACCATGCGGAAGTTAGGTATTTATACCTAAAAGTACAAATAGCTCAATATTTTGAAATAAATAATTTCTCCGTCCAATTTTTTTTTACCAAACTAATTATTAGCTTTAATAAGAGGTACTTGATAAAAATCCAAAACTTTTTTCAAACGGAACTGTCACTTTTTAAAGAGGTTTCCTTTTTTGTCCGTAATTTCGACCACAAAATTGCTCAGTCAATTTTTTATTTTTAAATGTCCTTAACATGTAATTTAGCATAACGTGTAAGAAAATCCAAAAAAAAATCCATACCAAAATCTATTTATCTTACTTCAACTGAAAATTGTTTATAACTCGGTATGAAAAATTTCTCAATCCAATTTCTTTTTTTTATCATAGTAGGTAGTCACATTTACACTCTTATCCTAAATATCCAAAAAAAATATCACGAAGAACATTGATATTGAAACAGATTTTTTGAAATCTAAACTGCGTTTTCGCGATAATGCACCTTAATTCTTGAGACATTGGGTATAGTTTAGCGTGCGCGAGCGAAGCGACTTCACAAAATAATATACATGTTACTACATGCCTTCTACAATGCTAAATATTGAAAAATAAACATGTAACTGAACATTAATTTATTTGTACAAGATAAATGAGCTTAAATAAGGGCTCATAAATTATTTTTTTTGTAAGCTTATGTCTAGGTAAGTAAATTAAAATAAAAAATTAAGTGGCACTCGGGGACTGCCGCAGTAAAGCTATTGCATAGCATTTTTTATCAACTTATACAATTATAATATTTATGCAATATTTTTTTTTGCATAATAAAAATTATGCAAAAATTAATTATTTAATTAAAAAACAAACAAACAAGAAAAGCGCACTGTCAATTCTTCGCGAGTGAGATTCGAACCTGCGACATCAATCATCATACACCATACGGTAAAGAAAGCGGCCGCTCGCCCACTGCGCCGAACAGAGCTACTTGTGAACCTCTAAAATGTTGAACGCTTACTGAACGACGGTGTTAGATTTTTTTTCGTTACGGAATTTCTTGATTCGGTCGCCGCGCTCAAACTGTTTGTCCTAGTTCAAAGCCCGCGATAAAAGCTATGCAATAGCTTAAAAACATACAGTCGAACTGAGAACCTCCTCCTTTTTAAAGTCGGTTATAAATACATAGGTAGGTATAACGAAATGGAACGGTTATCGAAATTATTGTGTGTCTATGCAATAGCTTAAAATTCAATTTTTTTTCATTACTTGGATTTGAGGAAATAAAGGAGGAAATGTATTAAATATATTTTTCATCATACCTATTCGAAAAACGAATATTGGCTTCAGAGGACAGCGGGAGCAAAATTTCATTTTAACCCCATGGGACTTTTCATTTCTCTCTTCTGATTGGTCCACTTTATACTGCTTTAGCATACTAAAGCACTAACGCGGACCAATCAGAAGAGAGAATTCAAAAATGTTTCGAAATTCAAAAATGTTTGAGAAGCTGTTGTCTACGATAAGTCACGTGACCAAATTTGTCGATAGACATATTCGCCCATACTTCCAACATAAATATTAATGTTTAATTATTTCATAAAAATTTATTTGTGTTTTATTTAAACTTTCAATATACGTATTGGTAATGTCTATACTCTATACATAGTAGGATGATACTCCTAGCTTTTTCTCATAGGTAATGATGAAAAATAGTGTGTGTCATTCGGGGCCAAAATTTTTTGTTCTCGGGCGGCGTATATTGAATTCCTCGCTACGCTCAGGATTCTACTTTAGAATCCCTCGCTGCGCTCGGGAGTCTACTATAGAATCCTTCACTTCGCTCTGAATTCAAAATAACGCCCTCGGGGAACAAAAAATTCCTTTGGCCCCATATAACACAAATAACTGTTGTTTAAGTACGTATTTGGCACGCCAGAAATTTGCAAACTGTTTAAAGCAAAATGCTAGACAGTTTATGCAACTGATATCGACGCTGGAAATTTCAAATGTCGTAAGGGACATTCTGTGGTAAGTACACTTGATTCACCATCGAACTTGAAATTTTTCTTTCTATCGATCTGTATATTTATTTAAAATTTTGATATCTCTTATAATTATAAATAAGGACTGGAGATACGAAATGTAATACTTTGTAGTAAGTAACAAAGAAGTAAAATTTTAGTTAGTATAGATCAAATTTTAGATTCTAACTTTCTTGTACAGTACCCGGCGATATATATTGCACATCGGCCATAAAGCCGATGTGAGATATATATCGCCGTTGCAATATATATATATATATATATATATATATATATATATATATATATATATATATAGAAACTATTTCTAATATTGAAACTATTTTTATATTGCAGAAAAGAGCCGTTCGATCTATCTATAAACTCGGTTCGCGCGTATCTCTTCGTTATTACAAAGTTAATGACTTTCTTAATGATAAAGTTGCATGGGATCTTGAAAAGAGTATTTGAATAGTAATAGTACTGTATTAGATTAGATAAATTCGATGTCTTGACATGGGTAGTCGAGTATGTCACACTCTCTTTAACGTTTCTGTAGGTGGTGTCGTGTGGTGCGGGTTGTTACGTTCCCTCAAATATGGTTGAGCGAAGCAATGGCTGCATCATGCGTCATGCTCGTGAACGGGTGCCACCGTCGGAAGCGGGGCTGCTGGTCTGCCAGTCTTGACATGTATTGAATATTGTACTTATGTATTTTTGGAGTTCTATAAATATTATATCATCGCATTGTTGGAAATATTCTATTCTAACAAGTTGCATGGGGTAAATCGGCATGGCATCCAGCTGCCCACAAGATATTATAAAAAGTTATTAAAATGTAAATACATATTACCTACAAAAAAATATTGTAAAATGTGTAATTTTGAAAAGAGCAACTGCTGAGTTTCTTGCCGGTTCTTCTCAGCAGAATCCGCTTTCCGAACCGGTGGTAGAGTCATGACTTGTCATAAGCGCCACAGGTTGGCCTACATGAAATAAATGATTTTGAATTTGAATATATATATATATATATATATATATATATATATATATATATATATATATATATATATATATATATATATATATATATATATATATATATATATATATATATATATATATATATATATATATATATATATATATATATATATATATATAGAATATAGTAGTAGTACATACAGTACCCGGCGATATATATTGCACATCGGCCTTATGGCCGGGTACTGTAGCTTTTTGTAATGTCGTAATTCATTTCAAACTGTCTGGTTTCTATGCTGTAACGCGTCTACAAAAATCGGCCAAGTGCGAGTCGGGCCTCGCTCTTTTAGGGTTCCGTTAAAAAAAAATTAAATAAAAATATTTCCATGTACCCATGAAATATTTTAATTTAATTTTTTTAATTTAATTTAATTTTTATTATTTGTTGTTATAGCGGCAATAGAAATACATAATATGTGAAAATTTCATCTGTCTATCTATTACGGTTTACGAGATACAGCCCGCTGACAGACGGACGGACGGACGGACGGACGGACAGCGTAGGCTTAGTAATAGGGTCCCGTTGGTACCCTTTGGGCACGGAACCCTAAAAATTAAAAACTCTTTACGATCTAAAATCTATTTTGGTATTTAAAAATTTTGAATTAACATTGACTTAAGTAGCGACGAATTGATATCGACGCTGGAAATTTCAAATGTCGTAAGGGACATTTTGTCCTAAGTACACTAATTGATAATATACCATTGAACTCGAAATTTTTATCTCTATCGATCTGTATATTTTAAATTTTGATATCTCTTATAAATAAGGACTGGAGATACGAGATGTAATATTTGTAGTAAGTAATAAAAAAAGTAAAATTTTAGATCGTATAGATCAAATTTTAGATTCTGACTTAGTATATATTTTCACGATCGCTTCGCTCGTGAAAATTTCCATTACAGATTGATATTTTAGGTATCAAGTATGGAATACATAGCTGCGTAGTACGGCCGTTAATCACTGGCCTATATCATTGAGCTTAAGGTACCAACTCCTCAATCCTGATGCTGCTGGGCTTCGGCCCACCAGACTCAGCTAGCCTTAATTAAATCATTGGGTCGTTAAAATAATCTAGGAACTGACACAATATTGTAGAGATTTGTAGGGGCGGCAAAATTTGAATAGCCTACTGGCGGCAAATGTGTAAATCTGGTGTGCGTTGCGCCTCCGTTTGTTTCGACGTTTCTTATATGCCCATCCGACTTCAACATACGTGTAGAAACAAAGATTATATATGTAATTTATAGAGGCGTTTGAAGTTAGTTTTTTGAAAATCGTTATTATTTTTAGTGGCCTAGGAGTGCAATATTCTGCAGCATCAGGTCTGATTGTCAGGTCAGGTGATAGAATCTGGAGTTCGTGGTGTAGTCTAACTAAAGGTAATTAATTGGTCTTTACAATATGAATTCACAATCAAAAATTCCTAAATTCTCACAGCTTAAGAGTGCAGCATCCTGCAGCATTAGAATTGAGGAGTTGGGGCCTCGAGCTTAACGATGTAGTCTATGCTTGATACCTATTACTTACATTATTAATACACAATCGATATTTTCTAAATCTTCATAGTTAATAGCAAACATTTTCTTTCAAATAAAAAAAATGCGATACGGTCTGAAATCTCGAAGAAATTGGTGTACATACCTGCATGGAAAAAAATATGAGCCGATTGCGCGCCGATATAAACTTCCTTTTTTTGAAGTCAATCATAAAGTATCTAACTTTATTTTAGAGTAATTGAAATACAAAAATGGAAAATTAATTATTTTTTTTTTGTTGGCAAGGGGGGGCGCAGGCGGATTTTCGCACCCCGGCGTCCAGTGTGGTTAAGACGACCCTGTCTATGCAATGGTCTGATTCCAATCGAATGTGCTAGATAACATCCAAAGACATTACAAAGTATATTGTTTTTAACATACTTGGTAGTGTCTTGAAATAATAAGTTTTAAATATTTAAGAATCGACCTTAGCCTAAACGACACAAACAGCAAAAGGCGTTAGCTTAGTTTATTTACAAATAGCAAAAGCTCTTTGTTAATAAACTAAGTCAATTTAGAAAAAATGCATAAAAGAAGTGTCTCAATGAAAATTAATGATTGTTAAAAATCAATGGAAGAAGAGTCCAACATTTCAAATGCACCAAAAATCTTCTAAAGATGTAAGAATTGAATTGGAACCTGAAATATCTGTAGCAAAATGCAATGATATGAAAAGTTTAATGCAAATATAGAACTATAATATAAATACAGCCTACTGCCTATGTGTTAATCCTGTTTATAAGCTATCTCCATTCCAAATTTCCGCCAAATCGGTTCATTCGTTGTAGCGTGAAAAAGTAATAAACATCCATCCAAACATCCATCCATACATCCTCACAAACTTTTGCATAGTCATCGCATCGCATAGTAAGAACTAGGATAGTTGGATATACTGCATCACAAAAAAAAAAATTTTGTGATGAAACTACAAATTTACGATTTTCGGATTTTTTCCTTTCCTTGTGCTACATGACATTGCTTCATGCCAAATTTCATGATTCTAGGTCAACAGGAAGTACCCTCTAGGTCTTGCGAGTGTTAAAATATGCGGCATAGATGGACCATAAAAGGCCGTATCTTTTGATTGCATCGACTTAGACTTTGTCACAGCTACAAGGGATTGCAGACCTGAGTATTTGATACTATTTTCAACTTGATACCCTCCATGTGTTCCTGAGAAAAAGGGTATTGACAGACGGACAGACAAGCGGACAACTAAGTGATTCTAGAAGGGTTCCGTTTTTAGTACGGAGTACGGAACCCTAAAAATGAGAGTTATGACAGTTTAAAAGGTAAAATTTTGTTTGGTCCTCCTGAAAATTAGGGGTTTGTCGCATGTTTGTCGCTTACAAGATTTGAAATTTCCAGCATCGATGTATCGGATTACACACGGACCTCGGATTACAAAGGGCGTAAAGGACATTTTGGCCAAAACTTGAACTTTTTAATGGTATCATACTCAGTTTTTGACGCTCTTTCGATCTGTCTTATTTACGTCTCAATATTCGCTAAAAATGTCGTTTACGACCTAGATTTTTGGTGTTCTTAAACATGAATTTTCGAATAAATAGGTCACTACTACAGTATGTAATGCATACATAGCATAATATCTATTAAGTATATTGTAAAAGTATTTTGAAAAGAGCAACTGCCGAGTTTCTTGCTGGTTCTTCTCGGCAGGAACGGCATTCCGAACCAGTGGTAGACTCATTGAAGATTGTAAAAAAACTTGTAAAAGTTTATTTGAATAAAAAAACATTTCTATTCTATTATATTCTAATGGTCGTAAAGCTTGAGCTAAAACATAATATCATCTAACTTTAAATTCAAATATTATTTTTAAATTTTCACTTTCTTAGGTATATAAGTTATGCTTCTTAGTTTGCACAACTCTATGTTATGAATGCTGTGTACAATCATTATTGATATTCATATCAGCTACTTGTTTTATGTAATTGTTAATTTATGGCAATGTTTAATATGTATATTGTGATTGTACCTTATTTAATAAATAAAAAAATAAAATTTTTTTTTTTTTAATTTTAAAAAGTAAAAAATATTCATATCTATTTCTTCTTTATCAACCTATAAACGTCCACCCGCTTTCAGGAGTTCCGCAATGATTCCGTCATCACCAGGCGCTTTGTTGTTCTTGAGCTGTTTGAGAGCCATACTAATCTCGTATAGGCTGACTGACATCTGGGACATCTTGGGTATAGTTCATAAATCATAACCAATAATTGATCGTCATAGTCACCGTCGTTGGCAACAGTTTTTGATTGACAATTGCACAGTCGATTCAACGAAATACAGGCTCGCGTCACCGGGTCGTTGCACATCTCGACCGCAATAAACTCGTCCAAATGGTCGAGTTGGGGTAATTCATTTTTATTAATTTTTTTCATACCCAACTCGACCAACAGCAAAATACTAAGTTGTTTATGTACAGTCAAATACAAAAAGTGATTCACGTATGTAATATTTTGTTTAACTCATAAATTAAATTACCAACAAAAATGAAATCAGCGTTTCATACATATTATCAGGGCTTCAATATTATGTATGAATGGTATTTTTTGAAAGAGCTAAATTTTTTTGAATTTTGACTAGAAAATAAAACAAAGTCTAATCAATAAAATAAGTAGGTTTATTGTATAAATTTAAAATAAAATGTAGCAATGTGCAAAACAAAATATATAAAATAATATAAAAGCTAAGTCTTATTTATAAAATCACAGATTATAGTTTAATTACTATCGATATTAAAAATATTAAAAATCACAGATTTGTAATTGCTATCGACATTAAAAACCTTAACAATTTCTATTTCTATGGTCAGTCAGTCATTCAGTCTAAAAAAATAACACTTATATCAAGCATTTGGCGTCTTATTATCTATAATATCAAACAGGTCATCTTAGGAGAAATCACAGATCAGGGATTTTTTGTTATGAATGATTGTCATAACAAATTAAAAAAAGTAGGTTTATTGTATAAATTTAAAAATAAAATGTAGCAATGTGCATATATATATATATATATGCACATTGGTTGCACATTGCACATATATATATATATATATATATATATATATATATATATATATATATATATATATATATAGAGATACCTTCACGAAAATGTATGTTGATCCGGCGCCTTTTGTTGATCCAATATGCATCATTGGTAACTAATGTGGATCCGACCGGATCAACATCTACACTCACGGAACTTCTTACTAGCGTTCGCCGAAGTTGATCCGATATACAAATCCACCTTGCGATAGTTACGGATAATGTTGATCCGATTTAAATGAGCCAATCAGAGCATAGCAAACGATCGGATTGGCTTAAAGCAGCCGCGACGTTGCCGTTTCGTATCTTGGCCGTACGAACGTTTAAACTTTAAAGTAAAACTGGAGACTGGCATAAGGAGAATGTTTTTACAAGCTTATATATTATCTTGCAATTTATGTGAGTATGTAGGTATGTTTAGGTCAAATCTTGCAAGATGAATTACAACCACTTCCCGGCTTCCAATAGACCTGAAATTTTGTATGTAGATGTTAATCGGATGACAATGCAATATTATTGTGACATAGAGCTGATCTGATGATAGAGCTGAAAGATGGCTACGGGAACTCTGTAATAAAACGACGTAACCCCATCTAATTTGGACTCGTTCTGATGATGGAGCTGAAAGGTGGTTAACGGAACTCTGTGATTAAACTACGTAACCCTATTGAGTTTGATCTCGTTTAGTTCGTCTTGATAAGTACTCTGGTCGATGATTTGGGCTCGTTTGATTTGTCTTGGCAGGTACTCTGGTCCTAGATGATATCGAGGGTCTGATCATGAAGTTGAAAGGTGCTTAAGGGAACTCTGTAATGAAACTAGGTAACCCTATCGAGTTTGGGCTCGTTTGATTTGTCTTGACAAGAATTCTGGTCCCAGATAATATGCAGGGTCTGATGATGGAGCTGAAATGTTGCTAAGGGAACTCTGTAATGAAACTATGTAACCCCATCGAGTTTGGGCTCGTTTGATTAATCTTGACAAGTACTCTGGTCCTAGATGATATTCAAGGTGTGATGATGTAGGTAGCTACTAAAAGCTTGTATTTTAAAAATAATTTTTTTCACATGTTTTAATTTGAATGAATATGTAAGTTAACTATTGATATTGTATAAATGGACTGCTATAATTTGGACATAATATCCATTGACACAGTGATATTTAATACTTTTCAATACTCATATTTAACCATATCTAAATACTTATCCTTATGCACTGTTTTCATTTTATTTTAAACTAGCAAAAAGCTGAGCTTTTCGCTCGCGTAGTTTTTCTAACGGGTACTATGTTCTGTTGCAACTTGCAGTGATGTTAACTCTTTGGTTTTCAAATTAATACTCAAGTAAAATTATGCAGCAATGTATTTTTCAAATTGAAACTACTACTCAAACTAATGAATTACTTGAAAGCATTAGTGCAAATTAATTGTAAGACCTGATTGTGTTCTTCTAAATAACATTCTTGCAAAATATAATCTATTCTATTCTAGGTACTCTACTCCACTCTACTCAACTCTACTCCACTCTACTCCACATTACTCCACTTTTCTCCACTCTACTCTACTCTATTCTACTCTACTCTATTCTACTCTACTCTACTCTATTCTATTCTATTCAAGCTACAAATTAAACGGATAAAGGAGAGGCCCTACTCCGATTTTTAGCGGCAGTGACCGAGGCGTTTTTATTGCCTTTTGGGTATTTGCGTCTGCTGCGCGATTCCGCGTTTTCGCACTACTCACAGTACTTATAGTTCTTACAGTACTTAAGCTGCATTGTGAATGACCAGAATGATCATAGCGTAGAAATTAAGTGCCGGATAGAGCAGGCACGCAACGCATTTATGAAGTTGCGCCACTTACTCTGCAACCGATCCTTAAAGATCTCTACCAGGGTGCGTTTGGCACGATGCTATGTTTTTTCGGTTCTTCTGTACGGTGTCGAATCATGGACTTTAACTCAAAATACGAGCAATCGACTGATGTGGGTGTATAGAAGAATTCTGAGAATATCATGGACGGATAGTTTCCAACGAAAGGGTTTTGCAGATGGTCAGCAAAGGGGCAGAAGTTTTAAACACAATAAAGCAACGAAAACTGCAATATCTGGGACATATAATGCGTGGCGATAAGTACAAATTGCTCCAACTAATAATACAGGGGAAGATACAAGGTAGGAGACCCCCTGGAAGAAGACAGACTTCTTGGCTTAAGAATCTCCGGACATGGTTCAGACTGAGTACTCGATCCTTATTCCGCGCAGCTGTGTGTAAGGTCCGAATAGCCAACATGATAGCCGACCTCCGGTAGGAGATGGCCCCTCAAGAAGAAGAAGAATGGCTTTTGGGTTTTTATGGCCTTTTGTGACTGCAACGCGTTTTAGCAATTTTTGAACACAAATACCTATTCGGCGATTCTGCGATCCATACAAGACTATAATATTCTTCCTATATTGAATAAGAATACGCTAGTGTCCGTGTATCTGTCTGTCCCATCGTAGCTGCCTAACGAATACACCGATGTTGATGCGGTTTTTCTATTTGAAAGACGTGATCGAGATAGTTCTTAGCTATGATTTACGAAGATCTGCTCAGGCCTTTGAAACCATCAGCTCATTTCATACTTGATTAAGGGGTCTTACAAGTTTTCACTGGTGCGTTTGATTTGAAATTTGTATACTGTTACTTCGAATTATTTCCTAGGTAACCTTGAGATATCCAACTCCTCAGAAACTTATAGCACAGTACAAGGAGGAGATACAGTAGTTTGACGCCTTTGATCTCGTGGTAAATGCCGCCAACGTCTAATAATGTGCAATGATACCCGTGACTTTATCTTTAATTACCCGTGCAGCATCAGGATTGAGGAGTTGGTTCCTGGAATTTAACTATGTAGTCTTTACTTGGCACCTAAAAACTATCCATAATCGACAGTTAACAAATAACCATAGTACAGTAGTGGGCAGTAACCCTGCAGCATTAGGATTAAAGCGTTAAAACTAGAATTTTTTGGAGAACCATCTCGCAAAATTTCTGTATCGATTACAAAAAAATCAAATCGCTTTCGTCGAACCTCTGTATGAAAGTATCCTTATTCTGTGCTTATAGTAGATATAGTGTGTATGGGCACATTAGAATGGTCTCAATCTCAATGAGTAGGTGTAAGATAGATGATTATCGAGGATCTAGGATCGAGCAGGAGGATCTGATGATAGAGCAGAAAACTGGGTAACAGGATTTCTGGTACATTCACATTTCGGGGATGTTTTAATTTTTTAATTTATACTTGTTCTGTGGTTTTATTTGCGCTTGCGGCTACGTGACGTATTGTATTGTTTTGTTGCTGATCAATGATATATTATTCTACTATTTTAGACACAAAAAAAGGAATAAAGTTGTTTCGCCGCGTGGTACATATTTTTAGGTTTTATTATTTCACTTAATTGCCAAACTATTTAAAAGGGATGGCGCTATAGCGCTATTCACTCGCGGAACGCCGAAAACGTAACTCGATCGCAGCGTTCGATTGCGGAGTCGCGCATCGCGCATTCGCGCAATCGAGCTGCGAGTGTCCAGACTCAACGCTGCATCTACTGCCTGCCTACATACAAGCGACGCAAGAGGAGAAGAGGAAGCTGCGAAAGCAATGGCAAAAACTGCGGTGCCAGACCATGAAGACGCGGCTGAACGCTCTGGCCTACAGGATCTTAAATCAGATCTCGCACTGGAGACAGTCGCAGTTGAATCTTGGCACTCCGCAATCGAGCATGGTCCGGCATGCACCGCCTCTGCCGCCAACTCTCCGGGAAGCCGCCTCCGATTAGACCCCTCATGGCCAGTGACGGAACCCCACGTTACCGCGCCGAGGATCGAACGGAGATGTTCGCGGATCACCTGGAGACGGAGTTTACACCCAACCCGACTGCGGATGTGCAGCACGTAGAGACCATCGAGCGACATGTGAAGGACTACTTCGAGTCGCCGATACCACCGACAGAAGACCCCGTCGTGTTCTCCCCCGGACAAGTCCAAAGGATGGTTTGACGAACTAGACTGCGCAAAGCACCCAGTCCCGACCTAGTCACCAACGAAACCCTGCGTCACCTACCCCCGCGAATCCTCCGTACCGGGAAATTCCCATCATAGTGGAAGCTCGGCCGAGTCATCCTGATCCCCAAGCCAGGCAAGAACATCATGCTGCCTGGGAGTAACCATCCCATCACGCTTCTGTCGAGTACCTCGAAAGCCTTCGAGAAGCCACGCGACGAACAGTTCGGTTTCCGTGCCGAACACTCCACCACTTTACAAGTGACGAGGATACTGCACCACCTCGCTACCGCCTACAACAAGCGAGAGCAATCAGTCGCAGTATTCCTCGATATGAAGAAGGCGTTCGATTGCGTCTGGCACGCCGGACTCGTGTAAACGTTTAAACCATAGAACTCAAAATATTTTCAATATTCATAAATCAAATAAAAGCACTATCCTAGGTCAGCAATTATATATTTTGTGTCTTGCAATTACTACGGAACCCTACACTGCGCGTGGCCCGACACGCACTTGGCCGGTTTTTTTTATTATTCTGATTCGGCTTCTGGCAGACAGCACTGGTGAAAAGATGGCAGCTTTGCTGGTCCTATTGTTATTTGAAACGCATATTAAGTACCTAGGTAGGTACTTACACGTATACCTAAACACAATCACAACTCTTTTTTCGTCCGAGGTTAAAAACTGGTATGTAGCTACAAAAACCCGCGCAAACTTCTTTCCGCAATAAAATCTGTCAAAGTTTGATCCTCAAGCAGTTAACGCATCTTTCTTAGATTACTCTACCGAAGTAGTCTACTGGGTTCTATCACAGAGTAGGTATATTTCTATGTAACACGCAGAACGCGACGTTGCCGCTTTGTGTTCGAGTACCTATTCGTCAATTTTGGCTCCGGATCAACTTAGTCTAAGTAAATGTCGCATATAAGTTAAATATATTCTGGATCTAAGAAATCATACTCAGTATGATTTTTTCGACCGTTGATGGATCAACAAATATTGGTCAAATAGCTGATGAGTATATTGAAAACCTGTAAGTGCAAATCCACCGACGACACACGCGCATCAAGGACGGATCAAAGTATATCAATTTGCGCGACGCAGAGCTGAGTAAACACGTAAAATAGGTGGATCAACATTTCGCACCTTCGGTGCAACAAAGTCACAAATAGCCAAAACTGCAAAACCAAGCTAAGTATGCCAAATTGTCTCTGAAGCATGCCTATACTTGGGGCAACAAAAACACCCGCGAAAGTAACTCAAACTTCTACTAGATGGCGCAAGTGCCTTTGTGGTTTTTGGCGGTTTTGCCATGCGTTTTGGGCCGACACCGTTTCATTGGTCAGTAGTGCCCCCGCGGCCGCGAGTGTTTGCCGTACGTTGGAGCTACAGCCACACAAAGGTATTTATGACCATTTTTATTCTCACTTATTGGAGCGACAAAAACGTATCTACTTTTAAGACCTCAATTCGTTTTTATAAATTACAAACATTTTGGAGCTACAAAGGCATTTGTTATAAAAGCGTTTTTGTTGATCCAAAATTATTATAATTTACTACACAAATTGGAACTACAAAGTCACTAACTATAAAGTGTTTTTTTAGGTCCATTAACATTATTTTTTGAACTATTCTATTGGATCTACAAAGTCATAAAGTATAAAAATGTTGTAATGTTCCAATATTTGTATTTAGAACGTGATCATAAAATGACTTGTGACTTTTTAATTCCATTTTTTGTATCATAAATGTACTAGGAAATTGAGACTATATTTTTTTTTATTTCAGGGAGCAATGGGTTCCCCAAGTAAAAAAATTCTTTCTATGGTTCCCATTCAAACCAATAATTTAGAGGAAAACAATAATCAGGACCATGATCGTGATTCCATTTTAGAATCCTCTCATTTTTCAATAAATAATATCTCCAGTACTTTATGTAATAATGACGTGGACACAGTTTCAATACAAGAAGTAAACGCTGATTCAATTTTACCGAATACTGTAATACAGAATGTCGCAACGAAAGATATAGAAAAGGCAGTCATTACTACAGATAGCGAAAGATTAATTAACCTTTCAGAAAACGATTTAGTAAAAAATATGCTTAGGCAAGACACCATCTCGAATGCCAGTGAAATGAGCCCAGATAATAATGAAGATTTTTCCGCGAGTGATGGATCTGAATATGAACCACCGCAAAAAAAGCGACAAAAAAAAATTTTTCAGCCAATCCGTAGACCATCCAGCAGTGATTCATCCAGCTCAAGTAGCGGTTCATCTAGCTCAAGTTCATCTAGCTCTGACAATCGCTCTGAGAATATTCAACCAAATACTGAAGAAACAATTCCTGAACAAACAATTACTGAAAAAACAAGTACTGAACAAGCAAGTATTGAACAAACAAGGACTGAAATAGCAAATATTGTAACGAAGTCTAAAAAAAGGACCAAAAATCCAAGTCAATGGAAAAAAAACCAGAGAAAGTATTTAAAAAATACTGGTCAAGCATATACGTCAACTAGAGGTAAAGCCATGCCGGAAAAAAGTATTCGTCCACCTTGTAAGAGTACCTGCCGATTGTCTTGTTCAACTAAGTTTTCCACAGACGATAGGAATGAAATATTTAAGACATACTGGGGCCTTAATTCTTTTCAAAGACAGCGCGACTTCCTTGCTTCTTGTGTAAAGCAAGTTGAACCTGAATTCCGTACCATCAAGATTCGAAAAGGTGGAGACGTGAATAGAAAATGTAGAAAACCGAACACATCCTTCTTTCTAGTAAATAAAGGTAGAGAAATAAGGGTTTGCAAAACGTTTCTATTAAATACATTAGCTATAAGTAATAAACCACTCCGTACTGTAACAGAAAATAAATTTGCAAGCATAAGTGTAATTCCAACAGATAACCGCGGTAAACACGGAAAACAATCAAAGCTCGATGTTGAAATTATACAGTCTGTACGTGACCATATTAATTCGATCCCTAGGGTGGAAAGCCACTACATCAGAGCCAATTCATCAAGAGAGTATATAGATGGAGGTTTGACTGTAGCCGAACTACACCGTAACTATAGTCAAAAACGTATATCTGACAACAAGGAACCAGCAAATTACGACGCATATCATCGGATTTTCAATACCCAATTTAATATCAGCTTTTTTATTCCTCGTAAAGACCAATGCGACGTATGTGAGGCCTTTAAGAATGCTGTAGATAAAGAACCGTTGAGGTCCAGCTATAATCTACATCAAGAGGAAAAGAGTCTTAGTAGAATAGAAAAGAAACAAGATGTAGATGAGTGTAAAAAGCCTGATAGCAACAGCATTGTCGCTATATTCGATCTTCAAGCCGTATTGCCGTGTCCTATAGGTCAATCGTCGGCATTTTTTTATAAAAGTAAACTTAACTGTTATAACTTCACAGTATCAGATATAAAGGATGAGAAAACATTCTGTTTCTTTTGGCATGAGGGTCTGGGTAAACGAGGAGCGAATGAAATAGGTTCTTGTTTGTACAATTTTTTAAAAGAATGTTCTTCGACTAAACCAAATTCAGACATAATTTTTTTCTCAGATAACTGTTGTGGCCAACAAAAGAACAAATTCATTCTTAGTTTGTATTATTATGCCGTTTCAACTTTACAAATTACATCTATAACACATAAGTTCCTAATTCGTGGACATACGCAAAACGAAGCGGATAGCGTCCACTCGGTAATAGAGAAAAATATACGTCGAGCAAAAAAATCCGGACCAATTTACACCCCAGATCAATATGTGGCTCTAATCCGTAATGCCAAAAAGACCGGTAACAGTTTCATTGTAAATGAAATGAGTTTCAAAAGTTTCTACGATTTAAAGTTACTTTCTAACGATATCAACTTGAACACAGGCAAGAATATTGATGGCGAAACAATCAGAATTTCTGATGTCAAAGTCGTGAAATTTATTAAAGATTCTGATACATATTTGTACAAAACCACGTATAAAACTGAACATTGGAACAAGGCTAAAATTAAAGTTAGTCGTGCAGGCAAAAAAAATATCGCAGATATTAATTTGTGTGCAGCTTACAGCTCAAAGTTGCCAATTGCAACCAATAAAAAGCAAGATATTCGACAACTAATAACTGCTAATATAGTTCCAAAATATTATGAAAACACGTTTAACAGTATATTTGATTAAGTTTAACAGTATATTTGATTAATTACATACAAAAACTTAAATTTAATTAAAATAAAAACGCCTAAGTAAGCTAAAGTATAAAACTTTGTAAAAGTTCGTTTTTACTGGATCTTCACCATATTTTTTTTGATTAAAAATAATAATTAACAATTAATAATAAGAACATTGTTATATTATGTTTTACTATCTATTGTTTCTTAATAATTATCGTTTGCTGTCTACCATAATGACAACACAAACTAAAGTAGATTATGATGAGTACCTTTTTTGATGGAAATATTTTCAAATTATTTTTTTATTTGATTTTTCTACGAATTTTATCGTTTAAAGTTAGAAGTTTATTATGAAACTACAATAATAATAATATTATATAATATTATGACTCATTATAAGACTGACTGTTCGCCAGTTCCTAAGTTTAAGACTGAGTATTAAGTAAGTCTGCTTTTCCTAGAATTTGATTACAACTTAAAGTATGAAAATGATGCCAAAAATGATGTTGTAGTTATAAGAATTAAATTGTTTTGAGTTACCTTTCTATTAGTAGTTGATTTTTAGAGAAGAAAATAAACAATTATGTTCGATTATGACACTTTATTTCATTTAAAACCTTATCATTATGCTATAGCTTATGTCATAAAACTCAATAAATTCTGGTGCAAAAAAGTCACAATTCAGGACACTTTTTTTTATTTTGTATTTTAATAGCATTTTTTTGGTAATTCAATATAAGATTTTTACGTAAAACTATAGCAAACAAAATAAACAATTAATTTTATAAAGATTTCTAACCTAATATAAATAGTAAACCAGAAATGTGGAAATAAATGCGAAAAAAAAATTAAAAGTCTTCTCCTGTAAAATTAAGAAATGAACTGTTATGACTTTGTTGCACCGAAGGTGCGTTTTGTTCTAACTTCTCACTGGATCAACATTTACCGTGAAAGGATGATTATATATATATATATATATATATATATATATAGACTCATCGACGATTCAAAAGCACTTGTAAAAAAGTTTATTTGAATAAAAAACATTTCTATTCTATTCTATATATATATATATAGGCTATTCAACATCACGATACAATCCTTTGAAGCCTTTATATATACGTGCAAGGTGTATATATATATATATATAAAACCTTCCTTAATATATTTGTATAGATAGTATTATTACAAATAGTAACATAATAATTAACAAAATACCTAATAATGTGACTGAATTTGAACTGAAATGATGTGGATTTCGAGATGTTTAACAAAGAAAATTCTTACCTCCAACATACATTAAATAAACTAAAAACTTCCACATTTTACACTTCACTCACAGTATCACCTGCACGCACGTCACCAACTGACTGACAGTTTTAAAAAATTAAAACCCGTTGGGTAATACGGCGTTCCCACGAGGCGACTTTTGTTGAATGTCACCATAGCCGTCTCTATCACCTGTAATACAAGAGATAATACGTCTCTAAACGAGAGAGATTTGCTATCTCTTTCTTTTTATACCTGTACTGTACTTTTTATACCTCAACCCAACCTCTCTGTAACTGTAAACGACTGTACTTTGTGCGTGCGGTCGAGTTGTGCATGAAAAAAAATAATAAAAATGAATTATCCCAACTCGACCATTTGGACGAGTTTATTGCGGTCGAGATGTGCAACGACCCGCGTCACCATAGAAAAAATATGTCGATATAATAGGCAGATAATATGTCGGGTCTTGTGACGTCACCACGCTCCTGCTTCCCTTGATGGATTAAATATAAAATATTTCTTTCTAAAATGTTTATAGTTTTTAATGCGCTTGATTATTTTTTTGGATATTTTGATACTTGATACAAAAAAAATAATTGTAATCATATCAATAAAAAAAATGGATGGAGAAATTTTGCACTGTGAGTAAAAGGGTAGTTTTTGAAAAAAATATAGTCTCTTGGTATATTGTTTGGATTTTCAAGTTGTAGGTACAAAACGGCTATAAAAGGACATTCCAGTGAAAAAAATTCACAGAGCAATTTTTCGCTGCAAGTAACATTGAAAAAACGTTTTTTTCAAAATTTGGTGGTTTCGACTAGGAGTATATTTTGGATATTTTATATTTTGTTTCTAGACTTTACATGAATGTTTCAGGTGAAGAAAGTTTTGACCGAGCATTTTGCCGAACTGAGATATTAAGCATAAAAGAGTTTAGGTAAAAATACCTAACTTCCGTTCTAATTTTTTTTTGGATATTTATAAAATACTTTTAACTACTGATACTTTATCATTCTGTAAAGTTTCGTCGCCTGAGGAATTGATGTTGGGGTCCACTAGCTTCATTGCCTAGACTATTGGGCCAGCGTGGTGGACTATGGCGTATAACCCTTCTCTGACGAGACCTGCGCTCAGTAGTGAGCCGTTGCTGATGATGATGATGATGATGTGTTAATCCTGGGTATGAGCTATCTCCATTCCTTTCAGCCAAATCGGTTCATTCGTTGTGCCGTGAAAGAGTAACAATCATCCATCCATCATCACAAACTTACGCATTTATAATATTAGTAGGATAGTATACAGTATACTATACTATACTATACTATACTATACTATACTATAGTATAGTATGATGTATATTCGTTTTTTCGTAGAAGTAAGGTTGAACAGACATCATTATAGTGTTGGCCGCATAAAAAAATAACGTCAGGCACCGGTAGCGAAGTAACGGAGTAACAGTGAAGGTGGTCGCAAAGTGCATTGTACAGTGCTACATTACATACCTACGAGTAACAGCGTACGGGGGCGTGACAAGAAAAAATGTAGCATTGCATTCAATGCGTGGTCATTATGGCCTTAAAAGAAGGCTCACAGTCGCTCAGCGAGCGATGGAGAGAGCTATGCTTTGAGTATCCCTGAGAGATCAACCTGGCGATTGTCTAAAAGTTATTCCATTGATCGTATTCTATCACGTCAAAGTAAAGTAATCCTTGATTGCAATGAATTAAAGGCACAAATTCAGAACCGATTTTAATATGGAGCGTATCGTATACGTAAAAACGTATAAGAATACGAATGCGTACACGAAATTCAGCTCTAATTCAATGCTACTATGGTTTATTTTACTTTGACGCTAATTTCTTCAAATACGAATACGATCAACGGAATAACTTTAGACAATCGCACCCCAAATCAGAAATGAGAAGATCAGTAGGAGAACCGCAGTTACCGACATAGTTTATCGAGTTGCGAAGCTCAAATGGCAATTGGCAATCAACGGGCATATCGTTCGAAGAACTGATGGTCAGATTGGGGTACTAAGGTGATGGAGTGGCGACCTCGCACTGAAATGCGCAGTGTTAGTAGACCCCCCACTAGGTGGACCGACATCAGAGGAGACGCAAGGAGCCGATGGATAATGGATACAGGCTGCACAAGACCGGGGCATGTGGAAGTCTTGATAGATCTATGTACAGCTGTTGGCCTAAAGGAAATAAATAATTTTGAATTTTGTTTTTGGAGCGAAGATCCTTATCGGACGATACGGACTTGACAGGTGGGGGCTAGGCGAAAAAAAGTGTAAGAATTTTCCGTCACGAGTAGTGTGGGCGGATATCCATAGCGCGTATGCTGGCTGTGCTCAGTCACAGGTGCGCGCTTATTTATTACGAGATATTTCTAACATGTGGCGAGAGATGGCGTTGATTGTATTAATGTTTTGAAAAGGAACTTCGTTCTAAGCGAGTGTTCCACAACACACACATTTTTTTAGTTCTTGATATGCATGCAAGGTTATCCAAAAATATGAGGCATTATTATGGGAGGAAAAAATGGTTAACTGAACACGTGTCCAGAGATAACAGTCGATTAGAACAAAATTTAACCCACGATAATTTTGACGGGAAAAAACCTTATCTGTGTTTTAACGAGTCGACTTTTGTAGCGAAACCAGATGTGGTCAATGATTATTTGGTTATCGTACTCATAGATAGGGTTTTCCAATTTCGAGAAAGAGGTCAATTACCGCCGATTCTAACTGGTTTTGGGTAGCGTCGTAGAAAGCTTCAATATATCTATTCGACGACCTCCCTGGGTCAGTGGTGAGCGCTGTTGTCTTATAACTGGGAGGTCCTGGGTTCGATTCCCGGCGGGGTCAATTTGGGAATATATAATTTCTGAATTGTCTCTGGTCTGGTCTGGTGGGAGGCTTTGGCCGTGGCTAGTTACCACCCTACCGTCAAAGACGTGCCGCCAAGCGATTTAGCGTTCCGGCACGATGGCGTGTAGAAACCAATTAGGGGTATGGGTTGAATGTTCACTGCCATACCCGTTCCAAGTTAGCCCGCTACCATCTTAGACTGCATCGTCACTTAGCATCAGGTGAGATCGCGATCGCAGTCAAGGACTAGCTTGTCATCGAATTAAAAAAAAAAATCTTCAGTGGCTGAAGCCCAAGGTTTTTATCAGCGTGTTTTACGAGTGATAACTGATAACATACGGTTTCGAGACATAATCGACTCCTACACCTATTAGCCATTATTTAATTTAATATAAAAAACTTCTTTAGTAAATTAAGTTAATAAATTCAATGTCAAACAAGAAACTAATTTGTAACTCATTTTGTATTGAAAAATTCTTTTGAACTACAAAAGCATTTATCTACTCCAGCATCGAAAAGTTCTAATTTCGAATTTGACAGCTGAATCGAAATGAACCCTCTTTCGGTTTTGCTTCTCATTTCGATGCAGCTCGTTGTATGGGAGCTGAATCGAAATGGTTATCTTCTTAAAATAGGATACCTAAAGCTAAGGCTCTGAGTTCTGACACTTTTGTACCGTTCATATGACAGAGGCGCCACAGGCGGCTGGTGGCGGCTTACTGAGTTACTTTTTGTTGACAGAGGCGCCACAGGCGGCTGGTGGCGGCTTACGGAGTTACTTTTTGTTACTTTATTGAGCCTACGGCGTATTTTGTTAATGATTTTATTTTTCTTGTCGTAGATAAAATCTTGTATGCAACTGAACGTAATTAGTCATTTTAATTCTCGTACAATCCTATTTTGATACTCGGCAAGCCTCGTATCAAAAAACAGCACTCGAATTAAAATGACTCTCATTACGATGCAGTTGCATAAATAGCTATTATTCATTAACCATTGATGCAGTCTCCTTTTAAATACTTTTAATGGTAAAGAAAAAATAATCACTTTTCATGACTCCGAACATTTTGAAAGACCGTACAAATACCTGGCCCAGGCTCCATATACCTACTAAATATATTTATTTATTAATTTATTAATATACATATATTTGAAACAACCCCTTTCAAATACGTATGAAACATCGTCTTTATGCAGCGCACCCGTCTCTAGGGAGACTCCTCTCAAACCAACCCATCGACATCTTAAATCTCCAACATTCACCAATTACAAACCATACTTAGGTAATATGTTATTTAAACATTTAGCTAAGCGAATGCATCTGAACCACTCAATGGCGTTCAACGTGACTGGTAACACGTGTTGATTGCACTATAGTACACACGTGGATGTAGCAGATATACATATATAGTACAGTATGTAGCGTGCTCGGCCTCAGTGATGGACTTTCACACTCTTTGTAAAACATGTTATATGTTACAATGGATGTTGAATTATTTGGTTCGATTGGATAAAACTATGCAACCGTTTTTATAACAAGTAATATTGTCATTTTGACAGATTGTCGATTTAAATGATCATGTAAAAAACCGGCCAAGTGCGTGTCGGGCATTGAAGTATTATGTACTACTACTACATTTAATTAAGGAGTTCCCTCAGGAATTAAAAAGCCTTAATCCACGCGGACGAAGTCGCGGACATCATTTAGTAGGTACATACGTATAGACTGGTAAAATCATAGCCTTCTTTCGATGATCATAGAGTCTTTGTCGTAGTTGAGTAAAAAAACCGGCCAAGTGCGTGTCGGGCCACGCGCAGTGTAGGGTTCCGTAGTTGAAAGTCTCAAATATTATTGCTGACCTAGGATTAGGGATTGCAATCCGGATTGTTCGAAATTCGAAAAATCCAGTTTTTTGGTACCTTTATAAATTCGAATTTTGATATTAAAATCCGGTTTTTTTGAATCTCAAAAAAAAAAAAAACAAAAAATGACAGATTATTTTGAAAAAAAGGGTAATTATCCAAAGTAATAACAAGAATAGTCGCTCTCGATGGGTTACCACTGAAAGTATTTTGTACTTACATCAACTGACCTCAGAAATTTAATAAAAATCGGCCAAGTGCGAGTCGGGCCTCGCTCTTTTAGGGTTCCGTTAAAAAAAATTAAATTAAAATATTTTCATGTACCCATGGAAATTAAATTAAATTTTTTTAATTTAATTTAATTTTTATTATTTGTTGTTATAGCGGCAATAGAAATACATAATATGTGAAAATTCCATCTGTCTATCTATTACGGTTTACGAGATACAGGCCGCTGACAGACGGACGGACGGACGGACAGCGTAGGCTTAGTAATAGGGTCCCGTTGGTACCCTTTGGGTACGGAACCCTAAAAGAATTATAAAGAAAACGTCTCAAAATCAACAAATTCAATTAAAACAATGGTGATGGACATTTATGATAAAGAAAAATCCGCTTCTATTGAAGAGGTAAAAGTTCTTACACTAGCGGCACGCTATGATGGCCGGTTTGACGTTTGTCCGCTCATGAAGTTCCGTATTAATTGATAACGACTTTGAAGGAAATAATTGTATTACTTTATTGACGATAGTGATGTGCAGAGATTCATAAATTTTATCGAATGTAGTTTTAGGTTTAGGACTCAAAATTTATTTATTAAATTGATTTCTAAAATGTATACAAGTGTAGAAAAATCAGTTTGCACCATTTAAGGGGTGAATGTACTTGTGAATATGAACAATTTTCACTATGTGGACAAACCTCTGAAATCGCAAAAAAATATCAGCTGTTTCATACAAAAGGTAAAATTTTTATTTTTATATGATATATACCACAACTCGGCATTTGGTTTTCTAAATTGAAAATTTTTAAAAATGGAATCTAATACGATCGTCACATAGGATCGCTGGCTAGCACAACTACTACCTCCGGCAAACTCGCGTCAATGCTCAATGCAAAACAAAGCAGTTTCGAATTGACGTTGCTTCGAAAAGTATAAACTGTCAGTGCAATGCGATTGTGATATAGTTTTGACCTGGCTTTGGATTTCAAATATTGATACTGCATTACTGTTGACCCTTGCTCGTTAATTTGGACTCTGTTCAAGCCCTTTGTTGTGGATTTCGTCGATATGACCGAACGTACGCAGAGAACTGTTCTAAATAGTCAGACACGTGAGTTCGTAATACGCCTTCGTAACTATTTCGATCGTGAAGCTCAAAATGGAGGGCCAATTTTACCTATAACGTCAGTGGTTGAACGCGTAGCTGATGCGCTTAATATTGGACAACGAACTGTTAGACGGATAACTAAAAAAAAATATGGCGAGACTGGCACAGAAGAAAATAAACTTCACACACCAAAAAAGAGAAAACGAGCAAAACCAGTCGTAGGCATCGATAGCTTTGATGCCGATGCTATCCGAAGACATGTTTACGGCTACTATTTACAGAAGGAGTATCCAACAAGAAAAAAGTTGGTGCATTCACTGAAGGAAGCTGGATTATTCTTCGGTGGGGAAAGTTCTTTAACGAAGATTTTGAAGACCATTGGATTTCGATACAAAAAATGTAACAAACGCAAAATATTGATGGAAAGATTTGATATAGCGATGGCAAGGTATACTTTTTTACGGCAAGTGAAAGAAATCAAAAATTGGCAAAATGTTGTGTTCTTGGATGAAACATGGCTTAATGCTAACCATACTGTAGGCCGTTCTTGGAACGATGACACAGCAGCATCTACTTCCAAAGTTCCTGTAGGAAAAGGATCGCGACTTATAATTTGTCACGCCGGAACCATCAACGGGTTTGTCGAAGGTTCTCTCATGGCTTTTGCGTCAAAAACCACTGGAGACTATTATGAAGACATGAATGGAGAAAAGTTTACTGAATGGTTTACCTCAATGTTGTGTAGCCTCCCTGAACCATCTATTATAATTATGGACAACGCCCCATACCACTCGATGCAAATTGACAAGCCACCTGCCCAATCCCAAAAGAAAGCTGATATCGTCGCATGGCTTCGTAAAAATGGCGTAGATGCAAACATGAATATGTTAAAAGCGGAATTAGTACGTCTTTTAAAAGAAAACAAACCAACCAAGATCCGATACGTCATTGACGAAATAGCATTAGAACATGGGCACAGAGTTATACGGTTACCGCCTTACCATTGTGAGTATAATGCGATTGAGTTGGTGTGGGCTCAAATTAAGGGATATGCTGCAAGACACAATACAGAACCCCCATTTACCACAAAAAAATGCTAAAATTATTAGAAGAAGCTTGTGAACATGTGACTAAAGGAGACTGGGAAAAGGTTGTGAATAGAACTGTTAAATTAATAAGGGAAGATTATGAAAGAGATGTGAAAATAGATAATATTATAGAAAACGAACATATAATTATTAATGTAGGTGATGATAGCAGTGACGACAGTGAAAATAGTAGTATGGACGAATCTGATTAATTATGGCCTTTTGTGGCACCTTTTTTGGTATCTTTTGTATTCATATGTTTCTTGTGTGCATATAAAGTATGTATATTCATTTTCATTCAAATATTCAGTTCGTTCAAATAAATTAAATAAACATATACATTTTTGTTTTATTAAACCTATTTAATCAGGTACAAAAACAAAACTTAATTGTTTTTTGTTCGAGAATAAATTGACATTCCACATCACTATTGTAATGTGTCAAACCGGCCATCATAGCGTGCCGCTAGTGTAAGTCTAAAAACGTCATGTTTTCAATAACGTTTGATGAGTGGACTTCAGTGAAATCCCATCGATATATGAATATAAACATTCATTACCGAAATGTTGATGATGGTGAAAATCATTCCAAAAATCTGGGATTAGTAAAGTAAGGATTTTAGGGTCTATGGGTACCTACGGAAACTTGCGTATGCCCCATAGAGATAAGATTGAATTCATTCGGAGTTTAAAGATATCATTGCATTGACAAGTGATGGCGCAGCTGTAAGGCAGGTGAAAGTTTGACGTATTCTATCGGTCCCTTATCACCAATTGTGCTTTGCACATGCTGTGCAACTAGCTGTGCTGGACGTTCCATATAAAAACACTCTACAAACACATGGGGAAGTGGAGAGCTGCTCAGACTCAGAGCCTGAAGAAGACATTGATGACGGATTTGTAATCGAACGTAGAAGAGTACGCGGACTATTAAATGATGGTTTTAAGAACTTGATAAAGAAAGTTCGGTTAGTGGTTAAGATATTTGAAAATTCACCAACGAAAAATGATCCAACGCTACAAAAATATATCCAAACTGAATTTGGCAAAGAGTTACAACTACTCCTAGACTGCAAACCCGATGGAATAGTTTAGCTACTATGATGGAACGTTTCTTAAAACTAATATCACACATGTCAGAAAGCCTTAATTGATGTTAAATCTGCAATAACATACTCAGACACACAGACAGATTTTTTTGTAATTATGAATATTGATAAAACATAAATTATATATTTTTTGCAGTTTTGTTTAAATATTTTTATTAAAAAAAACGCAAAATAATGAAATACAAAATTTTCTTTTTTAAAATACTAATAAATTAGCATAAAACTACTTATAAAATATATCATTATTTGAAATGGTTGAGATTGCAAAAAAAAATTGTACCGAAATTCGAAAAATCCGGACTATCCGGATTTGTAAATGATGACAATTTTAGAATCCGGATCCGGAAAAATCCGGATTTTGCAATCCCTACCTAGGATAGTGCTTTTACTTTATTTATGAATATTGAATACATTTTGAGTTCCATGGTTTAAATCTATACATATAATAAAACAGAAACGAAACCAATTCTGTACATGAAATAGATTCAAAAAAGGGTTTTTGATTCTAATTGTGTTCAAGATACAGATATCAAAACAGAAGCTAAATTTTTTTTGTCTGTTTGTCTGTTTGTTTATCCTTCTTTCACGTAAAAACTACCGCACAGATTTCTACAAAATTTTATACTGTGGTAGCTTATTACTCGGGTCAACATCTAGGCTACTTTTTATCCCGGAAAATCAGAGTTCCCGAGGGACTTTAAAAACTAAATCCACGCGGACAAAGTCGCGGGCATCAGCTAGAACTATAATATACTACAAAACATGCAACTTACACTACGTGTAATGCCTAACTTAGAAAAAACAGATATAACTCCTTAACTAATGAACCCTACTTAGCCGTGATAGTTTTCCTTTAAAATTCGTTATATATTCTACTGCTGTGAATTTTTTCTTGAATTCTATATACAACCATTTAGCTGGCAGAGGGGGGGGGACACTTGACTGATAAAATTTAGCACTTTAAAATATCATATTTCACAAACAGATCCCTGAATTGAAAAATGGTGTTCCCACATCCACAATATTTTTGAAAGACCTATTCAACGACACCCCACACTATGGGATAGACGAGAAAAACAAAATTCATCGCCACTTTACATGTAGGGGAGGTACCCTAAAAAAAATTATTTTTCACAATTTTATTTCACCACTTTGTCGGCGTGATTGACATTTATACCCTTGTAAAATTACAGATTTCTAGTACCAATAGTCTCTGAGCTAAACCGCGGACGGACGGACAGACGGACGGACATGGCGGAACTTTAAGGGTTCCTTGTTTACTACGGAACCCTAAAAATCGTCCCCACCCACCAACAGATTTCAAACGTATATCAGTTAATAAATCAGGGTAGCCTGATGATTTTTTGTTATGACGACATCCGCCATGGTTTTCATGCAAATCGAGTTAGAATTATTTATTGAAGTGAAAACTTCTTTAGCGGCGTTGAGCACTTTTCTGTAATGGGTATAAAATCATAAACTCGCGTCAGGACACGTGACCCTGATCGAAAAAGCGTAAGACGGATGGAGAGTAGACAACTATTACCTTTGATTATTTCAGACGCTTCGTCATCGCTTGGTTGGTCTAGTGGCAAAGGGACCTGAGTGAGTTTCACTCAGTCCCTTCGCTGGTTCAGGGTTCGAATCCTACCTTCGGCTTACGTTTTTGTTTGTTTTTTTTATTTTTGTAAGAACTGTAAAAGTGTAACTTGAATTATTTTAATTATATTTATCAATTTAAAGAAAGAAAATTTCCGTAACCGGAGGTGGGTATGAACCCGTACTTATTTGGTAAGTAGGCGGCGCGGCGCCTGTATAATAGAGCCACGGCAGGTATGATAAGGATGTCGAAATTAATTACTGTATATGTACTGCCGAAGCTAGTACAATTGTCGTATATAAATACGGCAATTGAACTGACTGCGCCATCTATGATGATGACCACAAACTTCCATGATTAATATTTTACGACGTAAGACAGCTGTTTGTTACTACTACTCTTGAAGTTCTTTATATTTCACTTAGATGTCGTAAGTGTGCTATATTTATTATTTTATTATTATTTATTATTATTTATTATTATTATTATTTATTATTATAATTTATTATAATTTATTTATTATTATAATTATTTTTATATTTATATCTTTTTTAAATTTTATATTTATTTTTAATTATTAGCAAATCTAGTTTTCACTTCTATCGGCAGTCAATATGACTGCCAATTTTTTTTTTTATTCATTTTTCAGGGAAGTGTTTTGGATACCAGTTTAGTAAATTACAACTATAAAAAGCACATACAGGAGCATTAACCAACTTGAAAAAGCTATTGTAAGATGCAGATGCGTTTCTGAGACGCAGAGAAAAAACCGCGCCGCGCGCTGCCCGCGCTCCCTCTGACCGCCTCCGCCCTTGCGTCGCGTGTGCTTGCGCGCGCGTACTTCAGCGTGCGTACATTCTTTCGTATTTAAAAAAAACCCCCAATCATTTTTTGATTGAAAATGGTTATAAGTCTTTTCATGGGACGTTACAATAATATTGAAAATAGTGCCACGTCTGTGCCCATACAATTTTTTGAATTATTTATTTCATGATGAAAATAATGTTTTCGAGGGTGTGTTAGGGATATGAATCCGCACTGACACAGCGTGGTGGACTATGGCCAATCGAGTTTGACGTGAGTTACTCACAAATTAGTCGATACTCGGACTAATTTCTTAAACTGGACACTTTCAAGTAAAGATTTTTGTATAAACCTGTGAAGATGATACTGCCATTGGCGCAATTAGAATGCCATAAGCCTACTTTGTCGTATTAGTTTACAAATTGCGAAAAACCAAATAAAATTTGAATTTCGCGGGCAGAACCGTTAAGTTCGCCTTAAAGGGGTAACTAAGGCCGCGGCCGCACCGGTAAGGCGAATATCAACCATATTTGAGGGAACGTAACAACCCGCATCACACGACACCACCACAGAAATGTTTAAAGAGTGCGTGACATACTTATGCTACCCGGCATCGAATTAAAAACTAATATTCAAATACTCATTTTAAGACATCACTTATGTCACGCACTCTTTAAACATTTCTGTGGTGGTGACTCTAGTCAGACGATTCAAAAGCACTTGCAAAAGTTTATTATTATTAAAAATATTTCTATTCTATTCTATTGGTTTTAGTATCTACTATTGAAAATTACGCGCGACATAAACAAATTTTCGCACGTCGCTTAGCTGATACGGCCGGCTCAATTTGCTTATAGAAGTTTGTTTCAACGAAATCACCGCGGCATCGCGTCGCAGTCGCCTTACCAGTGCGGCCGCGGCCTAATACATACGGTTATGACCTAAACCCTTCCAGCTGTTATGTGTTCACCCTGATTAGTAAGATAAGTTAACAAAAAATTACAGTTTTAATTATGTACAGTTCGCATTTCCAAGTAGCGATGCCCTATTGGTCATTGCACGTATAGTATATTACTATATTCTCTTCCGTGGTACTACACTGGGGTGTTCACATAGTGTGAAGTAGTTAACCATTAATTAATTGTATTACGTATGAGGCATTAAACCGGTCTAGATTGTAACGGTACATATCGGACTATACTTACTTTTTTTTTTTAAAGAATATCAGCAAAGTTGAAGTTGACTTATATCCTCCTCTCCCCTCTAAATAAACGGAAAGCTAGTGTCAGGAGTGGGTACGACAATAGTGCAACGGGTGGGATTCGAACCTGCGACCTTTCAGTTTTCAGTCCGCACCTTTAACCGTTGGGCTATTGAGGCTTATATACCTATCATGCGGGTATTACATCTATAGAATAGAAATATTTTTTATTCAAATAAACTTTTACAAGTCCTTTTGAATAGTCGATGAATCTACCACTGGTTCGGAATGCCGTTCCTGCCGAGAAGAACCAGCAAGAAACTCGGCGGTTGCTCTTTTCAAAATAGTTTACAATAGGTACTATGCAATGTTTCCACAGTGAGGGAAAGTCCCAAAATTGCATCCCTACTTACAATTTAATACATGTTGAGACGGGCAGACAGAAAGTAGCACCATTCCTGCAGGTGGCACCCGTTCAAGAGCATTACGCATGACCCAGCCAGCCGTTCTTCTCTCAACCATATTTGAGGGAGGGAGGGAGGGAATAATTTATAATCGAAAATTTAACATGTAAGAATAACTTAATTTGTAAAATGGAGCGTGTATGGAGCTGCTGACTTGTGACATCACATTTCATTAGCGCTCTCTGTCTAACAGGAAACTTTAAAGCTCCGTATTTCTGAGATAAGTTAGTGAAAGAGAAAAACTTAGGAAAAGTTAAACAGACTTCAATATACCGAAATAAAGAATAAATGAAAAGGTAAAAAATTCCACAGCTTGAAAACTACTGCACCGATTTTATGAAACCTTTACTGTTCCCTAAGTTGAAGTAAATCTAAGCAAATAAAAAATGAATGATCACAATCCGATTAACAGTTTCGGAGAGATGCGTAGACAAACACACATACACTTATATTGTATATTTGTTTGGAAGCCCTAATAGATTATCATTTATGTTAATATTTTGCAATTCCAATAATATTACATACATACGTGTCGAATTGATAACTTCCTTTTTTTGAAGTCGGTTACAAATAGGTAAAGAACAGCGGAAAAATTAATAAAGCTATTGCATAGCATTTTTATCAAGTTATGCAATTATAATATTTATGCAATATTTAAAAAAACAAACAACAAGAAAAGCGCACTGTCACTACTTCGCGAGTGAGATTCGAACCTGCGACATCTACAGAAAGCGGCCGCTCGCCCACTGCGCCAAACAGAGCTAAATGTGAACCTATAAAATGTTGAACGCTTACTGAACGACGGTGTTAGGTTTTTTTCGTTACGGAATTTATTGATTCGGTCGCCGCGCTCAAACTGTTTGTCCTAGTTCAAAGCCCGCGATAAAAGCTATGCAATAGCTTAAAAAATCGGCCAAGTGCGAGTCGGGCCTCGCTCTTTTAGGGTTCCGTTAAAAAAATTAAATAAAAATATTTCCATGTACCCATGGAAATAATTTAATTTAATTTTTTTAATTTAATTTAATTTTTATTATTTGTTGTTATAGCGGCAATAGAAATACATAATATGTGAAAATTTCATCTGTCTATCTATTACGGTTTACGAGATACAGCCCGCTGACAGACGGACGGACGGACGGACGGACAGCGTAGGCTTAGTAATAGGGTCCCGTTGGTACCCTTTGGGTACGGAACCCTAAAAAGGTAAAAATATTATGCAACATTCAACATTACTCACCTCCAGTGCCAAGAACTTTGAGCAGATCGAAATGTGATATGTCCACTTTAGAAGCGCCGTTCAGATTCACTGCAACAACAAAAAATTAGTTGTTCAATATAAGATGATTCAGAAATCAGAACAGGTTTTAACTTAGTTATTACATACTCAAGGAAAAACAATTTTTTTTTTTTGCATCATACCTATTCGAAATACGAATATTGGCTTCAGAGGATAGCGGGAGCAAAATTTAATTTTAAGCCCATGGGACTTTTCATTTCTCTCTTCTGATTGGTCCGCGTTCGTGCTTTACTATGTGACGATATTCAAAAATGTTTGAGAAGCTGTTGTCTTCGATAAGTCACGTGATCAAATTGTCGATCGGATATACGCCCATACTGTATCCAACATAATAGCTATTTATGCAACTGCATCGTAATGAGGGTCATTTTAATTCGAGTGCTGTTTTTTGATACGAGGCTTGCCGAGTATCAAAATAGGATAGTACGAGAATTAAAATGACTAATTACGTTCAGTTGCATACAAGATTTTATCTACGACAAGGAAGTAAAATCATTAACAAAATACGCCGTAGGCTCAATAAAGTAACAAAAAGTAACTCCGTAAGCCGCCACCAGCTGCCTGTGGCGCCTCTGTCAACAAAAAGTAATTCCGTAAGACGCCACCAGCCGCCTGTGGCGCCTCTGTCATATGAACGGTACAAAAGTGCCAGAACTCAGAGCCTTAGCTTTAGGTATCCTATTTTAAGAAGATAACCATTTCGATTCAGCTCCCATACAACGAGCTGCATCGAAATGAAATGAAAACCGAAAGAGGGTTCATTTCGATTCAGCTGTCAAATTCGAAATTGGAACTTTTCGATGCTGTAGTAGATAAATATTATTAATGTTTAATTATTTAATCATAATTTATTTGTGTTTTAAACTTTCAATATACGTATAGGTAATGTAGTAGGTTGACACTCCTAGCTTTTTCTCATAGGTAATGATGAAAAATAGTGTGTGTCATTCGGGGCTAAAATATTTTGTTCTCGGGCGGAACAAAAAATTTCTTTGGCCCCATATAACACAATAGTTATTTGTGTTATATGGGGCCAAAGGAATTTTTTGTTCCCCGAGGGCGTTATTTTGAATTCAGAGCGAAGTGAAGGATTCTATAGTAGACTCCCGAGCGCAGCTAGGGATTCTAAAGTAGAATCCTGAGCGTAGCGAGGAATTATATATACGCCGCCCGAGAACAAAAAATTTTGGCCCCGAATGACACACTATTTTTCATCATTACCTATGAGAAAAAGCTAGGAGTATCAATCTACTATGTATAGAGTATAGACATTACCAATACGTATATTGAAAGTTTAAATAAAACACAAATAATTATGAAATAATTAAACATTAATATTTATGTTGGAAGTATGGGCGTATATGTCTAATCGACAAATTTGATCACGTGACTTATCGTAGACAACAGCTTCTCAAACATTTTTGAATTTCGACACATTTTTGAATTCTCTCTTCTGATTGGTCCGCGTTAGTGCTTTAGTATCGCGGACCAATCAGAAGAGATAAATGAAAAGTCCCATGGGGTTAAAATGAAATTTTGCTCCCGCTGTCCTCTGAAGCCAATATTCGTTTTTCGAATAGGTATGATGAAAATAACTATTTCATCGTACCTATTCAAAAACTAATATTGGCTGCAGAGCATAGCGGGGGCAAAATTTAATTTTTAGTACCATGGGAGTTACATTTCTCTCTTCTGATTGGTCCGCGTTCGTGCTTTAGTGTGTGTTTATTACTATGCGTTCGTTGCAGAAACCTATTGATCGCTCATTCCGTTCGAAATTCAAAAATGTTTGAGAAGCTGTTGTCTTCGATAAGTCACGTGATCAATTGGATGTACGCCCATGGATACATAAAAATAAAATTGGGTAAAGAATTGTATTTAGGGGGTACCTACGTAAAGAGACCACGTACTTAGGGGATGATTTAGGTATACTTGGTGAAAACTGCTATTAAGAACTAAACTGAAAATTAAGTTGGTAAATCTATTCAGGTTGATTTGAAACAGAGTATAAATTAAGT
Organism: Oeneis ivallda; assembly: GCA_029955525.1. Classification (NCBI taxonomy): domain Eukaryota; kingdom Metazoa; phylum Arthropoda; class Insecta; order Lepidoptera; family Nymphalidae; genus Oeneis; species Oeneis ivallda. The sequence continues at coordinate 4,168,096 of JARPMR010000029.1, forward strand.
AATTATGCAGTATTGTTGTAACTACACTTTAAGGACAAGTGTTTAAACAAGACAAACCTTGAATGTTAACGAATCGCGTTTGAATGTCAAGTCACAAGTGAAATATTATAGTCCAGGAGCCGGTACCACTGAAAGAGTTGCTTAAAAAGCCGAAAAAAAAACAAATACACGAGATGATGGAGTTTGATTGGAATTTGATCACCTAACACACTTCAAGTACCTAAGTATGCAAGATCCTTCCGGCCAAAAAAGTTGTTTGCGTACTGTATTCGATATTCTTCCAGAAAATCATTTTTTCTGAAAGTATATCCGAATACAGTGCGAAAATAATCAATATTCGTGATGACGGTAAAACAATTATGTATTTTTATGACAATACATATTTGTAAACATTTTCCGGCTTTTTAAATTAAGGTAAAAAATATATTGTTCGTATATAATTTTTAACTAGCTATCAATTATCATAAAAAAAATGATTACGCTATGACAGGGCTTTCAGCGTCACTGGCTCTAACGTTATTAGCAATTATCGTACAAGACGATTATCTGTGAATAATTTTGAAAGACTTGGTATTTCTGGCAAAAAAAAAATATGAAAACGACAACAAGGTCAAAAAAAGGTTATATACTTGATTAGGTAACTTGGTGATTAACGTTTTTAAAAATAACGTGGGAAGTGGGAACTCTTTCATTTTTTTGTGACCAATCAAAAGTATCGTAGATCACTCCTGGTGGCAATTATCAACCTGCCTGTCAAAGTCTCGCCAAAATCGGTTAAGGCGTTAAAAAGATTAGCCCAGAAACACAAATAGGCAGTAGTCAAGACAGGTTCGCATAAGTTTGGCATTTCTTGACCTTTCAGGTTGGGTAAGGTGAACAGATCCTATTATAGACTTTTTCATTTCCACGACTTATTTACAAATGCTTTACATTGTTGTAGGTATCTAGAACCAATCGAATGTCTGGGTTCAGTGAACCATTGACTTTGTGAATTGCAATACCTATTTGCCTTATGTTTTACATTGAAATGTTTTCTATCTAGAAATTATATTATTATGTTAAGGATGATTATACGAGTCTGCCCGCGAAATTCAAATTTAATTTGGTTTTTCTCAATTTGTAAACTAATATGACAAACTAGGCTAATGGCATTCTAATTGCGCCAGTAGAATTATCATCTTCACAGATTTACATAAAAATCTTTACTTGAAAGTGACCAGTTTAAGAAATTAATCAAAATACTGAGTTGGACGTGAGTTACTCACAAATTAGTCGATATTTTGACTTTCAAGTAAAGATTTTTATATAAACCTGTGAAGATGATACTGCCATTGTCGCAATTAGAATGCTATAAGCCTACTTTGTCGTATTAGTTTACAAATTGAGAAAAACCAAATTAAATTTGAATTTCGCGGGCAGAAATGTGTCTTCCACCTTAATGATGCTTATCGAAACGAGTAATCGAGGGGCGTGGCCTGTGAAGGATCCGAGATAAAATTGCGTTACCAAGCGACGTTGACCTAGGTCGGTGAATAGATGGGCTCTCCGAAAATATCGTCAAGAATCCTTTAGATTACTTCCATAAACAAATTACAAATCTTAGCTTCTAAATATAGAAAAGGAAAACGCGACTGACTGACTGGTCTATCAACGCATTCATTGAGGAGTTCCGTCCTCCATCACCGAAGATATTCATCAGATCTTCACTTAATTTAAATGGGACCAACCTGACGGTATGACCTTTCAAATAAAAAAAAAATATTGAAATAGGTTCAGATTTGACGGAGTTATGGAGTAACATCGACAAAAAAAATACGCGTCGAATTGAAAACCTCTTCCTTTCTTAGGGTTCCGTAGTAAACAAGGAACCCTTATAGTTTCGCCATGTCCGTCCGTCTGTCTGTCTGTCTGTCTGTCCGCGGTTTAGCTCAGAGACTATTGGTACTAGAAATCTGTAATTTGACAAGGGTATAAATATCAATCACGCCGACAAAGTCGTGAAATAAAATTGTGAAAAATATTTTTTTAGGGTACCTCCCCTATGTAAAGTGGGGATGAATTTTTTTTTCTCGTCTATCCCATAGTGTGGGGTGTCGTTGAATAGGTCTTTCAAAAATATTGTGGTTGTGGGAACACCATTTTTCAATTCAGGGATCCGTTTGTGAAATATGATATTTTAAAGTGCTAAATTTTATTAGAGTCAAGTGTCCCCCCCCCCCTCTGCCAGCTAAATGGTTGTATATAGGATACAACAAAAAATTCACAGCAGTAGTATATATAATGAATTTTAAAGGAAAACTATCACGGCTAAGTAGGGTTCATTAGTTAAAGAGTTATATCTGTTTTTTCTAAGTTAGGTATTACACGTAGTGTAAGTTGCATATTTTGTAGTATATTATAGTATTTAAACCATGGAACTCATAATTTATTCAATATTCATAAATAAAACAAAAGCACTATCCTAGGTCAGCAATAATATTTGAGACTTTCAACTACGGAACCCTACACTGCGCGTGGCCCGACACGCACTTGGCCGGTTTTTTTGAAGTAAAGTTTTAAAGCGATATCTTCCAGACAACCTTAAGGATTAGAATTTCCAGTTAAAATGCCAGGTCACATAAACCGTATTGGTAGTTAGTTTTCAGAGGTGAAAGTAACTTTCACAAAGAATAATAATTTCGGTTTCGGTTAATGTTTATTGTGTTGTAATAGCGATATTGATCATGGTGACTACACGATTTCTACTAAGTTTAAGTGCATGGAACATTCAATTACGTGTACTTTAAATGTAAATTATTCCATCGTCGCTAGATCAGGGGCATGATTCTCTAAAAATGATTGCCACAGTGTGACGATTGCAATTGCCTGGTACCAATACCTGGGTACCTGGTACCTGGGTACCAATTGTCTAATAGTTATTCCATTGATCGTATTCGTATTCCATGACATTAGCGTCAAAGTAATAATCCTTGATTGTATTAATTTAAAGTCACAAATTCAGTACACCCGATTTTAATATATAGCGTTATGGAGCGTATCTTACGTACGTATAAGAATGCATACACTAAACTGAGCTCTGATTCCATGCTGTTATGGTTTATTTTACTTTGACGCTAATGTCATCGAATACGACTACGATCAATGGAATAACTTTAGACAATCGCACCTCTTATTGGCCGATACTCAATCGCTATTTATTGGCTATAATGTAATATAAAAAAATATTTTAAAAAAACCGACTTCAAAGCCGGCGCCATCCACTACAAAGTATATAATTTATTGTTGATATTTTAAAAACTGCACGACCGATTTCGATAAAAGAAGAATGGCGAATTTGGACCCAGAACTTTTAAAAACCGTTCAGATTCAGAAATCATTTCATTTTAATTAGTATTTTTCAAAGTATGTTTCTGTGTAAACCCCATATTTTTACAAGTTGGGGATCAAAAATATAATTATTCACAATTACACAATATAATAGGGTATTTGACTACTTTTAGAAAATCATCTTAAATTGTTAATAATGCTATGCTGAAGCTAACAAAACGTATATTTCGGCATAATTTTCAGTATATTTCATAAAAATCGAGAAATAAATTCAAAAAAAAAAATTGCCGCCGAAACGTTCATTTTGCTCTCATGACGTCACAGTTCACATTTCAAACAATGACAATTCCACAGCCCATAGGTGGTGTGGACTGTGACGTCATTCGAGATCACGGAACGTTTTCGATCACATGACCATGGCCGGAATTATAGCAATTTTATTTAATGTTTTCTAATTAAATAAAACTTTATTTTTTAGTTTTGTCGTATGGAATAATGTTTTTAGATAATAATCTTTTAGGATGACACCAAATGAAACGATATTTTTAATATAGTCAAATACCCTATTAACAGTTCTAATGGCAATACTTAACATTTTACGGAATAAAGAGTAAAAACTTGTCAAATTATTTATGTCAATGTCAATTGTCAACTCCCTATAAATAGGAAGACTATAGTCGCAATTCCTAGTTCCATGGTCAACTCACTTAAATGTCCATGGAACTAGGAAGATGAGTTGTAATTCCTCATCATCATCATCATTAACAACGCATTAACGGCTCACTACTGAGCGCAGGTCTCCTCACAGAGAAGGGTTATAGGCCATAGTCCACCACGTTGGCCCAATGCGAATTGGCGGACTTCACACACCTTCGAGAAAATTATGAAGAACTCTCAGGTGTGCAGGTTTCCTCACGATGTTTTCCTTCACCGTTGAAGCAAGTGATATTTAATTGCTTAAGCGCACTTGACTCCGAAAAGTCAGAGGTTCGTACCCGGGATCGAACCTGCGACCCACCGAATAGGAGACCACAGTCCTAACCACTAGGCTATCACTGCTTCTAATTCCTAGTTCCATGCAAATGTTATTCGTGGTCATAGAAATAGGAAGGTCGTAATTCCTAGCTGCATGTTCATTGTCCGTGGTCATTTCATTTGTCAATTGTTTGTAATGCATTTGGCATTTGCGCGTTTATTTTATTTTTTCGTTCGTTTTGTGTTTGTTATGCATTGTAGTGTATTAATACTAACGATTTGGCGTGATTTTGGACAAGACACACCATTTCTTTCTGAACTTAAAGTAATTACAAGCAAATTGGTTCCAAAGCAAAGTTACATACATATCGCTCGATAAGATGACATCAGACGAAAGTGATGGAAGTAATGGATCTCTAATAATCTTTTTCTAAAAAATAGAACAGCATGACAACCACCATCACTTAGTCGTTTTACTAGTTCCATGCTAATACCATTTTGTACTAGTCGAATTACCATGGAACTAGGAATTGCGACGAATTACACATTTTAGGTAAGGTTGGTAGGAAGCGTGTTCTCATTATGTATATTCAGGCAATAATATTCTATGCCTATTAGATTATTCAAAGCACAGATTAATGATTGATTCAAAGCTATAGTGGTAATTTGCCTTAAATATATTAAATGGAAACATAACCTCATTTTTAACAATTTACTACTGAATATCTTTTTTTTCCCAACTTTATTTGATTGACTTTGATTAACTTTTTTGTTAGTCTGGTTTACTAGAACAAGTATCAGAAGTTTGATTCGTGAACGTGGGCCGCAAGTCTGGGTCAGAAACACTATGGCGGTCCGCCAAACTCCTTTAAATGGGACCACCCTTTGAAACAAAAAAGAATTTTCCAAATCGGTTCAACCGTCTTCCAGTAATCGGTAAACATACACAAAAAAAATTTGAAAAAAAAAGATTCTGACGAATTGAGAACCTCCTCCTTTTTGAAGTCTGTTAATAATGCATTGCTACAGTAAGAACGTGATAAATTCAAACAATCACTTGAGACTGTAGTCTTAGCAATGACTGATGCAGCTTAAAACAGAATCGACACACAGGAACGGTTGTGCAAAATATTGCTACAGTAAGAACGTGATAAATTCAAACAATCACTTGAGACTGTAGTCTTAGCAATGACTGATGCAGCTTAAAACAGAATCGACACACAGGAACGGTTGTGCAAAATATTGCTACAGTAAGAACGTGATAAATTCAAACAATCACTTGAGACTGTAGTCTTAGCAATGACTGATGCAGCTTAAAACAGAATCGACACACAGGAACGGTTGTGCAAAATATTGCTACAGTAAGAACGTGATAAATTCAAACAATCACTTGAGACTGTAGTCTTAGCAATGACTGATGCAGCTTAAAACAGAATTGACACACGGCGAAAACTTTTATCTTTCTATTCTCTATCAAAAACTAGGTAATATTATAGTAAAAATTTGTCTAAAATAAAAGTAATTTAATAGTCGAAGATAATAATTGACCACATTTTGTGAAAAGTATCTGAGATTTTAGCAATCATTGAAAAATATATTAGAATGTGCAAGAGAGAGGGATGCAAAATGTATGTAAATGAAGTCCTCTTAAAACTTATTATTATAATTTGTCCATTTTATTTATGGTTTTTTGACAATTAAGTCAAAAACTAAATTTGTTTATGTCATGTTGTCACTCACTCTCACATAGAGACAATAATATAATACTGTCTCTGATCTGACTGTGACGGACTGAGCTGTCAAAAAACTATTAATAAAATGGACAAAGTATAGGTAATTAAAAAGGTAATTACTAATTACACTAATTATTATTATAAATGGGATAATTGACATTTAATAAACCTACTGTACTAAAAAAACCCATTTCACCATTCACCAAGCAACCTTTAAATTACACTATAGGTAGATACTAAATTATGCCAGTATACATGTAATTTATAACTCAATTTACAAGCAGTTACATGGTACATCACATACCATAAGAAAATTAAGTAAAACTTAATAATGCTTCATTTACCTAATTGATGAGATTTTTTTATCTTTAAAGTAACATTTATACAATGTATATTATATTATTATGTATTTATTTATTGCTATCAATTTTTTAATTTTTTTTTTTATTTATGATTTCTTTATTCTATGTTCCCTAGGCGAAAAAAAGTCTCTGAATCTTTTGTTAGTAAAGTTATGAAAGTCAGTTTTATTTTATGCCATAAAATAAATTTTGTAAAATGTGAAAAAATAAAATTGAGTTTCATAACTTTACTAACAAAAGATTCAGAGACCTTTTTAGAGTTGTCTCAATTTAGATCTAGGTGTGTGATATGGTAGTATGTAAATGGGACTGCATCAGTATCATAAATTGCTGAGTGACTTTTGGAAAACTAATAATTAACTTAAATTTAACATTAAATGTTTAAGTTTAAACTACAGTTAGGTACCTAGTTAGTGATAGTAAACCATAACACTGATAAGTGTTATCATGGTTTACGTCAAGGACTCGATAGTAAGACATTATTTGCCACCAGTATAAAAGGCATAAGCAGCGATAGCCTAGTGGTTAGGACTGTGGTCTCCTATTCGGGGGGTCGCAGGTTCGATCCCGGGTACGCACCACTGACTTTTCGGAGTCAAGTGTGTTTAAACAATTAAATATCACTTGCTTCAACAGAGAAGGAAAACATCGTGAGGAAACTTGCACACTTGAGAGTTCTTCATAATGTTCTTGAATGTGTGTGAAGTCCGCCAATTCGCATTGGGCCAGCGTGGTGGACTATGGCCTATAACCCTTCTCTGAGAGGAGACCTGCGCTCAGTAGTGAGCCGTTGATGGGTTGCTAATGATGATGATGACGATAAAAGGCATGGCCACTGGCCAGGCCAGTTACCTACTTCACTGGACTATTTATACAACTATAGTTATTATATTCCTCATTAAGTAAGGTTGTGGCCCCTATTTATCAAATAATGGTAGGGGTTTTCTAGGATTAGTAGATAGATAGATAAATTCTTTATCGCTACACACTCAAATGTGACAGGGTCATCTTTCCGCATACGAATTGTATTGTGGCCAGTATCAATAATAAGTAATAATTTTTGAAAGTTGAATATTAACATCTAAAAGTAATAAAAGGTATAGTCTGTTCAATATTGTCAGTTTACTTAAAGCCCAATTTAGACGGCGCGCGCCTCGTTCATCATTCATTTTTGCCAACATTTTTTGCAAAATGCACAGTAAAGCCCTTTTTTTCAAAAAATTCAAAATTATTTTTTTCACGTAGGCCAACCTATGGCTAACAAGTCATGACTTGTTATAAGAGCTTTCCGGTAAGGTATATATATATATTAATAATAATTGAAGGTACAATAGTGTATATTATGAATAGAATTATGTATGTATGTATAAAGGTAATAAATAGTTATATGTAAGCTGTGAATTGTTATTTAATCCAAGTTTTCGTGACTGATCGGCGACCGGGACAAAAATTTATACTAACATCGAATATAACTTAAGGGCGATAACCTAGGGGCGATTTCACCAACGTAAGACAAAGTCCTATCCGAGTGTAAACTTGATTGTCTTGCAGATTCCAATACAAAACTGTTGTAGTACCCAATCTATTCCTCGATCAACATTAACTCGACGTTGGTGAAATCAACACTTAATCGCTAAGCTTAATCTAAACAGTCTTTATCCGTTAAGTTCATAGATTTTTTGTTCTTAGTGGTAGGTAAAATGAGAAATATTAGTCCACCGAATCCATCCAAAGCAGGCTATCTTGAATGTACACTATTTGGAAGTTAAACTTCCGTATAATATCATAATAATATGTAATGGGTCTTCAATCCATGCATTGTTTACATCGACGATCCCTTAAGGCGGTAGATATAAAATTTCTCAATTGTTTGCCAGTCCAAGTCAGCAAGCAGTATTTTAACAATGTATTTTAAAAGTTCTTCACCATTTATTTTAGATTAGTATATTTTATTGAAGAAATCACTTTTAGTTTGAATAAGAAATTGCAATTTAAAATTGATCCGATTTAGAATCACTTCCGAAAGGTACCGACACTTTAACTATCACTTGAACTTATTTTGTCGTAACTGCATAGTTTCAATAGTTTTAGTTTGTATTCAGAATATTTACATAAACAATACGTTTAATTTAATTCGTCAATCACTTATTTTGTATTTTAGAGGATGAATTTAACTTGTTTTGAATGTGATATCGCGGAGTGACAATTTTGCGACGCGTTCGCGATGGTAGTTTGGTTGGAACTAGCCAAGCTGATTTAACCTATATGCAACTTTGTTAGAATAAAATATAAGCCCTAAGGGCCTAAGGGCTTTGCTCTAAGGGCGAATTTAGACGGTTCATTTTTGATGACTCATTGATGAAGCCTCGAAAATGAAAGAAAAATCTCCAAAAATTCCATCCGTTCGTCCGTCTTTAGGGAGAATTAAGACAGTTCATTTTCGCAAAAGCCTTTTAAGCCTCAATAGCCCAACGGTTAAAGGTGCTGACTGAAAACTGAAAGGTCGCAGGTTCGAATCCCACCTGTTGCACTATTGTCGTGCCCGCTTATTTGGAGGGGAGAGGAGAATATTAGTCAAGTTCAACTTGGTTGATATTCTTTAAAAAAAAAAACGCAAAAATGAATGATGAATGAGGCACCATCTAAATTGGGCTTTACATGAGTTACTTTTTGAGTTTATTCCACCTTTCCACATTAATGTATTGGATGCATAGTTTATTTTTAATTAAATCAGATTTATTTAAAAACTGTAAATTATAAAACTGTTCAATTCATCGATGACTCTTTCACAGTGTTGCTACAATCTCTTTTTCAATTTTCCCATGTCAACTGACTTATTGAACAGACTCTCAGGGTGAGATCTATAGATCGATCGATCTAGACTCTGGAGATCACTCTCACTCAGCTGAGACTCAATACTGTGTTAAAACGAGACAGATTTATGTCAGGATATATTTGTGTCTCATTTTAACTCTATCTTGAGTGTTGAGCAGAGCCAGAGTACGATCTATAGATCTCAGCCTAAGTTACATTTGAAATGGGATGTTGAAACTTTCAACATTAATTTGTAACAAGGTCGTGAACCCCTTGACAATTATCATTTCATTGATAACAGATAAGATACAACCTCTAGGCTCTAATTTATCTGCTGTTGTTATCACTAAGGCATTATAACAAAGGACAAGGTAATGTTACTAGTGGGCTTTGATTTATTTCAATTCCATTCCCAAGCAATGGCTGGGCATAGATTGTTTCGCCAGTGTCACGTTGATGGAGAAGGCACAAAGGAGATTGAGCTGTATAGAATCCCCTTATCATTTAGAGAGATGAAAAATAGATGTTGGCCAAATCAGTCAAGCCGTTTCGGAGGAGTTTGGTAACAAACACCGCGACATGAGAATTTAATATAAATGAAAGTTAAAATTTTGTAATAAGTAAATCTCTTGACTGAGATTATTTGTAGGGTTGTGAGAGGGTGACAGCAATGTTATTCTCTAAAATATAAATTACAGAACATGTTCGTTAAGTAGCAGTTGGTACATATTCCTCAAAAGATTTTGAGGAATCAGATCAGCGAAAAAAAAGAAACCTCTTATAAAATTGAATCTAATTTACTAGTGGTTCGCCCCGAACTGAGACCTCGCGGTATCACATAATTCCCATAAGGTAGTTTTAACTATATTATATTGTAATTAATATAAAAGAAAGTGGTGTTAGTTACACTATTTATAACTCAAGAACGGCTGAACCGATTTGGCTGAAAATTGATGGGGAGGTAGCTTATAACCAGGAGACGGACATAGGATTTTTAATATTATAAATGCGAAAGTGTGTTTGTATGTTGGTTTGTTTTTCAATCAAGTAGCAAAAAAGCTACGGATCGACGTGATTTTTTGCATGGGTATAGTTGAGAACCTGGAGGGTGACAAAGGCTAAATTTATCCGGGAAAATCAAAGAGTTCCCGCAGGATTTTAAAAATGAAATACACGCGGACGAAGTCGCGGGCATCAGCTAGTTGTAATTAAAACGCGCCGAATCAGCTTTCCCATTATCAGCATTAGCTTTCCCAAGCGGTGGTAGATTCTTGACTTGTCATAAGAGCCACAAGTTGACCTACATGAAATAAATGATTTTGAATTTGAATTTCATACTATCTTAAGATCCGTTTGCTAATCTCCTATGTACCTCTATCAAAATACTTGACATTGGCAAAGTGAATTCCTCTGACTTGGCACTGAGAAAAGCCATCAACCAAGAAAAGAAGAAGAGAAATACTGACCTTTGCTTTTTTTCCTAATTTTACTAGCCTCCACCAAATTCCAATCCACAGAATCCCTAGCAGGAGGCGGCACTGTGGCGCCAATCAGTTCCACGGAGCTGCTCCTCTTGCTGGGGCCAGGGATGGGTTCCTCCACATTCTTGTTCACTGACACTGTATACTCCACAATTTCCACACTCTTGTCCACGTGGATGTTATGTCCGTTCACAGGGTGGTCGGTTTTCAACTTCTTCATGGGCACTTTCTTAAGTTTATGAGCACTATTTCTTGACTTCAGCTTGGTGGAGTGGGAGGAGTTCCTGGAACTCACCGGCGAGGGGCACCCGCACTCCATGCTGCCCTCCTGGTCGCTGCCTTCGTAATACCCTGACTCGTGTTCAGGCTTTTTGTCAGGCAGACTCATCTCTGCAGTCGCCATGGCTCAACCCCTCAAAATCATGTAGACATCGAGCGCAGCACTCTACCGCGTCGCACAACGGATTCAGACCACGATCGACCGATCAGGCAGTTGAAAAACCCTCAGCGAAAGTTACCACGACACGTAATATTCACGAACATAGTTGCTTTGCCACTTGTGCCAGCACAGTGAATCGTGCAAAGTTCAAGCGACTCACAACCGTAGAGGGCGCCCCTGTGACGTTAGCCGAGTAGCCGACCGATTTCAAAAACCACTATAACTGTACTGGGTATTGTGCAAACAGGCGACTCCTTGATTTTACCGCGTCGATTGTCACTCGCGACTACTTTCACTCTGTTGAAATTATTTGAAACGTCAAACGCCTTTTCCTATTTTGTATTTCACCAATAATCACAGCCTAATATCCGATTTGTCGCACAATGTCTTTCACAAAAATCCCAACGCTTCGTTTCGTATAAAAATTCACTACACTTTAGGTAAAGTCCATTTGACACTACACAGGTTCGTATTTATAACCTTTCACTATCAATTTAACGGTTAAGTTTGCTTACAAATTCTATTTCTATTAACTACCTATGTAGGTATATAAATTAGAAATGCTAGCGCGAATGACACTTCACTCAGCGCGATAAAGTAACTAAACTAAATTGAATTTGAGAAACGCAAAATAGAAACCGTGCGACGTGCGAGAGGCGCTGCCCCCACTACGATACAATTTACGAGGCCAGGCAGTACACATGAATTTTTCAGATAAAACTACGACTCACTAGTTAGGTATTTCAAAATACTTGTTTACTGAAACTTTGAAAGATACTTCTTTAGGATAAAGACTACACTTAGATAAAAATTGAAATATACTATAGATAGGATTTAGTTTACTTATAAAATAATTTTCCCATTTCATTTTTGCGTAATGATTTAATAATGTAAAGCTTTCATTTTTAATTTACCAAATTAATTATACTATCTTTTCCATGATATTTTGCGCTATATTTGATAAAAATGACGTACTACAGTTATCATCATAGTCGTCGGGACCAACACAACGAGTACATACTTGGTGATATGTTAACTCTAGAACCCTACATGGGGTACTGGAGGACCCCAAAGCGGTTTGTTTTCATTATTTCTGTTTGTATAAAACCGTTGAACGTATTTTAGTTTAGTGTTGAACGCTTTCGATTCATTAGTGCAGCGGCGACAGTCGCACTTTGTGGACGTGTCTACGAGCGACGTGGGGTATCCCAGTACCCCAGTGTAGGAAACCCGTAAGTATTTTTTTTGTAATGTATAATTTTTATATAAATATATTCATCGAGAGCAAATCAATAAGCTGTGATTAACTTGATGATGAATGATTTTCATGCTAACTAATAATATAATGAAAAGCCGAATTATTTTCAATCCATTTATTACAACGATGAAAAACTAAAATTATTGATTTAATGGCATTATTTATCATTAAAGACCGATTTCACCAACGTACAATAAGTCTTATCCGATCGTTTTTAGTACGAAAACTGTCATCACGCCCAATTTATTCCTTGGATAAACGTCACTCAACGTTGGTGAAATCGGCACTAATTCTACTCTACTATTGTAATGCCTACTCATTCAAACATTTATTTAGTTTTTTTACATATACTAACAAGTCAGCATTTCATGGACGTAAACAAAGCGAGACAAAGGTATCGCTTATCTATTAAATAGAAGGAGATAGACAATGCAAGAGCGTAACGTAAGTCCAAACTATTTTATATCTCTTTCTATATTCTTTGCGGTGTTTGAATTAAAAAAGGGATCGAGATTGTATTCAATTACCTCTACGATCTTCTTAGAAACTCAATTTATTGCCAAAGCCATAACCGCTTTATTAACGGATTGCTTTATAATATTAATATTAATATGGATGCAAAAATAAATTTAAAAAACATTATTTTATGTAACAGCATGCTAACCTTTTTTAATTTTGTAATACATACGTCAAATACCTATTTTTTAATGATTTACGATTTTGTATTGTCTAGGGATGTCCAAGGGATTTTCTAATAATTATCGACTAAACATTATACCTTTACTCTTAAAATCCATCGAGTTAGGTAGGTAGGTACCTACGAGCTAAACAGCTCTGTAAGTGAAAACTTAGGTAAGAACTTTTCGACGATGTTTCTATAATCATAAATATCAGTTTGCTTTTCACTTTTAAAAGTAAAATTAACCTATAATTTGGCACACTTAGATAAAAGTTAAATAAAATAAGGAAAGTAGATAAAATAGGTAGGTTTAGGTAAACCTATGTTTAAACTATAAATACATAGTTTAGGGGGCAAGTTGACAGGGTCTCCACTGAATTTTTAAAAACCTTACGCCATGCGGACGAAGTCTGGGCAAAAGTTAGTTAAGTATACGTTTTTCAGCTTCACAGTTGAAGATTTGGGAGCGGTATCTGGATTTCAATGATGAAGTATCTACTAGTGCTATATTTTTTAAATGTCTAGGAGGGGGCAGCTGCCCCTACCTACCCCCCCTGGCGACGCCCATGATTTTAAGCATTGTCTTACTCGATGAACGATACGCTCGATGAACTAGCGATCATTTTCATATTCAGTTTCATTTATTTTACCTGCTACCTAGTACCTACCTACATAGCATATTATTCCAAAGCGATGTCACCCAGTCGAGACATTTTGCAAGTTATTAATAAGTAAGTTAATACAATAATTATTGAATAAGTATAATAATTTTAACTTTAGTTTCAGATAACAATATTTCGAAATTAATACAATTTGATACCTAGGTTGGTAAGTACTTACTACTTATTGTTAAATTGAATATATACTTAATTATTCTTTAATTATAATTATTATCTTTTATACTTTCTAATGAGCATAGGTATAAACGAACTAAATTAGCCTATTTTTTAAAAGGGAATCTTTTAATGATCAAATAATTACGCTTATGTCTACTGAGGGCCGATTTCACCAACGTTAAATATCTACTTACCTGTCTTATCCGAGCATAAATTTGAAATTTTGACAGTATTTTCAATACAAAAACTGTCAGAACGCCCAGCTTGGTGAAATCGGCCGTAGGTAGATAAGTGATCTAGGTAGTTTCTTAAATCTACGTAACTATTTATTTCATTTCGGTAGGTACTATAATAGGATTTAGGTATATAAATTACATAGTATTTACAATATGTATATGAAAGTCGACCATCCATAAAAAACTAACAGATTTACGCTTTTAGTGTCGAGAGTTGGTTCACTCAACAACTTTCTCTCAAAAGCAAACTTGAGCCAGTTTTGCTTTTAAAAGGTAGATAGACCTTTAAAAAATCACATTCTTATCTACAAAAGGAGCATACCGTCCTAAAATTTCACAACTGTTGCCATAACAGTTTTACTTGGACGCTGATAGTGATGATTCATGCGGACAAAATATCATCTATTGCGCGATGGAATTGCAATAATTATTACTAGCTTTCGTCCGCGACTTGGTCCACGTGGACTTAGATTTTTAAAAATCCCGCGGGAACCCTCTGTTTTCCGGGATAAAAGGTAACCTGTGTCACTCTTAACTCAGCTATACTTACCCATACAAAAACTCACGTTGATCAGTTGATGCGTGATTAAAGGACAAACAAACACGCTTTCGAATATAGTAAAGTCTAGCCTAGCCTTCTATTTCGCTCCTTCAAAATTGTTTTTATGGGACGAAAAAAGTCGCTGTCTCCGAGGTGCAAGCTTCGTTTCTGAATCGAACCTCTAAGGTGTGGAACGCACTTCCAACATCTGTGTTTCCGGCCACGTATAACCTCAGTACCTTCAAGGCAAGAGTGAATAGGCATTTTCTAGGCAAGCGCGCTCCAACCTAGACCTCATCAGTGCTTTCCAGTATTGATTGATGTCAAGCATAAGCCTATCTCCAAATAAAAAAAAAAGCTACTCTGTAGCAAGCCGTTCTATCTCAATCCCATGATCGATACGCAATCAAATAAAGGGCGAATAAGACGAACCTTACCCCTCCTTCACCGCTCTATCACAGAACTGCGAGAAGACGCTGGTTTCCATATCTGGATGACATCTAAAATACTCGTAACGAAATGCTTCGTTTCTGATACGTACCTAACCCCAAAATTTTACACTCACCCTTCAAACTGTCTTCGATATTTCTTGCCACGTATAACTTAAGAACTTTAAGGGAGTACCTAGGCATACAAATTATTTGCTTCAGCTTAGATCAAAAGGTCTCCATCAGACATGATTACATAGCCTTAAATTATGAAGGCTAAAAACTTTGAATTAAATTGACACAACTAAA
The DNA here is from genome assembly GCA_029955525.1 of Oeneis ivallda. Lineage (NCBI taxonomy): Eukaryota > Metazoa > Arthropoda > Insecta > Lepidoptera > Nymphalidae > Oeneis > Oeneis ivallda. The sequence continues at coordinate 4,183,514 of JARPMR010000029.1, forward strand.
AATATTCACAATTCGTAGAATAAAAGTGGAGGGTTAGCAAGCTGAAATGGCAGGCAGGTATCATATCTGTCGCAGAACCAATGGCCGATGGAGCAGACGTATTCTGGACACCGCGTACCGGTAAGCGCAGTGTAGGACGACCTCCAGCTCGCTGGACTGATGACCTAAAAAAGGTGGCGGCAAGCGGGTGGATGAGGAAGGCGGAGGACCGTGTTTGGTGGCGTGCTTTCGGAAAGGCCTATGTCCAGCAGTGGACGCATACAGGCTGATGGATGATGATGATGGTGACGATGAACTAAAAATCCCATTAAAGAACTTTTGTTAGAATAGAAATGTTTTTATACAAATTAACTTTTTTACAAGTGCTTTTGAATCGTCGATGAGTCTACCACTGGTTCGGAATGCCCTGTTTAAAATCCCATAAAAGTTTGGAATATTCTTTGCGGAAAAGGACAGCTACCTAAACTTTACTTGCGTCAGTTCATAAAAAAGACACTCATTAAAACTATCGTAGATATTTCAAGTGTTGTAAAGGGCAAAATCACACAAACTTGTGTGCGATCAGGCAATAACTGTTGTCTGTTTATCATTGAAGACGCGGAAGTACAACCGACCTTCGTTTTTGAATTAAAAGTCACGTAGCAACCGAGCGTTTTAAAACACAGGCGAACAACAGATATGTTGTAATCAAGATAAAATTTTATTGTACTACGTGCTAAAAATTTATTTTCTAGAAAGTGCATTTTGTCACTACAACCAAGTTAATCCAAATGTTAGTAGAATTTTCAATACGAGAAGACAAATGAAGAATCTATCCTAATAACACTTACCTTCCCCGAAAATTCAAATGGGATTCAAAATGGCGACCAAATCCCGCTGTTTTGGTAGGCGCCATTTTTATTCAGAAAAAGTTAACTTTTTATTAATATTACGGGTTTTTACAGGATTATGGCAAAGCGAAAAATAGGGTTATGATTTTAGCAGTAGGTATATTTTGTCATTTCCTGTTTACACTTAATAAGTTAAGATTCATACGTTTAAAGTCAGAATTAAAGAAGCCCTTAAGTTAAAAGAGACGTCCCCAGACTCCAATATTCAGCCCATAGTTAGGTACTTTCTTATTGTAGAGCAACAGTTATCTACGCTAAAGTATTTGGCATTGATAATAATTATACGCAATAATTAACTTTATAAAATTAAAGGTAGGTACTTAGTGGATTCACGGCGGCCCGCAATGTAGGTCTAGCGTTATTCTGGTCAAGGTCTAGACCTCGTTCCGCAGAACTAGGTTTTAACGAAGGTACACATAATATAAATACTCTTCCTTTTTCAAGTGAGCAAAGTCATCGGCAGAAAGAGTGAAAAAATCCATGAAAGAATAGACCAGTTACAGTTTTTTGATGATAATGTATGATGAATGATGATATTGTATGACTCTTATGACATGTCTAATAGTTATTTGTGTTGAAAGTGGCCAAAGTGATATTTTGTTCCTCGAGGGTGTTATTTTGAATTCAGAGCGAAGCGAAGGATTCTAAAGTAGAATCCTGAGCGTAGCGAGAAATTCAATTTACGCCGCCCGAGAGCAAAATATTATGGCCCCTTGTGACACACACTGTTTTTCATAACTACCTATGATAAAAATCTATTAGAATTCATTTTTAATTATTATTTGCAATAACTTACTTACCAAAACACTAGATCTATGACTAGCGTGACGTTCGATCTCTTTGGTTAATAATAGTTATAAACACATACTACTTAGGTACTAAAACACGAACGCAGACCAATCAGAAGAGAGTGCTAAAACTCTCATAAGAACAAAATTGAATTTGTTCTCGCTATCCTCTTAACTCTAAAGCCAATTTTCTTGGTAAATAAAACTGGTTTTCTTGATAGGTGATTATTTAATTACCTAAACCAAATTGTGAGCTTACTAAATAGAATCTATGAAACGTTATAATGACCTACTATAGTGATAACATTGCAAGAAGCCAATCTCAGATTGAAATGCCAGGCATATATAATTTTAAATTAGTTTTCAAAGAATTTTTATAGCTATGGGTATTTAAAATTTATAGTATGCGCAACGATGATAATACTCGTAAATAAATAATTAACTGATAATATAGTTTAATTTTATTGTATGTAGGTTAAACATTTGCAGAGTTGCGCTCATTTACTTATAGTGCTGGTGAATGAGAGATATCAATATATTGGTGTTATATTATAATTAATACTCCTTATAAAATGTTAACAAATAGCTTGGCTTATCACCTCTAGAGCGTGCACTGAGATCGACGATCCTTTGGGGCAGATTCCCATTTAGAAACATTTTCCTAAGTACACGTAACTTTTTTCCTGTTTAAAAATTAAAATCAGCTCTATGACTTCTTAGTAGGTACTATACCATTACCTACCCACAGTAGGTGGGTAGGTAACATTTATCAATACAATATATTTTGTAGCAAGGAGGAAACAAAGTATGCTGCGATTGATAACACTATTTGTCTTAAATATTATTTAAAAAAAACTGTTTTTCGGTTTATTTTTGCGGACCACTTAAATAACACGTATAGTAGGGTAGACTGGGTACGGTTGTAACAATTTCCCTTTGAACACCCACAGCATTGCCAATATTGCTTTAAACAACGATTATAGTATTTGAGATGAAAGCCATGTTATTTTTCTTTAAATGAATATCAAAATCACATGCATAGGTGAAACAATTTAGCAGAAATGAGTAGTTTTGTTGAGTGTATGCGATTGTTACAATCGACCCCATACCAGGGGCGGTTGTAACAGTGATGGGGGACAGTTGTAACAAGCAGAAACTATACAGAATTGAAGTATTTAAACCAACTTTACTATTTAAAAACTCTAAAAAGTACTTTACCTAATATCGCCATATCTTAGGCACATGTATAACAGTTATTTAGGTAATTTTTAGAATAAAAATAAATTAACAAAAATAGATAATATTTCCCCTATACATTGGTACTCAATCAGTCTCACCAAACGAACATAATCTCTAATTATTATAAAAAACAAAATTAAATGGTCAATAAATCTAAGTTTAAACTGAAATCAATAATTAATTATTTTTCCCTATACTTAATCAGACTCTCTGCAGTTATTTCATAATGTAATATATTGTACTCCCATCTGTACAGGCTACGTGAGACCATTGTGTACAGCTCCCTTGACATTGGACCCAACGCTCTCCAGACCGATTTGTTGAATAGGTTTCCAGGCAAAGAAAGCAATAATATTCTTATTCTTCTTAAGAATCTGGTGGTGTATCAGATTTATTTTTCTTTCTTTAACCTTCACCTTTCCCTTTGCGTTGGTTTGTCTTGCCACTAGATTCAAATGCGTTTTTCTTCGTTTTCTTATTTTTCAATCTTTTCTGCCGCTCTGCATATTCTCTTCTAACAGCTTTCTTTTCAGGAGTGCCTATCTGTGTAAATTGCCGATTTTTTGGTTTTTGGTTCTAGGAGGAGCTTTGAGGAAAGGCCGTAATGCCTCAGGTGCGAACTCAAATGTTCTGCTTGTGGACGGAATAGGTTCTGATTGCTCCTGATACATCAGATTCATTTCATCATAGGCGTTCTTGTACAACAATATGTCGCTTTCACCTTTCGAAGTCTTTTTTACGCGTTTCCTATGCATCTGCTATGCAAAAATATAGTAAAACTAATGTTACAACCGTACCCATCAAAATCGTTACAACCGTACCCACTACCTATTTTGGCAATAAAAAGGACACAGGCATGAGGCCTAATTACGTATACAAAAACGAACCAGCTTATTATAATCTCTGAAATACAACAATTGCGTATGTTAATACTCAAATATGAAAATTATATTGGTAGTCACGCTATATCGTAAAGAAATTCATCAAAAATACTTACTTTTGGTTGACAAAACACAATGGGCTTACGTTCAAACGTTATAAGTGCGCAGAGTGCGACGCAACACTTGGAATCATGTTGGCACTTGAAATCCGCGTGCCTCTCCCCTTGTACCCTTTCCTGTGTTGTGTATAGTTTCGGAAATATTTGAGTTGTTTCAACCGTACCCCGTTACAACCGTACCCAGTCTACCCTAGTAGGTACTCATAAGTTAGGTAAATGAAAATGAAAGCTGCGCTGATTTTGATAAAAAACGTAATGATATTCGTACTTTAGTAGTACTTTCAGCGTCTCAGCCTGAACACGGGTGACGTCGAAATACTTAGAAGCTATTAAAAAATAAAGAGGTTTAATTTGAACCTGTGTACACTGTACATCATATTATACACAGTTGTTTATGCGGCGATATCACATGCTTGATGCTACAATACTTAAATGGTTATTCGTTCGTATGAGAGTTGACTTGTCCTATTTTCTACAAGCAAGTTGCGGCCGGGTCGCTAGAATAGTGATGTCTTCACGTGTTTACTTAAACTCTCACAGACGCAACAATTGAGACATTTGCGGCATCATACTCGTAGAGTAAAATATATTAGATAACTATATCTAAAAAGATATCTAAATATATAAATAGAATAACATCCGCGTTCAGGGTAAGGGCCATGCCTACGCCTATGTTTCTTACAGCTTCAAACACTGCCATTATCTTCTTCTTTATCAACCGATAGACGTCCACTGCTGGACAAAGGTCTCTTGCATGGACTCCCACAGGCTTCGGTCTTGCGCCGCCTGGATCCAGCGGCTCCCTGCGACTCGTTTGATGTCGTCGGTCCACATGGTGGGGAGTCTGCCAGCACTGCGCTTCCCGGTGCGGGGTCTGCGGTTCCGAGGGCGGGGGTGCGATTATCTAATGTCACTTAATTTCACAATGTACGGACAAAGATGATGCAATCTGTCTTAAAAAATGTGAAAAACATAATTCCCAAGGTTTTCCTGCCATAAATTACTTTGTTTACAACTGTGACATTACTTAAGGGGGTAGACAAAAATATCGGACATGCTGAAAGGGACAAAATACTGTAGCGTGTGTCTCGCCTACACTCCATTTTTAACCGACTTCAAAAAAGGAGGAGGTTCTCAATTCGTCGGAATCTTTTTTTAATTTTTTTTTATTTATTATCTCCGATTACTCGAAGACGCCTAAACCGATTTGGATTTTTTTTGGTCTGAATGGGTATATTTCCCAGGTGGTCCCATTTCAATTTTATCGAAATCAGTCGAGTTTGAAGTCGGTTTTTAAAAAATATTTCTTTATATTAAATTATGGCATAGCTTCACTTTTTCTGCCTCTTCTACGAGGGCTCTACCTTACTCTGTGTACGCCATTTTGTGTGCTTGTAGTTGGAGTATGCGTGTAATAGTTTAATGCGCTCTTAAATTAGTTATACCAGGATTGCCAGGTCTGCATGTAAGGCATGTTTACTCTATATTCAGTTCTACACGAATGCTGAACTCTTTCTCTCTAGGACAATCTTTGCCAAACCAGATGCCCTGTAGCTTTCGATAAGTAACCAACTAAAATTATCGGACGTTCGGAAAATCTTATTCGATACGGTTGTTGTGAATAGCGTTTGATAGAAGATGTCGAACGATATCTACGTTGGTTCGATTCGGTTTCGATTTCGACAACTTCTCTGTCGATACGAGAACTCTGAATTGAAAATTCATCTTATCGTGCGATAACAAACCGAATCGATCGATAATTATGTTATCGTAAGGTTCTGAATCGGGGTGCTGGTGCTAGAGTCTTGACTCCATCTTGATTACCATTAGATACTTACATTCTTACGTGTCTATACTAAGTTTTCAAATTTCACTTACCATATCCAATTTCGTGGCGAACGGTGTCAGCCTTGACGATGACTGGAGTCTCCTTGAAAACTCTCACGTCGCTTCCTTCGTTTACTTCTTCGACACGCGGTACATCAACGAAAAACTCTTCAAATTTGTTTTCGTTGAAGAAGTTAAAATCAATTGCGGCCCTCTTCATAGTAGGCGTCGCGCTGTTCGAGGTATCGACTTCAAACTGTAGCATTTTTGCCGGAGACATGACTTCCGCCACGGGGGATGGCTTAATGAAACCGTCGTCCATATTTTTGGTCAGTGACAACTTTAGTAGAGTATGCGTTTTGGAAGCACTTCCTTTTGATTCGTCTGAGCGCTTTGGAGTCTCTATATTGATAGGCGGTGATTTTGTTGGTGTCATGACACCAGTTTTATCCCCTTGTACAGGGGTATTGCAAGGAGTTTGCAGTTCAGTTACGATATTATTCGTTTCCTTACCTTTTGGAGTATCTATAAGGATATGCGATGATTTTGTTGAAGTCGTTATATTTTTCGGCAAAAGAGTTTTATCAGTCTCTAAAGGAGTATTGCAAAGAGTTTGTAGTTCAGTCACCATATTGTTAGTTTCTGTGCGTTTTGTTGTGTCATTATTTTTAGGCGGTGATATCAACCCTGTCGATGTCATTATATTACTTGTCGGCGTAAGAGTGTTTTCACTCTCTAAAGGAGTATTGCAAGGAGTTTGTGGCTCAGCTACCTTAAAGTTAGTTTCATTATCGATGGTTAGATCTCTTTCTTCTAACGCAACTTCTGTACGTTTAGAAGTATCAATATCTGTTGGCGCTAACATTAATTTTGCAAGTGTCGATATATTTGTCGACGTAAGAGTCATATCACCCTCTAAAGGGGTATTGCAAGGAGTTTGTGGCTCAGTTATCATATTGTTAGTCACATTATCGATAGATGGATCTCGTTCCCCTATTGTAACATTTTCTCCAATTTCCGATATATAGTCTAAGCTCATACGGAATGTGTCATCAGGTAAATCTATTTCGGCCATAAAAAGCTGATTAGAACTCGAAGTTGACACACTACGCGTTGCATCTTCATTGTCTTTTAAATTAATCTGTGGAGACTCCATTTTACAATTTATTTTTATCTTATTGCTAATAAGAGTATCAGTAATCATTAAACGTCTATGATACTCCAGTATCCACGTATCATTTTCATAAAACAAAATGTATCAATATTCAATACCTAATGTATGTGTTGACCTTGGAATTATCTAACTAATCGATAGCGCAAGAATTTCACATCACTGCTCGATTTGTGCACACATGCGCAAATTAGTGTCATTTGTATGTGTGTATCCGTGAGCTGTCAAACTTGTTTAGACTTTAGGCGGCTGGGTTTTCAATGCAGCGATTTAAAAGTAATAAAACAATAAAGTACAAACGTTGTTATTTCAGTCGAAAACATCCAATAGGAATCCCTTTTATGGAACGCAAAACGTTTCTTTGTAAAACATTATCGCGCCATAGGTATGGCTATAAATAGCTATACAATCGTCACTCGCACTGATTTTGCCCGCTCTTTTTGTTCATTCACAAACACGGTTAGTTACTCGTAAATATGCTTATTAACGTCAACTACACAAAAGATTACTCTCACTGTGGGTTTATTTTATGTGTAAATGTGGTTATTTAACGTTTTAAATGCGAGATGCGGCACCCTACGCGGTTCGGTTCACGAAACAACTATTTGACGTACTAATGTCAACAAACAGACGATATGCGTCGGGCAAGTAGGTTTCTCTTTTGCAGTATCACACCGAGAAAATAGGAAAATAACTTGATTTTTATTATAATTTAGGCTCTAAAATCCTTACAAACCTAAAGAATTGTATCTTATTTGTTTATGTGGAAAACATTTCATATTTATTTACTGCGCACAACAGGTTGTTTACCTAAACAAAAGATGAGAATGGCTTGCGCATTTATTAACAGTTTGAAACAGCACTTGTTGGGTAGACTGTACAAATACGTAGCTGTCAAACTCGTGTCGATATTATCAGAATGTACTTTATCTTGATGAGAATAAGTTTTAATTTCGCTCGATATTCAAATGACAAAAGTTCGAGTAGGGCAGCGCCACTTGCGCTGCAACTTGAATGCCAAGGTCAAATTGTTAGAGCAAAGGAAAGATTTTATAAGGTTAGCTTTTTTGTAAACGACGCTACAATAAAACAACAAAAGATATTGGATTCTAATTTCTAGTCCCGCCCTGGCTTTTACAGGGTTTCATGTTAAATAAATGAATGGTTTATTTGAACCCTTGCATAACTACTTGAATATGACTTGAGGAAAAAAAATTATTAAAGTTTAATGGCATAATATGTACTTACTTTAGTTTCTTTGTGAGTACAAGATTGCAAAGGCAAAGGTCAATATTTAAAAACTCAGCGTCTAAGTATTTCATCCCTTATGTTTTAACACTGTGTAAGTTGCAGGAGAGCAAAAATATTTGTTTCCCATAGGATGTTCAATAGACATATTATATATATTTTTATATAAGTATTCAGCTTAAATTATTATACCTGTATTGCAACAGATTTTTTTCAATACGAAAGATACAGTTTTTCTAGCTTTGAAATGACATTCAACCTATACCTTGCAAAGAAACATAAAAATAAAAATAAAACATTTATAGTAAATATTTATTTTGATTTAATATTACAATAAACGTACACAGTTAATTATGTTTTCTCTTTTTCCCGCCATAGCTATCGTCACCACCTTTACGTTTCCCGCCTTTTTTCCTATCCGCCATCTTGTTTTGGTTGTCTTTGAAGTTTCTCTTCTTAAACTTTTTGTTATTCCCTTTGTGGCCGAGTATTTTCTTGTTGTACCCTTTGATCCATCGATCCCTGTTGTCTTCCCAGGCTAATTGTTTTGTGCTCGCATTATCCGCGTTTGATACGGCTTGACTTGAGCCCTGTTTTTTGTTTGAAGCAGTTTCCTCTAGGAGCGTTGAGAATTCTTCCGCCGAAGCGAATAATGACCCCAGGTCGTCGCTACCTGTAAATAGAATATAATAGAATAGAATAGAAATGTTTTTTATTCAAATAAACTTTTTTACAAGTGCTTTTGAATCGTCGATGAGTCTACCACTGGTTCGGAATGCCCTTCCTGCCGAGAAGAACCAGCAAGAAACTCGGCAGTTGCACTTTTCAAAAAAAGTTTACAATATAATAGATACTATATGTATGCAGTGTTTCCACAATGAGAAGTTCTACAAAAGCATACCTAATTATAATTTAACACATGTTAAGACGGGCAGACAGAAAGCAGCCCCATTCCTGCCAGTGGCACCCGCACGAGTATGACGCATGACCCAGCCATTGCTTCGCTCAACCATATTGGAGGAAACGTAACACACGACACCACCACAGAAATGTTTATAGAGAGCGTGACATACTTATGCTACCCATGTCAAGGCATCGAATTATGCTTATAAATATTTATGCTTGTTTATTATTTAAGAGTAGCAGCCAAGTTGAACTTGACTAATATTCTCCTCCCTCTCTAAATGAGCGGATTAGCTTGCGTTAGTAGTGGGTACGACAGTAGCGCAACGGTTGGGGATCAAACCGTAGACATTTCAATTTTCAGTCCACAACTTTAACTGTAAGTCCGTTGAGATAAATTAATTATGTCATGCTTTAGCTCGCGACTTAATAGAATTACCAGTGGCTATGGGAAACAAATAGCATGATATGAAGCGGTGATAGCCTAGTGGTTAGGACTGTGGTCTCCTATTCGGGGGGGTCGCAAGTTCGATCCCGGGACCTCTGACTTTTCGGAGTCAAGTGCGATTAAGAAATTAAATATCACTTGCTTCAATGGTGAAGGAAAACATCGTGAGGAAACCTGCACATCTGAGTGTTCTTCATAATGTTCTCGAAGGTGTGTGAAGTCCGCCAATTCGCATTGGGCCAGCGTGGTGGACTATGGCATATAACCCTTCTCTGAGGGGAGACCTGCGCTCAGTAGTGAGCCGTTGATGGGTTGCTGATGATGATGATGATGATAGGGAACAATGGACACAATGGAACAGTTGCCAACTGTCAAACCCGCATTTCGTCGTACAAATGATGACCTCCCTAGCGCAGTGGTGAGCGCTGTTGTCTTATAACTGGGAGGTCCCGGGTTCGATTCCCGGCAGGGTCAATTTGGGAATTTATAATTTCTGAATTGTCTCTGGTCTGGTCTGGTGGGAGGCTTTGGCCGTGGCTAGTTACCACACTACCGTCAAAGACGTGCCGCCAAGCGATTTAGCGTTCCGGCACGATGGCGTGTAGAAACCAATTAGAGGTATGGGTTGAATGTTCACTGCCATACCCCTTCCAAGTTAGCTCGCTACCATCTTAGACTGCATCGTCACTTACCATCAGGTGAGATCGCAGTCAAGGACTAGCTTAGCTTGTTTAAAAAAACAAAATGATAGTTGACAGTTCTAATTAGCAACTGAGATGAAGAATAGTCCATCAGTGGTTAGGCCTTGAAAATGTATTATTTGTACCTTTAAGTTTGAATTTATTCTTCGGCGTTTTTTTACCGGGTACGTCAATGTGCTCTTCCTCATCGCTATCTTCTAGTAGTAATTCTGTAACAACGTAATATAATGCTGATGTTATGACTGGTAACGTAAGGTTAGGTTAGTAATAGATGTATTGATTTTTACTATTGATGATTATTATTTAAAGACTAGACGATGCCCGCGATTTCGGCCGCGTGGATTAAGGTTTTTTGATTCCCGCAGGAACTCTGTAATTTTCCGGGATAAAATGTAGCCTGTGTGCTAATCCTGGGTATGAGCTATCTCCATTCCGAATTTCAGCCAAATCGGTTCATTCGTTGTGGCGTTAAAGAGTAACAAACATCCAGCCATACATCCTTACAAACTTTCAGATTTATATTAATAGGATAAGACTCTGGCAGATGTTAAAGTTCAAATTCACCCACTTCCTTTCGCTAGTTCAATTATATTTGTAAAATAGCACACTATTGACAAATTAATGTACAATAACTAAGTTTTTCTTCTTCTTCTATTGCGCGGCTATGCAGGTTCGATGCCCTGTAGCACGTCGACCGTCGCCGGTCCATTGTGCTCGCCACTATTTATAGCTCCTCTCCAATACTTGTTGCCGCCAGAAACAGCACCATCTTCTTGGTTGGGATTAGTGTAGCCTCTTCAGGGTGTACGATGTGTTTCCCTAGAAGAATGCTTCGTTTATGCATTAAAGCGGGGCAGTAACAGATAATGTGCAGCGGCGTTTCCGCCGACTCCAGGCATAGTCTGCACATATCTGAGCCCTTGAGCTTGAGGTTGAACATGTGGCTGTTTAGTCCACAATGTCCCGTCAAAGCTCTACTCTATAACTAAGTTACTCTATAACTCCACAACGAATGAACCGATCTGGCTGAAATTTGGAATGGAGGTAGCTCATACCCGGGATTAGCACATAGGCTACATTTTATCCCGGAAAATTGAAGTTCCCGCGGGAATTAAAACCTTAATCCACGCGGACGAAGTCGCGGTCATCCTCTAGTATCACATAAATTACGTCACTTGCTGAATACAGGCGCAAGACCGAGACCCGTGGAAGTTCATGCAAGACCTTTGTCCAGCAGTGGACGTCTATCGGTTGATAAGGAAGCACTAACTTACCATCTTCATCACCAGATAAAGCCGGTTCGTCCTCATCTCCCGAAATGTCCAGTTCACCGTCACTGCCATCTGTTGACAGCAACATTTGTATAAATTACCTACTATTATTACATTGGCACTATTTCCTGAAAACCCCTTTTCAGGCCATTTCAGGCCTAGTTAAGTGTGTGAGACAGCCTATGAGTGTGATAGAGAGATGATAATAGTTGCAACTAGAGATTCAAAATTCTCACTCTATGTCCGTACGTCACATTGCGGATATTCATTCCATTTTCGATTTTTAGATAGTATTTCGACAGTTTTTGAAGTGAAAACTTCTTTAGGCGCGTCGAGCACTTTTTAGGGTGAGCAAAAACGGATTTCGCGTCATCGTCACCTTCACAATCGTCACCTGGAGATTTCAGTAAGCGTTCAACATTTTAGAAGTTCCCAAGCCGTGAACAGTGCAGCGGGCAAGCAGCCGCCTTCCTTTCCGTTTAATATATGATGCCACAGGTTCGAATCTCACTCACGAAATCGCGCTTTTCTTATTTGTTTTTAATTATTAGCAAATCTAGTTTTTTTATTTTATTTTTTCACTTCTATTGGCAGTCCCTATGACTGCCAATAATTTTTTTATGAAGACGAATAAATCGGCATCGATGGTTGAATAGTTCGATTAATCCATTCATTCGATTGTTTTTTGCAACTATCGCCCATCGCTATTACATAGACTTTGTTTACACTCACAGCTGCCTCAACCTTTTTATCACACATACATATATACACACACGCACACATGCATGCATGCATACGTACATACACACGCACACACGCATTCATGCACGCATATTTTATCGGTTTTTGCCTCTTGCCAATATCTCTTAAAATTAGTTTATAATAATAATTTAATATAAAAAATTATTTTTAAAAAATCGACTTTAAACTCCCGCGCCACTATACACAGTATATAATTTATTGTTGTTACTTTAAAAACAGCTGAACCGATTTCGATAAAATTTATATGGGACCACCTGGGGAGTATACCCTTTCAAACAAAAAAAGAATTTTCCAAATCGGTTCAGGCGTCTTATCGAGCGGCGGCGAGTAATCGGTGGACATACATAAAAAAAAAATTCCGACGAATTGATAACCTCCTCCTTTTTTGAAGTCGGTTAAAAACAACGCAAAACATGTCACATACACCAAAGGATATTCTCACCTGCAACACCCATAACATCATCATCATCACCTTCACCGAGGTCATCATCGCTGTGTTGATCGCCTTTGCTGGGCCGTTTCTGTTTCGTGGCTGCCACTTCGGCTAGATAGTCCAATTCCTCGTCGGACTCTGAAAAGAATTATTTCAGTGTCAGTAATCAGTATAATTTATTATATTTAATATATATTTTCTCGAAAATCTGAGTTTATAAATTGATCTTTTGTCTGCAATATTTAAAACTAGATGACGCCCGTGACTTTGTTCGCGTGGATTTAAAATCCCGCGGGAACTCTTTGATTTTCTGAGAAAAAAGTAGCTTATGTCACTCTCCAGGTCCACAACTATACCTATGCGAAAAATCTAGTAGCTCTATTGCAGCGTGATCGAAGGGAAACCAACAAACAAACATACATTCGCATTTATAAGTATGATTAAACTAGCGGCACGTTATGATGGCCGGTTTGACACATTACAATAGTGATGTGGGAATGTCAATTTATTCTCGAACAAAAAACAATTAAGTTTTGTTTTTGTACCTGATTAAATAGGTTTAATAAAACAAAAATGTATATGTTTATTTAATTTATTTGAACGAACTGAATATTTGAATGAAAATGAATATACATATACTTTATATGCACACAAGAAAAAAAAACAAACAAACAAACATGTCTTCAGATAGCATCGGCATCAAAGCTATCGATGCCTACGACTGGTTTTGCTCGTTTTCTCTTTTTTGGTGTGTGAAGTTTATTTTCTTCTGTGCCAGTCTCGCCATATTTTTTTTTAGTTATCCGTCTAACAGTTCGTTGTCCAATATTAAGCGCATCAGCTACGCGTTCAACCACTGACGTTATAGGTAAAATTGGCCCTCCATTTTGAGCTTCACGATCGAAATAGTTACGAAGGCGTATTACGAACTCACGTGTCTGACTATTTAGAACAGTTCTCTGCGTACGTTCGGTCATATCGACGAAATCCACAACAAAGGGCTTGAACAGAGTCCAAATTAACGAGCAAGGGTCAACGGTAATGCAGTATCAATATTTGAAATCCAAAGCCAGGTCAAAACTATATCACAATCGCATTGCACTGACAGTTTATACTTTTCGAAGCAACGTCAATTCGAAACTGCTTTGTTTTGCATTGAGCATTGACGCGAGTTTGCCGGAGGTAGTAGTTGTGCTAGCCAGCTATCCTATGTGACGATCGTATTAGATTCCATTTTTAAAAATGTTCAATTTAGAAAACCAAATGCCGAGTTGTGGTATATATCATATAAAAATAAAAATTTTACCTTTTGTATGAAACAGCTGATATTTTTTTGCGATTTCAGAGGTTTGTCCACATAGTGAAAATTGTTCATATTCACAAGTACATTCACCCCTTAAATGGTGCAAACTGATTTTTCTACACTTGTATACATTTTAGAAATCAATTTAATAAATAAATTTTGAGTCCTAAACCTAAAACTACATTCGATAAAATTTATGAATCTCTGCACATCACTATCGTCAATAAAGTAATACAATTATTTCCTTCAAAGTCGTTATCAATTAATACGGAACTTCATGAGCGGACAAACGTCAAACCGGCCATCATAGCGTGCCGCTAGTGTAGTAAGGATTTTTGATATTAGCAGCCCTGCCTGCTTATATTTGCTATATGTGTGATGTTGTAGGTATGCAAGAGACATGGTTTCACACCCAAGATATCTCCGCCTTTGTAATTAATTACCTTGCGCAGCCTTAGAGCCGGTAAAGGAGTCGAGGTACTGTTCAAAGTCTTCGCTGGTGACGGAATCATTGTCACTGTCTTCGTCGTCAGAGCCTTTGGTGTGCCGACGCTTTTGAAGGAAACTGCAGAAAACGTCAAAAATTTATTAAAAACTAGCTTTAGCCTGCCACTTCGTCCGCGTGGGGTTAGGATAGTTAACACTCGTGCATTTATAAATAATATTACTAACGAAGAGGTAGTAAGGTTTTTAAAAATGCCGTGGCGATTCCTTGATTTCTCTGAATAAAAATTAGCCTAAATGTAAAGGTTTATTTGTGTTTGCGTTGCGTTTTTGTTCGCTTGTTATTGGTTTGCCAGCTTTCCTTTCTTTCTCTCTTCAATTGAAAATAAACATGAATTTATAAATAATATTAGTAACGAAGAGGATAAGGTAAGGATATTAAGGATTATCTCGTTTTAGGTTTTTAAAAATGCCGTGGCGATTCCTTGATTTCTCTGAATAAAAATTAGCCTAAATGTAAAAGTTTGTTTGTGTGTGCGTTGCGTTTTTGTTCGCTTATGTTATTGGTTTGCCAGCCTTTTTTTCTTTCTCTCTTTAATTGAAAATAAATAATAATAATAATACGTACTCGTATAAAAATTTCTCGTCCACTGGAATTCTCTTTGCGTCTTCATTCAGATACGTAGATGAGTTTACTGATACGCTCTTGATTCCTAAAAACATTGATATGATGAAGTGACAATTGCTACCTGAATCACCTGATTGGCCGATACTCTCTCACAATTGGCTAAAATGCATTGTTGCAGTAAGAACGCCATACATTCATACAATGACCACAATTATTGAGACTGTAGCATGCATGAATGATTGATGCAACTGCCCGTCTTAACATGAATTGAATTGTAGAACTTTTCTTTTTTTTTTTTTTTTGAACTTCCCCTCATTGTGGAAATATTATATTTTATTCTAACAAAGATGCATAGGTTAAATCGGCTTGGCATCCAGCTGCCCACAAGATAGTATAAAAAACTTATTACAATGTAATAAGCATCATAATAATATGCAAAATGATTATTTTGAACAACTGGTGAGTTTCTTGCCGGCTCTTCTCAGCAGAATCCGCTTTCCGAACTGGTGGTAGAATCATGACTTGTCATAAGAGCCACAGGTCAGCCTACGTGAAATAAATAATTTTTGAATTTGATTTTGAACTCTTCCTCAAGAGACCAGAAGTATTCAGCCCACTATAATTACTTTCTTATTGTACGGTTGCATGCATATAGCTTTTCCGTAATCGTTACAGTCTAAATTGTGGTGATTGGCTCAATTTATGGCGCGCTTGCTGCAAGGATTTATTAGCCAGTAACGAGAGAGTGTAGCAATAACTTTTAGACAGACCCGCTGTTGATAGTTTATTACTCACTTTTTAGTTTGACTTAAGGACCTGTAAAGAGAAGCTTCTGAGTTTCTTAACGGCTCTTCTCAACATAATCTTTCCAAACCGGTGCCGGTGTTAGTCTTGACGTGTCATAAGAGCCATAAGTAAGCCTTAAGAAGAAGTTCTCCCTAATGTTCTCAAAGGTGTGTGAAGGCTATAACCCTGCTCTTAGTCTTAGGCTGACATCTATAGATCGTACTCTGCCTCTGCTCAAGATTCAAGATAGGATATATAACCCTTCTCTGAGAGGAGACCCGCGCTCAGTAGTAAGCCGTTGACGGTTTGCTGATGATGATGTTTACCTACTGATTTAGGAAATCAGCTTTTTATAGAGTACTAGCTGATGCCCGCGACTTCGTTCGCGTGGATGTAGTTTTTAAAATCCCGCGGGAACTCTTTGATTTTCCGGGATGCCTGTCACCCTCCAGGTTCTCAACTATACCTATCCAAAAAATCACGTCAATCCGTAGCTTTGTTGCAACGTGATTGACGGACAAACCAACAAAAAAACACACTTTCGCATTTATAATATTACTCGCGGCATTGTTAATGATGATTCAAAGAGAAAACATATTACTGATGATATTATCAATTACGTTTAGCTATCATTTTTATAATTGTCAAATTTTTTACCATACATAACCAAAGACAAAATTACGTTTAGCTGTCATTTACGTTTTGTTATTCCACTGTCATTTGCGTATTGTTATTCCATGTCAGATGCGTTTATGTTATAGGTTTTATAGTGACTTGACGGAAACGCGGTCGAACGGGATAAAAAGTATCCTATGTCCGTCTCCTGGTTCTAAGCTACCTCTCCACCAATTTTCAGCCAAATCGGTTCATCCGTTCTTGAGTTATAAATAGTGTAACTAACACCACTTTCTTTTATATATATAGATTTTCTACTTTCTACTGGCAATCCGCCTAATTTGGCCTAAAGGTTTTAGGCTCTAACCCTTCTCTGAGAGGAGACCTACGCTCAGTAGTGAGACGTTGATGGGTTGCTATAATATAGAGATGTCGAATCTAACCTTTGGCTATATAGTTCTTCCTGACAGCAAACTTAGGATGTGATCCCTTAACCCTTTTAAGCTCGCCTTCCACTTGATCTTCGGTGCGTTTCTTAGGGTTTTTGAACACGAAGCGATCGAGGAAACGTATGCCAGCGAAGTCTTTGAGCGGGTCGCCGCTGTATTGGATTATTTGATCTGTGGAACCAAATGAAACCGTTTACTACGGCTATATATAGAAATAATTTTTTTTTTGCGACTAACTTTTGCCCGCACATTCAATTGCGTGGAGTTAGGTTTTCCTGCAATCACCTTTTCGGGCGGGTCGTAGGTTTGATCCCGGGCACGCACATTTTGCTTTTCAAATTTAAGTGTGTTTAAGAAATTAAATGTCACAAGCTTCAATGGTGAAGGAAAACATTGTGAGGAAACCTGCACACCTGAGAGTTCTTCTCTTTGTTCTCAAAGGTATGTGAAGTCTGCCAATTCGCATTGGGCCAGCGTGGTGCAACCTAGATCACTCTCTAGGTCTCCTTAGTTAGGGAGAATAGACTCCTTTGACAAAGGCTACTAACCTTACCACTACGGATTTTTATTAAAATTGGTGATTTTTTGGTGACAACTAGATAATATAAAAAACTAGTGGTTCACCCCGAACTGAGATCTCGCGGTGACGGTATCCCATAATTCATTCAATCATATACCATTCCTAAATCATCCGCCCGAGTACGAGTCTCTTTACGTAGGTAGCCCCTAAATACAATCCTAACATCCTAACGTAATTTTCAGCTTTAAAATTCAAAATTATTTATACATCATGAGTCTACCACCGGTTCGGAAAGCTGATTCTGCTGAGAAGAGCCGACAAGAAATTCAGCACTAGTCAGAAATTCCGAACTGGTGGTAGATTTCTGACTTGTCATAAGAACCACAAGTTGGCCTACATTTGAATATTGTCCGCAATTTTTGGTTCTTGTTTTCTTCTTCTTTATTAATCGATAGACCAAGTGCTGCACAGAGGTCTCTCGCATGGACGTCCACAGGTCTCGTTCTTGCGTCGCCTGTATCCAGCGGCTGCCTGCGACTCATCTGATGTCGTCGGTCCTGGGTTCATCTAGTGGGGGGTCTGGCAACACTTACTTTCCGGTGCGAGGTCGCCACTCTTGCACCTTGAGTTGGTTGGGTTGGAGTAATTTTTGGCTATAGAATAGAATAGAAATGTTTTTTATTCAAATAAACTTTTTTACAAGTGCTTTTGAATCGTCGATGAGTCTACCACTGGTTCGGAATGCCCTTCCTGCCTAGAAGAACCAGCAAGAAACTCGGCGATTGCTCTTTTCAAAACAAGTATACAATACAATAGATACTAGGCTATGTATGCAGTGTTTCCACAATGAGTGCAAGTTCCACAAAAGCATACCTAATTATAATTCAACATTATCAACCAATATTTGCGAAACAATGGCTGGGTCATACGTCATGCTCGTGAATGGGTTCCACCGGCTGAAATGGGGCTACTTTCTGTCTGCCCGTCTTAACATGTGTTGAATTATAATTAGGTATGCTTTTGTGGAACTTCCACTCATTGTGGAACTCTGGAAAAAACTCACCATGTATCAATTTCTCGGCAAACAACTTGACAGTGGGATGGAAATGGTTGGACAAAGGCAATAGTTCCAAATACGCCGTGCAGTGGGCGCCCGTAAATGCAGGGTTCCTTGCATGCGGATTGTACTCTGTTATCACCTGTAATACATTCAGGAAAACCGTTATTTTTTTAGTTTTTTCGTTATAGCAAGGAGCGGGTGACAGGGTCTATAATAGGGTATTTGACTATATTAAAAATATCGTTTCATTTGGTGTCATCCTAAAAGATTATTATCTCAAAACATTATTCCATACGACAAAACTAAAAATTAAAGTTTTATTTAATTAGAAAACATTAAATAAAATTGCTATAATTCCGGCCATGGTCACGTGATCGAAAACGTTCCGTGATCTCGAATGACGTCACAGTCCACACCACCTATGGGCTGTGGAATTGTCATTGTTTGAAATGTGAACTGTGACGTCATGAGAGCAAATGGAACGTTTCGGCGGCAATTTATTTTTTTGAATTTATTTCTCGATTTTTATAAAAAATACTGAAAATTATGCCGAATTATATACGTTTTGTTAGCTTCAGCATAGCATTATTAACAATTTAAGATGATTTTCTAAAAGTAGTCAAATACCCTATTATTAATCTATGATTAACACTGGAGAGGCTCCCTTCATTGTTGTGGACCTATTTGATTGACGCCATTTTGGCGCTGTAAGCAATTACGAGTGTCTCTGGAACTAATAACATTGCAAATGGCGCACCGACCTCTATTATTAATTTATGATTTCATAGATTAATTAAAGAGGTTGGTGCGCCATTTGCAATATTATTAGTTCCAGAAACACTCGCATGTCAAATGTGGCGCTTCAAATTGATCCATATTTTAAGCTGTCATTTGTATAGGGACAGCTAGTCCAGTGTTAATCATAGATTAATTATAGAGATAAGTGCAGGTAATAAATAAAATGTGACTTATTTTGTTCAATATTGCTGCAATCATGAAGTTCAAATTCACACCATTGAGATCATTTGCAATTTTTTTTCAGATAATCTTTTTTTTGGTAATTTGAATCTTATGATTGCAAAAATATGGAACAAAATAAGTGACGTTCTATTGACCTTTCACCCATACCATGTTATAAAGAAAAAAACTGCAATAAAATATCACAAGGTGTGTGAAGTCCGCCAATTCGTATTGGGCCAGCATAGTCGACTATGGCCAACAACCCTTCTCTGAGAGGATACCTGCGCTCAGTAGTGAGCCGTTGATGGGTTGCTGATGATGATGATGATGAAACTTACTTTGTCCATATTAATGGTCTTTTTGAGCTGTATTTTGGCTGTGACCTCTTTCTCCTCAATATCTTCTATCTTGCCTTCCTGTGTGACTTTGGCGTGATACCAGCCCGTGATAGCAGTACTTCGTCGTTTCTTAGGTTTTACGTTCCCTTCGTCGTCGATCTTCAAATCGACATATGCTTCCTCTTCGTCGTCATCTATAATAGTTAATAATATAAAATATCAATCGCTGTTCGTTAGTCTGGGCGATTTGAATATTTGTTTTTCGTTTTATCGCTCCCATACAGGATATAAAAAAATATAGGGAAAACTCAAAAAAGAAATCGAAAAAATCAAAATTGGTAAATTTGTATAGGAATTACTTTTAAAAGATGGTGGGAGCGAAACAATTGAAATAAATAATTTTGAATTTGAATTGATACTTACCTATCAACAGATCCTTCTTATCGCCATGCAGAAGATCTATCTTCTTCGACTCTACTTTAACTTCTTCTTGCTTCTCTTCTGGGTTTTCCACGTCTTTATTTGCGTCATCTAAGATACCTTCTGTTTCATTCGTGTCTGATGCAGTATTGTCCTTAATTTCTTCTAGTTTTTGCTGCGTTTCTGAGTCTTCATCGACTTCCTATAATAAAAATAACATTTTGCATCCTTCAAAGACTTCGAAGATTTTCAGAAGATTTGGAGGAAATAAAATAGTCTTGAGGGAAAACTTTTTCATTGTTCGTGAGTATTCTATTCGACAATTATCCTATCCTTACTGATATTATAAATGTGAGTGCGTTTCTTCGTTGGTTTGTCCTTCAATCACGCCGCAACAGAGCTACAGATCGACGTGATTTTTCGCATGGGTATAGCTGAGCGCCAGGAGAGACATAGGCACTTTTATCCCGGGAAATCAAAGAGTTACCGAGGGATCTTAAAAACTCTATCCACGCGGACGTCGCGGGCATCAGTTAGTTACTTATACAATTAAATATAGTTAAAAGTGTGGCTCTTATTTCAAATTAAGACTACCACTTTTGAGAGTTCAACTTTTTTCAAATTGGTCCTAAATGACCGGTTCTTGGGTGAAACCAAAACTCTTAACTATTTTATTTCAATTTCCTCACCCCTTTTGGTTCCTTTTTGCTCCAAACAAGTTTGAGGGCGTCCTTTTTGTCGCTGTTCTTCAAGACTTGCGATATCAGAAACAACATTCCGCACGCTTGCGCCGGGCTCATATAGCAGCATAACTGTAAATCATCATCATCATTAACAACCCATCAACGGCTCACTACTGAGCGCAGGTCTCCTTTCAGAGAAGGGTTATAGGCCATAGTCCGCCACGCTGGCCCAATACGAATTGGCGGACTTCACACATCTTCGAGAACATTATGAAGAACTCTCAGATGTACAGGTTTCCTCACGATGTTTTCCTTCACCGTTGAAGCAAGTGATATTTAATTGCTTAAACGCACTTGACTCCGAAAAGTCAGAGGTGCGTACCTGGGATCGAACCTGCGACCCCCCGAATAGGAGACTACAGTCATAACCACTAGGCTATCACTGCTTCGACTGTAAATACTTTAATACAATAACAAAGAATCTCTAGTCCAGAATGTCACAATATTCGAGACCAATGCTCAGAAGTGGGTAAGCAATGGAACAAAAATCTCTAGTATACAGTATAGAATAGAATAGAAATATTTTTTATTCAAATAAACTTTTACAAGTGCTTTTGAATAGTCGATGAATCTACCACTGGTTCGGAATGCCTTTCCTGCCGAGAAGAACCAGCAAGAAACTCGGCGGTTGCTCTTTTCAAAACAAAACAAATTTACAATACAGTAAATACTATGCTATATATGCAGTGTTTCCACAATGAGGAAAGTTCCAAAAATGCATACCGACTTCTACTTAAGATGGGCAGACATAAAGTAGCCCCATTCCCGCCGGTGGCACCCGTTCACGAGCATGACGCATGACCCAGCCATTGCTTCGCTCAACCATATTTGAGGGAACGTAACACAATATTCAAAACCCGTGTCCAGTAATGAGCAAGCGATGGAACAAAAATATCTAGTCCAAAAAAGTCTAGTCAGAAAAATCCAATTAATTTTAAATATGATTCTAGAAAAATATAATTACCAAAAAAGGTAATATTCACCTGGAGAAGTCGTTTGATGAATGCCGTCACTCGGTCGATATTGCTGTCCTGCTTCAACGATTTGTAAATGAGCGAGAAGAGAAGAGCGGAATGTGTGGTGTTAAAGATTTCCGCGTTGGTCAGTTTTCGGTAGAGGGCGCTGTAGTATCTGAGAAAAACAGGCGTTTTTCAAAGCCTTTTCCTTTATTCCTTGACAAGATAGCCAATGACTGCAATCTCACCTGATGGTAAGCGATGATTCAGTCCAAAATGGTAATGGACTAACTTTGGAAGGGATATAGCAGTGTAAATTACATAAAAATACTTCAGTCGGTAGTTGTTAATCAGGCGTTCTTTCTCATTCAGGCTGTATTTTTCAGTCGATTTTGTTCAGTCAGTCGGTCTTTGTCAGTCAGTCGATTTTTGTCAGTCGATCGGTGTTTGTCAATCTGTCGATCTTTGTCAGTCATTCGGTCTTAGTCAGTCAGTCTAGCTTTGCCATTAAGGCTATATTTGTCAATCGGTCGGTGTTTGTCAGTCAGTGGGGCTTTGTCACACAATCGGTCTTGAACAGTTAGTCGGTCTTTGTCAACTCTTTCAGTCTTTGTAACTCTTTGTAAGACGTTTATCTCCGCTGTCGATCTTTTTATTTTTTCAGTTACTTGGTCGGCTTCTTGACTTGTTTTTATCACGACGACATGGCATCAACATGGCGGGAGGTTTCGGCAGTTAGTCTTCTTCAGTCAGTCGGTTTTGGTCTGTCAGTCGGTCCATATCAGTCAGTAACTGTGTGTAAGACAGTCGCTCTCTGTCCGTTAGTTTTTAACAAGACTACTTACCTATTCGAAGTTTCTTTAGAAGCGTCGCTGATGTGATACAGAAGCACCATGTCATGAGACATGTCTAAACGTGGCTATACATTGTATAGCCACGTTGAGACTGGTTAAATATACCAATTATGGAAGGAGGTTTCGGTCTTTGTTAGTAAGTCGGTCTTTCGTCAGTCAGTCGTTCTTTGTCAGTCAGTCGGTCTGTGTCAGGCAGTAACTCTTTGTATAAGACAGCTAGTCTGTCTGTCAGCTAGTCGATTTTTGCTGGTCAGTTTGACTTTTGTCTGTCAGTTAAGTAATCGGTTTTTCGGTCAGTTCTTACTTACCTATCCGAAGTTCCTTAAGAAGCACCACTGATATGATACAGAAGCGCCAGAGCATGTATAGCCACGTTGAGGCTGGCTAAATGTATCAATCTGATGTATGGCATGCACATGACTGTAGGTTTCGGCAGTCAGTCTTAGTCGGTTTTGGTAAGTCAGTTGGTTTTGGTAAGTCAGTCGATCTTGGACTGTCAGTCGGTCTTTGTCAGGCAGTTGATCTTGGTCTGTCAGTCGGTATGTCAGTTTTTAACAAGACGACTTACCCATCCAAGGTTCCTTTAGGAGGATCACTGATATGATACAGAAGCGCCAGAGCATGCATTGCCACATTGAGGCTGGCTAAATGTATCAATCCGATGTATGGCATGCACACGACTGGAGGTTTCAGCAGTCAGTCTTAGTTAGTCGGTTTTGGTAAGTCAGTCATCTTGGACTGTCAGTCGGTCTATGTCAGTCAGCTTTTAACAAAACGACTTACCTATCCGAGGTTCCTTTAGAAGCGTCACTGATAATATGATACAGAAGCGCCAGAGCATGTATAGCCACGTTGAGACTGGCTAAATGTATCAATCCGATGTATGGCATGCACATGACTGGAGGTTTTGGCAGTCAGTCTTAGTCGGTTTTGGTAAGTCAGTTGGTTTTGGTAAGTCAGTCGATCTTGGACTGTCAGTCGGTCTTTGTCAGGCAGTTGATCTTGGTCTGTCAGTCGGTCTTTGTCAGGCAGCTTTTAACAAGACGACTTACCTATCCGAGGTTCCTTTAGAAGCGTCACTGATATGATAAAGAAGCGCCAGAGCATGTATAGCCACGTTGAGGCTTGCTAATCCGATGTATGGGATGTGCATGACTGGAAGCTTCAGCAGTCAGTCTTAGTTAGTCAGTTTTGGTGAGTCAGTCGATCTTGGACTGTCAGTCGGTCTTTGTCAGGCAGTTGATCTTGATCTGTCAGTCAGTTTTAACGAGACGACTTACCTATCCGAGGTTCCTTTAGAAGCGTCACTGATATGATACAGAAGCGCCAGAGCATGTATTGCCACGTTGAGGCTGGCTAAATGTATCAATCCGATGTATGGCATGCACATGACTGGAGGTTTCAGCAGTCAGTCTTAGTTAGTCAGTTTTGGTGAGTCAGTCGATCTTGGACTGTCAGCTGGTCTTTGTCAGGCAATTGATCTTGGTCAGTCAGTCGGTATATGTCAGTCAGTTTTTAACAAGATGACTTACCTATCCGAGGTTCCTTTAGAAGCGTCACTGATATGATACAGAAGCGCCAGAGCATGTATAGCCACATTGAGGCTGGCTAAATGTACCAATCGGTGTATGGCATCCACATGGCTGGAGGTTTCGGCCAGTCGGTCTTTGTCGGCGAATGGGTAGGCGCGTTTGACGCCTGTCAAAATGGCCGACATTAGACGCGAATCGATTTCACCCTAGAAAAAAAAGTGATATTAGAATTCAAAAATTTCATGTAAGCCAACCATTTGCTCTTTGGCAAGTCAAGACTTTACCACAGGTTCGGAAAGCACATTCTGCTGAAACAGCTGGAAAGAAACTCAAAAGATATATTTATAGATAACCTCGTTATCTTTAAATATATCTAGTTACTAGTTAATGGAACCTTGACCTTTGAGGGTGAAGGAAAACATCGTGAGGAAAATATCTGCATGTCTGAGAGATCTCCGTAATATTCTCAAAGCGTTCTCACTTTGAGCGTTTTGCTTCTGCTTTCAACTTTGCTTCGAAAGCCAAAGTACTAATGAGGTTAAGATGTTCGAAGTCCTTCCTTCCATTCTTATCAACCGATAGACGTCCACTGCTGGACTCTTGCATGGACTTCCACCGGCCTCGGTCTTGCGTCGCCTGAATCCAGCGGCTCCCTGCGACTCGTATGATGTCGTCGGTCCTCCTGGTGGGGGGTCTGCCAACACTGCGCTACCCGGTGCGGGGTTGCCACTCTAGTACCTTGGGAGTTCAAGTCCTAATCACCACCTATTGCCAATCTCTTAAAACGTTCATGGTATTATTTTTCATTAAAATTTAAATCTCAATTAAAACTCCATGATATGAATATAACCTTACCTTTTTGATAGAAGCCTTGAAGAAAGCAAAGTATATCCTTATCAAATTCTCTGCTAATCGATTATCGTCTTTTCCAAGGAAGAACTGATTCAGAAAGCATATACCGTAGTACTGTGCGCGAGGCGAGATATTTGATCTGAAAACAACAAGGATTGTTCATCATCATCATCATCAGCAACCCATCAACGGCTCACTACTGAGCGCAGGTCTCCTCGCAGAGAAGGGTTATAGGCCTTAGTCCACCACAATGGCCCAATGCGAATTGTTGAACTTCACACACCTTCGAGAACATTATGGAGAACTCTCAGGTGTACAGGTTTGTTAAAGCATGTGATATTAAATTTCTTAAACACACTTAAGTTCGAAAAGTCAGAGGTGCGTACCCGGGATCGAACCTGCGACCCCCGAATAGGAGACCACAGTCGTAACCACTAGGCTATCACTGCTTCACTTAAAAACTATTACTTATTATCACTGCTTACTTCAATAAATGACGCTAAAAAAAACATAAAGTAACATCTGATCAGAATACGCACATCACAAGTGTCTAGGAATCAAGTACATTTTTAACTATAAAAAATTATCCAATTAATATTTACCAAAACTAGTCTTCCAGACTAGCTTCTTACTTTAATTCCTATGTTTAAGTTAACAACTCATCATTAACTGAAAATCATTTCATCAAAGTCACTTAGAGGAATGGCCACCCACGTTTTTTTAACAAGTCAAAAAGTTGTTGTGGGGTATGCACGGCATTCATACTACGTTACGTTCCCTCAAATATGGTTGAGCGACGCAACGGCTGGGTCATGCGTCATGCTCGTGAACGGGTACCGCCAGCAGGAATGGGGCTTTCTGTCTGCCCATCTTAGCATGTCTTGAATTGTAAGTAGGTTTGCTTTTGTGGAACTTCCCCTCATTGTGGAAACACTGCATACATAATTCAGAAAAATTCAAAATTCAAAATCATTTATTTCATGTAGGCCAACCTGTGGCGCTTATGACAAGTCATGACTGGCATTCATACTAAGTTACGTTCCCTCAAATATGGTTGAGCGACGCAACGGCTGGGTCATGCGTCATGCTCGTGAACGGGTACCGCCAGCAGGAATGGGGCTTTCTGTCTGCCCATCTTAGCATGTCTTGAATTGTAAGTAGGTTTGCTTTTGTGGAACTTCCCCTCATTGTGGAAACACTGCATACATAATTCAAAAAAATTCAAAATTCAAAATCATTTATTTCATGTAGGCCAACCTGTGGCGCTTATGACAAGTCATGACTCTACCACCGGTCCGGAAAGCGGATTCTGCTGAGAAGAGCCATGTCTTGAATTGTAAGTAGGTTTGCTTTTGTGGAACTTCCCCTCATTGTGGAAACACTGCATACATAATTCAAAAAAATTCAAAATTCAAAATCATTTATTTCATGTAGGCCAACCTGTGGCGCTTATGACAAGTCATGACTCTACCACCGGTTCGGAAAGCGGATTCTGCTGAGAAGAGCCGGCAAGAAACTCAGCAATTGCTCTTTTCAAAATTACACATTTTACAATATTTTTTGTAGGTAATATGTATTTACATTTTAATAACTTTTTATAATATCTTGTGGGCAGCTGGATGCCATGCTAACTCTGAAATGGATTCTAACAAGTTGCATGGGGTAAATCGACCCCATGCAACTTGTTAGAATAGAATATTTCCAACAATACGATGATATAATATTTATAGAACAACTCCAAAATACCATAGCATAGTATCTATTGTATTGTAATTTTGTTTTGAAAAGAGCAACTGCCGAGTTTCTTGCTGGTTCTTCTCGGCAGGAACGGCATTCCGAACCAGTGGTAGACTCATCGACGGTTCAAAAGCACTTGTGAAAAAGTTTATTTGAATAAAAAACATTTCTATTCTATTCTACTCGGCAGACTTCATCTTTGGAGTATATACCAGCCTCTCTAGCCATATTACATATCTATTGTCGTATTTATTCTCTTTCTATGATCGTTAACGCTTTAGAGCAGAGGTTCCCAAACTTTTTTTGCTCATAGACCCCTTTCAAAAGTTTGCTGGTTCCGGTGGACCCCCTGCAGCTAAATTTCTATCATATTTCCAGTCGACAAAAAATGTGAAGATAAATTATGAAAATTGGCGTTGCGAGTGAGTTCCAACCACGAAAACAACATTCTTTGAAAAAAAAAAAGAGAATTGATTGGTAAATTAATTAATTGATTGTGCTGTGAGTGGATGTCAAAAGTAAAGTTGACCATTCAAAAAGAAGTGATTCCATCGCAAGCTTACATTTTTGACATCTACTCACAGCACAAAAACCAATCAATTCTCACTTATTTTATTTAGAAAACTCGGAGTGGTAAAAATAAAAAAATAGTATATTTTCTTGTGTTGTATTTATTCAAATACTATGTACCTAAGTAACTATTAATTATTATTATTGTTATCATATTTTACAATATTATATTAAGTAAGTATAGTAAATCAAAATATAATTGTACCTACAATCAAAATTAAACATTAATAACGTAGGTAACGTAACTTAATGGGAGGGATGTACTTGATGTATTGACAGCAAATTATCAATATTTGGCTTTAGTTTTGTTAGGAACAACCGCAAATCTCCCCGTTCTGTGATATTCAATCTGCTCCTTTTTTTTGTTAAAAGGTTTGTTACGGCACTAAAACTTTTTTCGACAAGATACGACGAGGGAAACGCTATCAAAAGCTTTCTCGCAATTCCCCACAGTCCAGGATATTTTTCGGGTATTTCTGCCTGCAGCCAAAATGTTTGATACCCTCTTTTAAATTTCACCTTCAGCTCCTCATTAGTGCTAAGCTCGACTAGCTCCTCTTGTAATATCACATTCTCCACTTCCGTTTCATCAAATGGATTTATGATCCATGGTGGTATTTCCATTAACAGAATATCTTCAAATCTTATTTTGAAGTCATCATGCAGGGCGATTAAATGTTGAACGTATGTCTGAATATTCTCATCGAGGCATTCTACCTGTGACAAGTTTGGAAACTGGGAAAATTCGCGCCGACTGATATTTTGCTTCATAAATTTCAATTTTCCAATAAAAGCTGAAATTACACCCTTTGTTTTTATTAAATTGAGGCTGTCCCCTTGTAGTTGTAAGTTAATATCATTAAATTTTTTGAACAAATCCGTCAAATACGCGATGTCTGCTTTGAATTTGATCAGGTTACCTTTTAAATTTGGATCTTTACTTTCCAGAAATTCTAAAACTGATTCAAAGAGTGAATAAAATCTTGTTAAACATGCACCTCTCGACAACCAGCGTACTTCAGTATGTAAGAGCAATCGTTGGAAGTCTTCATCATTTTCATCGCACAATTGTGCAAATAAACGCGTATTCAATGCATTGCTTTTTATTTTGTTAACTGCATTAATCACAAATTGAAGTGATTGGTGCAATCTATCACTCAAATTTTTCGCTACTAGGTGTTGTCGGTGGATGACACAGTGAATTGCAGTTACCTCTGGTATAATTTTTTTAAGATGGCTTATAAACCCACGATATCGCCCGACCATGGCAGGAGCTCCATCTGTTGCCACCGAAATAACATTTGTGAATGGAATTGATTTTTCCTTAAAAAAATCACTCAGGACATTAAATATTGATTCACCTTTAGTGTCCGTCTTCAAAGTTTTCGCAAATAGTAGCTCTTCATGAATTTCTTCGTCCATAACAAATCGAACATAAGCCAATAATAATGCTTCATTGCCAGGTAAAGTCGACTCGTCCAGTTGAATAGAAAAATGAGTTTTTTGCAGATAACTACACAAGAAACTTTCAATATCAGAGCTCATTTCATCAATACGTCTTTGTACGGTGTTGTTACTCAAAGGAATTTTTTTGAGTATGTCAAATGGAGATTTGTGCAGAACAGTTTTTAAAACCTCTTCAACAGCGGGTAAAATTAACTGTTCTCCAATAGTGTGTGGTTTTCCAGATTTCGCTATAAGTAATGAGATATTGTAAGACGCCCGCAAACCATCATCGTTACTTTCAGACGTTGAAGCGAACAGACTTTGCATGGTGGGTCTCTTTTCATATTTATCCTTCAATGTTTGAAAATATTTCAAATCTTTACCTATTTTATCAGGATGACACCTTCTTAGATGATCTTCGAGCTTAGATGGTTTCATAGAGTCATTGCTCAAAACTTTGTTGCATAAAAGGCATATGGGCAATCGCTTGTCTGCCTTTGATGGAATAAATCCAAATTTTAAATATTCAACACTGTATTGTCGACATTTCTTCTTCGATTCAGTCATGATTCCTATCAGTTACCTGTAATTAAAAAAACTTTGTAAATCTTGAGGCGGTCTTACTTAACGGGATATCGTTATTTTAACAGAATAGGATTAATTAATTATTGCAATGAATGAATGAAATAAACCTGACCTACCTAACGGCGGCAAACTGATTTTAATTATTATTAAAAGCAATGAATCGCTAATATTTATAATATTTTTATGAAAACGGCTGAACCGATTTTAATGTAATGTAAAAATGTTTTTTTTAAATTATATTTTCATTTAATTCTGTAATTTAAATAATATTTTGACATCAAAACTCCGCGATTTTAATAATTTTATTAAGTAATTTATTTACGATACGAGTATGAAAGACACGTACAATTTATAAAAATATACTATTATATTAGCAAAACTAAAGCAGTAATAGCCTAGTCACCTAGTGGTTACGACTGTGGTCTCCTATTCGGGGGGTCGCAGGTTCGAGCCTGGGTACGCACCTCTGACTTTTCGAAGTTAAGTGCGTTTTAAGAAATTAAATATCACAATAATAATAATTAATGGTGAAGGAAAACATCGTGAGGAAACCTGCACACCTGAGAGTTCTCCATAATGTTCTCGAAGGTGTGTGAAGTCCACCAATTCGCATTGGGCCAGCATGGTGGACTATGGCCTGTAACCCTTCTCTTAGAGGAGACCTCGCTGGGTTGATAATAAAGATGACTTATATTAGTGAAACACCACACAGTCGGGAAATAAACAATTACTAATAAATTAGGGACAAAAAGTTCTACCTTTCTCGGCTTTCTGCTAAATAAATAAATAAGTAATAAATAAAATAAAAGTATGTATAGCAAAAGGCAGCCTACTTACTTTTTCCGTCACTGGCAATCACTAAGATCGATTCACTTTAGGTACTTTTCTCTCCGAAATTCCGGGAACAAATGAGTAACGTTTATTCTTGGCATTCGTATTTATATTGGTGAAGAATCAAACAAGTTCATGCAAGATTGCAAGCACACACACCACCCACAAGTCGTATTTGGTCCCTTTGCACGTCTGAACAAGCGTTGCAGACGGCGCGTCGGCGGCGGCGGGCGGCTTTGAATATAAGGCGGGCGGCCGCGGCGGTGCTTTGCAAGTCTCGACTCACACACAAGTCGTATTTTGTCCCCTTGCACGTCTGAACAAGCGTTGCGGACGGCGCGTCAGCGGGCGGCTTTGAGTATAAGGCGGGCGGCCGCGGCGGTGCTTTGCAAGTCTCGACACGTTGTACTGATTATGGAATATTACAAGTTTTTACAAGTAACAGTCGCTGAGCTTCTTAAAATATTATCTGCCTACATTGATAGGTGAAGCCAAGCCAACATTTTAGTTCTTCACTATCGAAACCAGATAAATTTTCGTGGACCCCCGCTTACGAATTGTGGACCCCCATTTTTCTGTCACGCCAACGTAGACCCCCGTCGAGTCTCCCGTGGACCCCTGGGGGTCCACCTGGACCACTTTGGGAATTACTGCTTTAGAGGCTTTAGAGCAGGGGTTCCCTAAGTTTTTTAGCACTCTTCCATTCTGACAGGAGAGGAAGCGATCTTAGAATTGATTAATTGGTAGCCAAGTCGACACAATGTTCTCGATCGCTCCTTCGCTTCACGGAATAGAATTCACGCCACACGCTTAAATATATAACATACACGCTTACACGCTTATGCCCACGAATACACGCTTCCTCTAAAGTAGGACTTTCCAAAGTTATTTATCCCATCTCCTATCCTTTCAGAAGGGAGGCGTAGTAAAAAAAACTTTGGGAACCCAAGCTCTAAAGCGTTAACGATCATAGAAAGAGAATAGATACAACGAAGTGTAATTGGCTAGGGGGGCTGGGTTGAGCTACATCCAATTTTCCATAAAAAAATTTAACTTTTTTCTTGTATGATTGATTTTTCCAGTAAAAACTAAAATTTCATCAGATCAATTCTTACCGGAACAGCATCTTCTCAATTTCGGTAAGCACAACGGCTTTCATGTTAGGATGGTTGTACAGAAGCTGGCAAAGATGGTATATGACTTTAGAGGCGACAGCTTGGCTCGGATCTCCCAGTTTGTTTATTATGTTTGTTAAAAGCATCTGAAATATATATAATACCTTTAAACGAGCAATTCTTGTGTATATATATATATATATATATATATATATATATATATATATATATAATCTGAATCTCGGAAATGGCTCCAACGATTTTCATGAAATTTAGTATGCAGCGGGTTCGGGGGCGATAAATCGATCTAGCTAGGTTTCATTTTTAGAAAAGGTCGTTTTATCCGTGTTTTCAGGCAATGAAAAACCCTGGTTCGAGTCCAGACGGTTATATTTTCTCCTATGAATTTTATTATTATTTTTTGTAATTTTTTTCAAATTTATGATTTCCAAAAAACACGATTATTACATACATTATTATTACGATATTACATAATTGAATAGAAAAAATTATTTACAAAAAACCGACTTCAAACGCCCACGACACTACACAATAAATTGTACAAGTGTACAATTTATTGTTGTTTTTTTTTTTTAAACCGATTTCGATAAAATTTAAATTGGGCCACCTGGGAAGTATACCCTTTCAAACAAAAAAAGGATTATGCAAATCGGTTCAGGCGTCTTCGAGTAATCTGTGAACATACATAAAAAAAGATTCCGACGAATTGAGAAACGATTCCGACGAATAGAGAACCTCATCCTCTTTCGAAGTCATTAATTAATTAATTAGTAAGGATTCATAATATACCTTTTCCCTTTCTGGATGATGCATCAGAAGGTACGACATGGCGCTTACAGATTTCTCCTTGTTGGCGTCCACAGAGTCGTGAGCAAACTTATTCAGAGCTTCTACGTATGCTGGAGCAAACAAAAGTGCTATTAATTTATTTATAGTTTAAAAACAGCTTGACAAATATACAAAGCATTACAATACAAAAAGTATACAATACAAAAAGAAGAAGCAGTGATAGCCTAGCGGTTAGGACTGTGGTCTCCTATTCGGGAGGTCGCAGGTTCGATCCTGAGTAAGCACCTCTGACTTTTCGGAGTCAAGTGCGTTTAAGCAATTAACTATCACTTGCTTCAACGGTGAAGGAAAACATCGTGAGGAAACCTGCACATCTGCGAGTTCTTCATAATGTTCTCGAAGGTGTGTGAAGTCCGCCAATTCGCATTGGGCCAGCGTGGTGGACTATAGCCTATAACCCTTCTCTGAGAGGAGACCTGCGCTCAGTAGTGAGCCGTTGATGGGTTGCTGATGATGATGATGATGAACAATCCTTGTTGTTTTCAGATCAAATATCTCGCCTCGCGCACAGTACTACGGTATATGCTTTCTGAACCAGTTCTTCCTTGGAAAAGACGATAATCGATTAGCAGAGAATTTGATAAGGATATACTTTGTCTCCTTCCTTGGTCTCCTCTCAGAGAAGGCTTATAGGCCATAGTCCACCACGCTGGCCCAATGCGAATTGGCGGACTTATTATACTTATTATTTTACTTCTTCTTTTTCTTCTTTCTTCTATCAACGTATATACGTTCACTATTGAACAAAGGTCTCTTGCAAGGACTTCTACAGGCCTCGGTCTTGCGCTGCCTGAATCCAGTGGCTCCCTGCAACTCCCAGCACCTTAGGAGCCCGACGATTATTATTCTACTTTTTATTTATTTATATATTTATAAGCCTGTATCGGACTTAATATAAAATATTTTTAATAGTTTATTGCTGTTTATATTCGCTAGTCCGTGTGCCCTTTGGCAAAGGCCTCCTCCAATCCTTTCTATCTGCTGCTCGTCTCATCCATGTTTTTCCTGCTATAGCCTCAATTTCGTCTCGCCATCTCTTATTTTGTCGCCCCTTCCTTCTCTTTCCCTCTCTGGGGTACCAAACACTGACCGCTTTGCTCCATTTATCCTCACCCCGTATGGTGTGGCCAGCCCATCGCCATTTACTATACTATTCTACTTACTATATTATTCTACTTACTTCCATACAACTCTTTCAGCTGATCTTCATAGTACCATAGCTTGAGTATATTCCGTCGAGCCTGTTTATTACCAGATGTCATTTCCTCTAATTTATCCAAAGGATGCTGCTCAAATGTACGCATTTTCACATTCGGTATTAAGAGTTCAGAGACGAGAAGCTCTGATAGTGCATCTGAAATGAATTTAAAACCCAGATTAAGGTCTGAAAGAATTAAGAAGTCCATGAGGGAAGACTATA
The DNA here is from genome assembly GCA_029955525.1 of Oeneis ivallda. NCBI lineage: Eukaryota > Metazoa > Arthropoda > Insecta > Lepidoptera > Nymphalidae > Oeneis > Oeneis ivallda. The sequence goes on from JARPMR010000029.1 coordinate 4,217,229, forward strand.
GACAACTTTGACTTCCCTTGCACACTGGTGAGAGCTGTGGTCTTATAAATGGGAGGTCCCGGGTTCGATTCCCAGCAGGGGCAATTCATCATCATCATCATTAGCAACCCATCAATGGCTCACTACTGAGCGCAGGTCTCCTCTCACAGAAGGGTTATAGGCCATAGTCCACCACGCTGGCCCAATGCGAATTGACGGACTTCACACACCTTCGAGAACATTATGAAGAACTCTCAGGTGTGCAGGTTCCCTCACGATGTTTTCCTTCACCGTTGAAGCAAGTGATATTTAATTGCTTAAACGCACTTGACTCCGAAAAGTCAGAGGTGCGTACCCGCCCCCGGGATCGAACCTGCGACCCCCCGAATAGGAGACCACAGTCCTAACCACTAGGCTATCACTGCTTCTGCTTCTGCTTCTGGGGCAATTTGGGAAGTTATATTTTTATAATTTCTGAATTGCCTCTGGTCTGGTATGGAGTTTACCACCCTACCACTAAAGACGTGCCGCCAGGCGATTTAGCGTTCCGGCACGATGGCATGTAGAAATAGATTAGGGGTATGGGTTGAATGTACACTGCCATACCCGTTCCAAATTAGCCTGCTATCATTTTAGGGGTTTTTTTTTGTCTCACTCGCGGTCGCGTCTTAGTTCGCTACCTTGAGCTAAATTAAACCTAAGAAAAGGGTGCATTCTGATGATCATCAGAAACCCATCAACGGCTCACTACAGAGCGCAGATCTCCAGCTCAGAGAAGGGTTATAGGCCATAGTCCACCATGCTGGCTCAATGCAAATTGGCAGACTTCACACACCCTTGAGAACATTATGAAAAACTCTCAGGTGTGCAGGTTTCCGCACGATGTTTTCCTTCACCGTTGAAGCATGTGATATATTTCTTAAGCACCTTAAATTAGAAAAGCCAGAGGTGCGTGCCCGGGATTTAACCAGCGACCGCCCGAATAGGAGCCCGCAGTACTAACCACTAGGGTATCACTGCTTCATTTACCAATGCATACCTACGTTCTACCATATGCATACTACTACATATACTACTATATGCATACTTATACTTACCAATAATAACAATACCATCCTTCTTTTTAGCCGGTTTTACACTATTGATAAGATTTCTCAGGGCTGTCACATTGTATACTGGGTTATCCTGAAAAAAAAAAAAGAACACTGTGGAGTCCTCAGTTTTCAAAGGTTCATTACTTATCTTTAAATTTTTTCTGACAGCTCTGCTGTTAGGCAATAAAAACTCAACACACTTGGTTTTTTTAGCATTTAAAAGTAAATTATTTGCCGTACACCATTCAGATACTTGAGATAATGCATTAAGAGTTTCAGATTCCGCATGACTGGAATTTCAGTGTTACCAGCTCCTGGACCACTATTTAACTATTTTAAAGATGTATACAATTCACACCTGTATTAATATAGTGGCGGCTGCCACTCTGTCCGCTATCGTACCCTTTGTCAATAGAGTTTTGGCCCACTGATGATCTGATGAGCTGTTCTTGCTGTTTTCTGAAAGGAAATATCAAAAGTAACTAAGGGTGAGATCCATAAATGGCACTCTCACTTAGCTCAGACTCAAGACTGAGTTAAAGGGAGACAGATTTATGTTTTTTTTTTATTCGATGACAACCTAGTCCTTGACTGCGATCTCACCTGATGGTAAGTGACGATGCAGTCTAAGATGGTAGCGGACTAACTTGGAAGGGGTATGGCAGTGAACATTCAACCCATACCCCTAATTGGTTTCTACACGTCATCGTGCCGGAACGCTAAATCGCTTGGCGGCATGTCTTTGACGGTAGGGTGGTAACTAGCCACGGCCAAAGCCTCCCACCAGACCAGACCAGAGAAAATTCAGAAATTAAAAATTCCCAAATTGACCCCGCCGGGATCGAACCCGAGACCTCCCAGTAATAAGACAACAGCGCTCACCACTGAGCCAGGGAGGTCGTCAAACAGATTTATGTCAGGACATATTTGTGTCTCATTTCAACTCTATCTTGACTTTTGAACAGAGCCAGAGTACTACTTAAGAATCATTTTCCATGCTCTCTTTATCTGTGGTGTGAACTGTCACAAACACACAACTGTAAATCTTTGAAATCCTTGCCAGAAGAATCTTCTTATCAAGCAATGATAGTCTTGAATATGATAAGAGCAATTATTGTAGATTACTTAGAATTTTGAATTTTGAAATTCTATTATCCTACTTCCTACTCCTACTATAATATAAATGCGAAAGTTTCTGAGGTAGGCTACATTTTATCCCGGAAAATTAAAGAGTTCCCGCGGGAAAAAACCTTTAACTACGCGGACGAAGTCGCGGGCATCATCTAGTTAATATAAATGTAAAAGTTTGTGAGGATAGATGGATGGATGTTTGTTACTCCTTCAACCACAATGAGTCACCCGATTTGGCTGAAATTTGGAATGGAGATAGCTCATACCCAGGATTAACACATCTTAATATACATAAATTACGTGTCACGTTGTTTGTCCGCGATGGACTCCTAAACTACTTAACCGATTTTAATCAATTTTGCACACCGTGTGCGGTTTGATCCAACTTGAAAGATAGGATAGTTTTTTTTTATTAGGATAGTTTATTTGTTTTATTTATATAGATAAGTTGGCGGTACGAAGTTTGCCGGGTCAGCTAGTATGCTATATATTTTAATCCCAGAAAATTAAAGAGGTCACGTGGGAATTAAAACCTTAAACCATGCGGATGAAGTCACAGGTATCATCTATTAGCTAATAAAATACTAAAATAAAACAAGACAAATTAAATATATGTCAACTAAGTAATTTACAGAGATATAAAGACAACAACATAGCTCAAGGATAGTTGATGTGGCAGCAGAAAAGCCACATGTTGATTTACATTGGAGTCATCCTTGAGTGGTGACTTTTTATTTATTTATACTTATGGAAAACATACAGCTTAAATAAATAAAATATAGCTAATACAATAACAATATCACTGGAGCCAGTTAAGTTTCCACGTTTTGTTAAATACAATATTTTGGGTGGGAGTCCATCCTAAACTTCATCTTAACCTCTTTGACAAGCAGAGAAAGTGGAGCAATGGCATCCGAAAAGAGGTTGGTACCAATTGAATGAGAAAGACCAAAGTGTTGACTTTACCTTTAAAAGACCTTTGGTTAACAATGGATACATAGGGCCTGTATTACCATCTACTGATGAGTGTAAGATATCCTGACCGTAAATTTTGTCACTTTCTTGCTTTATGTCAAGTGACAAAGACAAAATATGCGAATAAGCTATCAGACACTTATCAGAAGGTGGTGAAAATGGCCCTTACTGAGTTTTATCAGGTACCTTTGTTTATTTAGTACTAGCTGATGCCCGCGACTTCGTCCGCATGGATTTAGTTTTTAAAATCCCTTGGGAACTCTTTGATTTTCCGGGATAAAAGTAGCCTATGTCACTCTCCAGGTCCTCAACTCTACCCATGCAAAAGATCACGTCGATCCGTAGCCCTTTTGCGGCGTGATGGAAGGACAAACCAACAAACAAACACACTTTTGAATTTATAATATTAGTAAGGATGTGTATTTCAAGAACCAAGGTATAAGGTATTTAAATTCTAAGCTTATGCAGTATGATAAGCTACAAAATACTGGCTGATGATGATGATGATTAAAATACTCACTGGTTTCATATGCTGCAGTGTCTCCATGTAATGCACTGCTGGCCTCCTTCCTCAGTTCTTCAACTTTTTCTGATGATATACCGGCAGCAGCAGATGATGGTTCTTCTGGTAACTGAGTAAAAACAAAATAAAGCAAATGTAACATTTTTAATTCATATACCAAACACAAACGTTATCTATGCTGCCCATCGTCACACTACACTATAAACAAAACGAACGAATGATCCTCACAATGCAGGTCGAAACATGTCCTGTCAAGCAAAGCGTCAAGTGGCGATAACTATCGTTTCAAGGTCACGCTGAAAGTTAAGATCTGTATCTGAGGATCTTGGCACCAAATATCTCTATTCAGATCTGTATCCGCGGATATACAATTTTTAATGATCTGGCAAATCACTATAACATATCCACAGTTGAAGATTTGGCAGCAGTATCTGGATTTCAATGATGAAGTATCTACTAGTACTATATTTTTCAAATGTCTTGGGGGGGGGGGGGGGGACGACGACCTACTACCCCTTGGTGACGCCCATGCACATAAGTAAGAAACTGTAGTATTCTCTAAACATCATTGCATCAGTGTAGCGATCACAATGACCTCTGATTGGCTGAATTTATGGTGTTCTTGCTGCATCAATACATTTTAACTAATAGTGGGAGATTCAGTCAACAATCAGGGTACCAATTGTCCAAAAGTTATTCCATTGATCATATCTGTAGTTGATGATGTTAGCTTAAAAGTAAAATAATCCTTGATAAACATGGAGTGTTATGGAGCATATCATACCTACCTAACCATATAAGAATACATACAGTACCCGGCGATATATATTGCACATCAGCCTTTGGATTAAAACGCTATTCTATTCTATTCACAGTTCGACTGCATTTTTTTTTATATGTTACGTGATGTGCTCGCCGATTGTGAAGAGATTTCAGTAATTACTACGTGAATTTCTGGCTACTTCTTCTTCTTCTATTGCGCGGCTATGCAGGTTCGATGCCCTGTAGCACGTCGACCGTCGCCGGTCCATTGTGCTCGCCACTATTTATAGCTCCTCTCCAATACTTGTTGCCGCCAGAAACAGCAGCATCTTCTTGGTTGGGATTAGTGTAGCCTCTTCAGGGTGTACGATGTGTTTCCCTAGAAGAATGCTTCGTTTATGCATTAAAGCGGGGCAGTAACAGATAATGTGCAGCGGCGTTTCCGCCGACTCCAGGCATAGTCTGCACATATATGAGCCCTTGAGCTTGAGGTTGAACATGTGTCTGTTTAGTCCACAATGTCCCGTCAAAGCTCGCACTAGAATGCATTGGTTTTTCCTACTTAGCGCTAGTGCCTCACTGGCAGCCTTCTTATTGAAGGATCTAACTAGCGCTTTGGAGTGATTTAGTCCTGGTAAGTTACGCCAACGAATTAACGTGTCATAGTAGCAGTAGGTTAACAGGGTGAGCTGAACTAGGCTTTTAGGAATACCGCAGACAGGTTCGGGCCCTATCTGCCGCATTCCAGCACCAGTTTTTGCAAGTTTGTCAGCATTTCCATTTCCGACTATACCTGCATGTCCTGGTACCCAGCGAAGAACCACCCTGTTACATTCTGCTAGGGTGTTCAGGGTATCCATGCAGCTCCCAACCAACTTTGAGTTGATTACCTCAGAGGATAAGGCTAAAAGAGCTGCCTGGCTATCCGAGTGAATATAGATGGTTTTGTTAACGTAGTTGTTTTGGAAGATGGTTTCCGCGCAAATTATTATGGCGTATACCTCTGCCTGGAAAATGGATGTGTAGGTGCCCAGGTTGCGACAGAGTTTGACCCTGGGCTTCTCTCCATAGACTCCACAACCTACGTCTTGACCAGACTTGGAGCCATCGGTGTACCATTTAAGGCCGATGGCCAAGTTATTTGACTGTCGAGCCAATAATTTCCACAGTATAGTACCTGTGAAATTGATATTTTGGGGTCATCATGTCAGACTGCATCCCCAAAACTGGAATTTGAAGCACTGAGTCAACCAGCTCCCTCATGGTTTGAGACAGCCAGTTCACCTTCCGCTGGCTGCTGTACATGCTCATTCTCGCCTCCCTCCTCAAAAAATATAGGAAGAGAGGAGGAAGGTTGAGAAGAGCTTCCAGGGCAGCCCCCGGAGAGGTACTCATTGCTCCTGTGATGAGCAAGCAAGCAGTTCTTTGTAATCTACTGAGCTTGTTCTGTGTTGTTATCTGCATCGTTTTGCCACACCAGACCATGGAGGTGTATGATATTATGATCCTCACGACGGCTGTGTAGAGCCAGAAGGTTACCCTAGGTTTGAGTCCCCATCTAGCCCCTGCAAAACAACCACAGATGCCTAGAGCCATTTTAGCCTTTTTGATAACACCGTCTACATGCGTGTTCCAGGTCAGTTTCTGGTCCAAAGTAATCCCCAGATACTTGACCTCAGCTGAAAACGGTATTTTTATGTTGTTCAACTTAGGCGGCTCGAGTTTATCGAGATTGCGCCTTCTAGTGAATGGTACTATAACTGTCTTCTCCGCGTTAACAGTTAGTTCGTTCTCTTTGCACCATTTCTCAATGGTTTTGAGTGCTCTCTGCATAAGGTACGAAAGGGTACTTGGGCAGCTCTCACGCACGGTGACCACCAGGTCGTCAGCATATCCCTGGGTGTCAATGCGAAGAGCCGCCATCTTATACAGTAGCTGATCCACTGCGAGAGTCCATAATAGGGGCAATAGAACACCACCCTGCGGACAACCTCGCGTTGTTAGCACCTCCGTCGAGATATTATTTAACTCGAGTTTGGCTATGCGGTTAGAGAGCATTGCCTCCACCCATCTGATGGTGGTCGTATCAGCCAGTTTATTAACCAGCCCGCCCACCAGCGTATGGATTGGAGTATTATCAAATGCTCCCTCGATGTCAAGAAACGCTGCAAGAGCAAATTCCTTGTCATCCAGGGCCTTTGCAACCTTGTCCACAAGGCTGAGCAGGGCAGTTTCCATAGATCAAAACTCATTTCTGGCTAGCTTTCCTTGCAATAGAATAGAAAAGCGTTTTCGGCGATGTGCAATATATATCGCCGGGTACTGTACACGAAATTTAGCTCTCATTCAATGCTCTAATGGTTTATTTTACTTTGACGCTAATGTCATCTAATATGATTATGATCAATGGAGTAACTTTAAACAATCACACCTCAGAGGTCATTGCAATTTTTACACTGATGCAATCAATTTTACACTAGCGGCACGCTATGATGGCCGGTTTGACACATTACAATAGTGATGTGGAATGTCAATTTATTCTCGAACAAAAAACAATTAAGTTTTGTTTTTGTACCTGATTAAATAGGTTTAATAAAACAAAAATGTATATGTTTATTTAATTTATTTGAACGAACTGAATATTTGAATGAAAATGAATATACATACTTTATATGCACACAAGAAACATATGAATACAAAAGATACCAAAAAAGGTGCCACAAAAGGCCATAATTAATCAGATTCGTCCATACTACTATTTTCACTGTCGTCACTGCTATCATCACCTACATTAATAATTATATGTTCGTTTTCTATAATATTATCTATTTTCACATCTCTTTCATAATCTTCCCTTATTAATTTAACAGTTCTATTCACAACCTTTTCCCAGTCTCCTTTAGTCACATGTTCACAAGCTTCTTCTAATAATTTTAGCATTTTTTTTATGGTAAATGGGGGTTCTGTATTGTGTCTTGCAGCATATCCCTTAATTTGAGCCCACACCAACTCAATCGCATTATACTCACAATGGTAAGGCGGTAACCGTATAACTCTGTGCCCATGTTCTAATGCTATTTCGTCAATGACGTATCGGATCTTGGTTGGTTTGTTTTCTTTTAAAAGACGTACTAATTCCGCTTTTAACATATTCATGTTTGCATCTACGCCATTTTTACGAAGCCATGCGACGATATCAGCTTTCTTTTGGGATTGGGCAGGTGGCTTGTCAATTTGCATCGAGTGGTATGGGGCGTTGTCCATAATTATAATAGATGGTTCAGGGAGGCTACACAACATTGAGGTAAACCATTCAGTAAACTTTTCTCCATTCATGTCTTCATGATAGTCTCCAGTGGTTTTTGACGCAAAAGCCATGAGAGAACCTTCGACAAACCCGTTGATGGTTCCGGCGTGACAAATTATAAGTCGCGATCCTTTTCCTACAGGAACTTTGGAAGTAGATGCTGCTGTGTCATCGTTCCAAGAACGGCCTACAGTATGGTTAGCATTAAGCCATGTTTCATCCAAGAACACAACATTTTGCCAATTTTTGATTTCTTTCACTTGCCGTAAAAAAGTATACCTTGCCATCGCTATATCAAATCTTTCCATCAATATTTTGCGTTTGTTACATTTTTTGTATCGAAATCCAATGGTCTTCAAAATCTTCGTTAAAGAACTTTCCCCACCGAAGAATAATCCAGCTTCCTTCAGTGAATGCACCAACTTTTTTCTTGTTGGATACTCCTTCTGTAAATAGTAGCCGTAAACATGTCTTCGGATAGCATCGGCATCAAAGCTATCGATGCCTACGACTGGTTTTGCTCGTTTTCTCTTTTTTGGTGTGTGAAGTTTATTTTCTTCTGTGCCAGTCTCGCCATATTTTTTTTTAGTTATCCGTCTAACAGTTCGTTGTCCAATATTAAGCGCATCAGCTACGCGTTCAACCACTGACGTTATAGGTAAAATTGGCCCTCCATTTTGAGCTTCACGATCGAAATAGTTACGAAGGCGTATTACGAACTCACGTGTCTGACTATTTAGAACAGTTCTCTGCGTACGTTCGGTCATATCGACGAAATCCACAACAAAGGGCTTGAACAGAGTCCAAATTAACGAGCAAGGGTCAACAGTAATGCAGTATCAATATTTGAAATCCAAAGCCAGGTCAAAACTATATCACAATCGCATTGCACTGACAGTTTATACTTTTCGAAGCAACGTCAATTCGAAACTGCTTTGTTTTGCATTGAGCATTGACGCGAGTTTGCCGGAGGTAGTAGTTGTGCTAGCCAGCGATCCTATGTGACGATCGTATTAGATTCCATTTTTAAAAATTTTCAATTTAGAAAACCAAATGCCGAGTTGTGGTATATATCATATAAAAATAAAAATTTTACCTTTTGTATGAAACAGCTGATATTTTTTTGCGATTTCAGAGGTTTGTCCACATAGTGAAAATTGTTCATATTCACAAGTACATTCACCCCTTAAATGGTGCAAACTGATTTTTCTACACTTGTATACATTTTAGAAATCAATTTAATAAATAAATTTTGAGTCCTAAACCTAAAACTACATTCGATAAAATTTATGAATCTCTGCACATCACTATCGTCAATAAAGTAATACAATTATTTCCTTCAAAGTTGTTATCAATTAATACGGAACTTCATGAGCGGACAAACGTCAAACCGGCCATCATAGCGTGCCGCTAGTGTAGGGAATACCAATCCAGAACACTTTTGGAATCATCTCAGTGAAAATGACTTTAATCAGAATGGGATTTTACTTAAATATCAAAAAATCAGCCAAGTGCGAGTCGGGCCTCGCTCTTTTAGGGTTCTGTTAAAAAAAAATTAAATTAAAATATTTCCATGTACCCATGGAAATATTTTAATTTCATTTTTTTTAATTTATTTTAATTTTTATTATTTGTTGTTATAGCGGCAATAGAAATACAAAATATGTGAAAATTTCAACTGTCTATCTATTACGGTTTACGAGATACAGGCCGCTGACAGACGGACAGACGGACAGCGGAGACTTAGTAATAGGGTCCCATTGGCACCCTTTGGGTACTGAACCCTAAAAAGAAAGGTTTCAGCAATGTACATTCCAAGCAGGATAAAATTGTGGTAACACCTTTTTGTTTTTTGGGAGTTGAATAGGCATTTTAAAATATTTAAAAATGGTTACAAAGAAAATTATAACGACTATCAAATCTTCTCACTTTTAATTAACTAAGTATACGCTAAGATATGTCATAAAGAGTCAACTTTGTCTCTATGAAGTGAAAAATCTATTTCAGATGGTTGGCTTAAATGCTATGTTGCTATGTTTACTAAGGAGCGCTGGCTGTACATAAACAACATACAAAGTTTTGCCGGCTCCGGTGTTTTTATGTTGAAATTCAATTTTTATTAATATAAACATTGCTACAGGTTATGATTTTTTTTAATACATTTATGAGAGAAATTGAAAAGATTTCCTAAAGATTATGAAAAATTGTAATGTTTACCTGCTGATACCACTTCTTTTTATCACCATATTCCAAGGTTTCTGCAAAATGTTTGGCGATTCCAGACCCCTTTTTAGCATCCTCGTTTTTATCCACTTTTCCATAATTTGTGTATGCTTCATCAACCAATATATTCTCTTCGAACCTTTTATGCTTCATTTTGTTATACGTTTTTATTCATAAGGCATATAATTATGAAAAATTTATTACAATAGTTTTTGTGAAAATAACAATACCACGTGAGAGAAACTTTATCCCTATTTTCCCGATATAGATAGTACTCTGTGGTCCTGTGTGACCTGTCACCTGTCATAACTTTCTTTGTGTTCTTTCAGAACAATTAGAAATTAGTCTATGTCGTTTTAATACTTTTATTTTTTTTAATTAAAATGTTACAAAAAAACTTATATCTAAACTAATCTAATTACTATACAAATCATGCCCGCGTGGAATGGTGCCAAGAATACTGGCTCCATTTCCGCGCTGGACAGCCAGGCTGATCCTTTGCGCAAAAAATGAGCCAGCCCCAGGTGGATATAAATTTTTTTTTAGATTGTTCGCTTAGGGGCCTACCAGTACCCCGATTCAGAACATTTCGATAACTTCCCGTTTCGATACGATTAGATATCGATCTCGTATCGAAAATATTTTGTCGTGCGATTCAGAACGTTCGGTTAGAGAATTCGATTCGATGTCGACTACGGAATCGGCTTCGTTATCGGTATCGACAAGCTAGATAAAATTACATGTGGATTTACGAAGTTTGTTGTTTTACCAAAATTTCACTTGTTATTAAATTCATGTTAGCACTAAATAAATAGATTTTAATCATTTTCGAAGGTCATTGAAGTAATTATTTAAAATGATAACTTGTTAATTATTGACGGCCAATTTTCAGCCTCGTCGATAGATGGCGCTAAGTTCATGTTTCATCCATGGTAGGTAGGAATGTATTTGCTACCTTCATGGTTTCATCCCTCTGGGCATAGATAAAATAAAAAAGGTATATAATTTATATAATTTATATAATTTATCTATGCTCTGGGTTCTTATTTTATTTTGTTGTGGTGTACATAATATGTTATTTTAATGTTAAAATACGTACAATATGGTATGTACACATTTACATACCAAAATCATTCATCATAATCATTTTATACGAAAAACCAGTAAACACAGTACGTAAACAAAAGGATACTGCCCTGTAGCTTTCGATAACTAACCAACTAAAATTATCGGACGTTCGGAAAATCTTATTCGATAAGGTTGTTGTGAATAGCGTTTGATAGAAGATATCTAACGATATCTACGTCGGTTCGATTCGGTTTCGATTTCGACAACTTCTCTGTCGATACGAGTACTCTGAATTGAAAATTCATCTTATCGTACGAAAACAAACCGAATCGATCGATAATTATGTTATCGTAAGGTTCTGAATCGGGGTGCTGGACCCGGAAGGAAAAAATTCGGTTCCCACCCGATTACGAGAAAAAAAATTTTATTTAAAATTTTGGAAAATCATTGCTTTGACGAACTTTTAATTTTTTTTTAATTTTTCCAGTGACAATTTCCGCAATTTTTTTATGGAATATCTTTACCTAATAACTGTACTCTCTTACACTAGTGGTTCGCCCCGAACTGAGACCTCGCGGTAACGGTATCCCATGATTATTCATTCAATCGATACATGATAACCAAAACTGACATTATTATTATGCCCGTTTTCACCAAACATACCTAAATCATCCCCTAAGTAGGAGTCTCTTAACGTAGGTAGCTCCTAAATACAATCCTAAGTCCTAACATCCGTCCCAATATCCTTTTAGGTGTCCCGTACAGGATCGTGATAAATAAGTTGACAGAAAACATCAATCACCTAACTTATAGGTAGCCCGTAAAGGTTAGGGAACGTTAGTGAAAACATTGAATTATTTATCAAACATTGAATTTAACTCGTAGTTCCATGGGAATAGTTACTGACTGCGCCATCTATTAGCATTATTGTGAAGCTATGTTGATGCTATATGAATTACTGACGCCCATTAAAAATTAAATAATCTCGTTTCTTTATAATATTCATATAATTTTAGTATTTGTTGTTCAAGTACAGGATATAAGTGACCTAAAAACATAAAATCAGTTTGAAAATCCATAGCGGATTTTTCTAGAGAGCGTCTTCAAGCGAGCGTATAAAATCGCCACTTTGAAAGCCCCCCATTTCGTCAATTTTAAGGGAAAAATTAAAAAAAAAATATTTTTGTACTCAGTTCAAAATTATCTTTAAAATGATACGTAACAATTTTATGTAACGCGATTTTTTTTTTTTTACTTCGCATTCGCTTCTATGAGAGCCCCCCTGAAATAAAGATTTTTATAACTTTTTAAGCCATTTTCGGCTGGAGGCCATCGGTTTACATATTATATCTAAATTTGAAGTAATTACGTTCAGTAATTCAAAAGTTATAAGGCTCTGACAGACGGACGGACGGACGGACGGACGGACGGACAAGTGCAAATCGCCCTAGTTAACTCAAAGACCTTCGCTTCGCTCGGTCGAAAAAAATTGTAGTCTGATTAGCTGATTTTAAGAGCATTAAATTTTAAATTATTTCAAGAAAATTAAGTTCATCCAAAATCTACAGAAAACTTTAAAATTCCATTAAAAATAAAAATCACCAGTGCTATGATGATTTTTATGCACTGGTGATTTTTTAAAAACTGTACCAACTTATGTTCTTTTGATTGCCAAAAGAAAAATTGTATATCAATGTGCCGGATAAAAAGTTATGATTTTTCAAAAGTCTTCGTTCCTCATTCGTGTAAATAACGACCTTATTGAAAAACATGTTAATTGTTTGTGGAGACTGCAGTATGTCCTTTAATTTAAACTGCCTCGTTGGTCTCGTGTTTGACTGCGGCCGACGAGGTCCCGGGTTCGAGTCCCGGGTCGGACCATATCAAGTATTGGGGTTTTCCGTAAGAAATTCTCAGTACTAGCCCGGAGTTAGGAAGTTGGCGTTGTTTCAGCCCCGTACCTTGGAGAGCACGTACAGCCGTTGGTCCTGCGCCTAATCTCTCTCCGCCTGCGCCTAATCTCTCTCCGGTCGTGTCAAATTTTCCGTCCTATCGGGCTATGAGAGTAAAGAAACAGAGAGTGCACCTGTGTTGGCGCACACACTTGTGCACTTTAATATCTGGTTAATCTCTCTGAAGATAGACCACCGCCGTGACCGAAATTCGGAAAAATAAAACATTGTTTTATTTTTCTTTCTCTTAAAGATGTAGATACCGTCAGTCATCATTAAAAGATTAATGTCCTCCCGACCAAATTTCGACCACGGTGACCTATCTCCAGAGAGATTAACTATCTGTACGGGAGATATTAAAGTGCACAAGTGTGTGCGCGAACACAGGTGCACTCTCTGTTTCTTTACTCTCATAGCCCGATAGGACGGAAAATTTGACACGACCGGAGAGAGATTAGGCGCAGGTGAAGAGAGATTAGGCGCAGGACCAACGGCTTTACGTGCTCTCCAAGGTACGGGGCTGAAACAATGCCAACTTCCTAACTCCGGGCTAGTACTGAGAATTTCTTACGGAAAACCCCAATACTTGATATGGTCCGACCCGGGACTCGAACCCGGGACCTCGTCGGCCGCAGTCAAACACGAGACCAACGAGGCAGTTTAAATTAAACGACATACTGCAGTCTCCACAAACAATTAACATGTTTTTCAATAAGGTCGTTATTTACACGAATGAGGAACGAAGACTTTTGAAAAATCATAACTTTTTATCCGGCACATTGATGATAGTTGCTACATTTATAAAAAATCACCAGTGCATAGCACTGGTCATTTTTATTTTTAATGGAATTTTAAAGTTTTCTGTAGATTTTGGATGAACTTAATTTTCTTGAAATAATTTAAAATTTAATGCTCTTAAAACCAGCTAACCAGACTGGAATTTTTTCTAAGAGAGTACAATTATTAGGTAAAGATATTCCATAAAAAAATTGCGGAAATTGTTACTGAAAAAATTAAAAAAAAAATTAAAAGTTCGTCAAAGCAACGATTTTCCAAAATTTTAAATAAAAAATTTTTTCTCGTAATCGGGTAGGAACCGATTTTTTTCCTCCCGGGTCCTGGTAGGCCCTTAAGAGAACAATCTAAAAAAAATTTTATATCCACCTGGTCTGGCCCACCCTGTATATGGTGATGCTTACAAAATTGTAAAGAGGCAAATGAAAATTGAAACCCCTAAAACATAGCTTACCCTAGAACAAAAAAGGGACATTTTTAAAAGCCTATTTATAACCTCGCCATATGCAGGAAAACTAACTCGGGAAACAGTGGAAGATGAGAATTTTGAAAGTATTGCTTTTACATTAAAAGAAACAAAAAAAGATGGAGAAAAAATAAAAATAAAAAAGGCTCCTGGACCAGATGCGATACCACCATAAGTAGTTAAGTCAGCTATATGCAATAACGTGGAATATTTTACGCGTCTCTTCAACAAACTTTTAAAACAAGGCAGTTTCCCTGACAGCTGGAAAATTGCAAAACTTGTACTTATAGAGAAGCCAAAAAAATACCAAAACGAAGAAACAAAGTACAGGCCTATTTGCCTCATCAATGTTGTTGCAAAAGCTTATGAAAGACTTGTGAATACTAGACTAACGCAGGAAATTGATAGAGATGGTGGTCTACACCAAAATCAGCATAGCTTCAGACCAGGCAGAACCACTGTTGATGCCATCAATGAAGTAGTCCAATTAGCAAAGGAAGCATATATAAAAAAATTGTGGAATTCCCTAATACTAGTTGATGTCCGGAATGCTTTCAATACAGCCACGTGGCCCATCATCATTCAAAAGTTAAAACAAAGGAACATCAATAAGTATATAATAAATGTGATTGTGGATTATTTCACGAACCGATTCATACAGTTGGACAGCAAAGTTAACGAAATAATAACTGGGGGAGTTCCACAAGGCTCAGTTTTAGGTCCTACCCTGTGGAACATTCTCTACGATGATGTGATGAACATTGAAGTTCCAGATGGGGTAAAGCTTATCTGTTACGCGGACGATCTGGCAATCTCAATAACTGCTAGAGATGCATACGAAACAGTAGTCAAAGCAAACGAGACGCTGCACGCCGTTGATTTGTGGATGCGGCAAAATAAACTGGAAATAGCACCGGAAAAAACCGAAGCAGTCGTTTTCAACAGAAGGCAAAAAGCTCACGGTATAGAATTCGACTGTGGAGGAACTGTCGTAGTCCCATCAACCAGCGTTACTTACCTCGGAGTCAAGTTGGACTGGAGTCTCACCTTTGGACCACACCTAAACTCAGTTTGCGACAAGGCATCTAAGACCGCAGGAGCTCTAGGTAGGTTGCTGCTTAACACAAAAGGACCAAGTGACAAGAAAAGAAGGACACTGGCTATGGCTAATCAATCCATAATCCTGTATGCGGCACCTATCTGGGCACCTGCGATGAAATATGCCGTGCATAAAAGACGCGTCCTTAAAGCGCAACATGTGCTAGCCCCTGGTGCTGGCAAATCTGATGCCCATCCACTTGCTAGCTCTGGAAAGATTCGAGTTAGGAAACATAAAGGATACAAAGGAACCCGAAACTACTAGAGCCGCAAAAAAGAGGACAATCGACAGGTGGCAAAAGGAGTGGGACAGCTCAACTAAAGGCCGTTGGACACATCAACTTATTCCTAATTTGGAAAAATGGACAAGCAGACAACACGGCCAGCTGTCCTACAGATTGACGCAATGCTTGACTGGGGATGGGGTATTTATGGAGTTTCTCGCAAGCATTGCAAAAAGACAAGATGCCATATGCATGTATTGTACCGAAATAGACGATGCAATGCACACCATATTTGTGTGTCAGAAATGGAATAGGGACAGGCAAAATGTTATAAATAAAATAGGAGATATATGTATTGGAAATTTAGTAAATAAAATGTTAGAATCGGAAAAGAACTGGAAATCTGTTGCGGAATTTATTGAAAACATAATAAAGGAAAAGGAGGAAGAAGAAAAAAGAAGACAGAAAAGGGCGTAAAAAGACTGTAGTGTTGACGTGTTTTAGGCTGCAAGGCGGGCACACGGACAAGGGAGACAGTAGGGGTTTTAGCCGGTAAGAGTCCGGCACTACCCAAAAGCGGGTGCTGGTCCATGAGGATTTCCCCTACTGTATAAAAAAAAAAAAAAAAGGTTCGTTCGTTACAATCTCTTTGATCTCTGCTGTGAAATCTGTGTGAGTATCCCTGTCATGGAATTATTATGTACTTAGTTGTACGTAAGTACATAATAATTCCATGATCCCTGTGTCCTCAACCTAGTGTATTTGGTCGTCAAAGAGTAATTAATAATTATATACCTAGGGCTTGGTTACCGTAGTACCCTGGTCGATGGTAGTACCTAATCTGTCTCCGTATATATTATTATACTCTTTAGTCTTTGCTAATCTGTGTTGGTTGCTTTGCTCGGTGGGGTGTAGCATTTTAAAATATTTTATAGTTATTATAAAAATATATTTTTTTAGTATTAAAACTATATCAAATATTAACAATGGATGACCAAGGAAGAAAAGTAATCGTTTGCGACAACGGCACAGGCGTAAGTTAGCTTGTACAACGTAAAATCAATCTCAAATATTTGTATGATAAGGAACTGATTCATCATGGGATTCATGGGGAAATCATCAATTTAATTCCAGTTCGTTAAGTGTGGATACGCCGGTAGTAACTTCCCGGCGTTTATCTTCCCTTCGATGGTGGGCAGGCCCATTATAAGAGCCGAAAACAAAATCGGCGACATCGATGTAAAGGCATGTATTGCTAATTTCCTGTTACGTTATATTATTGACTAGAAAGTCTGTTCGTTCGTTCGGTAATGATCGCGTAAAATAATTGGTTAAACTGTCTATACTCTCTCTTGCTCAAGGCTTTGCCTGCCTTTTTTTAAAGTTCTAATGGAACATATTGATAAACATTTTAAGTTTCTTATTGACAGTATTTTTGCAGTTTGACGCGTGAAAATTGAAATACACAGTAGGTATTTTAAGTTTAACCATGGCTAATATTTAACATATTAGCAGCATATTATGTACATTCATAAGTAAAATTAACTGAAGTTTTTAAGTTTTTGAATAGGGTTACAATAGTAAGAAACGAAACATTTCAAAACATATTCCGACTACTTACTAGTCCTACAACACGTCTTGTTGTTATAATTTATTTTTATGTTCCTCTCAATTTATATTAATTTTAATGTTTTACAGGATTATTGTATAAGAGTAAGTCTATATAATATTTATGTATGTATAAGAGTGGCAGCATGCACTTTTGAAGTGGTAAAAAATATACCTGAATTTATCTGTAAAATAACTTATACTGCATCTAATGTTACAATAATTAACATAGGTTTGGACGTTTTGTTTGGTATATTATGTTAATGTTAATTTATAGGATTCATTTATTATTTGTAATATTTTTTTGTTTGTGTTGTGTAATTGTGTTGTTTACAAGTGAAGGCAATTTACTAAAAAAAATTACTTCAACCACCTTAATGTTACATTAATTGCAAATGGACCTAAATCCTTGCCAGTTATAAGAGTTGACTGAGCACATCTATAAGCAGAAGAGTTTTAGTCAATAGCTGTAAAAATAAAAATTGTCTATTAATGCAACAGTAATATCAGGTAGTGCATTAAAAAATTAAACTTTCATGCTGTCCAGAGGTTTGATCCTGAGGTTCAGGTAAATAAGGTTACATTTAACTTTGGACATTTGCTTCATCTTGTTTTAATTATGTTGCATCTATAGACAACATTGAACATTGAGTCTATTGGTTTATAGGCAGCCTGGAAAAATTGTGTGCCTCAAAATTATAACCATTTTTATAGAAGTTTTCCTTTTCTTGCTATTCACGAGTGCTTGTAACTTGTGGTTGTATTTAATTCAAAAATAATATATAAGAAAAATATCAAAAATAATATAAAAGAAATAATATATAAGTATAAGAGTGAGTGAGAGCAATTCTCACTCCTGACCACTCCCACCTAGGCTCAGACAGGCCTAGGTGGGAGTCCTAGGCCTCCTAGGACTCCCACTTAGTCCTAGGAGGCCTAGGAATAGGCCTCCTAGGACCTAGGAGGCCTAGTCCAACACTTACTCAATGTACGGTTGGCGGCAAAAGTCCATATAGAATAAGCAAACAAGTTGCCTTGCATGCAGTCTGTCACTCACACACTTACGATGATATAAACAAGTCGTTCAACTTGTAACAGGAGTAGGAATATAAATGTTTTAAACCTAATGTAGTTAGTCTTAAGGTTGATATTGTCGACCTTTTATAGTAGTATTGAACTGAAATCGTTTGAACCTTATGTTGTTGACTTAAGGTTGATTATTGACAGATGTCCAACACTTACTCAATGTACGGTTGGCGGCAAAAGTCCATATAGAATAAGCAAACAAGTTGCCTTGCATGCAGTCTGTCACTCACACACTTACGATAATATAAACAAGTCGTTCAACTTGTAACAGGAGTAGGAATATAAATGTTTTAAACCTAATGTAGTTAGTCTTAAGGTTGATATTGTCGACCTTTTATAGTAGTATTGAACTGAAATCGTTTGAACCTTATGTAACAACATTGACAACATGACTTAAGGTTGATTATTGACAGATAATATTTATTTGTGTGAGTGATACACAGTATTGCTTGCGCACGGTTTTAGCATTTAAGCTATGTATGGACTGTTGACGTTGACTGTAAATGACAACTACAAGTAAATTTTACCTGCGCTCGTGAATTGCAAGAAATATACCATTAAGCATATCAAATCTGCCCTGAATTTATTTGATTTGTACATAGACCTGTCGATTTATGCATTTATCAAATAAACAACTCATCACGCTAAGTTTGATTTTGTTTAATGATTTTTTTTGTATATATATCACACTAACAGCATTACCGATTAATAATGTATTATCTTCTTATTGTGAAAGTTGAAACAGCACTGTGGTATTCTACATGATGTTATATCATCATTGTTATTCTTTACCCCTAACAGCGATTAGTAAAAAGAAATAGATTGCTAAATTCATTGTATAAATCAAACTAAGGTAAAAATTATTCTAGATGGCGTTACTAGTATTGCAACTTATATGTATTATTTTGCACTTTATATTGTTGAACTTGATGAAATATCGATAATATTGCTCTGGTTTGCAGCATTTATTTCTGGGGATAAAATACAAAATTTTCATAAAATCTATATTTTCAAAAATATAAAATTCTCGTGTCGTGGTGTTTGTTACCAAACTCTTCCAAAACGGCTGGACCGATTTTTATGAAATTGTGCATATCGGGTAGGTCTGAGAATCAGCCAACATCTATTTTTTATACCCCTAAATTTAGCCCAGTAGATTGGACTTCTGAAGGACATAATAAAATAACCTAGCACAAGCGTTCCGCTTAGTTGGAGGGGATAGGAGGATATTAGTCAACTTCAATTTGACTAATATTCTTTAAAAAAAAAAAACTACATAGAATCACGAGAGCTTTATGCGAACATGACTAGCAATCTATACTTCTTTAACTAATCTCCGCCCCTAGTACGAAATTATATATTTATCGAAAAAAAAATTATAGTATCAACACACGTCGAGCCTGACAAAATTAAAATCAGTTGTACAAATTAATAATAACAAGGCAAAAACAAGCATATATGTCGCACTCTTAATAAAACAACGACCAAATACGAAATTTTGGCAAAATTAATTTTAGTAAAATATAAAGAATAACCTCCACAATCTAGGTAAAACAAAACACCTCTTTTCCTTAAGCAATAAGGTTTTATTAAATATAACATTCGATTCTATAGTAGCTTAAACAATATTATGGCATATAGTTAAGGCGCTGAGGTCTGAAATGCCTAAATTAATTCAAAATATCGACAAAACTGTAAATTTAAGCAGAGAAGAAAAGATAAAGATTCAATTAATGTTTTTGCTATAAAAAAAAATATTTTTGCTAACCCCCTCTTATAAAAAAAATCCTCAAAGAGTAGGTACCTATTTTTGACATAATTTGCAAAATTTCTCCAAAAGCGCACAAGCTTTTTAATTCGTTCTTACACACAAAAAGTTCTTAAAAATATTAATCTTTTCACATGAGAACTTGATTTTTAATCCGTCATACACCCATGTAAAGTAATTTTTTTTCCGAAATTTCAACTAAATCTGCGCGAGCGTGTCTGCTCCGTCGCCCTGTAAAGAACATTGGCAAGGATTCATATAATATAACACTTTACCTGAAATCGATTCGAAGCGTCTATACATGAAAAATTGTTAAAACCATAGAGTTTCCATTACTAAAATATAATCACTGAGATTTTTCATTTGAGGAACTCACAAAAAAAGATATTAACAACTTTATATGTATTTTGAGGTTATATTTATATTTATAAAGACGTGGTCGTAATTGCTACTTCCATGTTATTTTAAGTTCTAATTTGACATTGAGGATGTGTTACTTAGTAGTCTATAGAACTGTCTACATAGGTACACAAACTCTTGACTTTCCGGGCGAGCAATGTCATCGAGAAACGATCCAAACCAATCCAAACTCAAAGCGCGATATGAATTAGTCAGATGATGGTTCATTATTTAATAAATTATTAATTTAACCAAGGCAAAAGATGTAAAACTGATTTCATATAAAAAATGAACTAATTTAAATCTTTGTTTTGTATAAATCATATTCGTAGATGCCTCTTAAAACATTCAGGTACAATTCTGCCATTATTCTTTGCCGTCACGCTCCATAAGGCCTTAATATAGTTTTTCGTTGATTCCCGCAAATTACGATTTTCGATTCGATCATTGTTTGCTTAAGAGTGCGATGTATGGACTACTGCACATCTTGATAACATTTTTCGCGATCTGCAGACTCGTGCTAGTGTTACTGAAATGCGGTGCGGGACTTTTTCAACTTTTTTTTTTTTTTTTTTAATTTCGATCATGTAACTGGTTTACAATTTTATAATTAACATCTTAAAACTTTCGTGACATGAAAATTGTGTTTTTTTTTCTAAGCTGTGAATCTTTTCCAGGATTTGATGGTGGGCGATGAAGCGTCTCAGTTGCGATCGATGCTGGAAGTCAGCTATCCTATGGAAAATGGGGTAATTAATATAAAAATTTGCCATTTTTCTTTTTTAAATATCTCGACTATTCTCGGAAATATAAAGCTTTAAAGTTACCTTGTTAGACAAAGAGAGCGCTATTGTGTTGTGACGTCAAAACACAAAGCTCCATACACTCTTCATAGAAAATTTCGTTTTAGAAAGAGAGATACAGTCGTAGTAAAACCATGCCAAAACAGCTTATAACTTATTTGTTTTTTGACCGATTTATTTTCTGTTTTTACAAATGTTATCCTTACATGTTAAACTTTCGGTTATAAATAATAAATATTAACATTTTGACAACAGTCAAATACCCAACCTATTATCCTATGGAATGGGTAATTAATATAAAAATTAAATCCTCAAGAGCCCAACGGTTAAAGGTGCGGACTGAAAACTGAAAGGTCGCAGGTTCGAATCCCACCCGTTGCACTATTGTCGTACCCATTCCTAATACAAACTTTCCGCTTATTTGGAGGGGAGAGGAGGATATTAGTCAACTTCAACTTGACTGATATTCTTTAAAAAAAAAATTGTTGCATCTTATCGCATGTTATATTTCAGTGTTAGCTTTACTAATATTATAAGTGCGAAAGTGTGTTTGTTTGCTGATTTGTTGGTTTCTCCTTCAATCACACAGCAACGGATTGACGCGATTTTTTGGTTAGTTGAGGACCTGGACCTTTTAAATCTGAAAAACAGAGGGTTCACGTGGTATTTTTAAAAACCTAACTTCAAAAAGCAAAAGCTGCCCACGCAGTTTGTTGGCGTAACTAGCTGATGCCCGCGACTTCGTCCGCATGGGTTTAGTTTTAAAATCCCTCGGGAACTCTGATGTCGATCCGTATCTCTGTTGCGGCGTGATTAAAGGACAAACCAACAAATCAACAAACAAACACACTTTCGCGTTTATAATATTAGTATGATTATTAAAAGGAACTTTGTTCCTGCCTTTTACAATAGTTTCTTTTACAATTTCGTTTATACTCATTTGACTATAACACGCTTTTTTTGGAACTTCACCTCATTGTCAAAGGAGTCCGTTTCTACACAGTGAAAAACTCCGTATAGAGGATTCGCGCTATGCGCATGCGGAATACAGTGTTTCAATTGAGATACTAGAGAGTGTATAAGAGAACTCTTAGAGTCAATGAGAATATAGAGAGAGATTGTATAGAATAGAATAGAATAGAATAGAAATGTTTTTTATTCAAATAAACTTTTTTACAAGTGCTTATGAATCGTCGATGAGTCTACCACTGGTTCGGAATGCCGTTCCTGCCGAGAAGAACCAGCAAGAAACTCGGCAGATGCTCTTTTCAAAAAAAAAGTTTACATTCAATAGAATAGTTATACAGTTAAATTACCACCTACTGTCTCTTGAATCGCTGGAACGAATTATGTCCACGCTTTTTTATCATCTAAATAGTCTTCAATTGCATAATATGCTTTTTTCATGAGATTAGTTTTAACTGATTTCTTAAACTTGTGTAAAGGCAAGTCTAAGATCGACTGTGGAATTTTATTATAAAACGTCACGCCCATTCCCACAAATGACTTTCGGACCCTCTTGAGGCGACATCGAGGAATCACGAGCCTGTTTGGATTTCTAACTTGCCTATCGTGTAAATCACCCTTTTTTTTGTAATTCACAATGTTTTGTCTGACAAATATTATATTGTTGTAAATATATTGTGAAGCTACTGTAAGAATGCCTATTTCTTTAAATTTTTCTCGAAGGGAATCCCGCGGTTTTAAATTATATATTGCGCGAATTGCCCTCTTCTGCAATACAAAAATTTTTCCAATATCGGCTGCTTTACCCCATAATAAGATTCCGTATGACATAATACTATGGAAATATGCAAAATAAACAATTTTTGCAGTTTCTATTTCAGTTAACTGTCGAATCTTCCTAACAGCGTAAGCAGCAGAGCTAAGCTTGCCAGCAAGTGTTGCTATATGGGTGCCCCATTGTGTATATATTATATTCTATTCTATTCTAACAAAGTTGCATGGGTTAAATCGGCATGGCATCCGGCTGCCCACAAGATAGTATAAAAAACTTATTACAATGTAATAGCTGTATAATAATATTGTAAAATGATTATTTTGAAAAGAGCAACTGCTGAGTTACTTGCCGGCTCTTCTCAGCAGAACCCACTTTCCGAACCGGTGGTAGAGTCATGACGTGTCATAAGAGACACAGGTTGACCTACGTGAAATAAATAATTTTGAATTTTCAATAAATCAATTCCCACAACCAGGTAGTACGCAACTGGGAGGACATGTGCCACGTGTGGGACTATACGTTCGGACCGAGCAAAATGAACATCGACCCCAAGGAGACCAAGATATTGCTCACCGAACCACCCATGAACCCCACCAGGAATAGGGAGAAAATGATCGAGGTGAGACCACTCACCTCTATAATTGATCTATGATCAACACTGGACTGTGGATGTCCATAAACAAATGACAGCTTGTAGATCAATTTGTAGCGCCACATTTGACAGACGAGTGTCTCTGGAACTAATAATATACGGGAAGTGCTACTGTCAGTTGTGTCTCACTAATTTTAGTTCCTTGGAAACTCGTTGATAGCCTGGTTCTTCTTCTTCTTCTTCTGTTGCTCGGCTATGCAGATTTGATGCCATGCACCACGTCGACCGTCACCGGTCCATTGTGCTTGCCACTATTTATAGTTCCTCTCCAATACTTGTTGCCGCCAGAAACAGCACAATCTTCTTGGCTGGGATTAGTGTAGCCTCCTCAGGGTGCACGATGTGTTTCCCTAGATGGATGCTTCGTTTATGCATTAAAGCGGGGCAGTAACAGATAATATGCAGCGGCATTTCCACCGATTTCCAGGTATAGCCTGCACATAATAGCCTAGTGGTTAGGACTGTGGTCTATTTGGGGGGTCGGAGGTTCTATCTCGGACCTCTGACTTTTCGGAGTCGAGTGAGTTTAAGCAATTATATATCACTTGCTTCAAAGGTGAAGGAAAACATCGTGTGGAAACCTGCACACCTGAGAGTTCATCATTCATAATGTTCTCAAAGGTGTGTGAAGTCCGCCAATTTGCATTGGGCCAGCGTGGTGGACTATGGCCTATAACTCTTCTCTGAAAGGAGACCTACGCTCAGTAGTGAGCCGATGATGGGTTGATGATGAATGAATGAATGAATGGACACTGTAACTGTTTACAGCATCAAAATGGCGTCATTCAAATAGGTCCAATTAAAGATGACAACAGCCTGTCCAGTGTTAATCATAGATTAAATTAATTAAAGGCCAAAGGGTGAGCTCTAAGAATAAAGAATACTTTTCTTACATACAAAGTAGGGATGTATGCGATACCGATCTATCGGCGATATCGCGAATTTTCCTATATATATCGGAATCGACGATATTAAATTTGCCGATACACCGATACTTTTTGAATTTCGCGCTATAGACCCATGTGAACGCTCCATCGGCGCCACTTACGAAATCGGCTTTTACTGAATAAATAATTTAAGAAAGTTGTATTTCCTAAATAAAAATCTCATAAGTGTGAATTTTAATTATTTAGTTTTGTCTTTTGATCTGTTATCAATTAACATTTCTATTTTTTTTTGTTTTTTTTTAAAATTCTAAATAAATATTATTAGAGTAATTTTGTATGTTTCTTTCTAAAGGCACAGCTTTTTATAGCTTTCCTTGAATCTTAACTGTCTTTTAAAATTCTAATATATAAAATTCTCATGTCGCGGTGTTTGTTACCAAACTCCTCCGAAACGGCTGGACCGATTTTTATGAAATTTTGTGTGCATATCGGGTAGGTCTGAGAATCAGCCAACATCTATTTTTCATACCCCCAAAATGATAAGGGTGACCCACCCTTAAATATTTCTTGGCGGTACGAAGTTCGCTGGGTCAGCTAGTCTTTTTATAAATATCTGTATTGGTATAGTATCAGCATCTCTAATAGAAATAGAATAGAAAATTCTTTTTTCTTCTTTATCAACTGAAAGGTGTTCACTGCGAAATGAAGGTCTCTTGCATGGACTTCCACAGGCCTCGGTTTTGCGCCGCATGTAAACAACGGCTCCTTGTGACTCTTCTGATATGATTCGAAGACATGGCTATAATTCGAACAACTGGTGGTCTTTGGGGTCCCAAGGTGCTGTAAGGGCGACCTCGCACCGAAAAGGGCAGTGTTGACAGACCCGCCCACTAGGTGTATACTAGGCATCATCATCATCATCATCATTAGCAACCCATCAACGGCTCACTACTGAGCGCAGGTCTCCTCTCAGAGAAGGGTTATAGGCCATAGTCCACCACGCTGGCCCAATGCGAATTGGTGGACTTCACACACCTTCAAGAACATTATGAAGAACTCTCAGATGTGCAGGTTTCCTCACGATGTTTTCTTTCACCGTTGAAGCAAGTGATAGTTAATTGCTTAAACGCACTTGACTTCGAAAAGTCAGAGGTACCCGGGATCGAACCTGCGACCCCCCGAATAGGAGACTACTAGGCTATCACTGCTGTCAGGCATATACAGGGTGGAAAAAAAATATGGGCTCTGGAGGGGAACTACCTTAAATCCTTAAGTTAGATCATTTTACTTAAAGGAAACATTCCCTTATTTTTAAAAAGAAACAAAACTGCATTCAAAGTTTTTCAAAAATTCGCTTGTCTCACCCGGGAATCGAACCAGCTAAAGATCCAAAAAATAAACACCCGCTATTTTATTGCACTAGTCAATACAGTCGATGTTAAAGATAAAATTTCTCCAAGAAACATTATGTCTTACACTCGTCTGTCGTGCAAGATATCCATTAAATCGAATATTTAGTATACAAGTTCTTTAGTCAACATTACCCAGAACTGTTCCTTTCAACAAGTAAAAGACACGTTAAATATAATTTTCTAATAACTCAAACATCCAAAGACATTGTATGAAGTACGAATCTTGCTAATTATTATCTCTAAGTACCTTTTTGAAGACTTAGATAAGAAAATCGTTTAATGGTAATAATAATTCTATGTACATTTTTTTCTTACGGAAAGTTTAATGTAAACGTTTAACTTTGCGGTGCGGGACACCAATTTTGAAATTCAATGAACATTTTGAGCATTTTTATCGATTTTGTTTTGTTTTGCTTCCATTTAGTAATTGTGTAATAATGGCGTATCGATATAATAGAAGCTTAGGTACTTTTCAAACAACAAGAATTGCAATTTAGCTCAATTCTCAAAAAAAGATTTTATCTAAATCTTCAACAAGGTACTTAGAGATAATTAGCAAGCTTATACTTCATACAGTGTCTTTGGATGTTAGACTTTTAAGACAATTATAACGTGTCTTTTACTTGTGAAAGTGAATAGTTCTAGGGAATGTTGATTAGAGAACTTGTATGCCAAATATTCGATTTTATGGATATCTTGTACGACAGACGAGTGTAAGACATAATGTTTCTTGGAGAAGTTTTATCTTTAATACTGACTGTATCGACTAGTGCAATAAAATAGCGGGTGTTTATTTTTTGAATTTTTAGCTGGTTCGATTCCCGGGTGAGACAAGCGAATTTTTGAAAAACTTTGAATGCAGTTTTGTTTCTTTTTAAAAATAAGGGAATGTTTCCTAAAAGTAAAATGATCTAAGTTAAGGATTTAAGGTAGTTCCCCTCCAGGGCCCATAATTTTTTTCCACCCTGTATATACTAGGCATATATGTATGTAATTTAAAAAAATCATATTATTGTTCCTCGTTTTCTTTCCAGGTGATGTTCGAAAAGTATGGATTTGACAGCGCATATATAGCTATCCAAGCGGTGCTTACACTGTACGCGCAGGGGCTGATCTCTGGAGTGGTGGTTGATTCTGGTAAAAATATATCTACTATATTATTTTCATTTGAATTTTTAATACATTTTTTTTTAATAATCAAAATTGAGTTTAAAGAATCTATATCATACTTCATACTAATATTATAAATGCGAAAGTGTGTTTGTTTGTTGGTTTGTCCTTCAATCACGCCGCAACAGAGCTACGGATCGACGTGTCTATAAGTCGACCGTGTAAGTCGCGTATCGCCTGCGCGGTAAAAAAGGGAGCGGGGGCGGGTAACGCTACACACGGAGTCAATAATCCAAAGATTTATCTCGAGATAGACATTGTTGGTAAAGAATTAAGTATTTATTTTTAAGTTTTATTAATATTTTATAATAGCTTCATAGGTACAAAATCATAAAACAATAATTAACTCCGTTTAAGAAATATTTAACCACAGATAAATTTTTTATAGGACTATTCGTCACTAATATCCATATCGCTTGAATCATCATCACTGTCTGTGTAGCTTGAGGAGTCAGAGTCTTGCAAATTAATAATAAATCGGTCCATCTCTTCATCAACGATGCGATCGTGCAGACAATATTCATCTTCAATAGTTTGTACATGTTTATCGCAGTTAACCCATTTTTCTACAGAGAATTCGGCAAATAACTGTTCCAGTGTATTATTCTTTTTGTCAAAATTAGAATCAATTTCAATTTTTGCGAGCTGTCCTTTGATATCCCCCCAAACCAATTCGATTGAGTTCAAGTCTGGGTGATATGGAGGCAGTCGTAAGACTTCATGACCTGCCGCCTTTAAAATTTCATCTATTTTGTAAGTATTTTCTGTCGCGTGTTGTTTAATTAAATTCAATAAATCACATTTTCTTAAAGACGTATCAAATTCAACATTGTGTCTTTGCAGCCAGGTCTGCATGGTGGCTTTTGTGGATGTCATTGTAGGCTTTTTGTCCTCTTGTACCGAGTGGTATGCGGCATTATCCATAATAATAACTGAGCTTGGCGGTAAATTTGGCAATAGCTTTTCTCTAGTCCATTTGCTGAAGTTTACAAAATTCATATCGCTATGATAATCTCCGGTTTTGCTTTTGGATTTAAAAATTAAAAGAGCTCCATCGATAAATCCGGCTTGTCCACCAGCATGTACAATAATTAAACGTGGCCCTTTGCCAATATGCGACAGCACCCCTCGTTCTTCATTGGATTGCCAACACGCCGGCACATTTAATGACGAATTGACATATGTTTCATCGAGGTAAACAATGTTTCTTTGATCTCTTCTGTGCTTCTTTATCGCATTAAGATAACGCCACCGCCACGATACGATGTTTGGTTGTTCAATCAGTAATTTTCTTTTTGATTGACATTTCTTAAATCGAAAGCCAAGTTTATGTTCAATTATGCCAATCAATGTTCTCAAATATTCTCGGCCACAATTTAAAATTCCTTCTTCTCTGAGTTTCGCATTCAAAATTTTTAATGTAGGAACCTTCTTAAAAACCGTATAAAATTGAGTTATTTTTCTTCAAACAACGCCCTCTGTAAAACTGTCAACTTCAATTTTTTTCTTTCGGATTTGTTTAATTTTTTTTGGTGATTTAAAATTTACATTATTTTGTTCATCTTTCAGTTCATTTCCTTCTTTTATTATTTTACATATGGTAGTCACCGAAAGTCCTGTAGCTTTAGCAACAAGTTTGTTTAGGTTTACGTCTTCAAGATACTCTGTAGAATTATGATCTTGTTTTCTGGCTTTAAAAAAGGAATATAAATTGTATGCTATTTGTTTAGCTTGCTTGTCAATTTTGTTCGCAAAACTGGAAGAGCGATTCATCTTGAGATTTATCTTGGCAGTCGTATACCTTGTGCGTTAATGTCCAAGCGTCCGTAACAAAAATACCAACCGCGCGCTGATGCGAGCACAGCCAGCGCAATGCCGCACTTGACGTAAGCTCTCTGCTCCGCGCACCCCTTTCACCCATCCGCTAACATCTCCCTCCGCTCCCTTCTTACCGCGCAGGCGATACGCGAGTTAAACGGTCGACTTATAGCTAGTTAAATATTTATTTATATATATTTCAATATAATCAACTAGCTGATACCCGCGACTTCGTCCTCGTGAATTGTTTTTAAAGTCCCTCGGGAACTCTTTGATTTTCCGGGATAAAAATTAGCCTATGTCACTCTCTACGTCCTCAACTATACCCATGCAAAAAATCACGTCGATCCGTAGCTCTGTTGCAACGTGATTGGAGGACAAACCAACAAACACACTTTCGCATTTATAATATTAGTATGATTTACATATGCCCGTTTTCACCAACCATACCTGAATTATCCCCTAAGACGGAGTTTTTTTTACATAGGTAGCCCCTAAATATGCCCCCACCCCCTGTGTGCCCCTTACACAATGTCACTTCATCACCTAACTTAGCTTGGGTAGCATTTATATTCTAATACTAGCTGATGCCCGCGACTTCGTCCGCGTGGATTTAGTTTTTAAAATCCCTCGGGAATTCTTTGATTTCCTGGGATAAAAAGTATGATGTCACTCTCCAGGTCCTCAACTATACCCATACCAAAAATCACGTCAATCCGTAGCTCTGTTGCGGCGTGATTGAAGGACAACTTCAATCACGCCGCAACCAAGCTACGGATCGACGTGTCTAGCTAGTTAAATAATATATTCTTTCAATATAATCAACTAAAGTTCGGCCGTTCAGAGAATGCGTTCCTGACACCTATCAACTAAATATTGTTTACCAAGTTATTTGACACTCAGTTTGGCACAAAATTATAACATTAATTGATTATTGATATAATAATGTTGTTTTAATGCTCATCAATTGTTAAAACGGTAAACAACCAGCAACAATATTTTTATCGTAACTGCAACGCCATTACAAAGTTACGTCGTCAGTTCAATCGCGACGTGTCAGGAACGCATTCTCTGAACGGCCGTAGTATAGCTGATACCCGCGACTTCGTCCTCGTGAATTGTTTTTAAAGTCCCTCGGGAACTCTTTGATTTTCCGGGATAAAAATTAGCCAATGTCACTCTCTAGGTCCTCAACTATACCCATGCAAAAAATCACGTCGATCCATAGCTCTGTTGCAACGTGATTGGAGGACAAACCAACAAACACACTTTCGCATTTATATTATTAGTATGATTTACTTATGCCCGTTTTCACCAACCATACCTGAATTATCCCCTAAGACGGAGTTTTTTTTGCATAGGTAGCCCCTAAATACAATCCCTTACACAATGTCACTTCATCACCTAACTTAGCTTGGGTAGCATTTATATTCTAATACTAGCTGATGCCCGCGACTTCGTCCGCGTGGATTTAGTTTTTAAAATCCCTCGGGAATTCTTTGATTTCCTGGGATAAAAAGTATGATGTCACTCTCCAGGTCCTCAACTATACCCATACCAAAAACCACGTCGATCCGTGGCTCTGTTGCGGCGTGATTGAAGGACAAACCAACAAACAAATACACTTTCGCTTTTATAATATTAGTACGATTAGAAAGCGGGGATTCTGGTGATCAAATCACGTCTGAAATTTCGGATTTATGTTCGTTGTAAGCAATCTTAATATATATAAATTACGTGTCACGTTGTTTGTCCGCGATGGACTCCTAAACTACTGAACCAATTTTGATCAAACTTCGTAACTATCAGTAATTTGGTCCAACTTGAAAGATAGGATAGTTTTTTTTGATTATGATAGTTTATTTGTTTTATTTATATAGATAAGTTGGCGGTACGAATTTCGCCGAGTTAGCTAGTTAAAATATATAACTTGCTCTAATGGTGAAGGTAAACATCGTGAGACGCAAGAGACCCAGTAACGAACCGACGATGAATTAATGAATGTGTGGTGCGGGTTGTTACGTTCCCTCAAATATGGTCAAGCGAAGCAACGGCTGGATCATTCGTCATGCTCGTGAACGGGTTCCACCGGCGGGAATGGGGCTGCTTTCTGTCTGCCCGTCTTAACATGAATTGAATTGTAATACCTACGCTTTTTTGGAACTTCACCTCATTGTGGAAATATTATATTCTGTTCTATTCTAACAAAGTTGCATGGGTTAAATTGGCTTGGCATCCGGCTGCCCACAAGATAGTATAAAAAACTTATTACAATGTAATAGCTGCATAATAATATTGTGAAATGATTATTTTGAAAAGAGCAACTGCTGAGTTTCTTGCCGGTTCTTCTCAGCAGAATCCGCTTTCCGAACCAGTGGTAGAGTCATGACGTGTCATAAGAGCCACAGGTTGGCCTACGTGAATTAATAATCAACTATTTATTGAATACAAAAGGTGACGGAGTGACGCACATCTGCCCGGTGTACGAGGAGTTCGCACTGCCTCACTTGACGAGGAGGTTGGATATTGCTGGGAGGGACATCACTAGATACCTTATCAAGGTAATTTGTAAATAGTTATTTGTGTTATATGGGGCCAAAGAAATGTTTTGTTCCCCGAGGGCGTTATTTTGAATTCAAAAGCGAAGTGAAGGATTCTAAAGTAGAATCCTGAGCGTAGCGAGGAATTCAATATACGCCGCCCGAGAACAAAATATTTTGGCCCCAAATGACACACACTATTTTTCATCATTTAATGATGGTAATAGGATGATAATTATCTCATAGGTAATACCTATGAGAAAAAGCTAGGAGCATCAACCTACTATGTTGATATTACCTATACGTATATTGAAAGTTTAAATAAAACAAATAAATTATAATGAAATAATTAAACATTAATATTTATGTTGTATGTCAGTATGGGCGTTTAACTGATCGACAAATTGATCACGTGACATCGCAGACAGGTTCCTGCAACGAACGCAGTAGAAACACATACTAAAGCACGAACGCGGACCAATCAGAAGAGAGAAATAAAAAGTCCCATGGGGTTAATATTAAATTTTGCTCCCGCTATCCTCTGAAGCCAATATTCGTTTTTCGAATAGGTATGATGAAAACGTTATTTTTACAAGCTTTTCTTTAACTTGCGATGTATGTATGTTTAGGTCAAATCTTGCAAGCTGAATTAGAATCACTTCCCGGATTCCGATCGAGCTGAAATTCAGCAGTGTGTGTAAATCGGATGACAATGCAATATTATTGTGACATGGAGCTGATCTGATGTTGGGACGGAAGGTGGCTATGGGAACTCTATAAAAAAAACAACGTGCACCGTCAAGTTTGGGCTCGTTTGATTCGTCTTGACAAGTACTCTGGTCCCAGATGATATCCAGAGCCTGGCCGGCTGCTAAAAGCTTGTTTATAACCGACTTCAAAAAAGGAGGAAGTTCTCAATTCGTCGGAATCTTTTTTTTTAATGTATGTTCACCGATTACTCGAAGACGTGTGAAACGATCTGAAAAATTCTTTTTTTGTTTCAAAGGGCATACTTCCCAGGTGGTTCCATATAAATTTTATTGAAATTGGTCGAGTGGTTTTTAAAATATCAATAAATTAAATACTTTGTATAGTGTGTGTGTAATGTAGTAGAGTGGGAGTTTGAAGTCGGTTGTTTAAAAAGATTTTTTTATATAGAATTATTATTTACCTTTTTAATTTATACTTGTTTAATAGTAGAAAAGCTGAGGCACGTATAAAATATTACTAATCTGATTTTTTTAAGAATAATATTAGCCAAGCTTAACTTGACTAATATTCTCCTTTTTCTCTAGTAAGCAGAAAGCTTGTTTTAGGGTACGACGATAATGCACGGGTGGGGGATCGAACCGTCGACCTATGTCTTACCTTTATGTCTGACCTTTATGTCTGCCCATCTTAAGATAGAAGATAGTCGGTATGCATTTTTGGAACTTCCCTCATTGTGGAAACACTGCATATATAGCATAGTATTTACTGTATTGTAAATCTGTTTTGAAAAGAGCAACCGCCGAGTTTCTTGCTGGTTCTTCTCGGCAGGAAAGGCATTCCGAACCAGTGGTAGATTCATCGACTATTCAAAAGCACTTGTAAAAGTTTATTTGAATAAAAATATTTCTATTCTATTTTATTCTATCCTATCAGTTTTCAGTCCGCACCTTTAACCCTTGGGCTGTTGAGGCTTTGAAAAAAAAATTGGCAGTCAGGGACTGCCAATAGAAATGAAAACTAGATTTGCTTCTAATTAAAAACAAATATAAAATAGTAATAAAAATAAAATAAACTAAAAATATATATAAAAATAATTAAAAAAAAGCGCAAAACGTTTCGTGTGTGAGATTCGAACCTGCGACATCATACATTAAACGGTAAGGAAGGCGGCTGCTTGCCGACTGCGCTGTACAAGGTTGCTTGAGAACCTCTAAAATGTTGAACGTTTACTGAAATCTCCAGGTGACGATGGTGACGGTGACGATTTGGCGAAATCCATGTTTTTTGCTCACCCAAAAAAGTGCTCAACTTGCCTAAAGAAGTTTTCACTTCAATAAATATGAAAACTGACGATGCTATAAGTCAGTTTGGATAGTTCGTTCTCTCTGAGCCCAGGGGAACACGAAAAGCCGTCATTCCTGCGTCTAAACGTGTCACACAGCCCACCTGACTATGAGGTTGAGGGAATAGAGTGTGCACCTATGTTTGCACACACACTTGTGAACTTTGACGACCTCCCTGACCCAGTGGTGAGCGCTGTAGTCTTGTAACTGGGAGGTCTCGGGTTCGTTTCCTGGCGGGGTCAATTTGGGAATTTATAATTTCTGAATTGTCTCTGGTCTGGTCTGGTGGGAGGCTTTCGTTGGCCGTGGCTAGTTACCACCCTACCGTCAAAGACGTGCCGCCAAGCGATTTAGCGTTCCGGCACGATGGCGTGTAGAAACCGATTAGGGGTATGGGTTGATTTTTCACTACCATACCCCTTCCAAGTTAGTCCGATACCATCTTAGACTGCATCGTCACTTACCATCAGGTGAGATCGCAGTCAAGAACTATCTTGACATCGAATAAAAAAAATCTTGCACACAAATGGCTAATATCTGTAGAATTACACCGCCGCGGCCGGATTTGGTCGGGAGGACATTATCATCATCTATTGAAGGTTATTGGTATTTTAGTCTTAACATGAATTGAGTACGTTTTTTTTGGAACCTTCCCCTGATTGTGGAAATATTATATTCTATTCTAACAAAGTTGCATGGGTTAAATCGGCTTGGCATCCAGCTGCCCACAAGATAGTATAAAAAACTTATTACAATGTAATATTGTAATGGTCTTATTCATAAACAAGTTAAAAGCTTATTATAGCTAAAATATGTTTTGTCTTTTTCTATCATTTGACATTTTGAATTCATTTGACAGTAACAAAACATATTTTAGCTATAGTACGCTTATAACTTGTTTATGAATAAGGGGGTTAAATGATTATCTTGAAAAGAGCAACTGCTGAGTTTCTTGCCGGCTCTTCTCAGCAGAATCCGCTTTCCGGACCGGTAGTAGAGTCATGACGTGTCATAAGAGCAACAGGTTGGCCTACGTGAAATAAATAAAATTTTGAATTTTTGAATTTAATATTAACCCTACATTTTTTTTTTACCGTGTTACATATTGTTACAGCTTCTCCTCTTAAGAGGTTACGCCTTCAACCATTCCGCAGACTTCGAGACGGTCCGCATGATGAAGGAGAAGCTCTGCTATATCGGCTACAACGTTGAACAGGAGCAGAGGTTGGCGTGGGAGACTACTGTACTCGTGGAACCCTATGTGGTATGTGCAATATGGAATAACCTACCGTGACGTTTTATAATAAAATTCCACAGACGATCTTAGACTTGCCTTTACACATGTTTAGAAATCAGTTAAAACTAATCTCATGAAAAAAGCATATTATGCAATTGAAAACTATATAAATGACAAAAAAGCGTGGATATAATTCGTTCCAGCGATTCATGAGACAGTAGGTAATGATTAACCTGTAAATTCTCTTTTTCCTCATTGTGGAAACACTGCATACATAGCATAATATCACATGAGTAAGGTAACAGAGTGGACGCTACATACAAACGGCTCGCGGCGGGCTCACCCATACATAGCGCAACGCTGTGTGCGTGAGCTCTCACCGACACATTCACCGACACGCCGCTCAGGGTCAGACCGGTCCACTCAGGGTCAGAACGTAAGGGCTGACGGTCGTGCGTTTAGTGGAAATAAATAGACGAAGAGTGAGTGATTTAGATTTATTTGTGTACTTAAATAGTGTAAAAATGCCAAACTCTTGCACAGTTTGTTTAAAATTACCCAAAGACATTAAGGACATTTCCTTTTTTTTATGTCTGAGATATAAAGAAAAGTAAGTACTTTTTATACGTATAGGTACGTATTAGATTAATTAATAAATAATATTAAAATTCTTTGTTATTCGACCGATTTCGTTTAAAATCGATATTTGGGCTTCCCTTGGG
Source organism: Oeneis ivallda (assembly GCA_029955525.1). Taxonomy (NCBI): domain Eukaryota; kingdom Metazoa; phylum Arthropoda; class Insecta; order Lepidoptera; family Nymphalidae; genus Oeneis; species Oeneis ivallda. The sequence goes on from JARPMR010000029.1 coordinate 4,252,723, forward strand.
TCAAGAAAGAGGAAATGGATGCCAAAATTTTAAAGTCACCGCCATATTGAAATTCTTTGTTATTCAACCGATTTCGTTCAAAATTGATATTTAGGATTCCCTGGGGTCAAGAATTAGGAAATGGGTTCCAAAATTTTAAAAAGTCACCGCCATATTGAAATTCTTTGTTATTCGACCGATTTCGTTCAAAATCGATATTTAGGATTCCCTGGGGTCAAGAATTAGGAAATGCGTTCCAAAATTTTAAAAAGTCACCGCCATATTGAAATTCTTTGTTACTCGACCGATTTCGTTTAAAATCGATATTTGGGCTTCCCTTGGGTCAAGAAAGAGGAAATGGATGCCAAAATTTTAAAAAGTCACCGCCATATTGAAATTCTTTGTTATTCGACCGATTTCGTTCAAAATCGATATTTAGGCTTCCCTGGGGTCAAGAATTAGGAAATGGGTTCCAAAATTTTAAAAAGTCCCCGCCATATTGAAATTCTTTGTTACTCGACCGATTTCGTTTAAAATCGATATTTGGGCTTCCCTTGGGTCAAGAAAGAGGAAATGGATGCCAAAATTTTAAAAAGTCACCGCCATATTGAAATTCTGTGTTATTCGACCGATTTCGTTCAAAATAGATATTTAGGCTTCCCTGGGGTCAAGAATTAGGAAATGGGTTCCAAAACTTTAAAAAGTCCCCGCCATATTGAAATTCTTTGTTATTCGACCGATTTCGTTCAAAATCGATATTTAGGCTTCCCTGGGGTCAAGAATTAGGAAATGGGTTCCAAAATTTTAAAAAGTCCCTGCCATATTGAAATTCTTTGTTATTCGACTGATTTCGTTCAAAATCGATATTAAGGCTTCCCTGGGCCATTATTTGCGAAACAACATTAATTGTGAAGTTATGGCAAAAATACTGATGTTCATTAAAAAAAATAGTTTCTTTATATTTTTGTTAATTTAAGTATTTTTGTTCAAGTTCAGAATATAACTGAAATTATACATAATTATACAAACTTTAAAATATTTTTATTTTTTCCTTAAATTGTTGACATGCATAAGGTGACAACCCTAGCAGAATAGGTATACTTCTTCGACCTTGTTAGGAAGCTTCCTCTCTGTTCGGAATATTTACTCGTGTGATAATATCTACTATATTGTAAACTTGTTTTGAAAAGAGCAACTGTCGAGTTTCTTGCTGGTTCTTCTCGGCAGGAACGGCATTCCGAACCAGTGGTAAACTCATCGACGATTCAAAAGCACTTTTAAAAAAGTTTATTTGAATAAAAAACATTTCTATTCTATTCTATTCCTACATAAACAATTTTTTTCAAAATTCTTAATATAGCTTGTATAGCTTGGGAACAGCTATCAAATGATAACTCCATGCTAACAATAGTTATATATAAAAATTCTTTTTTAACCGACTTCGAAAAAGGAGCAGGTTATCGATTCGTCGGAATCTTTTTTTTATGTATGTTCACCGATTACTCGAAGACGCCTGAACCGATTTGGAAAATTCTATTTTTGTTTGAAAGGGTGGTCCAGGTGACTGTTGAAAAATCGGCCCTTATAGAGAATTCCTTCTACTCCTTATTGTTTTGTATGTTTTGTAGAGAATTCCTTATACTACTTATTGTTTTTTATGTTTTGTAGAGAATTCCTTATACTCCTTATTGTTTTGTTCGTTTTTTAGAGAATTCCTTATACTCCTTATTGTTTTGTATGTTTTGTAGAGAATTCCTTATACTACTTATTGTTTTTTATGTTTTGTAGAGAATTCCTTATACTCCTTATTGTTTTGTTCGTTTTTTAGAGAATTCCTTATACTACTTATTGTTTTGTATGTTTTGTAGAGAATTCCTTATACTACTTATTGTTTTTTATGTTTTGTAGAGAATTCCTTATACTCCTTATTGTTTTGTTCGTTTTTTAGAGAATTCCTTATACTCCTTATTGTTTTGTATGTTTTGTAGAGAATTCCTTATACTCCTTATTGTTTTGTATGTTTTTTAGAGAATTCCTTATACTCCTTATTGTTTTGGATGTAAATGTGAGATTTGTATTTTTTTATTTATTTTCTTCTAGTTACCGGATGGTCGGGTAATAAAAGTGGGGGGTGAAAGGTTTGAAGCTCCCGAGGCGTTGTTCCAGCCGCATCTCATAAACGTGGAGGGGCAGGGCATCGCTGAATTGGTTTTTAACACCATACAGGTAATAATAACTTAAAACTTCATGTACCTACTCGTAAATGTGTAAACTTAACAAAAAAAAATTATAACATCCGTCATATTCATTTTTTTGTGGAAAATGTAGCTTATGTCACGCGTACCATAATAACGAATCGATTGACACGTCATTCATTAAAATCGGCTCAAGACTATGGATTTTCATTATGGAAAGTCACGCCCATTCCAGCAAACGACTTTCTAACTTTGTTGAGGCGGTTTTTTTCTAACTTGTACCAAACTCCATCCACAGGCAGCGGATATAGACATGCGCAACGAGCTGTACAAGCACATCGTGCTGTCGGGGGGCTCCACCATGTACCCCGGCCTGCCCTCGCGCCTGGAGCGGGAGATCAAGCAGCTGTACCTGGAGAGGGTGCTGAGGAATGACTCGGAGAAACTTGCGGTGAGTTGTACAGGGCGTTGGGAGCATGCGCAACGAGCTGTACAAGCTTTGCCCATTCATTCATAATTTCATTGATTAGAATAGAATAGAATAGAATATAAATATTTTTTATTCAAATAAAGGAGAAACAAGAGGATGAAGGAGAGACAAGAGATGAGGCTGCAGTCATCGGCAGACGCGGCTGCCTACCGGCGGATTAATAGGCAGATCTCTAAAGCACAAACTCGCGACCTCCGTGTCTTTAATACCAAGTGTATTAAAGATACCATTGAGCGGAACAAAGGCTCAAAAGTGTTCGCGAGAGATCTGTCTATCGGACAGAGCCAGTTGACGCGGCTGAAAACTGATGACGGCCGTCTCGTCTCTTCTCGACCTGAGGTTTTGGGAGAGGTTGAGAAGTTCTATGGACAGTTATATACCACGACACAAAAACCTATTGAAGATCTGGCGAAAGATCCCAGAGCCAAACTGACCCGACACTATACCGAAGATATCCCGGACGTCAGCCTATACGAGATTAGAATGGCTCTCAAACAGCTTAAGGACAACAAGGCGCCAGGTGATGACGGAATCACTGCGGAACTCCTGAAAGCGGGTGGAAAACCGGTACTTAAGATCCTTCAGCGATTGTTCAATTCCGTCATCCACGAGGGCACAACGCCGGAAGCATGGCACAGGAGCGTGGTGGTTCTGTTCTTCAAAAAGGGTGATAATACCTTGTTGAAGAATTATAGACCCGTCTCGTTGTTGAGTCATGTTTATAAGTTGTTCTCGAGAGTCATTACGAATCGTCTCGCTCGTAGGTTTGACGACTTCCAGCCTCCCGAACAAGCCGGATTCCGAAAAGGCTTTGGTACCATAGATCACATTCATACGCTGCGGCAGGTTATACAAAAGACAGAAGAGTATAACCGGCCACTTTGCTTAGCGTTTGTGGACTATGAGAAAGCCTTCGATTCGGTGGAAACTTGGGCTGTGTTGAGGTCGCTGCAGAGATGCCGGATTGACTACCGGTATATCCAAGTGTTGAAGTGCTTGTATGAAAACGCCACAATGTCAGTACGTATACAGGACCAGACTACGAGGCCAATCCACTTGCAGCGTGGAGTGCGACAGGGAGACGTTATCTCCCCGAAGCTCTTTACCGCTGCGTTGGAGGACGTCTTTAAGCTTCTGGATTGGAACGGGCTTGGCATCAACATAAACGGCGAGTACATCACTCACCTGCGATTTGCCGATGACATAGTAGTCATGGCAGAGACTCTGAGAGACCTCAATACAATGTTCAATGATCTCAGCAGGGTTTCTCAACAGGTGGGCCTGAAAATGAACATGAGCAAGACGAAAATCATGTCCAATGCTCATGCACCGCTCCACCCAGTAATTGTTGAGAACTCTGCACTCGAAATTGTCGACGAGTATATTTACCTGGGACACACAGTCCAGCTAGGTAGGTCCAATTTCGAGAAAGAGATCAACCGCCGAATCCAACTCGGCTGGGCAGCGTTCGGGAAGCTCCGAGATGTCTTCTCGTCCAAAATTCCTCAGTGCCTGAAGACTAAAGTCTTCGAACAGTGCGTGTTGCCAGTGATGACTTACGGATCCGAGACATGGTCGCTAACTAAGGGCCTCATAAGTAGGCTCAGGACCGCTCGATGGAGAGAGCTATGCTCGGAGTGTCCCTGCGGGATCGAATCAGAAATGAGGAGATCCGTAGGAGAACCAGAGTCACCGACATAGCTAAGCGAGTCGCGATACTGAAGTGGAAATGGGCGGGGCACATAGTTCGAAGAGCTGATGGTCGTTGGGGTCCCAAGGTGCTGGAGTGGCGACCCCGCACCGGGAAGCGCAGTGTTGGCAGACCCCCCACCAGGTGGACCGACGACATCAAACGAGTCGCAGGGAGCCGCTGGATTCAGGCGGCGCAAGACCGAGGCCTGTGGAAGTCCATGCAAGAGACCTTTGTCCAGCAGTGGACGTCTATCGGTTGATAAAGAAGAAGAAGAAGAAGATTCAAATAAACTTTTACAGGTGCTTTTGAATAGTCGATGAATCTACCACTGGTTTGGAATGCCTTCCCTGCCGAGAAGAACCAGCAAGAAACTCGGCGGTTGCTCTTTTCAAAACAAATTTACAATAATGAGGGAAGTTCCAAAAATGCATACCGACTAAAACTTCTATCTTAAGATGGGCAGACATAAAGTAGCCCCATTCCCGCCGGTGGTACCCGTTCACGAGCATGACGCATGACCCAGCCATTGCTTCGCTCTGATTGTTGGATACTGTCATGCCTATTGTGTCAGCCAACATGAGCAACATAGACATACATACATCTGCCCTCGTAGCCAAGTTACACTTACGATTATCTATTCTCTTTCTACGATCGCAAACGCTTGAAGGTTTGGCTAGGGCTAGACTAGCGTAGCAGGGTTGAAAGGTTCAAGTTTCAAAATCACAAACTAGATGGCGCTTAAATTATCTAATTATTTTAATGTGCATTTTAAATGGACACTACAGTGAATAATTTTTTTTTTTTTAGAAATTCAAGATCCGCATCGAAGACCCCCCTCGCCGCAAGGACATGGTGTTCATCGGGGGAGCGGTGCTGGCCGAGGTGTGTAAGAACAGGGACAACTTCTGGCTCACCCGCGCCGAGTACCAGGAACAGGTGAGAACACTGAGCTGGCTGCTGTCCTATTTTTTAGACCTACTTGATTTGGACTTGATTGACGATATTTTGAACTTGATTGACGCCATTTTGGACTTGTTTGACGATATTTCGGACTAGATTGACGCCATTTTGGATTTCATTGACAATATTTTGGACTTGATTGGCGCCATTTTGGACTTGATTGGCGCCATTTTGGACTTGCTTGACAATATTTTGGACACGATTGATGCCACTTTGGACTTGATTGACTATTTTGGATTTGATTGGCGCCATTTTGGATTTGATTGGCGCCATTTTGGATTTGATTGGCGCCATTTTGGATTTGATTGGCGCCATTTGATTGGCGCCATTTTGGATTTGATTGGCGCCATTTTGTACTTGATTGGCGCCATTTTGGACTTGATTGACGCCATTTTGTCGCTGTAAGCAGTTAAACGAGTGTCTTAAACTATTAATATTGCAAATGCACCAACCTCTATGATTAATAGACGCACGTATTTAGAATAAAATATTAAAATTCATCGAGCTTACAAATCCATTAGTTAAGCAGGCCAAGCAGAAGTTAACATCATGGCTCAACACACTATCCTATGAAGATCATCATCATCATTATGATCATCAGCAACCCATCATCGGCTCACTACTGAGCGCAGGTCTCCTCTCAGAGAAGGGTTATAGGCCGTAGTCCACCACGCTGGTCCAATGCGAATTGGCGGACTTCACACACCTTTGAGAACACTATGAAGAACTCTCAGGTGTGCAGGTTTCCTCACGATGTTTTCCTTCAAAGTTGAAGCATGTGATATTTAAATTTTTTAACGCACATAACTTAGAAAAGCCAGAGGTGCGTACCCGGGATCGAACCTGCGACCCCCCGAATAGGAAACCGCAGTCCTAACCACTAGACTATCATCGCACTTGCATATTATATTGATTAATTATTTATTTTATTTCAGGGTATATCCTGCCTGCGAAAGTTAGGTCCACGTGCGAGTTAATGCTGCATAGTAATATTATATTGTAAATTATAATTTTTAGGTCTACTTAAGATTATTTCCAATACTTTATTAATTAATTAAACATTTTATATTGTTATATTATTTTAAATTGTAAGCTTAAGATTTATTTGAACGGATTTGACAGGCTCGATTTTTGTATGACATGCACAAAATGAAAATGTATTAAACAATTATGATTGAACAATTGAATATCTACTTAAATGTATTAATACAGAAATTACTAATAATATTTTATTTTTATTGTAAAAAAAGGTTACGACCTATTTAAGTTGAAAAGATTTATGAAGCGTTTATGGTGTAATAAACTTTTACTAGACTAATTATATCTAGAGCTAGAAAAAATCTGTATATAGCGTCATGGCGTGGTTCGTGACGTCATCTCTATGTTTTTTATAGTAGTTTGTCGAAGTTTGAACATAGATGTGACGCTCTGATTGGTGTTCAATCCAATATGGCGGATCGCTGTATTTTATAGTTTTATTTTATCAAAATAAATATCAATCTTGCTCAAATTATAGAAATAAATACGTTTTTTATAATCCACGAATCCTATTTCATTAGATAAATTCATAATTTTATTGATAAAATAAAACTATAAAATACAGGAATCCGCCATATTGGATTGCATACCAATCAGAGCGATAAGTCACGTCTATCTTCAATCTTTGACAAAGTACTACGACAAACCATAGAGGTGACGTCACAAACGACGCCATGGCACAGCGGCGAGCGATTTTGCGTTAATTTTAAAACCTTTCTTTTGCTGAAATAAGATAATTATGTTTTCGTAGATTCTTCCGAACATCATCCAACAATTTTTCAAAATTGGTCAACTTACGGTGCCTATTCAACACTGCAAAGGTCAAAACAAATGAATTGTGCCACTTTAAAGGCACTAAGAAGCTGCAAAAGTTTCTGTTGTTTCGTAGACTTAAAAATGTTGTGTTCAATATCACATAATCGTACGTGAGAGAATGCTATTTCAATTAAAATTTATAAAATTCGCATTGATGTTTTGGCCTTTGGGGTACGATGGAGTACCTATAGAATGAAATTACATGCTTATAGGTGTGCAAAGGAATAGCAAAAGTTTGTACGATGCAATATTATTTTCAAAACTTTAATCCACTAGAACTTTTGATATCATTACTTTAGCATAAGTATGAAATAAACGGTATTTAATGCAATGCAGCAGAATTTAACATGGACTATTCATATTCCCTGAAAGACTGTATCATTTTGCATTTAATGTACTTGTCTGTGAATTTTACCACTTAATAAATGTAATTAACACCATCGCGTTTAAAAAGACTATGGAACTTTAAATGTAATAAACTAAACACCTACTTATGTAATATATTTATTTTGTTTTATTTTATCCCAATCTTCTTCTCTTACCATTGTGTGACAAACCTCATCATCGTCTCTTACAATTATGTGACAAACGTCATCATCGTCTCTTACCACTGTGTGACAAACGAGTCTCTTACCACTGTGTGACAAACTTCATCATCGTCTCTTACCACTGTGTGACAAACTTCATCATCTAATACCATTGTGTGACAAACTTCATCATCGTTTATCGTCGTCACTTACCACTGTGTGACAAACTTCATCATCGTCTCTTACCATTGTGTGACAAACCTCATCATCGTCTCTTACCACTGTGTGACAAACCTCCTCATCGTCCCTTACCGTTGTGTGACAAACTTCATCATCGTCTCTTACCATTGTGTGTCAAACTTCATCTTCGTCTCTTACCTTGTGTGACAAACTTCATAATCGTCTCTTACCATTGTGTGACAAACTTCATCATCGTTTCTTACCATTGTGTGACAAACCTTTTTCATCATCTTTTTAATAAAGATCATTAGCCAAGCTGAACTTTACCAATATTATCTTCTTTCCCCTCCAAATAAGCCGAAAGCTTGTGTTAGGAGTGGGTGCTACACAATAGGGTGGGGATCGTATCTACGACCTTTCAGTTTTCATTCACGGTCACACCTTTAACCGTGGGTTTTTTGAAGCTATAAATCTGCCGATAGACGTCCACGGCTGGACATAGGTCTCTTGAAATGATCGCCACAGGCCGCGATACTGCGCCGCTTGCATCCAGCAGCTGCCAATTCGTCAACCAAATATGGTTGAGGGAAGCAACGGCTGGGTCATGCGTCATGCTCGTGAACGGGTTCCACCGGCGGGAATGGGGCTACTTCCTGTCTGCCCGTCTTAACATGTATTGAGTTGTAAGCATTTTTCTAACTTTCCCTCATTGTGGAAACACTGCATACATACTTAGCATAGTATGTATTGTGTTACAGTTAAACACCCTTTTGGTACAGTTGACTTTTATTGTCAATCGATTACATGGTTCAATCAAGTACACTACCGTAAATACTTTAGGTAATCACTTCTATTATCAAAGATGACATAGTTCAAACGATTGCACTACCGTACAACACTTTTGTTACAATTTTAACACATTTGTTTAGCACTGAGTCCAATTTTAAACCGTTGCGAATAATAAAACTCCAAACACGCCATCGCCGCTGGCTTACAGCTGTCACTCGCCGCTCAGTGGCGCCGCAGCGCCCGTCGCGCGTAACAATTGTATTGAAAACTCGTTTTTAAAAGATCAACCGCCGAGTTTCTTGCTGGTTCTTCTCGGCAGGAAGGGCATTCCGAACCAGTGGTAGACTCATCGACAATTCAAAAGCACTTGTAAAAAAGTTAATTTGAATAAAAAATATTTCTATTCTATTCTGATTTCGTCCGTCCGTCTAGTGGAAGGTTTACCAACGCTACACCTCCCGGTGGCACTCTAGCACCTTGGGACCCCAACGACCATCAGCTCTTCGGACTATGAACCGTTAGGCTATTGAGCCTTAAAACTACATAACCCTTTCCCATTTTGAAAGGAGACCCGTATGATAGGCAGCACTAGTACTATAAAACAACCAAATTACTACCATTGGTACGAAATAACAGGCGAAGCGTAGGTGAGACAATAAAAACTATTATTCGAGTAATTATTTATTAAAAATCGCAAATGCAAAAATTCCTTCCATTAATACATTGCCATAACGCACAATTACTTATGTAGAAAGGTATAAAGAAAATGTTAACATAAATCGACACTTTAATCAGTCTGTATCACATAAGTATACATTTTAAAGAATATTACAAAAGGCCAATTAATATACTATGTAAAATCTAGTTAAAGTAATAATTATTTTAAGAGTTTACTGTTTATGCATTCAGACAAATTTTTTCTCAAAAAAAATAAATAAAACCTTGTTTCAAATGAACATTTAAAAACTTACCAACTTTTTGCGGATCCAAAAACAGGCGAATCATAGATTGCGAAAGCAATACCACATCAGAAATGCTACCAAGCCACGTACATAATATAGGCAAAATGTGTCTAGATGGCAAATAAAGTTGGTAATTTTTTCGGCGTTCATTTGTAAGAACTGATATATTATGTAGGTCGTCGCATAGTAGTCAAATTACACTTAAAATAAGTAAATTATATTTAAAAAGGCCAATTAAATATAAAATTAAGCACCAATGATAGGCTTTTTACATTAAAATTCTTACTAAAGTCACTTTTTTTTAAATATTAATCACATATTAGTAAAAAAAATTACAAGTTAAAGCAGCCTTTAAATTAATGTAAAATAAGGATATTTCCACATCTTACGTACAAAAACGAGTCATATATGGCTAGTAGCTACTAATAAGAATTTCATAAAAGGCAATGATGCTTATTCGGTTGTAAAGAAACCAAACTGATAGATTTAAAAGTAGCGATATCTTTTCCTGCCGGGAACATTGTGAAAAGAATGTCATTATTTTTAAGTCTAGTAATTTAGATTTGTGTACAACAGAATAATCACCATGATTCGTTTGTGGAATACTTAAAAAATATTTCAATGCGAAGGATCCTTAATAAAATAAAGGAACTCATTTTCATATTATATAAAAAAATGTATCCATAGTAAAATAAATGTAAACAAAAACTAATTTATAAAGTCTGTACATTGTATGAAATTTTAAATACAAAATTGACACAACTCTAAAGCTAATATTTTATAATGACTGCACGACTTTTACACTTAAAACAAAAGTTATATGATCACAAGTTTCTAGAATATGAGGAACACCAAAGTAGACATTTATCAGACCATAATATTTTAAAACCGAACTTTCTGTAAACGTCATAATAAAATTTGGCCGTAAAATGAATGTATGAAGATGGTAAGGGGATCTCACTTACACAACCATATATAAAGGTCTGAGTATCCTTAGACTAAGACCCCGTACCCATGGAGCGGTTTCCACTCGCGCCCGCAGCGGTTGCGGGCAGATTTGTATGGAAAATGAAGTAGCAACTTTCACGGCGCGGATTGCGCCCGCGGCGCCTGCAGTGCAACCACACGAGTGAATCTTAAATAATCCGTACAGAAAAGAAGCTACATACAAACGGGCGGGCTCACCCATACATAGCGCAGCGATGTGTGCGTGAGCTCTCACCGACACATTCACCGACGCACCGTCCGGATCCTAACGTAAGGGCTGACGGTCGTGCGCATAATGAATATAAACAGACGAACAATTTCGTGATTGAACAAGTTTACTGATTTTATATTTAAAAAATAAGACAATTTAGATTTATTTATGTAAATAGTGTTATGTTTCAATAAAAGCCCCGAACATAGGGCTACATGACATATCTTTTCATGCATACTTGCACAGTATGCATGAAAAGATCCAAAGAAAATAAGGTTTTATTGATGTTTGATAAATGAATAACATAATTCGTACTTGTTATACAAAATAATATTAGTTGACGCAAAACTATTAACATTATTGTGAAGTTATATTAAAAATACTGATGCTCATAAATCAAAAAGAAATAATTTCGTTTCTTTATAATCCTACTAATATTATAAATGCGAAAGTTTGTGAGGATGTATGGATGGATGGATGGATGGATGTTTGTTACTCTATAACTCCACAACGACTGAACCGATTTGTCTGAAATTTAGAATGGAGATAGTCATACCCAGGATTAAAACATAGGCTACTTTTTATCCCGGAAAATTACAGAGTTCCCGCGGGAGTTAAAAAAAACTTAATCCACGCAGACGAAGTCGCGGGCATCATCTAGTATTTATCTAATTTTAGTATTTGATGTTCAAGTTCAGGATATAACTCAAATTATACATAACTATACAAACTTTATTAAGGGTATTTTTACCTTAAATTGTTGACATACATTAGGTGACAACCCTAGCAGAATAGGTATACATTTTCGACGTTGTTAGGAAGCTTCCACGCTGCACGGATATATGTGGCGCGCGGACGCGGGGCGACGCGACGCGACGTAGGCGGGAGGTGTTCTCTCCTTTCGATGCCATTTTTGCGGTCCTTTCCCGCAACCGCGGCGGCTGCGGGACCGCATAAAACTGCAGTGTCGTGAGTATTTAAATAAAACAGCGGTACCGCAACCGCTGCGGGCGCGGGTGAGAACCGCGCCGTGAAAACGGACAGCTACAATAATTTCAAGTTTGACAACTAAATCGCAGAGTATACTAAGGCCTAGCGCAAACATACAACTTTTAGTTGAACAACTATTTAGTTGTGTTTCATAAGTTTATAGGAATGTACTGCGATCATAGAATGTACGCAAACTATCAACACGATAGTTGCTCGACAAAAGCGATACGATTTGCTTTTGATTGTATGGAATTCACGAAAAGTACACAACTCGATTAAACAGTTTAGTCGATGTAAAAGTTGTACCTATGTATGCGCCTTGCCTAATAGGTACTAAACTAAATCGTTCAACTATATAATTGGCGAAATTCCTTCCTCTTCTTTCCTTCTTATTACGCACACAATATGTTTGATAATTAATTGTAAAAGTATGTAAAAGTAACTTGAAATTGTATGCGGTCTCTTATACTTCGTCGTGCATATTTTTTAATTTATTTGAAACTATAAAAACCAACATGATTTGGTCGCATTTGAGAAAATAATGGCATTCCTATCAAAATTTTAGAGTGCCTACTCGTTAAAAAAAACTGGGAAAATTTATGTATTTCATTTTAAGTGTATAAGTGTGACTGTCAACTTTAGTTACTAAAGGAAATACCTAAGTTTCTGGCACTACGCATTAAAAAACTAACCTACGTGTGTCAGTTAAACCGACTTAAGACTACGTGAGTACAATTAGTATTTATTAGTATTTAGTTTAATTTAGCCTACTAGAAATTTCAATGAAAAAAAAAATCACAAAAAAATTATCGTCAAAAACTGGCCTACAAGTTCTATAAAATTAACTTGATATTCTATTTTAATTGGTTACAGTTCTAAGGCAGCCTCAAAGTAGGTACCTAATAAAAGATGGCACCACTAGAATCTCTTTATTTGTATTTGTTTTTGAAGTTCAAATAGGTCTTTCTCATTAAATAACTACCTACTAAAACTAATTTAATAACTTATTAAAATTGAACAAATTCAAAATTAACTATTCGACTAATGTTAGCATTAGTCGAATAACCGAGCTGCACCCCGATTCAGAACATTTCGATAACTTCCCGTTTCGATACGATTAGATATCGATCTCGTATCGAAAATTTTTTGTCGTGCCATTCAGAACGTTCGGTTAGAGAATTCGATTCGATGTCGACTACGGAATCGGCTTCGTTAACGGTATCGACAAGATACATTAAATTACATGTGGATTTACGAAGTTTGTTGTTTTACCAAAATTTCACTTGTTATTAAATTCATGTTAGCACTAAATAAATAGATTTTAATCATTTTCGAAGGTCATTGAAGTAGTTATTTAAAATGATAACTTGTTAAATTATTGACGGCCAATTTTTAGCCTCGTCGATAGATGGCGCTAAGTTCATGTTTCATCCCTCTGGGTTCTTATTTTATTTTGTTGTGGTCATTAAATGACATAATATGTTATTTTAATTAAATTATTTTAAAAACATTAAAATAACATAATAATATGTTATTTTAATGTTAAAATACGTACAATATGGTAAGTAAACATTTACATACCAAAATCATTCATCATAATCATTTTATACGAAAAACCAGTGAACACAGGATACCGGATGCCCTGTAGCTTTCGATAAGTAACCAACTAAAATTATCGGACGTTCGGAAAATCTTATTCGATATACGGTTGTTGTGAATAGCGTTTGATAGAAGATATCGAACGATATCTACGTCGGTTCGATTCGGTTTCGATTTCGACAACTTCTCTGTCGATACGAGTATTCTGAATTAAAAATTCATCTTATCGTACGAAAACAAACCGAATCGATCGATAATTATGCTATCGTAAGGTTCTGAATCGGGGTGCTGATCCAAAATCCATTAGTATTTCTTGATGTTTGACAATGTTAAACGTCTTCATAATGTTACCTACCCACTTTGACAATCGTTGTATGAGCATTTAATTATGTTCTTTTTTTAAGACAAAGGTCAAAGGCTATACAGCCTATGAGTTTTTTTTTATAAAGATGGGACACAATACACTTTAGCTTTTTAAAATTCTGTGAGTTGTCGATTTTGAAAGACATATTTAGAATTGCTAGCTATTAAACCAAGAAGCTTAAATATCTACAACACTACTAAAAATAAATGCCAATAAAATAAATATAATAATGTACCCTAAACACTAACCTAGCCTAGTTCTATTCACTATTCATTTCTTACGCTATAAATGCATCATCTGGTATCTTTTAAAATGTACAATTTCAAAAATAAATATAAACAAAAAGGAACCGTAAATCTGTGCGATTATACATGATTAAACAGAATGTTTGGATCTATGAATTGTTAAAAGATTTATTTGGTTTATTCCCTCCTTTACTCTCACTGTCACTTATATTGTTGTAAGTGCGAAATAAATCATCTCATCAATTAATTGATTCATTTCTAGAACTACAAATTGAGGTTTTAAAATAACTCGTGTTTCAATGCAAATACATGTGTCTGAAAATTTTATAAAAAAAATATAATGCGATTAATTCTATTACACACAAAACTGAAGTAAATAATTGGTGCTAATTATTATATTATTATTCTATTACATGACAGGTCTAAAATAAATGCTATCCTTTTCACAATCTTCCCTACGGAAAGAGATAGCACTATTTTTTAGAACTTTCTATAGTCTACAGAGTTCTTTGTTGCCAGTCAAGTTGGATAGTGGAGTTTGTTTTTCAGTCTTTCTATTTCATGCAAGTAGTAGAGTTCTATTTTGTTTAGTGTCATTTTTATGGCCTATATCACAATCTCCGAATAGTGTTAAACTGACGAATAAACTTTACGTTTAGACAGTTTTTGTATTGGAAATCTGTACATCCCTATTTAAAATATGTAAGTGTGTTTGTTTGTTGTTTTATTCTTCAATCACGCAGCAACGGGGTTACGAATCGACGTGATTTTTGCATCGGTATATATTGGAGCACCTGGAGAGTATAAACAAAGTAGCCTTTCTATCCCGGAAAAAGAGTTAATTGGTTCCCTCGAAATTAAGAAGTCTATCTCCACGTGAACGATGTCGCGGGCATAAACTAGTAGTTTAAATAAAGCCAATACTTACATGCCTACTATCTACATAATAAAACCTACAAAAGTTTCGATTCAATCAGGACGAACGATTACATTTCAATTTTTTCGGACGAAAAGTTCAACTTAAATTTAAATACAAAATGTCTACAATTCAGTCTTAAATGTCTAATCTCATTTATTTACACCAATGGCAGTATCGCTTAGCTTCCGTTTCTTTACACTGAGTCCATATTTGTATCATTTCGGAGTACCATATTCCTTTCCGAACGCCATGTTTCTTTTTTTTTCATTTAACACCCATCGTCGGGTACTACAGTCCATTCACTATAACATGTTGGCACCATTGATTACCATGTAGATTTTTCATTATGTGAAGCAGTGGTGCCAACAAGTTATAGTTACAAGTACATGACAAGTTATAGTGAACGGCCTGTACTGGGCCAAGATCAGTGCGGCGATCGCGTAACTTTTATCGCTGTCCTTAAAAGACTGTTTCAATGTCAAAACATGGTTTTGACCAATAGGAGAAGCCCAAAATCATATTTTGACATTGATGCAGTCCTATAAGAACTGAGAAAAAATTACGCGATAGACCAGCGGATTTTCGCGATGGAGATACGAGCTTCGATCACAGAAAAAAAAGCATACGACACACAAAAATGATACAAATGTAGAGCCAGCTTTACTTATCTATTATTATTTAAGCTAATTTATCCTAAATTTAATTTAACCACTGACCTCTAAATTGAACTATGATTAACACTGGAATGGCTGTTCCTATACAATAATGACAGCTTCAATTATGGTTCAATTTGAAGCGCTACATTTGACATCCGAGTGTCTCTGGAACTAATAATATAGGGATGTAGGAAGTGCTAAAAATATCTGCTATCAGTTGTCAAGTAGCGCCCTCACTAATTTTAGTTCCTTGGACACTCGTTACTGCTTACAGCGCCAAAATGGCGTCCATCAAATAGCTCCAAAAAAGAATGACAGCAACCTATCCAGTGTTAATCACAAATTAATTATAGAGGTCAGTGAAATTTAACAGACTCCTAGCACTGATCTTTCCAGACTTTTCCGACCTCTTCATTACTACAGGTCGGTAGACTCTAAAAATGGAACATCTGTCAAAAAAAGTTGCTCATATACCAGAGATCGTAGAACATCAATGAAGAGTTGTCTTTGATCTATTTTTAAAAACGAGATTATAGACAAATTACGCCGCGTTCAAAATAAGAATAACGTTTATCTCACTGGAGTTACTCCAGTGTAGAACATTGAACAAGGAAAAGAAAATGGCGGTTTCAAGGTCCTGTTCTTATTTTGAAAACTAATTACAATTATTTTAAATCGTTCATAAAGGACGTTCCTAAAAAGTTCTACGCTAAAACATTACTAAAACTATTTATAACATTGTTATATAACCTATTACACGCGTGTTTTATCAAAATTCCTTAGAAAAAGTTATACTTAGTATTATAGGGCTGCCTCACATAGAAGTGCGTTGACAAATACGCCCGTTACTTCAGTGTTTAGAAGGCAGGCTTAAAGTTAAAAATAGTGGAGATTTATTTGGCATTTTATTAGAAAATTTGTTTGAAATATATCATTAATTTATTTCGTAGGTACCACCTAAGGAAACCCTTAATCGAAACCGTACAGTCTTGTATTATATTTTTGACAGTTACCTATAAAAAAATGGTTTTTACAAGGATACTTTTGATTAATATACATATGAGGAAGAAGTCTGCATGTAAAGAATATGAGCATAGTTCGATGTGTGGATTATGTACCTATTCACGCCTAGGTCCTATATTCAATCCATCCACAATCTGTCGATAAGTAACCTAGCAACGATCGAAAAAGTCCACACAATTTAGGTTGCTAGGTAACTTACCGACAGATTGCAGATAGATTGAATATTCCTACATTCAACCAGGCGTTAGTCAACTAAATCTATAGCTAACTTAATATACTACAATAAATACACGAAAACCTTGTAAATGCATCCAAATGACTAAAGTAACTATTGCATAAGTGTCCTTTAACTATATTCTAGTTTATATCGATATACATCGATACTATAATCGACTCTAAACTGGCCACAATATGTACATTTATTTCTCAATATAATCGGTACTATTCTCATCTCAGTATATCTCTTATACGATCGATGGTACAGTTATTCCAGTAAATCAAAAACTAGTTAAAACCGTACTATCTTTTCTTATTGACCGTACCATACCATAACGTACCGTACTATTTTATTCGTCTCTGAAAGATCAGAGACATTTTCCACTGACATTGCTCGTATGATAAACGTAAATCAAAGTATTTTTTTTTTTATTTTACATTAATCCTAAACCGTACCGTACCGTACCGAATCAATCGTACCATTCGATCTTGTTTTATGAGTATTGCGACTCTTTCTCCCGACATTTCTTATACTAAAGAAGTCATTAATATCTTCATCAATTTTTAGAACATTCGACAAAGTAAATTAAAGATATTTTTTACGTATATCCGAAATCGTACCGTACCGTACCAATTCACTCGTCCCGTTTTATTCTGTCCTGTGAGTGTTCATATACTTTCTACTGACATTTCTCGTATCATTTCTTATACTAAAGAAGTCATTAATATCTTCATCAATTTTTAGAAATCCTAAATAATGATCCTAAATCGTACCGTACCGTACCAATTCACTCGTCCCGTTTTATTCTGTCCTGTGAGTGTTCATATACTTTCTACTGACATTTCTCGTATCATTTCTTATACTAAAGAAGTCATTAATATCTTCATCAATTTTTAGAAATCCTAAATAATGATCCTAAATCGTACCGTACCGTACCAATTCACTCGTCCCGTTTTATTCTGTCCTGTGAGTGTTCATATACTTTCTACTGACATTTCTCGTATCATTTCTTATACTAAAGAAGTCATTCATATCTTCATCAATTTTTAGAACATTCGACAAAGTAAATTAAAGATATTTTTTACGTATATCCGAAATCGTACCGTACCGTACCAATTCACTCGTCCCGTTTTATTCTGTCCTGTGAGTGTTCATATACTTTCTACTGACATTTCTCGTATCATTTCTTATACTAAAGAAGTCATTCATATCTTCATCAATTTTTAGAACATTCGACAAAGTAAATTAAAGATATTTTTTACGTATATCCTAAATCGTACCGTACCATACCAATTCACTCGTTTTATTCTGTCCTGTGAGTAATCATATACTTTCTACTGACATTTCTCGTACCATACACGTCATATCATCACCAGTTTTAGATTATTTTGGACAGATGGAATCGCACCTATGCGCATCGATTCGCATGTTGTCCATATAAAAGTGTCATTTCATATGGATTCGTGTACGCATCAATTCGGCTTTTGCAATGCGTGAGGCTTTGGCCGTGGCTGTCTGGTGGGAGGCTTTGGCCGTGGCTAGTTACCACTCTACCGTCAAAAACGTGCCGCCAAGCGATTTAGCGTTCCGGCACGATGGCGTGTAGAAACCGATTAGGGTGATGGGTTGAATTTTCACTGCCATACCCCTTACAAGTTAGCCCGCTACCATCTTAGACTGCATCGTCACTTACCATCAGGTGAGATCGCAGTCAAGGATTATCTTGTCATTGGAAAAAAAAACACGACTCCATACAGAATGACAGTTTTATATGGACAAAATGCGAATCGATGCGCACAAATGTGATTCCAGCCTTAATTAAAATAGTTCATTTTACATTAACCCTAAACCGTACCGTACTCTAAATAGTACCGTACCGTACCGAATCAATCGTCCCGCTCAATCTTGTCCTGCGAGTGTTGAGAAACGCTTTCCGATGAGATTTCTTGTATGATGGACGTCATTTCTTCGTAGATTTCCGTGAACTGAGGCCGGTCTGAAGGCGATTTGCTCCAGGCACGTTTCTGTGGATAATTAAATATAAAAAATAAAATAAAAAAAAACAGACTTCAAACGCCCACGCCAGTACAAAGTATATAATTTACTAGCTGACCCGGCGAACTTCGTACCGCCAACTTATCTATATAAATAAAACAAATAAACTATTCTAATCGAAAAAAACTTCCTATCTTTCAAGTTGGACCAAATTACAGATAGTTACGAAGTTTGATCAAAATCGGTTAAGTAGTTTAGGAGTCCATCGCGGACAAACAACGTGACACGTAATTTATATATATTAAGAAGATTGTTGATATTTTAAAAACCGTTCGGCCGATTTCTATAAATTTTAAATGGGATCACCTGGGAAGTATACCTACCCTTTGAAACCAAAAAAAAAGAATTTTTCAAATCTAAAAAATTAGAGATCCTTAAGAAAATTGCAATAATGTAACCCAAAGTAGGAAAATTTTGCCTGTAAAATGCATTATTTGGCGTGTGCTGAGAAAACTATTGCTGATACATAAAAATGATGTCAGATTAAAGTACTCATTAGTCTCTACAAAAAGTCCCCGAGGGAATACATCTACCTATCATATTTAAGTCACAATAGTAGCTTTTGTGTTCTAAAATTTAATTAGATCACCTTTATTATCGTGGTATTTATTCTACGTTACTACACTAGCGGCACGCTATGATGGCCGGTTTGATGTTTGTCCGCTCATGAAGTTCCGTATTAATTAATAACGACTTTGAAGGAAATAATTGTATTACTTTATTGACGATAGTGATGTGCAGAGATTCATAAATTTTATCGAATGTAGTTTTAGGTTTAGGACTCAAAATTTATTTATTAAATTGATTTCTAAAATGTATACAAGTGTAGAAAAATCAGTTTGCACCATTTAAGGGGTGAATGTACTTGTACAAAATGCGATCGAGCAAAACCGAGGTTCGAAAGTGTTCGCTAAGCGACTTGAGAGGAGCCACTTAACAAAGTTGAGAAACCCCGTCGGTAAAATCGTAACGTCTCAAGCAGAGGTCCTAGAGGAGATCGAACGATTTTACTCTCAACTATACTCCTCCAAAGCTCCAAAAGCGGCTCAAGACACGAACGACAAACGTGCGACATTGACCCGCCACTACACCGAAGACATCCCAGACGTTGACCTTGGCGAGATGCGAATAGCCCTCAATCAACTTAAAAACAACAGGGCACCTGGCGATGACGGCATCACATCAGAGCTTCTACGTGCAGGAGGTACTCCGATCCTGAAAGAGCTAGCAGAGCTCTTTAATGACGTCATTGCAAACGGAACAACGCCAAAAGCATGGAGCAAGAGTGTGGTAATTCTTTTCTTTAAGAAGGGTGACAAGGAGCTTCTGAAGAACTATCGGCCGATATCACTCTTGAGCCATGTTTATAAGTTGTTTTCGAGGGTGATCACAAATCGCCTCGCCCGAAGGCTTGACGATTTTCAACCTCCGGAGCAGGCTGGGTTTCGAAAAGGCTACAGCACCGTAGACCACATCCACACCTTGAGGCAGATTATACAGAAGGCCGAAGAGTATAATCTACCACTCTGCCTTGCTTTTGTGGACTACGAGAAAGCCTTCGACTCTATCGAAACTTGGGCTGTTCTGGAGTCACTGCAGAGATGCCAAGTCGATTGGCGTTATATCGAGGTGCTGCGATGTATTTACGATACTGCGTCAATGACCGTCCAAGTACAGTCTCAGCAAACAAAACCAATCAACTTGAGAAGGGGGGTTAGACAGGGGGATGTAATATCCCCAAAACTGTTTAATAGTGCACTAGAAGACCTCTTCAAAACGCTGGACTGGACAGGACGAGGATTTAATATAAATGGCGAATACATCTCACACCTGCGGTTCGCCGACGATGTGGTTATCCTTGCAGAGACTCCAGAAGATCTGGAGCAGATGCTGAGTAGTCTAAGCCGCTCTTCCAGACGAGTTGGTCTCGGGATAAACATGGACAAAACCAAGGTTATGTTCAATCAACATGTTGTCCCGATACCCGTGAACGTCGAAAATGTTGGAATCGAAATTGTTTCAGAGTACAACTACCTTGGCCAGACCATACAATTGGGTAGAAACAATTTCGACGAAGAAGCCAACAGAAGGATACGGCTGGGCTGGGCGGCATTTGGAAAATTAAGTCAGGTCTTCTCATCGTCAATACCTCAATGCCTGAAGACGAAAGTCTTCAATCAATGTGTCCTTCCCGTCCTCACTTATGGCGCTGAAACGTGGACACTAACAAAAGGCTTGATCCACAAATTTAAAGTCACTCAGAGAGCTATGGAGAGGGCTATGTTAGGAGTTTCTCTTAAGGACAGGATTCGAAATGAAGAGATCCGTAAGAGAACCAAGGTCGCCGACATAGCTCAAACCATTAGCAAGCTGAAATGGCAGTGGGCAGGCCATGCTTGTCGCAGAAGCGATGGCCGTTGGGGCCGAAAAGTCCTAGAGTGGAGACCGCGAACAAGTAAGCGTAGTGTGGGGCGCCCTCCAGCACGTTGGACTGACGATATAAAGCGGGTGGCGGGAAGTGGCTGGATGAGGAAGGCTGAGGACCGGGTGTGGTGGCGTTCTCTGGGAAAGGCCTATGTTCAGCAGTGGACGTCCGCAGGCTGAGATGATGATGATGATGATGATGATGTACTTGTGAATATGAACAATTTTCACTATGTGGACAAACCTCTGAAATCGCAAAAAAATATCAGCTGTTTCATACAAAAGGTAAAATTTTTATTTTTATATGATATATACCACAACTCGGCATTTGGTTTTCTAAATTGAAAATTTTTAAAAATGGAATCTAATACGATCGTCACATAGGATCGCTGGCTAGCACAACTACTACCTCCGGCAAACTCGCGTCAATGCTCAATGCAAAACAAAGCAGTTTCGAATTGACGTTGCTTCGAAAAGTATAAACTGTCAGTGCAATGCGATTGTGATATAGTTTTGACCTGGCTTTGGATTTCAAATATTGATACTGCATTACTGTTGACCCTTGCTCGTTAATTTGGACTCTGTTCAAGCCCTTTGTTGTGGATTTCGTCGATATGACCGAACGTACGCAGAGAACTGTTCTAAATAGTCAGACACGTGAGTTCGTAATACGCCTTCGTAACTATTTCGATCGTGAAGCTCAAAATGGAGGGCCAATTTTACCTATAACGTCAGTGGTTGAACGCGTAGCTGATGCGCTTAATATTGGACAGCGAACTGTTAGACGGATAACTAAAAAAAAATATGGCGAGACTGGCACAGAAGAAAATAAACTTCACACACCAAAAAAGAGAAAACGAGCAAAACCAGTCGTAGGCATCGATAGCTTTGATGCCGATGCTATCCGAAGACATGTTTACGGCTACTATTTACAGAAGGAGTATCCAACAAGAAAAAAGTTGGTGCATTCACTGAAGGAAGCTGGATTATTCTTCGGTGGGGAAAGTTCTTTAACGAAGATTTTGAAGACCATTGGATTTCGATACAAAAAATGTAACAAACGCAAAATATTGATGGAAAGATTTGATATAGCGATGGCAAGGTATACTTTTTTACGGCAAGTGAAAGAAATCAAAAATTGGCAAAATGTTGTGTTCTTGGATGAAACATGGCTTAATGCTAACCATACTGTAGGCCGTTCTTGGAACGATGACACAGCAGCATCTACTTCCAAAGTTCCTGTAGGAAAAGGATCGCGACTTATAATTTGTCACGCCGGAACCATCAACGGGTTTGTCGAAGGTTCTCTCATGGCTTTTGCGTCAAAAACCACTGGAGACTATCATGAAGACATGAATGGAGAAAAGTTTACTGAATGGTTTACCTCAATGTTGTGTAGCCTCCCTGAACCATCTATTATAATTATGGACAACGCCCCATACCACTCGATGCAAATTGACAAGCCACCTGCCCAATCCCAAAAGAAAGCTGATATCGTCGCATGGCTTCGTAAAAATGGCGTAGATGCAAACATGAATATGTTAAAAGCGGAATTAGTACGTCTTTTAAAAGAAAACAAACCAACCAAGATCCGATACGTCATTGACGAAATAGCATTAGAACATGGGCACAGAGTTATACGGTTACCGCCTTACCATTGTGAGTATAATGCGATTGAGTTGGTGTGGGCTCAAATTAAGGGATATGCTGCAAGACACAATACAGAACCCCCATTTACCACAAAAAAAATGCTAAAATTATTAGAAGAAGCTTGTGAACATGTGACTAAAGGAGACTGGGAAAAGGTTGTGAATAGAACTGTTAAATTAATAAGGGAAGATTATGAAAGAGATGTGAAAATAGATAATATTATAGAAAACGAACATATAATTATTAATGTAGGTGATGATAGCAGTGACGACAGTGAAAATAGTAGTATGGACGAATCTGATTAATTATGGCCTTTTGTGGCACCTTTTTTGGTATCTTTTGTATTCATATGTTTCTTGTGTGCATATAAAGTATGTATATTCATTTTTATTCAAATATTCAGTTCGTTCAAATAAATTAAATAAACATATACATTTTTGTTTTATTAAACCTATTTAATCAGGTACAAAAACAAAACTTAATTGTTTTTTGTTCGAGAATAAATTGACATTCCACATCACTATTGTAATGTGTCAAACCGGCCATCATAGCGTGCCGCTAGTTTAATACGTCATACTATTATAAATACGAAAGTGTGTTTGTTTGTTGGTTTGTCCTTCAATCACGCCGCAACAGAGCTACGGATCGACGTGATATTTTGCATGGGTATAGTTGAGGACCTGGAGAGTGACATAGGCTCCTTTTTATCCCGGAAAATCAAAGAGTTCCCGAGAGACTTGTATAACCTTCTAGAACGCGAAGTCTTAGTTCGGAGCGAGATTAATACTTACCAATAAGGTACCGAGCCGCTCGGGCATCGAACTCGGGATGTTCCACTCTAAAGTGTCGCTCTTCAGTCTTTCCAGCACCGAGTTGTCGTTCAGTTTCGCGAACGGCATTTCAGCTTTTGTGTAAATCTGTTGAAAATGTTATTTGTATCAACTAAATATAATCTTATCAACTTAAATATATTGTGTAAATTAAATAAAAATATATAGGTATATCGCTTATTTACTGCAAAAATGTTTTATTATCTCGAAAAAATAGTGATGTAGAAAAATCAGGATTTTTGACACAAAACAGTTTTGCAGCCGTTATAAAGAAGCCTTTTCAGGTCAAAGCTTTCTCCACATAAATCGATAACATGACGCGCCCCTCCAAAATGCAAAACATTTGAAAGTATTTGCGAAAGTATTTACAAAGCGCCACCAAGACTTACAACGCACGTGTGCGTGCCGGCCTGCTACTGAAGGGGCATACTTACACTTAAGGAAATATCCGAAAAAATATTTAAATACATATAAAAAATCTAACTACTTACAAACAAATACTTTCGTAAGGATGTGACTACACACATTGAAACAATAGTGGAGGGGCGAGCTATGTGTTATTGTAATTAATCTCCTATCAGCATTCAGTTGGTCCAGTCCATAAACGTTTTTTTTTATTTGTTAACAAGATAGTCCTTGACTGCGATCTCACCTGATGGTAGGTGACGATGCAGTCTAAGATGGTAGCGGACTAACTTGGAAGGGGTATGGCAGTGAAAATTAAACCCATACCCCTAATCGGTTTCTACACGCCATCGTGTCGGAACGCTAAATCGTTTGGCGGCACGTCTTTGACGGTAGGGTGGTAACTAGCCACGGCCAACGAAAGCCTCCCACCAGACCAGACCAGAGACAATTCAGAAATTGTAAATTCCCAAATTGCCCCCACCGGGAATCGAACCCGAGACCTCCCAGTTATAAGACCATAGCGCTCATCACTGCGCCAGGGAGGTTGTCAAAACCTATTTCTATGGGTATGTTCCGATATAAACTGTGACTACTGTAAGGTGTGATGTAAAGGTTTGGTATTACTGGTTACTGTTTAAAACGGAACGTAGTTCAGTATACTGTCATCCCCATTTTTTCAAATCTCTAGGCGCAGTTATATTTTTTGATAACGTGATCAAAGTACTGAGAGAACATTACCTCGAAAGCGAAAGTGCTCACAGTACAAAAATGGCGGCGATTTATGACGTCATATATTTCCCTAGGGTACTGCGGCAGTATACTGGCAGTCCATAACGGAATGAATTTTTTACCAGTGAGAGCACTGAGCAGTGCTCGCAGTGTATATCAGAACATACCCTGTATTTTAAAATGATTGATTGATTGATTGATTGTTTACTATTGTTAGATAAAAATCTCTTACGGCAATACCTAAAGATAGAAAAGGAAAGCGAATACCAATATTCATTTATTTTCAATGTGTTGCATATTACAGAGCCAAAATTTTTACATTAAATTCCGATTGATATTATCAAGAGAGTAGCCTAGTGAATTGAAAAGAAAATGAATATTTTACGAGTTACAAAGTATTTGGCGCTTACTACACTCCTATTCCGCGCAAAACGCTTTCTTTTGTCGCGCCTCACATGAAGTTGCGGCTATGTTTTATTTCATCGCGAAATCTGATTTTTTTTTGGTGTTATACGCGTTCTTAAAAACTTTTTTTTAAATTATATTACTCACTTCCCACACCGTAGCTGCAAACATGTAGACATCAGACTTAGTGGAGTACTCCCCCTCCATCACCGCTTCGTAGGGCAGCCAGCGAAGCGGTATCACCTGCAAGAGTAATCTGTATATTAATATGTGAAGAGAACATTTTGTCCTCCATAAAACATATTGTGAGTGCGAAATTTTGCTCATTTGAAGTTCATAATATAGAGAACGCGACGATATTCGACGACCTCCCTGGCTCAGCGGTAAGCGCTGTTGCCTTATAACTGGGAGGTCTCGGGTTCGGTTCCCGGCGGGGTCAATTTGGGAATTTATAATTTCTGAATTGTCTCTGGTCTGGTCTGGTGGGAGGCTTTGGCCGTGGCTAGTTACCACCCTACCGTCAAAGACGTGCCGCCAAGCGATTTAGCGTTCCGGCACGATGGCGTGTAGAAACCGATTAGGGGTATGTGTTGAATGTTCACTGCCATACCCCTTCCAAGTTAGCCCACTACCATCTTAGACTGTATCGTCACTTACCATCAGGTGAGATCGCAGTCAAGGACTAGCTTGTCATCGAAAAGAAAAAACGCGTGCAAAAAGCTACAGTATTTATGTATAGAATAGAATAGAAATATTATTTATTCAAATAAACTTTTTTTACAAGTGCTTTTGAATCGTCGATGAGTCTACCGCTGGTTCGGAATGCCTCTCCTGCCGAGAAGAACCAGCAAAAAACTCACAGGTTGCCCTTTTTAAAACAAGTTTACAATACAATAGATACTATGCTATGTATGTAGTGTTTCCACAATGAGTTGAAGTTCCAAAAATGCATACTACTTGTAATTCAATATATGTTAAGATGGGCAGACAGAAAGCAGCCCCATTCCCGTCGGTGGAACACGTTCACGAGCATGACATAACCCAGCCGTTGCTACGCTCCACCATATTTGAGGGAACGTAATTAATCTATGATCAACACTGGACAGAGTGCTGTCATTATTTTTTGGACCTACTTGATTGACGCTGCTTTGGCGCTGTAAAATATTACTATTCTATTCAATTATAGAGATGTTGTACACAATCATATAAAAATTAAGTGGCACTCGGGGACTGCCGCGGTAAAGCTATTGCATAGCATTTTTTATCAACTTATGCAATTATAATATTTATGCAATATTTTTTTTTGCATAATAAAAATTATGCAAAAAAAATTAAAAAACAAACAAGAAAAGCGCACTGTCACTACTTCGCGAGTGAGATTCGAACCTGCGACATCATACACCATACGGTAAAGAAAGCAGCCGCTCGCCCACTGCGCCAAACAGAGCTACTTGTGTGTGAATCTCTAAAATGTGGAACGCTTACTGAACGACGGTGTTAGGTTTATTTTCGTTGCGGAATTTCTTGATTCTGTCGCCGCGATCAAATTGTTTGTCTTAGTTCAAAGCCCGCGATAAAAGCTATGCAATAGCTTAAAAATTGACAGGGGGCCGATCGCGCTATTTTTTTACGACTGAAACGTAACTGAACTGCAAACGAACCGCAACTTTTTGAACGTTTCGTATCGCGCTATCAATTTGACAGCTAGGTGACACTCAGTTGAACTTGAGTTGGAACGCAACTGCTGTCAAACGAACGTTTTTGCAACAGTTCAATAGACGCTACTTTTTTATAGTTGAAGTTCGATCGCAACAGTGCAATACAGTGTTTACAAGTGTAGTGTTTATTTGGATTAGATATTTTTATATGAAGATATTTTTATAAACTTTAGCGCAATACCGAATGCGACAAAGTTGAATTGTACTTGCACCATAATCGCAACTGATCCATAACTGAACTGTAAACGTTTCGTTGACAATGCAAATAGCGCGATCGGCCTCCTGGTCTAAATCTAGTGCTATCCTTTACCGCGGGGAGCATTAAGAAAAGGATAGCACTAGAAGGCAATCCCCACTGACCTGGTCGTGGTGCTTGTAGTACTCGTGCGAGTTGGGCCCGCGGGTGAGCGCGGGGAAGGTTAGCTTCAGCTGCAGCTTGGACGTTATCACGCAGTTGCGCGCCGCTATGTCCCTGTCCACAAAACATTGCATTACAACAAAGATACTCTTTTGCACACCTACAAGTGTTGTCTCACATCTCAACGTTGACTGGTAGAAAATGCTTTAGCATTAGGTCCGCCTTTTGTACTATTTTTGTGCAATAAAGTGAATTTAAAAAAAAGGTACGGCCAAGTGCGGTACCTATGGACGCTTGTACCTGTGGACACAATCGATTCCGTCGAAACTAGCAACCCTAAAATTCTAATTTGAACGCGAACTGTCAACCATAGATAAAGCTTTACGGTCGCGTAATACTTTATCTAAGGTTGCTTGCCATATACATAAGGCATAGTCTGTTCAATAAGTCAAGAGTATTTCTATTTATTCCACTTTTCAGCGTTAATGCATGCATAGTTCATTTTTAATTAATAATAATAATAATAATAATAATGCCTGGCAACCCTAAATGTCAGCATACGATATATTTTTTCTCCGTTACATTTTCGCCGAAATAATTATTATACAACCGATCTCAATAGAATTTTAGATTTAATTTAATAAAATTACCAAACTAAAAACTAATTAGAAGAACCAAAACCTAATTAGAAGAAGCAGACACCATGAAGAAAATTAAAATAGCCCGAGAAATATAACTGACACAAGCTGTCAATAGATGCCATATAATGAATACAAAAGAAATTAATAATGTAGAATGCTGACACGATCCAGGGCACGGAACGCACAAACACCATCCCCGGACTCGTCACTCAACCCCGCCTCGCAGCCACCCGGGACCACGCCCAATGCTGCAGTTGCGTCGAGTTCGAGCGACGAGTTTTTCTCCCCGCCGACGTCGCCACCACCAGTACATCGTCGTGGGAGAGGCCGGCCGCCGACTTGCTTGGGATCCCGAGGCCCACCGGCTTCTGATAGGGTCCCCGCTTCCGGCGGTAGTGTGTCGCGCATGAGATGGACAACATCCATCAATGAAAATGTCATGCGCGCATACTTAGGGGCTACTGAGGGTGGAGCCAACATGACCGCGTACCGTGCTAGGATGCATGCTTTGTTTCAGGTCCTTGAACCAGCTCTCAATGTGTCGGCTCAGCGACTGTCGGACCAGGTGCGGGTTATTCAGCGTAATCACATGCTGGACAACGCCGTGCTTGATCGGCTTCGCTCTGAACTGCAATGTAACCGCGCTACCCCCTCCTCACCGCAAGCTCCAGCACAATCGCAAACTGCTCATGCGATTTCGCTGCAGCCCACTCAGGCTGGTGAGGGACAGGATAGCGGGGCTGCACATGTAAGTACCCAGTGTAGTGAACAATTGAGGAGTGCTTTGGAGAGTGCTATTCGGGAATATAGATCTTCACCACCCGAGTTTAGACCGCGGTTACCTCGGTTGCCCATGAAAAATAAGAACAAAGCGCTAATGGGTGCCCTGGATTCGCTGCTGCCGAGTTATTTTGACAGCAGCGAAGACCTTTCCGACACACATTCGATTCTGTACTGCGCGGCTGTTGCGGCATGTCGTGTTGCTAATGTAAAGTTTATTAATAATGATACAGCAACACGACCGAAGCCTGCCGCACCAGCCTGGCAGTGCAGGATCGAACGTCGTATTGATGGGGCTAGGGCACTCATTGGAAAACTACTCTGCTTCAGGGAGGGCAAGTCATGCGCTTTGTGAGGCGCGCTTTCTTAGGGACTGATATCAGCCCTCAAGATTATATGGCGCGCGTCACTGAGCGCATTGACTTCCTGAAACAGAAGGTCTCGGCATGGGCTAGCCGTATTCGCAGATACAAGTGCCGGGTCGAGAGATATACCCTGAATCGCACTTTCCAAAGCGATCAAAGGCGGGTATACCGAGGTTGGGAACACCCTGACCAAGGTGTCACCGATGCGCGCCTACCGGATGATGAAGCCATGACATCATTCTGGCGCAACATCTGGTCGGCGCCTGTCGCTCACACTGAGGGTGATTGGACGTGGGATGTAGAAAGAGCGTGCGATCAAATTCCAGAAATGGACCTAGTTACTATAACCCCTGAAGAAGTGGCCACTGCAGCCCGTCACCTGCCCAATTGGAAATCCCCTGGGCCGGACGGGCTGCACAACTTTTGGATAAAGTGGCTACGCAGCTCGCACGCTCGTTTGGCATCCCAATTCCAATCATCTCTAGAGTCAGAGTCGCTACCCCAGTTTCTGACAACAGGTATTACCCTCCTGCTCCATAAATCAGGTAGTACCACGGAGCCCAAAAATTATAGGCCGATTACGTGCCTACCAACATTGTATAAACTTCTTACATCCATTCTGAGAACGAAAATTAACGATCACATCGATACAAAATCCATCATGTCTAATTCTCAGAACGGATGTAGGAATGGCTCCCGTGGTACTAAGGAGCTTCTCCTCATTGATATGGCCATTTGTCAACAGGTTCGGCGCTCCCGAAAGGATCTGTCGACATGTTGGATAGACTATAAGAAGGCCTACGACTCTGTGCCCCATACATGGCTCATGAAGGTGCTGGAACTGTACAAAGTAAACACAGTACTACGCGCCTTCCTACAGACGTGTATGGGGCAGTGGAGGACGGTCCTTCACTATCCAGGGTGTCGCCGGACCCTGGGGAGCGCGGAGCCTATAAGGATTGAGCGAGGCATATTCCAGGGCGATAGCCTCAGTCCTTTGTGGTTTTGCCTGGCTCTGAATCCTCTGAGTACTCTCTTGGAGAATTCAGGGCTAGGTTACCGGTTGAGGAGAGGTGGTCAGGTTATATCACACCTCCTTTACATGGATGACCTAAAACTCATTGCCCCCAACAAATCACATCTACTAGAGTTACTAAAGGTAACTAAAGCCTTTAGTGATTCCATTAGGATGGAATTTGGTGTGGACAAATGTGCGGTCATGCATGTAAAGCGAGGGAGGATTGTGGAATCTGAGGGTGTTGAGCTCTCGGATTCCATATACCTCAGATCGCTCTCCCCAACTGAAACCTACAAATACCTGGGCATGGCGGAGGCGTTAGGTATCAGAGAGGCCGACATGAGGCAGTCGGTGAGGGAGCGTTTCCTTGGCCGTCTGAAGAAAGTGCTGAAAAGCCTTTTGTCGGGCGGCAATAAGGTGCGCGCCTTCAACGGTTGGGTCATGCCGGTCTTGATGTATTCCTTCGGCATACTCAGGTGGACTCAGACTGAGCTTGACGCCCTGGACAGACAAGTTCGTGCGCTGCTGACCGCATATCGGATGCATCACCCGCGCTCCTCGGTGATGAGGCTGTACATCCCGCGGAAGTGTGGGGGAAGAGGCCTTTTGAATGCCAAAACCCTCCACAACCGCGAGGTGTGCAGTCTCAGGGAGTACTTTCTCCACGCCGAGACGGAGATGCACCGCGATGTGGTCGCAGTGGACAGGGGTCTGACGCCGCTCTCCTTGGCTAAAGAGAACTGGCGCATACCTGTGGTGCTCAGTACCAATGACCGCAGGGTTGTATGGCAAGGTAAGGAGCTTCACGGACGCTTTTATCGGGCCCTCCACGGGCCTGATGTTGACTTTGAAGCGTCCGTGGCCTGGCTGCGCTTTGGTGACCTCTTTGGGGAAACCGAAGGGTTTGTGTGTGCAATTATGGACGAGGTCATGATGACGAACAATTACAGAAAATACATAGTGAAGGATGGAACGGTAGACATATGTCGGGCATGTCGCCGTCCTGGAGAAACTATCCGTCACATTGTTTCTGGTTGTTCTCATCTAGCTAACGGCGAATACTTACACAGACATAACCAAGTGGCCAGGATTATCCACCAGCAACTTGCCTTGAAATACAATCTTGTGGAATCGGAGGTACCGTACTACAAGTATGTGCCCGACCCAGTTCTTGAAAATGGTCATATCACACTGTACTGGGATCGATCTATCATTACAGACAGGACTATTGTAGCCAATAAGCCTGACATAGTGGTGATAGATCGATCAGAGCGCCGTGCAATGATTGTTGATGTTGCTGTCCCGCATGACGAAAACCTCGTGAAAGCCGAGAAAGAGAAACTCACCAAGTATCTCGACTTAGCGCACGAGGTTGTCGCCATGTGGAATGTAGACTCAGCAATCATTGTACCGATAGTGATAACCGCTAATGGTCTTATAGCCAAGAGCCTCGACCAACATCTTTCGAGGCTCTCGTTGGGTAGCTGGGTCAAGGGCCAGATCCAGAAGGCTGTACTCCTGGACACGGCTCGCATCGTCAGGAGGTTCCTCTCTCTGGGGCCCTGACCGCCGGTTGCTTGGACCCTGTTCCCGAGACCGGTGGACCGCTATTTTTTATATTTTTAAATATTTTTTTTTTTTTTAT
The DNA here is from genome assembly GCA_029955525.1 of Oeneis ivallda. Taxonomy (NCBI): domain Eukaryota; kingdom Metazoa; phylum Arthropoda; class Insecta; order Lepidoptera; family Nymphalidae; genus Oeneis; species Oeneis ivallda. The sequence goes on from JARPMR010000029.1 coordinate 4,284,589, forward strand.
TTTTGTTTTATAATGAAATATTTAAAAATGTAAATAATATGAGTAAAAGTAAATAAAGATGATAATAATAATATCATTTATTTAATCCAATATCATGATTTTACAAAATGGGTTTTGCCAGCAGCTAAGCTAAAATCCTTACGATTTTGTGGTTTAGCTGTTGGACCTCTTCCTGATCGAAGGTTCAGTTTTACTTATACTATATTATACAGATCAATAATAACAAAAATAAATTAGAAATTACACTAGCGGCACGCTATGATGGCCGGTTTGACGTTTGTCCGCTCATGAAGTTCCGTATTAATTGATAACGTCTTTGAAGGAAATAATTGTATTACTTTATTGACGATAGTGATGTGCAGAGATTCATAAATTTTATCGAATGTAGTTTTAGGTTTAGGACTCAAAATTTATTTATTAAATTGATTTCTAAAATGTATACAAGTGTAGAAAAATCAGTTTGCACCATTTAAGGGGTGAATGTACTTGTGAATATGAACAATTTTCACTATGTGGACAAACCTCTGAAATCGCAAAAAAATATCAGCTGTTTCATACAAAAGGTAAATTTTTTATTTTTATATGATATATACCACAACTCGGCATTTGGTTTTCTAAATTGAAAATTTTTAAAAATGGAATCTAATACGATCGTCACATAGGATCGCTGGCTAGCACAACTACTAACTCCGGCAAACTCGCGTCAATGCTCAATGCAAAACAAAGCAGTTTCGAATTGACGTTGCTTCGAAAAGTATAAACTGTCAGTGCAATGCGATTGTGATATAGTTTTGACCTGGCTTTGGATTTCAAATATTGATACTGCATTACTGTTGACCCTTGCTCGTTAATTTGGACTCTGTTCAAGCCCTTTGTTGTGGATTTCGTCGATATGACCGAACGTACGCAGAGAACTGTTCTAAATAGTCAGACACGTGAGTTCGTAATACGCCTTCGTAACTATTTCGATCGTGAAGCTCAAAATGGAGGGCCAATTTTACCTATAACGTCAGTGGTTGAACGCGTAGCTGATGCGCTTAATATTGGACAACGAATTGTTAGACGGATAACTAAAAAAAAATATGGCGAGACTGGCACAGAAGAAAATAAACTTCACACACCAAAAAAGAGAAAACGAGCAAAACCAGTCGTAGGCATCGATAGCTTTGATGCCGATGCTATCCGAAGACATGTTTACGGCTACTATTTACAGAAGGAGTATCCAACAAGAAAAAAGTTGGTGCATTCACTGAAGGAAGCTGGATTATTCTTCGGTGGGGAAAGTTCTTTAACGAAGATTTTGAAGACCATTGGATTTCGATACAAAAAATGTAACAAACGCAAAATATTGATGGAAAGATTTGATATAGCGATGGCAAGGTATACTTTTTTACGGCAAGTGAAAGAAATCAAAAATTGGCAAAATGTTGTGTTCTTGGATGAAACATGGCTTAATGCTAACCATACTGTAGGCCGTTCTTGGAACGATGAGACAGCAGCATCTACTTCCAAAGTTCCTGTAGGAAAAGGATCGCGACTTATAATTTGTCACGCCGGAACCATCAACGGGTTTGTCGAAGGTTCTCTCATGGCTTTTGCGTCAAAAACCACTGGAGACTATCATGAAGACATGAATGGAGAAAAGTTTACTGAATGGTTTACCTCAATGTTGTGTAGCCTCCCTGAACCATCTATTATAATTATGGACAACGCCCCATACCACTCGATGCAAATTGACAAGCCACCTGCCCAATCCCAAAAGAAAGCTGATATCGTCGCATGGCTTCGTAAAAATGGCGTAGATGCAAACATGAATATGTTAAAAGCGGAATTAGTACGTCTTTTAAAAGAAAACAAACCAACCAAGATCCGATACGTCATTGACGAAATAGCATTAGAACATGGGCATAGAGTTATACGGTTACCGCCTTACCATTGTGAGTATAATGCGATTGAGTTGGTGTGGGCTCAAATTAAGGGATATGCTGCAAGACACAATACAGAACCCCCATTTACCACAAAAAAAATGCTAAAATTATTAGAAGAAGCTTGTGAACATGTGACTAAAGGAGACTGGGAAAAGGTTGTGAATAGAACTGTTAAATTAATAAGGGAAGATTATGAAAGAGATGTGAAAATAGATAATATTATAGAAAACGAACATATAATTATTAATGTAGGTGATGATAGCAGTGACGACAGTGAAAATAGTAGTATGGACGAATCTGATTAATTATGGCCTTTTGTGGCACCTTTTTTGGTATCTTTTGTATTCATATGTTTCTTGTGTGCATATAAAGTATGTATATTCATTTTCATTCAAATATTCAGTTCGTTCAAATAAATTAAATAAACATATACATTTTTGTTTTATTAAACCTATTTAATCAGGTACAAAAACAAAACTTAATTGCTTTTTGTTCGAGAATAAATTGACATTCCACATCACTATTGTAATGTGTCAAACCGGCCATCATAGCGTGCCGCTAGTTTATACAATAAATTACCTATACAATAAAATTTTTTGGAACTTTTGACTTCTTGAACAATATTTAACTGAAATATACCTAATATTTAGATAAAAATTATTGCTAGGTTAAGGATTATTGATTGCTTGTTAATTTTCACTACTAATATATATGTTTGTTGTGTACACATTTGACATGTGTGTGTGTGTATGTATATGTGTGTGTGAGTGTGTGTGTGTGTGTGTGCGTGTGTGTGTGTGTTACTATAGGTGCTTGTGAATCTATCTGGTAATTTTTAGCAACTTTTCCGTATTTTCATAATCAAGCGTCTGGAGCCAGGCTTTCACCTTTGTTTTACAATCATGTCTTGACAAACAATGAATCTTTACATACTTGCTAGCTATATCATATAAATGTTTGCCAAGAAAAGATTGGTGCTTCTGAGCAAACCTAGTTCTGCAAGGTGTGACACCACAAATCTTATCTTGTCTTCTTTTTTCTAAATAATTTTCTTTAAATTTGTTTTTTGCATGTTGATGCATTATAGTATTATAAATGAAGTGTTGCCTAACTGTCAGTACATTACACTGTTGATACAGATCGCGAGTTGGGTGGTCGAATGGCCTACAAGTAGCAACTTTCAGAACCAACCTTTGGGCCCTTTCTAGTGGAAGCATGTGTGAGGTACATGCTCCTCCCCAAGCTGTAATGCAATATGTTATAATTGATTCACAGATAGCGCTATACACACATTTTAGGGTCTTAGCATCAACTACATGCCTAATGTTTTTAAAGATAGCTGACAGTTTGCGAACACGTTGCGTAACTGCATTAATATGTGACTGAAAAGTCATTTGGCTGTCTATAATAACACCTAAATATCTTAAACTATGGACTTTTTCTAAAGGCGGACAACAGCAGTATTTATCTTGAGCTATCAGGCACGAGGCCGAGTGGGCGGATAGTCTAAATGCGTCTGTATTGGTATTTAAGTTTTTTTAATGCTGAAAATTATATATTTAGTTTTAAGAACATTAAGAGTCAACTTATTTTCTGAAAGCCATATACAAACTTTATTGAAACCCGTTTGTGCATTAACAAATACTTTTTCCCAGGAGTTGGCCTTAAAAATAATTACTGTATCATCAGCAAATGTTATTATTTTTCCGTTTTCAAGATACATGTCACATAGATCATTAATAAATGTCAAAAATAATGTTGGGCCAAGAATACTACCCTGGGGAACTCCAAAATCATTAGTTAAGTCATTACTTAAAGTATTACCTATTTTCACACATTGCTTTCTACTCGTTAAGTAATCACGAAACAGGTTAAGCTGTTTATCCCGAATACCGAGTCGCTCTAATTTACTTATAAGGAGATTTCCACAAATCGTATCAAAAGCGTTGGCTAAGTCCAAAAAGATAGCAATAACCTTTTCTTTTCCATCCAAGGCCTTCACAATATAATCAGTAAGTTCCCCGACAGCGTCAGAAGTTGATCTACCGTGTCGGAAACCGAACAGATTGTTCGAGAGAAGTTGTTTTGTTTCTAAATAATTTATTAGCCTCTTGTTTATTAATCGTTCCAGAACTTTTGAAATGGTAGGTAAAATTGAAATCGGGCGATAGTTATTAAGTTCAATTTTACTGCCCGTTTTGTGAATGGGTATGACGATAGCTTTTTTAAAAGCATTAGGAAACCTTCCACTTTTCATACTAAGGTTACAGATATATGTTAGAGGAGGGATTAAAACATTCTTAAATATTTTCACTAAGTTGGGTGGAATATTATCCCAACCCACTGAGCTGTCAGTCTTAAGGCAGTCAATAAGGTTTCCGACTTCAATCTCATCCGTTTCTAAAAGTACAAATGAATTGACACATGATGGTTGATGTACAACAATCTGTGATCTGGTGGGAACGGATGTGTGAGCATGCTTTTCGGCAAGTATTTTACCAGCTGTAGCAAAATATTCGTTAATCCGATTGATAGACTCTGCTTCCGAGTTAGACAGCCTTAATAGATCAGTTGAAGTTGAATTTTTGGTCTTATATTGCGTTAATTCATTTACAAATCGCCAGATTTTCTTAGTGTTTTTACCAGTTTTTAGAAATTCTGATCTATCATACGCTTGTTTTGCCTTTTTAATTAATTTGTTACAAAAATTTCTGTATCTTCTATAAGATACTTTCAAAATTTCATTATCAGGATGTTGCTTAAGTTGCCGATGCATTTTATCCCTATTCCTGATGCAGCGCAGTAAACCTACTGTCATCCAAGGTTTTAACATTTTATTACGTTTGGAACCAGATTTAGTATAGGAGTTTTGTTTTATTAGTTTATTGATAGAATGGACAAAAAAATCAGCTGCTGAATTACAGCCACTCATTTGTAAGATAGTAGAAAAATCGATTGTGTATATTTCTCGTGCTAGATTTACATAATTAATTCTTTGTGTAGCTTGATGCTTCATTTCTTGTTTTTGTTTAGGGTCTAAACACAATAATATAGAATCATGGTCCGTAATTGAGTTTTGAATTATCAAGCAAGTGGTTTTTGCTTGATATTTCAAGAAAACATGGTCTAGACAAGATTCATGCCTGGTTGGGTGTGTATAGGCAGGTAGAAGTCCATGTAATGCGAGTAAATTTAAATAATTAGCTGCATTTGAGTCCGAGTTGTTGTCGGCAATATTTATATTTATATCGCCTACTATTATTACATTGGAGAGGTTATTAAGAGTTTTTAGAAGCAAGTCTAAGCTAGACAAAAAATTGTCTGCATTTCGATTAAATGGGGGTCTGTAAATAGAAATTATAGCGGTATCACAACCAATTTTAGTGACAAGGCAATTTGCATCCGTTAATGACGGTTCATACGTTACATGTTCGATATTGCACTTTATGTATACTACCAAGCCATCATTTTGATTTAGAGTTTTTAAAGTATGTAAAAATTAGCGTAACCCTTAATTAGGGGCGGGGTGATAGCGGAGAATAGCCAACATTCCGTTAGTATAATAATATCTGGTTCCACTTCAATTCGAGTTAAAAGCACGCATAAGTTATTTATATTTTTATTAATGCTTCGGATGTTTTGGACAAACACTCTAAGGCTATTTGTTTTATCCACCAATAAAGAAGGACAATCTTCAGGAGAACATACGAGAAAATGGGCTGAAAAATTATCAATATCACTTATTAAATCACATAAGAAATCAGCCATTAAAAAAATTTTTTTGTGGGTATCTAAGTGCAAGATTTACAATGATAAACTTTAAGTAAGCAAAACACAGCCCTATTGCATCACAATTAGCGATAAAGTTGCATGTTATTACAATTTTCTTACCACCGCCGGACCAGTGACAAAACGTTGATGAAGTTGCAAGTAATGTTACCCAGATAAATTTTTGACCATTCGCTACACTAGCGGCACGCTATGATGGCCGGTTTGACACATTACAATAGTGATGTGGAATGTCAATTTATTCTCGAACAAAAAACAATTAAGTTTTGTTTTTGTACCTGATTAAATAGGTTTAATAAAACAAAAATGTATATGTTTATTTAATTTATTTGAACGAACTGAATATTTGAATGAAAATGAATATACATACTTTATATGCACACAAGAAACATATGAATACAAAAGATACCAAAAAAGGTGCCACAAAAGGCCATAATTAATCAGATTCGTCCATACTACTATTTTCACTGTCGTCACTGCTATCACGAGCAAGGGTCAACAGTAATGCAGTATCAATATTTGAAATCCAAAGCCAGGTCAAAACTATATCACAATCGCATTGCACTGACAGTTTATACTTTTCGAAGCAACGTCAATTCGAAACTGCTTTGTTTTGCATTGAGCATTGACGCGAGTTTGCCGGAGGTAGTAGTTGTGCTAGCCAGCGATCCTATGTGACGATCGTATTAGATTCCATTTTTAAAAATTTTCAATTTAGAAAACCAAATGCCGAGTTGTGGTATATATCATATAAAAATAAAAATTTTACCTTTTGTATGAAACAGCTGATATTTTTTTGCGATTTCAGAGGTTTGTCCACATAGTGAAAATTGTTCATATTCACAAGTACATTCACCCCATAAATGGTGCAAACTGATTTTTCTACACTTGTATACATTTTAGAAATCAATTTAATAAATAAATTTTGAGTCCTAAACCTAAAACTACATTCGATAAAATTTATGAATCTCTGCACATCACTATCGTCAATAAAGTAATACAATTATTTCCTTCAAAGTCGTTATCAATTAATACGGAACTTCATGAGCGGACAAACGTCAAACCGGCCATCATAGCGTGCCGCTAGTTTAAGAGAAAGTGCACATGTTTCAAATGCATGTGTATGTTATAATGAATGTCAAAAAGTGTAAAATATTTATGATTTTGCGTGTGTATGTATGTGTTTGTGGAAAGGTTTATGTCACATTTAATAAAATAACAGTTAAATATAATATTACTAAATAACCTCATTTCTAGTCAAAGCGAGTTTCGGATTTTTATTTCCTGGAGTTGCTCCTCACTTGAATAAGTTGCGATCCTTCCTCCTTTCTCAAATATATTTTTCCATTCACCGTCCAACAGAATTTGAAAAATTTATTTTTATTGATTTCTCTCGTTAAATAAAATAATCTTTTGGTCTTTGGAGTTAGAAGTTCCGAAATATAAATAGGTTTGTGAGGCCCAGAATTTCCAAGATAACTCGTACTTAGCTTCTTATCTTTAAATTGCGAATTAAATTTTTTGACGGCCTGAAGAAATTTATTTCTTGCAATCGGAGTAGTAAAATCAACCATAATAGGTTTGTTATTCTGGGATTTTACTGATAATCGCTGTACGTTGCGAATCTGTGTTGACATATCGATTTTTAATATGGATGAGATGGTAAGGACTTTCCCTAATAAATCTTGCTGAGACTCTGAACTTTCCATTGGAACATTTTTTATTTCATTCTTCGTATAAAAATTTTGCCTGGTTATGTCTTCAATTTTATTTTCTAAAACATTAATTTTTGCAGAATAATCTTTGCATTCCTTTTCAAGAGTAATAACTTTTGAATTTAAATCATCATACTGCGATGTCATGTATTCCAGAGATTTTTCTATATCTGTATTTGTTTTCCTAATTTCGGTTATTTGGCCCTTTATAATATCCATACCTTGTTGAATCTGTAATAGTTTGCTACTTTGATCCTGTTGCCATTGTTGCAGCATGGATTTTATCTCTCTTTGAAAAACTTCCAAATTTTCATTTAGCATGCTATCGTGTTTTCGTTTCGGCCGATTTGATGCACTCGTTGCGTAATTCATTGTTTGGTCACTAGTAGCTTCTGACCCAGAATATGAGAACCCAGAAGGTGGTGTTTGGGACATCTTGTAACTTGTTAATAAATTGCCGTTGATAATTAAAATCTGATTTAATTTTATGTAAATTATCAAACTGTTTGTTTCATCGATGTCTCTTTCACAATAGTAACTACAACCTACTTTTCAATTTAATCATTTCAACTGACTTATTGAACAGACTCTACATTAATGCGGAAGTCACTCACTCATCAGTCACTCATCAGTCACATCAGTATTTCGTTAGTGGAGAGTACCAGGATCACAGCACTCAGCTGTAGGTGAGACAGAACGCTTACCTATGTGTGAGTCTCTTGTGGGCGAGTCTGGCGGCGGCGGAGGCGAGATGCGCGACCAAGGCGAGTCTGTGGCGGGGAGCGAGAGGCTGGATCGTGCTGTCTCTTACCGGCAAGCCGTGGAGAGTGATACAGTACTAGGATCACAGCACTCGGCTGTAGGTGAGACAGAACGCTTACCTATGGGTGAGTCTCTTGTGGGCGAGTCTGGCCGCGGCGGAGGCGAGATGCGCGACCAAGGCGAGTCTGTGGCGGGGAGCGAGAGGCTGGATCGTGCTGTCTCTTGCCGGCAAGCCGTGGAGAGTGATACAGTACTAGGATCACAGCACTCAGCTGTAGGTGAGACAGAACGCTTACCTATGTGTGAGTCTCTTGTGGGCGAGTCTGGCGGCGGCGGAGGCGAGATGCGCGACCAAGGCGAGTCTGTGGCGGGGAGCGAGAGGCTGGATCGTGTTGTCTCTTGCCGGCAAGCCGTGGAGAGTGATACAGTACTAGGATCACAGCACTCAGCTGTAGGTGAGACAGAACGCTTACCTATGTGTGAGTCTCTTGTGGGCGAGTCTGGCGGCGGCGGAGGCGAGATGCGCGACTAAGGCGAGTCTGTGGCGGGGAGCGAGAGGCTGGATCGTGTTGTCTCTTGCCGGCAAGCCGTGGAGAGTGATACAGTACTAGGATCACAGCACTCAGCTGTAGGTGAGACAGAACGCTTACCTATGTGTGAGTCTCTTGTGGGCGAGTCTGGCGGCGGCGGAGGCGAGATGCGCGACCAAGGCGAGTCTGTGGCGGGGAGCGAGAGGCTGGATCGTGTTGTCTCTTGCCGGCAAGCTGTGGAGAGTGATACAGTACTAGGATCGCAGCACTCAGCTGTAGGTGAGACAGAACGCTTACCTATGTGTGAGTCTCTTGTGGGCGAGTCTGGCGGCGGCGGAGGCGAGATGCGCGACCAAGGCGAGTCTGTGGCGGGGAGCGAGAGGCTGGATCGTGTTGTCTCTTGCCGGCAAGCCGTGGAGAGTGATACAGTACTAGGATCACAGCACTCAGCTGTAGGTGAGACAGAACGCTTACCTATGTGTGAGTCTCTTGTGGGCGAGTCTGGCGGCGGCGGAGGCGAGATGCGCGACCAAGGCGAGTCTGTGGCGGGGAGCGAGAGGCTGGATCGTGTTGTCTCTTGCCGGCAAGCCGTGGAGAGTGATACAGTACTAGGATCACAGCACTCAGCTGTAGGTGAGACAGAACGCTTACCTATGTGTGAGTCTCTTGTGGGCGAGTCTGGCGGCGGCGGAGGCGAGATGCGCGACCAAGGCGAGTCTGTGGCGGGGAGCGAGAGGCTGGATCGTGTTGTCTCTTGCCGGCAAGCTGTGGAGAGTGATACAGTACTAGGATCACAGCACTCGGCTGTAGGTGAGACAGAACGCTTACCTATGGGTGAGTCTCTTGTGGGCGAGTCTGGCGGCGGCGGAGGCGAGATGCGCGACCAAGGCGAGTCTGTGGCGGGGAGCGAGAGGCTGGATCGTGTTGTCTCTTGCCGGCAAGCCGTGGAGAGGCCCCACTCTATTGATGTACTCCTCATTTTCTTCAGGCGTTCTAGTCGCAATAAGGAAGCTTCGTAAGTCACCCTGTAACAATGCGATTATATATTTATACAAATTATAAATTATTATATTGATTAAAAAAGCGTGGATATAACTCGCCCCAACACTTCATGAGACGTTAATAACTGTAAACTGCGTACAACATGATATTTTAAAAAGAGCAACCCCCTAATATAGACGCACATAAATGTTTTCTATACGCGGATGATACAACGATTGTAGTCAAAACTAAGGATAAACAAACCCTTGAAAATCAAATAAATGAAACACTCGCAGCGGTTGTTCAGTGGTTGGATTGGAACAACCTCAGTATTAATATGAAAAAGACCTGCTACATGCTGTTTCAAACACAAAACTCTCATCCGACAGATGTAAATGTGGTGTGTGGATCTTATAAAATTGAGAAAACTGATACCATTGTATTTCTTGGACTAACATTGGATAGGTTTTTCAACTGGAAAGCCCATATAGAACAATTATGTAAGAAAATTGACAGATTTATATATGTTCTGAAAAAGCTGTCACAAATTAGCAATAAAAAAACTGCCTTACTTGCATATCATGGGTATGTATCGTCACTTTTGCGATACGGAATTTTACTGTGGGGGAATTCAACAGACTCGTCACAGGCATTTATTAAACAGAAAGCCTTTGTTCGATCCATATGTAGAGCAGAAACTCTAGAGAGCTGCAAACCATTGTTTAGGGAGAATAAAATTTTACCACTACCGTGTCTTTATATATTTGAAGTATTGCTATTTGTAAAGAAAAATCCCAACCTGTTTCCGACTATGAACGAAATATATCCGAACAGGAGGGGCAGGCCATATCCTCAAAATAAACTCTGGGCACCACCTAGAAGGTTAGCTGTCTGTTCAAAAAACTCATTTTGTATGGCTGTAACTTTGTTTAATAAACTACCAGGTAATAAGAAAAATCTGCCGCCATCAAAATTTAAGCGTGCCATCTTTGAATTACTTAATAGAAAAAATTATTACAGTATACAAGAATTCCTGACTGATGATGACATAGTAAATTAACAACTGACATACTTAATTAATTATTATTATTTGTTTATGTTATTTAATTTAATACCAATGTAATTTTAATTCATTGTTAATTTTAATTTTAATTTCTGATAATTTTAATTCTGTATAATTGTATGTCTAAACATTTGCACACTGTCGGTGACAGTCGATTGTGTAAGGGAGCTATATGATGTATTCGACCTGTTATGTACCCACAATTTGGCAAATAATAGTAGATTATTAACCAAGGGGATAAAGCAGTGTCTTCTGTCGCGGGTGACGATTTAAATCGCGAGCGTAACGAAGGACTCGAGGTTTACTCCCGAGCGTAGCGAGGGTGTTAAAAACTTAAATCACGAGCGAAGCGAGGGATTTAAGACGAGTCCTGAGTGTAGCGAGGGTTTTAAGTTCACCCAAGACTAAGACAGCTTTATCACCGAGGAAAATACTCTACTTTTCGTACCATTTGCGAAAAAATTAACACAATAATAATATGAGATAAGCATTTATTAAAAATAATGACAATTAAAAGTAAAAGTTAACATTCGAAACATTGGTCCAATTATTATTGATAGAGAGAGTTACATTTTTGTTTGGTACATTTTATTGTTGATGAGTTGATTTGAGTATTTCTCTGTTCTTGCGTCTGAGCATTTGCACTGATGGAATCCGACAATTCACTGTCACTGTCGCTTTGATTTAACATCGTAACGTATTTTTAGAACATTTACTTATTTATAAAAATAAATTAAAATAAACTTAACGTTTATGTATTTGAAGAAAACAAAAACGCGGCAAATTCCTAGACTAATATTTTTTTGTCGGAAAAGCAAAGGCATCAAGCTCATACGGCCTCGTCGGTTTTCGTAATTTTATTTAATAATCATAACTGCATAATAAATGCGTATTCCTTTTTCAAAAAGATGTATAATGCTTTATATACAAACTCAATGGTGTAAACACAGATGTAGTTCAGTATCGGTAAGTATTCCAAATTTAAATCACATTCTCCCCCTAGAGGATGAATGAAACTCAGTACAATTTTCTTTCCCTGTTTTTAACAGATTAAAAATGACTATTGTTATGTTCGCTTTTTGTGGCACAGAATGTCACTTTTTTGAGCAAGTGGTACGAAAAATTTATTATTATTATTATTATTAACCGCCGAGTTTCTTGCTGGTTCTTCTCGGTTGGAACGGCATTCCGAACCAGTGGTAGATTCACTTGACGAATCGAAAGCACTTTGTAAAAGTTCATTTGAATACAAAACTATACTATTCTAATCGTTACGCATATTCAGGCCACAAATCAGAAACGGTCTGTTGGAAAAACAAAAATATATCGAGATAGAAAAGTTTTTATCGCTATATTTTGCTAAGGATTCATGGGTATTTCAGGCCTATTTAAAAACCCCACACGTTACAAGATTTTTCATTTATAGTTTTATTTGTACACCACAACACTAAGTTTACAATTAAAATTGTAAAATTAAATTAATCCTTTTTTGAGATTGACTTCCAAGCTTTTTTTGTAATAATTAATTTTGTATTAATCGGGTATTTGACTGATATTGTTTTATTTATTTAAAATAACGTTTTTGTACCAGTAAACTTTAAAGCTCTATAACTTATTTGTTTTTGGACGATTTATTTTCTGTTTGTACAAATGTTATTCTTACATGTTACATTTTCGATTATAAATAATGAATTTTGACATTTTGACTACAGTCAAATACCCAATTATCGTTTTCACGAGTATTTATTAAGCTATTGCATAGCTTTTATCGCGGGCTTTGAACTAGGACAAACAGTTTGAGCGCGGCGACCGAATCAAGAAATTCCGTAACGAAAAAAACCTAACACCGTCGTTCAGTAAGCATTCAACATTTTAGAGGTTCTCCAGTAGCTCTATTTGGCGCAGTGGGCGAGCGACCGCTTTTTTAGTATGATGTCGCAGGTTCGAATCTCACTCGCGAAGTAGTGACAGTTCGCTTTTCTTGTTTGTTTGTTTTTTAATTTTTTTTTGCATAATTTTTATCATTAAAAAAAAATATTGCATAAATATTATAATTGCATAAGTTGATAAAAAATGATATGCAATAGCTTTACCGCGGCAGTCCCCGAGTGCCACTTAATTGTTTTTTATTTTTTTTGAAAACGGTTGCACTGTATTGCAAATTTTCGACACGCGTGCGTCGCCTCCTTTTCCGTTCTATACTGTGATGTTACTTTTTTATCGATGTCGAGAAATATAAACTTGTACTAACGGCACAAGTCCGTGTGTGTGGTAACTTATCTCACCCAATCGGTGTGCTCCAGCAGCATGTAATGAGGATCCGCTTCGTTGCAAAGTCCGATCAGCCTTGCGATGTGCTCGTGGCGTACTCTGCTGAATAAGTCCAGTTGGCGACGGAACTCTGCCAGTTGCACCTGCAAGGAATTTATATTCATTCATTCAATAATTCATCTCACCTTCGATGGAACAAGCAAAAAAGCATAACAAATGGTGGGGGAAAAACTTTTTTTAGATATATAATGTTACCTAATTTCCACGTTAGATTTATATTAGTTTTAATTTTAGATGTGATTTAATAGATTACTTTTATTGAAAACAGCAATTTACCTAAATAGCTCCTAGTGCTCCTTCGTTGCCTAAAACTAGTGAGCAAAACTCAATTTTTCTCACTCAGTTCAGAAACCCCTTACATCTAATATCTTTAAACGAGCAATTCTTGTATACATATATATAATCTGAATCTCGGAAACGATTTTCATGAAATTTGGTATGCAGGGTGTTTCGGGGGCGATAAATCGATTTTGCTAGGTTTCATTTTTAGAAAAGGTCATTTTTTCCGTGTTTTCAGGCAATGAAAAACCCCTTAAAATATCATTAGAGTACGAAGGTAAATTTCGCCATCATCTATAAATTCCCGATAGCTCGACGGTAAGTCGGGCGGTCCCGAAACCAGAAGATTCCGGTTCGAGTCCAAGACGATTATATTTTCCCCTATGAATTTTATTATTATTTTCAACACACTTGCTCATAAAGTGGCTCTAGTTTCACCGCAATTAGGCACATAATGACACCTATAATCAAACTGTGACTTTTTCATTACTATTATTCACAAGTGAGTTATAGAGATTTTTTTATTGGTTGAGTTGCTTTGTTCTTAAAAAAGTTTCGATACAAAAAAGATCGTATTCAATAGTACAAATAAATTAATGTACCTATTGCTTGCTCATTTCATGCAACTTCGTATTTAAATAGATTTCAACTTGTACGTGTTTTTAATAAATAAAACTTTCACTCAAATATAACTTTTGTTTTTCCGTAATAAAGAAAACTTGAAATTCCCCATTTTGTACGTGGCTAAAACGCTATCCGCGAAAAGCCAAAAAGAAAGAAACCTCATTCTTTTAGTCTATGGTCGATCGCCATTATAAGATGCGCGCGCATAGGAAAACTGATTAATTTGTCCCGCCATTGCGAAAAATTTTTCACAACTCGTTTTCAATATTGAAATTACAGTTATTTATTAATTAAAATGTTACTTTTTAGTATTATTTTCTTCACAAGTTTGTTGAAAAACGTCGTTTGATACACGTGTGTATTGATGATTACCGTCCTCGGCTATCTTAAGACCTTACGGGTCTCAATGGTGCCTCAGCGGCAATCCCCAACATTACACACTTGTACCACAATGTACTATTTTTTATTTCTTATTATTTTTTTTAATATATAATTTCCAAAAAACACGATTTTTTGACGATGATTTACCAAAAAAAAAAAAAAAAAAAACGAGCTAAGCTCGGTCACCCAGATATTTCTAATATTTTATTCCAGCAATAATGACAATAATAATATATTTTAATTATTATTTTAAGACACTGGATATAATAAATTTCCGCGTTTCAATAATTAATAATACATATTACATTTAGCTAGACAGCAGTGATAGCCTAGTGGGTCTAGGACTGTGGTCTCCTATTCGGGGGGGTCGCAGGTTCGATTCCAGGTACGCACCTCTGACTTTTCGAAGTCAAGTGCGTTTAAGCAATTAAATATCACTAATTCAACGGTGAAGGAAAAGATCGTGAGGAGACTTTTTTTATTCAGACAAAATAGTGACGATGCAGTCTAAGATGGTAGCGGGCTAACTTGGAAGGGGTATGGCCAGTGTACATTCAACCCATACCCCTTATCTGTTTCTACACGCCATCGTACTGGAACGCTAAATCGCTTAGCGGCACATCTTTGACGGTAGGGTAATAACTAGTCACGGCCAAAGCCTCCCACCAGACCAGACAATTCAGAAATTATAAATTCCCAAATTGCCCCCGCCGGGAATCGAACCCGGGACCTCCCGTTATAAGACCGCAGCGCTCACCACTGCGCCAGAGAGATCGTCAAGTTCTACATAATTATCTCAAAGGTGTGCAAAGTCTGCTAATTTGCATCGGGCCAGTGTGGTGAAAGTGAACAGGAATGGGGCTACTTTCTATGTGTCCGTCTTAACATGAATTGAATTGTAGTACGCTTTTTTGGAACTTCCCCTCATTGTGGAAATTTTATTCTATTCTATTCTAACGAAGTTGCATGGGTTAAGTCGGCTTGGCATCCGGCTGCCCACAAGATAGTTTAAAAACTTGTTACAATGTTATAACTACAGCTGAGCTGCTGAGCTGAGCTTCTTGCCGGCTCTTCTCAGCAGAATCCGCTTTCCGAACCGGTGCCATAAGAACCACAGGTTGGCCTACGTGAAATAAATAATTTTGAATTTTTTGAAAAGGCCTTATAACCCTCCTCTGAGAGGAGACCTGCGCTCAGCAGTGAGCCGTTGATGGGTTGCTGATGATGATGATGATGGTGACTCACCTCGTCCTTGGTGGTCAGCGCCTTCACCAGCACCGGCCGCAGCACCGGCTCCAGGTCCTCATCCTTGCTGCGCAGCTTCGTGACCTGCGTCATGTCTATCTTGGCCAGCATCACGTCGCCGAACTCGCCGCGACCTGGGGTCATCGCAGGTAGGAATGAATGAATGAATCTTCTTCTTTATCAACCAATAGACTTCCACTTCCAGGATTAGCAAGCTGAAGTGGCAGTGGGCAGGTCATATCTGACGCAGAACCGATGGCCAATGGGGCAGACGTGTTCTGGAGTGGAGACCGCGTACCGGCAAGCGCAGTGTAGGACGCCCTCCAGCTCGCTGGACCGATGACCTTAAGAAGGTGGCGGGAAGCGGTTGGATGAGGAAAGCGGAGGACCGTGTTTGGTGGCGCGCTCTCGGAAAGGCCTATGTCCAGCAGTGGATGAATACAGGCTGATGGATTGGATTGGATTGGAGATTTCCACTGCTGGAGAAAGGTCTCTTGCATGGACTTCCATAGGCCTTGAGTCTTGAGCCGCCTGAATCCAGCGGCTTCCTGCGACTCGTTCGAAGTCGTCGCCACCTAGTGAGGGGTCTGCCAACACTGCGCTTCCCGTTGCGGGGTCGCCACTCCAGCACCTTGGGACCCCAACGATCATCAGCTCTTTGAACTATGTGCCCCGCCCATTTTTACTTCAGTTTCGCGACTTGCTGAGCTATGTCGGTGACTTTGGTTCTCCTGCGGACCTCCTCATTTCTGATTTGATCTCGCAGGGATACTCCGAGCATGCTCTGTCCATTGCAGAAAATACTTGTATGTAGGTCCATTGCTAAAAATAGTTATATTATATGTATGGACAAATAAGTGCTGTACCTGTGGACACAATCGATTCCGTCGAAACTAGCAACCCTAAAATTCTAAATTGAGCGCGAACTGTCAACCATAGACAAAGCTTTACGGTCGCGATCTAATTAGGATTTTAGGATTGCTTATTTCGACGGAATCTATTGTGTCCACAGGTACAAGCATCCATAGGTACAGCACTTGCCCATACTTATAAGGGTTTAAATAAGTATTTACCAAGTGTAATTAGTTCCGTAAGTAAGGTCCTGGGAACGGTCAGCTGGTCGTATTGCCCGGACTTCTTTGATGCCCGGGACACACCCGATACTTCAGAATTGTCTGCGCCTGAAAACATTTTTTTTAATACGCATGCTGTGTCTACTATTTCGAAAAAATATCTTATTTCTGAAAAAAAATTGGTTGTCTGTAAACTCGGTTTACGGACGATAGTTTTACGTGATAACGTCATGAAACATTGATGAAAAATTGCATACTTTAAGTTAAAAACTATATCGCGCCCGATGAACAGCGTGCTGCTAGAACTAGCTCACATCAGCTAACCACAGAAAATGCTTGGGCCGATCGTGCCTCTCTATCGCTTGTTCCGCGCTCTCGCTTGAACGCGCAGGCTCAGGCGGAACGTGACACTTTTTCGTGCGTGCAGCCGGTGTTCATCGATTTATAAGACGTTATCACGTCAAAAAAGTTTGGTAGATGAAATTGCCATTTCAATTTTAAGTTTTAAAATTCACGCGAAAACGCTCGACGGTGTCATGGCGTCGTTCGTGACGTCACATATATGTTTTGTCATAGTAGTTTGAAGATAGATGTGACGTATCACTCTGATTGGTGTACAATCAATTGAGAACTCTTCTCCAAAAAAAAAAATTAAAAAGTAAATATTAAGTATAGTTCTTGCAATTCACGAGGGCGACTGACTTATGGTTGTGTGTGTGTCGTATCTGTATAAGTGTGAGCGAGCGCAATGCTCGCGGCTGCCCGCTCCCACCTAGGCTTTGACAGGCACGCACACTTATGCAATGTGCATGTAAACGAAGTAACCACGAGTAAAGCTCACTCACCTTCGTGAATTGCAAAAACTGTACAAGTTTTTTTGCATAAAAGAGACAAAACATACCGCTATCTCTGTCATGTGGCAGCAACCGACCGTTCTGCATGGGCGCACCGTTCTGCGTTACCTTCAGCTTATCTTCTTCTCCTTCTTCCACCAACTTCTCCCTCCCCTCTGCCATCTCCAACTCCATCTTTTCACCTACAAAAAGAGATTTTTAATATACTTAGCTTATGTTTCAGTTTGATCATTATTTGAGGAGGTTCTTTTCAAAACTTGAGTATTTCACTTTTTGTGTTTTTGCACAATTTGAGAAAATAATTTTTTAGGAATGCAACTATGTATTTAACCCGAAATTTTTTTGCATTACTTTAGACGACAAGATTAGTCATTGCTTTGTGTAGGATTCAAAAATTTAGCAATAATATATTTTGAATAAATCCAAAATTTGAAATGGAATAATCTAGTTCTGACCCGGCTTACTGGAATAATAAAGTTTTGTTATAATCTGACTGAAAAATGTAGGGATAAAACATTATTTGTTGCAATTTCTTCTTCTGGATTAATCATATTTTGTCCCAAAAATTTATATAGGAGATAATGTCATTTTGAAGTGGAATAATCGACTTTTGACGAAACCATGCCCTTTATTCTTTTTTTTTCTGGTGTAATTATAAATTATATATTCAATGTTAACAAACAAAAAAAAAATCAGTTCTGTCGAAAGTGGAATAGTCAAGTTTTGAAAAGAACCTCCTCATTTCATCATGATGATGATCATCATCTCAACAGATCATAGACGTAATAATATTTACTACTTCTTATTTTTGCGTGACCAATTGCCTGAATTGTCTCTTGAAATCTGGTCATAGCGATATCAGATTCGCTTTCCTCTTCTATCTTTAGGTATTACCGTAAGAGATTTTTTCGCTCCTCACTCCTTTTTATGTCTTCTTACGATAGCAAATATATGAAGTCTGTGCAATAGTCAAACGTCTACACCTGAAAATAGATCTCTTTAAGTATCACCACAGTACACGAACTTGTGCCGTCTGTATCCAACGACTACCACTGTCCACCTTGTGAAGGTCTACGCTGCTGTTGATGCTGCGCTTTTCGTTGCGGGGTTGCTATTCGAGGACCTTATGACTCCAAGTCCCAACGTCCAGAGAATCGACTCAATGAACAATGTCGGTAACTATGGTTCTCCAACCTTTCAAATTCAAATACAATTAAAAATAAAGATTTCTGTGGAAACAAAATCAAAATCGACAAAATAGAAAGTCACGCCCATTCCAACAAATGTCTTTCGGACTTTCTTGAGGCGCAATTGAGGAACCAACGTTTTCGTTCTTAGGTTTTAGTTAGAGCTCTTTTGTGGGAAACGACCAGTAGGGTTAGTACAAGATTGGATAGTTATCTATGAATAGTAAACTATGACATTACCATGAAAGTAATAAAAACCATAACAGTATTGAATTAGAGCTCAATTTCGTGTATGTATTCTTATACGTTTACGTCACGAAAACGCTCCAAATTAAAATCGTCTGTATTGAATTTGTGACTTTAAAACGATACAGTCGGCACAACCACACAGTTTCGCACAAGAGGGCTCTCAGCCTACATGCTCTAAGTTGGAACTAACCTCGTTGCCGCCTCTGCAGCCTGCGTCGCCGGCAGTATAGCATAAGAGCCAGCACCAGTATCATGTACGCGCCCGCTACGGAGATCGACACGAGTACCGCTTTGCCCGCCACACCAGTTGACTCCGGTGGTGGGAGTTCACCCTCTGCGAAAGTAAAAAAAAATTTAATACCTATAAAAAAATTATTTCTAAAAAACCGTCTTCAAACTCCACGTCACTATACAAAATATATTTCGTATAGGTACTATAGTAAAAAAGATTTTTTTAAAAAGAGCAACTACTGATTTTCTTCCTGGTTTTTCTCAACTGGAAAAGAAATCCGATTTCAAAACCAATTGTAGATGCACTTGACGATTTAAAAGCACTTTCATCATTAGCAACCCATCAACGGCTCACTACTGAGCGCAGATCTCCTCTCAGAGAAGGCTTATAGGCCATAGTCCACCACGCTGGCCCAATGCGAATTGGCGGACTTCACACACCTTCAAGAACAGATCAATGATGACAGAGATGAAGATCTCTCAGGTGTGCAGGTTTTCTCACGATGTTTTCCTTCACCGTTGAAGCAAGTGCTATTTCATTGCTTAAACGCACTTGACTCCGAAAAGTCAGAAGTGCGTACCCGGGATCGAACCTATGACCCCCCGAATAGGAGACCACAGTCGTAACCATTAGGCTATCACTTCTGCATTTCTATTTCTATTCTACAATAGCCTGCGGAAAAGAATATATCATTTTAGAGCTGTCGGTTTAATAATAATAATAATAATAAAACATTTATTCAGCAAGCATACAACACAAATTTAAAAACTTATATTTAAACAAACAAGAAAGGCCCCTTAAGCTTTCGAAAGAACCGAAAAAGAGAAACCCAATAATCGGCTCTCTGGAAAACTAGGCGCCAAACAATATCCTTATATATTATCCTTATATATTTAAGTACCTATAAAATGTGCTTATTGCTGCTGAACAGGGCGCTGCCTCAGCATGTGCTACAGTCGAGAAAGACCATAGCGCTGGTTTTCAGGCATGACCCTCACAGTGACGTCACGGACTGATCTAACAGTTTCTATGCATTCCAATTATAGATATATATGTATAAATATTATTCCAATTACATATATTAATATATATTATATACAACCTAATAATTAACAGATATATTGAGTACATTGAGTATAACCTTACCTAATATACTTTCGAGCCTGTGCCATATGAAGTCTGAAAAGCTACCTTAATAATATTACTACAAGTTTGATTTCAATATTATTGTTTCCCAAAAAAGTATTTCCTAATCGCATTCTTAAATGAATATAATGACTTTATCAAACGAATCGGAGGAGGCAAATCATTCCATATTTTACAGGCTGCATATTTAAACGTCCCCCTGAAAGCGGCTGATCTATGGCTAGGCATTGAGATCCGGGGAGCTGACTTCGGTCTAAGATTGATATTATCATGAATCCACTTTATTTTAGAGTATAAATAGGCAGGCTTTCCCGTGGAAATAACTCCAAATAATAAAGTAGCTAGATGTACTTTCCGGCGAAATTCCATGTTTAGCATGTTCGCATTATTTATATACGGACTAACGTGTGTGCGAGGAGCAATAGGGAAGCAAAAACGAGCGCAAGCGTTTTGCACCCTTTGAAGAAGTTTCGCTGACCTACCCAACAATCAAGGCCCATACGCGGCATCAGCATAATTTAATTTGGACAATATTAGAGACTCGCATAGGCGAATCCTGATGTCAATGTTCAGGTATGACCTCATTTTGTAAAGAACCTTTAACCGATAAAAACATCCCTTCACTAAACTCTTTACATAAGCTTCAAAACGTAATTTTGCATCAAAAACGACACCCAGATTTCGTGCCTCAAACACCCTTTCAACTACGTCATTCCTGTCATGGATGTACGACATATGGCTTACGATTTTCTACTTTACTAACAGTATTTTTGGTTCCTAATATCATCAGCTTAGTTTTTTTGGGATTTAAATTGAGAGAGTTAAGCTCTGACCAAGCTGCTATATTCTCTAGATCATGACAAATTTTTATTTCAGCTTCCGCTGTATCATTTGGGTGGAAAGAGTAATATAGCTGGACGTCATCTGCATAGCAATGGTATTTACAGTGCGCGATGCGGCGGGTCATGTCTGCCGTGTACAGTGCAAACAGTATAGGACTAAGGATTGAACCTTGTGGCACTCCCCTGAGAACTGGTGACATCGCAGAGACCAGCCGACTACCGCTGATTTGATTTACTTCGACGTATTGATTCCTATTACGGAAGTAACTGTTAAACCAATTAACTGTACTATTTGCAAACCCGTAGTAAGATAATTTTGACAAAAGTAGTGACGTATTTATGGAGTCAAATGCCCTGGAAAAATCAAGTAATACCAAAATTGTGGCCATGCCTTGATCTTGAGCAGTAAGAATGTTGTCAATTACATCCATAATAGCTGTGGTAGTACTGTGTTTCTTACGAAACCCAGATTGTAATGAAGGTAGAATGTTATTATCTTCTAAATATTTGGTTAGCTGCCTACAAACCACTTTTTCCAAGACTTTGGACAGGCATGGGAGAATACTTATCGGTCTAAGGTCCCTTAAATTAGTAGGGTTCTCAACTTTTGGCAACGGCTTAACTATATCTGTTTTCCATGAACTGGGGTAGGTTGATGTCAATATTGATTTATTTATAATATTTGTTATGGTAGTAAGGCTCTGCGGAAGTGACAACTGTATCATGTTTAAAGAAATCTCATCAGTTCCGATTGCGTTAGATTTAAGCTCCCTAATAATTTTTATAACTTCATCTTCAGTAATTGTTTTCAAATTGAAACTGTGAGGCCCGAAACGGTGGAATTCAAAATAAGTAAAAGTTGACATTTTTGCAGTGCTGATATAAGGAATATCTAGAAAGTGCGTATTAATAAGGTCAGGATTACATAGGGGAGTAGGTATCTCTTGATCTTTTTTATTATTAAAAACTAAATGTTTCTTAAGGTTTTTCCACATTAACTTAGGATTTTTAATGTACCTATTTATATAATATTTATAGTAAGCCCGTTTCTCGGCCTCTAATGCTTCACACACCACTTTCTTTAAATCTTTATAATATTTTTTATGTGTATCTTTTTTAGTTGTTTTATATCTTTTATAACTCTCATTCCTCAAGTTCATCATAGCCCTTATTGTATATGTTAACCAAGGGTACATCTTCTCTTTTATAAGGATTTTTTTCGAGGGGGCGTGATAATCAAATATTTTCAAAATATGAGAGTTGAAAGCACTAACCATATTATCTACCTCTCTCATATGGTTTATGTCTGACCAGGGTATGCTATTTAAATCTTGATTAAATTTTTTAATGTTTATATCACTTAGAGGCCTAGATACTAACCAACGGGGAGGGCTTTTTTCTTTTTTTAGATTTAGTGTGACAGCAACAAAAGCATGACTGCCAAGGTCTTGAATATAATTTATTGACGTTTCCCGAACCTTAGCATCTGTACAAATTAAGTCGATCAGAGTTTCGCTATGGTCTGTAAAATGGGTGGGATTAGTTACGTATTGAGTTAAGTTTACACAATTTATAAAATCATTGAATAGTTTTGACTTGCTCTCCATTAGATTCATTAAATTGATATTAAAATCACCTAATAGCACCATGTTATCACAATAAGAGAAGCATGTAATAGATTGAGTCAGCGCATCTAAAAACAAATTTACATCTTGCCAGGGGGGCCTATAGGCAGTACCGATAACAATAATTTTACCATTAAATTTTGTTTCCAACCACATTTGTTCTACTGAGTGAAGATTGGGGTTATCACATATTTTAACTCTTAGATTTTTTTTATATAGAAACCCACCCCTCCCCCTCGACCACCTCGAACATTGGCAGGACGCGGTTTGTGACGAAATCGATACCCAGGCACTACCGGAGCAAGCCCCTCCTCATTTTCGGGTATCCACGTTTCATTTATGGCTATGATTTCAACAGCTGCTCCTGACATTGCCCCAAGAAATTCCTCATGCTTAGTCCTCAGAGAACCGGCATTAAAAAGTCCAATTTTAATATATGCAGACTTACCTTTTTTTAACATTTAATGGACGATATAAGAAGATTTTAAATATTTTTTGCCAGATTAAGAACATTTTAAATACATAACGAGTACACATATTAATCAACATATAAATATGCCACAATAATATATTCGAAAGGCTTAAATAAAAGTATACCAATATCTGGCAAGCACATACTACTATTATAATGTCATCATACCATGGGACCATGCCTGAGGCAGCCAAGCGCAGTACTATTTTTCTTATCGTAAAGTTTTTCAAAAGCAACAAACACAAAATACAAAAGTGGTTGAGTTCACCATAATATCGTATTTTAAAATGACATATTAAAAAATATCTATTTACAATATTAGGGTACACAATGTTAAAAACTAACCAAAATTTAGACACAAGTACACAAAATATCGCTTGTACAATGTCAGCAACTGCTATATAAAAATTAAATAGAATGCATATCAGCAATGACGCTGTTAAAAAATAAAATAAATAAAATGGAACGCTATACAGCAAAATCATTTGAATTAAACTGAAGCAATGTATGTTCTGAATCAAATAACAGGATATCAAAAAGAAACTTCTGAGAACAATCTTTCAATATCAGCCTCAGAACGCACGCGGTGCATGGGGGCTGTACCCGTCCGTCGCACATAAATCCGACCTCCCTTGGTCCAGACAAACTTCCAATTTTTATTTCTACCTTCTTCACGCGCTTTATAAAATAACTGTCTATTTGCACGCGTAAGATGTTCGTTCAAATAAAATCGGCGAGGTTCCCCGTCAACAATGCCCGATGAGTCAGCGCCGCGGCGGACGCGGGCAGCGCGCAACAACTCGTCGCGCACCGCGCGCCGAGCGAGGCGCACGACGATCGGGCGCGGCCGCGGCCGCCGGCCCTGCGCTCCCTCTCCGACGCTCTCCGTAGCTGAACGCCGCGGGCCTGTACGCTCCACGGATACGACGTCACGAACATCTAAATCCACTCCTAACTTCTTTGCCAATAGACAAGTTACACTCAGAAGATTTTCGCTGGAAGCTTCGTGCAGACCCGATATTTCTATGTCATTAACGAGGAGGTCCTGGTCCCTATCATTTAATTGTGATTGCAATCGGCAAATAGTAGCTTGAGCACTGCCAATCTCACGCGAATCCTGGGACAGAGACTGCTCCTCAAGGCGGGACAATCTAGTCTCTATATCATCCACTCGACTATTGAAATTGGACAACATCATGCTTAACTGTGCCACATCTCCCCTGCAAGAGGCCATCTCGTTCCGCAAAAGTCTGATCTCAGCTAAGATACAATTATTCGTAGACTCCTCCGACAAGCTGGCACTCGACGCAAGTGGCGCCACTGTAGTCGGTACTTCTGATGGAATAGGGGTAATTACCGTATTTACTAAGTTGGAGGAGTTGTCTATTTTAGCGGGCGTATCAGCCTCTTTCCTGGCTTTATTTTTACCCTTACGGCACGTAACACAAATCCACTTGCTAGGAATGGGCTCGTTTGGACTCATTTCTACACAGTGCCGATGAAATACAGAGGAACATTTTTTACATCTAGCGCCCTCTGTGGTGCTAACAAAGCGACCACATTTACATTTGTTTGTCATGATGATGTTCACAAACTATGATGCAAAGCAGAGGTAAGCCGATAGATGGGGCTACTATAGATTCATGCAATAAAATATTGATTTAATATTTAAATCTTTCTGTACAACAATGCCCAGATAATCACTTATTACTCAGCAAATAAAAAATTACCACTGTTAGATGACAAACGGTGATAAAATCAGTTATGTTACGATGATGGTACCGCACGAGTTGAGGGTAAGCAAACAGCTGATTTTTGTTGTTACGATCAGCTGATTTTATTTTCGCCACAAACGCTAAAAACCCTTCACAAATCCCGACACAAACACTTGTGCACTTAAATACAACACTATTTCGCACTTTGTTATAGTTTTAGCGGTTATTTGAAACTTATTTTATTTTTGGAACTCGAATTAATGAGATAGTCGAACAGCTGTCAGCCCCGTCCGTGACGTACCCCCGTTTAGTTCAGTTTAGAGGTTGTTTACATAGAGATTTACCTGGATGCACGACCAGTTGTAACTCGTTTCTGGCTAGTCCGGCCGCGCTGCCCGCAGTGCAGCCATATCTGTCGGAGTCATGCTCCGAAGCGTTGCGGATCAGAAGCGTGCCGTTGTTCAGAAGCACCAATCTGTGATGAAATTATTATAAAACAAAAAAATTAAAACCGCACAGTAGAAGTGAAAACTTTATTGGCAATCGTAATCAATTTATATACTCTAATTAATCTAATCAATATACTCTAATCGACGATTCAAAAGCACATGTAAAAAGTTTATTTGAATAAAAAACATTTCTATTCTATTCTAATCAATTTATATATGACAGCTAAGTCTCACTCACTCTCAGATAGTTAGAGTGAGTGAGACAATATTACACTATCTCGCTCGGGTACACTCGGCGGTCCCGACTTCACCCGATTGAGCCTTTCACCTCAGAGCGTGACGGATCAGCCTGACTTACTACCTACGTAAAAATGTGTGTGCAGTGCGCCAAAACAAGTTTTCAGTTCAAAAATGTCCGATCGAATCCGGCCCTGGCGGCCGACAGAGATTAGCCATCTGCGTGAAAAATATTATTATGCACCAATGTGTGCGCAAACAGAGGTGCACTCTGTATTCCCTCACTCTAATAGTCGGATGGAACGGAAATCCGATAGATATCTAACGTAGGTCCGACGGCTTTACATGCTTTCTAATTCCTAACTCCGGGTGACTGCTGAAAATGTCTTGACAGACAACCCAAACTTTTTGGCACGATAGAAATTGCTTAAAGCGATAAGGCGGCTTTCTACCTCTATAATATATTATTGGAACGTAGTTCCTTATCGCGCGGTGCGGAACTCGGAAGACGGATCGACACTTTTTGAAACCGACACTTTTTTGAAGGCATTGTGTTCGGTATTTTCGCTGTACAATATTAGGTCTCCGTAGCCTTGTGGCTTCTGCAGTGGCCTAACAGTTAAAAGTCGATGGTTCGAATCCCAGCTCGACAGACTGAATTTTCTATTTTCAATTTTATTTTAAATTAAACAACTTCTACATGTGGAATTTTTCCCTAATTTTTTATAACTTATAAGTTCCACATGTAGAAATTGTTTAAAATAAAATTGAAAATAGAAAATTCGGTCTGTCGAGCTGGGATTCGAACCATCGACCTTTGGCTGTTAGGCGACTGCAGAAGCCACAAGGCTACGGAGACCCATTATTGTACCGCGAAAATACCGAACACAATGCCAAATTAATTACCTAATCGAAAGGAACTACGTTCCATCCGGGTGTCCCTTGGACACCTCTCAAGTTTTTTTATTTTAAGTTTATTTAATTACTCTGATATATTTTATTAGGTGTACAATAATAGTAGATTGTTACACAAGGGACGTAAGTAAGCTATTACAGAACAAGATCCAATTTGGCGCCAGTGCGAGCGCAGCTCGCATAGGGCGCTAATGGATCGCGTGCACCCGAGATATTTAGTCACATGAGCGAGCGCAGCGAGCGAGGGTGAATATAGTTCGAGGGTGTAATAGCTACTTGCAACCGAGGTAAGCATTCTACTTTATATCATTCTTGCGAGGTAAATAAAACATTGGTAAGTTTTCACGTAGCGCTCTTTGGACTTATCCGGCAAAAGGTTTTGCATCATTTGTTCTGCTTCTTCATCATCTTTTTCATCATCTGATGAAGTGCTTGACATTGTTGTAAATAACTTAAATCCCTTTACGAACAAACTTCACAAACTTTCAGATCAAATGAAATGCCGCCATTTCCATTTTTTTTTCGTAATTAGTTTTCTATTTTTTTTTACGGCTCTGAGTTCCAAGGAGTTTTGCATAGTTTGAAATGTATGGAAATTAAATGCCGCCATGTTCAGTGTTTTTATTTTTAAGTAAAAAGTTTTCTTACCATTTTATAAGAAAAGAGATTGTTTACCAAGGAGTTTTGCATAGCTTGAACTGTAATGTGAACATTACAATTCAAGCATAGTGCGACGTAATGTTGCCTTGAATTGCAAACACCAACTTACAAGGAGACTTTCCACCATAGTAATCCCTAGTTACTGAGCAAGTATGATATAAAGTATATTTCATTCACTCATTCATCGTAATACACTTTAGGGATGGCTAAGTGAAACAGGGCCATCTAGTAGGCAGTAGTGGTGATAGATTATGCAAAATTGTTGCAATGAGGTATGTAGTCGCAGCAGTTTTCATAAAGAAAGGTATGAGTTAGATTTACAAATACTTACTTCGAAATCGATGCGTTCACACCACCTTCAATTTCAACGCCATCTTCTGTAAAAAAATATTTTTTAAAGTTTTACATGTATCCCAAAAGAAAGTATTTATTTATTCGGGACCAAACAGTTAAAATATCACTTGCAATTAAACTTATATAAAAAAACAAATGCCTCTCAAAATTCTAATAAAAAAATCTCATCAAAAACACGTAGTACTGAAAGAACATATTATTTTTTAATATAACACTAGCTTATGCCCGCGACTGCGTCCGCGTGGGTTTAACTTTTAGAATCTCGCGGGTAATCTTGATTTTCCGGGATAAAATGTAGCCTATGTCACTCTCCAGGTCCTCAACTATACCCAGGCAAAAAACCACGTGGATCCGTAGTTCTGTTGCGCGTGATTGAAGGACAAACCAACAAACAAACCCACTTTCGCATAGAATTGGAAGGTGAAAACCAACAAAACAAATCGACCTCGCACTTACGTTGTTGGTGCAATACGGTGAGGTTTCTGTCCCAGTGCGTGGTCGGTGGGGGGTCGCCGGTTGCCACGCAGTTCAGCGAGACCGTCTGTCCGACTGTGACGTGCATCTGTTGTTCTGGCGCAGGCTCCAGCACACGCGGAGTAACTGTATGGGAAAGTGCAAAAGAAATGTGAAACAGTACTTATCTTTGGTGAAAGAAGGTTTAAATAATATTTATATTTCATTTTTAGGGTTCCGTACCCAAAGGGTGCCAACGGGACCCTATATATATTTTTTTATTTTTTAGCTACAAAAATGAAGAAATGGGGGCCCTCAAAGTTTTCGGTTTTAGACCAATTTTGTTAGGGGGTCTATCTCAAAAAATAAACTAGTTAGGAATTTGAAATTTTGGTATATTATGTGCTATATAGTGTATTTAAACAACAAATACTGAAAACACCGATTTATAATGCAGTTTTTAAGTAATTGTGGCCAAAGCAATCGAGCATTTTTACCCCATATGCTAATTTAGTACTTTCTAAGAACTAAGATATCTAAATATGTTAAGATATCTAAATAATAATATGTAATGTCTAGTTAAAAAAAAATGATTTGGTCATATGTACGGAACCCTAAAAGAGCGAGGCCCGACTCGCACTTGGCCGATTTTATTTTTTCCATATATTATAATAAGTACTATATCATGTTAGGTAGAATATATAATTCAAATTCAAATTCAAATTCAAAATTATTTATTTCATGTAGGCCAACCTGTGGCTCTTATGACACGTCAAGATTCTACCACCGGTTCGGAAAGCGGATTCTGCTGAGAAGAGCCGGCAAGAAACTCAGCAGTTGCTCTTTTCAAAATAATCATTTTACAATATTAATAAGTAGCTATTACATTGCAATAAGTTTTATACTATCCTGTGGGCAGCTGGATGCCAAGCTGATTTAACCCGTGCATCTTTGTTAGAATAGAATATGACATTTCCACAAAACGTACTACAATTCAATTCAAGTCAAAGACGTGCAGACAGTAAGTAGCCCCATTCCCGCCGGCGGCACCCGTTCACTTCACACACATTTAGTATTTTACTATCATCATCATCATCATCAGCAACCCACCAAAGACATAGTACTGAGCACAGAAGAAGAACAGAACCCTCTCAGAGAAGGGTTATAAGTCATAGTCCACCACGCTGGTCCAATGCGAATTGGCAAACTTGACAAACCTTTGAGAACATTATGAACAACTCTCAGATGTGCAGGTTTCCTCACGATGTTTTCCTTCATCGTTGAAGCCTGTGATATTTAATTTCTTAAACGCACATATCTTAGCTAAGCTAAGGTACGTACTCAGGATCGAACCTGAAATCTCCCGAATAGGAGACTAGTACTACAACTAGGCTATCACGGCTTTTCTATATCTAAATAATATTCTCTTTTTCTCTTCTTGCACACCTATACGTATTGTCGCACATCCAAAGATAGACTGGCAGAAAATGCTTTACCATTAAGTCCGCCTTTTGTACTACATTGTGCAATAAAAAAAATTGAACTAAAGCGTTTCGAGCGAGGAGGTTGGATTTTAACCACATAAGGATGCCAACGCTTACGACTTCTCGCAGTTTTGTAGTGAAGGAGGAACAAGGTTGCCCACATGTAGAAATTATTTAAAATAAAATAGAAAATAGAAAATTCAGTCTGTCGAGCTGGGATTCGAACCATCGACTTTTAACTATTAGGCGACTGCAGAAGCCACAAGGCTACGGAGACCCAATATTGTACCGCGAAAATACCGAACACAACAATGCCATATTCAAAAAAGTGTCGATCAGTGTCGAGTGTCGGTTCAATTTTGTCTTAATTTTTTCCGTCTAGCCCCCTTCCGCACCGCGCGATAAGGAACTACGTTCCAAAAATTGGTTATCTGTAAAGTCGGTTTAAGGACGATAGTTTTACGTGATAACGTCATAAAGAAACATTGACAATGACTGGCGGGTGGCACAAGCCAACGCTTGGGCCGATCATGCCTATCTATCACTTGTTGCGCGCTCTCGCTTGCACGCTCAGGTTCAGGCGGAACGTGACACTTTTTCGTGCGTGCAGCCGGTGTTCATCGATTTATAAGACGTTATCACGTCAAAAATCTGGCAAGACTTTGTATAAAGCGATAAAAACCACATTAATTATTTATCGCTTTTATATAAATAAATATAAAAAAAAGGAAAAAGTTTGTAAAGTTCACGAGTACACTCTCCAAAGCAAGCTTAGTTTATCATCTTACCAACGACATCCAATGTGATGTTCGCGTGGATGACATGGTCGCCATCTGTTGCTCGACAGGTGTAGTTGCCCGCGTGGTGTTTCTTAGCTTCAGTCACCATTAGGGTGCCATTTGCTGACGTCACACCTTCTGGGAGTGGGTCCTTTGCGTTCTGAGGAAAGAAATATAGCTGGTTTGAGTATGGGGCAGGTTCACAAGTAAAGGCGTAGGAGGAAGAAAGGTCAAAGTCAAGTCGCGGGCATCATCCTGTTAAAAAATAAAAAGATTTTAAGAGTATGAAAATAATAAGGCACTGATTTAAATGAGGCAGTTGTAAATAGCAGTTTTGGTAAGTTAAAAATTATAAATGGCACGTTTAATAACTAGTTCAGCAGTCAAAACTAAGCAGTAAAGTAAACAAAAATGAGTAATAAAAAATAATGAAATGGATCAGTGAAGTATATATACTTGAGCAGGAAAATAATTAAATGGCCGGTAAATTATTGAACGAGCGGTTACGTGTGGGCAGTAATAAATCGGAATTTGTCGGTAAGAAAAGTGTAAGTTCGGTACTTTTGTTTCGCTCACCCGCTCCTCCCGCGCCCGTCAGGTTTTTTAAACTTAAGTTAGGTATATTGACCTAATACAACCTAAGTGCCCTGGCACCTGGGTGTTCATGTATAACCCTAACCTAACCTAACTTTAGATTTTGCCAAAATCGAACCACTCATTCCATCATTTTTACCGCTCATTCAGTTATTGGACTGCTCAATTATTTTTAGAATTGACATTGTATGATAAAATAACCGACTAATTGATTTTTTATTACTGTCCATGTTTTACTGTCGCAATAATTAATCAACCGCCATTAAATTAAATAACTGCTCAATATGTTTTTGAACTGATCATAATAGCATCTCGAATATTTAAATAACAGCTCAAAAAATTAGTTCCCAAATAATAATAAATTAAAGTACGGTTTATGTTCGTAATGGCTGAAGACAGAATAGACAAAAGACGTTTTGACATGAGGGATAATATTTATGTTAATACATTTTCACGGTCTAATAAATTAATTTTATTTATTTATATTTATTAATGACATCTAGGGTCCACAGGTGTTAGTACAATTGAACTTAAAATTATGTTAGTATTTAATAACTAAAAGAGATTTAGTCCTCTGTGTGAGTTTCCACAGCAGAGGACTATCCATTTTCCCTGCTATCATGCGCAGTATGCTGTTGCCGCTTTCCCGGACCCTCAGGAGTAGTGACGCTGTCTTTTTACGCCAAATGGCATCGAAACAGTCTGTTCGCGCCTTGGCAAACATATCCGAAGCACTACAGAAACGCGGTTGCCGCAACAACACCCTGAACGCATTATTATATTGGATCCGCAGAGCATTGTAAGCCTTTTGCGAATGCCGGAACCACAGGCTTGCAGAGTATAACGAAGTACAGTAAATAAAGTGATTTTCACAGCGTCTGTACACTTCGCAAACCTGTGTACCAACATATTCGCTCGGACCATATGCTCGGACTGACAAGGCCCTGCGTTCCCTTTCTATATCTACGTCATCTCCAAGGTCTTCAGTTACCCAATGCCCAAGGTACTTCACCTGGTAGACTCTGTTTATGGCATCTCCATTGAGTGCTACTGGTGGGACGTACGAGGGGCACCTGGCACCCGCCTTGAAGATCAAGAACTCTGACTTTCTTACATTATATAGAAGTCCATGTGCTGCAACGTACGACTCACATACAGCTAGAAGTTTCCTCAGTGCGCTAATTGAAGGAGCCAGCAGCACCATGTCATCGGCATAGCTGAAGTTGTTGACACATATGCCGTCCACATAGCAGCCAACCGGCATGTTGCTGAGTCGTTCAATCAGCGCGTTTACATAAAGGCTAAAAAGCAGAGGAGAGCTCAATCCTCCCTGCCTCACTCCGCATTCGAGCCCGTACGCGTCCGAGAACTCACTCGCCCACCTCACCCTGTTCTCCTGATTGAGGTACCAGTATTTAAAAAGTGCACTGATCTCCGACGGCAATCCCGTCGCACGCATCTTTTGCCACAGAAGATCGTACGGTACCAAATCAAACGCCCTAGATAAATCTAAGAAACAAGCATAAACGGGAGTGTGTCTGTCTGTGTAATACCTAACAGTATGCTTTAAACTCAAAATGGCGGTCTCTGTTGACAATTCAGGCCGAAATCCGAACTGTGCATCATGCAGCTTAACATGCCTATTTAGATAAAGGTTAAGCACACTGCACTGTTAAGTACTTTCGCTATGTTAAATTAAGCTTGAGGCTATTTTTTATCCTGGCAAATCAAAGTAAAAAGGAAGTGGCTCAAAACCGAAAATTCAAATTCACTCCTTGTACTAAGATACTAGTACTTAATCTTAGCATAAACTTTACTCTTAGTTGCAAGAGAACGGAAGTCATTTTCAGCATGACACTATTCTGTATTATTTAAAGAGTTTTCCCGAGGGAATTTAAAAAAAAATACACGTGGCTATCAGCTACAATTATTGTATTTTAAGCTATTGCATAGCTTTTATCGCGGGCTTTGGACTAGGACAAACAGTTTGAGCGCGGCGACCGGATCAAGAAATTCCGTAACGAAAAAAAACCTAACACCGTCGTTCAGTAAGCGTTCAACATTTTAGAGGTTCTCAAATTAGCTCTATTTGGCGCAGTGGGCGAGCGACCGCTTTCTTTGTATGATGTCGCAGGTACGAATCCCACTCGCGAAGTAGTGACAGTTCGCTTTTCTTGTTTGTTTGTTTTTAATTTTTTTTTTGCATAATAAAAATATTGCATGAATATTATAATTGCATAAGTTGATAAAAATGCTATGCAATAGCTTTACCGCCGCAGTCCCCCGAGTGCCACTTAATTTTTTATTATTTTGGTTATTATATATTATTACCAGAAACCACTGCACAGTGGGAGCAGTTCCTCCGGCGACCTTGCAATGGATCTTGCCCGAACTATTCAGCTCTAGCTTCTTGCTGTACGGTTCCGGCTCGAACCGCAGCGCGCCATCTGTGGACGAGTAAGAGAACTATTTAGTTAAAACTCTTTACAATAGATGGCGCACCTATAACTAATATTTATTAAATAAATTATTATTTATTTTATTACTAATTTAGGTTTTTGCAATTTACTTTATCAATGTTAAAATGCCAACCACTAGACCAACGACGAGGCAAAATAAAGTTAAGTAAAAATAATTACCATTTGTAGCTCGATGTCGTCTAGGTCTGTGGAATCGAAGTCTATGGCCTGCATTGCGATGGACAGCTTCTGAAAAAAGGAAAGAGATTTTTTACTAAACATGCTGAGCATGATTAAAATATTCCCTTATCCTTTCAAATAAGCGTAAAACTTGTGTTAGGGGTTCTACAATACGCTACCTATGATAGAAGGGCAGTTTTTCAGTTTTTGCAATTTTATGGGAGGGCCATTAAGATTTTTTTTCGATTCACATAGTGTGGCTCTGCTGATATTGGTCTAAGTAATTCTCCTTTGCATGAAATAAACTATACACGATAATTATTTTAAGCATGAGTATGTTTGTACTTTGTCCTACCAGTTGAAAGGGTACTTTTAATGCATTTTGGGCATGCCTAACTCATTTTTGGAATTTGTGTCAAATGTGCCCTTGTTTTAACACAGGTGTGAAGGGTGGAGATTGAACCAGCCACCTTACAGTTTTCTGTCCGCATCAATAACAGTTAGGCTATTGAGGAATTATTTCATGTAGGCCAACCTGTGGCTCTTATGGCACGTCGTGACTCTACCACCGGTTCGGAAAGCGGATTCTGCTGAGAAGAGCCGGCAAGAAACTTAGCAGTTGCTCTTTTCAAAATAATCATTTTACAATATTATTATGTAGCTATTACATTGTAATAAGTTTTTTATACTATCATGTGGGCAGCTGGATGCCAAGCCGATTTAACCCATGCAACTTTGTAAGAATAGAATAGAATATTTCCACAAAAAGGGGAAGTTTCAAAAATGCATTCTACAATTCAATACATGTTAAGACGGGCAGACACAAAGTAGCCCCATTCCCGCCGGTTCGACCCGTTCACGAGCATGAAGCATGACCCAGCCGTTGCTTCGCTCAACCATATTTAAGGGAACATAATAACAACCCGCATCACACGACACCACCACA
This sequence comes from Oeneis ivallda, assembly GCA_029955525.1. Classification (NCBI taxonomy): domain Eukaryota; kingdom Metazoa; phylum Arthropoda; class Insecta; order Lepidoptera; family Nymphalidae; genus Oeneis; species Oeneis ivallda. The sequence goes on from JARPMR010000029.1 coordinate 4,319,122, forward strand.
GAAATGTTTAAAGAGAGCGTGAAATACTTAGCGTACAGTGTGGTGGACTACAGTCTAAAGTTCTAAACTCTAAGGGCCATTTTCACCACCTTCTGATAAGTGTGGGATAGCTTAGTCGCATATTTTGTCTTTGTCACTTGACATAAAGTAAGAAAGTGACAAAATTTACCGTTAGGCTATCCGACACTTATCAGAAGGTGGTAATACCCTTAGCCTTCTCATTCTGAGTTCTGACAGGAGACACCTGCTCAGCAGTGGTCGGATGGGTTGTGATATAGGTACCTAAGGTTCGGAACCAGCGGTCTGCGAGTCTGACTCGCTCTTGGCCAGTTTTATTTAGAATAGAATTATTTTTTAATTCAAATAAACTTTTACAAGTGCTCTTGAATAGTCGATGAATCTACCACTGGTTCGGAATGCCCTTCCTGCCGAGAAGAACCAGCAAGAAACTCGGCGGTTGCTCTTTTCAAAACAAATTTACAATACAGTAAATACTATGCTATATATGCAGTGTTTCCACAATGAGGGAAGTTCCAAAAATGCATACCGACTAACTTCTATCTTAAGATGGGCAGACATAAAGTAGCCCCATTCCCGCCGGTGGAACCCGTTCACGAGCATGACGCATGACCCAGCCATTGCTTCGCTCAACCATATTTGAGACCATAATATAACCATATTTGTTTGCGTAACCATTCAAGAAAGGTATCGATCTCAAACAAAACCATTGACCATCAAAGCGCTTTCGCCGATCGAGCTGAGTGTTTTAACAGGTTCGGATCCGTCACGTAGCGTGGCCAGATCCGTTCTTCTAAATATCGGGAAACGAAAAGAAATAAATACAGGACTTCAAAATCGGGACCCAGAAAGAATAAATATAAATTTTGTAACGATATTATTTACGTTGAGCAGGTAACGGTCGGTTTTTAAGAACGCGTATAACACCAAAAAAAATCAGATTTCGCGATGAGATAAAACATAGCCGCAACCTCATGTGAGGCGCGACAAAAGAAAGCGTTTTGCGCGGAATAGGAGTGTAGTAAGCACCAAATACTTTGTAACTCGTAAAATATTCATTTTCTTTTCAATTCACTAGGCTACTTACTCTCTTGATAATATCAATCGGAATTTAATGTGAAAATTTTGGCTCTGTAATATGCAACACATTGAAAATAAATGAATATTGGTTAAAAATTAGACCTAACTTCGCGATTTTTTATTATCGAACAAATTTCATCATTTTATGTTTTTGCCCAAGCAGGTCCCTTGGCAGTATGATGTAATTTTTGCGTGTTTTTTTTTCGGATGATTGAAACTTGATCTACTACTGTAAAAATCAAATCTGTTTACTGTTAACGAGCGTACACCCACTCTTAATCACCTTTCTAAGTATCTCATGCAAATCTAAAAAAATTTCGACGAATATTTAATCCAATTCAATTCCAATTCTTGCAAAATAAAATGATTGATTGACTGATTGATTGATCCAAATATGTATTAAAGCTTTGACACGCTTGCACGAATAATAATAAATAGTCGATTCTCATACCAAGGATTGATTATATTTAAAGCACTGCTTGATCTGTTTTGCCAATAGGTAAACATATTTTACTATCCATTTGGATTATTTAATCCAAATATATTTATATACATTAAACCTTTGTACTTACTTTACTTATTACTAGAAAGCTGAGCTTTGTGAGGGCTCGCGTAGTTTTTCTATCGGGTAATAAGTTCTGTTGCAGCGATGTGAACTCTTTGGTTTTCTATAGTACGGCCACCGAGAGAATACGTTTTTGACACCTGTCAGTTTGCCATACAAAACAAAAATATCCGGTTGACATAACCTTGTAATAGCGCAGTTTAGATTTAGAAAAATATTGTTTACCAGGTTATTTGACACTCAGTTTGGCACAAAATTATAACATTAATTGATTAATGATATAATAATGTTGTTTTAATGCTCATCAATTGTTAAAACGGTAAACAACCAGCAATAATATTTTTATCGTAACTGCAACGCCATTACAAAGTTACGTCGTCAGTTCAATCGCGACGTGTCAGGAACGCATTCTCTGAACGGCCGTAGTTTAACAGATAGCGTTAGTAGTACAATAACGTTCTAGCCAATGAATACAAAATTGTTAATGTGATTTTTTTTAATGATTATAAAATTATATATTTTTTTGACAGATAACACATCTGGATATGAATCTAAATTACTATGCTAAAGCAGATCTATAGGCGTGATAGTTTTTCAGTAAAGTGTACCACAATAATGCTCAGGTTGTGGGATAGTGACTAATTAAAAAAAAAAAAAATAATAATATACGAACCACAATTAAATATAAGACTTTTCATTTTTAATTTTGGATAGATAGATTTAATTAATAGCCTCCGCAATTTTTGATATTATTATTAAGTACAGTTATTCTGTCTTCATCTTTATTATTTAATACAGTTCATGTTTTTATTAAAGTCTTTACTTTAATAAATACATGGAATGCATTAAATAGGTTATTGAAGATGGTTGAAGCCTGAAGGATGTATTGGAAAAAGCGGGATTATTATTAGGACGTGCCCTAAGAGGGCTAAAAAACGGGACGTCTCACCAAAAGCGGGACATCTGGCAACACTAACATCAAGTTAGTGGTGTACAGACAGTGGAGTAATATGGTGATAATTGACAGTACGGACTACGGACGGACGAGCCGCAGCCAGCGTCGAGAGACGTATGAAGGGTGGACATGTTTGTTTATTCCTCTTTGAGATGCTGTTTTATACGTGTAGAAAGCCGTTGTTCTAATTTTAGGCTGTATTATGATGTATGTTATTTGGCTTTACACAAAGAAACTGCCCAATCGACAGGTGCACAGATTAATGATTATGTATACTAGATAGACATGAGATAGAATAATCTTCTTATTATAATATATAAATTACGTGTCACGTTGTTTGTCCGCGATGGACTCCTAAACTACTTAACCGATTTTGATCAAACTTCGTAACTATCTGTAATTTGGTCCAACTTAAAGGATAGGATAGTTTTTTGGGATAGTTTATTTGCTTTATTTAAGTATATAGATTAGTTGGCGGTACGAAGTTCGCTGGGTCAGCTAGTTTAATATAAAAAATTCTTTTTAAAAAGCGACTTCAAACGCCCGCGCCACTACAAAGTATATAATTTATTGTTGTTTATTTAAAAACCGCTTGACCGATTTTGATAAAATTTAAATGAGAGCACCTGGATAGTATACCTTGTCAAATAAAAAAAAGAATTTTCTAAATCGGTTCAGGCGTTTTCGAGTAATCGGTGAACAAACATAAAAAACCGGCCAAGTGCGTGTCGGGCCACGCGCAGTGTAGGGTTCCGTAGTTGAAAGTCTCAAATATTATTGCTGACCTAGGATTGTGCTTTTATTTTATTTATGAATATTGAATAAATTTTGAGTTCCATGATTTAAATACTATAATATTCTACAAAATATGCAACTTACACTACGTGTAATACCTAACTTAGAAAAAACAGATATAACTCCTTAACTTATGAACCCTACTGGGCCGTGATAGTTTTCCTTTAAAATTCATTATATATACTACTGCTGTGAATTTTTTCTTGTATCCTATATACAACCATTTAGCTCGCAGAGGGGGGGGGACACTTGACTCTAATAAAATTTAGCACTTTAAAGTATCATATTTCATATATATTAAATCCCTCAATTGAAAAATGATGTTCCCACACCCACAATATTTTTGAAAGACCTATTCAATGACACCCCACACTATGGGATAGACGAGAAAAAAAAATTCATCCCCACTTTACATGTATGGGAGGTACCCTAAAAAAAATTATTTTTCACAATTTTATTTCACGACTTTGTCGGCGTGATTGATATTTATACCCTTGTCAAATTACAGATTTCTAGTACCAATAGTCTCTTAGCTAAACCGCGGACAGACAGACAGACAGACAGACGGACGGACATGGCGAAACTATAAGGGTTCCTTGTTTACTAAGGAACCCTAAAAAAGATTTCGACGAATTGAAAACCACCTTTTTTCAAGTCGGTTAAAAAGGCGTTTTGGCATTGCGATTGACATCTCTACTAAACGTTCACTCCGAGTTGGCCGTCGTCGACCGTTACAAAATGACGTCATCTGGTACCTTTGACAGTAAAATATAGAATAGAATAGAATAGAAATGTTTTTTATTCAAATAAACTTTTTTACAAGTGCTTTTGAATCGTCGATGAGTCTACCACTAGTTCGGAATGCCTTTCCTGCCGAGATGAACCAGCAAGAAACTCGGCGGTTGCTCTTTTCAAAACAAGTTTACAATTCAATAGATGCTATAGATATATTATTATTTGTATTCTTGATTGTAACCATGTCGTAATTCCTAGTTCCATGATTGTAACCACGAGATACGACTGTGACGGAAGTTCTTTCATGGCAATGACGTCTAGTATGTCGAAGGGCGTGATTTCTAATTTCATCTCTTCTTCAAAGTACAAACAAAACACGTCGATCCGTTGCTCCGTTGGTGCGTGATTGAAGGATAAACCTACTACCAAACTCACTTCTATACTGTATAATTTGGCATCTGAGATGTATTTGGTTGTTAGTTTGTCCTTCAATCACGCAGCAACAGAGCAGTGGATCGACTTGATTTTTTGCATTAGGTATAATGGTTTAATAATATTAGTATCGATAGTAGTGATGTTTTAATTGAACCTTCTACACCCTGAGGTTTATTTTTATCCCTATAAAAATTTCCCAATAACAACCACCAAATGGTCACCCCGCTGTAAGTCAAGAAACACGCCCCCGTTTGATGTGGCCGACCGTAAACGCGCATCTGTATGGCAGCCCGCACACAGTCAATAATATTGACGAAAATATTGACGAAAATATTGACAATATTTTCGTCAATATTTAGACCCCGCACACTACGCAAATAATATTGTCAATATTTCTAACAAAAAGTGATTCAGTAAGACGTAGAAGCTTGATTTGCATGCACGTGTGCTAAAATGGATACAAAGAAAAAACCATTGCATTGGTTATTGCATTAACTTTATTGAATAAAAAAAGAAAGAAACGATGGCTTAAATACTGGATGACAAAAAAAATTTCGCATTTATTTTATTTTTCCTGTAAAATATACATAAACCTCTATTGACCATAATTATTTCAGATTTTTCGATTGGTAAACTTCGGAGATAAGGGGGGGAACGGTATTTTTTTCGACATTTTGGCCGATCTATCAAAAACTATTACATATAGAAATAAATAAAAAACTGTTTTAGAATGCACAAGTAAAGGCCTTTCATATGATACCTCACTCGGTATAGTTATCTTACTTTGAAATTTCAAACCCCCGATTTTCCCCCTTTTTAGGGTTCCGTACCCAAAGGGTACCAACGGGACCCTATTATTAAGCCTACGCTGTCCGTCCGTCCGTCCGTCCATCCGTCCGTCCGTCTGTCAGCGGGCTGTATCTCGTAAACCGTAATAGATAGACAGCTGAAATTTTCACATATTATGTATTTCTATTGCCGCTATAACAACAAATAATAAAAATTAAATTAAATTAAAAAATTAAATTAAAATATTTCCATGGGTACATGGAAATATTTTTATTTAATTTTTTTTAACGGAACCCTAAAAGAGCGAGGCCCGACTCGCACTTGGCCGATTTTTTTTAATAAAACCAACCAAACCAAAACAATAAAACCAAAATTGAAAATTTTTAATAAAACCAAAATTGGCCAAGTGCGAGTTGGGCCTCGCTCTTTTAGGGTTCCGTTAAAAAAAATTAAATTATTATATTTCCATGTACCCATGGAAATATTTTAATTTAATTTTTTTAATTTAATTTAATATTTATTATTTGTTGTTATAGCGGCAATAGAAATACATAATATGTGAAAATTTCATCTGTCTATCTATTACGGTTTACGAGATACAGCCCGCTGACAGACGGACGGACGGACGGACGGACGGACGGACAGCGTAGGCTTAGTAATAGGGTTCCGTTGGTACCCTTTGGGTACGGAACCCTAAAAATAATTTTCGATTTTTCTTTATTCCAATGATGTTGGGCGACTATTAGACATTATTTTAAATTATATATTATTATATACAATGCCCAATATATTATATATTTTATATTATATATTATTATATACAATGCCCAATTTCATGTCGATAGCTATAGTTACTGAAATAATCGACTGTGACAGACGGACGGACGGACGGCCGGACGGAGAAAGTCTCACCATAAGGGTTCCATTTTTACCATTTTGGTACGGAACCCTAAAAAAGAAAGAAACTATGGCTTAAATACTGGATGACAAAGTGGAAAAGTGGAATTAAATCATTTAAATCTAATAAAAGAACTTCGAAATACAGAAAAAGATGATTTTAAAAATTACATGAGAATAAAAGGTAGTAGCTTTCAAAAAATACTATCTTTAGTAACCCCTTACTTAAAAAAACAAGATATACTGATGCGAAAATCGTTACGTCTCCCACATTCTAATAAATTCTATTAAATATTCTTTTTCATTGCTTGTTGCACTGGGGATGTCCTCCATTTTTGGTTGCGAGCGCACGTCCTCCTGCCTTGAAATCTTTTTTCAACTAAAATATTGACGCGCGCCCGCACACTGTCAATATTATTATCAATATCCCTGCCTCCCCCCGATATTGACGAAATTTCCGGACTTCGACAATAATATTGATCAAACCCCGCACACAGTCAATAATATTGTCAATATTCGTAAATATTGACAATAATATTGACTGTGTGCGGGGTGCCTATGTGTTCACCCACTGTTTACACACGTTTTGTTACCCGTAACCCCGAAACATTACCATCCTGTGGCAGGGAGAAGGTATACGCAACGTTCACTTATTCATCCAAAGTACTGGACCAGGGGGCCTAAATATTATGATGTGACAGTTGACTCAGATTGAGAAATAACAAGATCTTGATAATTTATAGCGCTTCAATCTGCCACTGAGTAGCATGCAAAAGAAAATATAAATGTATTTCACCAGTAAAATCTAATAATAAAAAATATCACTTAATACTTATTTCATTAAATCATAATTTATGTATCGTCAATGCACATATCTATCAACTATCACATTGTTCCAACTTACGAGCAATCCTAAGATGTCAATACCTTGAACAGTAGAATTGCATTTGTTTGTGTTCATCCACTGTTCAAACACGTTTTGTTACCCGTAACACTGAAACGTAACCGTCTCGTGGCAGGAAGTTATACGCAACGTTCACCTATATCCAAAGTAGACCAGAAGGCGTATTGTTAGGGATATTGGTAAGGATTGTTTTGAATCAGGTCAAACTATAAGCGAAATCCAAACATCCCCACTCCACGTAGTCTTGTGTGCCCTACGTCAAGAATGTTTTTGTTAAACGCGAAGCTACAAGTTTCTCTACATAAAACCTTTCATATTGGATGAGCATACCATACCTATGTCTTCTTGTAGGCGTGTTGCTTGACGCACTGTATCGCGTACCTAACCCTCAGGCGGTTTGTTTGGTTAAATTTTGACCGGAATAGACCTTTTAACTCCAATATCGATAATTGTTTGAGTTCAATATTGTAGTTCAAACTAAAATCCGGTTAAGATTTAAAGTGAGCTACGCTTTGAGAGAGCAGGGATAGCTTAGTGGTTAGAACTGCGGTCTTCTATTCAGGAAGTCGCGGGTTCAAACCCGGGCACCTCTGACTGTTCGGCATCATCATCATCATCAGCAACCCATCAACGGCTCACTACTGAGCGCAGGTCTCCTCTCAGAGAAGGGTTATAGGCCACAGTCCACCACGCTGGCCCAATGCGAATTGGTAGACTTCACACGCCTTTGAGCACATTATGGAGAATTTTAGTAGATTTTTAACTAAGATAATTGTAGTGTTTTTTAATCATTAGTTTCAGTGTAAGTTTTAGTTATAATTTTTCCAAGAGTGTGAACTCGCTAACAAAATGTATGATGTGCAGTTTAGTGGGATGAACTTTATCCTGTTAATATTGTGCATTGATTTATTAAATTAATAAAAAAAAAGTGAGTGTCGTGGAACACTTGGTTGTAACGAAGTGCCTTTTACAATTTACCTTTTCAATCGACTTCAAAAAAGGAGGAGGTTATCAATTGTTCGTAATCCTTTTTTTTATATATGTATGTCCACTAGGCTTGCAAATATTCGAAATTTTTGGTATTCGAATATTCGACTTTTTTTCGGGTATTATTCGAATTATTCGAATAATATTCGAATAATTAAAAATAAACAAAAGATGTTATAATAATCATGTTTTTAACTGCCAATCTCTTACTTTGTGTCTAATATCTCTGAATCAAAACTAAATCTTACTTAAAAATTAAAGAACTGTTTGGAATTTGATTGTTATGGCACTAATTCAGTCCTCCAAAAAATATAAAAAGTTGGTGCTTAACAAGACAACCACAACATAACACAGTCTTATAAACCGAGATATGAGTGTGAGTATTGTAATAATATTTATATATCAATAAAATCAAATAATCAATTACAAAAACAACAACTTACTTAAAATCTTTTATCATGTAACTAGAAATAAAGTACTAAATTCTAAACATTATTTTTGGTTCTTCCTACTACTTACTTCGTATTACTTACTGACAAAACTTAAAAGTTTTAAAAGAAAGATTTTCAACGCTGGTAGAATACAAATAGGTAATAATTCAGTATAAGAAATTATTAAATTGGACCTACCTAGCTGGACTGTGTGTCCCAGGTATATTATTTACTCGTGCACAATGTCAAGTGCAATATTCTTAACGAGGGTGGAGTGGAGCATGAGCATTGGACATGATTTCCATCTTGCTCATGTTCATCTTTAGGCCCAACGCTGAGAAACCGTGCTAAGATCGTTGAGAACTGTATTGAAGTCGCTCAGAGTCTCTGCCATAACGACTATGTCATTGGCAAATCGCAAGTGAGTGATGTACTCACCGTTTATGTTGATGCCAAGTCCGTTCCAATCCAGAAGCTTAAAGACGTCCTCCAATGCAGCGGTAGCTTTGGGGAGATTGCGTCTCTCTGTCACACTCCACGCTGCAAGTGGATTGGCCTCGTAGTCTGGTCCTGTATACGTACTGACATAGTGGCGTTTTCATACAAGCACTTCAACACTTGGATATACCGGTATTAGTCAATCCGGCATCTCTGCAGCGACCTCAATAAGGCCCAAGTTTCCACCAAATCTCAGACTTTCTCATAGTCCTCAAACGCTAAGAATAGTGGCCGTGATTTATGCTTTTCCATCTTTTGTATAACCTGCCGCAGCGTATGAATGTGATCTATGGTGCCAAAACCTTTTCGGAATCCGGCTTGTTCGGGAGGCTGGAAGTAGTCGAACCTACGAGCGAGACGAGTCTTAATGACTCTCGAGAACAACTTATAAACATGACTCAGCAGCTAGATGGGTCTATAATAATTCTTCAACAAGGTATTATCACCCTTATTGAAGAATAGAACCACCACGCTCCTGTGCCATGCTTCCGGCGGTATACCCTCGTGAATGACGAAATTGAACAATCGCTGAAAGATCTAAAGTACCGGTTTTCCACCCGCTTTCAGGAGTTCTGCAGCGACTCCATCATCACCAGCGCCTTGTTGTTCTTGAGCTGCTTGAGAGCCATACTAATCTCGTATAGGCTGACGTCCGGGATATCTGCGGTATAGTGTCGGGTCAGTTTGGCTCTGGGATCAAATCCTCAACAGGTTTTTCAGAAAGAGATCAACAGCCAAATCCATCTCGGCTGGGCAGCATTTGGGAATCTCCGAGATGTCTTCTCGTCCAAAATCCCTCAGTGCCTGAAGACTAAAAAAACAGTGCGTGTTGCCAGTGTTGACTTACGGATCCGAGAATTGGTTGCTAACTGTGGGCCTCATAGGAAGGCTCAGGGTCACTCAGTGGGCTATGGAGAGAGCTATGCTCGGAGTATCCCTGCGAGATCAAATCAGAAATGAGGAGATCCGTAGGAGAACCAAAGTCACCGACATAGCTCAGCGAGTCGCGAAACTGAAGTGGAAATGGCCGCGGCACAAAGGTTCGAAGAGTTGATGGTCGTTGGGGTCCCAAGGTGCTGGAGTGGCGACTCCGCACCGGGAAGCGCAGTGTTGGCCGACCCCCCTCTGGGTGGACTGACGACATCAAACGAGTTGCAGGGAGCTGCTGGATTCAGGCGGCGCAAGACCGAGATCTGTGGAGGTCCATGCAAGAGACCTTTGCCCAGCAGTGGACGTTTATCGGTTGACAAAGAAGAAGAAATTATGAGATCAGAATCAGATCAATGTTACATTGCACAAAAATAAAATACGTTTTAATCTTATCATCTAACTTTGGCTTATTCTTACACTTACACGTACAACTTAAGAACGTTCAAGGCAAGAGTGAATAGGTATCTTCTAGGCAAGCGCGTTCCAACTAGACCTCATCACTGCTTTCTTCTAAGCATAATTTATTATTATCTTCTACTTCCAAGCATAATGTTGCGCGCGGAGTTTAAAAGTAATATTTTGTGCATGTCGCAGGCATTTTGTGTGATTCTGCCGTTTACATACGGCATTGTCAGTTTAGAAACGCTTGCTGTTATGTAATAATCTGAAGGCAAAATGACAATGGCGTTCAATTGTTTTAATTTCACTGTAGTTTTAGATGTAGTTATTGCGAATCTACGCAATTCCCAAGCACCAGGGCCACGAATCTGCCTCTAAAGTTAGCTTAGGTTGGGGTTCGACATGAACAGTCAGGTGCCCGGCCACAGGCTGGGCACTTAGGTTCCATTTGGCCAATATACCTTTTTTTTTTTACGTGAGGAAATCCATCATGGATACCACCGCGCCCGGGGTGACGCGACAGTTATGTCGGACTCTAACCGACTAAAACCCCACGGTGTTCCTTCTCATCGCCTGGTGACTGGGTAACGGGATCATAATCACGTTCACGCAACCCAGCCAGCGGCGCCTGCTGAGACAGACCCTCCTCTCAAACACAGAGTTCTTCACTCATCACTCTATCTGAGGCACACAAGGAACAAGGAGTCCCCATATCCATCGCCTGGAGGCGATGAATTTCACTGTAGTTTTAGATGTAGTTATTGTTTATTCCCAAGTACCAGGGCCACGAATCTGCCTCTAAAGTTAGGTTAGGTTGGGGTGCGACCTGAACAGTCAGGTGCCCGGCCGCAGGCCGGGCACTTAGGTTCCATTTGGCCAATATACCTAAGTGTTCACCAGACTCTTCACTCACACCTGACTGTTCACACTACCACCCGACTGTTCATGTAGAACCCTAACCTAACTTTAGATTTTGGCAAACATAGTAGGTACTTGTGAGGCATAAGAAACAGAACTAAATACTTCAATTTGCCACGGCATTACATAACAGCGAGCGTTTCTAAACTGACGACGCCGTATGTAAACGGCGGAATAACACAAAATGCCTGCGACATGCACATCAATATTCCGAGTTTTGCTTTCGGAAAATTGATCGAATATTCGAATATAGCAGATTTAATATTCGAATAATCGGACAAGACATATTATTCGAATAATTCGAATATTCGAATATTCGAATGCAAGCCCTAATTGTCCACCGATTACTCGAAGACGCCTGAACCGATTTGGGAAATTATTTTTTCTTTGAAAGGGTATACTCCCCAGGTGGTCCCATATAAATTTTATCGAAATCGGTCGAGCGGTTTTTAAAATATCAACAATAAATTATATACTTTGATAGAGTGTGTGTAATGTAGTAAAGCGGGAGTTTGAAGTCGGTTGTTTAAAAAGAAGTTTTTAAATTAAATTATAGAATCAACGCCACATGTTAGAACCATATCTCGTAAAAATTAAGGAGAGGTTAAAGCAAGTTCAAGCAAGTTCACGCTGCCCACAATAGATGGCGTTAGTAAATTTTGCCGCAAATAGTTTGTTCGGTATTACTCTTCTGTCAAACTTCGTTACAAAAATTACAAAAAAGAACAAAGACATGATCTGAAGTCAGGATTCGAACCTCCGAACCAATAGTTTCACTTCTTTGTACCGCTATGCCACCGAAGCTATAATGGAACGTGTGAAATAAACGAAGGTAACAAGTGTCGTGACGGAAAATTCTTACACTTTTTTTCGCCTAGCCTCCATCCGCCAAACCGTCCGATAAGGAACTTCGTTCCAACTGTTGTACAGGTACAGGCGTACAGGTTTCCTCGCCATGATTTCATTCACCGTTTTCCGTACGTAAATTCACATAGGTAGGTACTAGGAAGGTAGGTCTACGTAAAGTTTCTAGCACAGCATTTGAATGAAAGGCAAAAAAGCTTTCTTCCCCTCTTTATAGGAGTTATAAAATAAAACCATTACTCTGCCAGCCTCAGGTTACTACGGTATAAAGGCCTGGTCAGATACGACGGCGCGGCGGCGACTGCAGAGCGTAGCGTACTACTGCAGGGTGAAATAAGAAAATCTTCACCATAAAAGTCTTGTAAAAGATTTGTGCCAGTCGATTTTTAGAATGAACATTCAAATATGAATAATAATTATGATCAACTATCTGATGCCCGCGACTTTGTCCGCGTGGATTTAGTTTTTAAAGTCCCTCGGGAACTCCTTGATTTTCCGGGATAAAAAGTAGCCTAGATGTTGACCCGAGTAATAAGCTACCACGGTATAAAATTTTGTAGAAATCTGTGCGGTAGTTTTTACGTGAAAGAAGGACAAACAAACAGACAAAAATTAAATAAAAATCTGTTTTGGGCTCAGTATCGATAGTAAAGCATCCCCCAATTAAAATTTTCAAAATATATTAAATGTACAGAAATCTTCCAGTTACAGTTTTATTATATGTATAGATGTTTTTTTTATTAGAGTTAAGTTACACTTTATTAGGAAAAATCCGAATTTTAAATACAATATATCAAAAATTCCGGGGCCGGCGGGGATCGAATCCACATCTCGGGTGTATTGTTATTTGAATCATCATCATCATCATCATTATCAACCTTTAGATGTCCACTGCTGGACATAGGCCTCCTGCATGGACCTCCACAGGCCTCGGCCCCGCGCCGCCTGAATCCAGCGGCTCCCTGCGACTCGTTTGATGTCGTCGGTCCACCTAGTGGGGGGTCTGCCAACACTGCGTTTACCGGTGCGGGGTCGCCACTCCAACACCTTGGGACCCCAACGACCATCAGCTCTTCGAACTATGTGCCCCGCCCATTTCCACTTCAGTTTCACGACTCGCTGAGCTATGTCGGTGACTTTAGTTCTCCTGCGGATCTCTTCATTTCTGATTTGATCTCGCAGGGAAACCCCAAGCATAGCTCTCTCCATCGCTCGCTGAGTGACTCTGTTATTTGAATAGAAATAAATAAATAAAAATAAAGATTAACACTTAACATAACGTCTACATAAAATGTTCAAAATGTGGTACACATTATATGGATATGCGTTATTTAGAAGGTATGGGCTTAACAGATACTGTAGCACATGTTGCACAATCTTATGAATGCATGTGGCGCAAGACCGAAGCCTGGAGGCCGATCGCGCTATTTGCATTGTCAACGAAACGTTTACAGTTCAGTTATGGATCAGTTGCGATTGTGGTGCAAGTACAATTCAACTTTGTCGTATTCGGTATTGCGGTAAAGTTTATAAAAATATCTTAATATAAAAATATCTAATCCAAATAAACACTACACTTGTAAACACTGTATTGCACTGTTGCGATCGAACTTCAACTATAAAAAAGTAGCGTCTATTGAACTGTTGCAAAAACGTTCGTTTGACAGCAGTTGCGTTCCAACTCAAGTTCAACTGAGTGTCACCTAGCTGTCAAATTGATAGCGCGATACGAAACGTTCAAAAAGTTGCGGTTCGTTTGCAGTTCAGTTACGTTTCAGTCGCAAAAAAATAGCGCGATCGGCCCCCTGGGGAAGTTCATGCAAAAGACCTTTATTCAACAGTGGTCGTCTATCGGTTGATAAAGAAAAAGAAGCAAATTCTCTTTGCCGTCCTCGCAAAATTATAGTAAACTTGATAAAGTTTACTAGTTGCCCTTAACGACCTGCCGCGATCTCATTAGCCCGTGTCCCGCCACGCGGCGTGTCTGTCCAAGCCCTTATCGGGCAGCGTTCAGGTGAGTGCGCTATACAGCTAACGAGCTGTTTGTAGCTGCATGCATTTACACCATTTATCCCATTTGGCTCGCTTACACGGGGTCTGAAACCTTTTGACCTGGATTTCTATATGTTCGTCGTATTCATATAAATAATTTATTTTTGTGGTCGTTTTCCTCATTACTGAGGGTCCTGAATCGTGACTCGTGACCCCTTTCCATTGATAAATATTTTTATATAGAACAATTTTTAATTAGCCCGGGAGTGTAATGACTAATGAGCAATCACAGGTAGATACACTCTCTTACTCTGATCCCTTACTCTGATAGTGTGACGGGTAGTGTCCTACTGAAGTCCTCAAATATGGTTGAGCGAAGCACCGGCTGGGTCATGCCGTCATGCGTCATGCTCGTGAACGGGTGCCGCCGGCGGGAATGAGGACTACTTTCTGTCTGCCCGTCTTGACATGAATTGAATTGTAGTACGTTTTTTTTGGGACTTCCACTCATTGTGGAAATATTATATTTTATTCTAACAAAGTTGCATGGGTTGGCATCCAGCTGCCCGCAAGATAGTATAAAAACCTTATTTCAATGTAATAGCTACATAATAATATTGTAAAATGATTATTTTGAAAAGAGCAACTGCTGAGTTTCTTGCCGGCTCTTCTCAGCAGAATCCGCTTTCCGAACCGGTGGAAGAGTCATGACGTGTCAAAAGAGCCACAGGTTGGCCTACGTGAAATAAAAAATTTTGAAATTTGAAGGTCAATTTCTGGCCGCAGCCGAAGCCGATTAATCGGTTTTCGCCTCAATCTTCGTCCAAGCCGAAAGTCAAAATTACCTTTCAAACTGTCAACAATAATAAAGCTTTGTGTTAAAATGCCTTTGTTTTGATTTGGTTAATCATTGGCGATCCCCTGCCCTTCAGCCGTCGCCTCTTCCATCTCCCTCTCACAGTCATAAAAGTTCGTTTAATTTCAGCGCATACTAGAAAACTTCGGCTTCGGCCAAAACTTCCGTCCATTTTGGCCGAAGCATAGCCGTCTCTATCTCCTGGGTGGTATTTTTGGCCGAAGGTGGCCGGAAGCCGAAGATTTTGTCGAACACTTCCGATGGGACAGACGTTAGAGAGATCAGGCGCAGGATCGACGGATTTATGAGAACTTACTTTTCCAAGGCACAGAAATGACGCACCGTCTACTTCCTAACTCCGATACCATCTGGCTGAATCGTCACGTCATCAGGTGAGAATGCAATCAAGGGCTTCATGAATTAAAAAAAACAATATTTTTATAGACCCGCCACCTCTCATGGCCCTCCTCGCGGTTATATGGGCCGAAAGCAATGGCTGGATCATGCGTCATGCTCGTGAACGGGTGCCACCGTCGGAAGCGGGGCTGCTGGTCTGCCAGTCTTGACATGTATTGAATATTGTACTTATGTATTTTTGGAGTTGTCCTATAAATATTATATCATCGTATTGTTGGAAATATTCTATTCTAACAAGTTTCATGGGGTAAATCGGCATGGCATCCAGCTGCCCACAAGATATCATAAAAAGTTATTAAAATGTAAATACATATTACCTACAAAAAATATTGTAAAATGTGTAATTTTGAAAAGAGCAACTGCTGAGTTTCTTGCCGGTTCTTCTCAGCAGAATCCGCTTTCCGAACCGGTGGTAGAGTCATGACTTGTCATAAGCGCCACAGGTTGGCCTACATGAAATAAATGATTTTGAATTTGAATTTTTTTGAAACACTGGGAGGGCGCCCGGTACCTACTTGCTCTTGGCGTGTTTCCCGGTGCGCCTTCTTCACTCCCTACAAGTTCTTTTTTCTCTACTCCTTTGTCCCTTTTGTCACTCTCCCCCTTCTGGGGCTGGTCACTTCACTTCACAGGCTTGACTCGCGTCGTCGCTCTGTGGCTCCTTGCCTGGTCCCTGTCCACTCCGATCCGCTTCTCCTCTGGTGCTATTGGTGTATTTTTATGGACCCATGGACTAAGAAGAAAGAAGCAGTATCTTCTTTGTCAACCGATAGACGCCCACTGCCGGACAAAGGTCTCTAGCATGGTCTTCCACAGGCCTCGGTCTTGCGCCGCCTGAATTCAGCGGCTCCCTGCGACTCGTTGGATGTCGCCGGTCCACCTAGTGGGGGTGTCTGCCAACACTGCGCTTCCCAATACACATGTACACAGTACCCTTGGTACACTTCTGAATTACATAAGTTCGTTAGTTTATGGTCCCAAATGATAAAGCGATATTGATAAGTGACCTAAACAAATACAATAAATTGTTATCACACAGTGATAAGTCAGTGAGTCGGTATAAATATTGAGCCATCGGGAATTGAGATAAGAGACTTTTTAATTTATTCATATAATGTATCACTTGATTTAACTGTAAAGGAAAACATCGCAAGGAAACCTGTACGCCTGAGAGTTCTTCAAGTATGTCAATACGCATACCTAGCCAGGCAGCGTGATGGACTATGGCCCAAGCCCTTTTCTTTCGAAAGGAGATTTGGCCCAGTAGTGAGTGGGCTAAATTCAAATTCAAAATTATTTATTTCACGTAGGCCAACCTGTGGCTCTTATGACACGTCGTGACTCTACCACCGGTTCGGAAATCGGATTCTGCTGAGAAGAGCCGGCAAGAAACTCAGCAGTTGCTCTTTTCAAAATAATCATTTTACAATATTATTATGTAGCTATTACATCGTAATAAGTTTTTTATACTATCTTGTGGGCAGCTGGATGCCAGGCCGATTTGACCCATGCCACTTTGTTAGAATAAAATAGAATAGAATATTTCCTCAATGAGGGGAAGTTCCAAACATGCATACTACTTAAAATTCAGTACATGTAAAGATAGGCAGACTGAAAGTAGCCCCAATCCCGCCGGTGGCACCCGTTCACGAGCATGACGCATGATCCAGCCGTTGCTTCGCTCAACCATAATATTTGAACCAACCATCTCTGCCTTAGAATAGAATAGATAGCAACTTTCTTAGAATAGAATAGAATATACCTAATATTTCCACAATAAGGGGACTGCGATAATTATGTTGAGATGAATAAAGAATAAATAAATAATTAATCTCTTAACACGAGTAAAATACCTAAAAGTTACTAATCCAAGTCAACATGAGTAAAGCGGCCAGCGCCCCGCGCGGCGTATCGACGAACTAAGTCGTAATGGCGCGGTTGCCATGGAAACCGGTCGTAAAATTTTATGACGCGCGCCCCTAGCGAATTTCGCTTTGAACCCATAAAGGACGATGCAGACACGCGATCAGACAAAGGGTGTTAGGTTTGAATTTCAACGCGTTTACTAAACACGCCTTTTGCGTCGAGTGCAACGGTGCAAAGTACGCCATGCATAGGTATTATGGCAGAATGTGAAAGAGGCAATATCTTTCAATGTTCTATCCATTAATTAGGGATGCATTTAGCAAAAAAACGAAATTAGTTACTGTTCATTTCAACAGCTTTGAAATTTACAGTAACTAAATTCGTTTATTTTATATGATTTTATAATAATAAATGTTCTCACTGTTCTCACATTCGAGGGCTTCTGGAAAAATCTAAAAAAAAAATATTATTTCACGTAGGCCAACCTGTGACTCTTATGACACGTCATGACTCTACCACTGCACTGGTGCGGAAAGCGGATTCTGCTGAGAAGAGCCGGCAAGAAACTCAGCAGTTGCTCTTTTCAAAATAATCATTTAACAATATTATTATGCAGCTAATAGCTATTACATTGTAATAAGTTTTTATACTATCTTGTGGGCAGCTGGATGCCAAGCCGATTTAACCCGTGCTTGCAACTTTGTTAGAATAGAATAGAACATTTCCACAATGAGGGGAAGTTCCAAAAATGCGTATTACGATTCAATACATGTTAAGACGAGCAGACAGAAAGCAGCCCTATTCCCGCAGGTAGCACCCGTTCACGAGCATGACGCATGATCCAGTCGTTGCTTCGATCAACCATATTTGAACCAACCATCTCTGCCTTAGAGATATGCTGTCGTGTGTCCTTGTGCACGGCCTATATAGGTTTATGTTTTGCCTGGTGGGAGGCTATGGGCAAGGCTTTAAACTGTATAGGTACTTATTGCCCCTATAATACCTAATATTAACAGTTCTCTTGTGCACTTTTTGTCGATCTCCCTAGCGCAGTGGTGAGCTCTGTGGTCTTACTGGGAGGTCTCAAATTCGATTCCCGGCGGAGTCAATTTGAGGATTTATAATTTCTGAACCGTCTCTGGTCTGGTCGGGTGGGAGGCTTTGGCCGTGGCCAGTTACCACTCTACCGTCAAAAACGTGCCGCTAAGCGACTTGTTCCGGCACGATGGCTTGTAGAAACAGCTTACTTATGGGTTGAATGTGCACTGCATTAGGTACCCCTTCCAAGTTAGCCCGCTACCATCTTAAACTGCGTCGTCACTTACCATCGTCACTCCCAGTCAAGGAATATCTTGTCATAAAAAAAATGTAATCATTGTTTTGTTCTCTGGTACTAAATACATAAATAAATAAATCATTTTAGATGTTGAAAAAAACGCCATATCGTTTCCCATCTTTACCACCTTATCACATACCCTAAACATCGTCAAAAGTCGCGTCGTCACACGAAGCGACTTTTCTCCAATTGTATAGAGTTGCTGCAACCCGTAGTGGTAGTTGTATTAGATTAGAGTGCACCATAACTTTAAAGGGCCAAATATTCGAGACCTGACGCTGAACGCCAGGCGTTTATGGCGACTTTTATTGGATTCGTGAGATTGTAGTAACTCGGTTACAAATGCAAATGTGGGGACGGTTGAAATGTGGGCATTGGTACCTTATAGGAAATAGGTAAGAACTTGATGAAAGTCCTAATTCACTGCTTATTTTATAAGCAGTGATAGGTTAGGACTGTGGTCTCCTATTCGGGGGGGTCGCAGGTTCAATCCCGGACACGCACCTCTGTCTTTTCGGAGTTATATGCGTTTATGCAATTAAATATGCACAAGCTTCAACGGTGAAGGAAAACATCATGAGGAAACCTGTACACCTGAGAGTTCCCCATAAAGTTCTCCAACGTGTGTGAAGTCCGCAAATTCGCATTGTGCTAGCGTGGGCACATTGGGCAGACACAAAGTAGCCTCATTCCCGTAGGCGGTTGAAATTTTCACATATTTTGTATTTCTATTGCCGCTATAACAACAAATAATAAAAATTAAATTAAATTAAAATATTTCTATGGGTACATGGAAATACGAGTATTTTAATTTAATTTTTTTTAACGGAACCCTAAAAGAGTGAGGCCCGACTCGCACTTGGCCGATTTTTTTCAAGTCGGTTAAAAAATAATGTTAATATGCAAGGCTCCTTTTAGAATTTAAATTTTTAGGGTTATTTTACAGAATGTTAGTGACGATGCACTGTCTAAGATGATAGCGGGCTAACTTGGTAGGGGGAGGGGGAGGGGATGGCAGTTTTAATGAAACCCGTAAAACTGCTGTAATCTATCTTCTATCTATCTATATACATATATATCAATCAATTGCTGTTTGTTTGTCTCGCTAAAACTCGAGAACGGCTGGGCCGATTTAGCTGATTTTGGTTTTTAAATGTTTGTCGTAGTCCAGGGAAGGTTTCATCATCATCATCATCTCAGCCTGCGGACGTCCACTGCTGAACATAGGCCTTTCCCAGAGAACGCCACCACACCCGGTCCTCAGCCTTCCTCATCCAGCCACTTCCCGCCACCCGCTTTATATCGTCAGTCCAACGTGCTGGAGGGCGCCCCACACTACGCTTACTTGTTCGCGGTCTCCACTCTAGGACTTTTCGGCCCCAACGGCCATCGCTTCTGCGACAAGCATGGCCTGCCCACTGCCATTTCAGCTTGCTAATGGTTTGAGCTATGTCGGCGACCTTGGTTCTCTTACGGATCTCTTCATTCCGAATCCTGTCCTTAAGAGAAACTCCTAACATAGCCCTCTCCATAGCTCTCTGAGTGACTTTAAATTTGTGGATCAAGCCTTTTGTTAGTGTCCACGTTTCAGCGCCATAAGTGAGGACGGGAAGGACAAACCCGCCATTGATTGAAGACTTTCGTCTTCAGGCATTGAGGTATTGACGATGAGAAGACCTGACTTAATTTTCCAAATGCCGCCCAGCCCAGCCGTATCCTTCTGTTGGCTTCTTCGTCGAAATTGTTTCTACCCAATTGTATGGTCTGACCAAGGTAGTTATACTCTGAAACAATTTCGATTCCAACATTTTCGACGTTCACGGGTATCGGGACAACATGTTGATTGAACATAACCTTGGTTTTGTCCATGTTTATCCCGAGACCAACTCGTCTGGAAGAGCGGCTTAGACTACTCAGCATCTGCTCCAGATCTTCTGGAGTCTCTGCCAGGATAACCATATCGTCGGCGAACCGCAGGTGTGAGATGTATTCGCCATTTATATTAAAGCCTCGTCCTGTCCAGTCCAGCGTTTTGAAGAGGTCTTCTAGTGCACTATTAAACAGTTTTGGGGATATTACATCCCCCAAAGGAAGGAAGGTTTAAACGGTGAAAAAAGGTTAAAAAAAGTAAAAAAAAAATCTAATAAATATACCTACGCCGCAAGAGAGCTTCGGATCGACATGACTTTTTCATCCGGAAAATGAGAGTTCAGCGAAGGGATTTTAAAAACTAAATCCACGCGGACGAAGTCGCGGGCATCAGCTAGTGGTAAATAAAAATCCGTGAGATCCGTGATCCGTTCTGAGAGTTTTTGTATGGAAAATCTGCCATTTACGCTCAGATAAGACGTTAATTGAGATTTACGTTGGTAAAATCGCCCCTAAATGAAAGCTAGAGCCTTCAAATAATAAACTTCCTAACGTTATAATAGGATACCCAATATCCATATAAAAGTTGTTTCGAAGTCAGTAATAGGTACGGGTATCTCGGAGTAGGAATCGATTCTGTATCGCAGATGAGTCGACTCATTGTCATGCTGGCTGCGAGCTATCCTTAGTACAGATTGACTTCTCGTCTCGCCTTCGATAGTACATTTCGAGTATAATACACGTCAGTACTTACTTAGGGAGTTACGGAGGATTTTTGATCTCGTAATTCAGAACGGGAGAACTCCGAAGGCGTGGAATAGGAGCATAGTAGTTTTATTCTTTAAAAAGGCTGATAAAACACTACTGAAAAACTACCGACTCATAAGGCCTATGTCCAACAGTGGATGCACTCTGGCTGATGATGACACGTCAGTAGTCACAACAGTAACGTCAGAATAAAAACAGTAACGTCAGAATAAAATGGACCTAAATGTATCTGGAGCAGTGATAGCCTAGTGGTTAAGACTGTGGTCTCCTATTCGGGGGGTCGCAGGTTCGATCCCGGGTACGCATCTCTGACTTTTCGGAGTCATGTGCGTTTAAGCAATTAAATATCACTTGCTTCAACGGTGAAGGAAAACATCGTGAGGAAACCTGCACGTCTGAGAGTTCTCTATAATATTCTCGAAGTTGTGTGAAGCCCGCCAATTCGCATTGGGCCAGCGTGGTGGACTATGGCCTATAACATGCCTATAACCCTTCTCTGAGAGGAGACCTGCGCTCAGTAGTGAGCCGTTGATGGGTTGCTAATGATGAATGATGAAATATATCTACTTGTTTTAGGGAACGCGCCACGACTACTTCTGGGGGATCGTCTTCGAAATAGATGACGACATTGACGATCGGAATCAGATTCTGATTGGCTGAATTAATGGCGTTGTTGCTGTATCAATGACTTTTAACCAATAGCAAGAGTACCTACCAGCCAATTAGAAGTAATTTGCGAATTGTGATCGTCACACTGTAGCAATCAGTTTTAGACACACTGCTGGTAGACCTCTTGGTCACAAAAGCTGTCAAAAGCTCATCGTATTCAAGCGGACGCTTAAAGTTGTGACGAGCGCCGTCACAACGCAAAGCAGCCTACACGGGCGGCGTGAATCATCGCACGAGGGACCCGCGTGAACACGCCGTCACAGCGCAAGCAGCCCACGATACACGTGCCGCCTGACTCATCACGCGGGGCCGACGTGAACGCACACGCCAGGGCAATGACACCAGCGGCGCGATCCCCGCCGAACCGCGCCGAGGCCCACCGAAGCAGCCAGCAGAAAAGTATAAAACGCCGAACAAGAGCGTCCACCGGCAGTTCGCCAGCGGCGCCCGTACCATCGGGGTCGGTCTGATTTCCCTCTGGATCGATCCCATCGTCGGCCTGATTACCCTCTGGGTTGACGAGTGGTACGAGCTCTCTGGTAGGACCACAGGGGCTGTTGCTCGCGCTTGGCCTCGCGGCCCGGCCCGTCCAACCAACCCGAGCGTCTGCGTTCCCCCCGCGACCGCCGCGTCACCCGCGCTCCACCGGGAGTCCGTCGTCCTTCCGTCAGCCGCCCGGGCGGTCCCGCTTCATATAATATTGTAACCGTGCTTAGGCTTGCGTCAACGTCTCTCGATATCGTGTAATAGGTTAAGAGAATTGTAAATAAAAGTCGTTATTGTTTATCGAGTATTTTATTCCTTGTCCTAGGAAATAGTGAAAAGCGAGGTTCGATCCCTCACATCTAATGAACGAAGTGGGTCGCTCTCAGCCGGGTCGATCCACTCCGTTACATTTGGCGCCCACCGCAAAAACCCGCGATACCGTTCCGTGAACACGTGAAAAAAAAAAAAAAACCACCTACTCGTCCGTGAAAATACCGCGCGAACCAATTAGGTAGCCGGTCCGTTCTGCGTCGCTTAAGAATCGCGTCGCATCCGTAAAACCACTCACCCGCGCCAATCCGTTACGCTTGGCCGGTCCGTCCGCCCGCGTCGCGAGAAAAAGTACCGCGTCGCGTTCACAGGCATATTCCGTAAAAATAGACACGCTCCACGCGACCGTGGTGGTGTCTACCCGTACCGAAAAACACAGAGTGGCAATCAAACAGTAGGTCATTTCACTTTAGGAATTCTCGCGACTTTTACAACTTAACGGTCACAAACTCTTTCACGTAATCGATTCGATTTATCGGGTCCACTGAAAGGGTGAGTAACCGATCGTATAAAGAGAAAGAAAACATAGGGAAAAGAATAAGAAAACGCGAAATAGATGCTTATCCCGGATTAGTCGGCTTGATTAACCTCGAGTAGTTAGATAAATCACGGGAAAAGCATCTCATCGTTTAGAAAACTACTACACGTACGACACAAGGGGGAACACCGCGGAGATTAGGGAAAAATTAATAAGAAAAATACAGTAGGTAGAAATAACGCTCGCCGACCGACCGTACTTGCTGTAACCGCCGGAATAATTAAATTGAGCACCGCGAAATAACCTAGCAACAGAGTAGGTTACCGTAGATATTAAAACTAAAAGATATAAACTAGCTTCAGTACCGTTACCGTAGATATTAAAAATAAAAGATATAAACTAGCTTCAGTACCGTTACCATAGATATTAAAATAAAAGATATTAACTAGCATCTGTACCGTTACCATAGATATATTAACTAGCATCCGTACCGTGACCATAGATATTAAAAACAAAAGATTATAAACTAGCACCCGTACCACTACCGTAGATATTAAAAATAAAAGAGATAAACTAACTTCCGCACCGTAGATAAAATAAAAAGACATAAACTAGCACCCGTACCGCTACCGTAGGTATTAAAAATATAAAGATATTAACTAACAACCGTACCGTTACCGTAGAGGAAAAAAAAAAGATAGTCACTAACACCCGTACCGTAAAAAGAAAAAAAAACCCAAGACAGGGTGAACAAATCGAAGGCGAACTATGCCAACTGCCTGGATCTACTCACTAAACAAACAAAAACTAACAGAAGAACTAGAGAAGAGAAACATACCAGCTCCAACTACAAGCACAGTGGAGGAATTGAGGAAACTGTTATCAAAAACGATAAAAACCGAAGAAGCAACTAGCCAAGACAACACAATGGCTACCGAAAGCGGAGCAACAGACTTCGACAAAGCAGTATCCCGATGGAAGATACAGTTCGATTCAACAGGAGACGCCGAAGAATTCCTAGAAATAGTGGAAGAACTAGCCGAAACATTAGAGGTCAACAAAGATAAAATAATACACGTCATACCAAGATGTCTCAGCGGAAAAGCAGCACTATGGTACAGGAACAACAATCAATATTGGGAAACATGGGAAGATTTAACAGACAGCTTCAAGTTGTACTACTACCCGAAAAATTATGAGAAAAATCTTTTAGAAACGATCATAAACAAGAAACAGGAAGCACGTGAAGATTTCGTCGACTATCTAACAAACATGCAAACATTATTCAGAAGATATGGGAAATTAACACCAGAACAACAACTAGAGAGAATCTATGACAACATGAGAAGCAGCTACCAGTTCTACATCAAAAGAAGAGATTTCAACACGATGACGGAATTAATACAGCTGGCAAAAGAATACGAAAAAATTCGAACAGATCAGTATCAGTATACATACAAGACACCGACATACTACCACAAGGGAAACCAACCAGAACACTCCAGAGCAGGGTCCAGAAACCAGGAACACAAACAGAAGCCGGAAGGAAAACTAATCTTACCAGACTATGACCCAGGGAAATGCTGCTGGAAGTGCGGAAAGAAAAACCACAGGGCCCGAGACTGCCGAGGCAAACAGGCTATTTTCTGCAGCCGTTGCGGATTACTAGGAAAACTAACTCGGGATTGCTGCAACGGAGCGAACAAAGTGAGAAAAACAGGGCCACAAGCCTACACAATAAACGTACAAGAAAGAAAAAAAGACAATAGAATATTCGCAGAGGTAAAAATAGGCGACAAGACGTACGAAGCACTGGTGGATACAGGGTCAACAAACACGTACATAAACAAGACCATCATGAACCACATAAAAGAAACTAGGAAGGACGTAATACACAAATCAAACACTATAAAATTAGCAGACGGTTCGAAAATAACATCGGACACAGCAGTGAACATCGAACTCGAAGTCGCAGGACAGAAACTAACACATCAAGTGATATATCTACCAACAACTACAGTAATGATAATGGGCATGGACTTGCTAAGAAGACTGGGACTAGCAATAAGATGGGAACAAAAACCAAGTAGACAAACCGACAAAGAAAAACCTAAGGAAAAACACGAGGGCAAACAAAGGTTAACAAAGGAACAACAAGAAAGACTACAAGCTAAAATAGCCGAGGAAGTCGAAAAAGCGGAAAAAAGGCCAAAAGGCATTAAAGGGGGGAAACATATCACAAAACTAAAACATAAAGAACCAATAAAACAAAACGGGATAGCAGATGAACTATCAAGAAACCCAGTATGCGCCGCGTCAGTTGACGAAAACGAATGGTACACAAGAAAATTCAATAAGGTAATGGCGAACCCCGAAACAGAACCAGACTATCGAATACAGGAAGATAAACTGTATAGAAGAATAATCAATCCACGATACGGGGGCAAATTAGATCCCGACACCGAATGGAAGCTATGCGTCAAAAACTCCGACAAAAGAAGAATCCTCTCACAAAACCACGACGAACCTAGCGCAGGACACCTAGGGGTATCAAAAACCTTCAACAAAACAGCACAACGTTATTATTGGCCAGGCATTTTTAGAGATGTCGCAAAATACGTAAACAGGTGCGAGACATGTCAAAAACACAAAACGTCGCAGGAAAAAAGACCAGGACTCATGCATATCAATAACACGGAAGAACCATGGCAAGTAGTGACAACCGATCTAATAGGACCACTACCACGATCGTCAAAGGGATATCAATGGATCATCGTTTTTCACGATAAGTTCACAAAGTGGTCGCAAATAAAGCCATTGAGGAACGCGACGACAAACGCGGTTATAAACGCACTAAAAGAGTGCATACTCATGAGATACGGCAGAATACAGACATTACTCAGTGACAACGCAAAGGTTTTCACAAGTAAACAGTTCAGAGACACGCTCAATAAGTATGGTATACAACAGAAACTGACCGCACCATACACACCCCAGTGTAACCCAACAGAAAGAATAAACAGGACATTAGAAACCATGATAGCCGCCTTTATAGAAAAAAACCATAAAAAATGGGACGAGTACTTAGGTGAATTCAATTTTGCGATAAACACTTCAGTACAAGAATCAACGAAATACACGCCCGCATTCTTGTTATTCGGCAGGGAACTTAGACATTTTAACGACGAAAACAACCTCCCAACTCCAACACTGAAAGAAAAACAAAAACTAGAAGAAATTTATCAAATGGTACGAGAGAACCAGAAACTAGCATCAACAAACCAAAAGAAAAACTACGATAAATCGAAACGAGAATGGGAACCAAAGATGGAACAACTCGTACTTAAACGAGATTTTCCACTGTCAAACGCAGAAAAAAAGTTCTGCGCGAAACTAGCACCAAAATACTCAGGCCCGTAAAAGATAATAGAAAGAAAATCGCCCGTGATATTTTTATTAAAAGCACTCAACGGAGGCAAGACATGCACAGCACACATAAAGGATATAAAAAGATTCCAAGAATAAAACGAAAGAAACGTAACCGATAAAAGTCAGAACACGACACGAATAGTCCAAGACGACACACACCATCCAACATAGACCCGACCGGGAAGGTCCGACCAGACAAACACCGGACTATAAGAAAGCATAGACAAAGAGCACAGAATACACAAATGTCACTAGAAAGAAATCAACCTACCCTCAAGACAAGAAATATAACATCGAAATCAAGAAAATGTCAAAAAAAGGATCAGTTACAGTGGAGTAAACGATGGCGGACGCGACAACCCCAGCGTGCTCGGACAAAGAAGCGGCAATGCAAGGTCCGTCAACCAGAAAGGAACCCGATGACGACCGAACGATGTCACCAGAATGCCAGGCAATGGCCACAGAGGTGGTGACAGCCGAGGGGCAAAAGAAGAAGAAAAAGAAACGGAGAGGAAGAAAACGCATGGGTAACCACCGAAAGGGGATAGTGAGGTTACCCAAATACAAAAAGGGTGACAAAGGAGGGAAGGCACAGCCAAACGCATAGGTTCGAAATATACAAAGTGACATACAGACGACAGTAAACCACTTTCTAGCTCTTTTGATTCAGAGGATGGTGTGTAACCAACGGTGATGTTTACAGGTAAACATCTCAAAACGAGAGGGGAGAGTGTGACGAGCGCCGTCACAACGCAAAGCAGCCTACACGGGCGGCGTGAATCATCGCACGAGGGACCCGCGTGAACACGCCGTCACAGCGCAAGCAGCCCACGATACACGTGCCGCCTGACTCATCACGCGGGGCCGACGTGAACGCACACGCCAGGGCAATGACACCAGCGGCGCGATCCCCGCCGAACCGCGCCGAGGCCCACCGAAGCAGCCAGCAGAAAAGTATAAAACGCCGAACAAGAGCGTCCACCGGCAGTTCGCCAGCGGCACCCGTACCATCGGGGTCGGTCTGATTTCCCTCTGGATCGATCCCATCGTCGGCCTGATTACCCTCTGGGTTGACGAGTGGTACGAGCTCTCTGGTAGGACCACAGGGGCTGTTGCTCGCGCTTGGCCTCGCGGCCCGGCCCGTCCAACCAACCCGAGCGTCTGCGTTCCCCCCGCGACCGCCGCGTCACCCGCGCTCCACCGGGAGTCCGTCGTCCTTCCGTCAGCCGCCCGGGCGGTCCCGCTTCATATAATATTGTAACCGTGCTTAGGCTTGCGTCAACGTCTCTCGATATCGTGTAATAGGTTAAGAGAATTGTAAATAAAAGTCGTTATTGTTTATCGAGTATTTTATTCCTTGTCCTAGGAAATAGTGAAAAGCGAGGTTCGATCCCTCACATCTAATGAACGAAGTGGGTCGCTCTCAGCCGGGTCGATCCACTCCGTTACAAAGTAAAATAAAAAGTGCATGTTATATTAAATAGCCCTAAATGTGCCAAAGAAAGCTCGATCAGCATATTGCCGCCCTTAATTTAGCCGTTAGTTTAGTAGGTATAAGGCAGGCCTTAAGATCCATCCGGCTACCCTGCACAAGATAGTATAAAAAACTTATTACAATGTAATAGCTACATAATAATATTGTAAAATGATTATATTGAAAAGAGCAACTGCTGAGTTTCTTGCCGGCTCTTCTCAGCAGAATCCGGTCTCCGAACCGGTGGTAGAGTCATGACGTGTCATAAGAGCCACAGGTTGGCCTACGTGAAATAAATCATTTTGAATTTTGATCAGTTTTACTTTGACATTATAGCGTTTCGATTTCGAAATCAATCAACGTTAACGAGATATGTAAACTCGTACTAGCTCTATTGTTGTCTTGTTGGCGGCTACTCATTTCGTATTCAGCAACACTTGTATTGTTCGAGTTTATATTAATGTCGCGTCTCATATTACCTAGTTCATAACGTGTAAATACATTTCGATGTCTAGAGACGAGTCGTGCTAGGCGCACTGAATAAAATTCGAATGATGACGTCATCAGGACGCGTCGACTGCATCGGACGTTATGGAGAAATGCGGAAACCTGAAAGTACGGTGGGATTTAAAGTTTGAATTAAAATTTTTGCATTTTAGTTCGCGCCTTGTTTTTTATTGTATTGTATTTGTGGATCGCCTGCTAACGCCAGGCGGGTGATCAGTCCTGTGTCAGAACTATTCCACCCAATTCCCCGTGTTTGGACACAGATTACTGGTCCCCAGGCAGCCTACCCCCCTCAAACCTACCTGTAGCTTTCGTTAACCTAACGATGTCCTCTATAGAAAGGTTTGTCAGGTCTTCTTCACTTAATCTATCCTTACCTTGCAGTTCCCATCTTACCAATGACCGTAGTTCACGCCTTGACCGTTAATAAAATAAATATATCAAAGGTAAGTAAAAAGGCTCTACTACAGGTTCCGAAACAGATTCCTCTGAGAAGAGATCAAGTACTCAGCAGTCAACTTGAGGTCATCTTTGATTTACTGATGAAATTATACTAAGAATGCAACATACAAAAGTTATTCTAACGTAAAATCATAAACAGAGAGCTCACGTACTCGCTATTGCATATAGTCGTAACGACAGTCTACCCTGAAACAAAGCCCGGTTTATCCTTCTAATATTATAAAGGCGAAAGTTTGTGTGTATGTTTGTTCCTCTTTAACGCAAAAACTACTGGATGGATTTGGCTGAAATTTGGAATGGAGATAGATTATACCCTGGAATAACACATAGGCTACAAATTATCCCGGAAAAATCCAAGGTTCCCGCGGGATTTTGATAAAAAAAAAACCACTGATAGATGGCGCTGATTGTACTTAAATCACGCTTACATTATCCGCAGTATCGAGAATAAGTAAAAAATTCCAATTCAATAATCAAGTAGGAAAAACACATTTATTGAAGTTTTTCATTAGCAATAGAAAATTTCTTAGGGATTAGAGTCTAGGGATGGATTACGAAATAAATAATACAATTAGTACAAGGTATCGATTTGTCCAGTCATAGTGAGTACATTGCTAGATATTATAATGACTGGTCATGTGTAGATCCTATCCTATCCTATTATCCTATTATAATATTATAAATGCGAAAGTTTGTGAAGATGGATGGATGGATGTTTGTTACTCTTTAACGCGACAACGAATGAACCGATTTTGCTGAAATTTGGCACAGACATAGAATATAGTCTGGAATAGCACATAGGCTACTTTTTATCCCGGAAAAGCAAACAGTTCCTGCGGTTCAGAACAGTTCCATCGCTATTTTTTACGCATTTATCCTTCAAAATACGCGCAATGGAGTTTTAGATTAACGCGATTTTTTTGCACAGGTAAAGTTAAGAGCCTGAAAAATGATAAAGGCTACTTTTTATCTCGGGAAAACAAACAGTTCCTGCGGGATATTAGTATACTACTTTTCACACATTTATCTTTCAATTATGCGCCAACGGAGTTACAGATTGACGTGGTTTTTTGGATAGGCATAGTTGATGACTTGAAAAGTGACAAAGGCTACTTTTTATCCTGGGAAAGCAAACAGTTCCCGCGGGATATTAGTGTTCTACTTTTCACATATTTATCCTTAAATTAGGCGCCAACGGAGTTACAGATTGACGTGGTTTATTGGATAGGCATAGTTGAGGACTTTAAAAGTGACAAAGGCTACTTTTAATCCCAGGAAAACAAACAGTTCCCGCGGGATATTCGTATGCTACTTTTCACATATTAATCCTTCAAGTATGCGCCAAAGAAGTTACAGATTGACGTGTTTTTTTTTATAGGCATAGTTGAGGACCTGAAAAGTGAAAAGGATACTTTTTATCCCGGGAAAACAAACAGTTCGCGCGGGATATTCGTATGTTACTTTTCACATGCTTATCCTTCAATTATGCGCCAACGGAGTTTTAGATTGAAGCTTTAGATTATTTCTTAGCACAGGTAAAGTTAAGGGCCTGAAAAGTGACAAAGACTACTTTTATCCCTGGAAAACAAACGGTTCCTGCGGGATATTAGTATGCTTCTTTTCACATATTTATCCGTCTCTTATGCATGCATGTATGTATGTATGTATGTATGTATGTATGTATGTATGTATGTATGTATGTATGTATGTATGTATGTATGTGTGTGTGTGTGTGTGTGTGTGTGTGTGTGTGTGTGTGTGTGTGTGTGTGTGTGTGTGTGTGTGTGTGTGTGTGTGTGTGTGTGTGTGTGTGTGTGTGTGTGTGTGTGTGCGTGCGTGCGTACGTACGTACGTACGTACGTACGTATGTATGTATGTATGTATGTATGTATGTATGTATGTATGTATGTATGTATGTATGTATATATGTATGTATGTATGTATGTATGTATGTATGTATGTATGTATGTATGTATGTATGTATGTATGCATGCATGTATGCATACATGCAGTATGTATATATGTATGTGTGTATGCATGTATTTATGTATGTTTGTATCCTCCTCCTACTAACAATAAATACATTAACTATATCCTATCCTACTAATTATTACTCATATTATCCCACTTATATTATTAATGTGAAAGTTTGTGAGGATGGATGTATACGGATGTATGTTTGTATAGATGTCGTATACGGATGGATAGATGTATGTTCTCTGAGATAGGGGTTGAACTATTTTGACTGGTATACTCAATAACTTCGTTAAATTTGAACTAATTTTTATAATTACTTTAACCGACTTCAAAAAAGGAGGAGGATCTCAATTCAACGGAATCTTTTTTATGTATGTTCACCGATTACTCGAAGACGCCTGAACCGATTTGGAAAATTCTTTTTTGTTTCAAAGGGTATACTTCCCAGGTGGTCCCATTTAAATTTTATAGAAATCAGTCGAGCGTTTTTTAAAAAATCTACAATAAATTATATACTTTGTTGTGGCGCGGGCGTTTAAATGTATGCTCCCGGGACAAAAGTAGCCTGTGTTATTTTCCAGGTCTTCAACTTTACCTGTGTAAAAAAAAATCGGCCAAGTGCGAGTCGGTCCTCGCTCTTTTAGGTTTCCGTTAAAAAAAAATTAAATTAAAATATTTCCATGGGTACATGGAAATATTTTAGTTTTATTTTTTAATTTCATTTTTTTTAATTTAATTTAATTTTTATTATTTGTTGTTATAGCGGCAATAGAAATACAAAATATGTGAAAATTTCAACAGTCTATCTATTACGGTTTACGAGATACAGGCCGCTGACAAACGGACGGACGGACAGCGGAGGCTTAGTAATAGGGTCCCGTTGGCACCCTTTGGGTACGGAACCCTAAAAATCATGTTGACTATATGCACTTACACTTTATATGGTGAAATATTATAACTGCGAAAGTGCGTTGGTTTGTCCTTCAATCACGCCCCAGCCCCCAACAGAGCTACGGATCGACGTGATTTTTTGCAGTGTACCTATAGTAATTGAGGACCTGGAGAGTGACAGGCTACTTTTTATCCCGCAAAGTCAGAGTTCCCAAGGCATTTAAAGGCTAAGTTCACGCAGACGAAGTCGCGGGCATCAGCTAGTTCATAATATGCGTGAAACATTTCGAGTTATGACGCAATTACTATAGCTTACACACTCTAACTACCAACGCGATACTTCAGCTGAATTATGTGAATTACAATTTAATAAATGCGTCGCTTTTTCATAAAAATTTTGGCTTTTATGACAACTTGAGACTCTATACCACGTCCGGAAAGCAAGATTCTACTGAGAAGTGCCGGAAAAAATTAAGCAGTCAACTTTAACGGAGAATGCAGCATACACAAGCTAGTCTAAGGTAGAATAATTAAAAGAGAGCTCACGTATTCGCTACTGCAGTCGTAACTACACTCTACATTGTGTAGTTTCGGATTGTGTATATGCGTCACCGGGGGGGTTGGCAAGCGCGAAGCTCTGCCTGGAGTTTGAAGAGAGCTCTAGGGCTCGAAGACATCGGGGGGCAACGTCTTCCTAAGGGCGCCTCCTGTGAGGCTCGGACCACGACTTACGAGTAGGATGACGTTGGGACGAATGGGAGGAGTGGCTGGACTAGGTTAGTCCGTACGTGACCGTGATCGTGGTAAGGATCCACGCCCAGGTGACGTTAGAAATCGGGGTCCTCGTCTTCGCCGGCGAAGACGCTGTGCAGAGGTTGTTGGTGTGTACTGCCCTACTTGATAAGGTCGTGTTTGGGACGTCGTTTGTCGGGTGGGTAAAAAACTCTACATTGAGACAAAGCCCGTTTTATACGCGTGAAACATTACGAGTTGCGACGCAAATACTATAATACTATATAGCTTTCACACTCTCAACTCTATATGAAGTATCATGTTGGTGGAGCGTGTAAGCTACCAAATACCAACGCGATAGTTCAGCTGAATTATGTGAATTACAATTTACTTAATGCGTCGCTTTTTCATAAAAATTGTGGCTCTCATGACAACTCGAGACTCCACCACCAGTCCGGAAAGCAAGATCCTACTGAGAAGTGCCGGTAAGAGCCAGTCAACTTTGATTTAACTGAAGAAATTATACGAAGAATGCAGCATACACAAGCTATTTTACTTAATGCGTCGCTTTTTCATAAAAATTGTGGCTCTCATGACAACTCGAGACTCCACCACCAGTCCGGAAAGCAAGATCCTACTGAGAAGTGCCGGTAAGAGCCAGTCAACTTTGATTTAACTGAAGAAATTATACGAAGAATGCAGCATACACAAGCTATTCTAACGTAAAAAGTAACAGAGAGAGCTCAGTGCTCACATACTGCAGTCGCAACTAAAGTCTACACTGAGACAAACCCCGGCTTATACGCGTGAAACATTTCGAGTTGTGACTGCATTTCACTACGCAATTACTATAGCTTACACTTACTACCAACATGATACTTCAGCTGTATTATATGAATTACAATTTACAAAATGCGTCGCTCTTTCGTATTACCTACGAAGTTATTATAGTAAATTATGAAAAATAATTGCTGAGCAAATGGCACAGGCCGGTGTCGGGCAGCAGCGACACCGGTGCGATCAGTCTAGCCCTGCGATGACCAACACGCCTGCCCAGCGTGGTCATTATGGGCAAAACCTTAATGGATAATCACAGAAAACCATGGCCCCTAGTTCCCGGCGGCCTCGCTATTCCTGACCCTGGCAGCGGTCACGGTAATGGCGGGGCAGGGGGTGCTAAGAATCTCCGGACGAGATTCCGCTGCCAACCCCGACGACTGGACCTGGTGACGTATAACGCACGCACTTTGAGGACCGACGAGAAGATCATCGAGCTGGAAGAAGCAATGAGCAAGTTGCGCTGGAATATTATAGGATTGTCTGAAGTCCGAAGAGAGGGGGAGGACTCGATAATCCTCAATTCCGGCAACTTGTTTTACTACCGGGAGGGCGATCAACAGTCCCAGGGTGGTGTCGGGTTCATCGTCCACAAGTCTCTCGTCAACAACATTGTACAAGTCGAGAGTGTGTCGAGTAGGGTAGCGTACCTCATACTCAGAATCACCAAACGGTATTCGCTGAAGGTTATACAGGTCTACGCACCGACATCGACACATTCTGACGAGGAGGTAGAGGCGCTGTATGAGGATATATCAAAAGCCATACACGCCTCTGCCACTCATTACAGTGTT
Source organism: Oeneis ivallda (assembly GCA_029955525.1). Classification (NCBI taxonomy): domain Eukaryota; kingdom Metazoa; phylum Arthropoda; class Insecta; order Lepidoptera; family Nymphalidae; genus Oeneis; species Oeneis ivallda. The sequence continues at coordinate 4,353,492 of JARPMR010000029.1, forward strand.
GTGATGGGGGATTTCAATGCAAGGCTGGGCGAACGAAGCGGTGCAGAGACGAGAGTGGGGCATTTTGGGTATGGGCGAAGGAACCAAAGGGGCCAAATGTTGGCCGACTTCATGGAGAAGGAGGGCCTCTTTATGATGAACTCCTTCTTCAGGAAGCGGCCACACAGAAAATGGACATGGTTGAGTCCCGATGGTTCCACGAGAAATGAGATCGACTTCATTATGTCGACCAAGCGGCATATATTCAATGATGTCTCTGTGATCAATAGGGTGAAAACCGGTAGCGATCACCGGATGGTAAGAGGCACGTTGAATATTAATGTAAAGCTGGAAAGGGCCAGACTGGTGAAGTCCACTCTCCGACCTTCTCGTGCTCATATCCAAGATCCCGAAAACTTCCAACTCGAACTGCAGAACCGATTCGAGTGCCTAGCAGACTGCGTTTCTGTGGACGATCTAAACAACAGGTTCGTGGAAACTGTCCATACCGTGGGGTCTAAATTCTTTAAGACCCATCGCAGGAAAAGAACCGAAAAGTTCTCTGACCATACTCTCAAGCTAATGAAGGAGAGACAAGAGATGAGGCTGCAGTCATCGGCAGACGCGGCTGCCTACCGGCGGATTAATAGGCAGATCTCTAAGGCACAAACTCGCGACCTCCGTGTCTTTAATACCAAGTGTATTAAAGATACCATTGAGCGGAACAAAGGCTCAAAAGTGTTCGCGAGAGATCTGTCTATCGGACAGAGCCAGCTGACGCGGCTGAAAACTGATGACGGCCGTCTCGTCTCTTCTCGACCTGAGGTCTTGGGAGAGGTTGAGAAGTTCTATGGACAGTTATATACCACGACACAAAAACCTGTTGAAGATTTGGCGAAAGATCCCAGAGCCAAACTGACCCGACACTATACCGAAGATATCCCGGACGTCAGCCTATACGAGATTAGAATGGCTCTCAAACAGCTCAAGGACAACAAGGCGCCAGGTGATGACGGAATCACTGCGGAACTCCTGAAAGCGGGTGGAAAACCGGTACTTAAGATCTTTCAGCGATTGTTCAATTCCGTCATCCACGAGGGTACAACGCCGGAAGCATGGCACAGGAGCGTGGTGGTTCTGTTCTTCAAAAAGGGTGATAATACCTTGTTGAAGAATTATAGACCCATCTCGTTGTTGAGTCATGTTTATAAGTTGTTCTCGAGAGTCATTACGAATCGTCTCGCTCGTAGGTTCGGCGACTTCCAGCCTCCCGAACAAGCCGGATTCCGAAAAGGCTTTGGTACCATAGATCACATTCATACGCTGCGGCAGGTTATACAAAAGACGGAAGAGTATAACCGGCCACTTTGCTTAGCGTTTGTGGACTATGAGAAAGCCTTCGATTCGGTGGAAACTTGGGCTGTGTTGAGGTCGCTGCAGAGATGCCGGATTGACTACCGGTATATCCAAGTGTTGAAGTGCTTGTATGAAAACGCCACAATGTCAGTACGTATACAGGACCAGACTACGAGGCCAATCCACTTGCAGCGTGGAGTGCGACAGGGAGACGTTATCTCCCCGAAGCTCTTTACCGCTGCGTTGGAGGACGTCTTTAAACTTCTGGATTGGAACGGGCTTGGCATCAACATAAACGGCGAGTACATCACTCACCTGCGATTTGCCGATGACATAGTAGTCATGGCAGAGACTCTGAGAGACCTCAATACAATGCTCAACGATCTCAGCAGGGTTTCTCAACAGGTGGGCCTGAAAATGAACATGAGCAAGACGAAAATCATGTCCAATGCTCATGCACCGCTCCACCCAGTAATTGTTGAGAACTCTGCACTCGAAATTGTCGACGAGTATATTTACCTGGGACACACAGTCCAGCTAGGTAGGTCCAATTTCGAGAAAGAGATCAACCGCCGAATCCAACTCGGCTGGGCAGCGTTCGGGAAGCTCCGAGATGTCTTCTCGTCCAAAATTCCTCAGTGCCTGAAGACTAAAGTCTTCGAACAGTGCGTGTTGCCAGTGATGACTTACGGATCCGAGACATGGTCGCTAACTAAGGGCCTCATAAGTAGGCTCAGGACCGCTCAGCGGGCGATGGAGAGAGCTATGCTCGGAGTGTCCCTGCGGGATCGAATCAGAAATGAGGAGATCCGGAGGAGAACCAGAGTCACCGACATAGCTAAGCGAGTCGCGATACTGAAGTGGAAATGGGCGGGGCACATAGTTCGAAGAGCTGATGGTCGTTGGGGTCCCAAGGTGCTGGAGTGGCGACCCCGCACCGGGAAGCGCAGTGTTGGCAGACCCCCCACCAGGTGGACCGACGACATCAAACGAGTCGCAGGGAGCCGCTGGATTCAGGCGGCGCAAGACCGAGGCCTGTGGAAGTCCATGCAAGAGACCTTTGTCCAGCAGTGGGCGTCTATCGGTTGATAAAGAAGAAGAAGAAGAAGATGAAAAATAAACACACATTTTTTGAAAATATGGCGTACACTAGAGAATCGTCATAGTAGGGCTTCGAAATCGGAAAATTTTTCAATGGTGGTTGATTTCAGAACGTTAGCTGTTCAATGTTTCTTTATAAATATTGGGAATTCGCATTTTTTATACGTCTTTTTCTCTCTCTGTGTTACGCGCACCCCTTGTACTCATTCCATCTCCTTCACTCCTTATTCCTCCCACCATTTGGGTTTCGCCGCGAGCGCACAGAGGCGCCACCAGTCTGCTGCCAACCGTGAAAGATATAGTGACGTGTACTGTCACGCGCCGCGCCCCAATTCCGTATCGTGCCGTGCCTTCGTGTTTTCGCATAAAAAGAACGCTTAACACCTTTAATCGAGAAAAACATTAATAAGTTGTGAAATTATCGAAATATAGACGCAGTGAATGGATGTTTTGTGAGGAGATAGACATTTGTTCTACGGATCAACGGACGGTGAATAGGACGCTCGCTGACGCGGCCATCTTTGAAGCAGAAATCGGCTGATTTCGTCCACCAAACCTCCGCAGAGTGAGTCATCCTTCCTTATACCCATTTCACCCGATTATCCCGGATTGCCACAAGGGGAATTAACGCAGAACTAGCGCCATATACAGTCCACTCAATAAAACAAATAATTTTCTAGTCCGCATTCCAATATGGTGGGTTAATATTTGATTCCCCTGAAAGCTCCGCATTTTACCTACCAATGGAATAGCGGAATAGAATAGAATAATTGGAACGTAAGTTCCTTAGCGCCCGGTACGGAAGGGGAATAGACGGAAAAATTAAGGAACCGACATGACACTCGACATATTCTTGAAACCGACACTTTTTTGTTGAATGTAAATTTTGCATTGTGTTCGGTATTTTCGCGATACAACATTAGGTCTCCGTAGCCTAGTGGCTCCGGCAGTCGCCTAAAAGTTCAACGTCGATGGTTCGAATCCCAGCTCGACAGACTGAATTTTCTATTTTCTATTTTATTTTAAATAATTTCTACATGTGGAATTTTTCCCTAATTTTTTATAACTTATAAGTTATAAAAAATTAGGGAATTTTCTATTTTCTATTCTATTTTAAATAATTTCTACATGTGGAACCTTTCCCTAATTTTTGGAACGTAGTTCCTTATCGCGCGGTACGGAAGGGGGCTAGACGGAAAAAATTAAGGAAACCGACACGACACATTTTTGAAACGTCATTTTTTGTTGAATGTGAATTTTGCATTGTATTCGGTATTTTCGCCTTAGAACTCGGCGTCTGCATGGCCAAGTGGTTAGGAGAGTCGCCTATAAATTCAACGTCGATGGTTCGAATCCCAGCTCGACAGACTGTTTTTCTATTTTCAATTTTATTTTAAATAATTTCTAAATGTGGAATTTTTCCCTTAATTTTTCCCTTAATTGGATAACACCATCTGTGAAAAAACAGTAACTCCACCAGAGTAACTCTTTGGTGTTGTATCAGTGCAATAGACACAAAATAAAAATAATTCATCGTAGTTAATCAATTTAATACTAGATGACACCACTAGTTTATTACAATTTCTTCACTTAAATACTACTACTAAGGTACTACGTTCCATCCGGGTGTCCCTTGACACGTCTCTTTTTTTTTATAACTTATAAGTTATAAAAAATTAGGGAAAAATTCCACATGTAGAAATTATTTAAAATAAAATAGAATAGAAAATTCAGTCTGTCGAGCTGGGATTCGAACCATCGACGTTGAACTTTTAGGCGACTACCGGAGCCACTAGGCTACGGAGACCTAACTTTGTATCGCGAAAATACCGAACACAATGTAATCGAAAGGAACTACGTTCCATCCGGGTGTCCCTTGACACCTCTCAAGTTTTTTTTTATTCAAATAAACTTTCCGAATAGTCAAGTGAATCTACCACTGTGAACTGGTTCGATACGCCGACTTCCAACCGAGAAGAACCGGCAAGAAACTCGGCGCTTGCTCTTTTTAACCGACTTCAAAAAAGGAGGATGTTCTCAATCTTCCATTAAACGTCAAAAACGTGCGAAGTATCTCTGTTGATTTTACGTGATTAAAATTAAATCTACATATCTAAGACAAGGAAACCATTCTTAAAGTGTTAAAGAATCGCTAAATATCACTCGTAAACGTTATCTCGGTATAAATGTGAAAGTGTTTTGAATTAACAGCGATTGATACAGCGATTGATAAACCTTGACGTACAGTGTCTTAAGTTCTGAATCTTCTTACAATATCGTCTCAAAACCCTTCTGACATCGCAAGACAACATCTAAATATGATAATAACAACAGTCGTGATTAAATTTTCTCAATAAATATTAAAAGTGAGATAAGTATATTATGCCATTAAGTGACTGTGTTGTTGCTTCGCTTGATTCAAAAATATATTATTTTTTTCCAAGCACCCTCACTTACGATAAATATTGCACTAATTAAGCGCCTGCAAATTTTGAAAGGCAATAACGCAGAACCATTTTTTTGCTCACATCATATCAGGACGTCTGGACTTAAAAATGAGCACTAAATTGCCCAAAAGTAAAAAGTGCGAAGCGTGCTCCAATGATATTACGACGACCGAACAACTCAAATGCGGTACATGCAACTTACGATATCACTTTGAATGTGTCAATACGAGCAAAAAATTTAAGGAACTCCCTGCGGACTATGTAGCCAAGTGGTCGTGTCCTTCTTGTCGCTCGAAACAGCCGAAAGGTGACAACACCAATACACCCGTGCGTGGCTCTACCAGCAGCGACATAAGTCCGTCGTCAAACATCACAATTAGACGTACACAGCCCACAACCTATCTGCAGGCCCAGGAATCTTTCACCCTTGAGGATGTCAAACAGCTCATGAAGGAAGAAATGAACATTTTTTTGGCTAAAATGGAAAATAACTTAACCAAAATATTAGACACCAAAACCAAAGAAATATCCAAAGAAATAAATGAGATTAAGGACTCAGTGACTTTTATTAATAATCAATACGAGGACCTAAAAAAAGAGATACGGGGAAAACTAACTGAGGTCAGAGAACTAAAGGTAGAAAATGAATACCTGAAATCTACAGTTAAAGACCTCAACAGTCGGCTAAGCATAGCAGAGCAGCACTCAAGAATGAGCAACATAGAGATTCAGTGCCTACCTGAGCACAAATCCGAAAACTTACCTAATGTTATAATGCAAATTGGAAAGGCTACCGGCAGTAATATTTCAGACTCAGATATCCACAAATGCACTAGGATTGCAAAGTTAAAACCGGAAAACACTCGTCCGCGTTCTGTGATTGTAAAGTTTGCAAGTCCGCGTATCCGAGACTCCTTCTTAGCCGGATTGATTAAATTTAATAAGAAGAATAAAGAAGATAAACTAAATACGAGTCATATTGGAATTGGAGGCGAGAAAAAACCAATTTACGTAGTAGATCACTTGACACCTGAAATAAAGAAAATCCACGCTCTTGCCAGATTAACAGCCAAAAAATTAAATTACAAATATGTATGGATTAAAAATGGACGCGTGTTTTTGAGGAAAGCGGACAACGCTGAACATATTGTTGTGAAAAATACTGAACAGCTCGAACAATTAAAATCTTAATAACTTTAATTAACTTTGTTGTCTTGTCTCTTATAGTTATTAATTTTCTTAATGGATGATTTAATCACTATAGAAGAAACTATAAGTTATTTAGATGAAATCAACTTATTCAACTCCTCAAAATGCACTCCAGAGGACTGCCTTCTGCACCTAAGATCAACAAATAAAACCATAAAAATAGCCGTCCAAAATATACGCAGTATATCACACAATATGTCAGGCTTTCAGGCGCTTCTAGAAAGAACAAGCATAGAACCTGAGATCATTGTTCTCACAGAATGCTGGTTATCGTGTAATAAAATAATACCACAACTTGACAATTATACACATAATATTACAGAAAATTGTTCTAAACAAAATGATGGTGTAGTTATATATACGAAGGACTATCTAAAGTGTAACACATACGAACCACATTTTCCAGAGGCAAATTGTCTCGTTACTACAATAAATGATCATAATTTTACACTGATTTCGATATATAGATCTCCATCAAATAGAGACACAGGTGTTTTTTTACAATCTTTAACATCGCTTTTAAGCTCAATTAAGACAAGAAATATAATTATCGTAGGAGACATGAATATAGATATTAAATCAAACTCCTCAGATTCTAGAACATCAAATTATCTCGATCTAATGTCATCTTTTGGTCTACTTCCAGTGCACACACTTGCTACGAGGCTCGAAAACTGTCTAGATCACATATTTGCCAGGACCACTTTACCATCCACAGCCTTAATTATTGAAAACTCGTTAACAGACCACAACACGATACTGCTCTCAATAGAACCAAAAACTTCCGTCTTATCTGCCGGTACAAGCTACAAATTAAAATACAATTTTTTAAACATTCATACTGAAATAAAAAATCATGACTTTGGAAACATTCTTAATATCAAAAATGCAGATGAGGCTGCAAAAAATTTGGTCGACGAGCTGCAAAAAATTATAAATAATAACTGTTCACAAATTAAATTATCCCGAAGGAAGACACCAATTAAGCCTTGGATAACCCCGGGCCTCTTACGTTGTCTTAGACACAGAGATAAGCTTCACGCTAAAGTAAAAAAGGACCCAGATAATACAACCTTAAATACAACATATAAAAGGTATCGAAACTACTGCTGTGATATTCTCAAAAAAATTAAAAAACCAACATTTCAGAGATGAACTAAATAATGCAAATAGTATAAAAAAAAACATGGGAAATAATAAACACAGTTACACATTTCAAAAATAAAAAGGTTACTTCACACAATCTTCTTAATATATTAAATTCACCATCTAATTCAGTAAATCATATAAACAACTATTTTATAAATACAGGTCAAATGTTAGCGGATAAGATCGCAGTTGATATCGAATGTGATTCCCAAACAAGCACCAATTATGATTCAACACACTACCCTCTAAATTCATTTGTATTGTTAAACACTGACATACAAGAAGTAATATCAATAATTAACTCACTCAAAAATACAAATTCAGTAGGATGGGATGGTATATCAGCCAAGATTCTCAAACAAAATAAGGAATCACTCGCAGGCATCTTAGTCCATATATGTAATTTATCCTTTGGCTCTGGTATTTTTCCTGAAGTTTTTAAAAAATCCGTTATTACACCTATTTTTATGGTATATCAGCCAAGATTCTCAAACAAAATAAGGAATCACTCGCAGGCATCTTAGTCCATATATGTAATTTATCCTTTGGCTCTGGTATTTTTCCTGAAGTTTTTAAAAAATCCGTTATTACACCTATTTTTAAACAAGGTGACAAGAATGATGTGTCGAATTACCGCCCAATATCAATACTACCTACCATCTCAAAAATTTTGGAGCGGATTATAAACAAGCAACTGGTCAAATATCTTGAATCTAACGATCTATTAGCAAAAAACCAATATGGTTTCCGGAAACAAAAATCAGCAACGGACGCTGTCTATGATCTTGTTGATTGTATTGTTAGACATGTAGATGACGGAAATAAATGTCTGACCATTTTCCTAGACCTAGCTAAGGCATTTGATACCGTCTCCATACCCCTTCTTCTACTTAAGCTCGAACAAATTGGTATTAGAGGTCTGCAGCTTCAACTTCTAAAGAGTTACTTGTCAAACAGGTACCAATCAGTCAGGATAGGAAATGTCATCAGTGGCGAACTTCCCATCACTCATGGTGTTCCGCAAGGAAGCATCCTGGCTCCAACCCTCTTCCTTATATATATGAACCAGCTTTGTAACCTAAAAATTACGAATGGAAGAATAATGAGTTTTGCTGATGATACAGCTTTAATAGTATGGGGGAAAAGCTGGGAGGAAGCTTTTTCTCAGGCACAAAAAGGTTTTGATAATATATCTCTTTGGTTAAGACAAAATCGTTTGAATTTAAATGCAAATAAAACTAAATACATAACATTTTCTATAACCAACAAATCCCAACCAATAGCCGAAAATCATAAAATACATGCCCATTCTGGATTATGTCAAGACCGATCATGTCAGTGTCCCAAATTAGAAAGAACACCATATATGAGATACTTAGGTATAATTATAGATAAAAATCTTAACTTTAACGAACACATAAAAACACTTACAAGTAGAATAAGAAAGCTAATAGCCATTTTTAGAAACATAAGAGAGGTTGCAGATCCTAAACTTATAAGGACTATTTATACTTCATTATGTCAATCTTTATTAACATACGGTATTGAGGTTTGGTGCAGCCAAGTCACACATGATAAAACTGGAAAGAGCACAAAGGCTACTACTGAAAGTAAGCCGTTTTCTACCGCACCACTACCCGACGGTATTATTATATCGCGAGAGTAAGGTGCTGACAGTACAAAAGCTATTTATACAAACATTGATTATGAGATACCATGTCCAAATCAAAGATAAATTAGTAAACAAACAAACAGATTGTAGACGAAATTATAAAATATTTACCACTAACAAATTTAAAAAAACGTTTGTACATAACTTTTCATGCTTCCTCGGAAGCTACCTGTATAATAAGGCCAATAAAAATTTAAATATAAACGGTCTGAATAAATACAACTGCAAAACCCGAATATTCGACTATCTAACAGAACTAGACTACGATGAAACGGAAAAATTCATTAGGATCCAAAAATAAAACAGACACACACACACACACACACACACACACACACACACACACACACACACACACACACACACACACACACACATACACACACACACACACACACACACACACATACTTACTCAATAAATAAATAAATTAACTACCTATCTACAAACTTGTATAACATGTACTTTTTTACCTTTTTTTTGAATTAATTATGTCAAAATAATATAACTTTAAGAGTATTGTATCCCTGGAAGGAACTACCCTCTGCAACACAGGTTTTCCTAGTACAGAGGGTAGGGACTATATGTATTTTGTAAAAATTTATGGATCAATAAATAAATTATTATTATTATTATTAATTCGTCGGAATCTTTTTTTATGTATGTTCACCGATTACTCGAAGACGCCTGAACCGATTTTGAAAATTCTTTTTCGTTTGAAAGGGTATACTTCCTAGATGGTCTCATTTAAACTTTATCGAAATCGGTCGAGCGGTTTTTAAAAGATCAACAATAAATTATATGATTTGTAGTGGCGCGGGCGTTCTGTCTCATATTATTGTTCGAAAGCACTTCGTAAAAGTTTATTTGAATAAAAAATTATTTTATTCTATTCTATTATCGCTAACTGTGGGCTAACTGTGGGTATAATCTGGTCGCTAACTGTTGGCCTCATATGAAGGCTCAGGGTCACTCAGCGAGCGATGGAGAGAGCTATGCTCGGGGTATCCCTGCGAGATCAAATCAGAAATGAAGAGATCTGCAGGAGAACCAAAGTCACCGACATAGCGAGTCGCAAAACTGAAGTGGAAATGGGCGGGGCACATAGTTCGAAGAGCTGATGGTCGTTGGGGTTCCAAGGTGCTGGAGTGGCGTCCCCGCACCGGTAACCGCAGTGTTGGCGGACCCCCCACCAGGTGGACCGACGACATCAAACGAGTCGCAGGGAGCCGCTGGATTCAGGCGGCGCAAGACCGAAGCCTGTGGAGGTCCATGCAGGAGACCTATGTCCAGCAGTGGACGTCTATAGGTTGATAAAGAAGAAGAAGATTCTATTATATTCATGGTCACAGTTGGGCTTGTTTTCCACATGTCTCGGTCTTGTGCCGCCTGTACCCAGCAGCTCCCTGCGCGACATGTCGAACCACATAGCGGGGGTCTGAACTCTGGTTTTTCTACGGACCTCCTCATTTTTCTCGGATTCGATACCCAGCGACTAGCGAGTACAATTTAGATAATTCGGTTTAGTCTAGTGGGAGGATTTGGCCATTCGCTAGTTACTACCCTAACGTCAAAGTCGTGCCTACAAGCGATTTAGCGTTCCGGCACGATGTCGTTTAGGTACTCATTAGGAGTGTGGGTTTATAACTGCCATGGGTTCTACCAAGCTAGCCCGCTACCAGGGTGAGATCTATAGACGGCACTCTCACTCAGCTTAGACTCAAGTCTGAGTTAAAACGAGACAGATTTATGTCAGGACATATTTGTGTCTCATTTAAACTCTATCTTAAGTCTTGAGCAGAGCCAGAGTACGATCTATAGATCTCATCCTTAGAATGCATCGTCACTTACCATCAGGTCATGACAAAAAACCCCTAAATATCCTTACTAATATTATAAATGCGAAAGTGTGTTTGTTTGTTGGTTTGTCCTTCAATCACGCTGCAACAGGGCTACGGATCGACGTGATTTTTTGCATGGGTATAGTTGAAGACCTGGAGAGTGACATAGGCTACTTTTTATCCAGGAAAATCAAAGAGTTCCCGAGGGATTTAAAACAATGTCGCGGGCATCAGCTAGTATGTTATAAGATGTTATACAACCACACGTGTGTATAATACCAACTGTATAATTAAACCCACCCCCCCAGAGGTCGTAAAAACTGCTTGATGGAATCCAGACCCTTAAATATTGCGTTTTATGTGACGGGCTGCCGGTCTCATTAAACTTGATCGTAAAAAATTAACACGGATAATATTTTTAATGAAATTCTACGCCATTCTAAACACCCCTCTAAAACCCACCAGTTTTAGAGGGGTTTAGAAATTTTTGATATGTGTTTATAAAATTTATTCTGATATTTCCTTAAGTGTAGGTAAACACTTTAATAAATAAAAATAGTAAAAAGCAATGTGGCATCTCTAGTTCCTAACGAGCTCCATTGTAATATGGGGTCTTGGAAAGTAGATCAATAACTGTAACGTGTTGCTACTAGATGTCGCTAGCAGTTGCTTAAACTGAGAAAGTAGATACATATCACTAATTTCGATGCTGACGTGTAGTTCGACCGTGGCTCGACCGTGGCTATAGTGTAAGTGGCTAACACACTCGGGCGCGTTTCCCAAGAGATGTGGGTTCGAATCCCGCTGGCTTCGGAATTTTTGATATGTGTTTATAAAATTTATTCTGGGTTTAGAATTTGTTCAAATTTTTAGAGTAAAATCCATCCTCAAATATTGGATGTCATAACTGTAACTTAGACAAGATGGATTGGATAATTGGTAAGGATTCTACTTCCTACTTATATTATAAATGCGAAAGTTTGTGAGGATGGATGTATGGATGGATTTATTGTTAGGTACTCTTTCATGCCACAACGAATAAACTGATTTGGCTGAAATTTGGAATAGTGATAGCTCATACCCATGCAGGATTAACACATAGAATACATTTTATCCCGGAAAATTAAGGAGTTCCCGCAGGAATTAAGAAACCTTAATCCACGCCGACGAAGTCGCGGGCATCATCTAGTAAGTTATAAATGCATACATTCCCTTCCTATTTCAAAAACAAAAGCGGCCAAGTACGAGTCGGGCCTCGCTCTTTAAGGGTTCCGTACATATGAGCAAATCACTTTTTTTAAAACTAGATACATATTTAGATATATACTTACCTATCCTAGTTCTTAGATAGTACTAAATTAGCATATTATGGGGAAAAAATGTTCGTTTGTTTTGATTTCAACTTTGATGGCCAACAAACTTTGATGATAAAATGAAGATATGGGTATATATTCATTTTTGAAGCTAAAAAATACAAAAAAATATATTTGGTCCCGTTCGCACCCTTTGGGTACGGAACCCTAAAAACTAGCGGCTTTTGGCGCCATGTCTGTAGTTTTTATTTATTAGTGATAAAATTATAAAGTACCTATAGATTTCATAAGAAACACTCTCATCCCTATTTCAAAAAAAAAACTAGTGGCTTTTGACACTATAATCTGTAGTTTTACTATTTTGCTTTATTCGCGAACAAATTAAAAAGTGCAGATTTTATAAAAACCACTCTCTTTTTTAATTGCCTACATTTAAAGTCACTTAGCGTAAGTTTCAATTTATCAGTACTCCGATCTATCTGTCTGATAGAGTTTAAATAAAAAAAAATTGATTGCAGTCGACAAAATCAACAGATAGAATTTATATTTTTATCCTTTTTTTTTACAGTTCCCAATTAGTTTGGTCATGGTGTTTTGAATGTGAATGAGTTGCATTGATTGATACATTGATAACAATTATAGTGGAAGTTGATGGGTAGTTGCTATACAAATAAAGATTTTTAAGCTATTGCATAGCTTTTATCGCGGGCTTTGAACTAGGACAAACAGATTGAGCGCGGCGACCGAATCAAGAAATTCCGTAACGAAAATAAACCTAACACCGTCGTTCAGTAAGCGTTCAACATTTTAGAGGTTCTCAAGTAGCTAGCTCTGTTTGGCGCAGTGGGCGAGCGGCCGCTTTCTTTGCCGTATGGTGTATGATGTCGCAGGTTCGAATCTCACTCGCGAAGTAGTGACGGTGCGCTTTTCTTGTTTGTTTGTTTTTTAATTATTTTTTGCATAATTTTTACTATGCAAAAAAAATATGGCATAAATATTATAATTGCGTTGATAAAAAATGCTATACAATAGCTTTACCGCGGCAGTCCCCGAGTGCCACTTAATTTTTTTCTTTGTATTAAGTAGGTGTGTCTTTGTTTTTTCAAGGAAACTTTGGCTTGTTACCACCCTATCGGAAGGGGGGTGCCACCAAACAATAAAACTTTTCGGGAGAGTGACATAGATTACTTTTATCCCGGAAAAAACAGAGGGTTCCCACGTTCCCCCAGGATTTTTAAAAACCCTAACCAAAAATCGAAAATCGATTTCACTCACGATCATCGATTTTCCAAACCCCTGTTTTACTCCCTTAGGGGTTAAATTTTCAAAAATCCTTCCTTATTGGATGCCTTCGTCATAATAGCTATCTGTATGCCAAACAGCCCGATCCGTCCAGTGGTTTGAGCTGTGTGTTGATCGATCAGTCAGTCAGTCAATCAATCAGCCACCTTTTCCTTTTTAAAAATTCGCATTAGTTAAACATAATAATATTAAAATAAAAGTATTTTCCCTCACGTTAATGTAGTTCTCGAAATAATTCTTCATTTCCCCAACATCTAATTTAATTTCAAGATGTCACCGCGCAAAATGGCGACGGTAACACAATTACAGATAAATTAGTGCTAATTTGTGAGTCTGTAAGTGATCTAATCAGCGAATGTATCATCTGGGTATAGGATTAGTCCATGTGGAGATTTATGGTGATTGGTAGGTATCTCCGAGTATTCATAAATTCACTATCAAGGTTATAGGAAATTACTAAAGAACTTACAAGGTGACTTTAAACATTTAATTAACTTTACATTTTTAGGGTTCCGTACCCAAAGGGTACCAACGGGACCCTATTACTAAGCCTACGCTGTCCGTCCGTCCGTCCGTCCGTCCGTCCGTCTGTCAGCGGGCTGTATCTCGTAAACCGTAATAGATAGACAGATGAAATTTTCACATATTATGTATTTCTATTGCCGCTATAACAACAAATAATAAAAATTAAATTAAATTAAAAAAATTAAATTAAAATATTTCCATGGGTACATGGAAATATTTTTTTTTTTTAACGGAACCCTAAAAGAGCGAGGCCCGACTCGCACTTGGCCGATTTTTACTAAATTACTAGAGCCAATGAGTGGACTAGTGTGAAGTTGTGAACATTAGGAGACAACTAACTGACGCCCGCGCTAAACCTGCGGGAATGGGGCTACTTTCTGTGTGCCCATCTTAACATGTATTGAATTGTAACTACCATTAGGAACCAGTGGTAAATTTTGGTTCATTTATACTATTCATAGCCGCAAAAGCACTAGTAAAAGTTTATTTAAATGGAACATATTTCTGTTCTATTATAATCGGCTTTGCTTCAGCTGTCCACAAGATAGATAATTTTGTAACATTTTTGTTTTGAAAAGAGCAAAGTCTGCTGAGTTTCTTGCCGACTCTTCTCAGCAGAATCAGCTTTCCGAACCAGTGGCAGAATCCTGACTTGTCATAAGAGCCACAAGTTGGCCTACACGAAATAAATTATTTTGAATTTTGAATTTTTTGAATAAACCGCTGCGCCAGCAACCGCTACAGTCCAAATTAGGTTTTAAGGGAAAGAAAAATTGAAAAAATTGTTTTCGTTCGTCCTTTTTAACCGACTTCAAAAAAGGAGGAGGTTCTCAATTCAATTACTCGAAGACGTGTGGAAACTTCGTTTTGAAACGAGATTTGAAAAATTCTTTTTTATTGTTTTAAAGGGCATACTTCCCAGGTGGTCCCATATAAATTTTATAGAAATCGGTCGGGCGGTTTTTAAAATATCAATAATAAATTAAATACTTTGTATAGTGTGTGTGTAATGTAGTAAAGCGGGAGTTTGAAGTCGATTGTTTAAAAAGAACTTTTTATATTAAATTATTGTTAAAATAAGAAACCTTCTATTCACAGTTTAAAAAGAACTTTTTATATTAAATTATTGTTAAAATAAGAAACCTTCTATTCACAGTATAATATCTCTTATATTATATAGGTCTTGTGACCTGCAGCGCTATTCAGTAAAATACAAACTGAATGAAATTAAGTACGGAATATGCAAAAAAGTCTAGAACGGTAATGACACTCGTCCTAATTACAAAATAGGAGCGAATGCCTATCCATTCTCTATCGTCTTCTTCTTCTTCGTTTGTTTAGTGGCTCCGCGCGTCGAGCGTTTGAGCCATAGTCCATAGTTTTTCTGATCCTTTCCAAAATTGCGTTTCTTCAAATCCCGATTCCACCATTACAAAATAAGTTTCTCCGTTTCAAACAAAAATCCATTTCATTAGTTCAATAGTTTCTACAAAATGTGGTTTATTTTATCCATTTTAGGCATGTCGATCTTCTAAAATTATTCATATTGAAATCATGTATAAAATCCATAGCAAAAATCCTCTATCATCTTATTCTGTGTTATCAATTGTGTCAAATTATCCCTTATCTAATATATATAAAAGAAAGTGGTGTTAGTTACACTATTTATAACTCAAGAACGGATGAACCGATTTGGCTCAAAATTGGTGGAGAGGTAGCTTAGAACCAGGAGACGGACATAGGATACTTTTTATCCCGTTCGACCGCGTTTCCGTCAAGTCAATATAAAACCTTTTATAACAAAAATGCATCTGACATGGAATAAAAAAACGAAAATGACAGTGGAAGAACAAAACGTAAATGACAGCTAAACGTAATTTTGTATTTGGTTAATTATGGTAAAAAATTATGGTAAAGCAATTATAAAAATTATAGTTTAACGTAATTGATAATATCATCAGTAATATGTTTTCTATTTGAATCATCAATAACAATGCCGCGAGCAAGACGATCAAATGTTTCCTTCTACAAAGCTACGGATTGACGTGATTTATTGGATAGGTATAGTTGAGAACCTGGAGGGTGACAAAGATTTCCCGCGGGATGTTATGAACTAAATCCACGCAGACGAAGTCGCGGGCATCAGCTAGTTTGATATAATTGACAGTATCGAAGTGAGTTCTGTTTTAGTGAATTCTGAATACCTACCCTAAAGATTCACATTAACCCTCTTCGAAAGCGAACTCACTTGTCCAAATAAGGGATAATTTGACATAAATTGGTAAAACAGAATAAGATGATAGAGTAAGAGAATGGAAATTGGACAGGCATTTGCTCCTATTATGTTAGGACGAGTGTCATTACCATTTTAGCATTTTCTGCCTATTCCGTGATAGGTGAAGTGTGTCTGTATTTACAAGCTTTTATTTAGCTTGACCAGTTTATTTATTTGTTTGTTTGGGTTAAATCTTGCAAGATGAATTAGAACCACTTCCCGGTTTCCGATTGAGCTGAATGCATGCATGTGTAAATCGGATGACAATGCAATTTATTGTGACATCGAGCTGATCTAATGATGGAGACGGAAGATGGCTATCGGAACTCTGTAATAAAACGATGTAACCCCATCGAGTTTGGGCTCGTTTGATTCGTCATGACAAGAACTCTGATCCTAGATAATATCTAGAGTCTAATGATGTAGCTACTAAATGCTTGTATTTAAAAATAAATTTTTTAATTTACACTTGTTTACTCAATAGCTCTGCTGTGTACCTAATACACAAGTTGGTACTTATGAGGATCATCCAAATGGTCCAAATCTCACATAAAAACCCCCATAACCACTTTCCTATCCCATGTTACAGCGTCTGCGCGCAATATTTAGGTCGGCACGTGACCAGATTCCAGATGTAAGGGGTCCAAATACGTGACGAAGTCCCTGTACAGCTTTTACGTTGTACTTTTTAACCGACTTCAAAAAGGCCTTTTTGATGTCGGCTACTCTCTTTTTCTATATTATTTTTCTCAATTCGTCGGAATCTTTTTTTTTAACGTATTAAGATGCCTGAACCGATTTGGAAAATTCTTTTTTTGTTTGAAAATGTATGCCTTCCAGGTGGTCCCATTTTATCGAAATCGGTCGAGCGGTTATTAAAAAATCAACAATAAATTATTTATGTAATTTGAAGTGGCGCAGGCGTTAGAAGTCGGTTTTTTAAAAATAATTTTGTCACTAAATTATACGTTGCACTTTTTACCTAAGCAGTGATAGCCTAGTGGTTATAACTGTGGTCTCCTATTGGGGAGTCGCAGGTTCGATCCCGGGTACGCTCACTCAGACTGTGCGTTAAGAAATTTAATATCACATGCATTAACGGTGAAGGAAAACACCGTGAGGAAACCTGCACACCTGAGAGTTCTCCATATAAATTATAATGTTCTCGATGGTGTGTGAAGTCCGCCAATTGGGCCAGCGTAGTGGACTATGGCCTATTATCCTTTTTTGAGAGACCTCGCTCAGTAGTGAGCCGATGATGGGTTGATGATGATAAAAATGAACTTTTTTACCCGACCTCGCCTAAAGGAAGGATTATGATTTTGTCTAGAGGTTAGAACTGCGGTTGTGGGCCGCGGATTCGATGCGAGACCTCTGATTTTTCGGAAGGAAAACATCGTGAGGAAACCTGCACGCCTAAGAGTTCTCCATAATGTACTCAAAGGCGTGTGAAGTCCGCCAATTCGCATTGGGCCAGCGTGGGCCTATATCCCTTCTCTGAGAGGAGACCTGCGCTCAGTAGTGAGACGTTAAAGGGTTGCTGATGATGAGAGGTAGCTCAAAAGTCATACCCAGGATTAACACATAGGATAGGTTTTATTCATTTTATCCCCGAAAATTAATGTGCCCGCGGGATCAAAAAACCTTAATCCACGCGGACCAAGTCGCGGTCATCATCTTCTTCTTTATCAACCTATAGACGTCCACTGCTGGACAAAGGTCTCCTGCATGGACTTCCACAGGCTTCGGTCTTGCGCCGCTTGCATCCAGCGGCTCCCTGCGATTCGTTTGATGTCGTCGGTCCACCTAGTGGGAGGTCTGCCAACACTGCGTTTCCCGGTGCAGGGTCGCCACTCCAGGACCTTGGGAGTTGGGACACCAACGACCATCAGCTCTTCGAACTATGTGCCCCGCCCATTTCCACTTCAGTTTCGCGACACGCTGAGCTATGTCGGTGACTTTGGTTCTCCTACGGATCTCCTCATTTCTGATTTGATCTCGCAGGGATATCATCTAGTAAGTAATAATATAATGTCAAAGAGACATTGCCATTCGCCGCATCCGGGTCGTATTATGTAAATTTCTCTTGGGACACGCATAATAGGGTTTTGATAACCACCCGTAGCGTATCACACGAATGTTTCTAATTTTCTATCTTAATCTAAATAGCCCAACGGTATAGCCTCAATAACTCAAGAACGGATGAACCGATTTGGCTGAAAATTGGTGGAGAGGTAGCTTAGAACCAGGAGACGGACATAGGATACTTTTATCCCGTTCGACCGCGTTTCCGTCAAGTCACTATAAAACGTGGTATAACAAAAACGCATCTGACATGGAATAACAAAACGCAAATGACAGTGGAATAACAAAACGTAAATCACAGCTAAACGTAATTTTGTCTTTGTTGGTTTGTCCGTCAATCACGCTGCAAAAAACCTACGGATTGACGTGATTTTTTTGGATAGGTATAGTTGAGAACCTGTAGAGTGTAAAGCAACCCGGAACATCAAAGAGTACCCTCGGGATTTTAAAAACTGAATCCACGCGGACGAAGTCGCGGGCATCAGCTAGTTCTTAATAAATAAAAATAAAAAAAAATCACTTGCTTTCGGCTGAGATCGCATTATAAGGACTATTACATTTCGCATCCCTCTCTCGCACATTCTAATGTTTTCAATGATTGTAAAATTAAATATAGTCAGATACTTTTGACTTTTCAATTATTTTATCTTCCCTATTATGTAGTTTTATTATGTTATACCAAGATTTTGATAGAGAAAAAGGGTGAAAATTACTATTAACTTTTATCGCTCTTATTCTCTACCAAAACCTTGGTATATTATAATAAAAATATGTCTAAAATATTCAAATCGCAAAGAATGCTTTCGAATTTTCACCACATTATGGGCACACTTCACTAATCGCTTTTCGTATGGCATGGTACGTGGAATTTTCTATTGCACTCAAAAAGTTACTAACATTTCTGTTAGTTCAGAAAAAACTTACATTGAAAAAAAAAACATTGGCCAAACACAACCAAGCTTTGGTCCAACTATAAAATCGCGAAAGCTATCGAAAAATAGTTCGACAAACAGAGTATCCGAGCCGGCGGACCATTCTCGGTATGCATACCTTTCAAAAGTTTAGAATTCAAATGGAGCCCGAATATACGTTCGAATACCTAATACACTAACGATTCGTCGGTGAAAAAAAAAAAACAACATGGCGCGCTCGTATCAATTATTCGTGGCTGGATTTTCGCGACGGGCAACACAATGGCCCATCAATCCGGACAAAAACTGGTAACACTAACATTCCGCGTAAAAAGGGACTAGAGAAACATAAAACGTTCGCGAATACGCAATCAGCGTCCGCCATGTTTAGATATTTTACCAGAAGAACTGTGGTGGTGTTCCCTAAAATTTATTAAGCTATTGTATAGCTTTTATCGCGGGCTTTGAACTAGGACAAACAGTTTGAGCGCGGCGACCGAATCAAGAAATTCCGTAACGAAAATAAACCTAACACCGTCGTTCAGTAAGCGTTCAACATTTTAGAGGTTCAAAAGTAGCTCTGTTTGGCGCAGTGGGCGAGCGGCCGCTTTCTTTGCCGTATGGTGTATGATGTCGCAGGTTCGAATGTCACTCGCGAAGTAGTGACAGTGCGCTTTTCTTGTTTGTTTTTAATTTTTTTGCATAATTTTTATTATGCAAACAAAAAAAATGCATAAATATTATAATTGCATAAGTTGGTAAAAAATGATATGCAATAGCTTTACCGCGGCAGTCCCCGAGTGCCACTTAATTTTTTTGCATCAGTGTTACGATCGCGGTGACCTCTGATTGGCCGGTACTGTCCCGCTATTGGTTAAAATGCCTTGATGCAGCAAGAACGCCATAAATTCAGCCAATCAGAGGTCATTGCGGTCGTTACACTGATGCAAACATTTTTTGAGAATACCACTACTGGAATAACTTTTGAAGTAAAAAAAAAACGAATGGACCGAAGAATCCAAAGCTTGGAAGGACGAATGATTATAGATTCGTTTTTAAAAATCCTGCGGGAACCCTCTGTTTTTTTTTTCGGGATAAAATTTTATGTCACTCTCTAGGCCCCAAAAAATCACGTCGATCTGTTGCTCTGTTACTGCGTGGTTGAAGGAGAAACCAACAAACATTCCGATGGGTAGAGAGAACATGGATTTATCTTTAAAAAAAAGGGGGTTTCTGAAGGATTTTAAAACATAACTCCATGCGGACGAAGTTGTGAACAAAAGCTAGTTATATTTAATATTATAATAATGCAAGTGTGTTTGATGTTGGTTTGTCTTTCTGTAACGCATCACCGAATCGACTTGAGTTTTGCATAGGTCTAGAGTACTAGACTCTAGAGTGACTTATGATACTTTTTATCCCGGAAAATAAAGGGTTTTACTCCTAACGTAAAAATAAAAGCTAGTTTATGATTGCATAATATACTGATGGTTTACATAAAATACTCGTATAACTCTATATCCGAATAATCTATTTTAATGAATAAATTAGTGCTAGCTTTTAGTCACGCATAGATAACATAAATTAAAAATTCATTACACTAATAGGTATTTTACAATTCAGCGATGTCGGATTAACTGTATCGAACAACTAAACTGTGGTTGATAATTAAACATTCAATTAGCCAAATGTTCCGTAAATATCGTTGAACAGTAATCTGGATTTAAATGTAAACCTATTAAAGCTTGACAGTAAAATTAACTGTAACATAGCTAATCTTAAACCAGTTATTTAACAAGCGGTTAGTGTCAAGTTACCGTTAAGGAATTTTTATTAAAATGTTACTATAAACTTTATCGCAAAACTAATTTAAAAAATCAAAATTATTTTTTTCACATGCCATATCTTACTCCGGTATTGGTGATTTTTGGAACGAAGTTCCCTAAGGGACGGTAAGTATGGACTTGGCGGGGCTAAGCGAAAAAAGTGTAAGATTTTTTCCGTCACGACCCTTGTTTATTGCCTTCATTTATTACACATGTTCCGTCACAGCTTTGGTGGCGTAGCGGCTAAACGAAGGAGTGAAACTATCGGTTCGGGGTTCGAATCCTGACCAGATTATTATTTTTTTTAAATTTATTTTTACTAATAATTTATTATTAAAAGGAACTTCGTTCCAACTGAGTTTTCCACAACACACGCGTTTTTTATTTAGGTACAAATGTATTGAAAACGTTGCATACCTCCTGTGCCTGTGACTCGTGTCTCGACTCTCATGCTTCATGTTGAATCTTTTACGACTGATCTTCTTAAAAACTTACTAAGGATTTTAATGATTCGAATTCAACTTGTTTCTCTTCTCTGTCGGTTTGAGAGAACAAATATTTTTGTTCTCAAAATTAGAGCGTTTTCGTTTCCGAGTATTACACATCGAAAAATTATTATTGCTTGTGTCAGAAACATACAACCAAACAACACATCATCATCAAAAGTGACCTGAATCTCGAAATATTTGATCATAAACAATTTGGAATACATCATTCATCATCTTACAACAGGGATGGCAAACCAATGGCACGCGTGCCATAAACAATATTTTGGGCACGTCACTGATCACAATAGCTATTTATGCAACTTTCTGCATCGTAATGAGGGTCATTTTAATTCGTTTGAAACTCGAGAACTCTTTGATTTTCCGGGTTAAAAAGTAGCCTAGATGTCACTCTCCAGGTTCTCAAATATACCCATGCAAAAATCACGTCGATCCGCAGCTCTGTTGCGGCGTGATTGAAGGACAGACCAACAAACAAACACACTTTCACATTTATAATATTAGTATGATACCCTGCTAAAATTCCAATAAGGAAAAATATTTGCGATAAAAATAGTTGAAAACCTGTTGAAATCCTGCGGGGGATCAAAAAGAAGTCATTATCATCCCAGACCGAACCAACTCGGCCTTTGCTTTCCCTGACTCTTGTCTCTTTTTAATCTGTCACCAATCAGGCGTGCATTAATGTGCAATCGACGTTCGGAAGAATCCCCCCGTCATAGTACATCTGGGGATAAAGCCTTTGCATATCTACCAACTTCTAATTCCTATAATTATTATTTTTGAAAAACCGACTTCAAACGCCCGCGTCAATAACTCACTACTCACTACATAATTTATTGATGATTTTTGAAAAACTGCTCGACCAATTTCGATAAAAGGAGATTGGCGAATTCCATAGAGTTTCTGACCCAGACGAACTGAACTGAACACTGAACGCCCACGTTAACGAATCAAACTTCTCATACTTGTTCTAGTAAACCAGACTATCAATCAAAGTCTAACAAATAAAGTTGGGAGAAAAAAGATATTCACTTGTATTTTCATACGTACTTCTTCTTCTTCGACTTCGACTTACTTCAACTTCGTCAATCGTCACCCGACTTGTTGGCACGTCTGTGGACGCTGTTCAATGAGACGGGTCTCACAAAAGAGCGCTCCTGTATTCATGGACGGAGGCGACGATGCGAGGCACTACACTAGTCGATGATGACTTTAGTGATGGGAACGTGCAGCCGATTATATAGATAAAACATAGAGAATAATTTTTAACGGACTTCAAAAAAAAGAGGATTTATCAATTCGTCGGAATCTTTTTTTTTTTAAGCTATTGCATAGCTTTTATCGCGGGCTTTGAACTCGGACAAACAGTTCGAGCGCGGCGACTGAATCAAGAAATTCCGTAACGAAAAAAACCTAACACCGTCGTTCAGTAAGCGTTCAACATTTTAGAGGTTCTAAAGTATCTCTATTTGGCGCAGTGGGCGAGCGGCCGCTTTCTTTACCGTATGGTGTATGATGTCACAGGTTCGAATCTCACTCGCGAAGTAGTGACAGTGCGCTTTTCTTGTTTGTTTGTTTTTTAATTTTTTTTACATAATATTTATTATGCAAAAAAATATTGCATAAATATTATAATTGCATAAGTTGATAAAAAATGCTACGCAATAGCTTTACCGCGGCATTCACCGAGTGCCACTTAATTTTTTTTAATGTATGTTCACCGATTACTCGAAGACGCCTTTACCGATTTGGAAAATTCTTTTTTATTTGAAAGGGTATTACTTCCTAAGGTGAATTATACACTTTGTAGTGGCGCGGGTGTTTGAAGTCGGTTTTTTAAAAAGAATTTTATTCGCTCGAGTATGGGTACAAGTGTAAATTGAAAACAGCTCCGACATGTGAATCTATGGCCGGAGTCCGGACTATGTACGATATACCCGACATCTTGCTACCCAGTTTTCTGCTCCATCATCAGATTCTCCTCCTCGATCCTCGGTCATTATCTATCTAATAGTACGTAGTACTATTATCGACCGAGCGAAGCGAAGGTCTTTGAGTCTACTTGAGTGAATTTGCACTTGTCCGTCCGTCCGTCCGTCCGTCCGTCTGTCAGAGCCTTATAACTTCTGAATTACTGAACGTAATTACTTCAATTTTAGATATAATAATATGTAAACCGATGGCCTCCAGCCGAAAATGGCTTAAAAAGTTATAATAGTAGTTTATGCAACTGTCATATAATGAAGGGTATTAAAACACGAGTGTGAGTTTATGAAACGAGCGCAGCGAGTTTCATAATAGTAACGAGTGTTTTAATACCCGTGTTATATGCAGTTGCATACACTACTTTATCTTCACTAATGCAATTTATCAAACAAAAAGATTAAAAATCGGTCCAATAACAAAGAATTTCAATATGGCGGTGAATTTTTATAATATTGCCAATCATTTCCTCTTATTTGACCCCAGGGAAGCCCAAATATCGATTTTGAACGAAATCGGTCCAATAACAAAGAATTTCAATATGGCGGTCACTTTTTATAATTTTGCCAATCATTTCCTCTTATTTGACCCCAGGGAAGCCCAAATATCGATTTTCAACGAAATCGGTCCAATAACAAAGAATTTCAATATGGCGGTCACTTTTTATAATTTTGCCAATCATTTCCTCTTATTTGACCCCAGAGAAGCCCAAATATCGATTTTGAACGAAATCGGTCCAATAACAAAGAATTTCAATATGGCGGTCACTTTTTATAATTTTGCCAATCATTTCCTCTTATTTGACCCCAGGGAAGCCCAAATATCGATTTTGAACGAAATCGGTCCAATAACAAAGAATTTCAATATGGCGGTGACTTTTTATAATATTGCCAAAAGATCTTACCAAAGAGTTTTGTGTATGCAAGTTTAGTAGTTTCGACGAAGTTTTCACGTATAACCCAACTGTTTTCAAAAGCCAGCCTAATATCAAAATTTTATACAACTTGTATGAGGATTTTGACATAAGGCTCGCCAGGTTAATTGGTCGCGTTTTATTGATGTTATACACTAGCGGCACGCTATGATGGCCGGTTTGACACATTACAATAGTGATGTGGAATGTCAATTTATTCTCGAACAAAAAACAATTAAGTTTTGTTTTTGTACCTGATCAAATAGGTTTACAGTTCTCTGCGTACGTTCGGTCATATCGACGAAATCCACAACAAAGGGCTTGAACAGAGTCCAAATTAACGAGCAAGGGTCAACAGTAATGCAGTATCAATATTTGAAATCCAAAGCCAGGTCAAAACTATATCACAATCGCATTGCACTGACAGTTTATACTTTTCGAAGCAACGTCAATTCGAAACTGCTTTGTTTTGCATTGAGCATTGACGCGAGTTTGCCGGAGGTAGTAGTTGTGCTAGCCAGCGATCCTATGTGACGATCGTATTAGATTCCATTTTTAAAAATTTTCAATTTAGAAAACCAAATGCCGAGTTGTGGTATATATCATATAAAAATAAAAATTTTACCTTTTGTATGAAACAGCTGATATTTTTTTGCGATTTCAGAGGTTTGTCCACATAGTGAAAATTGTTCATATTCACAAGTACATTCACCCCTTAAATGGTGCAAACTGATTTTTCTACACTTGTATACATTTTAGAAATCAATTTAATAAATAAATTTTGAGTCCTAAACCTAAAACTACATTCGATAAAATGTATGAATCTCTGCACATCACTATCGTCAATAAAGTAATACAATTATTTCCTTCAAAGTCGTTATCAATTAATACGGAACTTCATGAGCGGACAAACGTCAAACCGGCCATCATAGCGTGCCGCTAGTGTAATATGGATGCATCTTTAAATGATTTATTTGACATTATGAGCTACAGTACGACGAGTAGTATAGACTTTTATAATGCATCTTTATATCTTCGAAACGGTATACAATGTAAACGTTGACTAGAGTAGACTAGTTGACTACACTAGCGGCACGCTATGATGGCCGGTTTGACACATTACAATAGTGATGTGGAATGTCAATTTATTCTCGAACAAAAAACAATTAAGTTTTGTTTTTGTACCTGATTAAATAGGTTTAATAAAACAAAAATGTATATGTTTATTTAATTTATTTGAACGAACTGAATATTTGAATGAAAATGAATATACATACTTTATATGCACACAAGAAACATATGAATACAAAAGATACCAAAAAAGGTGCCACAAAAGGCCATAATTAATCAGATTCGTCCATACTACTATTTTCACTGTCGTCACTGCTATCATCACCTACATTAATAATTATATGTTCGTTTTCTATAATATTATCTATTTTCACATCTCTTTCATAATCTTCCCTTATTAATTTAACAGTTCTATTCACAACCTTTTCCCAGTCTCCTTTAGTCACATGTTCACAAGCTTCTTCTAATAATTTTAGCATTTTTTTTTGTGGTAAATGGGGGTTCTGTATTGTGTCTTGCAGCATATCCCTTAATTTGAGCCCACACCAACTCAATCGCATTATACTCACAATGGTAAGGCGGTAACCGTATAACTCTGTGCCCATGTTCTAATGCTATTTCGTCAATGACGTATCGGATCTTGGTTGGTTTGTTTTCTTTTAAAAGACGTACTAATTCCGCTTTTAACATATTCATGTTTGCATCTACGCCATTTTTACGAAGCCATGCGACGATATCAGCTTTCTTTTGGGATTGGGCAGGTGGCTTGTCAATTTGCATCGAGTGGTATGGGGCGTTGTCCATAATTATAATAGATGGTTCAGGGAGGCTACACAACATTGAGGTAAACCATTCAGTAAACTTTTCTCCATTCATGTCTTCATGATAGTCTCCAGTGGTTTTTGACGCAAAAGCCATGAGAGAACCTTCGACAAACCCGTTGATGGTTCCGGCGTGACAAATTATAAGTCGCGATCCTTTTCCTACAGGAACTTTGGAAGTAGATGCTGCTGTGTCATCGTTCCAAGAACGGCCTACAGTATGGTTAGCATTAAGCCATGTTTCATCCAAGAACACAACATTTTGCCAATTTTTGATTTCTTTCACTTGCCGTAAAAAAGTATACCTTGCCATCGCTATATCAAATCTTTCCATCAATATTTTGCGTTTGTTACATTTTTTGTATCGAAATCCAATGGTCTTCAAAATCTTCGTTAAAGAACTTTCCCCACCGAAGAATAATCCAGCTTCCTTCAGTGAATGCACCAACTTTTTTCTTGTTGGATACTCCTTCTGTAAATAGTAGCCGTAAACATGTCTTCGGATAGCATCGGCATCAAAGCTATCGATGCCTACGACTGGTTTTGCTCGTTTTCTCTTTTTTGGTGTGTGAAGTTTATTTTCTTCTGTGCCAGTCTCGCCATATTTTTTTTTAGTTATCCGTCTAACAGTTCGTTGTCCAATATTAAGCGCATCAGCTACGCGTTCAACCACTGACGTTATAGGTAAAATTGGCCCTCCATTTTGAGCTTCACGATCGAAATAGTTACGAAGGCGTATTACGAACTCACGTGTCTGACTATTTAGAACAGTTCTCTGCGTACGTTCGGTCATATCGACGAAATCCACAACAAAGGGCTTGAACAGAGTCCAAATTAACGAGCAAGGGTCAACAGTAATGCAGTATCAATATTTGAAATCCAAAGCCAGGTCAAAACTATATCACAATCGCATTGCACTGACAGTTTATACTTTTCGAAGCAACGTCAATTCGAAACTGCTTTGTTTTGCATTGAGCATTGACGCGAGTTTGCCGGAGGTAGTAGTTGTGCTAGCCAGCGATCCTATGTGACGATCGTATTAGATTCCATTTTTAAAAATTTTCAATTTAGAAAACCAAATGCCGAGTTGTGGTATATATCATATAAAAATAAAAATTTTACCCTTTGTATGAAACAGCTGATATTTTTTTGCGATTTCAGAGGTTTGTCCACATAGTGAAAATTGTTCATATTCACAAGTACATTCACCCCTTAAATGGTGCAAACTGATTTTTCTACACTTGTATACATTTTAGAAATCAATTTAATAAATAAATTTTGAGTCCTAAACCTAAAACTACATTCGATAAAATTTATGAATCTCTGCACATCACTATCGTCAATAAAGTAATACAATTATTTCCTTCAAAGTCGTTATCAATTAATACGGAACTTCATGAGCGGACAAACGTCAAACCGGCCATCATAGCGTGCCGCTAGTTTAATGAGATTTTACGATATCGATGTGGATATTATACCATCATGTGAAATTGCTTAAATTGAGTGTTTTGTTATCTGCGCTATAACAGTAGTAATTATAAGTCAAGTATTGGAAACATAAGTAGAATGTTAAAACATTAGTGTAGATAAAAATCTTTATTTCAGGGGGGCTCTCATAGAAGCGAATGCGAAGAAAAAAAAATTTTTGCGTTTCATAGGGTTTCATTACCTAATTTTAAAGATAACTTGGAACAGAGTACAAAAGTATTATTTTTTTAATTTTTTTCCTAAAATTGACGAAATGGGGGGGCTTTCAAAGTGGAGATTATATTTGACCTCACAACGGAATAACCATTGAAAGTTGGGGCTTGAAAGTTTTATAATTTTAGCGTAATATGTGTATGTATATGTACTTGAACAACAAATACTAAAATTAGATAAATGTAATAAGGAAACTAAATTATTTAACTTTTAATGAGCAGCAACAACAGAACTTCACAATGATGTCAATAGATGGCGCTCTCATCTCATATAGCAAATGCAGCTATATGTAACATATTATTCAATTAAATTTAATAATTAGTCATTTAGCAAACATCAATAAAACTTCACGTTGCAGTTTGTTTTTACATGTTTTCTGATCGTGTCGATAGATGACGCTGTGTACAAGTAATTTAATTTGAATGTTCCAAAAAACAATACCTAAGTTTGATTGAGGCCTTGAGGATTTCACTATAACAGTTCCCTAACCTTTACGGGCTACCTATGTTAAGTTAGTTGACACTTTCTGTCAACTTTGTTATTACGAACCTCTACGGGACAACTACAGGTGAAAATGACATTGGGATGTTAGGATTGTATTTAGGGGCTACCTACGTAAAGAGACTTCTACAAAGGGGATGATTCAGGTATGGTTGGTGAAAACGGGCATAATAATAATGTCAATTTTGATCGTCATGTATCTATTGAATGAATAAGTAATTATGGGAAGCCGTTACCGCGAGGTCTCAGTTCGGGGCGAACCACTAGTATATTCTGTGCTAATACCTACTCATAGAGACCATTCTAATGAGCCCGAACACACTATATCTGCTGTAAGTTGCTGAGGAGTTGGGTATCCCGCAGACTACTTGAAGCTGCAGCATCAGCTCAAGGTTACAATGCCTTGAAAGCGAAAGCATGTAAGAACACTTGATTAATCAATTGTAAGAGATGAGATGATTGTATGATAGAACTTGATCGTTTTCGAGTCATTTAACGGTAAACACACATCACTAGTGACGAAAATAAAGCCCGCCTACTTGATGACTCCTTGGCAACACGCATTGAAACACTATGCAACACTAACATACACTGCGGCTCATTACACATTACCGCGGAAAAGACTGTGAATTTCATTTCACCTCAATACGCGAGAAGTGCGCAAATTCGCTAAAATGTTTGAAGATAAGAACATTAAAACAAATATAATAGTAATGCAGAGTAAAAAAAATATTATTTAAATTTAGAGTAAACTAATAAACGGTCAAATGCTTGTCGGGCCACGCGCAGTGTAGGGTTTAATTGATTGATGATTGATGTAATTTTCATCATAAGATTTTTTTACATTTTAAAATACCATTTTAAAATTATAATGATTGAAGATAAAACGCCAAGATATAAATTAATGGCAAAAACGAGCTAAAACTCACTGCAAAGCTTTGAAAAGCTGTAACTTGTGTTGCGTGTGTGTGTGTGTGCTGTATTTGTTTAGTGTAACACAAACAAACTACAGTTTAGTGTAGTGATGTATTGCAGTGGTCTCTGTGACAAGTTGACAACTTTCTAGTTTAACACAAAGAAATTACCTCTGTATTCAGTATTAAGTTATAAGTTATAACTTAGTAAGTTCCTCAAGCCGTTTCTAAGAAAAAGAGCCTTCACACACGGACAGACATACGGACAACAAAGCGCTCCTATAAGGGTTCCGTTTCTTTCCGAACCCTAAAGAGGAACGTACTTTCATCAAAATCAATATTTATGAGACATTGCTTAAATGTATTAAAATCGCTTCCCTACCTTTCTATTGCACGGCAATGTGAATTGAGCCTAAGAACACTAATGTACACAAAGATACACTTTGAAAACACTATCACTATTCATGAGTTACAAAAATTACTCGTTGAATTAGTTACGCTTCTAATTAAGATAATTTTAATTATATCTTTTAATGTAATAGAATTATTCGCGAGCCTTTTTAAGTGGATCTTGAATCTCGACTGCTGAGTTTTGAATAGCATTTTGAGTTTTTGTCTGATTCTTTCATTAACTAGATATTATATTATTTTAATTAGAAGAGCTCTTTTGATTTTGTAGACATTTGTAGCTTTTAGTTATGTTTTAAACACACCAATTTACAAGTATAATTTTTTTTTTAGTTATGAAACATGTTTATTATACCTTATACTACCTGCGGTCCGCAGCTTTGTCTGCGTAAAAAATTCCGCTAGAACACCTTGATTTCTAGATAAAAAACTAATATGTCCTTTGGATGCAAGCTAATATTATAATTAAAGCCTGCCAAGCTGCAATCAGCTGTATTAATTATAATGGCATATTTGGTAACATAAGACTAAAAACTACACTAAAACTGAATATTAAATTTTGTAGATATAAGTTAGTTTGTAAGGTTACTAAAGTTTTACTTAAGTTTGTAAGGTATTAAAGTTATTAAGAAATAAAAAAATAAGCTATCTCCTCGCAAAATTTTGTCGAAATCGGTCGATCCGCTATGTATTTGGCGTAAAACGGCCAAACATACTTAAAGACGAGATAATTTTAAAATATGTTATACATATTATTATTCTTTTAATTATTATCATTTATCACACACATTTACATCAAATTGTGTATGTGTATAAAATGTAAGTAATTAATTAATTATTATTATTAATTATCTTAAGCCTCATCCGCACAACTCCAAACCACTCCAAACCTCTACAAACGTTTCGGATCGGCCACAAGCCATGCCAAACCTACACAAGCCATGCCAAACCTACACAAGCCATGCCAAACGCTCTATCCGCACGTTTGAACTTGTGAAGGCTTGCCGAGGTTTGCCAAACGTGCGGATGAGGCTTTAAATCTTTATTATTACCGTAAAAAAATCTTTTCAAAAAACCGACTTCTCACGCCACTACAAAGTATAAAAATAATTTTAGTTTGTCCACGTTTGTTGAAGTCGGGCGGGCCTATATACAAACTATGAAACCGATGCGCGACGCTACAGAATATGATAGACTCGTTTGTAGAAGTCGAGCGAGCATCGCGAGTCGGTTTCATAGTTTGTATTTTAGGCCCGCCCGACTTCAACAGACGTGGACAAACTAAAATTATTTTTATACTTTGTAGTGGCGTTAGAAGTCGGTTTTTTGAAAAGAATTTTTATTTTAAGCTTTTAAGTGTAGTATCTGTGGGCGCAATTGACTTCCGTTTAATTTATATTAATTAATTGGGAGTATTGTTTTGATTTCCGTATCCTTTTATTTTATACTAATTATTTAAAAGTATTGTTTTGACTTCCGTTTCCTTTTATTTATTAAAATTAGTTTAATCAAATTGACATTTGACTTCGACAGCGCGGGTACGCCATTTTGCGCGCCATCTTGAAATCTATACTTATAATAAAACTGTAACTGGAAGATTTCTGTACATTTAATATATTTTGAAAATTTTAACTGGGGGATGCTTTATTATCGATATTGAACCCAAAACAGATTTTTATTTAATTTTTGTCTGTCTGTCTGTCTGTCTGTCTGTCTGTCTGTCTGTCTGTCTGTCTGTTCGCGCATCACGCGAAAACTACTGAACGGATTTAAATGAAATTTGGTATAGCTTTAGCTGATACTTCGGGTCAACATATAGGATAGTTTTTATCCCGATAAAACATAAGGTTACTCCAGGATAGGGGATGAAATTTATTGTTGATTTTACTCCATAACTCAGTCAAATATGAACTGATTTTAATAATTCTTTCTTTATTTAAAAGTGTATAATATCAGGCATAGTTTGTCTAATTTTGATGAAGATCTGATAAATATTATAGGAGATAGAGGACATAATGCTTCACGGGTAGCAGCAAAAGTCACTCACGTAAAGGACAACGATCGAATACAGGCATTCCATATTTATATGAGGGTTTTAGCCATAGACATAGACTTTATCATTAACCTCCAGGCCCTAGATGATTATACCATTGTGTTTGTTTTGTAGCCTACCCGTGCGAAGCCGGGGCGGGTCCACTAGTATTAGTATAAAAGGGCTGTTTTGACGATACGAATTCAGTCTCTACCCAGACTCATTCGACTAGTAGATGCCTTCGCGTCTAGGTCGTTCTATTTGATTGAGGGATTGCGATAGCAATCGCTCCCTAATCAAATAAATATTGTCTATACGCTTAGATTTGTGTTAATGATTAATTCATACTTTGGCAGTCTCTGCCCAGAGACTCATTCGACTAGTAGATGCCTTCGCGTCTAGGTCGTTCTATTCGATTGAGGGATTGCGATAGCAATTGCTCCCTAATCGAATAAATATTGTCTGTACGCTTAGATTACTGTAAATGATAATACTTTTATATTTTTGATAACTACCCTCACGTTTAGATGTTGGTTTGATTAATTAATATTTTGATATTTTTGATAACTACCCTCACGTTTAGATGTTGTTTGATCAATTAATTCTTTGAAATTTTTGATAGTTACCCTCACGTTCAGATGGTGGTTTGTCTGTCGTGCTGTGGTTATTAGCTGAGTGGAAAGGGGCCGTTATTGGGGATGGTGGCGACGGCTTTAGGTAGGGTTTCAGCGTTTTAAGAGACGCGTTCTCTTAAAGCCTGATTAGTTTTGAGTAATAATTCCCGCTTCTGGTCCATCGCTAATAAATGTAAAAGAGGGGCTTTTGAGGGTACTTTGTTCGAAGAATAAACATCCCAAGTAATGAAATGACCTTTCCACGCTACCTACCCTCGTTGCGCAGCAAACGTGTCTGACTTTGTTGCCGACGAGGATATCTGCTCCGACAGCAGCGGTGGGATTTACCTCTCCCTTTTGAAGATCTTAATACTGTTCGATCATTATGTAAGTTAGTTAAGGATGGACGAGTGATCATTTTGGGAATTTAATCTTATTTGATTTTTTTTATATCCACTTTTCCAACCTAAACATTTGATGATCACTATGCGTATCCTTTTCCAGGTCTTGTCCAAAACATCCTTCCTTAAGCGCTGGTTGTTTGCCAAGCGTATCCTTTTTCCCGGTCTTAGGGCTATATCCCAGGCGGGTGATGCCATGAAGTGATATGGCTAGATCCAAGGCGGGTGATGCCGATTAGTCCAAAACATCCTTCCTTAAGCGCTAGCTGTTTGCTAAGCGTATCCTTTTCCCGGTCTAAGGGCTATAATCCCAGGTGGGTGATGCCGAATTTTCTAAAACATCCTTCCTTAAGCGCTAGCTGGTTACCAAGTGTATCCTTTTTCCCGGTCTTAGGGCTATATCCCAGGCGGGTGATGCCATGAAGTTGTATGGCTAGATCCAAGGCGGGTGATGCCGAGTTGTCCAAAACATCCTTCCTTAAGCGCTGGCTGTTTGCCAAGCGTATCCTTATTCCCGGTCTTACAGGCTTGAGGCTATATGCCAGATGGGTGATGCCATGAATGTGACATATGGGTAGATTCAGATACTAATCTACAGCGCAGAGAGCGCGCTGGATCAGAATGGCCGTGTGGGCGCAATTGAATTCCGTTTAATTTATATTAATTAATTGGGAGTATTGTTTTGATTTCCGTATCCTTTTATTTTATACTAATTATTTAAAAGTATTGTTTTGACTTCCGTTTCCTTTTATTTATTAAAATTAGTTTAATCAAATTGACATTTGACTTCGACAGCGCGGGTACGCCATTTTGCGCGCCATCTTGAAATATTAGTATAAAAGGGCTGTTTTGACGATACGAATTCAGTCTCTACCCAGAGACTCATTCGACTAGTAGATGCCTTCGCGTCTAGGTCGTTCTATTTGATTGAGGGATTGCGATAGCAATCGCTCCCTAATCAAATAAATATTGTCTATACGCTTAGATTTGTGTTAATGATTAATTCATACTTTGGCAGTCTCTGCCCAGAGACTCATTCGACTAGTAGATGCCTTCGCGTCTAGGTCGTTCTATTCGATTGAGGGATTGCGATAGCAATTGCTCCCTAATCGAATAAATATTGTCTGTACGCTTAGATTACTGTAAATGATAATACTTTTATATTTTTGATAACTACCCTCACGTTTAGATGTTGGTTTGATTAATTAATATTTTGATATTTTTGATAACTACCCTCACGTTTAGATGTTGTTTGATCAATTAATTCTTTGAAATTTTTGATAGTTACCCTCACGTTCAGATGGTGGTTTGTCTGTCGTGCTGTGGTTATTAGCTGAGTGGAAAGGGGCCGTTATTGGGGATGGTGGCGACGGCTTTAGGTAGGGTTTCAGCGTTTTAAGAGACGCGTTCTCTTAAAGCCTGATTAGTTTTGAGTAATAATTCCTGCTTCTGGTCCATGGCTAGTTAATGTAAAAGAGGAGCTTTTGAGGGTACCTTGTTCGAACAATAAACATCCTAATTAATGAAGTTATGTTTCCACGCTACCTTCTCGTCGCGTAACAAATGTTTGTTGCCGACGAGGATACCTGCTCCGACATATCCTATGATTGAGGAGCTAGGACCTGGAGCTCCATGATGTAGTCCATACTTGTTACCTACAGTATCAATTCGTAATCGAAATTTCCTAAATCGCCATTGTTTTAGGTGAGCAATATCCCTGCAGCATCAGGCTTGAGGAGTTGAAGGTTAACATTTTTATGGGACCATTTCGCAAACATCCTCTGTCGATTAAAAAAAAAATCACGCGAATCGGTCCAGTAATCCCGGAGAAATCGGTGGACATACATAGAAAAAAAAATATATATAAAAAAAAAAAAAAAGATACCGGCCGAATTGAGAACCTCCTCCTTTTTGGAAGTCGGTTAAAAAAAACAACGTAGTTGAAGGCTCCGTGTTCAAAAGTTAACAAAAAAAATATATAATAGGTACGCGACGAATTGGAACATACAAACTAATGCATCGGACAAATAGGTATTTTGAATATTTAGTGGAAAAGTGGAAACACGTTAGCAATGACAATGGTCGCGGTTTCACGTTCCAAAAACAATGACACAGTGCCACCAACTTATATCTGTTCAGTTCAGGTGGACACAATAGGGTATTTTACTCCTAGTGAGAAATAATCTAAAAATATCTACATAAGATAGTTTAGGCAATAAGAAATCGGGAAGTTTAAAATGAACGGATAAGTTGGCGGATCTATATTTTTTAACCGAATTTAAAAAAAGGAGGAGGTTATCAATTCGTCTGAATCTTTTTTTTTTATGTATGCCATTACTCGAAGACGCCTAAACCGATTTGGGAAATTCTTTTTTTGTTTGAAAGGGTATACTCCCCAGGTGGTCCCATATAAATTTTATCGAAATCGGTCGAGCGGTTTTTAAAATATCAACAATAAATTATTTACTTTGTATAGTGTGTGTGTAATGTAGTAAAGCGGGAGTTTGAAGTCGGTTGTTAAAAATATTTTTTTATATTAAATTATGGATATTTAGTGGCAAGCGGAAACACGTCAGAATTTAGCAATTACAATGGCCGCCATTTCACGTTCTACAAACAATGATACATATATCCGGATCCGCTCGCAACATGGCGGGTCTTTCATGGGTTTCCGGATTTGAATTGCGTGAAGATTTTGTGCGAAAAAAATATACATTGAGATACTGCATACATATAATATTTTTTACGCAGTTAGCTCAATATAATGTACAATCCTACTGTGAATTCAACTTTAATTACCCGACTGCGTGACGCAAAGGAGTGGTAATGTGTTTATCAGTCTATATATTATGTTTGTTTGTTCCTTTGTGGCACTCTAAAGAATAGAGACCAAACGCGTGGGCCAATTTTGATAAGTGGCACGTTCGCGTCGTTCGATTCGCCATGCCAGCGCGAGTGTCAACGAGAACAGGATTTTGGACGCCATAATGTGGGGTACTAAAATTTTTTTTCTTCAAATCCTATGTATCTATTTATTTATTTATTTGACAAGCCAACAATATTCATGCATAAATATGAAGATATGAACAAGTAAACTTACAATTAAGAGACACATAGCAAAACTATCAATAACTGGCATGTACAAAAGATTTTGAGATATTATACCGTTTAGTTTGAGTAGTGTTACAAAGGTTACATAAAATAGATCATAAAGAAAAATCTGAGTTGTTACAAATTGGCATTTGGCATTACTATCGATTTGGGCATCAAATTAAAAGGTTTGAAAAGGTGATTACGAAAATATATTTATCTACTCCAACATCGAAAAGTTCCAATTTCGAATTTGACAGCTGAATCGAAATGAACCCTCTTTCGGTTTTGCTTCTCATTTCGATGCAGCTCGTTGTATGGGAGCTGAATCGAAATGGTTATCTTCTTAAAATAGGATACCTAAAGCTAAGACATTCATATAACAGAGGCGCCACAGGCGGCTGGTGGCGGCTTACGGAGTTACTTTTTGTTGACAGAGGCGCCACAGGCGGCTGGTGGCGGCTTACGGAGTTACTTTTTGTTGACAGAGGCGCCACAGGCGGCTGGTGGCGGCTTAAGGAGTTACTTTTTGTTACTTTATTGAGCCTACGGCGTATTTTGTTGATGATTTTATTTTCCTTGTCGTAGATAAAATCTTGTATGCAACTGAACGTAATTAGTCATTTTAATTCTCGTACTATCCTATTTTGATACTCGGCAAGCCTCGTATCAAAAAACAGCACTCGAATTAAAATGACCCTCATTACGATGCAGTTGCATAAATAGCTATTATATTTATTATGCAATTTAATATATATTTGAATATTTACACTTGTTTGAATTTGTCATCGAATAAAAATAATACCATCCATTTATGAAAGTCGGTCTGTTCTGTTTGTGAATCACGGTAGGTAGATATAAAGATGAACGCACTCGAAGTTTGAGGCATATGGCGTTGACCGGCGGCGACCTTTGTCTTTAGTATGTACTCAAGACATTTGAGACACGTAAATTAAAATTAGTGTTCCTTGACTTTTTGAACACTTTGAAGAAGTATCACTGGTCTACATTATACAGATGAACAAAATTGAACAAAGTTTTAATCAATTAACTATCACTCGCTTCAAAGGTGAACGAAAACATCGTGAGGAAACCTGTACACCTGAGAGTTCTCCATAATGTTCTCAAAGGTGTGTGAAGTCCGCCAATTCGCATTGGGCCAGCGTGTTGATCTATGGCCTATAACCCTTCTCTGAGAGGAGACCTGTTAGTAGTGGCAAGCGATGGCTCCAAAGGAACAAACAAACATAAATATAGACTGAAAAACACATTACCTTTGCGACGCGCAGTCGGGAAAAAAAACAGACTACCTATATGAGCCTCCGATTTACCTAGGTTTCGTGTCGAGAACAATTTTAAGTACACATGGTGCATTGACTTATTTGATCGCATTCGACTGAATTTAATGTACCTAGATTCAGCAAGGAACCGTAAAATTTACATTTTTATTGGACGGATCTATTGTAACATGCAGTCTTGAAAGACTCACCATCTAATCCCATTACGAGTTGTATTCCTGAAACAAACCATAAATAAAACATTAGGAATATTATAGTGACTTTCAGACTTTGCTGTCAGTTAGTCGTTTGATGGAAAAATAATTATTTAAATATGAAAAAACTATTTTCATCGTTTTGTATCCGACTTCCAAAATGTAGGTTCAATTTTATAAAAAAAAATACAGATTTTAAGCTATTGCATAGCTTTTATCGCGACCGTGCGATCGAATCAAGAAATTCCGTAACGAAAAAAACCTAACACCGTCGTTCAGTAAGCGTACATTTTAGAAGTTCTCAAGTAGCTCTATTTGGCGCAGTGGTCGAGCGACCGCTTTCTTTATATGATGTCGCAGGTACGAATCTCACTCGCGAAGTAGTGACAGTTCGCTTTTCTTGTTCGTTTGTTTTTTAAATTTTTTTTTGCATAATTTTTTATTATGCAAAAAAAATATTGAAATAAATACTATTATAATTGCATAAGTTGATAAAAAATGCTATGCAAGTGCCACTTAATTTTTTTTTTAGTTTGGCGGATTATTATTAAAATAGCAAACAGTTTTTTCCCTTTGTTATAACAGCATAAGAAACAGCATAATTATGTTTCATTGGTCTAGTACAGGGATTCCCAAACTATTTTGGGCAAGTGACCCCTTTACCAAAATGAACTGACACCTCAGACCCCCATAGTCTAATTTACTTTAAAAATCCGACCTCTAGTTTTTCCCTATTGATACAAAATAAAAATTTAAATACAAAATAAAAATTTAAAAATTTTGCGGTTGGTTAAGTGAGTAAACTTGACATCATTTTCTGATCAAATTTAACAAAATAAATAGACATACTTCTTACTAAAATATTAATTCTTACATAACAAGTTGTTACACGTAACACAACTTATAAAGTATCTGGAATGTTTCAAATAAGAACTTGTGTTAATTAATAGGGGTAGATTTTTAGGCCTCGTCCTTATCGAGGTCCTGGTTCGAATTTCTGGTCGGGCAAGAAAATTTCGGGAATGTCGGCAATGTTGGGAAAGAAAAGCAGTTATAACCTCGTGGTTAGGACTGTGGTCTCCTATTCGGGGGGTCGCAGGTTCGATCCCGGGCACGCACCTCTGACTTTTTGGAGTTAAGTGCGTTTAAGCAATGAAATATTACTTGCTTCAACGGTGAAGGAAAACATCGTGAGGAAACCTGCACTCCTGAGAGTTCTTCATAATGTTCTTGAAGGTGTGTGAAGTGCGCCAATTCGCATTGGGCCAGCGCGGTGGTGGTGATGGCCTGTAACCCTTCACTGAGAGGAGACCTGCTCTCAGTAGTGAGCCGTTGATGGGTTAATAATGTATAAGAAAATGTAATGAATTTTCTGTCAACAAATTCTCTAATTCTAATTCAATACGTAGTTTGTCATCCACGTGCCTCGAAGGGCACGTAAAGCCGTCGGTCATGCGTCCGGCCGTGTCGGATTTCCTTTCCACCGGACTGTGAGAGTGAGGGAATAGAAGGTGCACCTGAGTTTTCACAATACTATAAAGTCTCGCGTGAATGGTCTGTAAACATTGGCCGAAGTGGCCGGATTTGGTCAGGAGGACATTATTCATTAGTCTTTTTAAAAAACCGACTTCAAACGGCCCGCGCCACTACAAAGTACATACTTTATTGTTGATATTTTAAAAACCGCTCGGCCGATTTCGATAAATTTTCAATGGGACCACCTGGGAAAAATACTATTTGAAACAACTTTTTTAGAGCACGCACTGTGCGGGACGATATAGTGCGATGGAGTAAAGGTGCATGTGTGAGAAAGAGACAGCACAATAGTGGACTGATTAAATAGCATAATTAGTTAGTAATTAATGTGTCATGTATAGTTGTATTAACTCGTAAGTAAATAGGGATAATAATAAATAAAGATGAAAATAGAAAACCCATAGGGAAATAGGCCGCGGCTCTCCCAACGGTACAGCTAAGAGCCATAAAGATACCTCATTAATGGCTAGTTTACATTATTCCAGTCCAGTAACCCAGTAGCGCTTGACTGGAATAGGCCGGATGGCGATATCGTCTACATGACTCCAGTCATTTCAGTCATCCGCAAAAACAAGCAATACGTTTTACCTGTACAATTATTCTGTCAGCACTGGAATGGCACTGAATTGGCCGTTTACATGATTCCAGTTGCGCTGGAATGGTTGCGCTGGATTCAAAAGTAGACCGCCAATCCAGTTTCTGCACTGGATTGTTCACTGGATCCAGTTCATTCCAGTGCTGGTTTACATTTTTCCAGTTGCAATCCAGTGCTGGATTCGATCGCTGGACTGGAATAATGTAAACCTGCCATAATTCCTAGAAATAGACCGCGGCTCTCCCAACGGTACAGCTAGGAACCGTAAAGACACCTCTCTAATTCTTAGAAATGCCGCGGCTTTCCCTACGGTACAGCTCATAGTAGTAAAGATACCTGATTATGTAATAATACCTATTATTATTACTAAATTGTAATTAGTTTAAAATAACGCGCTCTGATTGGTGCACTGATCGCTAGCAAAATTACACCAATCAGAGGGCCTACATTTTTTCTGCTAATTTTGTATAAATACCGGGCTGATTTGTAAGCCGGCACAGTTCCCACCGGTAAGCGGTAGCGGTACCCAATAAAGAAGAAAAGTTATTCGAGAGTTTTCCCTTTTCCTTGCTACCCAACCAACCCAGCTACAGCGAATGTACAGAAGCGTACACGCACCTCTGGTTTTTCTAATGCTTCAACAGGGAAGGTAAACATCGTGAGGAAACCTGCACACCTGAGAGTTCTTCATAGTGTTCTCAAAGGTGTGAAGTCCGCCAATTCGCATTGGGCCAGCGTGGTGGACTATGGCCTATAACCCTTCTCTGAGAGGAGACCTGCGTTC
Source organism: Oeneis ivallda (assembly GCA_029955525.1). Lineage (NCBI taxonomy): Eukaryota > Metazoa > Arthropoda > Insecta > Lepidoptera > Nymphalidae > Oeneis > Oeneis ivallda. Next base: position 4,393,848 of record JARPMR010000029.1, read on the forward strand.
AGGAGTGATCCGTTGATGGGTTGATCAAGATGATGATTCATAATTTAATAAAAAGCACTACAGTTCCCTCCCCATCAGGAAAAGTGTTTACTTTAATGGAAAGCAGTCTGTATTAACAATATTACGTTATTCCGCGGAACCTTTTGATCCGTTTCATTAAATGGCGGGAAACAACCAGATAAAAGCATTTCCGCTGATGAGGCGCATGTTGACACCCTGCCCGGTGGGGATTTGTGTCATTCACTTATTAATAGAATCATTCATTTGTGAATTTACAACTTACAAGCTTTTTCACTCAGCTTCGTCCGGGTGAAATGTTAAGGTGGAAGACCAGGGTTTGCCCGCAAAATTCAAATTTAATTTGGTTTTTCGCAATTTGTAAACTAATACGACAAAGTAGGCTTATGGCCTTCTAATTGCGCCAGTTGAATTATCATCTTCACAGGTTTACATAAAAATCTTTACTTGAAAGTGACCAGTTTAAGAAAATCAAAATACTGAGTTGGACGTGAGTTACTCACAAATTAGTCGATATTTTGATTAATTTCTTAAACTGGACACTTTCAAGTTAAGATTTTTAAGTATATAAACCTGTGAAGATGATACTGCCATTGTCGCAATTACACTAGCGGCCCGCTATGATGGCCGGTTTGACGTTTGTCCGCTCATGAAGTTCCGTATTAATTGATAACGACTTTGAAGGAAATAATTGTATTACTTTATTGACGATAGTGATGTGCAGAGATTCATAAATTTTATCGAATGTAGTTTTAGGTTTAGGACTCAAAATTTATTTATTAAATTGATTTCTAAAATGTATACAAGTGTAGAAAAATCAGTTTGCACCATTTAAGGGGTGAATGTACTTGTGAATATGAACAATTTTCACTATGTGGACAAACCTCTGAAATCGCAAAAAATATCAGCTGTTTCATACAAAAGGTAAAATTTTTATTTTTATATGATATATACCACAACTCGGCATTTGGTTTTCTAAATTGAAAATTTTTAAAAATGGAATCTAATACGATCGTCACATAGGATCGCTGGCTAGCACAACTACTACCTCCGGCAAACTCGCGTCAATGCTCAATGCAAAACAAAGCAGTTTCGAATTGACGTTGCTTCGAAAAGTATAAACTGTCAGTGCAATGCGATTGTGATATAGTTTTGACCTGGCTTTGGATTTCAAATATTGATACTGCATTACTGTTGACCCTTGCTCGTTAATTTGGACTCTGTTCAAGCCCTTTGTTGTGGATTTCGTCGATATGACCGAACGTACGCAGAGAACTGTTCTAAATAGTCAGACACGTGAGTTCGTAATACGCCTTCGTAACTATTTCGATCGTGAAGCTCAAAATGGAGGGCCAATTTTACCTATAACGTCAGTGGTTGAACGCGTAGCTGATGCGCTTAATATTGGACAACGAACATGTGACTAAAGGAGACTGGGAAAAGGTTGTGAATAGAACTGTTAAATTAATAAGGGAAGATTATGAAAGAGATGTGAAAATAGATAATATTATAGAAAACGAACATATAATTATTAATGTAGGTGATGATAGCAGTGACGACAGTGAAAATAGTAGTATGGACGAATCTGATTAATTATGGCCTTTTGTGGCACCTTTTTTGGTATCTTTTGTATTCATATGTTTCTTGTGTGCATATAAAGTATGTATATTCATTTTCATTCAAATATTCAGTTCGTTCAAATAAATTAAATAAACATATACATTTTTGTTTTATTAAACCTATTTAATCAGGTACAAAAACAAAACTTAATTGTTTTTTGTTCGAGAATAAATTGACATTCCACATCACTATTGTAATGTGTCAAACCGGCCATCATAGCGTGCCGCTAGTGTAAAATGCCATAAGCCTACTTTTTCGTATTGGTTTACCAATTGCGAAAAACCAAATTAAATTTGAATTTCGCGGGCAGAACCGTGTCTTCCACCTTAAATGGGATTTTTAACCGACTTCAAAAAAAAAGGAGGTTATCAATTGGACGCTTATTTTTTTATACACCATAAACTCCGTCAAATCTGAACCGATTTCAATACATATATTTTTTTATTATTTGAAAGGACTTACCTACCCTAAGGTTGGTCCCATTTAAATTTGGTGAAGATCTGATGAATATCTTCGGTGATAGAGGACGGAACTCCTCAATGAATAAGAGCAAATCGTCTGTTCCTTCAAATTCAACCTTGTTCCATCTAACTATAACTTTGATACCTACCTTCAAATCAAGAGTGAAAACTGAAAAGGTATCATCAAGCGGGATCCAACATAGACTTCATATTCACTTACCATCAGATGTGATCGCAGTCAAGTCTATATATTAAAGGGAACAAAAAGATACCGGCCGAATTGTGAACCTCCTGAAGTCCGTTAAAAGTTTTTTTTATTCGATAACAAGCTAGTCCTTGATTGTGATCTCACCTGATGGTAAGTGACGATGCAGTCTAAGATGGTAGCGGGCTAACTTGGAAGGGGTATGGCAGTGAACATTGAACCCATACCCCTAATTGGTTTCTATACTTGCTAAATCGCTTGGCGGCACGTCTTTGACGGTAGGGTGGTAACTTGCCACGGCCAAAGCCTCCCACCAGACCAGACCAGAGATAATTCAGAAATTATAAATTCCCAAATTGACCCCGCCGGGAATCTAACCCGGGACCTCCCAGTTATAAGACAACAGCGCTCACCACTGAGCCAGGGAGGTCGTCAAAAGTTTCAAAGAAGTATTTTTCGCGCATGATAACGTGTACCTACTGCAGTTAGTAGGCACATCTATCAACTCTTTCAATAGCTAGAACGCGTGACGTATTTTACTCCGCAGTTCATCTTCACAGCCTATTCAGCATTAAATTGAGGCTTGTATTGGGAGACAAAGCGTGAATGGGTAGCCACGGTATGGGGCAGGGTCCCGGATTCAACTCCGAAGCCCCTCATTACGACATGCCTCGCAGTGGCGGATGCCACATGGTAATCTTCTATACTAATATGTAAGCAGTGATAACCTAGTGGTTAAGACTGTGGTCTCCTATTCGGGGGGTCGCAGGTTCGATCCCAGGTACGCACCTCTGACTTTTCGGAGTCAAGTGCGTTTAAGCAATTAAATATCACTTGCTTCAACGGTGAAGGAAAACATCGTGAGGAAACCTGCACTCCTGAGAGTTCTTCATAATGTTCTTGAAGGTGTGTGAAGTCCGCCAATTCGCATTGGGCCAGCGTGGTGGACTATGGCATATAACCCTTCTCTGAGAGGAGACCTGCGCCCAGTAGTGAGCCTTTGATGGGTTGCTAATGATGATGATGAATCTTCTATACATATAAAAAGACTTGTCTATCTATACAAATAAATAAAATTGAAGTGTCTGCTTGTCCACCGGTGGAAATGGGGCTGCTTTCTGTCTGCCCGTCTTGAATTGTACGTTGTGGAAACTTCCCATCATTGTGGAAATATTCTATTCTATTCTAACAAAGTTGCTTGGGTTAAATCGGCTTGGCATCCAGCTGCCCACAAGATAGTAGAAAATACTTATTAGAATGTAATAGCTACATAATAATATTGTAAAATGATTATTTTCAAAAAGCAAACTGCTGAGTTTCTTGCCGACTCTTCTCAGCAGAATCCGCTTTCCGAACCGGTGCAGTAGTATCTAGAGTCATGACGTGTCATAAGAGCCACAGGTTGGCTACGTGAAATAAATAATTTTGATTTTTGAATTTTTATTTTAGGTACCTTCTAAGAATAAAATGTAAATTAAACATTGCTTAAAACTTTTCTAGTAAAACCGCACATTTTCCTTGCCAATATTATAAATGCGAAAGTGTGCTTGTTGGTTTGTTCATCAATCACGCAGCAACGGAACAACGAAGCGACGTGATTTTTGGGTTCAGTTAACTGGGAGAGTGACATACTCGTTTTTCCGTGATAAAATTAATTTTGTCAAGGAACCTTGACTTTACGCGGACGAAGTGGCAGGTTTAAATTTTATATATAAAAGTCAAAAAACTCCACATTTAATAAACGCGCTCTATGCTTACGAAGTGAAGTTTAAAATGTAGCGTTTTATTCACATAACTAATATTCAAGCGACGCCATTAAAATGTTATAAAATAATATAAAGCGCTCGACCTCCCCACTCCAGACCTACCCGACAGAATGTAACCCAGTGTTAGGGTTGACACATGTATTGTGTACTAAAACTGTATTATATGTTTTAGTTTTTGACGACCTCCCTGGCGCAGTGGTGAGCATTGTGGTCTTATAGCTGGGAGGTCTCGGGTTCGATTCACGGCGGGGTCAATTTGGGAATTTATAATTTCTGAATTGCCTGGTCTGGTCTGGTGGGAGGCTTTCGTTGGCCGTGGCTAGTTCCCACCCTACCGTCAAAGACGTGCCGCCAAGCGATTTAGCGTTCCCGCACGATGGCGTGTAGAAACCGATTAGGGGTATGGGTTGAATTTTCACTGCCGTACCTACCCCTTCCAAGTTAGTCCACTACCATCTTAGACTGCATCGTCACTTACCATCAGGTGAGATCGCAGTCAAGGACTATATCTTGTCATAGAATAAAAAAAAATGTACATTATTACATGTACACAATAAAATTGTAAGTAGGTATGCATATTTGGAAATTCTCTCACTGTGGAAAGACTGCATACATGGCATATATAGTACCTATTGTAAACTATTTTGAAAAGAGCAACCGCCGATGTTCTTGCTGGTTCTTCTCGGCAGGAACGGCATTCCGAACCAGTGCTAGAGTCATCGACTGTTCAAATATTTCTATTCTTTTTTCTATTCTATTCAGGCATTCGAGTCCCACCTTCGGTAGAACAATTGCATAATTGCAGGTTTTGCGATTTTACAGGAGAACCATTTTAAGATTTTTTTGGCAACATCGTCTTGTTCTGTTGATATTACTCTCAAATAATTCTCCTTTGTCTATACTAATATTATAAAGAGGAAAGATTTTTTGTTTGTTTGTTTGTACCGAATAGGCTCTGTAACTACTGGACCTATTTTAACCATTTTTTCACCAATAGAAAGCTAAGTTATCAGGAAGTAACATAGGCTATAATGTATTTGTAATAAATTGCAATAATGTAACCCAAAGTAGCAAAATTTTGCCTATAAAATGCAATATTTGGCGTGTGCTGAGAAATCTATTGATGATACATAAAAATTATGTATTACATGATTAAAGTACTCATTATTTTCTACAAAAAAAGTCCCTGACGGAATATATCTATCATATTTAAGTAAACTAAAAAAAATATATGTGCATGAAAGTCAGCCCTAGCAGTTATAAACGCCTAACAGCTAACGAATCGCCTCTAACCAGAGGACACGAGTGCTGCGAAACTCATTACACGTGCCAACGTGTTGGGACTGCATTGTGAGCGAATCGGTAACACCTTCTGTCATTTACTCACTTCTAAATCTAAGTGTGACATACAGCAAACATACAGGGAATATTTGCGTGGACAAAAGTGTTAGGCCTAGGCCCACTTGCAGAGACGCGGGGTTAGGCTTAACCCAGGAATAAATTTGTAATTTTGACAGAAGCTTTACTTATACGAAATCTGTCAAAGAAGCAGCTAACTCTGGGTTAAAAAGATAACCCGGTGTTTCTGCAAGTGGACCTTAGCGGCTAATCGGCTCTAAAATGCTCTAAACCCTCAACAACTCATTATAATAATTATGCTGAGATTGTGTTGTGATCAAATCGGTAACGACTGTACTTACTTCACTTCTAACACATTAGCTACAGAGGGAATATTTGCGTGGCAAAAGTGTCAGGCCTAACACTTAAAGGCCGACGCCTGGCAGGTTAAGAATCGGCTCTAAACCCTCAACAACTCATTATATTATGTGCCAACATATGCTGGGGTTGTGTTGTGCGCGAATCGGTAACACCTGTGTACTTCTATCACATATGGCTATAAAGGGAATATTTGCGTGGCGAAAGTGTCAGGCTTAGCACTTAAAGCGCCTGGCGGCTTAAGAATCGACTCTAAAATGCTCTAAACCCTCAACAACTCATTATAATATTATGTGGCAACATATTATGCTGAGATTGTGTTATGAGTATGACTTGTGAGCGAATCGGTAACAATTGTTATTTCACTTCTAACACTTTAGCTATAGAGGGAATATTTGCGTCGCAAACGTGTCAGGCCTGACACTTAAAGACCGACGCCTGGCGGCTTAAGAATCAGCTCTAATCCCTCAACAACTCATTATATTATGTGCCAACATATGCTGGGGTTGTGTTGTGCGCGAATCGGTAACACCTGTGTACTTTACTTCTATCACATATAACTATAAAGGGAATATTTGCGTGGCGAAAGTGTCAGGCTTAGCACTTAAAGCGCCTGGCGGCTTAAGAATCGACTCTAAAATGCTCTAAACCCTCAACAACTCATTATAATATTATGTGGCAACATATTATGCTGAGATTGTGTTATGACTTGTGAGCGAATCGGTAACAATTGTTACTTCACTTCTAACACTTTAGCTATAGAGGGAATATTTGCGTCGCAAACGTGTCAGGCCTGACACTTAAAGACCGACGCCTGGCGGCTTAAGAATCAGCTCTAATCCCTCAACAACTCATTATATTATGTGCCAACATATGCTGGGGTTGTGTTGTGCGCGAATCGGTAACACCTGTGTACTTTACTTCTATCACATATAGCTATAAAGGGAATATTTGCATGGCGAAAGTGTCAGGCTTAGCACTTAAAGCGCCTGGTGGCTTAAGAATCGGCTCTAAAATGCTCTAAACCCTCAACAACTCATTATATTATGTGCCAACATATACTGGGGTTGTGTTGTGCGCGAATCGGTAACACCTGTGTATTTCTATCACATATAGCTATAAAGGGAATATTTGCGTGGCGAAAGTGTCAGGCTTAGCACTTAAAGCGCCTGGCGGCTTAAGAATCGACTCTAAAATGCTCTAAACCCTCAACAACTCATTATATTATGTGCCAACAAATGCTGGAATTATGTTGTGAGCGAATCGGTAACACCTATACTTTACTTTTATCACATAATATACCTAGCTATAGAGGGCCTAGCACATAAAACGCCCGGCGGCTTATGAATCGGCTCTGAACCCTCAACAACTCATTATTCTGAGCGAACCGGTAACATTTTACTCATACTTCTCAACGTGAAAATCAATTGAGTAAAGGGTAAACAATTAAACCAATAGATGGGGCTAATAATTAGCCCGTTAAATGACGCTGCTTTCAAATTACGCTAACTAATTCGTAGCAGGCCAACCAGTGTAGACGAAACCACTAAAAAAAATCCTTTTTTCTTCCTTTCATGAATAAAAACTTGGCCTGAAAAGCGATCTTAGTCCTCGCATACCTATTTTCCTTTTTTCTCAACATTTCTCACTAAAGAATGAAGCACCTACGAGTAGGTACTCTACGCAAATCGCAACGCAGGAAATATTGTGAAAATGCAGAAAAAGCTTACATTTGGAGTTTTCCCTGTTTTCCGCGCATGGAAAAGCAGCCATTGCAGCACAATGCACCTTTTAAAGCCACTTTCCAAATTTCGGGGTTGAGTGGCACATGACGCATCGCGTAGGTACTTACAACATATTCTAATCACAGGAGGGGGGGGGAGTTTATTATCATTTAACTCCCGACAGAAAAAGAGGGGTGTTATAAGTTTAAAAAGCAGTGATAGCCTAGTGGTTACGACTGTGGTCTCCTATTCGGGGGGTCGCAGGTTCGATCCCGGGTACCTCTGACTTTTCGGAGTCAAGTGCGTTTAAGCAATTAAATATCACTTGCTTCAACGGTGAAGGAAAACATCGTGAGGAAACCTGCACACCTGAGAGTTCTCCATAACGTTCTCAAAGGTGTGTGAAGTCCGCCAATTCGCATTGGGCCCGCGTGGTGGACTATGGCCTATAACCCTTCTTTAAGAGGAGACCTCGCTCAGTAGTGAGCCGATGATGGATTAATCATGATGATGAAATGATAAGTTTGACGTGTGTATCTGTTATCTCGTAGCAGGACCGATTTTGATGCGGTTTTTTCTGTTTGAAAGCTAACGTAACTAGTGGATCGTATAATTTATGAAGATCTGCTCAGGCGTTTGAAGATCATCAGCTCATTTCCTACTTGATTATTAGGGTCTTACAAACCTTCACTGGTGCAATTGATTTGTTTGGTGTACTGTTACTTTATCCATACGGATTAGTACAAGCCATGATAACCTTGAGCTGATGCTGCAGCATCAACTATTCTGCGGGATACCCAACTCCTCAGCAACTTACAGCAGATACAGTTTGTTTGGGCTCATTAGAATGGTCTCAATGAGTAGGTTAGATAGATGATGATCGAGGACGAGGATCTGATGATCGGGTTAAAGATATTTACTGTCTCAAAAAGAATATTTTACATATTCACTTAAACGAGACTAACACCCATATTCTAATTCGTAACCTCGAAAGCCCCTCGACTCATCCTCACTCGAGGGAGCCTCAAGGAAGGACTCGAACGTTCCTCGAAATTGGTATTCTTAGTTGTAAAGCTAAGGAAATAATGAGTTTCCTTGAATGAGTGTGAGTCGAGTGGAGTCGAGGTAAAAATCAACGATTGCGTCATCATTTTAAGGAATGTTTCATTTGTTATGTTGACTAAACTTACTTTTAAACGAAATTTGAACCTTATTGAACTATGGCTTTCAATTTCAAGTGTCACATATTTATTTCGAGTGCTAAAAATATGAAATTGAACACATTTAAACAAGTCAATATTTATTTTAACTGATAATCTTCTTCTTTATCAACCGATAGACGTCCACTGCTGGACAAAGGTCTCTTGCATGGACTTCCACAGGCCTCGGTCTTGCGCCGCCTGAATCCAGCGGCTCCCTGCGACTCGCTTGATGTCGTCGGTCCACCTGGTGGGGGGTCTGCCAACACTGCGCTCCCCGGTGCGGGGTCGCCACTCCAGCACATTGGGACCCCAACGACCATCAGCTCTTCGAACTATGTATGACCCCGCCCATTTCCACTTCAGTAACGCAGTAACTCGCTGAGCTATGTCGGTGACTCTGGTTCTCCTACGGATCTCCTCATTTCTGATTCGATCCCGCAGGGACACACCGAGCATAGCTCTCTCCATCGCCCGCTGAGCGGTCCTGAGCCTACTTATGAGACCATTGGCCTATGTCGGATCCGAGAGTAGTAATTCGCACTAGAGTTGTGCTGTCCTTTTGTGGATGACAATGCAATATTATTGTAACATGGAGCTGATCTGATAATGAAGCTGGAAGATGGCTATAGGAACTCTCTAATAAAACGACGTTACCCCATCGAATTTGGACTCGTTTGATTCGTCTTGACAACTACTCTGGTCCTAGAGGATATTCAGGGTCTGATGATGAAGCCGGAAGGTGGTTTTGACAGCTTTGTGATAAAATAACGAAACGCCATAGAGTTTGGGCTCGTTTGATTAATCTTGACAAGTACTCTGGTCCTAGATGATATCCAGGTTCTGGTGATGAAGCCGGAAGGTGGATTTGACAGCTTTGTGATAAAATAACGAAACGCCATAGAGTTTGGGCTCGTTTGATTAATCTTGACAAGTACTCTGGTCCTAGATGATATCCATGTTCTGGTGATGAAGCCGGAAGGTGGATTTGACAGCTTTGTGATAAAATAACGAAACGCCATAGAGTTTGGGCTCGTTTGATTAATCTTGACAAGTACTCTGGTCCTAGATGATATCCAGGTTCTGATGATGGAGCTGGAAGATGGCTACAGGAACTCTGTAATTAAACGACGTAACCCCATCAAGTTTGGACTCATTTGATTTGTCTTGACAATCACTCAGATTCTAGATGATATCCAAAGTCTGATGATTAAGCCAGAAGGTGGTTTTGGCAACTTTGTAATAATACGACGTAGCCCCATCAAGTTTGGGCTTGTTTGATTCGCTTTGATAAGTACTCGGGTCCTAGATGATATCCAGGCTCTGATGATGTACCTACTACTAAAAGCTTAAAATACATTTTAAAAATATTTTTTTTAATTCGCACTTGTTTCGCTCACGTTAAAAATAGAGGTTAACGTGAGCGAAGCCGCGGGCAAAAGCTAATATTCAATAAACTCTTCAAAAACATTTTAAAAATCTAATAAAATACGCGTTATTTAGCTACGATTTACACAAAACCATCCTCAAGGTAGATGCCGATCAACCTTACGTTTACTCCACTCATACTCACCTCGAGTGAGGAAACTCCTCGAGTGGAGGTGAAATATTACAACTAAGCATATGAAATCACCTCAGTGAGCTTGAGTCGAGTGAAGGAAATCGTGAGGTTACGACTTAGAATATGGGTGTAAGGCTGATCGTTCTCTGGCTCTGCTCAAGACTCAAGATAGAGTTAAAATGTTACACACAGAACACAAATATGTGCAGACATAAATCTGTCTCGTTTTAACTCAGTCTTGAGTCTGAGCTGAGTGAGAGTGCCATCTATAGATCTTACTCTTAGACCAATGTTCTAGACTCTAGAATCTAGAGTCTAGACCAGGGATGGCGAACCTTTACGTATCAACGTGCCATTTTTCTAAAAAAATGTTTAATGAGGTTATAGACGTGCCATCAAGTAATTTTGATTTTGTGATTATTGGGAAAACAATAATAATAAATATACTATCAACTCAAAATTCTTTATTTGCTTACTACAAAAAAGTAGGAATATTTTGCAATGTTTCGATTATACGCGTAATTTAAATTAAAGTAAAATTAGTGGGACTTCTGTTGTTGCAGATTAGATAACATCATATAATACTTACTTCACACTTTTTTTCGTAGTGCATCTTAATGAATTTTGTGATTAGTGACGTGCCCAAAATATTGTGTCGCGTGCCATTAATGGCACGCGTGCCATTGGTTTGCCATCCCTGGTCTAGACGAATACTTACAACTACATACAAACTCTTTCACATTGAAACAGTAGTGGAGGGGCGAGCCATATTATCGTAGTTAACCTCTACCGACAGGTTTGCGAATTGGACTTCTCGGTCTCGCTAGTAAGACAGAAAAAATATATAAGGGTCAAACTGATCATTTTATAGCCTAAGGGTCTGTTTCACCACTTGCTGATAAAGTGCCTGATAGCCTATCCTCAACTTATCTGACAGATAGCGTTCAAATTTCTGGATCACAAGTGTCCGATATGACAATCTAACAGATAAACTCTTAAAAATATCAAACAGATTTATCTGACAGCTATTTTATCTGTTAGATATATATCAGACACTTTAACGGATAGTGGTGAAACAGACCCTAATTATTGTAACTATAGCATTGAATTACGTAACAAATACGCGAAATTTCGTGTTTTTACCTTCGCCACATCACGAAACTCTCTATAACGAACGAAAATGAAAATTATTTTATCAAGACCTTATCCATGTTAAACCATCTCTCGATGTAATTAACTCCGCGTACCCGCAGTATACAAAATTAGTGTGGATATTAAAAAAAAAAATACGTGTGGCACTCGGGGACTGCCGCGGTAAAGCTATTGCATAGCATTTTCTAGTCACACGCACACAAACACCGTGCCGAAGTCTGCCGAACTGAAACGACGGTGTTAGGTTTATTTTCGTTACGGAATTTCTAGATTCGGTCGCCGCGCTCCTAGCCCGCGATAAAAGCTATGCAATAGCTTAAAATAAAGCTGGGGGCCGATCGCGCTATTTTTTTGCGACTGAAACGTAACTGAACTGCAAACGAACCGCAACTTTTTGAACGTTTCGTATCGCGCTAACAATTTGACAGCTAGGTGACACTCAGTTGAACTTGAGTTGGAACGCAACTGCTGTCAAACGAACGTTTTTGCAACAGTTCAATAGACGCTACTTTTTTATAGTTGAAGTTCGATCGCAACAGTGCAATACAGTGTTTACAAGACAGTGTAGTGTTTATTTGGATTAGATATTTTTATATTAAGATATTTTTATAAACTTTAGCGTAATACCGAATGCGACAAAGTTGAATTGTACTTGCACCACAATCGCAACTGATCCATAACTGAACTGTAAACGTTTCGTTGACAATGCAAATAGCGCGATCGGCCTCCTGGTATGGTTTTGTGCTAGAACCGCTCGACACAGTTGACCCGACGACGCAATTGGGAAGCTATTTTTAACCCCCGACAAAAAAGAGGGGTTTTATAAGTTTGACGTGTGTCTGTGTGTCTAAGGTGTGTCTGTCTGTTCCTTCGTAGCAGCCGTTCGTAGCTATAATTTATGAAAATCTGCTCACAGGTGTTTGAAGATCATCAGCTTATTAAAACGCTCCTACTTAAAAGTGCCTTACAAACTTTCACTGATGCGATTGTTTTGATATTCGGTTTGCTGTTACTTCGGACTATTTCCAAAGCGTGGGTAACTTTGAGCTGATAAATATTAATCTTTTACGAATAACTTGTAAACATTTTTTGTAAAAACGTTAGTAGTTTTCAAATCAAATGCATCATTCGCCATAGAAATACATCGAGATATTTCCATGCGCATCACTGATATTAGTCGTTATTACAGAGAAGTCTTCAGGGATTTACTTAAAGTTATTCAATGTAAACAAGTCTCAAGCGGGAACAAATATTAGCAATAGGGTATTTGACTATATTAAAAATATCGTTTCATTTGGAATTATTATCTAAAAACACTATTCCATACGACAAAACTAAAAAATAAAGTTTTATTTAATTAGAAAACATTAAATAAAATTGCTATAATTCCGGCCATGGTCACGTGATCGAAAACGTTCCGTGATCTTGAATGACGTCACAGTCCACACCACTATGGGCTGTGGAATTGTCATTGTTTGAAATGTGAACTGTGACGTCATGAGAACAAATGGAACGTTTCGGCGGCAATTTATTTTTTTGAATTTATTTCTCGATTTTTATGAAAAATACTGAAAATTATGCCGAAATATACGTTTTGTTAGCTTCAGCATAGCATTATTAACAATTTAAGATGATTTTCTAAGAGTAGTCAAATACCCTATTCTGAATAACTATGTAAATGTTCAGCAAAATCACTCAACTGAATAACGCTTCGGTATCTTATAAAAAAAACAGAGTATACAAAAAGTGTCGACTTGTAAAGACTTGACCACAGACAACGGTCTAGAGTTCTACCATCTATGGCGCGGGGGCCATAGATTTGACACCTGACCAGAACCACGAGAACCATGCACGAGGCCCCTAGCCATTGACTTCTATAATTAATAAAATAATAAATAAAAAAATAAAAAAGCCCTTTATTTCTAATACGTTACAGAATTACAATTAGATCTATTCGCTTAGAGTTACATTATTCTTTAATCTATACTTATAATAAAACTGTAACTGGAAGATTTCTGTACATTTAATATATTTTGAAAATTTTAACTGGGGGATGCTTTATTATCGATACTGAACCCAAAACAGATTTTTATTTAATTTTTGTCTGTCTGTCTGTCTATCTGTCTGTCTGTCTGTCTGTTCGCGCATCACGCGAAAACTACTGAACGGATTTAAATGAAATTTGGTATAGCTTTAGCTGATACTTCGGGTCAACATATAGGATAGTTTTTATCCCGATAAAACATAAGGTTACTCCAGGATAGGGGATGAAATTTATTGTTGATTTTACTCCATAACTCAGTCAAATATTAACTGATTTTAATATTCTTTCTTTATTTAAAAGTGTATACCAGGCATAGTTTGTCTAATTTTGATGAAGATCTGATAAATATTATAGGAGATAGAGGACATAATTCTTCACGGGTAGCAGCAAAAGTCACTCACGTAAAGGACAACGATCGAATACAGGCATTCCATATTTATATGAGGGTTTTAGCCATAGACATAGACTTTATCATTAACCTCCAGGCCCTAGATGATTATACCATTGTGTTTGTTTTGTAGCCTACCCGTGCGAAGCCGGGGTGGGTCCACTAGTTTATTAATATAATCATTTTAACTTTCACAATTTGACAAAATAAAGATTTATTAAATTAATACTACAAATTACACATAGACGAATGATATTTACTGTGGTTCATTTGTCAAAGAAATTACATCATTCATATCAATATTTAAGTTAGTAAAATAATCAGGTTAAATATATACATTAATAAAAGTAAAATAGTTAAATTATCAGGTCAAATATACATTAAAATACAATTCTATGTCAATAATTAATATGTAGATTAGCGAAAATACTTAATTAAAAAATATCATATTTCACGTATAAGTCGCCTCTGCGGCGTAGGCCTCCCCAAAATCTTTCCAGAGCTTCCTGTCTTCTATAATTAAAGACTTCTATAATTAGTCTATGATTAACACTGGACAGTCTGCTGTCATATTGTTTCTGATTGACGCCATTTTGGCGCTGTAAACAGTTACGAGTGTCCAAGGAACTAAAATTAGTGAGGGCACTAGTTGACACTTTTTGGGTTTTTTGCACTTCTTGCATCCTTATAATATTAAGTTCCAGAGACACTCGTATGTCAAATGCGGCGCTTCAATTTCATCCATAAGTTAAGCTGTCATTTGTATAGAGACGGCCAGTCCAGTGTCGATCATAGAATAACAGAGAGGTCAATTCTCTTAGCCCTTAGAAGGAAGGCTTTATCCAATACTAGCTGATGCCCGCAACTTCGTCCGCGTGGATTTAGTTTTTGAACTCCCTTGGGAACTCTTAGGTTTTCTGGGATAAAAAGTAGCCTATGTCACCCTACAGGTGACCCATGTCACTCAACTATACCCATGGGTCAACTATACCCATGCAAAAAATCAAGTCGATCCGTATCTGTTTTAAAGGACAAACCAACAAACCACTTTCGCATTTATAATATTAGTATGATAGTATGATTACCGATTTTATTTTATTACTTAAATGACAATATATTTCTGAACAAACAAACAATGACAACCATCAAATATTAAAGGTTAAATACGCGATAATCCGAGTACTGTCGAGTGGACCCGAGTCTACCGTACCGAAGCTAAGAGACGAACGTCAAATGTTTGACAGGAAAGTAGGTAGAACACTTTATATGGGAAAATGAAATTGTTGTTTTTACTATCTTCCTCGCAATTTTTCCATATTTTCTCACCGTTTAAACCCTCCCTGGACTACGACAAACATTTCAAAACAAAAATCAGCTAAATCGGCCCAGCCGTTCTCGAGTTTTAGCGAGACTAACGAACAGCAATTGATTTTTATATATATACTAGCGTTTGCTCGGTGCGCGAGCTGCTAAAGCAGCTCGCGGGAAGTGTTGTTACTAAAAGTAAGGCGCGTGGGTGCGCGGCCCGCTAAAGCGGACCGCGATTGTTCGGCTTTATTTATTTCGCTCGGTGCGCGAGCTGCTAAAGCAGCTCGCGGGAAGTGTTATTGCTACAAGTAGGGCGCGTGGGTGCGCGGCCCGCTAAAGCGGACCGCGATTTTTCGGCTTTATTTATTTCGCTCGGTGCGCGAGCTGCTAAAGCAGCTCGCGGGAAGTGTTATTACTACAAGTAGGGCGCGTGAGTGCGCGGCCCGCTAAAGCGGACCGCGATTTTTTTACTCATCAAGTAGACCTTCGGATTCTGGTCATCTTTTGCCAAAAAATTTGTTCGAGCACACCCCACCTATCTGCAATAACCTGGCCGTGCTCCTCATTCACAAAAGAAAAAGAAAAAAAAGAAAAAAAAAATGAAAAAAAACAAAAAAAACAAATGTAAAATGAAAAAAATGAAAAAGAAAAAGAGCCCTATGAACCTATCAAAATCAATGTCTTGCATAGTTCCCAACTTCTAGTCCCTTCAATATTCCCCATATACATTTTGTATGGAAAAAAAAAACCGCCATCTTGAATTTTTTTCCTACTCACCAGGTAGACCTCCGGGTTTTGATCATCTTTTGTAGAGAAACCGCTCCTCCATCTCTTATAGTCTCCGAGCGAGAGACGGACAAAATTTGCCGCCATTTTTTTTCCGCCATTTTGGAATTTTTTTTCAACTCACTGGCAACTGCTCGAGGTTTCGAATGACATTTGGTCGAGCACCCTCCACCTATCTTCTATAACCTGGCCGTGCCCCTCGCCCGTCTCCGAACTCCTCACTCATCAGCTCTCTCCACCTTTCTCCGAGTCACATTCTTTGAGCTCTATACGACACCATGGGTGAAAAAAATTTTTTTCATACAAAATTTTACAGGAGAGGGGTGGAAATTTGAGACGTCACAGCTCGGCCGCCATCTTGTTTTTTTAATTTTTTTCACTTTTTCTGTTAATCGTTTACTAATTTCTACAATAATCCAAAATTTCAAAGAAATCGGTTGGAAAACAAAAGAGTTGCAAGATTCACGTCGGCCGCCATCTTGTTTTTCCGAAATGTCATAATTTTTGCCCACTCGAATCCCCCACCCGAACATATCTCCCCTACATCATTTTATCGTTTTTTGTCTCTTTCTAGGAGAACAATTATGTCAATGAGTCAGTGAGTGAATCAGTGAGTCAGTGGTAATCGAGCTATATAATATATTATAATAACTAGCGTTTGCTCGGTGCGCGAGCTGCTAAAGCAGCTCGCGGGAAGTGTTATTACTACAAGTAGGGCGCGTGGGTGCGCGGCCCGCTAAAGCGGACCGCGATTTTTTTACTCTTCAAGTAGCCCTTCGGATTCTGGTCATCTTTTGCCAAAAAATTTGTTCGAGCACACCCCACCTATCTGCAATAACCTGGTCGAGCTCCTCATTCACAAAAGAAAAAGAAAAAAAGCCCTATGAACCTATCAAAATCAATGTCTTGCATAGTTCCCAACTTCTAGTCCCTTCAATATTCCCCATACATTTAGTATGGGAAAAAAAAAATCCGCCATCTTGAATTTTTTTCCTACTCACCAGGTAGACCTCCGGGTTTTGATCATCTTTTGTCGAGAAACCGCTCCTCCATCTTTTATAGTCTCCGAGAGAGAGACGGACAAAATTTGCCGCCATTTTTTTTCCGCCATTTTGGAATTTTTTTTCAACTCACTGGCAACTGCTCGAGGTTTCGAATGACATTTGGTCGAGCACCCTCCACCTATCTACTAGACCCTGGCCGTGCCCCTCGCCCGTCTCCGAACTCCTCACTCATCAGCTCTCGCCACCTTTCTCCGAGTCACATTCTTTGAGCTCTATACGACACCATGGGTGAAAAAAATTTTTTTCATACAAAATTTTACAGGAGAGGGGTTGGAAATTTGAGACGTCACAGCTCGGCCGCCATCTTGTTTTTTTATTTTTTTTCACTTTTTCTGTTAATCGTTTACTAATTTCTACAATAATCCAAAATTTCAAAGAAATCGGTTGGAAAACAAAAGAGTTGCAAGAATCACGTCGGCCGCCATCTTGTTTTTCCGAAATGTCATAATTTTTCCCTACTCGAATCCCCCACCCGGACATATCTCCCCTACATCATTGTATCGTTTTTTGTCTCTTTCTAGGAGAACAATTGTGTCAATGAGTCAGTGAATCAGTGAATCAGTGAGTCAGTGGTAATCGAGCTATATATATTATAACTAGCGTTTGCTCGGTGCGCGAGCTGCTAAAGCAGCTCGCGGGAAGTGTTTTACTAAAAGTAAGGCGCGTGGGTGCGCGGCCCGCTAAAGCGGACCGCGATTTTTTTACTCATCAAGTAGACCTTCGGATTCTGGTCATCTTTTGCTAAAAAATTTGTTCGAGCACACCCCACCTACCTGCAATAACGTGGCCGTGCTCCTCATTCACAAAAGAAAAAGAAAAAAAAAGAAAAAAAGAAAAGAAAAAAAGAAGAAAGAAAAAAAGAAAATGAAAAAAAGAAAAATAATAAAAAAAAGGAAAAAAGAAAGAAAAAAAGAAAAAGACAAAAAAAGCAAATACATGAAAAATGAAAAAAAAGAAAAAAAAGAAAAAAAGAAAAAAAAATGAAAAAAAAAAAAGGAAAAAAGAAAAGAAAAAAAAAAGAAAAAGAAAAATGAAAAAAAAGGAAAAAGAAAAAAAAGAAACAAAAAGAAGAAAAAAAAAAGAAAAATCAATATTCGCCATATATTTCGCATGGAAAAAAAATCCGCCATCTTGTTTTTTTTCCTGATCATCAAGTAGACCTTTAGGTCTTGATCATCTGTTGCCAAGAAACCACTCTTCCATTTTTTATACTCTCTGAGATAGACACCAGAGAAAGTTTCTATGGCCGCCATCTTGAATCCGCCATTTTGGAGGTTCTCAATTCGGCCAGTATATTTTTCTTTTTTAATTCTCCGAGATCTAAGACACCTATGAACCTATCAAAATCAATGTCTTGCATAGTTCCCAACTTCTAGTCCCTTCAATATTCCCCATACATTTTGTATGGAAAAAAAAATCCACCATCTTGAATTTTTTTCCTACTCACCAGGTAGACCTCCGGGTTTTAATCATCTTTTGTCGAGAAACCGCTCCTCCATCTTTTATAGTCTCCGAGAGAGAGACGGACAAAATTTGCCGCCATTTTTTTTCCGCCATTTTGGAATTTTTTTTTAACTCACTGGCAAATGCTCGAGGTTTCGAATGACATTTGGTCGAGCACCCTCCACCTATCTTCTATACCCTGGCCGTGCCCCTCGCCCGTCTCCGAACTCCTCACTCATCAGCTCTCTCCACCTTTCTCCGAGTCACATTCTTTGAGCTCTATACGACACCATGGGTGAAAAAAATTTTTTTCATACAAAATTTTACAGGGAGGGGTCGGAAATTTGAGACGTCACAGCTCGGCCGCCATCTTGTTTTTTTAATTTTTTTCACTTTTTCTGTTAATCGTTTACTAATTTCTACAATAATCCAAAATTTCAAAGAAATCGGTTGGAAAACAAAAGAGTTGCAAGAATCACTTCGGCCGCCATCTTGTTTTCCCGAAATGTCATAATTTTTCCCCACTCGAATCCCCCACCCGGACATATCTCCCCTACATCATTATATCGTTTTTTGTCTCTTTCTAGGAGAACAATTATGTCAATCAGTGAGTGAGTCAGTGAGTGGTAATCGAGCTATATATATTACTAGTAGGGCGCGTGGGTGCGCGGCCCGCAAGCGGACCGCGGTTTTTCTATCGTCAAGTGGACTTTCAGGTCTTGATCATTTTTTACCCAAACACCACTCTTTCATCTTTTATACTCTCCGAGATAGACGCCTTTGAAATTTGTATGGCAGCCATCTTGAATCCGCCATTTTGAATTTTTTTTCAGCTCACTGCCAATTGCATGACGTTTGGAGTGACTTTTGTTCTAGCACCCCCAACCTATCTTCAATACCCTGGCCGTGCTCCTCACCCACCTTCCAAACCCTCGATCATCATATCTCATCATTTGTCAGATTGAGAATTCTTTTATAAAAACAAATTTTGAAAAGGAACCGTATCAAAGTCTTGCATAGTTCTCAGCTTCTAGCCTCTTCAATATTCGCCATATATTTTGTATGGAAAAAAAAATCCGCCATCTTGAATTTTTTTCTATTCATCGAGTAGACCTTTAGGTCCTGATCATATTTTGCCCAGAAACGACTCTTCCATCTTTTATCCTCTTCGAGATAGACACCGACGAAGTTTGTATGGCCGCCATCTTTTTTCCGCCATTTTGATTTTTTTTTCAGCTCACGGCCAATTGGATGAGGTTTCGAGTGACTTTTTTTCGAGCACCCCCACCTATCTTCATTACCATGGCCGTGCTCCTCACCCACCTTCCTAACCCTCGATCATCATATATCATCATTTGTCATAATGAAAATTCTTCAATAAAAACAAATCTTGAAAAGGAACCGTATCAAAGTCTTGCATGATTCCCGGCTTATAGTCTCTTCAATATTCGCCATATATTTTGTATGAAGAAAAAAAAATTCCGCCATCTTGGATTTTTTTTCTATTCATCAAATAGACCTTTAGGCCCTGATCATCTTTTGCGAAGAAACCCCTCTTCCATCTTTTATACTCCCCGAGATAGACACCGAAGAAATTTGTATGGCGGCCATCTTTTTTCCGCCATTTTGAATTTTTTTTCAGCTCGCTGCGAATTGGATGAGGTTTCGAGTGATATTTGTTCGAGCACCCCCCACCTATCTTCGATACCCTGGCCGTGCTCTTCACCCGTCTCCGAAATCCTCAATCATCAGCTCTCTCCATAATTTTCCTCCGAATGAATTTTTGTCTTCTGTACGAAACAATCAGTGAAAAAAAATTTTTTCATACAAAATTTTACAGGAGAGGTGATCAATCAGTCAGTGAATCAGTGAATCAGCACGAACAGCTATATATATATTAACTAGTATTTCGCTCGGTGCGCGAGCTGCTAAAGCAGCTCGCGGGAAGTGTTATTACTACAAGTAGGGCGCGTGGGTGCGCGGCCCGCTAAAGCGGACCGCGATTTTTTTACTCATCAAGTAGACCTTCGGATTCTGGTCATCTTTTGCCAAAAAATTTGTTCGAGCACACGCCACTTATCTGCAATAACCTGGCCGTGCTCCTCATTTACAAAAGAAAAAGAAAAAAAAAGAAAAAGAGAAAAAAAAGAAAAGAAAAAAAGAAGAAAGAATAAAAGAAAATGAAAAATGAAAAAAAAGAAAAAGAATAAAAAAAAGGAAAAAAGAAAAAAAAAGAAAAAAAAAGAAAAAAAAGAAAAAAAGCAAATG
The DNA here is from genome assembly GCA_029955525.1 of Oeneis ivallda. NCBI lineage: Eukaryota > Metazoa > Arthropoda > Insecta > Lepidoptera > Nymphalidae > Oeneis > Oeneis ivallda. The sequence goes on from JARPMR010000029.1 coordinate 4,414,571, forward strand.
TAAAATGAAAAAAAAGAAAAAGAAAAAAAGCCCTATGAACCTATCAAAATCAATGTCTTGCATAGTTCCCAACTTCTAGTCCCTTCAATATTCCCCATACATTTTGTATGGAAAAAAAAAATCCGCCATCTTGAATTTTTTTCCTACTCACCAGGTAGACCTCCGGGTTGTGATCACCTTTTGTCGAGAAACCGCTCCTCCATCTTTTGTAGTCTCCGAGAGAGAGACGGACAAAATTTGCCGCCATTTTTTTCCCGCCATTTTGGAATTTTTTTTCAGCTCACTGGCAACTGCTCGAGGTTTCGAATGACATTTGGTCGAGCACCCTCCACCTATCTTCTATACCCTGGCCGTGCCCCTCGCCCGTCTCCGAACTCCTCACTCATCAGCTCTCTCCACCTTTCTCCGAGTCACATTCTTTGAGCTCTATACGACACCATGGGTGACAAAAATTTTTTTCATACAAAATTTTACAGGAGAGGGGTCGGAAATTTGAGACGTCACAGCTCGGCCGCCATCTTGTTTTTTTAATTTTTTTCACTTTTTCTGTTAATCGTTTACTAATTTCTACAATAATCCAAAATTTCAAAGAAATCGGTTGGAAAACAAAAGAGTTGCAAGATTCACGTCGGCCGCCATCTTGTTTTTCCGAAATGTCATAATTTTCCCCAACTCGAATCCCCCCCCCAAACACATCTCCCGAACATCATTATATCGATTTCTGTCTCCTTCTAGGAGAACAACCCTGTCAATGAGTGAGTGAGTGAGTGAGTGAGTGGTAATCGAGCTATATATATTATAACTAGTATTTCGCTCGGTGCGCGAGCTGCTAAAGCAGCTCGCGGGAAGTGTTTTACTAAAAGTAAGGCGCGTGGGTGCGCGGCCCGCTAAAGCGGACCGCGATTGTTCGGCTTTCTTTATTTCGCTCGGTGCGCGAGCTGCTAAAGCAGCTCGCGGGAAGTATTATTACTACAAGTAGGGCGCGTGAGTGCGCGGCCCGCTAAAGCGGACCGCGATTGTTCGGCTTTATTTATTTCGCTCGGTGAGCGAGCTGCTAAAGCAGCTCGCGGGAAGTGTTATTACTACAAGTAGGGCGCGTGGGTGCGCGGCCCGCTAAAGCCGACCGCGATTTTTTTACTCATCAAGTAGCCCTTCGGATTCTGGTCATCTTTTGCCAAAAAATTTGTTCGAGCACACCCCACCTATCTGCAATAACCTGGCCGTGCTCCTCATTCACAAAAGAAAAAGAAAAAAAAAGAAAAAAAAAATGAAAAAAAACAAAAAAAAAACAAATGTAAAATGAAAAAAAAGAAAAAAAAAGCCCTATGAACCTATCAAAATCAATGTCTTGCATAGTTCCCAACTTCTAGTCCCTTCAATATTCCCCATACATTTAGTATGGAAAAAAAAAATCCGCCATCTTGAATTTTTTTCCTACTCACCAGGTAGACCTCCGGGTTTTGATCATCTTTTGTCGAGAAACCGCTCCTCCATCTTTTATAGTCTCCGAGAGAGAGACGGACAAAATTTGCCGCCATTTTTTTTCCGCCATTTTGGAATTTTTTTTCAACTCACTGGCAACTGCTCGAGGTTTCGAATGACATTTGGTCGAGCACCCTCCACCTATCTACTATACCCTGGCCGTGCCCTTCGCCCGTCTCCGAACTCCTCACTCATCAGCTCTCGCCACCTTTCTCCGAGTCACATTCTTTGAGCTCTATACGACACCATGGGTGAAAAAAATTTTTTTCATACAAAATTTTACAGGAGAGGGGTCGGAAATTTGAGACGTCACAGCTCGGCCGCCATCTTGTTTTTTTAATTTTTTTCACTTTTTCTGTTAATCGTTTACTAATTTCTACAATAATCCAAAATTTCAAAGAAATCGGTTGGAAAACAAAAGAGTTGCAAGATTCACGTCGGCCGCCATCTTGTTTTTCCGAAATGTCATAATTTTCCCCAACTCGAATCCCCCACCTGGACATATCTCCCCTACATCATTATATCGATTTCCGTCTCCTTCTAGGAGAACAACCCTGTCAATGAGTGAGTGAGTGAGTGAGTGAGTGTGTCAGTCAGTGGTAATCGAGCTATATATATTATAACTAGTATTTCGCTCGGTGCGCGAGCTGCTAAAGCAGCTCGCGGGAAGTGTTTTACTAAAAGTAAGGCGCGTGGGTGCGCGGCCCGCTAAAGCGGACCGCGATTGTTCGGCTTTATTTATTTCGCTCGGTGCGCGAGCTGCTAAAGCAGCTCGCGGGAAGTGTTATTACTACAAGTAGGGCGCGTGGGTGCGCGGCCCGCTAAAGCGGACCGCGATTGTTCGGCTTTATTTATTTCGCTCGGTGCGCGAGCTGCTAAAGCAGCTCGCGGGAAGTGTTGTTACTACAAGTAGGGCGCGTGGGTGCGCGGCCCGCTAAAGCGGACCGCGATTTTTTTACTCATCAAGTAGCCCTTCGGATTCTGGTCATCTTTTGCCAAAAAATTTGTTCGAGCACACCCCACCTATCTGCAATAACCTGGCCGTGTCCTCATTCACAAAAGAAAAAGAAAAAAAAAGAAAAAAAAAATGAAAAAAAACAAAAAAAAAAACAAATGTAAAATGAAAAAAAAGAAAAAGAAAAAAAGCCCTATGAACCTATCAAAATCAATGTCTTGCATAGTTCCCAACTTCTAGTCCCTTCAATATTCCCCATACATTTAGTATGGAAAAAAAAAATCCGCCATCTTGAATTTTTTTCCTACTCACCAGGTAGACCTCCGGGTTTTGATCATCTTTTGTCGAGAAACCGCTCCTCCATCTTTTATAGTCTCCGAGAGAGAGACGGACAAAATTTGCCGCCATTTTTTTTCCGCCATTTTGGAATTTTTTTCAACTCAGTGGCAACTGCTCGAGGTTTCGAATGACATTTGGTCGAGCACCCTCCACCTATCTACTATACCCTGGCCGTGCCCCTCGCCCGTCTCCGAACTCCTCACTCATCAGCTCTCGCCACCTTTCTCCGAGTCACATTCTTTGAGCTCTATACGACACCATGGGTGAAAAAAATTTTTTTCATACAAAATTTTACAGGAGGGGTCGGAAATTTGAGACGTCACAGCTCGGCCGCCATCTTGTTTTTTTAATTTTTTTCACTTTTTCTGTTAATCGTTTACTAATTTCTACAATAATCCAAAATTTCAAAGAAATCGGTTGGAAAACAAAAGAGTTGCAAGATTCACGTCGGCCGCCATCTTGTTTTTCCGAAATGTCATAATTTTTCTCTACTCGAATCCCCCACCCCAACATATCTCCCCTACAACATTATATCGATTTCCGTCTCCTTCTAGGAGAACAACCCTGTCAATGAGTGAGTGAGTCAGTGAATCAGTCAGTGGTAATCGAGCTATATATATTATAACTAGTATTTCGCTCGGTGCGCGAGCTGCTAAAGCAGCTCGCGGGAAGTGTTGTTACTACAAGTAGGGCGCGTGGGTGCGCGGCCCGCTAAAGCGGACCGCGATTTTTTTACTCATCAAGTAGACCTTCGGATTCTGGTCATCTTTTGCCAAAAAATTTGTTCGAGCACACCCCACCTATCTGCAATAACCTGGCCGTGCTCCTCATTCACAAAAGAAAAAGAAAAAAAAAGAAAGAGAAAAAAAGAAAAGAAAAAAAGAAGAAAGAACAAAAGAAAATGAAAAATGAAAAAAAGAAAAAGAATAAAAAAAAGGAAAAAAGAAAATCAAAAGAAAAAAAAATTAAAAAAAAGAAAAAAAGCAAATGTAAAATGAAAAAAAAGAAAAAGAAAAAGAAAAAAAGCCCTATAAACCTATCAAAATCAATGTCTTGCATAGTTCCCAACTTCTAGTCCCTTCAATATTCCCCATACATTTTGTATGGGGGGAAAAAAAAATCCGCCATCTTGAATTTTTTTCCTACTCACCAGGTAGACCTCCGGGTTGTGATCATCTTTTGTCGAGAAACCGCTCCTCCATCTTTTATAGTCTCCGAGAGAGAGACGGACAAAATTTGCCGCCATTTTTTTTCCGCCATTTTGGAATTTTTTTTCAACTCACTGGCAAGTGCTCGAGGTTTCGAATGACATTTGGTCGAGCACCCTCCACCTATCTACTATACCCTGGCCGTGCCCCTCGCCCGTCTCCGAACTCCTCACTCATCAGCTCTCGCCACCTTTCTCCGAGTCACATTCTTTGAGCTCTATACGACACCATGGGTGAAAAAAATTTTTTTCATACAAAATTTTACAGGAGAGGGGTCGGAAATTTGAGACGTCACAGCTCGGCCGCCATCTTGTTTTTTTAATTTTTTTCACTTTTTCTGTTAATCGTTTACTAATTCCTACAATAATCCAAAATTTCAAAGAAATCGGTTGGAAAACAAAAGAGTTGCAAGAATCACGTCGGCCGCCATCTTGTTTTTCCGAAATGTCATAATTTTTCCCCACTCGAATCCCCCACCCGGACATATCTCCCCTACATCATTCTATCGTTTTCTGTCTCTTTCTAGGAGAACAATTATGTCAATCAGTGAGTGGTAATCGAGCTATATATATTACTACTAGCGTTTGCTCGGTGCGCGAGCTGCTAAAGCAGCTCGCGGGAAGTGTTTTACTAAAAGTAAGGCGCGTGGCTGCGCGGCCCGCTAAAGCGGACTAAAGCAGCTCGCGGGAAGTGTTATTACTACAAGTAGGGCGCGTGGGTGCGCGGCCCGCTACAGCGGACTGCGATTGTTCGGCTTTATTTATTTCGCTCGGTGCGCGAGCTGCTAAAGCAGCTCGCGGGAAGTGTTATTACTACAAGTAGGGCGCGTGGGTGCGCGGCCCGCTAAAGCGGACCGCGATTTTTTTACTCATCAAGTAGACCTTCGGATTCTGGTCATCTTTTGCCAAAAAATTTGTTCGAGCACACACCACCTATCTGCAATAACCTGGCCGTGCTCCTCATTCACAAAAGAAAAAGAAAAAAAAGAAAAAAAATTAAAAAAAAAAACAAATGTAAAATGAAAAAAAGAAAAAAAGCCCTATGAACCTATCAAAATCAATGTCTTGCATAGTTCCCAACTTCTAGTCCCTTCAATATTCCCCATACATTTTGTACGGAAAAAAAAATCCGCCATCTTGAATTTTTTTCCTACTCACCAGGTAGACCTCCGGGTTTTGATCATCTTTTGTCGAGGAACCGCTCCTCCATCTTTTATAGTCTCCGAGAGAGAGACGGACAAAATTTGCCGCCATTTTTTTCCGCCATTTTGGAATTTTTTTTCAACTCACTGGCAACTGCTCGAGGTTTCGAATGACATTTGGTCGAGCAACCTCCACCTATCTACTATACCCTGGCCGTGCCCCTCGCCCGTCTCCGAACTCCTCACTCATCAGCTCTCTCCACCTTTCTCCGAGTCACATTCTTTGAGCTCTATACGACACCATGGGTGAAAAAAATTTTTTTCATACAAAATTTTACAGGAGAGGGGTCGGAAATTTGAGACGTCACAGCTCGGCCGCCATCTTGTTTTTTTAATTTTTTTCACTTTTTCTGTTAATCGTTTACTAATTTCTACAATAATCCAAAATTTCAAAGAAATCGGTTGGAAAACAAAAGAGTTGCAAGATTCACGTCGGCCGCCATCTTGTTTTTCCGAAATGTCATAATTTTTCCCCACTCGAATCCCCCACCTGAACATATCTCCCATACATCATTCTATCGTTTTCTGTCTCTTTCTAGGAGAACAATTATGTCAATCAGTGAGTGGTAATCGAGCTATATATATTACTACTAGCGTTTGCTCGGTGCGCGAGCTGCTAAAGCAGCTCGCGGGAAGTGTTTTACTAAAAGTAAAGCGCGTGGGTGCGCGGCCCGCTAAAGCGGACCGCGATTGTTCGGCTTTATTTATTTCGCTCGGTGCGCGAGCTGCTAAAGCAGCTCGCGGGAAGTGTTATTGCTACAAGTAGGGCGCGTGGGTGCGCGGCCCGCTAAAGCGGACCGCGATTGTTCGGCTTTATTTATTTCGCTCGGTGCGCGAGCTGCTAAAGCAGCTCGCGGGAAGTGTTATTACTACAAGTAGGGCGCGTGGGTGCGCGGCCCGCTAAAGCGGACCGCGATTTTTTTACTCATCAAGTAGCCCTTCGGATTCTGGTCATCTTTTGCCAAAAAATTTGTTCGAGCACACCCCACCTATCTGCAATAACCTGGCCGTGCTCCTCATTCACAAAAGAAAAAGAAAAAAAAAGAAAAAAAAATGAAAAAAAAGAAAAAAAACAAATGTAAAATGAAAAAAAATAAAAAGAAAAAAAGCCCTATGAACCTATCAAAATCAATGTCTTGCATAGTTCCCAACTTCTAGTCCCTTCAATATTCCCCATACATTTTGTATGGGGGGGAAAAAAAATCCGCCATCTTGAATTTTTTTCCTACTCACCAGGTAGACCTCCGGGTTGTGATCATCTTTTGTCGAGAAACCGCTCCTCCATCTTTTATAGTCTCCGAGAGAGAGAAAGACAAAATTTGCCGCCATTTTTTTTCCGCCATTTTGGAATTTTTTTTCAACTCACTGGCAACTGCTCGAGGTTTCGAATGACATTTGGTCGAGCACCCTCCACCTATCTTCTATACCCTGGCCGTGCCCCTCGCCCGTCTCCGAACTCCTCACTCATCAGGTCTCTCCACCTTTCTCCGAGTCACATTTTTTGAGCTCTATACGACACCATGGGTGAAAAAAATTTTTTTCATACAAAATTTTACAGGAGAGGGGTGGAAATTTGAGACGTCACAGCTCGGCCGCCATCTTGTTTTTTTAATTTTTTTCACTTTTTCTGTTAATCGTTCACTAATTTCTACAATAATCCAAAATTTCAAAGAAATCGGTTGGAAAACAAAAGAGTTGCAAGAATCACGTCGGCCGCCATCTTGTTTTTCCGAAATGTCATAATTTTTCCCCACTCGAATCCCCCACCCGGACATATCTCCCGAACATCATTATATCGATTTCCGTCTCCTTCTAGGAGAACAATTATGTCAATGAGTCAGTCAGTGAATGAGTCAGTGGTAATCGAGCTATATATATTACTAGCGTTTGCTCGGTGCGCGAGCTGCTAAAGCAGCTCGCGGGAAGTGTTATTGCTCCAAGTAGGGCGCGTGGGTGCGCGGCCCGCTAAAGCGGACCGCGATTGTTCGGCTTTATTTATTTCGCTCGGTGCGCGAGCTGCTAAAGCAGCTCGCGGGAAGTGTTATTACTACAAGTAGGGCGCGTGGGTGCGCGGCCCGCTAAAGCGGACCGCGATTTTTTTACTCATCAAGTAGCCCTTCGGATTCTGGTCATCTTTTGCCAAAAAATTTGTTCGAGCACACCCCACCTATCTGCAATAACCTGGCCGTGCTCCTCATTCACAAAAGAAAAAGAAAAAAAAATGAAAAAAAAGAAAAAAAAAAAAAAAATGAAAAATGAAAAAAAAGAAAAAGAAAAAAAGCCCTATGAACCTATCAAAATCAATGTCTTGCATAGTTCCCAACTTCTAGTCCCTTCAATATTCCCCATACATTTTGTATGGGGGGAAAAAAAAATCCGCCATCTTGAATTTTTTTCCTACTCACCAGGTAGACCTCCGGGTTGTGATCATCTTTTGTCGAGAAACCGCTCCTCCATCTTTTATAGTCTCCGAGAGAGAGACGGACAAAATTTGCCGCCATTTTTTTTCCGCCATTTTGGAATTTTTTTTCAACTCACTGGCAACTGCTCGAGGTTTCGAATGACATTTGGTCGAGCACCCTCCACCTATCTTCTATACCCTGGCCGTGCCCCTCGCCCGTCTCCGAACTCCTCACTCATCAGCTCTCTCCACCTTTCTCCGAGTCACATTCTTTGAGCTCTATACGACACCATGGGTGAAAAAAATTTTTTTCATACAAAATTTTACAGGAGAGGGGTGGAAATTTGAGACGTCACAGCTCGGCCGCCATCTTGTTTTTTTAATTTTTTTCACTTTTTCTGTTAATCGTTTACTAATTTCTACAATAATCCAAAATTTCAAAGAAATCGGTTGGAAAACAAAAGAGTTGCAAGATTCACGTCGGCCGCCATCTTGTTTTTCCAAAATGTCATAATTTTTCCCCACTCGAATCCCCCACCCGAACATATCTCCCGAACATCATTATATCGATTTCCGTCTCTTTCTAGGAGAACAATTATGTCAATCAGTGAGTCAGTCAGTCAGTGGTAATCGAGCTATATATATTATAATAACTAGCGTTTGCTCGGTGCGCGAGCTGCTAAAGCAGCTCGCGGGAAGTGTTATTGCTACAAGTAGGGCGCGTGGGTGCGCGGCCCGCTAAAGCGGACCGCGATTGTTCGGCTTTATTTAATTCGCTCGGTGCGCGAGCTGCTAAAGCAGCTCGCGGGAAGTGTTATTACTACAAGTAGGGCCCGTGGGTGCGCGGCCCGCTAAAGCGGACCGCGATTTTTTTACTCATCAAGTAGACCTTCGGATTCTGGTCATCTTTTGCCAAAAAATTTGTTCGAGCACACCCCACCTATCTGCAATAACCTGGCCGTGCTCCTCATTCACAAAAGAAAAAGAAAAAAAAAAAGAAAAAAAAATGAAAAAAAAACAAAAAAAACAAATGTAAAATGAAAAAAGAAAAAGAAAAAAAGCCCTATGAACCTATCAAAATCAATGTCTTGCATAGTTCCCAACTTCTAGTCCCTTCAATATTCCCCATACATTTTGTATGGGGGGAAAAAAAATCCGCAATCTTGAATTTTTTTCCTACTCACCAGGTAGACCTCCGGGTTGTGATCATCTTTTGTCGCGAAACCGCTCCTCCATCTTTTATAGTCTCCGAGAGAGAGACGGACAAAATTTGCCGCCATTTTTTTTCCGCCATTTTGGAATTTTTTTTCAACTCACTGGCAACTGCTCGAGGTTTCGAATGACATTTGGTCGAGCACCCTCCACCTATCTTCTATACCCTGGCCGTGCCCCTCGCCCGTCTCCGAACTCCTCACTCATCAGCTCTCTCCACCTTTCTCCGAGTCACATTCTTTGAGCTCTATACGACACCATGGGCGAAAAAAATTTTTTCCATACAGAATTTTACAGGAGAGGGATCGGAAATTTGAGACGTCACAGCTCGGCCGCCATCTTGTTTTTTTAATTTTTTTCACTTTTTCTGTTAATCGTTTACTAATTTCTACAATAATCCAAAATTTCAAAGAAATCGGTTAGAAAACAAAAGAGTTGCAAGATTCACGTCGGCCGCCATCTTGTTTTTCCGAAATGTCATAATTTTTCCCCACTCGAATCCCCTACCCGGACATATCTCCCCTACATCATTGTATCGATTTCCGTCTCCTTCTAGGAGAACAACCCTGTCAATCAGTGAGTGAGTGAATCAGTGAGTGAATCAGTGGTAATCGAGCTATATATATTATAATAAATAAATAATAATATTTCGCTCGGTGCGCGAGCTGCTAAAGCAGCTCGCGGGAAGTGTTATTACTACAAGTAGGGCGCGTGGGTGCGCGGCCCGCTAAAGCGGACCGCGATTTTTTTACTCATCAAGTAGACCTTCGGATTCTGGTCATCTTTTGCCAAAAAATTTGTTCGAGCACACCCCACCTATCTGCAATAACCTGGCCGTGTCCTCATTCACAAAAGAAAAAGAAAAAAAAAGAAAAAAAAAAATGAAAAAAAACAAAAAAAAAAACAAATGTAAAATGAAAAAAAAGAAAAAGAAAAAAAGCCCTATGAACCTATCAAAATCAATGTCTTGCATAGTTCTCAACTTCTAGTCCCTTCAATATTCCCCATACATTTTGTATGGGGGGAAAAAAAAATCCGCCATCTTGAATTTTTTTCCTACTCACCAGGTAGACCTCCGGGTTTTGATCATCTTTTGTCGAGAAACCGCTGCTCCATCTTTTATAGTCTCCGAGAGAGAGACGGACAAAATTTGCCGCCATTTTTTTTCCGCCATTTTGGAATTTTTTTTCAACTCACTGGCAACTGCTCGAGGTTTCGAATGACATTTGGTCGAGCACCCTCCACCTATCTTCTATACCCTGGCCGTGCCCCTCGCCCGTCTCCGAACTCCTCACTCATCAGCTCTCTCCACCTTTCTCCGAGTCACATTCTTTGAGCTCTATACGACACCATGGGTGAAAAAAAATTTTTTCATACAAAATTTTACAGGAGAGGGTCGGAAATTTGAGACGTCACAGCTCGGCCGCCATCTTGATTTTTAAATTTTTTTTCACTTTTTCTGTTAATCGTTTACTAATTTCTACAATAATCCAAAATTTCAAAGAAATCGGTTGGAAAACAAAAGAGTTGCAAGAATCACGTCGGCCGCCATCTTGTTTTTCCGAAATGTCATAATTTTTCCCCACTCGAATCCCCCACCCGGACACATCTCCCGTATATCATTATATCGTTTTTTGTCTCTTTCTAGGAGAACAATTATGTCAATCAGTGAATCAGTCAGTGAATCAGTCAGTGGTAATCGAGCTATATATATTATAACTAGCATTTGCTCGGTGCGCGAGCTGCTAAAGCAGCTCGCGGGAAGTGTTATTGCTACAAGTAGGGCGCGTGGGTGCGCGGCCCGCTAAAGCGGACCGCGATTGTTCGGCTTTATTTATTTCGCTCGGTGCGCGAGCTGCTAAAGCAGCTCGCGGGAAGTGTTATTGCTACAAGTAGGGCGCGTGGGTGCGCGGCCCGCTAAAGCAGACCGCGATTTTTTTACTCATCAAGTAGACCTTCGGATTCTGGTCATCTTTTGCCAAAAAATTTGTTCGAGCACACCCCACCTATCTGCAATAACCTGGCCGTGCTCCTCATTCACAAAAGAAAAAGAAAAAAAAAGAAAAAAAACGAAAAAAAAGAAAAAAAGCAAATGTAAAATGAAAAAAAAGAAAAAGAAAAAAGCCCTATGAACCTATCAAAATCAATGTCTTGCATAGTTCCCAACTTCCAGTCCCTTCGATATTCCCCATACATTTTACAAGCTGCTAAAGCAGCTCGCGGGAAGTGTTATTACTACAAGGAGGGCGCGTGGGTGCGCGGCCCGCTAAAGCGGACCGCGATTTTTTTGCTCATCAAGTAGACCTTCGGATTCTGGTCATCTTTTGCCAAAAAATTTGTTCGAGCACACCCCACCTATCTGCAATAACCTGGCCGTGCTCCTCATTCACAAATGAAAAAGAAAAAAAAAGAAAAAAAAAAGAAAAAAAGCAAATGTAAAATGAAAAAAAAGAAAAAGAAAAAAGCCCTATGAACCTATCAAAATCAATGTCTTGCATAGTTCCCAACTTCTAGTCCCTTCAATATTCCCCATACATTTTGTATGGGGGGAAAAAAAAATCCGCCATCTTGAATTTTTTTCCTACTCACCAGGTAGACCTCCGGGTTGTGATCATCTTTTGTCGAGAAACCGCTCCTCCATCTTTTATAGTCTCCGAGAGAGAGACGGACAAAATTTGCCGCCATTTTTTTTCCGCCATTTTGGAATTTTTTTTCAACTCACTGGCAACTGCTCGAGGTTTCGAATGACATTTGGTCGAGCACCCTCCACCTATCTTCTATACCCTGGCCGTGCCCCTCGCCCGTCTCCGAACTCCTCACTCATCAGCTCTCTCCACCTTTCTCCGAGTCACATTCTTTGAGTTCTATACGACACCGTGGGTGAAAAAAAATTTTTTCATACAAAATTTTACAGGAGAGGGTCGGAAATTTGAGACGTCACAGCTCGGCCGCCATCTTGATTTTTAAATTTTTTTCACTTTTTCTGTTAATCGTTTACTAATTTCTACAATAATCCAAAATTTCAAAGAAATCGGTTGGAAAACAAAAGAGTTGCAAGAATCACGTCGGCCGCCATCTTGTTTTTCCGAAATGTCATAATTTTTCCCCACTCGAATCCCCCACCCGGACATATCTCCCGTACATCATTATATCGTTTTTTGTCTCTTTCTAGGAGAACAATTATGTCAATGAGTGAATCAGTCAGTGAATCAGTCAGTGGTAATCGAGCTATATATATTATAACTAGCGTTTGCTCGGTGCGCGAGCTGCTAAAGCAGCTCGCGGGAAGTGTTTTACTAAAAGTAAGGCGCGTGGGTGCGCGGCCCGCTAAAGCGGACCGCGATTGTTCGGCTTTATTTATTTCGCTCGGTGCGCGAGCTGCTAAAGCAGCTCGCGGGAAGTGTTATTACTACAAGTAGGGCGCGTGGGTGCGCGGCCCGCTAAAGCGGACCGCGATTGTTCGGCTTTATTTATTTCGCTCGGTGCGCGAGCTGCTAAAGCAGCTCGCGGGAAGTGTTGTTACTACAAGTAGGGCGCGTGGGTGCGCGGCCCGCTAAAGCGGACCGCGATTTTTTTACTCATCAAGTAGACCTTCGGATTCTGGTCATCTTTTGCCAAAAAATTTGTTCGAGCACACCGCACCTATCTGCAATAACCTGGCCGTGCTCCTCATTCACAAAAGAAAAAGAAAAAAAAGAAAAAAAAATGAAAAAAAGAAAAAAAAAACAAATGTAAAATGAAAAAAAGAAAAAGAAAAAAAGCCCTATGAACCTATCAAAATCAATGTCTTGCATAGTTCCCAACTTCTAGTCCCTTCAATATTCCCCATACATTTTGTATGGGGGGAAAAAAAATCCGCCATCTTGAATTTTTTTCCTACTCACCAGGTAGACCTCCGGGTTGTGATCATCTTTTGTCGAGAAACCGCTGCTCCATCTTTTATAGTCTCCGAGGGAGAGACGGACAAAATTTGTCGCCATTTTTTTTCCGCCATTTTGGAATTTTTTTTCAACGCACTGGCAACTGCTCGAGGTTTCGAATGACATTTGGTCGAGCACCCTCCACCTATCTTCTATACCCTGGCCGTGCCCCTCGCCCGTCTCCGAACTCCTCACTCATCAGCTCTCTCCGCCTTTCTCCGAGTCACATTCTTTGAGCTCTATACGACACCATGGGTGAAAAAAATTTTTTCCATACAAAATTTTACAGGAGAGGGGTCGGAAATTTGAGACGTCACAGCTCGGCCGCCATCTTGTTTTTTTAATTTTTTTCACTTTTTCTGTTAATCGTTTACTAATTTCTACAATAATCCAAAATTTCAAAGAAATCGGTTGGAAAACAAAAGAGTTGCAAGATTCACGTCGGCCGCCATCTTGTTTTTCCGAAATGTCATAATTTTCCCCAACTCGAATCCCCCACCTGGACATATCTCCCCTACATCATTATATCGATTTCCGTCTCCTTCTAGGAGAACAACCCTGTCAATGAGTGAGTGAGTGAGTGAGTGAGTGTGTCAGTCAGTGGTAATCGAGCTATATATATTATAATATAATAGAGATTATATAATAAGTAAATCACCAGGGAAGTTCTTCCTCCACCCGGGCAAGAAGTACATGCCTGAAGGCCCTTATCCCCGACTTGGCTAAGGGAAAACTCCTTTCTTCTTTTCTTTTTATTTACTTTCTATTCGTTTCTTTTTCTTTTCTTTTGTGTTGATCAAATCAAAAGCTTTCTTTCTTTCAAACGGAGAAGACCCAGGGGACTTATTCCGGCTAATATTGATGGGAGTTAGCGAAGTAAATCTATATCTTCTCACTAATTTATGATTAGAGCTAGACTGCTGGGTGTGGAATCGGCGCCTTACGAAAAAAGCAGACAGACTTTCAATTCGATGTTCCATCTAGAATATGAAAAATAGAAATGCATTTTGAAAAAAGGCTAAAAACACGGTGAGACGGCGTCGTCTACAATGAGTGGACGATGTTAATTGCAAATCTCAACTCTGGATTATACGGTTTAGGGTTGAATTTAGATTAGCGCTGTGAAAAAATTTCCAATGACTTCTTGTATGGTTCAAGTCATTAACGACTGCGGATAGAATTTCTTACTCATAAATAGATAAATCTTCTCATAAATAGATAGATTCTCATAAATAAATAAATAATGTAACACACTAGTCACAAAGAGTGTAAATTAAAATTTTAAAACACCTCCGATATGTAAATCTATGGCCGGACTATGTACGATATACCTGACATCCTGTTACCCAGTTTTCTGCTCGATCATCAAATCCTTCTCCTCTATTCTCGATCATCATCTAACTAACACCTACTCACTGAGACCATTCTAATGAGCCCGAACACACTATATCTGCTGTAAGGAGTTGGGTATCCCGCAGACTACTTGATGCTGCAGCATCAGTTCAAAGTTACCATGCCTTTGAAATAATCCGAAGTAACAGTACCTACTCCAACCGCACCATTGAAAGCTTGTAAGACCTTTATGTCGGAGGTGTTTTTCATTTTAGTACACAATATCCGCGAAAGTTTCTAACTAAGACCACCAAAACTGCACAAACAGGGGGGAAGTATCCAGATCGTAAATATGTCGGGTTTTATAGTTACGCGCCCCTGCACAGGGCTGAAAGGGCCCCTTTCTTCCACCGCTTGTAAGTCTAAACACCAGTACACATTAGCGACAAGACAGTCTTGATACAAATACGTCGAGATACGCGCCCCTGGGTTGTAGCCTAGGGCAAAAAGGGTGCCTTTTTGCACCGCTTGTTAGTACTAAACACCTATTCACATCAGCGAAAAGACAGTCTTACTACAAATTTGTCGTGTTTTATAGTTAGACAATTTTGTGCAAGGCTGCGAGGGTTTCTTTATTCCATCGCTTGTTAATTTAAACACCCATACACGTCAGCAACAAGAATGTCTTACTACAAATGCGTCGGGTATAATGGTTATGCGAGCCTGGGCTGCAAGGGTCCTTTTTGCACTGTCTCTTAAGCTAAGCATTTATATCTACATAATAATATAATCGCCAAGATATTCTTACTACAAATACTCTGACTGGTTTCCTCTCAGACTGAAGGGTTTAGGCCATAATTCACCTCGCTGGCCAAGTGCGGATTGGCAGACTTCACAGACCTTTGAGAACATTATGAAGAGTTCTCAGGCGTGCAGGTTCCTCACGATGTTTACTTTCACCTTTAAATAATAATAAATAATAATGTCCTCCGACCGAATCCGATAACGGCGGCCAACCTCCTTAGAGATCAGCCATCTGCGCGGGAGATATTATAGTGCACAAGTGTTTGCGCAAACACAGGTGCACTCTCTTTTCCTGCACTCTCATAGTCCGATGAGACGGAAATCCGACACAACTGGTGAGAGATCAGTCGCAGGACCGACGGCTTTACGTGCTCTGCGAGGCACGGGGGTGACACACCGCCAACTTCCTAACTCCGTTATAGCAAGTGATTCAAGTGATATTCATTGTCTAAAACGCATACAACGCCGAGAAGTAAGAAGTAGGTGTAACTGGAATTCGAACACCGGGGCACCGCGAAAAGTAGGCCTTTGAGATGATAACATGATGAAGAATTCTCAGGCACGCACGTTCGCGATGTTTTCATTTTTGCAACTTTATGTAACTCAAAACAAAACGAACTCTCACTACAGACAGTCGCTTGTGTCGCATCAAGTCGCACATGCGAACGGGGCCTAACACTGATTCCACGATTGCTTATCTCTGCCCCAGGCTTGCTTAGGTCTTGAGCACTTTATTTTATTACTCAGCCATAATACGACTGGAGATACAAAAGTGAGTCGAAAGTCGTAACGAAGATACCAGTGTAACACCCTGTATTTCATGATTTATTTTTTACTCAACTACGGCAAGGCAAAAGGAAGGGTTATGAGTTTAGCAGAATATGTATATGTATGTGACGATTCAAGAATGTTCTGCCGCGCAGTGGTGTTTTAACTGCTGAGACGATTTTGATGAATGTGTGCCTAAATCGATTCGTTATTATGGTCCGCGTGGTATAGGGCTAATATGGTTGAGCGAAGCAACGGCTGGGTCATGCGTCATGCTCGTGAACGGGTTCCACCGGCGGGAATGGGGCTGCTTTCTGTCTGCCCGTCTTAACATGTATTGAATTGTATGTACGTATGCTTTTGTGGAACTTCCCCTCATTGTGGAAACACTGGATACATAGCATAGTAGGTATCTATTGTATTGTAAACTTGTTTTGAAAAGAGCAACCGCTGAGTTTCTTGCTGGTTCTTCTCCGCAGGAACGGCATTCTCTTCTCCACAGGAACGGCATTCCGAGCCAGTGGTAGACTCATCGACGATTTAAAAGCACTTGTAAAAAGTTTATTTGAATAAAAAACATTTCTATTCTATTCTATTCTATTCTATATTTTATACAACCTACTTATCGACGCGTTCGCGACGATTCAAAAGCACTTGTAAAAAAGTTTATTTGAATAAAAAATATTTCTATTCTATTCTATTCTATATTTTATACAACCTACTCATCGACGCGTCGCGACGATTCAAAAGCACTTGTAAAAAAGTTTATTTGAATAAAAAATATTTCTATTCTATTCTATATTTTATACAACCTACTCATCGACGCGTCGCTCGCGACGATTCAAAAGCACTTGTAAAAAAGTTTATTTGAATAAAAACAATAGACATTTTGAGTTCTTAATATAGAATAAAGTTTATGGTATAAAAAACATTTCTATTCTATTCTATTCTATATTTTATATAACCTACTCATCGACGCGTCGCAACGATTCAAAAGCACTTGTAAAAAAGTTTATTTGAATAAAAAATATTTCTATTCTATTCTATTCTATATTTTATACAACCTACTCATCGACGCGTCGCTCGCGACGATTCAAAAGCACTTGTAAAAAAGTTTATTTGAATAAAAAACATTTCTATTCTATTCTATATTTTATACAGCCTACTCATCGACGCGTCGCGGCGATTCAAAAGCACTTGTAAAAAAGTTTATTTGAATAAAAAATATTTCTATTCTATTCTATTCTATATTTTATACAACCTACTCATCGACGCGTCGCGACGAATCAAAAGCACTTGTAAAAAAGTTTATTTGAATAAAAAATATTTCTATTCTATTCTATTCTATATTTTATACAACCTACTCATCGACGCGTCGCGACGATTCAAAAGCACTTGTAAAAAAGTTTATTTGAATAAAAAATATTTCTATTCTATTCTATTCTATATTTTATACAACCTACTCATGGACGCGTCGCGACGATTCAAAAGCACTTGTTAAAAAGTTTATTTGAATAAAAAATATTTCTATTCTATTCTATATTTTATACAACCTACTCATCGACGCGTCGCGACGATTCAAAAGCACTTGTAAAAAAGTTTATTTGAATAAAAAATATTTCTATTCTATTCTATTCTATTCTATATTTTATACAACCTACTCATCGACGCGTCGCGACGATTCAAAAGCACTTGTAAAAAAGTTTATTTGAATAAAAAATATTTCTATTCTATATTTTATACAACCTACTCATCGACGCGTCGCGACGATTCAAAAGCACTTGTAAAAAAGTTTATTTGAATAAAAAATATTTCTATTCTATTCTATATTTTATACAACCTACTCATCGACGCGTCGCGACGATTCAAAAGCACTTGTAAAAAGTTTATTTGAATAAAAAATATTTCTATTATATTCTATTCTATATTTTATACAACCTACTCATCGACGCGTCGCGACGATTCAAAAGCACTTGTAAAAAAGTTTATTTGAATAAAAAATATTTCTATTCTATTCTATTCTATATTTTATACAACCTACTCATCGACGCGTCGCGACGATTCAAAAGCACTTGTAAAAAAGTTTATTTGAATAAAAAATATTTCTATTCTATTCTATTCTATATTTTATACAACCTACTCATCGACGCGTCGCTCGCGACGATTCAAAAGCACTTGTAAAAAAGTTTATTTGAATAAAAAACATTTCTATTCTATTCTATTCTATATTTTATACAACCTACTCATCGACGCGTCGCGACGATTCAAAAGCACTTGTAAAAAAGTTTATTTGAATAAAAAATATTTCTATTCTATATTTTATACACGAACAAAATCATTAAAGACTGATGTTGCATCAAATTTTCCGCAGTGGTGAGCGCTGTGGTCTTGTAACTGGGAGGCCTCGGGTTCGATTCCCGGCGGGGGCATTTCGGGAATTTATAATTTCTGAATTGTCCGTCTAGTGGGAGGCTTTGGCCGTGGCTAGTTACCGCCCTACCGTCAGACGTGCCGCCAAGCGATTCAGCTTTCCAGCACGATGCGATGGCGCTGCGTGTAGAAACAGATTAGGGGTATGGGTTGAATGTACACTTCCATACCTTTTCCAAGTTAGCCCGCTACCATCTTAAACTGCATCGTCACTTAATATCAGGTGAGATCGCAGTCAAGGACAATCTTGTCATTGAATCATATTTATGTGTGTTTGTGTGTTTGTTTGTTGGTTTGTCCATCAATCACACCGAAACAGAGGTCAGAGCCACGGATGACGGATCGAAGTGATTTTTTGCATGGGTATAGTTGAAGACCTGGAGAGTGACTTAGGCTACTTTTTATCCCGGAAAATCAGTCCCCGAAGGATTTTAAAAACTAAATCCACGCGGACGGAGTCGCGGGCATCAGCTAGTAAAAAATAAAAAAAACATTCAAGTAGACTCAGAGACCTTCGCTTCGCTCGGTCAAAAATAGGATTACAGTTTTCTTTTGCTATAGAACCTTAAAAGAACTGTACCTATTAGCAATAATATAGCTCCATTACCATATTACTTACAAAAGGGTGAACAAGAACATCTACTTAGCATATAATTACCAATAATTTATTAATGTAACGATACTTATTCGACATTTTTAAAGTTATTAACCTTATTATGGCACATCTGCTTATATTTGCAGCTAGAATGCTGTTAAGGTAGTTCTATAAACAAAGTAGCCTCTGCTTACCTCACTCGCTTTTCGTTTTCCATAATTATACACTTGTAAACTGGTAACCTTGTTAATTTTTTTATTTCTCGATATCGACATAATCCTTATTAGTATTACAAATGCAAAAAATATTTTATCTTTGCTGCATAACTGAAGGATAAACAACACACTTTCCTATTCATAATATTAGTAGGGATCTATTTAAATAAAAAGTTTACTTAATAAAACCGGCCAAGTGCGTGTCGGGCCACGCGCAGGGTTCCGTAGTTGAAAGTCTCAAATATTATTGCTGACCTAGGATAGTGCTTTTATTTTATTTATGAATATTGAATACATTTTGAGTTCCATGGTTTAAATACTATAATATACTACAAAATATGCAACTTACAATACGTGTCATACCTAGCTTAGAAAAAATGGATATAACTCCTTAACTAATGAACCCTACTTAGCCGTGATAGTTTTCCTTTAAAATTCATTTTATATATACTACTGCTGTGAATTTTTTCTTGTATCCTATATACAACCATTTAGCTGGCAGAGGGGGGGGACACTTGACTCTAATAAAATTTAGCACTTTAAAATATCATATTTCACAAACGGATCCCTGAATTGAAAAATGGTGTTCCCACACCTACAATATTTTTGAAAGACCTATTCAATGATACCCCACACTATGGGATAGTACCCTAAAAAAAATTATTTTTCAAAATTTTATTTCAACACTTTGTCGGCGTGATTGATATTTATACCCTTGTCAAATTACAGATTTCTAGTACCAATAGTCTCTGAGCTAAACCGCGGACAGACAGACAGACAGACAGACAGACGGACATGGCGAAACTATAAGGGTTCCTTGTTTACTACGGAACCCTAAAAACGCGACTAAGAAAAATTGGATTTAACTGACTTCCGTCATATTAATTTTCAACCGACGGAAAAAAGGAGGAGGTTCTTTAAATAAAAAAGAAAAAGGTGACTGAGTGATCAATCAATGAACAGCTCAAACCAGCACTGGACGGATCGCGCTGAAATCTGGCATGCAGATAGCTATTATAATTTATAATGTAGGCATCCGCTAAGAAAGGATTTTTGAAAATTGAAGTCCCCCTAAAGGAAGGGGTAAAAATAGGGGTTTGAAAAATCGAACGAAAACGTGAGCGAAGAAAGCTTAGTTCACCACGCTGGCCAAATGGGACTTCACACGCCTTTGAGAACATTATGAAGAACCCTCAGGCGTGCAGGTTTGCTCACGATGTTTTCCTTCACCGTTGAAGTAGGTATGTGATATTATATTGTAATTTGTATTACTTACTCGTGTAGATATGCTCCAACGTAATAACTCCGGGCTAAAGCTATTATATTACATCTTTTTATGTATGATAATGCAAACATTAAGATTTTGTTCTTTAGGACTTTTTGATTTTTTGTTTCCGCCACACCAGCACTTTGGGAACCCAACGATCATCACCTCTTCGAACTATGTGCCCCGCCTATTTCCACGCATCGCTTATCGAATAAAAATCCCCAAAAGTTACGCCAGTAATTACAATAGTATCCCATTCAATAAATCATGCGTTATTGGTTCTAGTTAATTAAGGCCCGACCGTCGGCCCATCTACCTGCCCTGAATGCGTTCATTATTTCTGTTTGCGACTTTTTAATTAACTTCCAATATGGCGCGCCCAAATATTTTTACCGGCTACATAATGTATCATCAGAAATTGGTTCCTTGGTCAAGTGAATAGGTTATACTTAAAGGTATAGGCATATAGGTTAGGTTACTTTATTTTACTCACTGCCCACTTTGAGAATATTTTTGTGACCTGCCCAAGCCCTCTCTGTACCGTCTCAACACCCCCTATTTTTTAACCCACTTCAAAAAAAGGAAGTTCTCAATTCGACGCGTATTTTATTTTGGCGTAACTCTGAAATCTGAACCGATCTCAATTTTTTTTTATTTTATTTGAAAGGGTACCGTGAGGTTGGTCCCATTTAAATTTGGCGAAGATCTGATGAATATCTTGAGGACGGAACACCTCATGAATAAGAGCAAATCGCTTGCGATCAGAGAATATGTAGATTGATTCTACGACTCTACAGTTCAAAGCTTAAAATAATATATAAAAATTCTTGTTTGACTTCAAAGTTTGAACTTTGAAGTCAAACAAGAATTTTTACGCCACTAAGTGTAAAATAACTTTAGTTTGTACAGGTATGTTGAGGTCGGGCTAGCTTCGCCCATCGGTTCCATCACCGCTCAACTTCAACGTGTACAAACTAAAATTATTCGCTTGCTATTCTCAAAAAGCCACAAGACGGCGTCATCGCCTACGTTGAAAGTTAAAACCTATGGTCTAGTAGTTAAAAATTAATGTATTGGGTTTATTGTCAATAAACTGTAGTACTAGTCCGGAGTTAGGCAGCGGGCACGATATTTTCCTTCACCTTTGAAGCATGTGATAGGTACTTAATTGCTTAAGAGTGGGTGTGCGCTCGTTAACAGTAAACAGATTTGATTTTTACAGTAGTAGATCAAGTTTCAATTATCCGAAAAAAAACACGCAAGAATTACATCATACTGCCAAGGGACGTGTCTGGGCAAAAACATAAAATGATGAAATTTGTTCGATAATAAAAAATCGCGAAGTTAGGTCTAATTTTTAACCAATATTCATTTATTTTCAATGTGTTGCATATTACAGAGCCAAAATTTTTACATTAAATTCCGATTGATATTATCAAGAGAGTAGCCTAGCGAATTGAAAAGAAAATGAATATTTTACGAGTTACAAAGTATTTGGCGCTTACTACATTCCTATTCCGCGCAAAACGCTTTCTTTTGTCGCGCCTCACATGAGGTTGTGGCTATGTTTTATCTCATCGCGAAATCTGATTTTTTTTGGGGTTACACGCGCTCTTAAACGCACATAACTCCGAAAAATTGGAGGTGCGTACTCGGGATCGAACTTGCGAACCAATGAATAGGTGACCGCAGGCCTAACCACTAGTGAGTAGACTAACATCACTATGATGTTTAATATCAACTTATTTTAATTCGACGTAAATCATACACTCAAAAGTACATACTGCCTTAGCGTACGTTAGTACGTAATTCAATGGCCTTAGCTTGATGCTTCCAAGTTCCAAGTAAACAATGCAACATTGTAACAAACAACCTATAACCTATTAAAACAAATTCAACCTTAACTTCTTCAGAATAGAGTAGTTAATTGTGTAGGTACTTTTACACACAATTTTGCTGTGGTCTGCTATGAAATATTATATTTCAGTATATGTCAGTAGTATTCAAGCAGCCATTGTTATAAGATACTGATAGTTATTAGGAAGATGACACAAGCTATATCAAATTTTTATCCAATAAGTTATACTATCATACTAATAATATTATATCATACTAACATTATATATGCGAAAGTGTGTTTGTTGGTTTGTCCTTCAATCACGCCGCAACTACGGATCGACGTGATTTTTTGCATATAGTCACAGAATATATAATAGTATTACGGTATAGTTGAGGACCCGGAGAGTGACATAGGCTACTTTTTATCCCGAAAAATCCAAGTGTCCGAGGGATTTTAAAAACTAAATCCCCGCGAAGTCGCGGGCATCAGCTAGTATACTATAAATGCGAAAGTGTGTTTGTTGGTTTGTCCTTCAATCACGCTGCAAGAGAGCTACAGATCGCCGTGATTTTTGCACGGGTTTAGTTGAGGACCTGGAGAGTGACATAGGCTACTTTTATCCCGGAAAATCAACGTTTTAAGACTGGGTTTCCACGGCGCGGCCCGCGGCCTCCGTAGAATGCAGATTTGTATGGAAAATGGTTTCAATTTCCACGGCGCGGTTTGCGGCCGCGGCGGGCGCGGTACCCGTGGAAACCTAGTCAATCCACGCGAAGTCGCGGGCATCAGCTAGTAATAAAATAATGCTACAGTGACGACACAATAGGTACATACAGGTACAGGTACAGAAGATTCACTTCGCAAAATCATTTAAATAAATATCGACTCTTGCTGCCATGCAATAAAGTGCAATTCAGGTCGCACAGCGCTAACTTACCTAGTCATATTTACCTAGAAGCCGCCTTCCTTTCTATCGCGCAACTATCTTAAAATTCTCTAAAATGATTGCATCAGTGTAACCACAATGGCCTCTGATTGGCTTTATGATATTTACTAGATGATGCCCGCGACTTCGTCCGCGTGGATTAAGGTTTTTTTTAATTCCCGCGGGAACTCTGTAATTTTTCGGGATAAATATGTGTTAACTTATCCCTGGGTATGAGTTATCTCCATTCCAAAGGAGGTTGGCGAATTTTGACCTAGCATTTTTAAAAACCATTCAGATTCAGAAATCATTTAATTTTAATTAATATTTTTCAGAGTATTTTTCTGTGTAAACACGATATTTTTAGAAGATGGGGATCAAAAATATAATTATTCACAAGTACACATTTTATATAACCATTACAAGGCAATACAAGATTGACTTTGATGAACTTTTTTGTTAGACTGGTTTACTAGTACAAGCATAAGAAGTTTGATTCGTGAACATGGGCCTCAAGCCCACAGTTTAGTTTGTCTGGGTCAGAAACTCTATGGAATTCGCCAATCTCCTTTCAGCCAAATCGGTTCATTTTTTGTAGAGCTAAAGAGTAAAGTCATTGTGATTGTCACATGGATCCAATCAATTCAGAATAACTAGGGCTTTCGAATACCGGATTTTTTCAATACCGGTATTAATACCGGAAATATTTTTTTCAATACCGGGATCCCGGGATCCCGGTATTGAAATGGGATTTAATTGGGGTTATATGAAAGTCCTATATTTTGAAGTAAGAGACATGAAAAATCAGCATTTAAGTTATTAGTTTTAGGTATTAAAACCTGTATAAGCTATTTCAGAAAATCACCGTTTCAGAGTAGTACAATAGGGGGTGAAAATTTGTATGGGAATATTTGGATTTTATAGATATTATTTACTTGTTAGGGTGGTAGGTTATTTCTATTTTATTAACATACAATGTCTGTAATAGACTTAATAGATTTGACTTCCTTCTGCGCAGACTTACCAGAACAACAAGTATTTTAACGGCTCTTACTGCGTGCCATGGTTATGTCTCTACAGTACTCCGTTATGGCATTGTAATTTGGGGTAATTTAACAACGGCTAACAAGGCTTTTATAGTTAAAAAAATGCCTTAGAGCCATCCTTCGCATGGCAGTATATGATTCGTGTAGGCCGGCTTTCACAAAGCTCAAGGTCTTGCCACTTCCAACCATGTACATTTTGGAAATATCGAAATTTGTGAAAATGAATATGCATAACTTCAAGGCCAAGCGTGACACAAATTTAAATACTTAAGCGATCTGTGACAGATCCCGATAAACTTATTATTACCATAGCTCCACAAACAGCACATTTTAATAAAAATTGTTAAAATTTTCAATTAAAATATTTAATAAATTGCCAACCGATATACTTATTATAATAATAACCGATGTATATACCAAAACTTTACTTTACACATAAATTAAAGAAATGGTTGCAAGGGCAAAAGTTTTACTCCTTAGAAGAATTCTTTCAATACGACAAAAAAGATTTCGACATTTTAATTGCCATAAAAATTAATTAACTTTTGACATGATTTTGGAATAATTGTAAAAGCCATTAGATATTTTGATATTTAATTAATAAGATTGACGTTATTAATATTATTCCGCTTGTATTTTTTATTTTGTAATTTGTATATTTGAATATTTGAAAATAATTAAATTGTGTTACTTTGTAAATTTAAATAATATAGACTTCTATAATATTTGTACGCCGCTACGGCTATAATGTGATGGACTGAAAAATAATTATATTTATTATTTACCATCTTGTCGATACACATTATTAGGGCCCGGATTAATATGTAAATACATATTTTTAATTTACGCGATTTTCGGCCTAGAATGTGTTTTTTACATCGATTGTCATATTTAGACTGTGAAAAACCAAGTTTTATTTTCCATATTTTTCCATATTTCACCATATTTCAAGTTAAGTCCATATTTTACAAGGAAATATCACAATCACTCATATATTCACAAAAATATATAAAATTTACGTTCCCGCCACTACACAGCTGCGTATTTCGTTCCTCTCGCGTCGAAATCAAAGCAATTATTTCTCAATTGGAGGATGATTCGGCTAGTATTTTAGCCTCAAAAGAACTTCTTGAAGATGAGACTCTCGGTAACGATTTGGTCTATATAAAAAGCAACTATTGTTTTTGATCCCACAAGATACAAGCATTAGAAAATCCTTCGCCACTAAATCAAAATCTGAAGATTATGGAAGAAATAGAAAATAAAGTTTCTGAAGCAGAAGGTCCTGTTGCTGACATGGCCAAACAAAAACTAAAATTTGTTTTGGATAAAAATAAAGGATTTAATACGCTAAAAAAAATTAACAAAATCCTGTGCGGAAGTTTCGAGGGCAATATAGACATGGCTTACATAATTACTGAATTAAGCATGTTTAAGTATGCACCCATCACGTCATGTGACGTGGAGAGATCATTCAGCCAATATAAGGCTATATTTCGACCAAATCGTCAGAGTTTTAATTTTGATAATTTAAAGAAGCACGTCATTGTGTATTGCAACCAATTTCATGATAAGGCTAATGTAATGGAAGTTGAATAAAACTGTTCTTTTTTGTTGAAATAAAAATTTCGCTGTTTTTTTATCGTTTTTTAAATGTAACTGTAACTATGTACGTCACGAGTGACCCTTTTCTTACAATAAAACAATGTTTAATTATAAAAAGTATTGTTATTTTATACTCCATATTTTTTCCATATTTTTGATTTTTTCGTCCATATTTTATGTACATAATTTAGATTTTTTAATACATATTTATCCGGGCCCTACACATTATGCTAATAAAGAATTGAATTGAAGTGAATTAATCAATTCCATAAATATGTTGACTGAGGATAAATATTAGTAAGATAAGTAATAGTAAATAATTAATAATTAATTACCTTTTGTTGAAAACAATAGTCTTGTGAGTCTCACAATAGACTCATTATTAATGCTAGAGGAAGCTTGGGGTTTAGATACTTTTTTTTTGTTTTAGCCTCCATTTCTGCTTCCAGTTGTATTTCAGTTCAAATCAACCCAATATTGGGCTGCAGGCATGTCTGCAGATATTGATAAAAATGTGAAAAAAGCCTAGGTCCTGGTATTAGCCAATACCGGTATCCCGGTATTGGAAGCCCTCAATACCGGTATTGAAAAAGTCCGGGATCCCGGTATTAGCCAATACCGGGATCCCGGTATTGGAAGCCCTAAGAATAACCAGTACTTTATTGAGATTGTAGCAATGATTGACACAGATTTCCGCAATCAACCAGCAGATTACTTCATCTTTGAATAGGTAATACAACTATAATATTAATCGGACCTCACTTGTTAGAATAGAATAGAATAGAAATGTTTTTTATTCAAATAAACTTTTTTACAAGTGCTTTTGAATTGTTGATGAGTCTACCACTGGTTCGGAATGCCCTTCCTGTAGAGAACCAGCAAGAAACTCGGCAGTTGCTCTTTTCAAAACAAGTTTACAATTCAATAGATACTATGCTATGTATGCAGTGTTTCCACAATGAGTTCCACAAAAGCATACCTAATTATAATTCAACACATGTTAAGACGGGCAGACAGAAAGTAGCCCCATTCCCGCTGGTGGCACCCGTTCACGAGCATGACGCATGATCCAGCCATTGCTTCGCTCAACCATATTTTAAGTTTTTATTTAAGTTTGCTTGATCACCTATATTACATATTAGTAGGTACATCTGTTCTATTCTCTAAATAGTAAATTTGAATGCTGACCAGACAAGTTGGATTCAGAGTTATAATATTGGTATGGGAATTTCGAATTAATTAAGTTATTTAAGTTAAGAATTAAATCTGTAAATATTCTAATATATAAAATTCTCATGTCACAATGTTAGTTACCTTAGTCCTCCGAAACATGTGGACCAATTTTTATGAAATTTTGTGTGCATATCAGGTAGGTCTGAGAATCGGCCAACATCTATTTTTCATACCCTTAAATAAGGGTGACCAATCACTAAATATTTTTGTTGGCAGTATGTACTTCGCTGGGTCAGCTAGTTATTTATAGATTTATTAATATGAAAAAAAAACTACAACAGAAAAACTATTACAGAGATAATAGGTACCTATACTAAGGAACTGTGTTACGGAATACTTGTTGAACATTGGGTTCACAAAAAGGAAGAGTCTGATTGATGATGAATTAACTGGATTTGTGTGGATTCAGGTAAGGATCTGAAACAGAATTCATAAAATAATACGATAATTATTATTCAAAGCATTGTTCACTATTTTAATTGACAGGCTAAGCTTTTAAAAATTTAAGAGTAAAATTAAATAGGTTGTTGTAAAATCAAAATGTTTTTGAATATTTAAATAACCCATTCTTTTTAATATTTTAAGGAATACATGGAAGATGGAATCTTAATAAGGGTGTCTTGAAATTAGAATTTAGAATATGAAAACAGAATCAAAGCCAATATAACTAAACAAACTGGACGGATTGGGCTGTATAATCGAAATACAGATAGCTAAGGCTTATTCCTATGCTCCGAAAGGATTTTTGAAAATTCAACCCCTAGGGGGGTGAAATAGGGGTTTTAAAAATCGAACTTAACGTGAGCGAAGCCGCGGGCAAAAGTTAGTTTGAATATAATTTCAAAGATTCTTATTTCGAGTTAATCGTTTCATATTGTCTCAAATAAACATACCTATTTATTTGTCCATAGAAAAATAAAACAATCGTATTAGTGGCATGTTGTCTACAAAGTCCTTTGACAAGCCTCCGACACCAATGATCAAAAGAAAGCTTTGTCGACAAACAACCAAACCGAACGAAACATCAAAGGCAGACAAATGTGCAACGAATTACATATCCTAACAAAATACCATTAATATCTGACCGTAAACACCTATAAATAGCGGCAAAGGATAAAAGGATGCTACTTACCGGATAGCACGAGAAAAAGGAATAAAATCAAACGGAACCAACACATTTTGAGCACACTCGTTACCCACTTTGTTCAAAGTTCTTTTTTTGAAATCTTAACCATTGAAAACCATTTTTTAATTCAGAAGACGCTTGGAAGATGCATTTTTGAACGGAAGCACTGGTAATGCAAGTGTATACGTCCACCTCCACGCGACTAACATCACAGACTAACATCGAATAACTGCAAAGTTCACACAACACAAACTTGAAAAGCTTTTCAAGAACCGCTTTCACGTATGGCACACATTAACAACTTTTGTTTCAGTGACACACGCACACAGCAAATTCCAGACCCAGACAGCGGCTAACTTAACTGCATATTTGACAGTTCATTCACACCAATAAAGTTCGGATACACGAAAATCATAAAATTCCTCGCAACGCTTTATTATTTATCAATGGGTGAAATAACAGTATTAGTTAAATGCAGTATAATATTAAAACCACTAATTAAAAATATTACCTAAACACTTAAATTACTTGACATGAAAGGTCTGAACTGTCAAGGTCTTTTTTTTATATAATTGCGCTACTAGACAATAGATAGCGCTGTAAAGAAATGGTTAGCTATCCGACAACAGATGGCGCTGGTTAACATTAATATTCTGATTTCCTGTTTTTTTTTTTCAATTTCAAACATGCTGTTTACATTGGGTACATCAATTATTTAGTCCAGTAAAAAGTTAAATGAAACCATGATCTGACCAGCTTTGGCGCAATGAGTACAAATGTGTTCATTAATACTTAAATAATGATATTATAAAAGAAATTTTGATTTAAATTTAGGGGAAAGGGATGAAAAAAATAAAAAAAGGGTTGAAAAATGCCTTTTTTTTAAATAACTTAATAACGGTAGGAAAAAGAAAAAACAGTTTCAAGTAAAAGTAGTAGAGAAAAAAATGTTACACAAAAAAGTTCCACTTCATTTTTAGGGTTCCGTACCCAAAGGGTACGAACGGGACCCTATTACTAAGCCTACGCTGTCCGTCCGTCCATCCGTCCGTCCGTCCGTCCGTCCGTCCGTCCGTCTGTTAGCGGGCTGTATCTCGTAAACCGTAATAGATAGACAGATGAAATTTTCACATATTATGTATTTCTATTGCCGCTATAACAGCAAATAATAAAAATTAAATTAAATTAAAAAAATTAAATTAAAATATTTCCATGGGTACATGGAAATATTTTTATTTAATTTTTTTTAACGGAACCCTAAAAGAGCGAGGCCCGACTCGCACTTGGCCGATTTTTTTTTGCTATCTGCTTTAGTTTAGCTGCAAAAAATAAAAATTAAATTTGCATTGTAATTAATTATAAAGATGTATAAAGGCGGGAAACATAGTGCCTATCCTATAAATTAATTAAGCTTTGAATAACGGTAGTACAGTCAAATTAATAAGGTATTTTTAGGGTTCCGTACCCAAAGAGTACCAACGGGACCCTATTACTAAGCCTACGCTGTCCGTCCGTCCTTCCGTCCGTCCGTCTGTCAGCGGGCTGTATCTCGGTAACCGTAATAGGTAGACAGTTGAAATTTTCACAGATTGTGTATTTCTATTGCCGCTACAACAACAAATAATAAAAATTAAATTAAATTAAAAAAATTAAATAAAATATTTCCATGGGTACATGGAAATATTTTTATGTATTTTTTTTTAACGGAACCCTAAATGAGCGAGGCCCGACTCGCACTTGGCCGATTTTTTTGAAATAGAAGATACTTCCGAACATCATCCAACAGTTTTCAAAATCGGTCATCGTAGCTATTAAAACTCTAACCTGCGTGATGTCAGATTTCAGATTGAAACTTTTTCGCTTTCTATATTAAAAAGTTAGACTTTAGACTGTTTGACTTTAATTTGTTTTTAACCAATTTAAAAAAAGGAGGAGGTTCTCAATTCGTCGGAATCCTTTTTTTTGTGTATGTTCACCGATTACTCGAAGACACCTGAACCGATTTGCAAAATTCTTTTTTTTGTTTCAAAGGGTATACTTCCCAGGTGGTCCCATTTAAATTTTATCGAAATCGGTCGAGCGCTTTTTACAATAACAACAATAAATTATATACTTTGTAGTGGCGCGGGCGTCTGAAGTCGGTTTTTTAAAAAGTATTTTTTAGTATAGATTATAGCGGCAGTGATCGGCCTAATTTTAGGCCTATATTTTACACACTTCTACTTAGAAGTGTGTACAATATAGGCCTAAAATTATACGCATAATATTGTGACTGGCAACTACGGAACCCTACACTGCGCGTGGCCCGACACGCAATTGGCCATTTATTATACTTTACAAATAAAACTACAAACATACTAGTTTCCAGAGTTACAAACAGAATTCGATAACATAATCAAATAAGAATCAAACTTCATTTGTGTGGGGCTCGCTCGCTGAGTCTTCTATTGCAAACTTCAAAAATCTAGATACTCTGATACAAAAATATGATTGAGTTGCACAGCACAAAACCTGACAATAGTTTGATGAAACGCATGACTTTTGTATACTTAGTTTTAAGCATGGACACGTCTCATATACTTAAGTATTTTGATATGGTATGAAATTCGTATTTTGTCATACCTCCGTATTTTTCAGGTATTTTTCTATCCGTAGTCAACCCAAGTCAACTGACTTGGGTTGACTACGGATCGAATTTTATATTACGCCTCATGCGTACTGCAAATTCACACTGCTGTAATTTTTAATTTCGTACAACTTGGCAAAAAAGTGTAGAAACTGAACTAATTGTTCTCTTTATTTTATATTACGCCTCCTGCGTACTGCAAATTCACACTGATGTGATTTTTAATTTCGTACAACTTGGCAAAAAAGTGTAGAAACTGAACTAATTGTTCTCTTTATTTTATATTACGCCTCATGCGTACTGCAAATTCACACTGATGTGATTTTTAATTTCGTACAACTTGGCAAAAAAGTGTAGAAACTGAACTAATTGTTCTCTTTATTGACAGCACTATTATGTTGTCAAGTTTCATCGCCGAAGTGTTTTTTTTATTCGATGACAAGCTAGTCCTTGACTGCGATCTCACCTGATGGTAAGTGACGATGCAGTCTAAGATGGTAGCGGGCTAACTTCGAAGGGGTATGGCAGTGAATATTCAACCCATACCCCTAATTGGTTTCTACACGCCATCGTGCCGGAACGCTAAATCGCTTGGCGGCACGTCTTTGACAGTAGGGTGGTAACTAGCCACGGCCAAAGCCTCCCGCCAGACCAGACCAGAGACAATTCAGAAATTATAAATTCCAAAATTGACCCCGCCGGGAATCGAACCCGAGACCTCCCAGTTTAAGACAACACAGCTCACCACTGAGCCAGGGAGGTCGTCAAATGTTATGTCAATGTTATGTTTTGAAATTCGTCAATATTTATTTGAATTCGTAAATACATACCTACGTATTAGTCTAGTCAACAAGTTCAAAAACGTGAAAAATAGAGATAAAGGTCCTAAAAATATGAGCGATGGCTCATTCGAGTCGGAATCACCTCTAGAAAAATGTTTTTGAAGGATTTTGGTGCAGGTAAAAAATTGCAATTGTTATTAACAAAATAAGATGAAAAAAAATGATTTAATAAAAAATTGGTTTAATGTAGTATACTGTATAAAGTCAAAATGTCATAATAAAAAATATGTTATAATAAAAAAAATAAAAAAAAAATATTTCGTTTTTAGGGTTCCGTACCCAAAGGGTACCAACGGGACCCTATTACTAAGCCTACGCTGTCCGTCCGTCCGTCCGTCCGTCCGTCCGTCCGTCCGTCTGTCAGCGGGCTGTATCTCGTAAACCTTAATAGATAAACAGATGAAATTTTCACATATTATGTATTTCTATTGCCGCTATAACAACAAATAATAAAAATTAAATTAAATTAAAATGTTTCCATGGGTACATGAAAATATTTTAATTTAATTTTTTTAACGGAACCCTAAAAGAGCGAGGCCCGACTCGCACTTGGCCGATTTTTTGTTAATAACTCGAAAAATATTGACATTTAAGCAATTTTGAAAAAAGCTCGTTAAGAGGAGGAAATTTCCAATAAAAAAGTCCCAAGTCCCGGGATTCTATCTCCATTATTTATAATTTTAATTTGACGTTGAAAATAGGGCTCCGCGCGGCTGTTACAGCATGCGCGCGCCCCCGCTAAAGAGAGTTCAGCAATAAAAATATTTTTTTTATAACATAAGATGTGATTTTAAAAATTTGAAAAACTTCTAGTATCTTCTTAACACTTGAAAGAATCGAGCCCTGGAGAAACAAAAGTTTAACCACCATTTTTCAAAATGTTATTCAATTGTTAACTAACAAATTATTTCCCAATCTCCATTGTCATAAACAATGGGATGAAAGGTATAAATAATTGGCCTATATTTTTGTATCAGAGTATCTAGATTTTTGAAGTTTGCAATAGAAGACTCAGCGAGCGAATTGAGAACCTCCTCTTTTTTTAAAATTGGTTAAAAACAAATTAAAGTCAAACAGTCTAAAGTCTAACTTTTTAATATAGAAAGCGAAAAAGTTTCAATCTGAAATCTGACATCACGCAGGTTAGAGTTTTAATAGCTACGATGACCGATTTTGAAAACTGTTGGATAATGTTCGGAAGTATCTTCTATTTCGAAAAAATACCTTATTAATTTGACTGTACTACCGTTATTCAAAACTTAATTAATTGAGATAGGCACTATGTTTCCCGCCTTTATACATCTTTATAATTAATTACAAAGCAAATTTAATTTTTATTTTTTGCAGCTAAACTAAAGCAGATAACAAAAAAATGAAAAGGAACTTTTTTGTGTAGAATTTTTTTCTCTACAACTTTTACTTGAAACTTTTTTTTCTATTTCCTACCGTTATTAAGTTATTTAAAAAAAAGGCATTTTTCAACCCCTTTTTTATTTTTTTCATCCCTTTCCCCTAAATTTAAATCAAAATTTCTTTCATAATATCTTTATTTAAGTATTAATGAACACATTTTTACTCATTGCGCCAAAACTGGTCAGATCATGGTTTCATTTAACTTTTTACTGGACTAATTATAATATCGGCCTGATTAGTAGTTGGGTGGAACCACATTTGTGAGGATCGATTCGAATTTTGCCTATACAAAACTGTCATTTTCCATACATTCGTGTACGCATCGAAAAGCCGATTTGATCCGTTCACGTTTCTATGGAATTTGACAGTTTTGTATGGGCGAAATCCGAAACGATCCTCACAAATGTGGTGCATATATTATAATGTACTCTGTGATGTGGTGGAACCACATTTGTGAGGATAAGGCTTTTTTTGTCTTTAGAAAAGAAACCTAAACAATGAAGATTTTTATTGTCTATCTTGGCAATAAAAAAATTTAGAGCGAGATTTAATCAAACCAAAGTAAATTTTTTATCATACATTTATTTACACTTTACAACAAAACAACAATGGTAATACCCGTATTAAATCTGTTTTTAATATAAATCTCTATGAGAATTTATAAAAAAATACAGCAGCTATAGACTATTACATAATTTAAACTACATAATTTAATACTTTTAATTATTATTACATAATTTAAATTTAAATTAAATTACAGAGATTTTTATTTTTTACACATTCTTCTTACTGTTGAAATGATACTTAGCAAAGGTCTGCGCTACTAGTAAAGGAAAAACCAGTGTTGCATCTGCATACAGTTTAACTGGTGTAGCGTTTGGACGAATTTTACCCCACGATACTGCTTCATCAGGCCTTGCTCCTGAATCACTCCCATCAAACTCACTAGCTGTATTAACATACACAGCATAATCTGCTCCATTTCTCATTAAATTTGCGTTATTTATATGATGTTTAATGAGCCCACCTCCCAATATTATCATGCCAGTATTATTCGCTTTGATAGCCATTACATTTAACCTACGAATATCCCCCAATATGTCAATAATTAGTCCTGGACGTTTGTATGAATGAAAATACATCATATCCCCTAATGATCCATCTGTTAATGCAGGACTAAAGATTGGTATGTTATTTTTTGCAGCCCAATAGCATACCGAACTTTCATCGTTAATTTTCTCCCCCAAACGAGTGATTATTCGCGATGGGGACCAAACCGTCCCGTCACTGATCTGCTCATCAAGCATTTCATCCAGCACTGGAGTAACCCATTTCTCGAATAGGCAATAGTTATCGTTCGGAACTAATAAGTTACCGATTCGATTTATCCCTCTAGACCTCAGCATTTTCCCACTCAAATTGAAATCACCTACATAAGTAGGTGCGAGACATTTTATCAAATCTTCTTCTATGCCACCCGCAGTAGTGACAACACAATCAACAAGTTTATTTTTGACTAAAAACCGTATAGTTTCTCTGAGACCGGACGAAATCAAATTAGAGGTGTAACCTAAGAAAATGGTGCAATTCGTTTTCTTCTTGATGAAGATGTCTTCTTCGAAAGGATCGCTGTTTTCTTCGGTTAGTGGTACGGAGCGACTTTTGAGCATTTTATTGATTTCATCAACTGCCCTTCCAAAATTTGTAGCTTGGAAACCTGACCGAGCATAACTTTCTAGTAACTTGTTATAGTCTGTGCCATTCTCCCAGTCATATCCAGCAACTATTGGAGTCTCCGCCGGGAGCTCTTGGCTTGGAGCAAGCACAGCTTTTCGTGCTGAATCGTGAAGAGATTTGGTCTTCTCAACTTTTTGTACATCCATGTTTTTTATAATTTCGTTAATCGTATTAAATTCACAAATATCTTTAAGTTGAGGGCTAAAGATATATAAAATTGTTTGCGTATACACAAAATTCACTGAGCTAATTCAGTTTTATATTCACCATCGCAGAACCACGGTCAAACGACAAAAGCAGTACGTGACCAATGCGTGGGGCATTTAAGTAAATAACCTTATCAAATAGTAATTAACCCTAATCACTATTGCATAATGTGCCTAATATATACTCGATTATACGACGTGTTATCACACATATTTTTTTAGTTCAATAATATTTTGCTTTTTAGAGTTTAATTTGGAGCATTAGGAGGCTTGTTCACCGTTCACAATTCACCACAAACAATTCACCAAGGAACATCACTAACTAATCACCCAGATTTGCAGATTAGTAGAGCTGTAGCAAACCGTATGTATTCGTTACTGAGTAACGGGTACGCCATCTAGTACCGAGTAACGAAACGTTACTCACGAATACTTTTCGTTACTCGCATGTTTCGTATCATGGTTACATACGCTGTTTCAATGACGCAATGTTACGCTGCGTTGATGCGTCTATTGAAACGTTTCTTACCAATCGTTTTGCGCATGCGTGCGTATTTTCCGCGAATTAAAAAGGTAATGTAAAGTTTATTGACAATAAATAATTTTGGACACCTATTTGTAGCTTTTTCATTATAACATAAACATAAGTCTGGTTTAAACTACGGCAAAGTGAAAAATGCAGTTTGGCATGTAATGAATATGTATTATTTCTACAAATTGAAATTATGAATGCTGCGATGCCGCACCTAGTACATAAGTCATATCTTATAATAAATTATAGAAAGAAAATACGACTCGATTAACGTTTTGTTTCTTTAGCATAACATAGCATGTTATGAGGTATTAGGAGTAACGAGTAACGATACGATAGTAACGAGTACTGAATGTATAGTAACGAATACATACGGGTACGTTTTTTTTTTCGTTACTTTTACACCTCTACAGATTAGTTACTAGAACGTCGAACAATAATTGTAGTCAAAATGTCAAATGTCAATGCACTTTACAGTTCACATCATAGACCACGAACGTCGAACATTATTTGTAGTCAAAATGTCAAATGTCAATGTCAATATTGGCGTTGACGTTTTTTGATTTTTTTTTGCGTAGATCACGTGGAACTAGGAATTACGACCTTTAATTTTTGCATGGAAATAGGAAGACTGTAGTCTCGTTTTTATCTCTGACTTATTTCGATTAGTAGATGCTCTTGCATCTAGGTCCTTAAGTTTGATTGAGAGTTGTGGTAGCAACCTTAACCTAATCAAGTAGATATTGCCTGTTGGCACGTGTAATCAATTAATTAAAATTTAGAAAACTTTTGATAGCAACCCTCACGTTCAGATGGTGGTTTGTCTGTCGCGCTGTGGTTATTAGCTGAGTGGAAAGGGGCCGTTATTGGGGATGGTTGGAGACGGCTTAGGTAGGGTTTCAACGTTTTAAGAGAACATATTCTCTTAAGACGTGATTTAGTTCACTGAGTAATAAATAATAAATAAATTTATTTATTGATGCCTTACAATCACAGTAGTTACATATTATTTATCGTATATATGGTCTATGAAAAATAAGAGTTGTTAGTGTGAAAGGACAGTGTTTGAATCTTTAGATCAGTGAAATTCTATCAATTCAGAAGTTTTGTAATAAACTAAGTATATAACCTAAGAATATTTACTTTTTTTATTTAAGAGTAATTAATCTAAGTATATAACACATTTATACTTAGTTAGTATAAATGTGTTATATACTTGTTGTGTAGTAGGTATGTATAAACACATGAGTTATAACTCATGTGTTTATACATACCTACTTACTTTAGCCTAAACTAAATTCTTACGTAACTGTGTAGGAAATGGACCGTAGGTAGGTAAACAGCCGTGGGTCAGAGATCAAATAAGTACTTATTTAATACAGACATACATACGAATAATCACTCCATATTATATTATAAACACCAATTAACCATATAATCGAACCTCCACAGCCTACGTAATACTTGTCATTTGGTCTAACTTATCCAACACTCTATTTTGAAAGGTTGTGTCTAGTCATCTAGTGCCTATCGGCTACCTACGTCATTTATTTATTTTGTTCGATTGAGGGTAGGTATACATAAATGTAAATTATATACAAACATAGTTTTTTTTTAATTACAATTTGCCATGCTAGGTATATGTTGTGAAAATTACAATAACTATATTACGTACCTTATAGTTACACAACGTACCTACCTATAAGTATTTACAATATAGTGTTGGGGTCCCAAAGTGGAGTGGCAACCCTGCGCCGAAAACGATACCACGAGTAGCACAGTGCTGCTGTATACAGGTGGCGCAAGACCAAGTCCTGTGGAAGTCAATGCAAGAGAGATAGAGGGAGGTGATTGTCCCAGTAGTATTGATGAGACATCTTTTTTCCCCAGTGAGAACTGGCGGTAAATAAATTTATTAAATTATTAGGGTATAACTATTAGATATTGTTCATTAATTTGTTTTTGATTTTTTTGAAAATGTCCTTTACACATAAACAAATAACTGTTGATTTTATTAAAACTACCTGCCTACTTACAAGCCAGATGTCCATTCAATTACATAATACCAAATAATTCAGGGCAAATATGAAATGGTTTACATCCTCCTGTTTCGATGTTGGTAAAAAACTCGCGCATTGATGTAACGACGCGACCATTTGGCGTAGATGATGGCTTTAATGAAAGTAGGAAAAAAGACTAGTTGTGTATGGGCAGCTATAATATGGCGCGCGTTTAGTTTTTATAGCTTTGTAGTCCAGCTGTGGTATTTCACAAAATGATTGTGTCAGTGAGGCGATCGCAGTACTCTCTCGTTGGTGTTTAAGAAGCGTTGACGCAGCAAGAACGCCGTAAATTCGGCCAATCAGATGTCATCGCGATCGTCACAAATTCACAATCATTTAAGGCGGTCCAAAATAATACTTACTTAATAATTAATTTGCATCCGCCCATGAAAGCGCATACATGATCACGCATGCCTAAGCACCAATTTAAGAGAGCCAACAAACTGAACAAGTCGGATGCGCAAGATTGGGCAATAGACAAAAGTATGCTGGAAACGGGAACCACACCTATAGTGGGATGTAGCTTAGTCGAAAAGAAGTTACCGATTGAATAAATTGAATTTATTATTAATTTATTTACCCTTTCTTCAATTTTCGCCGATAGAAGGTCCTTAGAGCTTTTTCCCACGTACGTGACATCATCATAATATTTTATGTAAGCTATAAGTCTGTACTAATGTATACTACAGCATTCAATATTATCACAATTCACAACCTATGTAAATGCAATGTGAAGACATAGAATTTGAATTGGTACTCTTTAATTTTCGCCGGAGAGAGGGCATTTTTAAGCTCCTAGTAGAGCTTTTTTCGATACTACCTATTACTTACTACGGTGATAGTAACATAATATTATGCTATATAGCATTCAATATTATCGCGATTCGCAACCTGTGTGAATGCAGCTTTACCCACACACACTCGTTATATCAGACGCTATTGCATAACAGCGCTTTAGATTAATGTTGGTATTGATTGTTTTTACATGTAATTGAGAACGATTTAAAAAAAACATGGTTTTATTCCTTTGACTCAAGTACTATCCAAGTTTTTACTTAATACTTAAACAATTTATTGATATTAGGTATGTACTAATTAATATAATATACTGAAAAGGTAAATATTATACCTAATACTAGCATTTCCGCGCCACTTCATCAAGTTTTTAAAAATTCCTCGGGACCCTCAGTTATTCCAGGATAAAGGGTGGCCTATGTCACTGTTCAAGTTCTCAACTAAGTATAATCCATGCAAAAAATCGGATCGACCCGTCGCGTTGCTCCGTTGCTGCGTGATTGAAGGAAAAACCAACAAATCAATGAACAAAAAATTCCTAACTTTTATCTGATAAAAGTAAGGTTAGTAACGAGTGACCTTCTTATACTCCAAAGGACTAGCGTCATACCATCAGGTCTCTTGCCATCTAATACAGCTGGCAGTCTTCTTCTTTATCAACCAATAGACGTCCACTGCTGGACAAAGGTCTCTTGCATGGACTTCCACAGGCTTCTGTCTTGCGCCGCCTGAATCTAGCGGCTCCTAGCGACTCCGCCCATTTCCACTTCAGTTTTGCGACTGAGCTATGTCGGTGTTGGTTCTCCTACGGATCTCCTCATTTCTGATTTGATCTCGCAGGGATACTCCGAGCATAGCTCTCTCCATCGCTCGCTGAGTGACCCTGGAACTTCTTATATGAGACCCATACACAGCTGGCCGTAAGAAAAATTAATTCATTTGAAACTCACGGTATCTGTTTGGGAGCAGCATACAATATTATAGCCGTAGCCCAGAGGTAATCTCTATGTACCTATTTGGTAATTTCCGCATGTAGTTTGAGAAAAGCCATTTATCTAAATTGACGCGCATAATATCATTATTAATATTATTAGATAGGTTCCCAGGCATGTTTGGGTGTAATTTATCTTTGTCAACGTCTCCGTACATAATATAATTCCTTAAAAAAATATTTTTTTACTGCGAGAGTTTTTTGTTTTTGGTTTGTCCTTCAATCACGCAGCAACACAGCAACGGATCGACGTGATTTTTTGCATGGGTATAGTTGAGAGCTTGAAGCGACATAGGCTACCATTTATCTCGGAAAAACAGGGTCCCCGCGGGATTTTTAAAAACCTTAGTAAGTAAGTCCATGTGGATGAATTCGCGGGCAAAAGCCCTCAAAGTAACGTTCATCAAAATCGACACAGTATGTAGTTTAAAGGCGATGGAGAGTCGGACTCTAGATCTAGACTGTTAAAATCATAAACAAGGCACTGCAAGCGCTGTAGGTAGGTAGTTATATATACCTATAGTTTATACTTTCAATGATTTGAATTAGAACTAAAACATTGATTTAAAATGTAGAAATGTATCTACCTATAGATATTTTTTTATCGATGAATTACCTATTTCGTAAAAGGAAACAGATCGGCTGCAAGTAATTGGTCCAACGTTTCCTAGAATTATGTAGTAAAGTACAAGCATTTTTGCGTCTAAAAAGTTTCTAAAGCACAAAAAATTTAAATAAGTAGTACCTAGGTAGACACTGCCTGCAGTGCTAGCAATTGCATATGTACTATTTCTTAATTCTTAATTGACAGTTTTTCCGAAAACTATTTTGCTATTTTACAACGTTATTTTTTACCCGTCTACGCCATACACAAAGCAAAAAGGAAGGGTTATGATTTTACGAGATGATTCTGTGTACATGTTCCATCGCCTAAACTACTGCGTCGATTTTGATGAATGCTAGGTGTCATTCGATTAGTTATTGTGATCCGGGTGACATATATATATAAATTACATTTTAAAAATAATAATATAACGGATGTTACATTTCAACGTTCACAAAGTGACAAACTCAAAAATTTTTGGTGAACTGTATAATACGCTTAATTAGCGAATTCAGTCTGTTTTAAGTTTGAAAGAATCCTAATCAAGCTGAACTTCAACTTATTCTCATCTCCAGTACTGTATCATCATCATCATCATCATCAGCAACCCATCAACGCTCACTACTGAGCATGGGCGCCGGCAGAAATAATTTCCAGGTGGTGCAGATTTTAGTTTTCTTACAATCTTTCTCTTTGCCATATATATGATTGTTAATAAAAAAAATAATAGAAAGACCTTTTAGCACACTGAGAAGAGTTAAAACTTGGAATAGGTCCACAACAGGTGACGAGCGACTGTCTGGATTATGTTTGTTAAGTGTCCACCTAGGCAAGATAACCAAGGACAATAAAGATAACTTTATAGAAAACGTCATTAATAAGTTCGGTCAAAAGCCCCGCCAGCTGCAGTTGCTTTTTAAATGAGAATTGTGTAATTACTGCCTACTAATTATTGTGAATAAAAAAATGATTTCCAACAGATACGGCTTTTTATTTCAATAATTCCTGTTGATCCCGAGATTCCCAAGGGGTGCAAGTGCACCCCCTGGCACCCCCCTGCCGGCGCCCATGCTACTGAGCGCAGGTCTCGTCTCAGAGAAGGGCCATTGTCCACCACGCTGGCCCAATGCGATTTGGTGGACTTCACACACCTTCGAGAACATTATGAGAACTCTCAGATGTGCAGGTTTCCTCACGATGTTTTCCTTCACCGTTGAAGCAAGTGATAGTGCTTAAACGCACTTGACTCCGAAAAGTCAGAGGTGCGTACCCGGGATCGAACCTGCAACCCCCCGAATAGGAGACCACAGTCCTAACCACTAGGCTATCACTGCTTACTGCCAGTACTGTATATAGGTATATTATGACAAACAAACAGACATCCATCCATCCATCAGCCTGTTCGTCCACTGCTGGACATAGGCCTTTCCGAGAGCGCGCCACCAAACACGGTCCTCCGCCTTCCTCATCCAACCGCTTCCTGCCACCTTCTTAAGGTCATCGGTCCAGCGAGATGGAGGGCGTCCTACACTGCACTTGCCGGTACGCGGTCTCCACTCCAGAACACGTCTGCCCCATCGGCCATCGGTTCTGCGACAGATATGACCTGCCCACTGCCACTTCAGCTTGCTAAACCTCAGAGCTATGTCGGTCACTTTTGTTCTTCTACGAATTTCCTCGTTCCGGATTTTATCCCTGAGAGAGATTCCCAACATAGCTCGCTCCATAGCGCGCTGAGCGACTTTTAATTTGTGAACGAGGCGAACCGTCAGTGTCCACGTTTCCGCTCCATACGTCATAACCGACAACAAACAGACAGTTTAATTAAATTACCTTCTGTAACTAGAGCAGGACCAGTAGCTTATCAGTGTTAAAGGGAAATCATGTGTAACCCCGGTACATAGCCGGATATAGAAATTTTCTAATCAATTTTATCGAAGCCGGCCCAGTAAACTTTATGCAAAATCTTCACTAGGACTGGCGCAAAAATTATCATATTTCATTAATAGATGCGAAAGTGTTTGTTTGTTGGTTCGTCCTTCAATCACACTGCAACATATCAACTGATCGACGTGTATTTTGCATGGTTGTAGTTGAGGGCTTGGAGAGTGACATAGGCTACCTTTTATCCCGAAGAAACAGAGGTTTCCCATTGTGATTTTTAAAAACGTGGATTTTTAATTTTTAACTCCACGTGAACAAAGTCGCGAGCAAAAGTTATTAATTAAATGGAAAAGTTAAAGTTAAAAAAAATACGCGTTGAATTGATAACATCCTTTATTTTGAAGTCAGTTAAAAATATACGTCGACTAGTAGTCGTCAAAAGATCTCAACGCGATTTATTATGGGTTACTTATAAACAAGTACAAATTATTATATTTTATCTTACTGCTTACTATAGATAATAAATGTGAAAGTGTTATTCTTTGTTGGTTTGTTCTTCAATCACGTAGCTACGGATCGACGTAATTTTTTGCAGGGGTATAGTTGAGAGCCTGAAGAGTGATGTAGGCTATTTATAAGAGTTCCCGCGGGATTTTTTTAAACTAAATCCAAGCGGATGAAATGGCGGGCAGCTTTTTTAGATATTATTGTCCCCATCTCGTGTGATTTTTCCATA
This sequence comes from Oeneis ivallda, assembly GCA_029955525.1. Taxonomy (NCBI): domain Eukaryota; kingdom Metazoa; phylum Arthropoda; class Insecta; order Lepidoptera; family Nymphalidae; genus Oeneis; species Oeneis ivallda. The sequence goes on from JARPMR010000029.1 coordinate 4,456,904, forward strand.
ACCGTAGAATAAAAACGTTCAGATAGTTTTTGTATTGGAAATCTGTCAGAACGTCCAGTTTTTTTAACGTTACTCAGCGACTTTGAAACTGACCCTTAATTAAGTTTTAATTTTAGAAGGGTATTGGATAGAAACAGGCATTAACTTTCCGGAATTCCATGATATTATTTAAAAGAAAATTAAAATATCTATTCCTGTTTCGGAGCGAGTGATAAAAGATTTGTACCGTTTGGCGGATTATGAATATTAATTTTTCTTTAATATAAGTAAATATTTTAGAAGGGTGTTTTATTACTTAAGTATTATAATTTTTTACATCGATGATGCATTAGATTTAGTTTCGTTTTAAGTAATTTAATAGATATTTAAACTTAGATTTCATTAGGAAAGATTCAATACGCTCTGATTTCAATAATTTCTCCGTGTAAAGTGTCACAATATTTCCAGAGCCTTAACACTTAACATGTATCCGAGAAAATCCCTTTCATTAAGAAACCGGTCAAGCGTGAGCGTTAATATTTAAGAGAGAATTCCGTATGTCCAAAGATCAAAACCTTTCTATATTATTACAAGTAGGTATTATAAATGCGAAAATGTGTTGGTCTTTTGGTTTACTGGTTTGTTTGTTCGTCCTTCAATCATGCGTTAATCGAATGCCGTAACAGATCTGCAGATTGACAGGATTTTTTGCATAGGTTAGTTGCGTAGGTACTAGCACAGAGTAACGAAGGTAAGGTTCATAGGCTACTTTTTATTCCGGAAAAACAAGACGTGCCACGAGATTTTTAAAACCTAACTCTAAAAAGATAAACAAAAATTAGTTTTCAAATAACTAAAATATCGGATACTAGGTTTTAACGGCGATTTTGTCTGCACCTATTTCGCTCAGTTTTGCACAACAGAAAAGACGCGTCACTTCTGAATAGACATTTAGATGTTTCATAAGGAGCTGCAATTGTTCTTTTTAGGGTTCCGTACCCAAAGGGTACCAACGGGACCCTATTACTAAGCCTACGCTGTCCGTCCGTCCGTCCGTCCGTCCGTCCGTCCGTCCGTCCGTCCGTCTGTCAGCGGGCTGTATCTCGTAAACCGTAATACATAGACAGATGAAATTTTCACATATTTCGCTTTAACAACAAATAATAAAAATTTAATTAAATTAAAAAAATTAAATTAAAATATTACCATGGGTACATGGAAATATTTTTATTTAATTTTTTTTAACGGAACCCTAAAAGAGCGAGGCCCGACTCGCACTTGGCCGATTTTTTTTTTTAATAACGAATGATTACTAGCCATTTTCCTGAAAAACTATTATAGTGTGCTGACTTTGTTTCGATTTGTTGGGTTGCACAATGCACCAGATGTCACCTCTGAGCAGATTCTTAAACATGTTCGGACGTTATTGGCCTCTAGTGGATGCTGCAGTACGTCATAGTTTTGAATTTTTTAACGTGCAATCTGTATCTGGTCTGAATTCTAAAGATATTTTTTAATAATGCGTCAAAAAAATAATCATCATCATCAACAACCCATTAAACGGCCCACTACTGAGCGCAGGTCTCCTCTCAGAGAAGGGTTATACGCCATAGTACACCTACGCTGGCTCAATGCGAATTGACAGACTTCACACACCTTTGAGAACATCATGAAGAACTCTCAAGCGAGCAGGTTTCCTCATGATGTTTTCCTTCACCGTTGAAGCTTGTGATATTTAATTTCTTAAACGCACCTATCGTGGAAAAGCCAGAGGTGCGTGCCCGGGATCGAACCTGCGATCCCTCGAATAGGAGACCACAGCTAACCACTAAGGCTATCATCGCTATTAATGTAAAAAATAATGTTCTTAGGTAAATTGGATTGGAAGGTTCTTAGTTTTTTACGGACCCCAATAAAGGTTCTAAGGTGGTCAGTTGATATCAAAGCTCTCTCCAGTATTAGAAGAGAAGGGAAGTTTATTGCTACAGTTAGTTCGCGCGAACACTTTGTTTAGAAAGGTCGTTACTTGTTTACGTCAAACGCGATCGAATTCGAAAACTTAACTTACGAAGTAGTTAAGTTATACAGTTATTAATTATTTGTGTGTTTTTTTATATGTGAGTATTGATATAATAAAGTTTTCATTATGAAGGATGTCTATAAGTATTTTTTAGAAAATTGTTAAATTAAGTTTTGATTTTATACACAAAATTAATTTAAATTTATATTTATAAGTACAGGTAAAAATTAAATTATTATCAAAGAACAAAGTTAAGTACCCAAACTACAGTTATTGACACGTAATAAATAATAATTATTAACTTAAAAAATATTTTTGATTCAAACTCTTTTTAACCGACTTCAAAAAAGGAGGAGGTTCTCAATTCGTCGGAATATTTTTTTATGTATGTTCACCGATTACTCGAAGACGCCTGATCCGATTTGGAAAGTTCTTTTTTTTGATATTTTATCGAAATCGGTCGAGCGGTTTTTAAAATATCAACAATATTTTTTTTATATAAGATATATTCCATAATGACGATGCTATCTGAAAGAAATTAAATTCTAAAATCATAATAAGAAACACTAAGAAAATTATTATCTATTATTAATATTACATTACGATATTATAATAAAATTATTGCAAAGTTACTTAATTTTAATTGTTAATTAATAATTGTTATACTTACCGGTCTTTAATGACACCTCTTACACGCGATCGAGCAATCAAACTACAGTATGTTCCGTCCGTATTTATTTAACGTAGATCTAGAATATAAATATTTACAACTAGATAATCTAGCATCGTGAGGAAACCTGCACGCCTGAGAGTTCTCCACAATGTTCTCAAAGGCGTGTGAAGTCTGCCAATCCGGACTATGCCAGCGTGGTGGACTATAGCCTAAACTAAACCAAGGACTCCCAAACTATTTTGGGCAAGCGACCCCTTTTCCAAAATGAACTGATACCTCAGACCCCCATAGCCAAATTACTTTAAAAACCCTATCTCTAGTGGTTAAGTGAGTAAACTTGACATCATTTTATCAACAAAATTAAATAAATATACCTACTTACATAAAATTCAGTAAATATCAAGTGTAAATATACAAATTATGTAAAATGGTACTACAATGATACTTCCTACTAAAATATTAATAGTCATTCTTATAACAAGTTGGTACGCGTAACACAAATAAGAACTTGTGTTAATTGATAGGTTATAAGACCGGGGGTCGACGAACCCCCAAAATCAATTTTCGTTTATGTCGACCCCTGGGAAACTGATTTCCATCCCAAGGGGTCGATACCGACTATTTTGGGAATCCCTCGTCTAAAACTTCCTATTCGAGACCCTTGCCTAGTAGTGGGCAGACGTCTGACGACGGGTTGGGAGGAATGGATGTAGGCTCAATGTGTTTGTATCCTTCATCATCATCATCATCAGCAACCCATCAACGGCTCACTACTGAGCGCAGGTCTCCTCTCAGAGAAGGGTTATAGGTCATAGTCCACCGCGCTGCAGCTGGCCCAATGCGAATTAGCGGACTTCACACACCTTCGAGAACATTATGAAGAACTCTCAGATGTGCAGGTTTCCTCACGATGTTTTCCTTCACCGTTGAAGCAAGTGATATTTAATTGCTTAAACGCACTTGACTCCGAAAAGTCAGAGGTGCGTACCCGGGATCGAACCTGCGACCCCCCGAATAGGAGACCACAGTCCTAACCACTAGGCTATCACTGCTTATCCTTCATCGTATCGTAACCTTCATAGCCATAGGTTAAAAAGCGAAACGCGGACTGAAAACCGAAAGGTTGACAGTTCAGGACCCACCCGTTAAATTATTATTGTCGTACCTAATCCTACGATTATTATTGTCGGTGCCGTGTGGTGACGGCAGATCAGAATACAGTTGTCACCACCCCTCCTCTTCCCGCGGGTGTCGTACGAGGCGACTAAGGGAATATAACGGAGAACGGGCAGCAGCGTCCTCTGTGCTACTGCTACCATCTACTGCGATCACCAACCCGTCTGCCCCGCGTGGTGATTATGGGCAAACCCTCCCCTTGGGAGAGGCCTTTAGTCCAGCAGTGGACTGTTATAGGCTATTGATGATTGATGAATCCTACGACAAGCTTTACGCTTAGTTGGAGGGGAAAGGGGAGTATTGTTTTTGTTCAGCATGACAAAGTATCCACGACTTGCGTTTTTAGGTTTTTAAAAAACCTCGTGCGAACTCTGATTTTCCGTATCAAAACGTACTTAATACTTAGAGGTATCTCTGGAAGGCAAGCTATCTCTGTAGCTAAGTAATTTCGTCTAATAATATGTTGCAGCGTTTAGAGTTTTAGACCATAATAAATGTGATATTATTGTCCCTCAATTATATGAAACTTTTTTGTTTTTTTTTATCAAGGAACCCAAATTATTTCCAAAATAAAATGCCCTAGTAGCGTAGTTAACTTTGTATAATTATACCTTGACCTTCCTAAGAAAATTCCGTGAAAATCCAAAGATTAGCCCGTACAAACAGACAAGCGGACAAAAATTAAAAATAAAAACGTATGTTTGGGTTGGGTCCATATTATATACAATCGTTAATTCAACCGTGTTTTTGAGCTAAACTTACTAGATGGTCATACTCATACTTTTTGAATAAGATTAATAAATAATAATAAATTATAGCAAAATAATTTAGTTTTTTCTTGTGTTACAAATCAGATTTCGTTTGTATGGGTCTCGATCGGGAGCGCTCTAGAGTGACTTCTCTTACCACCAAACCAAAATTCCGGAAAAGTGTCCGAACTGCGACTAGCCTTGCCACGCTACATTGCACTTCCTTACGACACACACACGTCGCGTGTTCGCTCACCGTACTATGTGACAATCAGTTCAGTTCAGTTCACTCTTACTTCTTACGTTGTTGTCGATGCTTTTAATCGATGCCATATAAATATTCGACTGATATAATTTTTTTAACTATTTAAAAATGAAACCTAAACAATCTTAAATCCAAATTAATAAATTAATTAAAACTAAATAAATCTAAATCCCATCGAAGTCATTTGGCCATCCAAAGGGGTAATGCTGCCAGCGTCTTGGATATATTCTACTCCACTAACATTCACACACACACACACACACACACATACTCACTCTCACTCACACACAAACACACTCACCTCTCACACTAATTACCTGACACCCAACACATTGCAAACACGCACATGCACTGTCAACAATCTACAACCACAATCTAACTGTGTGTCTAAAAATTTGTCTTTTTTCTAAATTTTCTAAATTTTATTTTATTTATAATAATAATAATAAGTATATAATTTTGCTTGTACTTTGTAATAATTACATATTATAAATCTTGTGTTTAATGGACAAGGAGGGCGATGATCACCGCAACACAGTTTATACTTCTGCGGGATCATCGTTCAAATCTGTTATAAAATCATTTGTAATTTTGGGAAAAATAAACGATTATATATAGCATAGTATTTACTGTATTGTAAAGTTTTGAAAAGAGCAACCGCCGAGTTTCTTGCTGGTTCTTCTCGGCAGGAAAGGCATTCCGAACCAGTTGTAGATTCATCGACTATTCAAAAGCACTTGTAAAAGTTTATTTGAATAAAAAATATTTCTATTCTATTCTATTCTAAACGAAAATGCAGGATAATCGTTTTGATACATAAAGACTGTTAGTAACGATTGATAAAATATAGGGGTATAGAATTTTTCCGGTAATTCAGTCCCTGCTTAGTTTCTAGTATCAATATCAAAGGTGCAACTGTATATACAAGATCAAGGTAGGTATTATAGAAGCTCTGATGATTTCTAGGAATTTCTCGTTCCGTTTCACTGAGTGATCTGATCAACCTTTTGTAAACTATAGAGAGCTAATTTTTTTTGTGAGGAATGGTGGACGTTCACGGTTTGTTGACAGATCGGACTAAGTAGGTAGATTATATATGATAAGTTAAATAAAACTCCTCAAGTTAAAAGTCCTCGAGTGGAGACCACGTCTCGGCAAACTGAGTGTAGGGCGCCCCCCGGCTAGATGGAGCGATGACTTCCGGAAACTGGCAGGCAGCGATTGGATGCGAAAGAGCGAGGATAGGCAACGTTGGCGCTACTTAAAAGAGATCTATGTCCAACAGTGGATGTATTTTGTAGGATGACTATCCTTATAGTTTTAATCAATCAACAAACAATCAATGTACAAAAAATAATACAAAAAAATGTATTGGGTTTTTCTGTCAAGAAATTTAGAGATTTATCATTTAAATATCAATTAGAGTAAAGAAGTTGACGGTGAGTCAGCCCCGTGCCTCGGAGAGCATGTAAGCATTCGGTCCTGCACTTGATCGCTCACCAGGCGTGTCAGATTTCCGTTCCATCGGACTGTGTGAGTGAGGAAATAGAGAGTCTAGCTGTGTTTGCGCTATAATATCTCCCGCACAGATGGCAAATCTCTGAGGTTGGCTACCATGACCGGATTCAGTCGGAGGACATTTATATAAGTACCCTATTATATTTATTTGTAGCTTAGTGACATAAGTTTTGTATTATTACAGAAACTCACTTCAGAAAGGCAGTGAGAGAACAACTGGTCCTGAATGATCCTAATTTTAACATGGTAAGCGATTTTTTTTCGATTGCGAAATAAGTTTGCGCTTGACGACATAATCTATGGATGTCTAGGTTGGAGCGCGCTTGCCTCAAAGATGCCTATTCACTCTTGAATACTTAAAAGCAATCTTAATTAGCCGGACAAAAAATTATTAAGTAATTATTGTTATTTGTACTCATTGTAACACGATATATTATATAAAACAGGTTATATTGGTATCTGCAAACTGAGGGGGTATTCTCTAAAATTGATCGCATCAGTATAACGATCGCAAAGACCTCACGCTGGTCCTCTCCGACATAGTTTCAACCAATCAGAGGTCGTTGCGATCGTTACACTGATGCAATCACCGTTACTAGAGAATACGACTATACTGTTAAAAAAAATCAAAATTATACAAGCAAGCAAGAAACTCAGCAGTTGCTCTTTTCAAAATCATCATTTTACAATATTATTATACAGCTATTACATTGTAATAAGTTTTTTATACTATTTTGTGGGCAGCCGATTGATGCCAAGCCGATTTAACCCATGCAACTTTGTTAGAATAGAATAGAATATAATATTTCCACAATGAGGTGAGGTTCCGAAAAAAGCGTGGGTACTACAATTCAATTCATGTTAAGACGGGCAGACAGAAAGCAGCCCCATTCCCGCCGGTGGCACCCGTTCACGAGCATGACGCATGATCCAGCCGTTGCTTCGCTCGACCATATTTTAGGGAACGTAACAACCTACCATACCTACAATATTTAGTACCTAGTAACTACCTCGATTTTCCTAGTTAAGTATAATAAAATTCATTACGCGTCAAACTTTGCAAAATATTTATTATAAGTTCTATAAAAGGGCGAAACTTCAAAGAAAAAATTTTTAACAGTTGTTTCTTGTTTTTTTTTTTTATTTCAGTGGATTCTGGTGATATTGACGTGCAGCTTGTGGGAAAATGTGCTGACGGAAAACGATGCGGTAAGTGAATAGATACGCATCTCATTCATTCATTCATCCATTCGTTCGTTCATTCATTCATTCATTCATTTATTCGTTTGTTCGTTCGTTCGTTCGTTCGTTCATGCATTCATTCATGAGCCGACGACGGTTGAGATGATGGTTACAGGCTAAACAAGACAAAAGTTGAAAAACAGTTTACCTCGCCCACGGAAAATTGGATGAAGATTGGATGTAAGTGTAACTATACGTCATATTAATTTTTAACCGACTTCAAAAAAGGAGGAGGTTCTTCTCGACTTGTATGTATGTATTCGACTCTATGTTTTTTGCGATTATTCCGCCACCATGAATTGATTTTTATGATTATTTTTTTGTTTGATAGGTTATACTTCAGAGGTGTGTCCATATACATTTTATTAAAATTGATTCAGCGCTTTTTTTATTTACTTAACTGTTTTATTCATATTTGCTATTAGTAAAATCGTTTCAAGCAGCTATAGTTACATTGCTATGTTAGAAATGCACTATGTTTTAATGTCAACAAGGAAATCAAATGTAATTACTATCACCGATTATTATTATAATGAATGCGACCGTTCCGCGCCATTATTTATTATAATTTCTATAATATCGCGCTTATTAAAAAAAGTAATTTAATAAGTTCTAAATTGACGCTTCCTTGGCCAGTGCTGAGCGCTATTACTAATATTATAAATGCGACAGTGTGTTTGTTTGTTTGTTTGTTGGTTTATCCTTCAATCAAGCAACTCTTCATGGTCTGGTGGGAGGCTTTGGCCGAGGCTCGTTACCACCCTACCGTCAAAGACGACCCCCCAAGCGATTAAGCGTTCCGGCACGATGGCGTGTAGAAACCGATTAGGGGTATGGGTTGAATGTTCACTGCCATAGATAGCCCTTCCAAGTTAACCCGCTAGCATCTTAGACTGCATCGTCACTTACTATCAGGTGAGATCGTAATCAAGGACTACATTGTCATAGAATAAAAAAATGCAGATTAACGGATCGACGCGATTTTTTTTTGTTAGTATCAAACTTCATGGTTATTTTCAATTGCTGTTGGTTAGAAACTCAAAATCGGCTTGACTGATGGGATTTTTTTTTGTTTTGTTCGCCTTAATCCAGGGGTGGTTTAAAAATAAAAAAAATTGGGAAACCCAAAAGAACAGCTGGAAAATCGAACAAAGCCAAATTGGTAATTTTGTTTAGGAGTTCATCATCATCATCATCATTAGCAACCCATATCAACGGCTCACTACTGAGCGCAGGTCTCCTCTCAGAGAAGGGTTATAGGCCATAGTCCACCACGCTGGCCCAATGCGAATTGGCGGACTTCACACACCTTCGAGAACATTATGGAGAACTCTCAGATGTGTAGGTTTCCTCACGATGTTTTCCTTCACCGTTGAAGTAAGTGATAGTTAATTGCTTAAACGCACTTGACTCCGAAAAGTCAGAGGTGCGTACCCGGGATCGAACCTGCGACCCCCCGAATAGGAGACCACAGTCCTAACCACTAGGCTATCACTGCTTCTTGGAGTTATTTTAGGAGTTACAACTTCGGATTACTTTTAATAGATGGCGAGAGTGAAGCAGCGGGTAACAACTAGGTAGACAACACCAACGGGAGCCTATTACTAAGCCTCCGCTGTCCGTCCGTCCGTCCATCTATCAGCGGGCTGTATCTTGTCAACGGTAATAGGTAGACGTTGAAATTTTCACAGAGTCTATTGCCGATATAATAACAAATAATAAAAATTAAATTAAATTAAAAAATAAAGGGGGCAAAATACATGAAAAAGGAGTCGAAATAAAATTTTATTTTTTCATCTGGGCATGTGGGGTGTCATTGTCTAGAGCTCATTAAGTGGAGTTCAAATATATTTTTATTATTTTTTAGCTCCAAAAATGAAGAAATGGGGTTCCATCAAAATTGTGACCAAAACGAACGAGCATTTTTTCTGCATATTAGTATGCTAATTTAGTACTATCTAAGAACTAAGATATCTAAATAGGTATGTATCTAGTTTTAAAAAATTATTTGGTCATATGTACGGAACCCTAAAAGAGCGAGGCTCGACTCGCACTTGGCCGTTTTTTTTAAATATTTGTAAGTTAATATGCCGCTACTGAAATCCAATGCACAATACGCTAAGCTATAGTTTTGGCCGATCATGCCCAATGGTCTAATGTGTACTGCAGCCTTTAGAGCCTAACTAGATTGACGAAGCCACCTCTAATTAGCCGTTTAAAATAAGTGATAAATGTGCTGACAGGTTTAATAAATTGCTCCGGGAACCTAACTGTATACCGTTGATATAATATTCTGTTATAATATGATAATAATTTCCTAATTGACTTATACTGCCTCTCAAAATACTATAAATTATTATTTATTCATTATTTAGGATTGGCGCTTCGCACCTACTAGACACCGTCGGCTTACAAGTAAATAGCGGCAATTCATAATACACCTAAACTGGCGTACCCACATAGCCTCATAGCAACCAATGTTTGATGTTTTCAAACAAACTATGATATAATTAGGCTGAAATTAGATGGAGCCTCGTTTGTCGTTCATCGTTGCGAAAATTTTTACGAAAATGAACCGTCTTAATTCGGCCTAAGGGTGAATTTTCAACGGTTCATTTTTCGACATTTTTGCTTTCATTTTCGAGGGTCATCGGTGAGCCATCCGTATAAATTCGCCCTTAGGGCAGAGGGCCTTAGGGTTCATTTTCGCAAAAAATATCCGCAAAAATGAACGATGAATGAGGCATCGCGCTAATTTCAGCCTTAAGTTGCCGCATTAATGGAGCTAGTGTTTGTAGGAAGGGCGGTATCTAGTAGCGACTTAGCTACCAATTCTAAATCTATGCAGTTATTATATTTTTGTAATTTTCAATTATTATTTAAAAGGTTTATTGAAAATCTACAAGAATTCTTTGTTTTTACGGGATAAAAAGTAGCGTATGTCCTCCTGAGTCCTGGTCCTTTAATCATGCAAAAAACCACGTCGTCATCCATTGCTCCGTTGCTATATAAATGAATTTTAAATACCTAACTACAAGTAATATTAAAAGAAGTGTATTTTTGTTAATTTCTAAACGCAGCTTGCAGACTGTTGCCATTACAATAATATGTTATTTGCCATTTGGCTGCATTCTTTTACTTCATTTTAGAGCTTAGAGGCAGCGGCCATTTCGTTGTGAAAAAGTTATCAAATTAATATAACAAACTTGAGAGGTGTCAAGGGACACCCGGATGGAACGAAGTTCCTTTCGATTAATTAATTTGGCATTGTGTTCAACATTTTCACACTACAATATTAGATCTCCGTAGCCTTAATTAGGGAAAAATTCCACATGTAGAAATTATTTAAAATAAAATAGAAAATAGAAAATTCAGTCTGTCGAGCTGGGATTCGAACCATCGACTTTTAACTGTTTAGCGACTGCAGAAACCACAAGGCTACGGAGACCCAATATTGTGTAATAATAATAATAATAAGGCGACTGGGGTTCCGTGGCAGTTCGCTCGCGGCCAAGATGCAGAGAGCGGTGCTGCTAGACTCGGCTAGGATAGTCCGTCGGTTTCTCAGCCTGTCGCCCTGACCCCCGGCCGTCTGGTCTCCCCTGCCGGCCGGGGCGTAATCCTCCGCCCGCTACAAGTATTTATTTATGTAATCTATATGTAAGTTTATTTATCTGTGTGTATATATTTATGTTCCAAACGTCAACCTCACCTGCCCGCGGTGCCCCCTGCTAGTCTACTGACGAGGCTATGACGACCGACAAATGGCGGTATAACCATTTCATACTGGCTAAACTGAGCAAATGGCACAGGCTTGTGTTGGGCAGCAGCGACACGGGTGCGATCAGTTTAGCCCTGCGATGACCAACACGCCTGCCCAGCGTGGTCATTATGGGCAAAACCTTGTAATGCATACTTGCACAAGACCATGGCCCCTAGTTCCCGGCGGCCTCGCTATTCCTGACTCTGGCAGCGGTCACGGTAATGGCGGGGCAGGGGGTGCTAAGAATCTCCGGACGAGACTCCGCTGCCAACCCCGACGACTGGACCTGGTGACATATAACGCACGCACTTTGAGGACCGACGAAAAGATCATCGAGCTGGAAGAAGCAGTGAGCAAGTTGCGCTGGAATATTATAGGATTGTCTGAAGTCCGTAGAGAGGGGGAGGACTCGATAATCCTCAATTCCGGCAACTTGTTTTACTACCGGGAGGGCGATCAACAGTCCCAGGGTGGTGTCGGGTTCATCGTCCACAAGTCCCTCGTCAACAACATTGTACAAGTTAAGAGTGTGTCGAGTAGGGTAGCGTACCTTATACTCAGAATCACCAAACGGTATTCGCTGAAGGTTATACAGGTCTACGCACCGACATCGACACATTCTGACGAGGAGGTAGAGGCGCTGTATGAGGATATATCAAAAGCCATACACGCCTCTACCACTCATTACAGTGTTGTGATGGGGGATTTCAATGCAAGGCTGGGCGAACGAAGCGGTGCAGAGACGAGAGTGGGGCATTTTGGGTATGGGCGAAGGAACCAAAGGGGCCAAATGTTGGCCGACTTCATGGAGAAGGAGGGCCTCTTTATGATGAACTCCTTCTTCAGGAAGCGGCCACACAGAAAATGGACATGGTTGAGTCCTGATGGTTCCACGAGAAATGAGATCGACTTCATTATGTCGACCAAGCGGCATATATTCAATGATATCTCTGTGATCAATAGGGTGAAAACCGGTAGCGATCTCCGGATGGTAAGAGGCACGTTGAATATTAATGTAAAGCTGGAAAGGGCCAGACTGGTGAAGTCCACTCTCCGACCTTCTCGTGCTCATATCCAAAATCCCGAAAACTTCCAACTCGAACTGCAGAACCGATTTGAGTGCCTAGCAGACTGCGTTTCTGTGGACGATCTAAACAACAGGTTCGTGGAAACTGTCCATACTGTGGGGTCTAAATTCTTTAAGACCCATCGCAGGAAAAGAACCGAAAAGTTCTCTGACCATACTCTCAAGCTAATGAAGGAGAGACAAGAGATGGGGCTGCAGTCATCGGCAGACGCGGCTGCCTACCGGCGGATTAATAGGCAGATCTCTAAGGCACAAACTCGCGACCTCCGTGTCTTTAATACCAAGTGTATAAAAGATACCATTGAGCGGAACAAAGGCTCAAAAGTGTTCGCGAGAGATCTGTCTATCGGACAGAGCCAGCTGACGCGGCTCAAAACTGATGACGGCCGTCTCGTCTCTTCTCGACCTGAGGTCTTGGGAGAGGTTGAGAAGTTCTATGGACAGTTATATACCACGACACAAAAACCTGTTGAAGATTTGGCGAAAGATCCCAGAGCCAAACTGACCCGACACTATACCGAAGATATCCCGGACGTCAGCCTATACGAGATTAGAATGGCTCTCAAACAGCTCAAGGACAACAAGGCGCCAGGTGATGACGGAATCACTGCGGAACTCCTGAAAGCGGGTGGAAAACCGGTACTTAAGATCTTTCAGCGATTGTTCAATTCCGTCATCCACGAGGGCACAACGCCGGAAGCATGGCACAGGAGCGTGGTGGTTCTGTTCTTCAAAAAGGGTGATAATACCTTGTTGAAGAATTATAGACCCATCTCGTTGTTGAGTCATGTTTATAAGTTGTTCTCGAGAGTCATTACGAATCGTCTCGCTCGTAGGTTCGACGACTTCCAGCCTCCCGAACAAGCCGGATTCCGAAAAGGCTTTGGTACCATAGATCACATTCATACGCTGCGGCAGGTTGTACAAAAGACGGAAAAGAGTATAACCAGCCACTTTGCTTAGCGTTTGTGGACTATGAGAAAGCCTTCGATTCGGTGGAAACTTGGGCTGTGTTGAGGTCGCTGCAGAGATGCCGGATTGACTACCGGTATATCCAAGTGTTGAAGTGCTTGTATGAAAACGCCACAATGTCAGTACGTATACAGGACCAGACTACCAGGCCAATCCACTTGCAGCGTGGAGTGCGACAGGGAGACGTTATCTCCCCGAAGCTCTTTACCGCTGCGTTGGAGGACGTCTTTAAGCTCCTGGATTGGAACGGGCTTGGCATCAACATAAACGGCGAGTACATCACTCACCTGCGATTTGCCGATGACATAGTAGTCATGGCAGAGACTCTGAGAGACCTCAATACAATGCTCAACGATCTCAGCAGGGTTTCTCAACAGGTGGGCCTGAAAATGAACATGAGCAAGACGAAAATCATGTTCAATGCTCATGCACCGCTCCACCCAGTAATTGTTGAGAACTCTGCACTCGAAATTGTAGACGAGTATATTTACCTGGGACACACAGTCCAGCTAGGTAGGTCCAATTTCGAGAAAGAGATCAGCCGCCGAATCCAACTCGGCTGGGCAACGTTCGGGAAGCTCCGAGATGTCTTCTCGTCCAAAATTCCTCAGTGCCTGAAGACTCAAGTCTTCGAACAGTGCGTGTTGCCAGTGATGACTTACGGATCCGAGACATGGTCGCTAACTAAGGGCCTCATAAGTAGGCTCAGGACCGCTCAGCGGGCGATGGAGAGAGCTATGCTCGGAGTGTCCCTGCGGGATCGAATCAGAAATGAGGAGATCCGTAGGAGAACCAGAGTCACCGACATAGCTAAGCGAGTCGCGATACTGAAGTGGAAATGGGCGGGGCACATAGTTCGAAGAGCTGATGGTCGTTGGGGTCCCAAGGTGCTGGAGTGGCGACCCCGCACCGGGAAGCGCAGTGTTGGCAGACCCCCCATCAGGTGGACCGACGACATCAAACGAGTCGCAGGGAGCCGCTGGATTCAGGCGGCGCAAGACCGAGGCCTGTGGAAGTCCATGCAAGAGACCTTTGTCCAGCAGTGGACGTCTATCGGTTGATAAAGAAGAAGAAGATATATTTATGTTTATAATATAACTTTTTGGCCCTATATCTATTTATTTTGTATGCGGGTGTGAGAGTCATAATATATAGAGAAATAATAATAAAAAGAGGTGTCATAGTTGGTGGTGAAATTGGAAACACAAAGCCGGAAGGCATTTCGTTAGTGGAGGTAGTATATCTTGTGGTTGGTGGTAGATTCTTAGGTTTCGTATATCAACGGTGCACGTATAGATTTATGTATTATGCATGTAAGTCCATTGTACAGCGCTTTGTATCACTTTCACCGGGAAATTGACATGATCTAGTATCGCATAGATATTACAATGTACCTACAGATAATGTTCTCTGCTTCCGATCTTATAACAATGTGAGATATTGTTCTGTCAGCCTTCCTATACATACTAGCTTCTGCCAGTGGCTTCGCTCACAATAAGTTCGATTTTTCGAACCCCTATTTTACCCCCTTAGGGCTTGAATTATCAAAAATCCTTTAATAGCAGATGCCTACTATGTCTAGCTATCTTGTATGCCAAACAGCCCGATCATTATTAATTTAGGTACCTACCTACTCAAGTACTCATATACTTTGGTTGCCTCAGAAGTATAATTGTTTGGCTAGGTAGTAGTAGTATCTACGTAAGTAGTTAAGTAGTAGGTATGTTAATGTATTTCTACACGCCATCGTGCCGGAACGCGAAATCACTTGGCGGCACGCGGCACTTGGTAAGTAGCCACGGCCAACGCCTCCCACGAGACCCTATCAGAGACAATTCAGAAATTATAAATTCCCAAGTTGCACGCGCCGGGAATCGAACCCGAGACCTGCCAGTTATAAGATCACAGCGCTCACCACTGGGCCAAAAATCAGGGTTGAGCTAACTTATTTTCAAGGTCAATTTTTGGCGATTGACATTTGAATAGTCGTATATAATCAAAGATTTGTTTACTAGCCTTTGTCTCCGACTTCGTCCGCGCGAAAAAAAAAGCGTGCAACAAACACGTTGCTCCGTTGCTGCGTGATTGAAGGACAAACCAGCAAACAAACACATTTTCGCATTTATAATATTAGTAAGGATTTTGAGACCATTTTTAAACTTATTGTGAAAAACTTAAGTACAATGCATAATGATTAATGACATCCGTTCTCTTAGATAAGAAAAGAACACATACTAATCTCTGGTCGAGATTATTTCACAACAATAACACTTCAAAACATTTGATCCAGTTCAACAAAACGTTATAGTGACGTAACTTTCATAGTGATGTAGAGTATGTTAGCTAAATGATACGTTTTTCATTAACTTTTTTTTATTAGTTGTGGTTGAATAGAATAGAATATACCTAAATACTTTTTATTCTAATAAACTTTTTTTGACCGAGCGAAGCGAGGTCTCCGAGTCTACTAGAGCGAATTTGCACTTGTCGATCCGTCCGTCTGTCCGTCCGTCCGTCCGTCTGTCCCTCCGTCCGTCTGTCCGTCCGTCCGTCCGTCCGTCTGTCAGAGCCTTATAACTTTTGAATTACTGAACGTAATTACTTCAAATTTAGATATGATATGTAAACCGATGGCCTTCAGCCGAATATTGCATTAAAAATTATAAAAATCTTTATTTCAGGGGGGCTCTCATAGAAGCGAATGCGAAGTAAAATATTTTTTGTTGTCCTTCATAGATTTGCAATATATCTTTTTAAAGATAATTTGAAACGGAGTACAAAAGTATTTTTTTTTAATTTTTTTTCCTAAAATTGACGAAATGGGGGGCTTTCAAAGTGGAGATTATATTTGACCTCAGAACGGATTAACCATTGAAAGTTTCGGCTAAAAAGTTTTATAATTATTAGCGTAATATCATGTACTTGAACAACAAATACTAAAATTAGATAAATGTAATAAGGAAACTAAATTATTTAACTTTTAATGAGCAGCAGTATTTTTAACAGAACTTCACAATGATGTCAATAGATGGCGCTCTCATCTCTTATAGCAAATGCAGCTATATGTAAATCATTATTATTTTGTTTGACAAGTACTAATACATATAATAACATATTATGCAATTAAAATTATTATTTAGTCATATATCAAACATCAATAAAACTTCACGTTGCAGTTTGTTTTTACATGTTTTCTGATCGTGTCGATAGATGACGCTGTGTACAAATAATTTAATTTGAATGTTCCAAAAAACTATACCAAGTTTTATTGAGGCCTTGAGGATTTTACTACAGTTCCCTAACCTTACTATAAAAAAAAATATATATGCTGTGTATGCAGTGTTTCCACAATGAGGGGAAGTTTCAAAAATGCATACCACTTACAATTATTCAATACATGTTAAGATGGGCAGACAGAAAGTAGCCCCATTCCCGCCGTGGCGGCACCCGTTCACAAGCATGACAATTTCAAACGTACACACTTTTCTCAAAAAACCACATACCGGGGAGTCGCAGGTTCGATTTCGGGTACCTCTGACTTTTTGGAGTCAGAAATTAAATATTGAACTTGCTTCAACAGTGAAGGAAAACATCGTGAGGAAACCGGAAACCTGCACATTTGAGAGTTCTCTATAATGTTCTCGTAAGTGTGTGAAATCCGCCAATTCCCATTGGGCCAGTGGTGGACGATATATAATATTATATACCCTACGATATATATAACCCTTCTCTGAGAGGAGACCTGCGCTCAGTAGTGTGACGTTGATGGGTTGCTGATGATGATACATACTTATAGGCATTTCAAGTGTGCAATATAAATAGATTAAAAAGAGACGTGTCAAGGGACACCGGATGGAACGTAGTACCTTATTAGTAGTATTTTAGTGAAGGAATTGTAATAAACTAGTGGTGTCATCTAGTATTAAATTGATTAACTACGATGAATTATTTTTAGTTTATTTCTATTGCATTGATACAACACCAAAGAGTTACTCTGGTGGAGTTACTGTTTTTTCAAAGATGGCGTTATCCAATTTATACAATAAAAAATTAGGGAAAAATTTCACATTTAGAAATTATTTAAAATAAAATTGAAAATAGAAAATTCAGTCTGTCGAGCTGGGATTCGAACCATCGACGTTGAATTTATAGGCGACTCTCCTAACCACTAGGCCATGCAGACCGAGTTCTAAGGCGAAAATACCGAATAGGTACAATGCAAAATTCACATTCAACAAAAAATGACGTTTCAAAAATGTGTCGTGTCGGTTTCCTTAATTTTTCCGTCTAGCCCCCCTTCCGTACCGCGCGATAAGGAACTACGTTCCAAAAGTTGCATCGCAACACGGGTAGCTACAGGCTAATTATTGTTATTACACGAGAGACAATGTAATGCCGACGCGACGACGTTACAAAACGCTTCCGTTTTGACGGAATGTCTTTTATCTGTTAAGCGGAAACACAATTATGCGTTTATATTGCTCGATACACATTGGCGGGACCGAGTATAAGGGAGAGGACAGACTTTAGCTTTTAGCGGCAGCGATCGCGGCGTTTATATGGCCTTTAGCGATGTTACGGCCTTTCGCGATTCTGCGATCAAGAGCCATAAAAACGCGAACACGTTTGAGTCACGATTTTCGCGCGCGCTAGCTGGCCCCTAGCGATTTTGGGCGGGCATAAATAGAAACGATAAAATCGATGCGCAACGCTAGCCCGACTTCAACATATCTGTACAAACTGAAATCATTCAATCAATAGATACATGACAATCAAAATTGACATTATTATTATGCCCGTTTTCACCAACCATATACCTAAATCATCCCCTTTGTAGAAGTCTCTTTACGTAAGTAGCCCCTAAATACAATCCTATAACATCCCAATGTCATTTTCACCTGTAGTTGTCCCGTAGAGGTTCGTAATAACAAAGTTGACAGAAAGTGTCAACTAACTTAACATAGGTAGTACGGTTAGGGAACTGTAGTAAAATCCTCAAGGCCTCAATAAAACTTGGTATAGTTTTTTGGAACATTCAAATTAAATTATTTGTACACAGCGTCATCTATCGACACGATTAGAAAACATGTAAAAACAAACTGCAACGTGAAGTTTTATTGATGTTTGTTATATGACTAAATAATAATTTTAATTGCATAATATGTTATTATATGTGTAGCATATTGGTGAGGTGCCATCTGTTAACTTAGTCGTAATTCCCAGTTCCATCAGTTATCAATTGTCTGTGGATAGTTGTACATGTTACATTCCCTAATGTTTGTAGTCTATGGTTGCATTTATCGTTGAGACTAGTCTCGGTGTCTGTGTAACGATGGGATCTATGGTCAGATATTCTAGTGTTCATGGTCGATGACTCAGAATTCGGTTAGACAGGGTGGCAGGCGGTCTTTAGCAGTTTTGTCATTAATTTGGTTGGATTGAGGTTATTTGTAGGATTAGTGATTTAATTGTGATGAATTGTTGTTGTGGAGTGATTATGCAATTGTCGCAGAGTTGCTGGTTAGGAGACTACGTAATAATTGCTAGGTTAGCTGTCAAGGACCATAGTCCTTGGTTTTGGATGCGGTGTGATTTTCTGGTTGCAATGCTTTTGGAATCTAGAGTGATTGACTGTGTAATTGGTGATGTTGCGGAAAGATTGATTAGTCGTTGTGGAATGACTGTTTGTGAATTGGTTAATTGGTGATAGTATCTCTTTGCCTTAAGATGGGCCATTAGCGAGTTAGACAGGAGATTTGCTTAGGGTCTTCTCTTGGTGGAGACAGGGCAGCTATGGGGATGGTGGAGGCTGCACCTAGGCTAGAGTAGTTAGCCGGATTTGTCTAGTTAGACATGGAAATGTTGGGTTCCATGCTTGTCACGTAAAGATTAAAATGTACCTCCTTTGTGGATAATTATTATCATTGAGAGAAGATGATTGCTGAGAATGATGTTCTGTTCTGAGATAGTGTGTAATTGCCCTTATTAGACGCTCGGCCAGAGGAGAGGTGGCGATATATGTATTAGTAGCAAGAAAAGGTTAGAATTATTTTGCTATAATCCGCCAACAGAAAAAATCTGTATAATTTTTACACTACTCTCGACGCACGTTTCGCCCCGACACCGGGGCACCGATGCATTGTCTAGACAATGCATCGTTGTAGAGTCAACATCTCCTGAGGATGCTCCGGTGTCGGGGCGAAACGTGCGTCGAGAGTAGTGTAAAAATTATACAGATTTTTTCTGTTGGCGGATTATAGCAAAATAATTCTAACCTTTTCTTGCTAATCATGGACTTCCGCAAAGTAACACCTGCTTCTATCCAATATATGTATTAGTACTTGTCATACAAAATAATAATGATTTACATATAGCTGCATTGACTATATGAGATGAGGTTAATCCGTTCTGAGGTCAAATATAATCTCCACTTTGAAAGCCCCCCATTTCGTCAATTTTAGGAAAAAAATTAAAAAGAAAATACTTTTGTACTCTGTTTCAAATTATCTTTAAAAAGATATATTGCAAATCTATGAAAGGCAACAAAAAATATTTTGCTTCGCATTCGCTTCTATGAGAGCCCCCCTGAAATAAAGATTTTTATAATTTTTTATGCAATATTCGGCTGAAGGCCATCGGTTTACATATCATATCTAAATTTGAAGTAATTACGTTCAGTAATTCAAAAGATAAAAGGCTCTGACAGACGCGATAGACGGACGGACGGACGGACGGACAGACGGACGGACGGACAAGTGCAAATTCGCTCTAGTAGACTCAGAGACCTCGCTTCGCTATGTCAATTATAAATGCGAAATTGTGTTTGTTTGTTGGCCTGGAGAGTGTCAAAGGCTACTTCTTATCCTGGAAAATCAAAGAGGGATTTTAAAAACGCGGACGAAGTCGCGGGTATCAGCTAGTTATTTTATACATTGTAAGATTGTACGACGTTTGGAGACAGTTTAAAAAAAATTGTATCATCATATTACTTTTATTTTAAGCATTTTAGTGGTAGGTACCTTCATAAGATCAATCTTCACATTCTCTGATCGCTATAGACTAAAAGAGTGTAATCTCTACAATCTGTATTGTGAAGAAAAATTGTAGAGAAGAGTTCGTTTGAAATGAAAGTGAATTTATATTTAATATACTTAAGTAACTTTTATTACTTATAAATACAATTTTAGATTTATTGAGCTCGATTATATCTAGCAACCTTTTACTTTCTTGGATTTATGTAATAGACACACCTTCTAATTGCTATTTTTATAAGCCTTCCTTGCAGCCATACGTATATACCTGTGATTCTGATGTAAGAGTAACCTATTAAGCACGTTAGGTAAACGGTTAACTAGTATCCTTTTCGGGAGGTTCGAGATTCGATTCCAGACCCCATGCACGAGTTTTTGTTCTTAATTACCAATTATTATTATAGCAAAAAGTCGTTAATTTATAAAAGCTTTTTAAGCTTGGCATTGTATCATTGTAAACTTTAACACTTAAGTAAATATGTCTATATTTAGGTAGGTAGGTACATGAATACCTACCATATACCTACTTACGTGCAAATTGAAAAGATTGATTGATTGATTGAAAAAAAATTAACCAATTACGTATTTATTTTTCTAAATTATTTGGTAGATGTGCTTCATGAATCGAAAGCAATTCTGTTCGCGAAACATACAAAAAATATCTTAAGTAAATGTTTTTAGTCTGGTCTGAGACTGACTATGGATACCATTCGTTCCCATGCGTTCGTACCGGAACGCTAAATGTCTGGGATTTAGCGTTCCGGTAATTTTTTTCTAAATACACAAGTACCTAGATATACCTAAGTTGCGAACCAAGTATTTAATCACTTCCCGTTTCAAAACTCATCGAATAAATTCTTCGAAAGCTTGGAATGGGTACAATAATGGCCATAGTTAGTAGTCACATATCACAGTAAAACTTATACGACTGAGGTGCCGGAAGGCCCTTTCTCTAGGAAATATACGCACACCTTACACTCACCTGTTAAGTAACTTATGGTAGGTACCTACCTAGACATAAACAAAGTCTACTTAAGGTGTAAGACACGAGTCTGCCGGCGAAATTCAAATTTAATTTGGTTTTTCGCAATTTGTAAACTAATACGACAAAAACAACACATTACAAAAATAGATCAACTATATTAGCCACTTACAAGTACATAGATCAAGTCCTAAACACAATAAATAAACGAGAATACGCGATAGGTATATTATTAGATATGACGAAAGCCTATGATAAAGTGCAATATACTTAATATTTTACTAAACAAGCTATACGACCTAGGCATCCAAGGCTCAGCACATAAATGGTTCGAATCTCATCTAAATAACCGTAAACAGTATGTAGAAATCACTTATTATGACTATAAATTAGGCGAAATAAAGAACATACGGTCTGATGTAGAATTAATAAATAGTTCAATACCACAAGGAAGTGTACTTGGATGTATCCTATTCTTACTTTTCATCAACGACCTTCCGAAAATCGTGCAAGATCCATGTGTGTTATTTGCAGACGATATATCCATACAACCTTCGTGTACAGACATTACAAATCTAAATAGTAAGCTTTACGACATCCTGCATAAGGTGAATAGTTGGTTGAGTGACCACAACTTGGAGATCAATTTCCAGAAAACAAAAATAATGCAATTTAGACCTTACCAAAAGAAACCACTAAAAATAAATTTCTATTATGATGGGATTAACCTAGAATGAACATTTAATTTGCTAGGCATAGATATAGACTCCAATGTAAATTGGAAATCACACATCCAAAAAATAAAGAAATAAAGACCAAACTTTCCAGATTTACTTACGCTCTTAGAGAACTGAAAAAAACAATCGACATAGAAGCGGCCCTATTAGCATACTATTCTTATGCAAATCAAAATCGTATTCATTTGATTTGATCGGCAACTTTTAGACAATCGGGGGGCAGAGGTGCGACTGTCTAAAAGTTGCCGATAAAAATCGTACTCATTTGATGGCATTCGCGTCAAAGTAAAATATTCCTTGACTGTATTGATTTAGTCACAAATTCAGTACAACCGATTTTAACATGGAGCGTTATGGAGCGTATCGTACATAACTAAACGCACAAATTTATAAGAACGCAAACAAGAAATTGAGCTCTAATACAATGCTATTATGGTTTATTTTACTTTGACACTAATGCCATCGAATGAATACGATTTTGATCGGCAACTTTTAGCCAATCCGGGGGCTGATTAGCTGAGTTTATGGTTTTCTTGCCGCATCAATACATTTTAACCAATAGCGGGAGAGCAACAGCCAATCAGAGGTGACCGCGATCCTTACACTGATGCAATAGATTTTAGGGAATACCGCCGAAGTGTCTCTAAAAGTTACCCGTCAACACACTTTAGATGATCGATAAACGCATTCAGTAGATCGTAATAATTTATCAGAACCCCATTAAAAGTTGAAACCCTCCGGAAATGTAAGATTATGACGCGTTAAAAACCATTTCCTTAAACATCATCATTACATGGCAGTTACATGGTAACATGTAACATGGTACATGTCGAGTAATTTTCAAACTAGTCTAAAGGAAATAGCGTATCGCATAGCTTCAAAAAGTAAAAGTGGTGCGGTGAGAAAAAGAGACGTATACGAAAGTGGTCTTATTCAGTGCCCTTTGCGAATGACGCCTGGGACTTATTGCATTCAAACCTGTTTCAAGATTATATTATTATACTAGAATCTAGTGTTCGAGTCGTCATTGAACCTTACTGAACGTGAAGACATCGACCTACCGAGTAACGGTTAATGATAGGTGATTAACTGATGCCTTCGATTAGAGTTAAGGTGGAAGATACGGGTCTGCCCGCGAAATTCAAATCTAATTTGGTTTTTCGCAATTTTTAAACTAATACGACAAAGTAGGCTTATGGCATTCTAATTGCGACAATGGCAGTATCATCTTCATAGGTTTATATAAAAATCTTTACTTGAAAGTGTCAAGTTTAAGAAATTAGTCAGAATATCGACTAATTTGTGAGTAACTCACGTCCAACTCAGTATTTTGATTAATTTCTTAAACTGGTCACTTTCAAGTAAAGATTTTTACGTAAACTTGTGAAGATGATAATTCCACTGGCGCAATTAGAAGGCCATAAGCCTACTTTGTCGTATTAGTTTACAAATTGCGAAAAACCAAATTAAATTTGAATTTCGCGGGCAGAATCGTGTCTATAACCTTATGGAAGATTAAATACTGTGTTGTTGGACTATATACCTACCTACTTTTCAGTAGGTACCGATTTAAAATAATTTAATAGCCATGATAATTATAATAAATAGCAAGCAGTGATAGCCTAGTGGTTAGGATAGCGGTCTCCTACACGGGGGTCGCAGATTCGATCCGAGCACGCACCTCTGACTTTTCGAAGTTAAGTGCGTTTAAGCAATTAAATAACAAATGCTGTAACGACGAAGGAGTAAAACACCGTGAAGAAACCTGTACATTCGAGAGTTCTCAAAATTGTTATGGAAGAGCGGTGTCTTCTGGTACAAGTGTACTATTACACTTAAAAGAGGGCTCCAGCCTTACTTATGTTATAAATTGTAAATGATGTTTAATAAACGAATTTTGAATTTTGAAAATGTTCTCAAAGGTACGTGAAGTCCGCTAATTCGCATTGGCCCAGCGTGGTTGACTATGGCCAACTACAACCCATCCCTGAATGGAGACCTGCGTTCAGAGTGAGTCGTTGAGGGTTAAAGTTGAAAGCTAGATTGTAATGTAAGTAAGAATAGAAATTACGTAGTGATTTTAAGAACAAGGCAAACACAAACACCCTGAGGCAACCTACATGCCTGAGAACTCTCCATAATGTTCTCAATGGCGTGTGAAGTCAACCAATTCGCATTGCATGGTGGATTAACCCTTTTCTGAGAGACCTGCGCTCAATAGTGAGTTTATGGGTCGTTGATGATGAACTATGATTTATGAATAGTTAGAGGTGGGTGCCAGAAATAAGTGCCAAAGTCTGAGGAAACTAAGAGCCATTACCCCGATTTCCTCACAATCACACCTCGGATTCATCACGGGTGAAGACGCAAGAATGTCGAAGTCGATTAAACAATAATGCTCAACTGAAGTAAACTGTACACATTACAACCTCAATTTCGCAAAATATGATCTTTTCTGTCTAAGATAAACACTTTATAAACATACTTACGTACTTACTCTACCTATTGCATTCACATTTCACATTGCAAGAGTTATTTGAACCTAAGTATTTCAATGTATGTAGTTATCTTCCGACACGATTTCGTAACAGATTCTAAATAAAACCGGCCAAGTGCGTGTCGGGCCACGCGCAGTGTAGGGTTCCGTAGTTGAAAGTCTCAAATATTATTGCTGACCTAGGATAGTGCTATTATTTTATTTATGAATATTGAATACATTTTGAGTTCCATGGTTTAAATACTACAAAATATGCAACTTACACTACGTGTAATACCTAACTTAGAAAAAACAGATATAACTCCTTAACTAATGAACCCTACTTAGCCGTGATAGTTTTCCTTTAAAATTAATTATATATACTACTGCTGTGAATTTTTTCTTGTATCCTATATACAACCATTTAGCTGGCAGAGGGGGGGGGACACTTGACTCTAATAAAATTTAGCACTTTAAAATATCATATTTCACAAACAGATCCTTGAATTGAAAAATGGTGTTCCCACACCCACAATATTTTTGAAAGACCTATTCAACGACACCCCACACTATGGGATAGTCGAGAAAAAAAATTTCATCCCCACTTTACATGTAGGGGAGGTACCCTAAAAAAATTATTTTTCAAAATTTTATTTCACCACTCTGTCGGCGTGATTAATATTTATACCCTTGTCAAATTACAGATTTCTAGCACCAATAGTCTCTGAGCTAAACCGCGGACAGACAGACAGACAGACAGACAGACAGACGGACGGACATGGCGAAACTATAAGGGTTCCTTGTTTACTACGGAACCCTAAAAAACATTCATAGTATTCATACTATTGCTGTTACGTCATAGCTTTAGAATGAAATTATACGTTGAAAAATTAACCTCGTGATGGTGGGTTGTACTACTTGTAGGTAAGTGATACCATGCTCTATGTCTATGTTATAGTGTACAGTGGACTACAGAAGTCTCAACAATTTACTGTGTCTACATTCTTGTGTACCTAAGTAATAACTTAATAAGTAATATGGAATCTAGATAATAAATTAGATTAGAAATACCTGCATATAATTTAAAAGATAAACTGAAAGTTTATTTTAAACCGAATAAGTACAAACTGGAGTTTTTACAGGAGGATAATAAATGTTATTTTGACTATTGAATACGCGATTATTCCGCCAATTATGAATTGATTTTGATGATTCTTTTTGTTTAGTAGGTCATACTTCGGAGGTATAAAAAATTGATTCAGCGCCTTTTTTTTTAAATCACATTGTACCTAATGTTGTTTGAAGTCGGTTTATTGAAAACACATTGAAAATAAAAAATTTCATTTAATATCTATTATTGTTTCAATATTATAGTTCCATAATATTTCGTGCTAACATATTTTTTGTAAGTTTATATTAAAAAAGTAGTATGTGATTTGTGTGTAGGATAATTGAGTTTGTAGATATTCCGGAAGAGTGAACTACCTAAATTTATATGTGCCGATTTCACCAACGGCGAGTGACGTTTTACCGAGGAATAAACCTGGCGTTTTGACAGTTTTTGTATTAAAAATACGTCAAAAACGCTCGGATAATACTTATTTTACGTTGGTAAAATCGGTCCTTAGAATTTTAAATTACTTAACTCTTGTGTAACGTGTATTATTGACCGAGCGAAGCGAGGTCTCTGAGTTTACTAGAGCGATTTGCACTTGTCCGTCCGTCCGTCCGTCCGTCCGTCCGTCCGTCTGTCTGTCAGAGCCTTATAACTTTTGAATTACTGAAGGTAATTACTTCAAATTTAGATATAATATGTAAACCGATGGCCTCCAGCCGAAAATGGCTTAAAAAGTTATAAAAATCTTTATTTCAGGGGGGCTCTCATAGAAGCGAATGCGAAGAATTTTTTTTTTATTTGCGATTCATAGGTTTTCTGTGTATCATTTTAAAGACAATTTGGAACAGAGTACAACCGTATTTTTTTTTTATTTTTTTCCTAAAATTGACGAAATGGGGGGCTTCCAAAGTGGCGATTTAATACGCTCGCTTGAAGACGCTCTATGGGAAAATTTTCTATATATTTTCAAGTTCTACTTATTTTCTTACTTCACTTGTATCCTGTACTTGAACAACAAATACTAAAATTATATGAATATTATAAAGAA
Source organism: Oeneis ivallda (assembly GCA_029955525.1). Lineage (NCBI taxonomy): Eukaryota > Metazoa > Arthropoda > Insecta > Lepidoptera > Nymphalidae > Oeneis > Oeneis ivallda. The sequence continues at coordinate 4,483,739 of JARPMR010000029.1, forward strand.
ACGAGATTATTTAATTTTTAATGAGCATCAGTAAATTTCACATAGCTTTACAATAATGCTAATAGATGGCGCACTCCATACACACATAACTATTCCATGGAACTAGGACTACTAGGAGTTACGACTACGATCTATCCCAAAAACAGTTTTGCGTCGACTACTATTATTTAGGTACTTATTATCATATTATTCAATTAAAATTATTCTTTAGTTAAATATCAAACTTCAATAATTTGAGATTTAGGGTTCATTAAATTATGTGATTATAAAGGATTTAAATAAAAACTTGATGGGTTCGGCACGATTTCGTGTCGTCCGACTGCTGTTACCAAGTTAAGTTACGTTAAGCTAAGTTGGGCCCAATTTATTATGCAATTAATTTGGGCCAAATTAATTGCTGCATTTTGTATATTTTCTATTCGCGTCGATAGATGACGATTTGTACAGATGCCCCTAACCCGTTTTCACTCGTTAGTATACCTACATAATAATTCAATGTTTTCACTGACGTTCCCTTACCTTTACGGGCTACCTATGATAAGTTAGGTGATGATTACTGTCAACTTCTTTATCACGATCCTGTACGGGACACCTAAAAGGACATTGGGACGCATGTTAGGACTTAGGATTGTGTTTTGGAGCTACCTACTGGGGCGAACCATTAGTAGGTATTGATTTAGTTAATAAAACATAAGAAAGTTACGTTTATTATTTATTGTTTTTAATATAATTAATCATACTATAATATTATAATGCGAAAGTGTGCGAAAGTTGTTGGTTTGTCCTTCAATCTCGCTGCAACAGAGTTACGGATCGACGTGATTTTTTGCATGGGTATAGTTGAGTACCTGGAGGGTGATATAGGCTACTTTTTATCACGGAAAAAGAAAGAGTTCTCGAGGGATTTTAAAATCTAAATCCACGCGGACGAAGTCGCGGGCTTCAGCTAGTACTTAATGCATAAGTACTTAAGTCTATCATATTATTATTTTGTGGAAAAAGTTAAATAATATACCTACCTAATTATTATTTGACATGTCTATGTATTTGTGTCCACGTGTACTTACTAGTGACGTAACTCGTGAGGGCGAGACCACACAACTGTTAATCTGTAAAACTCCTCAGGTGATCATTAAGCCATTGAACAGGCTATAATTGGAACATAATGTTTTGATCATAGCTAATTATATGCGATTGACAGTGATTTATCTAAAGAAAATTATGCTATACTTTGATAAGTAGGTACCCATCTTATTGCGAAAGTGTTTGTTGGTTGGTCCTTCAAACACGTAACAATTGCTATGCTGCAACTATCTAAAAGGTATTTATGGGCAGTTCTCCTAATTGTTGGCTAAAACGTCCGACGAAAAAAAAAAAATTTTTTTTTGAGTTATTGGTTTTTTAAGTATGCCTTGACAGAGAGGCGCCTTCATTTATCACAGTGATGAGGAAGGCCTCCACCAGAACCTAGTTTTCTTGGAGAAATAGCGTATTTGGTAATTATGGTGTCCATGGTAAGGATAAATTGTGACATGGTAATGAGGTCCGGAATATGGTGATTAGAATATGCTATATGGTAATTTGTTAAAATTTTGTGAATGAGAAACAAAAATAAAACATAAGTGTTTTTGTTAATAAAATCTATTTTATCTGTAAAATGTGGAAAAATACAGTAATAAAACTGAAAGAAATATCGTAGTATTTCTTTAAATATAAAAAAAACTTGAGAGGTGTCCAGGGACACCCGGATGGAACGTAGTTCTTTTCGATTACATTGTGTTCGGTATTTTCGCGGTACAACATTGAGTCTCCGTAGCCTAGTGGCTCCGGCAGTCGCCTAACAGTTCAAAGTCGATGGTTCGAATCCCAGCTCGACAGACCGAATTTTCCATTTTCAATTTTATTTTAAACAATTTATACATGTGGAAACTTTCCCTAATTTTTTATAACTTATAAGTTAGAAGAAGAAGAAGCGTCTAAGTAAATCTCGTAAAAACAGCATGCCAATCATAATCGTACAAAGATTCATAACAAAAGTCTGCCTTGCTGACGAGATCAATAAATTCAGTTATTTTCCTATCAGACCTACCTAGGCTTACCTACAAAAAGCGTCTAATTATACTATGAGCTTAACATAAGATAGCTCTATGTACACAAAATATTCTTCAAATAACATACCAAACATAATCAATAATTATTATTCTTAATATATATAAATTACGTGTCACGTTGTTTGTCCGCGATGGACTCCTAAACTACTGAACCGATTTTTATCAAACTTCGTAACTATCTGTAATTTGGTCCAACTTAAAAGATAGGATAGTTTTTTTGGATTGGGATAGTTTATTTGTTTTATTTATATAGATAAGTTAGCGGTACGAAGTTCGCTGGGTCAGCTAGTTATAATATAAAATTTGATACAGAATTCTCAGTGTCGTTGATGAGATCTATATATTCGGTAATCTTCTAATCAAATAAGGATCTAGGGCCTTTGGAGGAAATAGTGACTTACCTGCGACCGCACCTGTTAGGTCTTGACACTAAGCTAGGCTATCCACGCAACGCATTTGTTCGCTATAGACGAGGACTGTGTTATCATGGAGCTTGACATACATAACGCTTTCAATACACTGGAAAAGGACATTCTACTGAGCGAAGCAAAGTTATGATTCCTACTCTGTATCCTTTTCTTCAGCAATTTTAACATTCCCCCTCCAATGTCTTCTATAACCAAACCTCTATCCTTTCGCAGATTGATGTCCAACAGGGAGATTCGCTTAGACCTCTCATCTTCAGCCTCAGCATTCAGAAAGTTCTTCACGATCTCAAATCCCCCCTTAATATCTGGTAACTCGATGTAGGAGGATGTAGGAGGCAAACCTGAAGTTGTGGAGCGTGACCTACTGCTTTTGATACATTGCTTGAAGGAGCTGGGGTTGAAGGTGAATATGCTTAAGTGAGAGTTCTTCCCTGTAATCCAGAGTCCCGTCTTCTGTTCCCTCACTTTGAAGACCTAGTTCCTGGGCTCAAGGAGTTTAACGCTGACAATTTTTTCCTCTTGGGGTCTCCTATCCCTTCTTCTGCTATCCCGGAAGCTATTGAGGCAAGGAGGCCACTCCGCCATTCAAGAGTATTGGAAAGATCTTTCGGCCCATGTTACGCTTACGCTCTTCCACAACTATTTTGTTGTGCCGAAGATTACATATCTACTGAGGACTTCCCAACATGGTTGCATGCCTGTTTGCGAATTCCATCGATGCATCTGCGGTTACATGGTGGAAGCCAACGGCCACCACGCATTGAGTTGCAGTCGTTGTGTGGCCAGATTCTCTCGTCACTACTCTCTGAACGATATCGTCCGCACAGCCCTCGTCTCGGTCAACGTACCCTGCGTAGTGTGTACTCGAGCCACCTGGTTTGGGTCACATGGATGGCAAGCATCCTGATGGCTTGACACTCGTCCCATGGCAAAATAGCAAATGCATGCTGAGGGACGCGACGTGCATGAGTACATTCGTACAATGTCATCTCAGCCGGAAAACACTGGTAGACGCTGCAGAGTCCGTTGCATTAAAAAAAGGAGTAAAGATGCCCCTATTCTGGACAGCTACCTTTTTGTCCCTCTGGCAGTGGAGACCACGGAATGCTGGAGAGTGGAAGCTAAGCGATTGTTGCATGATATCGGCCGTTGGTTAAGGTGAAGGGGTTGCGATCCACGTTCTGGGGTTTACCTGGTCCAAAGGTCGTCAATCGCCATACAACGCAGCAATGCTGCGAGTTTGATTGCGATTGAGCAATAAAAAGAATTAAGATTTATTCTCCATCTTTTTCGGAATAATTTAGGATCTTTTTTATCTTCGCATACCATTCGAGCCTTTTTTGCCCGTCTTTTTCGGTTTAGTTAATTTTATTGTTGGTAAATATAACGATGTTGTCATTACCAACACCCAAACATTATCAAAATACAGCCATAATCATTCAACACAGATTACTTATAAATTTTTTATATGTTACTACAAGTTGGTCCTTGACAGCGATAATCTGGGGTAAGTGGTGAATACAGTCTAAGATGGTTTCGAGCTTACCTGGTATTAAACTTAAACAACTTACCGGTTCCTACGCTGATACGTACCAGAACGCTAAATCACATCGCACGGCACATCTTTACTACTTACTGGTAGAGTATTGGATGGTAACTAGCCTCGGCCAGACCAGACTGGAGACAATTTTACTACATCCAAAATTGCACCAGCCGAGAATCAAACCCATGAAGATCCAGTTTTTAAGACCAAAGTACTCACCACAGGGCCAGGGAGGTCGTTAAAATCTAGAAGATCCCATACATTCAAGCATTACTCTAATTACCTAGCTAATGCCCAATTACCATAGTACGTAAAATGGCCCTGGTAATAATGGTAATTAGGATCATGGTAATTAGAATTGGTTAGTAATTAAATTTTTACTTGATAAGTAAACATGTTAATTTTTTTTATGTATTTTGTTAGAAAGTAAAACATATTTGAAATATATAAAAAATACAAACATATAAATGTGATAACTACTTACGGTATGGTGAGAGTCCTATGAATGAGCGATTAAAGTTGCCAAAATGAAATTTCCGTTGGAGAATGCCAAATATTTCAGTAACCCGACGACGTACACACCTCCATTCGGCATGAATTGCTCAAGGCAACTGACTGTACGTTAGACGCGTCGACGATGCGGATTGTATGGATATGTGGGTAGTTACGATAGTGTTTGCACAAGAGCACGGTAATGATTAAAAAGTCGTGGGACAGACTTTAAATACTAATAAAAAACTAATTCTAAGACGTAACCTCACGCTACTGTTGTTATTTTAAAGATTAATTATTCATTATTGAAATATATTTTTTTGAGAATTTTTAATCGACTATGTTTTCAAATAAATAAGTTTGTTACATACAACATAAGCAGTGGGACAGTCATGGAGGTTAGAAAATGGAGGTTTGAATTTTTTTTTAAGCTGGATCTCACCTCTTTTATCTTCTTTTTCTTGATGGACGATATAGAGGACACTATCTAGTATCTACAAAAAAAGTTACATAAGCCTGAGTTAGTTTTAACCTACGTTCTCCAGCCTGGGACATGCCTTAGCCAACATTTAGGAGAATTGCCCCTATCTACTTATTTTTTTGCATTCCTAATAGAGAAATGTGATAGAATTCTTTTAATTCAGGGTAAATCAAAATTCCCGCAAAATTTTTTAAAACTATAAAAGGAGCAAAAGCTACTACGTAGTCGTAACTAACTTTATTTACAAGGCAGCCAATGACTACGATCTCACCTGATGACAAGTGACGATGCCGTCTAAGATGGTAGCGAGTTAACTTGGAAGGGCGTGTATACCTTTAATTGGTTTCTAACTTTCCCATTGTGCCGGTAGGTGCACTACCGGTGGCAAATGGCATGTCAGCATGGTGGACTATGGCCACCCTACCCTTCTTTGCTTTGAGAGACTTGCGCTCAGTAGTGGGGATGATGAAGATGATTTTTTTTAAAAAGAATATTAGTCAAATTGAAGTTGACTAATATCCTCCTATCCCCTCCAAATAAGCGGAAAGCTTGTGCTAGGAGTGGGTACGACAATAGTGCAACGGGTGGGATTCGAACCTGCGACCTATCAGTTTTCAGTCCGCACCTTTAACCGTTGGGCTATTGAGGCTCATGATGATGTTTTAGAATAGAATCATAGACTTATTATATAGAATAGAAATGTTTTTATTCAAATAAACTTTTTTACAAGTGCTTTTGAATCGTCGATGAGTCTACCACTGGTTCGGAATGCCGTTCTTGCCGAGAAGAACCAGCAAGAAACTCGGCAGTTGCTCTTTTCAAAACAAGTTTACAATTCAATAGAATAGTTATACAGTTTAATTACCACCTGCTGTCTCATGAATCGCTGGAACGAATTATGTCCATGCTTTTTTATCATCTAAATAGTCTTCAATTGCATAATATGCTTTTTTCATGAGATTAGTTTTAACTGATTTCTTAAACTTGTGTAAAGGCAAGTCTGAAGATCGATTGTGGAATTTTATTATAAAACGTCACGCCCATTCCCACAAATGTCTTTCGGACTCTCTTGAGGCGCAATCGAGGAATCACGAGCCTGTTTGGATCTCTAACTTGTCTATCGTGTAAATCACCCTTTTTTTTTGTAATTCACAATGTTTTGTGTTGTTAATACCCGTAAATGTCCATTACAGCTGGACGCGGGCAGCGCGGCCGCGCAGTGGGGCTGGCAGATGCGCCAGGCGGGGCCGGCCAGCGTGGGACACTACTTTGTCAAGTTGCCAGAGGTAAGTTCCAGACGATCAGACAACGACCGACAACACTCCTTATCAGGTAGGGCTGCACACACAAACAACCTCTGCACAGCGTCTTCGCCGGCGAAGACGAGGTCCCCGATTTTTAACGTCACCTAGGCGTGGATCCCCATGATCACGGGGACGTACGGACTAACTAAGTCCAGCCACTCCTCCCATTCGTCCCAACATCATCCTAAGTCGTGGTCCGAGCCTCACAGGCGGCGCCCTTAGGAAGATGTTGCCCCCCGATGTCTTCGAGCCCTAGAGCTCTTTTCAAACCCCAGACAGAGCTTCGCGCTTGCCAACCCCCCCAGTGACGCTGTAGCGGCCAGTAGGGCCAGCAGCATAGACAATCTGAAACTACACACACAAAGAGGTATAAGTGGTTACTTTTAAAGCCAACTCGGCTGGGCAGCGTTCGGGAGCTTCGTGACGTCTTCTTATTCAAAATAACCTCCATACAGGCCTCCCAGTGTTAGTGTCTACCGCTAATATACGTACTAGGGAAAGCGAAGTCAATTGAATATCGAGTCAGGTATACTTATGCCCATTTTTACCAACTAAGTATACCTAAATCATTCCTTAGTATTACTTCCAAGCAGGGAAAATACATGATAAAATTAAAAAAAAAATTCAAAATTCAAAATTATTATTATTATTAATTATTTCACGTAGGCCAACCTGTGGCTCTTATGACACGTCATGACTCTACCACCGGGTCGGAAAAGCGGATTCTGCTGAGAAGAGCCAGCAAGAAACTCAGCAGTTACTCTTTTCAAAATAATCATTTTACAATAATAAATAAGTAGCTATTACATTGTAAAAAGTTTTTATTTATAATAGGTCTTTACCTATGAAATTGCCGTTTTGTATGCAATAAGTGAAAGTACTTATTTTTTCAAACTTTTTTATTTCTGTTATTCGAAGTAATCACCCATGCAATCGACGCATCTTTGCCAACGCATTGGCAGTTTATTGATGCCCTTCTTGTAAAAATCAGCTGGACGGGAGGCAACAAACTCTTCAAAGGCATTTTGTACTGCCTCTCAGGAATTGAATTTTTTACCCACTAAAAAGTTGTCTAAATTTTGGAAAAAGTAATAGTCGGTAGGTGCAAGGTCTGGTGAGTATGGCGGATGAGGGAGAGCTTCCAACCCCAGCTCTTGCAGCTTGGAGACTGTCTGTTGCGCAGTATGGGGTCGCGCGTTGTCGTGAAGGAGCAGTGGGGACGACCGATTGACCAAAGCTGGTTGCAGATGTGCAAGCTTCTCCATCATTCTCTCCAGTTCTTCACAGTACACATCTGCATTAATGCTCATGCCGTTTTGTAAAAAGCTGTGGTGAATCACACCCGCACTAGACCACCAAACAGTGACCATCACCTTTTTAGGGATCATTTTTGGTTTAGGGCATTGCTTTGGTGCTGAACCAGGGTCTAACCAACTTGCTGAGCGCTTTCGATTGTCGAACAGAATCCATTTTTCGTCGCACGTAACAATTCGTTTCAAAATTCCTTCATTTCTTTGCCTGTTGAGCAGCGCAAGGCAGGTCTCGACGCGTACGTTGCGCTGGCGATCGTAGGTCGTGGGGCACCCATCTATCAAGCTTTTTTACCTTGCCAATTTGTCGCAAATGGATCAATATTGTTTTGATGCTTACATCAAAAGTTGCTGCTAGCTCAGCTGTAGATTGAGTTTCGTCAGCTTCCATAATCGCCTTTAATTTATTATTGTTAACCAAAGTCTCCGGACGACCACGAGCTTCATTTTTCAAGTCAAAATTTCCAGAACGGAACCGGGAAAACCAATAACGGGTTGTGCGATCGTTTGTACAGTTCTCTCCGTAAACGTTTTTGATGTTACGGGCCGTTTGTGTCGCGTTGGTGCCACGACGGGACTCATATTCCATAATTACACGAATTTTTAAAGTATCCATTATGACGAAAAATGTTCAAATGTAATGAAAATACAACGCTAATCAGAAAACAAAAGACTGAGTTTGAAAATAGAATGTCATGGTTTTAAAACGAAATTAATTTGAATTTAGAATACAGAGCCATTACAAACTTTTTTTTATTTGAAATGACCAGTACTGAAGAAAGGCAATTTCATAGGTAAAGACCTAATAATATACTATCTTGTGGGCAGCTCGATGCCAAGCTGATTTAACCCATGCATCTTTGTTAGAAAAGAATATTTCCACAATGAGGGGAAGTTCCAACAAAATAACGTAGGTACTACAATTCAATTCATGTTAAGACGGGCAGACAGAAAGTAGCCCCATTCCCTCCGGCGGAACCCGTTCACGAGCATGACGCATGATCCAGCCGTTGCTTGCTTCGCTCGACCATACATCGATACTATCTACGCTGCAGTATTATACTGTGTCACTTCCAGGCAGAACAACGCGTCCGCTACGTGGCGGACGGCAGCGGCTACCACGGCGCGGTGGCGGTCACCACCAGCGACCATGACCACACCCACACCACCAACTTCGCGCTGGGGGAGCGAGCGTTGCAACTTACTTCGCAGGTACGTCGCAGCGTTCTCGAAGAGAAACGTACATAGAATTTATGTACCTACCTACGTGGAAATCTATGCTCATTAGAAAAGCATACCTATAAATATTATACAGTATGGAATTTTTATCTGCAAAAAAACTGGATCACAGTTTTCCGCCCTGTATCTACAAATAAAACCGGCCAAGTGCGTGTCGGGCCACGCGCAGTGTAGGGTTCCGTAGTTGAAAGTCTCAAATATTATTGCTGACCTAGGATAGTGCTTTTATTTTATTTATGAATATTGAAAGTTCCATGGTTTAAATACTATAATATACTACAAAATATGCAACTTAGACTACGCGTAATACCTAACTTAGAAAAAACAGATATATAACTCCATAACTAATGAACCCTACTTAGCCGAGATAGTTTTGCTTTAAAATTCATTAAGTATATATACTACTGCTGTGAATTTTTTTTTGTATCCTATATACAACCATTTAGCTGGCAGAGGGGGGGGACACTTGACTCTAATATAAAATTTAGCACTTTAAAATATCATATTTCACAAACGGATCACTGAATTGAAAAATGGTGTTCCCACACCCACAATATTTTTAAAAGACCTATTCAACGACACCCCACACTATGGGATAGTCAAGAAAAAAAAATCATCCCCACTTTACATGTAGGGGAGGTACCCTAAAAAAATATTTTTCAAAATTTTATTGCAGCACTTTGTCGGCGTGATTGATATTTATACCCTTGTCAAATTACAGATTTCTAGTACCAATAGTCTCTGAGCTGAACCGCGGACAGACAGACAGACAGACAGCCAGACAGACAGACAGACAGACAGACAGACGGACGGACATGGCGAAACTATAAGGGTTCCTTGTTTACTACGGAACCCTAAAAACTAGATCGCAGTATTCCGCACTGTCTCTGCGAAAAAACTAGATCGCAGTTTTTCGCCCTGTACCTATCTCCAAATAAACTAGATCGCAGTGTTCCGCCCGGTGTCTGCAAAAAACTAGATCACAGTTTTCCGTCTTTTATCTGCAAAAAAATTTGATCGCAGTTTTCCACCCTGTATCGCAAAAAAAGCTCGCATTTTTAGATTTTCCAGCATTCACTTTTACCGGATTACTTGAACTTTTAAACTTAATTTTTCTGTTATGCCATAGATTATCCACCATATAGAACCACTAAACATAATCAATATTTAATTCAAAATAATATTTTTCCAGATTCCACAATTATTCAACCAGCAAATCACGAGCAATGGAACCCCGATAGCTCCAGATAGCAATTTACAAGATGGAACCCCGTTGCAAATATTCCTGCTACGAGGGCAGTATCCAGTACAAAATCACTTTTTCCAAGTCATACCTGACCACCCTGTACATAACTTTTATTTCGCCGAGAATCCACATCCTGATCCACAACCGTCATATTATAAACTAAGCGTAGAACATACAAGAGACGATGGAGAAAATAGAGAGAATTTACAAGAAAACCAATCAAATAATAGGGAAACTTCCAGAAATAATGAAGAAGTTATCGAAACCAAAGAGAATGGACCAGTAGTACGTGTATTTAAAGACCACAATTGCGAAAACGATAATAATAATTTGCAAAATAAACATGTACATAGTCAACAAATAACTACTAATATTAACACCAATAGACCGTTGCATAAAGAATACAGTATTCATGGTAATTTTGGTGATCGAGACTTCAATAAGCATACCAATCAGGAGACAAATAATTATAAATTTTATCAACCAGATAACAGAAGTGAAAGATATTATTATTCTACAGAAATAAGTCATAGTACAACACCTAAACCTGTAACATTTACCGAACAAGAAGGTATATCAAGACTGGTAGCTTCTACTCAAGATCTTATATCAAACGAGGATCTACTTAGAATTAATCACGCAGCAGAAACAGGTTTTAGTAGTTATGGTGATGACTTTATCAAACCTAAACGAAGATTAAACTCTAAAACATTTGTTTACAATGGACCTAAACAAGTTAAGCCAAGAAGTAGAATAGCGGTTACAGCAAAAATTGGAAATATAGTCGATAATAAAGCAGAACATCCGAAACATAATTTAAGAGAACAATCTTATGAACCAACTAATAATGATTATAGATTTTCTTCCCCGATAATTGTTGCTGACCCCAAATATGGTAATTACAAGGAACAGATTGTTAATAATCTCGTATCAACTATGGTACCATACATACAAAATGGGTATGAAGTTGTTGGTATAAGAAATAGTTTGGATAATACTAATAAAAATGAACAAAATAAGTCGGGTGAAGATTTAGTCAACATAACTCCAAGGCCTATAAGTCAAAACTATTTAACGCCTATTACAGTTGCTTTAAGGCTATTAAACTCAAATAGTTCAGAAATTTTCAACGCAGTTGATGATCATGAAGCATCAGACAGTGAATTACTTGAAGAAACTATCGACAAGCCAGAAAATGGTAAAACTATAGTTGAAATTCAAGAATCCATACCCGTAGAAATAACTCACATAAATGACGTCGAATACCATGAGTATTTAGATGAAGGAAGAAGTAATAATCAATATCCATATGGAGTGGTAAAATCTATATATCAACGGTACTTACAAAATTTAGAATCAAGCAAAAATGCCCAAAATCAGTACAACCATCAAGATAACAAACATCAAGAAAATAATGACAGTGACGATTCAAAAGAAACATTAGAATCTAGTGAAAATATGCAATCAGAAGTTCAAGTGCAAGCCAATTCAGATAACAGAAATGCATATTCTAATTACTATAATACTGAAAATGGTAAAGTCATTCAACCAATAATCATTGAAAAGCAGGTACCAGTAACTACATACGTAGATCGTTTTATTGAGAAGAAAGTACCTTATCCAGAACCAGTAGAGGTAGTCAAGCATGTGCCAGTAGATAGGCCAGTTCCCGTCCCAGTGCGTTATGAAACGATAGTTGAAAAACCCGTGGAAGTTACCAAATATGTGGATAAACCATACCCCGTTGAAGTACTCCAACCTTACCCAGTTGAAGTAAAAGTGCCATATCCTGTAGAACATAAAGTGTATGTCGATCGTCCTGTACACGTACCTTACCCAATAGAAAAGGTTGTTGAAAAACAGTATGTTCATCCCATACCTATACCAACTCCTGTAGGTATACCCATTGGTATCCAAGTACCTGTAGAAAAAAAGGTGCTGTATCCAGTTCATGTTGAAACTCCTGTGCCCGTTGCTGTACCAGTGGAAAAACCCGTCCCTGTAGAGAAAATTGTTGAGAAAGAAGTTCCGGTACCTTACCCAGTTGAAAAACAAGTCCCTTACCCAGTCAGACACGAAGTCAAAGTCCCTGTGCCTTATCCTGTTGAGAAAAGGATACCAGTACCAGTTCATGTACACATTCCTAAACCGTATCCTGTAGATCGTATTGTGGAGAAGAAAGTTCCGTATCCTGTCACAGTAGAACGTATTGTCGAGAGAAAAGTTCCAGTAAAAGTCCCTTATCCAGTGAAAACTGTCGTTGAAAAAATTATTGAAAAGCCCGTAGTTGTAACCAAATACGTTGATAAACCTTATCCCGTAGAGAAAAGAGTACCGTATCCTGTCGACAGAATTGTAGAGAGAAGAGTACCGTACCCGGTACATATTCCAGTTGAGGTGAAAGTTCCGTATACCGTTGAGAACGTGCAAAAGCCCGACGTTCCTTACCCGTTCGAAAAAGTTGAGAAACAAACGATTTATACTTACGGAATCAGTCCAGACGCTCTAGCAAATGTAGCAAATTATATTAGGTACAACCAAGAACAGTACAAGCAACCACTACCAAATTACATACAAAACAATGATTTACACACGCAACAGCAGGCCGAATCGCAAAGAAATTATCAAATACAGCTCGCAAACGCTCAAATTTTGAGGAATTTACAAAATGTCACACCTGTTTACTCGAACCAATGGGGAAATCATTATGCATCATCTTATCATTATTCAAATGCAACTTTGAATAGTAAAAATCAACCAATAGCCGCAAATTCACTTAACCAAGGAAACTTCAATTATTATGGACCTCTACCTGTAAGAAATAATAATGATCAATGGGACAAGAACAAGGATTACGCGGAAAGATTAAGAAGAACTGATAGAACAGCTAAAGTTACCAATTTGAGGATAGAATATGGTTTCAAGCCACCACTAATACCTAGTCCGGAAATTGATTTAGATGGATTGCCGATAAATAAAAATAACGAACAATCTTAGCATATTGTTCACGATGATGAATAATTTTGTTAAGATTCTAATATAACTAGAACTAAGAAGTACGAATAGAACGAGTCTAATAAAAGACTTTACTACTGAAATCACTGATGTCTATATTTAATCTATGATTAACACTGAATTGGCTGTCCTTATACAAATGACAGCAATAAGGATCAATTTGAAGTGCCACATTTGACATGTACGAGTGTCTCTGGAACTAATAATATTCCAAACTCTATAATTAATCTATGATTTCAAAGAATAAAGCAATATTATTAGTTTCAGAGACACTCGTATCGTCTTACAGCGCCAAAATGGTGTCAATCAAGTAGGTCCAAAAAAATATAAAAGCAGCCTCTCCAGTGTTAATCATAGATTATTTTTAGAGCTCAATGCAGGTAGGTACTGAAATTTATGTACCGAGCACTACAAAATTGTAACACCCTGCTCCACGCTACTATCACAGAGTAACGAAGGTAAGATCTCTTCCTTATACTGTGCTACTATGCTTAACAGAGTACGGGTTTCGGTGTTGCAAACAAATGTGTTTTTATCATGAATTGACAGAAAACCAAATAGCAAAACAAATGTATGTTCGAAATCTCATCGAATAAAACACGAGGCAGTTAAGTAATATGGCGTATTGTTAAAAAAAAAATCATAGCTTTAAACCTTATATTCTTTTCTTAAGACAGGACTGCGTAACTTGATGTAGGTATTCTTGGCAGGATTTGATATGGGAGCAACTTATTTTGTTCCCCGAAGTAGGTAGGCATGTCCCTTAACTCTACTCACGTTTATTTAGCAATATCTACCCATGGTTTTAGAAACGAAAAAGTCGTAAGTATTTGATAGCTCAAACTAAACATTCTATGTAGGCAAGTAGGTACCTACCAAAGTAATTTCAAATTGACCCATTTAAAAAAATTTTTTTTTTACATTTAATTTTGTTTTATTGTTGCATTTTAGCTCTCATATCACGTCCAGCCAAGAATACGTGGAGGAGTTATAGGTAAGTATAGGTATTATTTTGTTTCATAGTCGCGTACAATAAATAGTAATTTGCTGTTAACGCGACGTTTATACATTGGTTAATTTATTTTGGGTAGGTATTAAGTCTGTTGTACAATTTGTTTTAAGCATAGATATAAAATTATAAATAGGTACCTACTTACCTACAAATGTAATTAGGTACGTTTGTAGGAACTTAACACCCTATTCATTATCCATCTTGCTGTACGTCCCGCCAAGGTCATGCACGATGCACGATCAAAAACGACAGTGTATAGGCTTGACGTACGTCAATAATTATTATTAACAGTTTGCTGGACGTGCACGAGCATAGCCGTCTCTACGGCTCTCATGCTCTCGAGACGGCTATGGCACGAGCCGTTTTCCATCCAGCAGATTTCCCCCACCACTTACTAAGTCGCGACGTACGTCGCCGATGGATAGTGAATAGCTTTGACGTACGTCAAGACGGTCGTGCATCGTGTATGCTAGATGGTGTGGAGACTTGCTGTACCTACAGCAGAGTCGTCATTCAGCCCACAGAATTTGGCCGCCGAGGTTAATCTGTGGCCGAGAGAAGTGTGCACCACAGATTATATGCACGGAAAAATGATCCTTGTGAGTGATTGTATTCTGTGGCAAAATCAAAAAAACCGGCCAATTGCGAGTCGGACTCGCGCACCGAGGGTTCCGCACTCCAAAAGTAAAAGTAAAACGATAGTAATAATTATTATATTAATTTGCTTATTCATCTTTCAATATAACTTTGCTTGTAGAGGTTTATTGTTAATATAAAAAAAACTATGCTAGTTAGAGCGTTGGTTTTATTTTTCCTGTAAAATATGCATAAACCTCTATTGACCATAATTATTTCTGATTTATCGATTGGTAATCTTCGGAGATAACAGGGGGGGGGGGGGGACGGTATTATTTTCGACATTTTGCCCAATTAATCAAAAACTTACAGATAAAAGTAAAAACAAATCTGTTTGAGAATGTACAGGTAAAGGCCTTTCATATGATACCCCACTCGGTATAGTTTTTCCCCCTTTTTAGGGTTCCGTACCGTCCGTCCGTCCGTCCGTCCATCCGTCTGTCAGCGGGCTGTATCTCGTAAACCGTAATAGATAGACAGATGAAATTTTCACATATTATGTATTTCTATTGCCGCTATAACAACAAATAATAAAAATTAAATTAAATTAAAAAAATTAAATTAAAATGGGCAGGTGGGTAGATGGAAATCTTTTAATTTAATTTTTTTTAACGGAACCCTAAAAGAGCGAGGCTCGACTCGCACTTGGCCGATTTTTTTAATAAAACTAAAAATAATTTTCGATTATTTTTTTATTCCAATGATGTTGGGCTAGTCGATAGCTTTAATAGTTACTGAAATAATCGACTGTGACAGACGGACCGATGGACGGACGGAGAAAGTCTTACCATAAGGGTTCCATTTTTAGAATTTGGTACGGGACCCTAAAAATGGCAGATCGCGAAATTATATTGCGATTTATTGAAAAACACAAATTTCACACCTGTTTGTGGAATATTTTACATGAACAAACAAAAAAGCACTGGGCTTGTTTTTTATAGATTGTTTTGATCCAGAACCTTTTCCTTTTTTTTGTTCTAAAGATAACACAAGTAGAATTCCCATCTTTTGACATCTTGACAACGTTGGTGGGCGGTGGCATTACAAAAAAATTGCGTGCGTTCTCTACTAAAGTTTCATTGCATCTGTCATGCACGATAGTGCGTATGCTACTGTCCAGCACCGCGTCCTTGGCGGGACGTACAGCAAGATGGACAATGTATAGGGTGCTTTATTTCAGATAATGATATAATTATTATGTACCTTACAACATGCATAATTACATACATGTATTAATTACCTAGGTAGGAAAAGTTTTAATAGTTTGTATTATAATTTATTAAAAAGTATTTTTGCAATAATTAGGACTTACTTAATAAGAATACCTAATTAATATAGGTAGGTACCTTAATTTTTTTTTTTTATATTACCTATATAAAAACGATTCACCAGCCATAGCTACGGGTACGTATATTCAAAGATAATTATATTGTTATGTATTAATTAAGTAGACAGCTACCTACCTAATTATAATGAACCTCTATTCGTTGTTATATTTTGTTGAAATTTTACTACTGAATAAATAAATATAAGTTTATGATATTCCTTATTTCGACCTATCTCATGAGACGCCCCTTAGTTAAGTCTCCCATAAGCTTTACAGAAAACTAGTTTCCATGCGAAATATTATTAAAAACACAATGGAACTTTATAGCCACACACTAATACACACAATATTTAAAAGGAAAAACTGACTGATCCAACAACGCACAGCTCAAAAAACGGGACGGATCAGGCTAAAAGGCATACCGATAGCTAAATGACGTAGGCATCCGCTAAGAAAGAAAATTTTCATGAATTTTTTTTTTAATTCGACCTCTATGGAGTAAAATAGGGGTTTGAAAAAAACGTGGGCGAAGCCACGGGCAAAAGCTAGTAGAAAGTAGATAAAAATATTTAATCCTCTGCGGGGTTTTCTAAAATTGATTGCTGGATTTTTAAACAATCCTAGAAGACCTAGAAGCATATTATATTTAAGGTGCGAAGCGACTATTAATCCTAAATCTATGCCTATAAGGAAAATTTTTTTGTATAAAACTCGGCGATGGTGAAATAGATACTAAATCTACAGTTAACATTTTCAAAAAACAGTTTACAAAAAAATTCAAAATTAAGTATTTTTTAGGCCTTTTACTAATCTGACGGCAGAAAGGCTCTAAATTTAGATTTGCTGAAATCAATTAATTAGTCGTAAACATCGATGTATAGTTGTAAGCAAAAATAAAACGACAGTCTGGAATTAAAAATAAAATTTATTTCCACTTGAATATCTCACAAACGGCGTGCCACGACAACCAGCAAGCAGCGGTTGTCTACACTAAACGGTAAATTATAATATAACCAAAGCTCATTATATAAATATATAACTACAGTACATAATATGTAAACGTTATTATTTTATTCATGTATTTCGGCCCGACTTGTCGCGTCGGTTTAAGGCATGAGTGAATTGCGTTTACGTTCGTTATCTCCTCAAAATGGAACAAAATTGGGCGGACAAGCATGCCAACATTTTGCAATACAGTGCAAGCTGTTAGATTGATATATTATATTTTGACAGATAGTCCATAAAAAACTTATCAATACGTCAAATTTATTTGATGGATAAAATTTAATTGGTGAAACAGGCCCTTAATGCAGGTTGCGTGTTGTATTTATTCTTATTAGAAATTAGAATGATAATGCAATTGAGAACGCTGCTCGTGAAACACATCTCACTCAAGTCTTAGACTTACTTCCCAACATACTTGATTATTATTATAAATATTTTATATTCATTATGTACTTAGATGGGAAATTATTTGGCAGTATGGCAACACTTGAAACAAATATGTCACTGCATCCGGCAGTTATTATTGCATGCTCATTCCCAAAATGCGATAAATAATCGACAAACTCAGTAGAGCTCCGTAGAGCATTGTCCCTGTCATTCACGTCAGTCGGTCGATGTGTGATCTATCGCTTGATACTATACAACTAAAATATATAAAATACAAGTAAATAATTTCATTTTATTTCATCCTGGCTTAATTCATTAGGTATTGTAAAAAAAAGATTAAGTTAAGACATTAAAATAAAATAAAAACTAATATCCTTGTTAAAGCATTTTGTTTTAGCTTTCTAGCTTTGTTTATTGCTAAAGCATTAACGTGAGGTACATAACAAAGTTGACAGGCCTAAAAATCAAGCTGTACTTAGAACGGCAGTACTACGACACGAGTAACTTACTCGTGTGGTACTACTATTACTGCCTAAATTGATTTTAAATAGTTGGTAGCATTGGGAAACACCAATATTGGTTGGTAGAATTGAAACAGTGTTGCACGTCGTAAAAATTATTTCATAATATTATATTCATGATGAAAATGGTAATAATTAAATTGATATTTCAGTGTATTTACCTAAACTTGATATTATTTTAACTACACGCGACACGCAGTCGAGGGCCGAAACGTCAGATTTGTGATTTCTTGTAAAAGTATAACACTACGCTTAATTAGATAATAGAAAAAGAGAAAGACGCGATCGCCGCACCCGCAAACATACATACATACCTATTTTAATATTTATACTATGGCCCACGAGTTTGTGGGAAATTTTGAGGGTGCGCTTGAAAAATTCTAACTGATAATTACTTTGTTGTTCTGGGTTAACTGAGTAAAGCAACATAAAACTGCCGCTTATACATACATGTTATACTTTTCAAATTCATTCATTCATTCATTAGCAGCCCATCAACGGCTCACTACTGAGCGCAGGTCTCCTCTCAGAGAAGGGCTATAGGCCATAGTCCACCACGCTGGCCCAATGCGAATTGGCGGACTTCACACATCTTCGAGAACATTATGAAGAACTCTCAGATGTGCAGGTTTCCTCACGATGTTTTCCGTCACTCTTGAAGCAAGTGATATTTAATTGCTTAAACGCACTTGACTTGTAAAAGTCAGAGGTACGCACCTCTGACTTTTCGGAATTCCGGGACCTGGGATCGAACCTGCGACCCCCTGAATAGGAGACCACAGTCCTAACCACTAGGCTATCACTGCTTTTCAAATATTTTTATTTAATTATTACATAGTTATTTTAATAACACCCTTTCAAATGTAATCTTAAGGTCCAGATTAAGTAACGAACTATGGTATGAATGAAGGAATGCATATACTTTGATTGTATATTTTATTATATATAAAATAGCACAGAGAAAAGAAACATAATATACAGCATAACAATGTATAATCGCGTGCAAGGACACAGCTGATAGACACTGATAGACACCAATCAGGACTATGACTATGACACATTTAGATTTTATCGAGCACCTCCACAAACTTTTCCACCTTCTCTCGGAATATTATTATACCTAGTAAGTATGCGAAAGGTCACTCACAAATATTACAGTAAAAGAAAGCACCACACCAAATCTCAACGAAACAAAAAACAACTAATCACAAATCAAAGGCTGATTATTACATTTACGAATAACATGGTCAAAATTAAAAATTACAGAACGATTTGACACGTAATCAATAATGAACATTATTGCTATATAACTACAAAGTTCATAATACTTTGATCACAAATTATTATTACGTTACACACCTAACATATTTTTTGTGTGGTTATTACCCTATAATGCGTCTAGATCGAGTGTTCAATTCGTAAGGTTAGGAAGAGAACATTTTTGACACTTTCTAATTCAGCCTTATAATTAGAAAGAGACAACTTTAGTGGGCGACCGCGTGATACCATTTTTATTTCACTGAAACACTTGGTGACGTTACCAATGTTGCCGTGACAAAAAATTAATTTCAAAATGGTAGAACTTTTCTACCATTTGAAAATAATTAAAAAAATAATTTGTTATGACAACATTACGTAACGACGTCACAATGTACATCTTTTTTCAATCCATCGTTGTATCTCAACTGCCATTTTTTAAAATATCCCATAAAGATTTGAAACTATACATTAATTAATTCGCGTAAATTCCATTTAATATTGTTGACCTAATCACAGTATTGTCACATTGAACCGCCAAAATGTGACGTCACAGTATTGAAAAAACATTTATAATAATTGAAAAAATTATTTTGAACATGACGTCACATATTTTGAGAGTTTACCTTCCTTTTTTATACCGTTTCCCTTATGATGTACTGAATAAATAGTCCCTATGTCGCAATTATTGCTTGTTCTCTATATTACTGGGCTTGCTATTAAATGCTTTCATACTGCGTTTAAGATGGCGCCATTTTCTATTGCTGTCTTGCTCAGTGTTAGACGCATGTGAGTAAGATAGATATAAAGATGGCGTTTATCATATCCATCCCAATCTTGATCGCATGACGATAGTCGTTACTATGCGTAAATAAAGTTTAAAATTATTTTAGAAGATTTTCCTAGGTAAAATAACATTCTGGTAAATAATTTTTGTTAGTGGTGGTAAATATTGAGATGATTCAGTTTTCTGTTTTTTCCAAAGCATGATCCTGGTATAAACAAAATATGCTTATTCTTTATTATTTTAAGCGTACACCTTTTTAATTCAAATAAATAACGAGTAAAGGAGGTCAGCTGAAGTAAAGTGATGTAAGTTCGTGAACATTTGTAGCATCAGAGGAAATATCCGACTTTTTAGGAATATTTTGACCAATTGACAACAACCCGAAATCTTCTCTTCGAAATCGAAAAAACAAAAGTTTTAAAAAATGGCAACTCAGATCGAAGGATTTTCAAACATCTTAATTTATATAAGCGGTACTTAGTTCCAATATAACAGCACGATAGTGTTTAATAAAAAATGACACAATATTACATTTCCGTGAATCATAATCGTAATACGACGACAGACACATTGGTTTATTTATTTATTTAATGTAATTTATTTTACTTTATTTATTTATGTATATTTGTCATTCAATTGGAAAGAAATTAATTAATTAATTAAACACTAAGCTAACTTGTATTCTTGAGCGCGAACTCATTTTTCAACTTTGTACATTATTACATTCATAATAATAAGTAAATTAATAATAGTATATGTAAGCGAATAGCACAAAATATCGGCTACATGGCATGTATTAAGCAGAACTTTTATATATTTATATAAATATTATAATAATCATAAAGATGTAAATAAATGTCTTTTAAAAACCATTTGAAACCAGAAAACAATGCAGGTTAATTGGTTATAAATTAAAAACAATAACATTTTCCAAATTATTAAAAAATATATAAAATAAACATTCAACCAATACATAACGTGTAGCCGCCACTTAACTACGTTATAATTCATTTTTATTAGAAAAATATTGACTCATTGTTGCCGTACCATAAGTCTAGCTTCGTCTCTGACCAATCAATTGTAAAGTTGACAAAAAACTGATAGTAAATTGCAAAGTTGACCAACTAACTGATAGTAAATAGCAAAGTTGAGCAATTAACTGTTAAACAAATTGCAAGGTTGAGCAATTAACTGATAATAAATTGCAAAGTTGTACGATTAATTGACAAATTGACCAAAATGCACACAACTGATCCATTGATTGGTCGCAAAGCATACAGTTAACTAAATTCCAAACCATTAACAATTTACTCACCCAAATAGATCTAAATATTATATTTCATTGATCAGACAACGGGATCGACAACGATTTGCTAATATTTTCTTAACACAAATGAATTATGGAATACGCGAAAGATACGATAATATAAAAAAAAATATTATTCATTTATACAAAATAAACGAGGCGTTGTAATTTGAGAGCGGGTTATATTTAACTAAACGATTTCAAGATCAGCTTCACAATGCACATCGGCTGAAGATTAAACTTTTAGTTTTACATAGACATCATATTCTGAGAATCACCGGCACTTGGCACATCTCTTTTCCTTATCTTTACGCCCGTAATTAAATAATAACAGGTAATTAGTTATGTTTAATTTTTTTTTGTTTGACATCGCGTTTAAGCGATGAAGGTGAAAAAATACGAAAAGCCCTGTTCCGAAATGTTTACATATGTGTTATTTAAGTCTGGCGACATTATGCAGACAAGAAACCTTGACATGAAATATTTACATAATTAATGATAAAAATTATAAAACATTATCTATTTCTATTTAATTTAAACGATATTAAAGTGTAAAATGTTATACATAATTTAAATTTCATAATTTAAGACATTGTTGGTATGTAATTGTACACAAATCCGGGGCTAAAATTGACAAGTAATGACATGACATGATGTTTCATGACTTACCTACGTCACTTTAGTTTTGTTTAACATTTTTGTACAATCGGCTTAGTACCAAACCGGATAAAAACAATTATTCTATATTATTGCAATTACACTATAACGAAATTCCGAGATTAAAAAAAACCTTAAACTATAGTTTATAGTCTTTTTGTTGAAATAGACTTACATCATTTATTTGAAATTTAAAACACAAAACCTATTACGTATTACACACATTCTTTTATATATGAACTTCGAGTCGAGCTCAGTAGGATATTCAACTAGATACCTAGCCGCCTCCCGTTCTTATTTTAAATGTTAACTTTAAAATAAGCTGAGAAGCTAATAACTGTAAACACTGAGCCCACACGGAAAAAAAATTTCTATACTTGTTTGTAAATTGTTCGGGAGGGGTACTCCTGAGTGTATGATGTAGGATAACGGACCACAGTTTGCATGTTGACATGGCAACTGCGCATTGGTCAATTTTAAACCAACTGTAATGAGCTTATGTAACACGTGCGGAAATATTTCGCAGCGCGGGCTTACAAGTTACACTTAAAGCGACAACACAGCCGCTGTTTAATTCCAAACGTTCCAAAAATAAAAAAAAAATTTTGAAGCTCCGTGACGCCGCTGCATGGGTTATTAATTATGAAAATTCAAAAGTCGAATAACTCGGGTGGCGGTATCGGGTCGACGGGCAGGCAGTCGCAGGCGGGCGGCGACACCGGCGACACCGGCGATCGCACGCGCCCCTGTCTCTTCAGCAAATGCACGCTCGACTGGTGAACGAAGTGATACTTGAGACGTTCCTCGTCAGCGCTGTCGACTCTCAGAGATAGGGATGAGCGTGGCTGTACTCTCGCCGGCGATAAGGGGGGCCGGAGATAATCACTTCGTGCTAAAGACTCCGGGGTATACGCCGTCAGGTAATGCGCTAACGCTCCGGACGGGGTACGTAGCCCCGCGTTTGCTACTAGGACCATGTCCTCCGCTGATAGTCGGAGGCTGTCCGACCTGGGCGGGGGCGGTGGCGGTGCAGGGGGGGTGAGGTCGTCGTCCGAGGGGGAGGGGGGGTAGGCGCGGCGGCGGCGGCGGCGGCGCGGAACGCTCCCGGGCAGTCACAGCTTGAGCTCGTTCGCGATCTTTGATGCAATGTTCTTGAAGCCAATGCTAGTACCTGGAAGTTAAAAGAAAAAAATTACTATGATAAACCGCAGGAGGTTTCCTCGTTTTAGGTTTAGAGAAGCTATGATGACCTAGCTGGTAGAGCCAGACGATTCAAAAGCACTTGTAAAAAGTTTATTTGAATAAAAAATATTTCTATTCTATTCTATTCTAGCTGAAGCCCGCGACTTCG
Source organism: Oeneis ivallda (assembly GCA_029955525.1). Lineage (NCBI taxonomy): Eukaryota > Metazoa > Arthropoda > Insecta > Lepidoptera > Nymphalidae > Oeneis > Oeneis ivallda. The sequence continues at coordinate 4,507,154 of JARPMR010000029.1, forward strand.
TTTCCATAGTTTTTTTTTAATCCTGTGGGAGTTCCTTGATTTCTAGAATAAAAAGTAGCTTACGGCACTCTCCAGGTCCTCAACTATACCCATGCAAAAAATAACGTCGATCCGTTGCTACATTGCTGCGTGATTGAAGGAAAAACCAACAAACAAATACACTTTCGCATTAATAATATTAATTTAAATCAATGAGATGACAATCGATTCCTTATTATAGTCCGGATGACATATGCTACATTTTACGAACAAAATCAATATAACGCATGTTAGATCCAATTTTATGTATTCGGTTTATAGTTTTGTTAGATAGTTTCACTACTTCCAAAACTAGATACTTCTAGTGCATTATCTTCTTAAATATATAATTATATATAAAAGACAAAGGTGGCCGACTGACTGACTGATCTATCAACGCACAGCTCAATCCCACTAGACGGATCTTGCTGAAATTTGACAAACAGATAGCTATTATGACGATGTCGCAGGCATCCGCTAAGAAAGGATTTTCGAAAATTCAACCCCGAAGGGTGTAAAATAGGGGTTTGAAAATTCGAACTTAACGTGAGCGAAGCCGCGGGCAAAAGCTAGTGGACAGATAAAATTCTTACCAGATATTCTCTTAAACCGCACCCCGTTGAGCGAGAGCCGCGGCAGCTTGCACACCTCTATCTCCCACTGCACCAGCGAGTCCGCGTTAGGGTCCCCGTGCACGCAAAGCAGTAGGAACCGTTCGCGCTGCTCGTAGTCGCAGTTGTTCGCATCTAGCACCTGGGGTATATCACGAATGAGTGAATAGTTAATAATATAGTTACAACTACATAATATATTAACCACTAGTTGATAAGCTCTACTCTTTGCGTATTCTATCGCCTAGATAACGGAGAGTGTTCTGAAGAGATGTTTGACCTTATTACACCCTCTCTTTTTTACAACCGCACCGCACACCACTGAAGGCAATTTCACCCTTACCACCTTTGCGTGTCTGGTGTTCCTCGACCACCCGATCCAACTCTTTCACTGGATTTCAACACTGTATTGTTGAAGGGGCATATTAAAAAAATCATGAAAAGCCAGCAACGCATTGACAGTACTTTTAGTCCTCCAAAATTTTCATGGGTGGCAGTAATCACTTAACATCAGGTGACACGCCAGCTAAAAAATCATTCGCGTGGATTAGGTTTTTTTTCCTAAATATGATAATTCATGGGATTGAGACAATAGACATATAATTTATTTTATCTACTCCAGCATCGAAAAGTTCCAATTTCGAATTTGATAGCTGAATTGAAATGAACCCTTTTTCGGTTTTGCTTCTCATTTCGATGCAGCTCGTTGTATGGGAGCTGAATCGAAATGGTTATCTTCTTAAAATAGGATACCTAAAGCTAAGGCTCTGAGTTCTGGCACTTTTGTACCGTTCATACGACAGAGGCGCCACAGGCGGCTGGTGGCGGCTTACGGAGTTACTTTTTGTTACTTTATTGAGCCTGGCGTATTTTGTTAATGATTTTATTTTCCTTGTCGTAGATAAAATCTTGTATGCAACTGAACGTAATTAGTCATTTTAATTCTCGTACTATCCTATTTTGATACTCGGCAAGCCTCGTATCAAAAAACAGCACTCGAATTAAAATGACCCTCATTACGATGCAGTTGCATAAATAGCTATTACGTAGACCTCCTTTTTTTCATAGTAATGGGCATTCTTAATCCTTACCTTTCTTATCTCGGCCATGATCTCGTTAGGGTCCCGGGACGAGGTGGTCTTCATGCTCCACGTGAACCGCAGCACGCGGGGCTTCACTTGTTCCTCGGTGCCCTGTCTGTACATATAATAACATGTTTTAACATGTGCTGTAAGATTCAATTTCAAGTGAACACCATAGCAGTGGTATACCACGATACGTTTATTCAGATAATGGTACCAATAACCTACTCACCAATCTACGTAGTTAGCGCAAACCACTATACATAGTTCAGTTAATGTGTACCAGCTCGTAAGTTTCCTGTAGTTATAAATACGATTCAACCTTAGTTATATTTACTAGTCGCACAAAGGATAGACTTTGTTAGAAGTTAAGTTTTACATCATGAAATTCGAATTCGTACCTATCGTCCGAAGTCATACATTGTGGAACACCATATTTTATATGTATTTTTTGTATTAATAATCATCATACTAATATTATAAATGCGAAAGTGTGTTTGTTGGTTTTTCCTTCAATCACGCCGCAACAGGGCTACGAGTCCACGTGATATTTGCATGGGTATAGTTGAGGACCTGACATAGGCTACTTTTTATCCCGGAAAATCAAAGTGTTCCCGACTTCCCGACCGAAAGAGGGACTTTAAAAACTAAATCCACGCGGACGAAGTCGCGGGCATCAGCTAGTTAACAATAATTAACTCCTCTCCGAAACAGTAGAGTTACGTTAAGACGAATTTAATAGTCAGACTACAACAAAAAAATTCATTTGTTGAAGTTAGTCAACAAATCCGAAAAAATTCTAAGACGCTTCACGCATTTTACTGAACAAAAAAGTATTACAGAAATTGTAAAAAAAAAAATAGTATAAACCCATTAGAGTATGTTAGTTTAGGCAGACATTTTAGTCACGTCATGAAAATGCAGTGCGAGTAAAAATGGTAAAGTGCAAGCTGTTTGAATATATGTATGCAGATTATTCAAAAGCTACCTTATAATTACGAGTACTACTAAAATTGCACTAAACATTTAAAAAATACGAGCTTAAAGGCATATTTTACAGTCGCCAAGTAAACATTAGATAACCGACTGTCAACTGTCACTACAAAAACTATCAAAATGTCAACTTTATTCGTCGATTAATTTAAATACACTATTCCGGGATTGTGAAATAAGCCCTTTCAAAAACATAACAAAACGTATTGAAATATTCTAAAAAAAAAAATAATCAGCGGTATAAAAAATTTTGGACACTCACGGCGGAATACTAAAACTTTTTTGTTATAAAGAGCTTTTTAGGTAAATAGTGACTGTCATTAACATTTGCTGTATGGAAAGTACCACAAACCAGATACTTGGTCCTGCACCAAAATGCATAGGTTATATTTAGAAAAACATTTGTAATGCTGTCACTTTTCGACAGGTTGACGAGAAAAGCATATTAAAAACTTAACTCAAACTCATTAAATGTATTGGTTAAAATAAACCCAGCTTCGCAAAGCTATTCAGTAGAGACGTTTCAATATTGGCCGTGAGTGTGTTTAGTAAAATTTCACATTTAGAAAAAAAAAATCACACTTTTTTTGACATATAACACGAATAAAATGAAACTTATGAATAATTACCCAAGCAGGGATTGTGGACTAGCGCCTACAGCATGCTTCGGGGTGGTGCCGTCGATAGGCCTAAAAACAGAGAAACATAAACACTAACACTAAAGGCAACGGTGAGAGATGCACTTTTGAAGAGATATTTATTTCAAACCAAAAAACAAACAAAAATATTAGGTAGGTAAGTATTTGAAAAAAAAAATTTTTTTTGTTATTACATAGATTTTCACGGTGCACCTAGTAATAATTAAAAAAAATCAAAAAAATGTATTTTGTATATGACTGCAAAAAACATACCAGGATAATAATATAGTTTTTGTCTTTTTGGATGATTTTAGAAATTTAGTTTACGAAAAATTTGAAAGAGTGTGTTTAGGTTTTAGGGAAGAAGAAAGATTATAAATCACCTTCGTTCACAGCAAAAAAGGTTGACAAGGATAGCTTGCTTAAAATCAACGTTAAAATATCTGCCAACTTTTTCAAAAATTTTCTACTTTTGAATAGCATTTTTAGACACACTTATTAGTTCTTATTAGCCTGGTTGTCAGTCATTTACCAAACACTTATTCATTCAGCTTATTATAACTTATGACCTTTAAGGAAATATGAGAATGCACAAAATCTAAAAAGTTCGAAGCACGAATTATGCAAGACAAAAAATTTTTGAATTAAAAAATTCAAAATTACCATAAATAGGTACATGCCAAAGAAATCCTACATTTACCATAGTTAACGTCATGCTAAACATGCAAGTTTTGTATCTTGAAAATAGTGTTTTAAGTTAAAATAATATGTTCAACGGAGAACAGACGTAAGAAAATAAATCAGAGAAAACTTAATCGTTGTTTATAATCCTTCGTAAAATCTAATAAGTAGCCTTTAAATATAGGAGTAAAATATAATAGTGGGCAAGTGACAGATTATTTTCGTGTTAAAAATATATTTATGGCACATATTGTGAAAAAATAAATAAAATTACTACTATCAAAAAACGGGCGCTTTTTTGTAACGATAAAATGGTAACGTGAAAACTTCCTAACTGCCCATGCAAAAATATGCATTTCAAATAACGTATCCTTATTAAAAAGAAACCAACAAAATAGTCAAGCGAACCACACGAATTAGTCAAAAGTTATTTGTACAAAAACACACTCGAAAATGAGAACGGTTAAACTTTGTTATTATGACAATAATCCAGCCCATTTTTGATAACTAATAATAAATAAATGAATAAATAAAATGAAACAATATTTTGAATAGAATATTTTGTAGCTAAAATAATATGTTTTAGTAAGTATACAATTTTTAAATTGATACTTATAGAAATTGTTTCAACGACATAGAATTATTGAAAACAGTAATATTTTTTTGGCAAATTCTGTTGTTTGCCAGCTATTACCGTATACAATAGTAAGAATAAAAATAAATATATCTATAATTAACCTTTACGAATCAATCTATAGCGGCCTACTCACACGTGTATGATTCGTTAGTAATTAATAACGAATTAAGTATTTTTATGAATAAGTAATTAATTATATTTTATTTTACTCATACGAGCCACTTTAAAAATAGAAAAAAAAATCATCGTAAGTATATATATAAGTAACCTACCTAACTTTCAAATAATTAAGTAAAATCGGCTGGATAATGATATATTAGGTATGTTAAAGTGAATAACACACAAAATTATTTAAATCGGAACACAAAAAACGCAACACGTTTAATTGGCTCATTTCCGACATTAATTTTACATTGTTGGAACGTAAGTTCCTTATCGCGCGGTACGGAAGGAAGGGCTAGACGGAAAAAATTAAGGAACCGACACTCGACACATCTTTGAAACCGACACTTTTTTGTTGAATGTGAATTTTGCATTGTGTTCGGTATTTTCGCGATACAACATTGGGTCTCCGTAGCCTAGTGGCTCCGAAAGTCGCCTAATAATATATTACATATATGAATTGTTTAAAATAAAATTGAAAATGGAAAATTCGGTCTGTCGAGCTGGGATTCGAACCATCGACTTTGAACTGTTAGGCGACTGCCGGAGCCACTAGGCTACGGAGACTCAATGTTGGACCGCGAAAATACCGAACACAATTTAATCGAAAGGAACTACGTTCCATCCGGGTGTCCCTTGACACCTCTCAAATTGTTAAACTTTATATAAATACTTTAATGTCAGCTAAGGGCGGGCTTATTCAAAGCAAAGGTTATTATCGAAACTAACGTTCGTAAAATTTGGCAGACGTAATGGTTCCTAAAAAAAATTAACGTCTGTAATTACAATCATTGCTTCATTTGATTAAAAATATGTTAATTTTAACGCTATTTTCTTTTTTAAATCATTATGATAAGATAGATCATTAGTTTGCAATTTACTGTGGAAAGTATATTTAATTCATTTTTCTAATGATGTGTCACTTATTATTAAGAACAAACAGAAAAATCGGCCAAGTGCGAGTCGGGCCTCGCTCTTTTAGGGTTCCGTTAAAAAAAAATTAAATAAAAATATTTTAATTTAATTTTTTTTATTTAATTTAATTTTTATTATTTGTTGTTATAGCGGCAATAGAAATACATAATATTATGTGAAAATTTCATCTGTCTATCTATTACGGTTTACGAGATATAGCCCGCTGACAGACGGACGGACGGACAGAGTAGGCTTTAGTAATAGGGTCCCGTTGGTACCCTTTGGGTCCGTAACCCTAAAAACGATAGCATATGACTCAAATCTCAATTACTGGTTAACGTAAAGAAGCTGACTCCTGTTAGCGATAACAGATGGCCAACTAATGTTTTGTTTCACTAAGCGTTCGTTAGCCCATTTAAATATGTTGTTGCAACCGACCCTTGAGACCTGCTCCCCGATTGTCTAAAATTTGCCGATCAAAATCGTATTAATTTGATGACATTAGCGTCAAAGTAAAATAAACCATAACAGCATTGAATTAGAGCTCAATTTCGTGTATGCATTCTTATACGTTTAGATATGTACGATACGCTCCATAACGCTCCATGTTAAAATTGGTTGTACTGAATTTGTAACTTTAAAATTTAAATCAATAGGTACAGTGAAGGAATATTTTACTTTGACGCGATTGCCATCAAATGTATACGATTTTGATCGGCAACTTTTATACAATCGCACCTCAGGTTTGAACAATTAGAAAAATTGAAGAAATATAATTGTATGTAACCAATGACCTAACCTAATGTTGACAGACATATACACGGTGAAATTTCATTGGTTGTACTCCCTGAAAGAGGTGAATGTGCTCATGAAACTGAACAACTTTCCCCACGGAACATAGGTCGAAATATGAAAAAGAAATTTGGACCTCCCATAGTAAATCAATCAGCTGATCGTCAATTTTGTATGGAGGGTCCAATTTTTTTTTCATATTTTGACCTATGTTCCTTGGGGAAAGTTGTTCAGTTTCATGAGCACATTCACCTCCTTCAGGGAGTACAACCAATAAAATTTCAACATGTATATATATATACAATGTTAAAGCTATATATACTAGCTAGCTATATATACTATACAATGTTAAAGCTATATATACTAGCTATATATATATATATATATATATATATATATATAGCTAGTATATATAGCTTTAACATTGCCAAAAACGAGCCAAAAACGTGTAAAAATTATTAGAGAAAAAAAAACTGTCAAAAACATTCCGTCTCACGCGCCTACCTCCGATGTATATCCAATGAGGAAAATATGCGCGGCTTCTGTTGGCCGGCCGACTCGCCCAACATCGAAAGTCTACAATAACACTCACCATGTTATAAAAATGACAATTGACACTTATATAATGATTTAAAATAAAGTCAGTGTAAACAAAACAAAATTTAGTGGGAAATGACAAGTCAATTGGTACTGTTTTCTTTTTGTCACTTACTTAGTTTTTCTAGTAAGGTCAGTCTGGATAAAATAAATTCTTTATGGATATGACTTAATATTAAATGGATATGGATGATATGAAATAGTAAAATCCACATTAGTCTTCTTTTCATCAAAGTGGTTATTCTAAAAGTGAAGTAATTTTTAATGGGATATTATGTCAAACTGTTTAATCCAATTGTTAGTCTTTTCTCTTTAGCTTCAAAGTATTTTTCTATAAATGAAGTAAATTCTAATGGGATATGAATATGAAAAATGGTAAAATCCACTAGTTACTTCTCGTCACAGATGTTTTCCTAGGTAGGTCAATGTAAATAAAGTAAATACTTAGGTATGCGATATGAGAAATACTAAAATACTAATAACTGTTTATGAATATTAAAATATTTCAAAACATATTCAACGAAAAATATTTTCGAGCTTTTTTAATCTTCAAAGTATCGAGGGAACTTAGATGACGTATGCTCACAATATCTGGTCTGGTGGGAGGCTTTGGCCGTGGCTAGTTACCACCCTACAGTCAAAGACGTGCATTAAGCGTTTCGGTACGATGGCGTGTAGAAACCGATTAGGGTATGGGTTTAATATACAGCCATACCTCTTCCAAGTTAGCCCGCTGCCATCCTAGACTGCATCGTCACTTACCATCAGATGTGATATCGCGACGTCGAATAAAAATAAATTCAGCCAATCAGCTCCCCGATTGTCTAAAAGTTGCCGATCAAAACTTATTCATTTCATGGCATTAGCGTCAAAGTAAAATAAACCATAACAGTATTGAATTAGAACTCAATTTCGTGTATGCATTCTTATAAGTTTATGTATGTAAGATACGCTCCATAACGCTCCATGTTAAAATCGGTTGTACTGAATTTGTGACTTTAAATCAATACAATCAAGGATTATTTTGCTTTGACGCTAATGCCATCGAGTGCGAGTGCGATCGGTGGATTAACCTTTAGATTAGACAATTGGTATCCAGATGTGTTTTCGATCGTGACACTGATGCAATCATCTTTGGACAATCTCACAGTCCCTATAACTCGAGTAAACTCAAGTCTTCACACATTAATTCCATAAAGGTGTTTTTGCATATATTATCTGCAACAATGATATCAATCAATATGGAAGTTTAAATTTAAGCAAAACTAAATTTGTATGAAAGCTCGAGCTTACGGGAGACTCTTAAGCACATAAAGTGTGGGACTTATAATTAAAATAAAACACAATATATTTATTGAAAACCTGATTATTTAGGATAAGCGCAACACATACAATACTAACCATTCGTCTCTCCACTATAATATTACATAATTAAGCCAAGTATTCACTGTGAGATAAAATGTCAAGAGACACGTGTCGTCTGACAAATCGTACGACATAAATGTCGTCAGACTTAACACGACGGGTCGTGTAATATAAGCTGGTAATACAATCATTGGAACAATAGATACTAAGGATCACTTGTACCAACATGCTAAATAATTATGTAAGTTAAATATAGATATACACCTGTCCTTTTCTTGTTAATTATGAAATCAACTTGTCTAACAGGGACAACATTACTAAAAAAAATTAAGCCATTTGGTACGCGGGGGCCTTATTTAATTGAACTGATTTAACTATTACTTCTAACAAGGACAACGCAAAACGGTGTAATTTTCTAGGCGTACTTCTACTGAGCGAAAGTTCTTTACGGAGTAATAATTACATTATTACGTAAAGAAGTAATACGAATTCAATATTCGTTGCTAAATATGGACTAAACATGCGCGTTAATTGAACTGATTTAACTAACTCCTGACAAGGACAACGCAAAACGGAATACCGCTAGGCGTACTTCTACAGAGGAGCGAGAGTTCTTTACGGAGTAATAATAACATTATTACGTAAAGAAGTAATACGAATTCAATATTCTTTGCTAAATATGAACTAAACAAGTCGCGGCATCATGAAGTCGGTTGATGTTGCACGAAGTCCGTTAAAATGTCTGGCGACATGTCTCAGGAGGAAAAGCACCCAGTGAATACTTGGCTTTATAATATCTTAAATACTCAAATGTTCACTCTTTTTTGCTTAACTTAATAATAATGCCAAGTTTATAAATTTAAAGAGAATATGGAACGAGAAATATATTACTCCATTGGAACAAAATATCATTAGCATTTATAAAAGTAAGGGCCTGTATTACCACCTTCTGATAAGTGTCGGATAGCCTAACCGTAAATTTTGTCACTTTCTTACTTTATGTCAAATGACAAAGACAAAATATACGAATAAGCTATCTGACACTTATCAGAAGGTGGTGAAAATGGCCCTAAGAGTAATTAAGTATCCCTCGAGCCCTCCATAGCGCGACTCATACAAATGAAGTCTGATTACTAACCGATCAAACACAATAAAATTTTGTAGAAAGGCTCTAGAAACTAATATCTGTGTCAAGAAGAATCAGACTTCCTTTGTATGGGGCGTACTGGAGTTTTCTTTAAATGGCCAGAAGTGAATATAAATGTAACATTTAGCTTCAGTTACTCTATAGTTTTACAAGTTTTTTTACAGTCAAAAAACATTATACACTTGCAGAAAATACACAGACGCGGCATGTATACTCTCTAAACAAAAACTGTCAACACAAACTAAAGTGAACAAAAGAAAAAGGTGAGACATTTTGAAAATGTATACAAACTTATAAGAAAAAGAATATGGAATACATATGGAAATGTCATGAGAGGAAAATAATAACATTTTTATAATAATAATAAAACGCAAAACACTGTATTTGGGTTACAGTAGATACAGCATGTTCTGAAACCTGCAGCAAAATTGTGTGCAAAATATAAACAAAAAATCTTAGTTAGAAATAGAATGTATTGCCTCTTTCCTATAGCTTGTTATACTTAAGTAAAGATTGTTTTAATCTTAAATAAAAAAAAAATGCTAAGATAATAATGCACTGTAAATATAATATTTTTATTTATGTAATAAATGTAATGTCACAATGAGATTGGATTAATGTTGAAAATTACCGTCCAAAATATTTTTAATTTTGATAACCTACGAACTTCTTAAGTTGCTATCACACGGGATATCGTCAAAAGGACGCATACTTTTTGTGTTTCAAGAACTCATTTCCTAAAGGAGAGCACCTAAGTTTTGACATTTTTTGCACAGTCAAATAAATTTATTTTGTATATTGAATACTGCAAGCATGATAATTTATTTATCAACAAATTATAGTAATACGAATCACAAAACACACATTTTGCTTTTTTTCTTTCAAAATACATCAGTACGATAATTTTGTTAGTGTAAACTATCGTCAGAAAAAAAATACAACTTTTTATAGGTAAATACCAATGTGATTATTTTAGTATTCATTTTATGTAATTGTTCTTCTAAGAGTTGTATAATAATTTTATTAAGTAAAAAATGTATGTTTCAAATAGGTCGATTTTTTACTTTATTGTCCTAAATTATAGCAATGTATCAGGTGAAGTAAAAAAATAAAAAAAAAAAACTAAATGTGAATTTAGTGCACATAAAAGTATACTACACACTCTTCCATTCTAAATTCAAACGTACACATACATGATATTATGTACATACGTACTAACTAACATTACTCTCATATATAGATTTACGTTTGAAAATATAAAAAAAAAATACTTCAAGATAGAAATATATTTCATATCTTGAAACAAATATAATCTAGCGCAGATTTTTTTAAATCGTTGATTTAATTTATAGAAAATAGTAGTTAAGTGCAATTTCACTATAAAATTATTTTTTTATAGTAACTATCAATATAAGAATATTAATATTATAACACTCTGTACATAACGATACGAAAATATTTTTTCTAAATTTATTATTGCTCTACGTAGGTAATATAATCCAATAACGATTTTAAAATTTCGAATGTAAAAAGAGTAATAGAATAAAAATTCTAATACTATTGAAGTTAATATGATTTATGTTTACCTTAAAAGACAATTTAGCCAAGAAAAAGCGCACGTAGACGGGAGTTCCATACTTTAGCGATATGTGTCACAAACATATTATTTATCATAGTTTTTTTTTGAAAGTTGACAACTGTTTAAAGTAAAGTTCTCTGTTTGTGTTTTTACAGCCTGTATTATGTCAAGTGTCAATGGCTTCAAAACGTTCACCGCTTGCGCTATTTTCGGTAATATGAATATTTTTTAACAATCTAAAATCCTTTTTTATAATTGCATTATTACCTGCGCAGACCAATAATAATTGGGGCTTAACTTCACAGGGTGATTTTAAAAATATTGACATGTCACTTATACTTAGACACAAATCTTATACATTTTTTTAAACTAATTTTTCGTGTTGTTGCCGACATGAATTTATTCTATTTGGCCACGTTTAAGCATAAAGCACACGTCGTTTTATCGGCGCTGGAAAAGCATGGAAGCGATTACAAGCGCTCAGAGCAGGTCGGCATTTTTCGGTAATCTTCGGCGCTATTTCGGCAGAAGTATGTTGATTCGGTATCGATTTACAGCATCCGGATAGAATAGAATAGTTAAGGCGCAATCGAGGAATCACGAGCCTGTTTGGATCTCTAACCTGCATATCGTGTAAATCACCCTTTTTTTGTAATTCACAATGTTTTGTCTGACAAATACTATTTTGTTATAAATATATTGTGAAGCTACTGTAAGAAAGCCTATTTCTTTAAATATACCTATGCGGATTAGTACCGTTCGTCCCTAAATCCACAGGGGTTGCCCGTTTTATCCTTAAACACCCATTTCTGGATTAAAACAACATATAACAGTGCCTATTCATGGGCGCCGGCAGGGGGTGCCAGGGGGTGCACTTGCACCCCTTGGGAATCTCGGGATCAACAGGAATTATTGAAATAAAAAGCCGTCTGTTGGTACCTATAAAATAAATTCATAATGAATAGTCAGAAATTTGTAAATGTCTCGAACATTCCGACTAAAATTTCATCTTTTTATTAACAATCATATACGGCAAAGAGAAAGATTGTAAGAAAACTAAAATCTGCACCACCTGGAAATTATTTCTGCCGGCGCCCATGTGCCTATTAGGTATGGCTAAGCCATTTTATAAAGAAATCACTATACGCTTTAGCGAAGTTATATTTCCACAATGTGTAAGATTGCACAATTTTTCCTAAAATATAAATACACAGGTATTGTGTTTGCTTAGTAAATGTTTCGTTTTAAGCAACTAATATCATATCAAATATTTTTTAAATCACCCTATACATAATTATAATTTTACTTACTGACGACATCTAGATTTCAACGATTTAAAGCCCCATGAAAAATAAATTTGATGAAATGGATTCCATTTTCAATTCGGTGTTAATTCGATTGCGTTACATACATAACTTAGCGAAATAAATTTAACGAAATTAGGACTCTTTTTTTTGAAAATATTTTCTGAGGAAAAAGGCCCGAATTGATGAAATTCATGATGAATGAAAATGATACAAGAGAGAACTTATTTATTTTTTGATTACTTATCTACTTTTTCTTCGCTACTTTTTTATCAATTTTTCAATATTTATTTTTCCAAGTGTGGCGCCTTGCAAGATTCATTTTCATATATCTTTTTATTTAATGATGATAATCAAAAATTAGAATTAAAGAAAGATGCGGCTTTAATTATACTTTCTGAAAATGCAATAAAGTCGATTTGGCAAAAAGTGTAGTTTTTTTTTTTTTTATAATCTTTATTTATTGTAAAGGGCTTTTATACAATATAAAGTATATGTCAGCCCCAATTTTCCAACAGCAGCGACGATATACATTGTGTGCTAGTAACCACACAATGCCTAACATTGCACATTTTTCCTAAATTCAGTAAAATTTTGTCAGAAAAGGAAAGATAGAAGATAATGGCTGAATTATTATTATCTACATAGATAAATGGATGTTACTGAAAAGTTTGCATTTTTATTATTTATATATTTTACGACTGACAGCGAAGAACAAAATACAGCCTTATCTCAATTTTGTTCAGCTTCAGTAATACAATCGAATTAGCACCAATGCATTAATAAGGTGCGGTTTATACAGACTTGGCGAGTTGCAGAGACTTGGCGGGACGACACGACCATATTTTATCCCGGAAAACGGTTCCCACGAGATTTTTTAATTAAAAACGTAAGTCCACGCGGTTCAAGTCGTAGATAAAAGTTAGTGAAAAAAAAATTTAAACACCCCTTTTCAGTACCCCTGGGAGTAGACACGACGTTAGTGCCACGGGCTCGAACTTTCGACCTTTCTGATTTTAGTTCATTCCTTTTCCATTGAGCTATTGAGCACAGCTTTTGTCACGCTCCTTAGACTTTAATGGGAATATTACAATATTATTTAATGGGATATATATCCCAATATATCCCATTTAATGGGATATAATATTAGAATATTCCCATTTAAGTCTAGGGGTGAGACATACGTCCGCGCCACATCTCCATTCGCCACTTCTGTATAAACCGTACCTTGTACTGTAATAGAGCTGCCACAAAATCCATTTCCTACTATGGTAATATTCTACTGAGTATTTGTACCATTGTTGGGGATGGGCCATGAACTACTATGTACTAACTATTTATTTATATAGTAATAATTACAAACTGTTATCTCACTCGCGCTTTAATATTATACTAACCGTTGATACATATATAACCAAAGATATGCAGCAAAAACTTAAACAATTTAATGCTTTCGACGAACCTATGTATGATTTTGATCATTATTTTAAAATATATTGAAAAAAATTACCTTCTTAACTTCCAGTATGGTATATTTAAGTACTTGTCACTGTTTAACAGCTAAACTATTGACATTCAAATGTTTTACAGTGAAGTGATGTGAAAATGGCCGGAATTGATTGGGTGCGAAAGGCCGAGGATAGACAACGTTGGCGCTACCTAAAAGAGTTCTATGTCCAAAAGTGGATGGGTTTTGGCTGATGATGATAATAATGATGAAAAAGTGTATACTCCACCACATCCATCATTTAAAAAAAAAACTAAATCTAAAATCTATAAAAACAGATAGGACTTGGTCAAGAACAGAAAGAAAACTTAATTTTAAAACACGAAATTAAAAAACGAACATTTGAAAATACATTCAAATTTTTTTCATGTTTTACTGCATATCTTGGGTTTTGTATACCAATGATAAAACTAGTCTTTACGGGCCACTGAAAATATTCTTTTTGTTTTTTTTTTGCTAATACCGTCATAATTTTAACCTGACAGATGACATGTTTATTTAATTTTGCTAATACCGTCATAATTTTAACCTGACAGATGACATGTTTATTTCATACAAAGATGTAAACTGCGAAATCTAGGTCATTGAGGGCCTATTCCACCATCCCTAAGTTAACTTTAACCAACGAATAAATTTGTCATTCTGATAGATTGTCAATACAAAAACTGTTGAAAATACAAATTATTCGTCGTAAAACTTACTTGACGATTGAGAAATAGGCCTTTAGGAAGATAATAATTGAAAAATTCGATTTATGGTGCCACTTAAGAAAAACTTTTGAAATAAGAATTTTTCCTGAGCTCTTGAGTTATAAAATTTTATGTTAAGATTTAAAAATGTATAATACAGTTGAAACTTTAGAGAAAAATCACAAAAATATTTAAAATTATTAATTTTTAACGTTCAATTTTGTTCCAAGTCCTGTACCTACTAAAGTCGAATTTTACAGACATTACTTGTGATATGAAAGATTTCGCATTACGGCCCTCAATCGAAAAGCGATCCGAATAAGAAATATAAGTCTTAATGTGTATAATATTACAAATATACAAAACTATTTTTACTTTTTTTTTCAGTCAAAGTCACTATTTTAGGCTGAGTCGTCCGAAAAATAAATGAATAAAATTACAAAAAGAAAACTTTGTGCTAATTAAACCCGACATGATATATTTGCGTTCGTTAAAATTATATACCTACCTACATATTTTTTTTTGCAGTTAAAAAAAATAATATGTAGTATGTATAATAATTATTAGAATATATCTTTTATAAAATAGTAACTTAATATACGTACGGTCTTTAATTTAAGATGTTTTCTTTAATCACCGATTAATTTTGCCGTTCTGACATTTTTTATATTGAATGTCTATCAAAACTTCAAAATTTATTGAGTTTACTTCGCGGTTGAGATATATGCTCTAACTCATTCATACTACGAAGTGTGGTATTTTACAATGTCACAAAGTTATGATAGTTCAAAGAACCAATGATCAAGATAGATAGATAGATAGATATATAAAAATGTACAATAGCAAATCACTATTTTTTAATCGCAGATAAACTACAAATTGTATTTAACCAAACTTTTAAATAACGAACGCAAAGTTCACATCGTTTCAAAGGAAAGCGTTCACTGATGCTAATTCAGATGTATATCATCTCTAAAGTAAAATAAACTGACAAATCTACATCCGAAATATCTATAGAGAGGATCTAGTCTAAAGTGTATGCTACATTTACATACACATAAAGTACCAACTTTACCATCGTCAAGTAAACTACAAACGACTTAAGATTGGAAATCTGTCAAAATGTCAAAATTCGTCGATTAAAGTTCACTTGGAGATGGTGAACTGGGCCCCTTGATAAGACGTGTACCTACAGCCGAATTAGCACCACTGTCACACACTTAAGAAAACCCTGGAATGTACATAATTCGTTCGAAACAATGCCTAAAGCTACGTAAGTGAAATGCGACGCGCGACGGGACTAGATTTCCGGTGCATAAATTATACTATTAAAATTATATTAACTTTAACTTTATTATATTACTAGCCGATGCCCGCGACTTCTTCCGCGTGTAAAAAGTAGCCTATATGCCACTCTCCAGGTCCTCAACTTTACCCATGCAAAAAATCATGTCGATCCGAAGCTCTCTTGCGGCGTACGTATTTTTTTTTACTTTTTTAACCTTTTCTTTCACCGTTTAAACTTTCCCTGGACTACGACAAACATTTCAAAACCAAAATCAGCTAAATCGGCCCAGCCGTTCTCGAGTTTTAGCGAGATAAACGAACAGCAATCGATTTTTATATATCTATATATATAAAAGAAAGTGGTGTTAGTTACACTATTTATAACTCAAGAACGGATGAACCGATTTGGCTGAAAATTGGTGGAGAGGTAGCTTAGAACCAGGAGACGGACATAGGATACTTTTTATCCCGTTCGACCCCGTTTCCGTCATGTCACTATAAAATGTGGTATAAGAAAAACGCATCTGACATGGAATAACAAAACACAAATGACAGTGGAATAACAAAACGTAAATGACAGCTAAACGTAATTTTGTCTTTGGTAAAATGGTAAGTGTGGTAAAAACTTGACAATTATAAAAAGTGTTATAATAAAGCATTACTGATATTATAAATGCGAAAGTGTGTTTGTTTGTTGGTTTGTCCGTCAATCACGTCGCAACAGAACAGCGGATTGATGCGATTTTTTGCATGGGTATAGTAATGGATGTAGTAGTGTGGTTCCTCAGACCGGGAGAGCTACTTTTTATCTCAGATAATGAAAGAGTTCCCGCGTTATTTTTAAAAACTAAATCCATGCGGATTAAGTCGCGGGCATCAGCTAGTATAGATTAAAATAAGATAATAAAGTTTCATGTAAAATTTATATAAAAATTTGCTATGTACTTACTAATGCAGGGGTATTCTCTAAAGTAAAACTCACTTGTCGATTAACTCACTTGTTGATAAAAAAAAACTATGTATGTCAATAATTAACCGATTAAAGGACGATTAGACATAATCGGCAACACATTATAAGATGATAAAGAATGGACAGACCATCACCGTTATAGTCTCTTTTACCTATTCCGTAATTGGTGAAGTGAGTTTGCTTTCGAAGTGAGTTTGTCTCTGTTCGTTAGTCTCCCTTGAACTCAAAAACGGCTTGACCAATTTGAAGATTTTTTTTTTCGCTCTAATACAATGTGGTTTAAAAATACATATAATATGGAAAACCCAAAAGAACAGCTGAGAAATAGAAAAAACAAAATATAGGAATCACCACTTTGTCAGAGGCACGGAACTGAAAACTGAAAGGTCGCAGGTTCGATTCCGACCCTTTGCACTACCGTCGTACCCACTCCTAGCACAAGCTTTACGCTTATTTGGAGGGGAGAGGAGAATATTAGTCAAGTTAAACATGACTAATACTCTTAAAAAAAAAAGAAAAATAATTTTAATAATATAAAATGCAGTCGGAAATGTCGCCGCGATTATAAAATTAATAATACGATTTTACGATTATTATCATTATTAAATCAAATTTCAACGGGACGTTAACGGATACCTTAGACATTATTACTTTACTGTAATAAAAAAAATAACCTCACAAACAGCATTATCAACCGTAATTTGTTTTTCCAGCGCATTTTCATATAACGTTAAACAGTCTAGGCACAAAAGATTAGAACAAGTTTTATGTAAACGAACTTTAAATATCAGAGTCAATATCAAGTCATCAGTTAAACTTGTGATTTTTTTTTGTGAAATTGAAATGTTTTTTGTACCTAAGGATTAAAAAATTTACAAAAAAAATTGCCAAAAAAAAGAATAAGTAATCGTTTTTGTGTTGCTGAGTTTTTGTTAAGGTTTTGTGAGATTATTTGAGTGATTATGTAATAAAATATTTCATTTTGTATGTCGCATATTAAAGAATACGCATCTAATAAAGACTACTTTTTTTTAAGTCCGTAATAATGACTTCATACGCTGGATAAACAAATCGAAACGAATACGACCACCGTACACAACTCATAAATTAAGCATAACAATTTGCACAATATTTCTCTAAATATAAATTCTTAATGTAGTATAAAAAAAAATATCTTCTTTCAGCCAGCGCGCGCGCAGCCTCAGGGATTTTGATTCAACCTGCGTAGAACGGAACTGTGAGCTTTTCGACCAATCACGGGCCGAATCGCCACCCTCTTCAGGTTCCAGCTCATTTTTAAACAAAACTCACTCTTATTCGGGTTGCCATATTTTTTAAACTGGCAACCCTAAATTTCTCGCGCCGAAACACAGATGCACAATACTACTTCACTCCCTCCGTAAACAAAAAGAAATATCGATATAAACGCGTCACGTTGCGACGAAAAACCGTTACTAGGGTTGTGGAAAGACTAGTTAAGCGGTAAAAAACCGGTAAGGGTCGCGACCGTAGTCTGGACATTTTAGTGGAAGCGTACGGTTAAAGAAAACAAAAATTAGTTCAAAAACACGGGGGATGCACGAGAGGTAATAAATAAAATAAATCCGTACACCTCTCTCACTCCGGTTGACGGAAAAACCGGTAAAATGTTATACTTACGCCGAATCCTTTCACTATATTTATATAAGCTCTACAACATTCAAAGCATGGTGGTGGCATTTATAGCTATATATGCCTTAGCACACACTTTTGAGTATGCAATTAAAAAAAAACTAAAAAAAAAGGAAACAGCAGTCAAAATGTTACAAGGGGAGTATTTCATGCTTTGATAAAAAAAATCACTACTTCATTCATTCGATTATATTCCAAGGCAATGAAGAATTTACAGAAAACAAAATGGTAAATCGCGCTAAAATTAACTTTAACGTTAAAAATAATGTTGAAAAAATCCATGTGTTTGTCATAATGTAAGAGGGAGGAAGGAGGTTTTAGCATCGTGCATCCCCTGTGTTGACGCGAGAATAAAAAAAAAGTCAAACAATATATAAAAAAAATCCGGAGCTCGGAATCTTTTAGAGGGAGACAATTTGAGCACCAAATAAATTTTATCATCAAACAACGAAAAATAATAGACCACACAAAATTCGACAAATGAACGACACAAAAAACGTAATGGTTAATTCTCGTAAGTGACAGATTGATAGACAAGTGTTAATGGAAACGTTATATACAACTATAACAGCAAAAAATTATGTGAACAGGCTTTGGGCTTTTGTAATAATAAAAAAAGTTTAAAAACATCGTGCAAAATAGAGAGGAAAAAATTCAGCTCAAACACTGTTCATTTAACTATAAAATTTGAAACGAGTCTTCCACAACCCTTTTTAATACAAAAAAATTCATTACTTTGGCCATAAATCGCCAAAATGTACAAAAATGTGTTTTTTTTTAAAATTCTAATCTGTATGTATGTAAACGATGGACAGACACAAGGTGCTGAAAGCGTGTTGCTAACATAGATATGCGTTGGGATGAAATGGAAATAGTATGATGTTAATAAGTACATTTCTTTTTTCATTCTTTGATAAAAGCGTATTTTGTTACCGTTTTAAGACCGGCTTTAATCAATTTTTCTATAAATATTATTCAGTTTTAAAATCACAAAAAGTTATTTTAGCTAAACGATCTTCCATGATTTTCAACTTATAAAACAATTATCAAGACAAATAAGTTTTTGAAGTGTGAAAATCACGAATTTTTACAGGTGTAAGAAAATGAGACTTCTGCATGAAAAATATTTGAATATACATGAAAATATTCAGTAAAACAAAATAAAATACATAAAAAAACATTATTAAGATTTTTTTTTATTTACGGTAACGAAAAACGCTCGCATGAATATGAATTAAGAATAAAGCCTCCCACACAGATGCGTTTTTACGTTCCCCGATATAGCTTAATATGTTTGTACATTATATTCAACTGCTGCGATAGTAAATGTAAGAAAATATATCGGCATAGCGCATGTACCGACAAAAACGCACACGTGTGGGAGAGGCTTAAATAGCTTCGAAGCGATTGCGAATGCATTGGTACTTAAAAACAGAAAGTATGACAACATAATCATAGTATAACATCGATTGTATAATGTCATTTGTCTCATAGAAGAGTAACATCAGAAATAAATTGCAGTTGTAGAATGTAGTGACTCTTAGAGTAATGAAATCAGATGTGCATTAGAAAGAAGAATGAAGAAAATGTAGTGTAATGTTGTTGCGAATAATGTATTTTGTTGATGTGAAGCATGTGGTGGTATGTGTTAAGTTGGAATAATTAATATGTAAAGCATGTGGTGTATTGTTTTGTAGATGTAAACATGTGGTGTGTTGTGTTGCAGATGTGAAGCCTGTGGTGTGGTGTGTTGTAAATGTGAAGCATATCGTGCATTAAAGATGTAAACATGTGGTGTGTTGTGTTGCCTTGTAAAACCTGTGTTAAGTATGTTGTGTTGTAGATGTGAAGTCTGTGGTGTGTTGTGTTGTAGATGTGAAGTCTGTAGTGTGCTGTGTTGTAGATGTGAAGCAAGTCGTGCAATGTAGATGTAAACATGTGCCTGTGTGCCTGTGGAGTGTTGTGTTATAAATGTGAAGCATGTTGAGTGTTATGTTGTAAATGTGAAGCGTATTGTATTGTAAATGTGAAGAATGTGTGTGTTGTGTTGAAAATGTGTAGCATGATGTGTGCTATGTTGTAAATGTGAAGCATGTTGTGTGTTGTGTTGTAAATGTGTAGCATGCTGTGTATTGTGTTGTAAATGTGAAGCATATTGTGTGTTGTGATGTAAATGTGTAGCATGATCTTGGAGAGAGAGAAGGACTTGCCAAGCGCACGCATTCCGCTCTGCCGAAGTACATGAACGACGTACGGGTCAGTTTATTGTAATTATTTGCTTGTGCTCATTTTCTGTAAGTGTGACAGCTTTTGAGTTAGTGTGCGCTCATGGAGACGTAGTGAGTGAGTAAATGTGTGCTGTACGTATTTACCTCACCTCCCGCGGAAAGTGCTTTAAATTGTCAAAGAGCATGATGTGTGTTGTGTTGTAAATGTGAAGCATGTTGTGTGTTGTGTTGTAAATGTGAAGCATGTTGTGTGTTGTGTTGTTAATGTGAAGCATGTGGCAACGGCGCTGGTGAGGGTGAGTGTGACACTGACCGCTTGGAGAACCTCGAGGAGAGCTTGGAGAAGAAGGAGGGCCGCGCCTGGTGCGGGGAACCGCCGTCGCCGTACGCGCCGCCCGCGCTGCCGCCGCGCGACCGCGTCTGTCCTGTGGGCGAACACGCTAGCTTTACAAAACAAGTGTTAACAAAAATTTTATTTTTAAAAAACAAGCTTTTAGTAGCTGGACACATCGTCAGACCTGGATATAATCAAGGACCACAGTACGTCAATTCTTTACTAAAACCTATGACCACCTTCCAGCTCCATCATCAGATCAGACCCTGGTAACCATCTAAAAACAAACTACTCGTCAAGACGAATCAAACGAGCCGAAACTTATGGGGTTGCGTCGTTTCATTACAGAGTTCCTATGGCCACCTTCCAGCTCCATCATCAGACCCTGGTTACCATTGAAAGACAAACTACTAGTCAAGACGATTCAAACAAGCCCAAACTTGAGTAGTTTGTGTCGTTTCATTGCGAAGTTCCTATGGCCACCTTCCAGCTCCATCATCAGATCAGCACCATGTCATCATAATATTGCATTTGCATTGTCATGCGATTTACACATGCATTCAAAATTTCAGCTCAATCGGTAACCGAGAAGTTGATCAAATTTAATTTGCAAGATTTGATGACAAATATCGTTGATGACAAACATTGGGACAGGTGAAACTAAATAAAAACTTGTAATTATCATGTACATATTAACCATGAAAAACTGGGTACATCATATTATAAATGCGAAAGCGTGTTTGTTTGCTGGTATTTTGGTTTGTCCTTCGATCACGCCGCAACAGAACTACGGACTGACGTGATTTTTGCATGGGTATAGTTGAGGACCCGGAGAGTGACATAGGAATAGGAGACTTTATATCCCGGAAAATTACAGAGTTCCCGCGGGGTTTTTTCTAAAAGAATATCAGGCAAGTTGAAGTTGACTAATATCCTCCTCTCCCCTCCAAATAAGCGGAAAGCTTGTGTCAGGAGTGGGTACGACAATAGTGCAACGGGTGGGATTCGAACCTGCCACCTTTCAGTTTTCAGTCCGCACCTTTAACCGTTGGGCTATTGAGGCTTAATTAAAACCCCTAACCCACGCGGACGAAGTCGCGGGCACCATCTGGTAATAATATAGCACGCTACCTGAGTGGAAAGTGGATCTGGAAGGCACGTTCCTCGGGAACACGAGCGGGTTGTTGTTGGAGAAGTCTCGGCGCGCGCTCGCAGAGTTGGCCGTCGCGCCCGCGCCCACCGCGCCGCCCGTCGACAGCGTCGAGTTGAGGCTGCACACACCGACACGCGTCAACACACACCGACACACACACTATACTACAGTACCCGGCGATATATATTGCACATCGGCCTTTGGAATAAAACGCTATTCTATTCTATTCACATTTCGACTGCATTTTTTTTATATATGTTACGTGATGTGCTTGCCGATTGTGAAGAGATTTCAGTAATCACTACGTGAATTTCTGGCTAGCTTTCCTTGCAATAGAATAGAAATAGCGTTTTATTCCAAAGGCCGATGTGCTATATATATCGACGGGTGTGGTGTCGTGGGACACCAGATAGATACGAAGTTCCTTATTATAAAAATATTAATTTCAAGTTCTATTCGAGGTATAAAGAAAATAATTATTCGGGTATACATTTTTTATCAAGATTTTTTTAACGATAAAAATCAAAATGACCCCAGGGAAGCCTAAATATCGATTTTATAAAATATTAAATTTAAAATAATTTCATTTTTAATTTTATTAAAAATGAAAATAAAATTTCGCGCCCCCGGGTGGGCTCGAACCACCAACCTTTCGGTTAACAGCCGCACGCGAGCCGATTGCGCCACGGAGGCGATGCACAACTCATTGAAATTATTATATAAGATTTTTAAGCCATCAAAAAATGCATAAAATCATACGCTTTTTTATTTAACGTCACGGACGTTTTTTGCCGGCTAGGGTGCCTTCCGCAACGCGCCATAAGGAACTTCGTTCCAAAAATTGTGAGCCGTCGCAGAACGACTGGCAGATGTGAAACATCGAAATTATTTTGTACAGGTAATGCATACTCTATCTTAATTATCGCTGTCAAGACATATTTTGTTGTTAAAATTATTTCTTTTAAGTAAGATAAAGTTTACGTGTACCGTAGTAAACAGCACTGTTTCGTACTACATACATACATACTACTGCATACATACTGTGGCGACGCGTCGCCCCATCAAGAGCCGCTATGGATGTTTCACATCATAAAATATAATATGTAAATATACACGGAGTACTCATGACAACTGAAGACAGTACCGCTCACACTAACAAAAAAAAACATATTAAAATGTTATCACCACTTCACGATCATCGTGAGTTGTCACCTATTCAGAGCAAAAATCGCATTAAAAAGGTCTCTGACACTATATCAGAGGATGACTGAGTGCGAAACTAAAAAAAAATTAAAATACCATCATGCGTGATGAAATATTTTTCATGAGAATTGATAGTTTATCAAGTATCCCTTATGTAGTAGGTATGCGTGTTCTATTCGGTCAAAAAAAAAGTTGTTTGCGTAGTATTTTTCTGAAAGAGTACGAAGTTTTCTATCGAGTACACTGTAAATAATAATAATCAACATCCGCGATGACGGTAAAACATTTTTGCTCTTTTAAAAAAATTTTCTTTTACATTTTTTCGGCTTTACTAAAAAAAATGAAAATTTTAATATTAACGTCATTTTATATTAAAAATAAATAAATAACAATACAAATAAATAAATAAATAAAGGAATATTAGAATATTCTTATTCGTTAGTGACAGGTGAAGACGTGCTAAATTGCCTTTTTTACAGCCATGCAACTTTAACGGGACATAATATACTGTGATAAAATCGTGCTTAAAGGTTGCAAATATTGTTTTTTTTTTATTCGAAGCCTGCTGTTAATGACTGCGTTCTCACCTGATGGTACGTGACGATGCAGTCTAAGATGGTAGCGGGCTAACTTGGAAGTAGTATGGCAGTGTAAATGGAACCTATATACCCCTATGTTCTCACCCTCTATCTTAGTAAGCCGAGTTTGTTTTGTGTTCCTCTCAGACCGGGACACGTTTGGAAACCTCTTGGCTTAAGTCACCTTTTTATAATGATTATCACCATTACCACTTCCATAATATTATACTTACTTGTAAAACTGTTAACATTAAACTAAGTGCACATTTCACACATTTTGAAAAAAAAATTTTTTTCTTTACTTTAATGTTCACTACTAAAACTATTTTTTAAGAAGTACGAAAAAAAAAATTTTTGAGTGGAATCACTATTGTGCGTATTTTAAGAAGCAACTAAAAAAAAATTGAGTAAACACAATTTTTCTAATTATTGTACTTCGTAAGATCTAAATAATTTACAAGTAACTAATTCATTTATAAGCAAAAAAAAAAAGTTATTTTCAAAAATCAAATAAAAAAAAATTGCCTTGTAGTTTTTAAGTGCACTAGTAAAAAGCTGTCAAAAATATAATCACCACTACAAACCAGAAGTTTTGTAAGCCAAACTAACACTAAAATCAAGTATATTACAAAAAAATCCGCAAAATCTATTGAATTCACCGCCCCATTTAAATTGAATAAAAAAAATTTTTGGTGCCAATTCGGATGTACGCAATCTCAAAACAAGTTGACAGATCTAAACTCGCCGGCATATTTAGCGGAACATAAAAAAAAGGTCCATAATTAAAAAAATATGGTTTTATTTTAAAATCTACTTACTACACTTCTTTTGTTATTTAAAGTTTCATTTGTTTTACTTAAAATGAGATCACATTAAGAACAGATTTTGCGCGTAAAGGCTATTTGTGAAAAATTGTACATTTTTGAACTTTTCATGTAACCGGGAAAAGTGAAATTTAAACAATTAATTAAATTAGAAAAATGGTGATTAATATCGCGTATTTCCTCCACGTGCTCTTATTAAAGATTCTACTCGTCTAGGCATACTGAGAATGATGTTATCGATGGTGTCCTGGGATAGTCTCCACCATTCCTCAACTATGGCGATTCGCAGTTCTCCCACGTTGGCAGGAGCTGGAATTCTGGACTTAACTTTTCTTTTCAGCAAGTCCCAAACGTGCTCTATTGGGTTCATATCCGGTGATCTCGCCGGCCACTCCATAACAGTGATATTCATATCATTAGGATAAGCTTGAGTTACCCGAACGGTATGCGGCCGAGCATTATCCTGCATAAAAACAAAATTGTCACCGATATATGGGACAAACGGTACGACATTTTCTTCTAAAACTTCTCTGATATAGCGGTCTGCAGTCAAACTCCCTCTGTCAATCACTACCAAGTCTGTGCGAGCTCCCAAACAAATGCCCGCCCAAACCATTATTGATCCACCACCGTATGCAACTGTAGTTTCAAAATTTGTCTGAATGTATCGTTCTCCTTTGCGTCTGTATATTCTTTGCCTGCCGTCAATTTGATTTAAGAGAATTCTGCACTCATCACTAAACAATACCTTACTCCATTGGTCCGCGTTCCAAAGTCGATGTTAAGCAAAAGTTAACCTGTTTCTACGATGATTTACCTCGAGCCTTGGAGCCTTGGCGGGAACAAATGAACCCAAACCAGCTTCTTCGAGCCTTCTTCGTACCGTACGCTCACTTACGGTTACACCCCGCACTGCTTGCGGCTTCGGGCTTGGACGGCCGTCAAACGGCACGAAATTCGCCTTCCTACGTACACGAAGCCGAATGAAACGATCATCCCTACTCGAAGTGCGTCTTTTTCTGCCTTGTCCTGCTCTTCTCACATAAGTACCGGTCTCCCTGAACCGTTGGATACTGCGATGGATCGTTGAAACTGGTCGACGAAGATCTCTGGATATCACTCTGTAGGTTTGACCATTTCTTCGCATTTCGAGTGCCCTGGCAATCTCCGTTGGGGCTAAGTCAGGCATAATTCAGTCATCAACTCCAGAAAGATACGCGATTAAAAAAAACTAACAAAAAACAGTATTTCAATGAAATTTTAAATCAAACTCAGAAGGACGAAATACTCGAAGTTCGCTCCAGATAAGGTGTATTTGAATAAAATTAAAACAATTGCATAAAATGTGATGTTCAGTTGTTTTCTTAGTTTGAAAATATTTCTTTTTAAATTAAATGACGTATAAACCAGCCAGCAACCTTATACGATACTGATATCAAACCTTTTTTTTATGTTCCGCTAAATATGCCGGTGTGTGTATATCAGCTGTTGAACCGGTGGTAGTCTTGACTTGTCATAGAGCCACAAGTTGACCTACACGATATATATGTATGTATGTTTACAATTTTTTGCATGGGTATAGTTGAGGACCTAGAGAGTGACATAGGCTACTTTTTATCCCGAAAAATCAAAGAGCTCCAGAGGGAATTTAGAAACTTAATCCACGCAGTCGAAGTCGTGGGCATTAGTTAGTAAATATATATGTATATATTTTGTAAACATCTGCTGGTCGATTACGTAAAAGCTGCATCAATAATTACTACAGTCTCAACTGTGGTCTTTGGCTGAATTTATACCCTTCTTGCTACAAAAATGAATTCTAGCCAATAGCAAGAGAGAACATGGCCGGTCTTCTCGCGATATTGGCTCAAAATACATTTTGTAAAACATCTAATAATAAATACGAAGTTTTACAGTCCAACTTATTCCTGTTTGTTCCTGTAACGTTGAAACGTCACTCGGCGGGTGGTGAAATTGTCAATATCACTATGATTAACACTAGACTGGCTGTCCCTATACAAATACAGCTTAAATTATGGATCAACTTAAAGCGCCCCATTTGACATACGAGTGTCTCTAGAACTAAATAATACAGGGATGCAGGAAGTGCCAAAAACTATCAACTATCAGTTGTCAACTAGTGCCCTCACTAATTTTAGTTCCTTGGACACTCGTAACTGTTTACAGCGCCAAAATGGCGTCAATCAAGTGAGTCCAAAAAAAGAATTGGTTGTCTGTAAAGTCGGTTTACGGACGATAGTTTGATAACGTCATAAAGAAACATTGATGAAAAATTGCATACTTTTATGAATTGAATTTAATTATTATCACTGAATTATCATTATCTTGTATAATACAAAGGAGTTAATTGAAAATTACAATTTTCTCTAGTCACAAGCCAACGCTTGGGCCGATCATGCCTCTCTATCGCTTGTTCCGCGCTCTCGCTTGCACGCGCAGGCTCAGGCGGAACGTGACACTTTTTCGTGCGTGCAGCCGGTGTTCATCGATTTATAAGACGTTATCACGGCAAAAATATGACAGCAGCCCGTCAAGTGTTAATCATACATTAATTATAGAGATCAATATGGTTCAAGAGATTGACGTACAACCGAACAGAGCCATCACCAATTAAATGTTACGATACACTAAAGTAGAATCAATAATTCAGTAGACTAAAATGACAGTTGCTAATGTCACTTTGTAAAATAATATTGCCATATTTATTGTGATAGTGATGTTCTAGTTCAGTAGGTAGTGATAGCTATAGTACTGTACTATTACATTTCATTTTATAAATCTCATAAGATCACATAATATGTAATAGAAATAGTAATTAAGGTCACCTTTTTAAAGCTGTAGTAAAGAAAGCACGAATAGAAATATTTAAGATCTATTTTTAGTACTAAAAGTTGTTTTATTCCCTCTGTATAGGCCGACAAAGACGAGATCAGATTTTCGATAAGATCATAATTGCTATTCAAAATATTTTTGTATCAAATTATAATAAACTCAATTTGAGAATTTTCTTAGTAAATAAAAAAATAAGTGATTTGGTACACAACGTAATGAGTAAGTGATCGATGTGGATCCTTTAGTCACAACACTATTTTATTTTCATCAGAAACTGACAACACTGTAAATGTCAATTTGGTCTACTGAATTATTGATTGTACTTTAGTTGTCATCTACAGAGAAAAAAAACGTGCCCACAAAAGTGTATGTATCCATGGTGTTTCAAACGCAAGCTCAACGCATGCATGCTTGCCGTATACCTCGGTCGCGGCTGCGCCAGATCCCTGGCGGACGCGTTGTGCGGCAAGGAATCCGCACCGAGCGGCGGTGCGCCCGTCGCAGAGCTAATGGACGCGCTTTTCACGTGCGTCTTACCCGCCGCGCCCGGCCCGGTCCCGGTCCCGGTCCCGGCCGTGCCGGTGCCGGCCTTGCCGTTGTCGGCACCGTTCTTTGTGTCCGCTTGACTGGGCCGCGTGTAATCATGTAGCATGCGGTTAGTCGCCGATACCCATCAGTTGCATGCCCGGTTATGTACAGGTTGTTGGGGTAATTGGGTATTTGACTGAATTGCCAAAATGTCGATATTCATTATTTATAATCGAAAATGTAACATGTAAGAATAGGGACTGTATTACCACCTTCTGATAAGTGTCAGATAGCCTAACCGTAAATTTTGTCACTTTCTTACTTTATATCAAGTGACAAAGACAAAATATGCGAATAAGCTATCTGACAATTATCAAAAGGTGGTGAAAATGGCCCTTACATTTTTAAAAACAAAATCCAAAAACAAATAATGTATAAGCTGTCTTACTGTGAATGTGCCTGTCTCTAAAACGAAATTTTCTATAGAGCGTGTATGAAGCTGCTGACTTGTGACGTCACACTTCAGTAGCGCGCTCTCTCTCTAACAGGAAACTTTAACGCTCTATATTTTCGAGACTATAAGATATTTAAAAAGGGAAAATAGCATTGAATTACTATATTTAAAATAGTTATTTTGAATAAATAAAAAGATAGTCAAATATCCAATTATAGGGAGAAAATATATTTACTTTTTTATGATACTACTAAAATGTAATAATATAAACAATACACAAATACAAAATACAAATACTTTTTAGACGTTAACATAGAATATCATGTAAAAGGTTAATCGTAACCATTTATTGGTCATTTCAATATGAAGACAAGTTAAAAATATAGGTAACTTTTATATTACAATAATATTGACGAATAATATTTATTGGTAACATATATTGTGATGAATAAATACCATGCTAGGGTTGATACAATTAATAAAAACAATTTCGCCGACCCCATCAGGAGTCCTAATGTAACGTTACGTAACTAACGGGACATAAGTCTTGAGATAAATCTGTCGTTTAGTATGAACGGGTAAAATTGACATCTCCATAGACAGACAGATTCGTCTCACTGGTTAACCGGTTTTTTCAAGAAAACTGTAATGTATTTATAATGTTGAACCTCTACGGTATTCATCAAGTGTTTTCTCCAATTTTCAAATTTTTGGGTTTCTGGGTCGGTCAAGGTATTATAGAAGTTATTATAACATTTATAGTTGTTAAATTATATAGATTACAAGTGGCGCAGTCGGTAGGATAACTCAGGGCACAGTGGGCGCAATTGATTTCTTATTGATATTTTTGAATTTGGAGAAGAATCTTACATCTCAACGGTATTTATTATACCATATTATTTGTCTTTATCATTATATTATTTGTCTATGAGTCAATCAAGGTTGGCGCATTCATTTTATATTGGACCTGTATCTCCACAGTATTAAAGAAACTTCCTCTAAATTTCAAATCTCTGGGTCCACTGGTTTAGGATGTCTATCAGTCAGTCAACGTATTATTAACAAGTATATCTAAGATTACAACTGGCGCAGTCGGTAGGATCAGGGCACAGTTGGCGTAGCCATCAAAATTTTATTGGACCTGTATCTCCACAGTATTCAAGAAACTTCCTCTAAATTTCAAATCTCTGGGTCCACTGGTTTAGGATGTCTATCAGTCAGTCAACGTATTATTAACAAGTATATCTAAGATTACAACTGGCGCAGTCGGTAGGATCAGGGCACAGTTGGCGTAGCCATCAAAATGATCATGTTCAATGCTCTATGGTCGTATATTCACCTGGGCGTGTCATGGGGCGGGGACATCTTGGGCGCTTGATGCGTTTGGTGAGAGGTCTGGTGCGGGGTCGTGTGCGCTTGGTGCTCGGAGCGCCGCGCGCCGCTTGACAGAATGCGGGGTCGGGGCTCCAACTTGGGCTGGGCGCTTGTCGGCCGCGTCGTGTTCTGCACCTACCAAACCATACTAATATTGTAAATGCGAATG
This sequence comes from Oeneis ivallda, assembly GCA_029955525.1. Taxonomy (NCBI): domain Eukaryota; kingdom Metazoa; phylum Arthropoda; class Insecta; order Lepidoptera; family Nymphalidae; genus Oeneis; species Oeneis ivallda. The sequence goes on from JARPMR010000029.1 coordinate 4,537,497, forward strand.
AACTCTGTCCAAGGATCAATTAAAAAAAAAACAAGTGTCAAAAAACAGTATTTGTCAAGTTCAGCTTGGCTAATAGAAAACCATTAAAAGCAATCAGTTTTTTAAGAATTGAAAGTCATATTAATTTTACAAATGCGAAAGTGCGTTTGTTTGTTGGTTTGTCCTTATCACGCTGCAACAGAGCTACGGATCGACGTGATTTTTCGCATGGGTATGGTTGAGGACCTGGTGAGTGACATAGGCTACTTTTTATCCTGGAAAACCAAAGAGTTCCCGAGAGATTTTAAAAACTAAATCCACACGGTCGAAGTCGCGGGCATCAGTTAGTGTGTTCATTAATTTTATAATCGCGGCGATTTTCGACTGCATTTTATGTAATTACAGTTATTTTTCACAATGCTCTTTATCCACCCGGTTAAGGGGTTGTCTGTCAGTCACATTTTTCTTTTATAGTTGGGTACAGAAACGAACGATAATTAATAGTGTTACATTATATACCTGCATTAAAGCGATTCGCGCGGTATTTTCCTTAATAGATGCGGAGTCAATTGTATTCTGAAAAAAAAAAACAACTATAAAAAGTATGCAACAAATGAAAGGTTTATTTGTTTCTCAAAATTAAACTTACCTACTTAACTGTTATGTTATAATTTGATTACATAATTATATTTACATCAAAAATTGAGAACTTACATTTCTCAAGTATCGCGCCCTGAGCATACACATAATACACTACAGCTAGGTTCACACGGCAACACACTGGACGTTATTTTTGCATGATTAACTTTATCGAAACGTAATATATATACGTAATATATAGGCGTACACGTGAGTCATATAACCGTTCACAAGTGGTCGTTAAAAGAACTATTACATTTCGCATCCCTCTCTCTCGCACATTTTTATAGTATTTTCAATAATTGTAAAAATCTCAAGACAAAATCTGGTCAATTATTATCTTCGACAGTTAAATAACGGATATTTTAGACATATTTTTATTATCATATACCTAGATTTTGATAGAGAATAAGAGCGATAAAAGTTAACAGTAGTTTTCGCCCTGTTTCTCTGTCAAAATCTAGGTATATCATAATAAAACTATATCCAAAATATCCGTAATTTAATTGTGGAAGATTGTATATGTATTATAAGATAACTGACCACGTTTTGTCAAAAGTATCCGAGATTTTTACAATCATTGAAAATATTAGAATGTGCGAGAGAGAGAGAGAGGGAAGCGAAATGTAATAGTTCTCTTAACAGTGCATCCAAATATATTTTCCTGGCTAGCCAACCCAGTCGCCCGGTGAGGTCGCTGCAGAGGCATATATGCATCCGGCAGGGTGTTTTAGTTACCAAGATACTTGAACTTTGCCCGTTATTTCGAAGGATGGTTAGCTTTACAGTTAGTTTTTCGATTGAGATTTGAGTATGCGTTATTATTTTTGTTGTAGTGGTACTTTTAATACGGTGTTCTCACGAGGCGGTTTTTGTTGAATGTCACCATAGCCGTCTCTACCTCCTATATTACAGGAGATAGAGACGACGAATGTTTAGCCATAGCCGTCCCTATCTCCTGTAATACAGGAGATAGATGTATCTCCTGTAATGCAGGAGTTAGACGGCTATGGTGACATTCAACAAAAATCACCTCGTGGGAACGTCGTATAAGAGCGAGCGCAGTCATACAATTTCTAGTTGGCCGACTATCGTACAACTAAATTGCATACTTTTACAATTATCAACCATATTATTATTGTGTGCGCAATAGGAAGGAATTTCGCCAATTATACAGTTGGACGATTAAGTTGGTTAAGAAGTGCGGCTACCACAAGTCACCATGCCTATAAGTATACTCTGCGATTTAGTTGTCCAACTTGAAATTGTTAGTCTGCGTGTACTCTTAAGTTGGCTTATGTATGCGCCATTATGTTTTCGATAAAGTTCGTCCTGCAAAAAAACGTGCAGTGCAATTGGGTATTTAACTGATATTTTTTTATTTATTTAAAATAACGTTTTTAAATATTATAACACAATGCCATTTCTCTTTTTTAAATTTCTTTACTAGTCTCGGAATTAGCTGTTTTACTGTGACTGTATCTGTCTCTTTCTAAAACGAAATTTTCTATGGAGCGTGTATAGAGCTGCTGAATTGTGACATCACAAATCACTAGCGCTCTCTCTGTCTAACAGGAAACTTTAAAGCTCTATAACTTATTTGTTTTTTGACTGATTTATTTTCTGTTTTACAAATGTTATTCTTACATGTTTTGTTCGATTATAAATAATGAATTTTGACTACAGTTAATTACCCAATTCCGTGCGAATGAAGCCTGCAACTACCATATTACTTGTGCCTCTGTTAAATAAATAATTGCATATATACCTGTCTTTTAAAATTAGATGTGGTGGTGGTGGCAGTTGACGTGGTGTTGTTCGCAGCCGAGGTGGTGGTGCCCACTGTAATGCCAAAACGACTGTTACCGCGCGCTTGCTATTTCACACATTATCAGAACACCGTTAACGCACATTAGTTGTAATTCAATGTTAATTCAATTGAATTCAATTTCCTTTATTTCTTTTATGAACAATGCAGGGTAGGCACTTATAAATTGAATTTCATCAGTTGAATCGGCTACAGGAAAATATTTATAAAAATTAGCTTCAAAAAGTCTATTTAAGTTATTAAGTAGGTAATTACAAAACATAAACTTACTAAAATTATTCAGAAATTAACTTTAGTAGCATCGAATTGCTTGCATTCTAAATGCAGATCATCAAAAAAAGAGCATAAAACTTATTAAAAAAAATACTATAGGCGTTCTTTTCCTAATTCTTAATACAAATAAACTATAAGCATCTATCAAACTACTGTAAAAGCATTAATACTGCTTTGCTTTTATTAAGATCAACCTTACCCCCTATAGGGCCGATTTCGCCAACGTAAAATAAGTATACGAGCGTTTTGATATTTTGGCAGATTTCCAATACAAAATCAGAACTGCCAATTTAATCTTCGGTTAAACGTCACTCGAAGTTGGTGAAATCGGCACTCTAATTGTTCAGCTTAAAATTTTGAACGTAACGAAGCCTTCTAAACTTCATACTATCTATCCCCTGATGAGTCCCAAAAAGAGACGATCGACTAGCTCCATCCTTACTTAATATAGTTCTTGCAATTCACGAGGGCGACTGACTTATGGTTGTGTGTGTGTCGTATCTGTATAAGTGTGAGCGAGCGCAATGCTCGCGCCTGCCCGCTCCCACCTAGGCTTTGACAGGCACGCACACTTATGCAATGTGCATGTACACGAAGTAACCACAAGTAAAGTTCACTCGCCTTCGTGAATTGCAAAAACTGTATCATAAAATACTGGCTAATGCCCGCGACTTCGTCCGCGTGGATTTAGGCTTGAAAATCACGCGGGAACTCTGATTATCCGGGATAAAAAGTAGCCTATGTCACTCACCAGGTCCTCAACTATACCCGTGCAAAAATCACGTCGATCCGTTGCTCTGAACAAACCAACAAACAAACATACTTTCGCATCTTTACTAATTATTATAAATGCTAAAGTGATTTTTGCACGGGTATAGTTGGGGACCTGGAGATTGACATGACATAAAGGCTACCTTTTATCCCGAAAAAACTAGTTCCCGTGGGATTCTTAAAAACCTAACTTCACGTGGACGTAGTCGCGGGCAAAAGCTAGTCACTCAGATATACAGGGTTAATTTTAATTCACCAACAACCTCCCACGTGTAACTTCTATGCATAATACTGAACAACATTTGTTCAACAACTTTTCACTGAATTCACCAAAAAAAAAAAAACCTAAGTTTATGTTGAAGAGTCTGTCATTTTTTTAACTCTATGTTCATTTTATGTACATAGAGCGTATGTATAGCGTGTATGAAGCGTCGACTACTATTCGCGCATCAATTAACGTCCGAAGCTATCGCTTCGTATTTACAAATGCTTTGTGATGTGTATTACTAACATCAGGCTGAGCTATCGTCTGCATTTCGCGTTTATCGCGAACACCAAAAAAGCTTTCCGCGACGACAGACGTAAGTATCGGACAGGCATTAAGTACCGAATACGCCACCCATTCCCTTTGACACGTGCCGCGTAGAGTTTTTAAAACTATAGAACAGAAAAATAAATATTATTTATTTTTGTATGAAAAAAAAAATTTTAGGAATTTTAAAAAGTCGTGGAACAAAAGTTATTTACTTTGATGCATAGAAGTTGCCTGTAGAAGGTTGTTGGCATTTTACAATTAACCCTGTATTTGACGTGACAGGGCCAACACGCTACGTTACCGGGACTGGTCGATTGTCTCTTTCTGAAGCTCGATGAGTAATAATGTAACTTAACCGGGAGCAGTAAAATAATACAAATCTATTTAAAACTCAACCATAAAGGTAGGCTTCTTCACAACGTTACTAGATATAGGATATATTATGTGAACATAAGCTGTTTGAATCATTAACTAATTTGTTTCATCAAATATGGTCCATTCGTTTACTGATGGGAAACGAACAAAATTAAATAGATAAGGTAATCATGCGAAGAAGGAAGTCTTACGGTTTTTTTTCGTTTTAGCATAGTGCGGGTGACAGGTCGATTGAACGTAACTTATTTTGTACATTATTGTAATAATCATAAGGTTCAAATTACGAAAACAGATTTTCTGAAAAACTAAAATTGGTCTGAATAGATTTTATTGATGTGAATTTGAGCCTTACGACTGCGAGAATAAGGCGCAAAATAAGTTTCGTTCTATCAACCTGCCACCCGCACCATTCTAAAACGAAAAAAGTATAGAAAAGATTTGTGTATATTTTACATGCTACATGTAATGGGAATATCCTAATAATAAAAGTGCGTGAAGTCTTCTATAGAAGAAGTACCTACACTACTTAATAGAAACTCAATATACTATACTTCTAAAACTAATTGAGGCCTTTAGCACATCCCAAAAGCGAAATAAAAGGGATGGGTTACAAGCGGCACTGTCGCTATTGAATAGAAGCAAAAACAACATATAACTGCCTGTTTTTACACAGGCATTTGACTATGCATCTATCTCTTTCGTTTAATGCTACCGGTTTTGAGACGGCAATGTGCTAAAGGCCTATAATAATAAAAACTCTAGTCTATAAATAAAAAAGATATACTTACCATTATACTATCTACCAATAACATAATATAACATGCCAATTGCCACCGAATAATTTTTACATCGTTGGTTTATAAAATATTCTAGTCAGATTATAAAATAACGACTTGTGAAGTAAAGAGTAATTTTGAAATTTCAGTTATATTTTAATTTCGTTCATGGCCAAACCCAATTTTGGATAACCTTAACATACATACATTTTAACTAAAGTATATCCAACTAATATAGGCAGAATTGTTATCCTTTTAAAATATTGTATAATCTGAACCAAGATTAGGGGGACTTTTAGATATTGTTTTTAAACGCTTTACAAAAAACACTTTATGTATGGGGCAATAGCGCCTAGAGTCGGGGTGTTTGGATTTCATTTGCATGTTAGAATCGAATTACTTAAGCCATTAAGTAGTTTATCCTATTAAATGGGGTTTGGTCCTTATTCCGTAACATACGTTAGATTTTATAAAAATCTATCTCAGATTATAATATTTACAATTTGACCAGATATATTATAGACAAACGATGCTTACAACTATCCGAGTAATATATTATACATGCCATACTACATATAATATACGATAACATTATATCACAATCATGCGAGAAAATAACAAAAACTACCGAAATATCGTGCATACCTATATCAATATCACACATAGCTTTGGTATAGACACATGCAAACAAAAATATGTGTATAATGGACTGTATAATTAATACTTTACACAATTATTACCCCTAAATAAAAACTCTTTACTGTTACAACAACAGTAATAGTTTGGTGCAAAATCCCACCATTTCAGAAAGTAACATCTAATAAAATGAAAAATAAATCTGTTCATAACACTTCGAATTATTTGTTTAGATTTATATTCAGACAAGCCTTTGCGCGCGTCTTCGTCCGCGTTGTATTTTTAAAGACTTTAAAGATCCCGCGGAAATCTTCTATTTTATGGAATTGGGTATATGACTGATATTTCTTTATTTATTTAAAATAACGTTTTTAAATATTACAACACAATGTCGTTTTTCTTTTTTTAATATCTCAACTAGTCTCGGAAGAGCTTTAAAGTTACCTGTTAGACAAAGAGAGCGCTAGTGAGGTGTGACGTCAAAACTCAAAAGCTCCATTCACTCTTCATAGAAAATTTCGTTTTAGAAAGAGACAGATACAGTCGTAGTAAAACCATAGTAACACAGCTTATAACTTATTTGTTTTTTGAAGGATTTAGTTTCTGTTTTTACAAATGTTATTCTTACATGTTACATTTTCGATTATATTTATAATGAATATCAACATTCTGACAACAGTCAAATACCCAATTGAGAGATAGCCTATATCATACTCCAAGTCAAGTATGCCCATGCAAAAAATGATCAATCCGTCGTGAATTGGCTGCTTGATTGAAGGACAAACCAAAAAACAAACACACTTTCGCATTTATAATATTAGTAAGGATGGATATGAGGCATGCAAGGCATAGTGAAAGCTGCACATACCTAATTCAATAAATATGGAAGCTTACGAACATGCAACGACATAAGCTTAATTTTGCTTTGGACGTCTTTCTAATTTGCTGGAGCACCGATAGCCTGAATCAGAAAAAATCGATTGACGTAAGAATCATCAAAATCGGCCAACGCGTTTGGTCTCCAGAGCGCAACGAAGGAAAAACATACATACACAGGCTGATAAACACATTACCCTCCTTTGCGTCGCGCAGTCGAGTAAAAATGCAATGGTGCGATGCTCAATGTTAAAGAACGAACGTTTTCGAAATTCGAAACACTGACAAATGTTTTCAGGATTTTTCGGAACACAATAAAAAAACCGGCCAAGCGCGAGTTGGACTCGCTCACCGAGGGTTCCGTACTCCAGCAGTAAAAGTAAAACGATAATAATATTTATGTTTATTTAATTAATTGTTAACTTTGTTTGTAGAGGTTTATTGTTAATATAAAAAAAAAACTATGCTAGTTAGAGGGTTGGTTTTATTTTTCCTGTAAAATATACAAAAACCTCTATTGACTGATTAAACAAAAACTATTATATATAAAATTGAATAAAAATCTGTTTTAGAATGTACAGTCGGTATAATAATCTCACATTGAAATTTCAAACCCCCGATTTTCCCCCTTTTTTTACTTAAACTAAAAATAATTTTCGTTTTTTTTTATTCCAATGATATTGGGCCACTGTTATATACAACTATTCCTTTCATGTCGATAGCTTTAGTAGTTACTAAAATAATCGACTGTGGCCGACAGACGAACGGACGGAAGGAGAGTCTCACCATAAGGGTTCCATTTTTACCACTTTGGTACGGAACCCTAAAAATAAAAACCAAACATAAGGTTAAGTATAATCAAACATCAATGATATAAATAAGAGCCAAAAAATGGCTTACAGAAAAAACGTGCGAATATAAAATGGTAGTGCAAATTATACAACTATTTTTATTTTATATTCAACAATCGGTTTATCCCATAGATAGTATTTCGATATGCCTCCAAATTAAAACAAGCGATGTTAGTTAGCAAAATATATAAAAATAACATCATGCATAATACTTTTTCTGCTCGTAAATCAAAAATTAAAAAATATATATCTATGTATGCTTTATATTATATTATGTATATTGTATAATAATAAATATATTATTCACCTGTCTCTACTCTCGGTTTCTTTCGAAAGATTAACAAAAGCGGGAATCAAAATTACCAATCAATCGTGCGTTTGTCCGATGTTACCCCATGTTACGAAATGGGGTAACATCGAACATACATCTGACTAATGCAGGTTAATTTTTATTTAGACTTTTGAGTATAATTTAAAATTATTATTGTATACATGAAAACACCTATAACATGGTCATGCAGTATAATAAGCAAAGTTAATCATCTTATGCTCTGCTTTTCAAAACCTTTATTACCCTACAGTTCGCTCTGCGGTCGTCAAGCGTTGTTACCTTGCACACAACATAATCATGCAATCTAAAAAGCTAAGTTTACCGTCTACACTCTGTTCCTCAAAGTCTTTATTACCCTACATTTCGCTCTGTGGTCATCAAGCGTTGTTACCCTGCGTAAAACAGTCATGCAATCTAAAAAGCTAAGTTTACCGTCTACACTCTATTTCTCAAAGCCTAACATTTCGCTCTGTGGTCATCAAGCGTTGTTACCCTGCGTAAAACACAGTCACGCAATATAAAGAGCTAAGTTTACCGTCTACACTCTATTTCTCAAAGCCTAACATTTCGCTCTGTGGTCATCAAGCGTTGTTACCCTGCGTAAAACAGTCATGCAATCTAAAAAGCTAAGTTTACCGTCTACACTCTATTTCTCAAAGCCTAACATTTCGCTCTGTGGTCATCAAGCGTTGTTACCCTGCGTAAAACACAGTCACGCAATCTAAAGAGCTAAGTTTACCGTCTACACTCTATTTCTCAAAGCCTAAATTACCCTACATTTCGCTCTGTGGTCGTCAAGCGAAAAGCTAAGTTTGCCGTTTACACTCTATTTCTCAAAGCCTAACATTTCGCTCTGTGGTCATCAAGCGTTGTTACCCTGCGTAAAACACAGTCATGCAATCTACAAAGCTAAGTTTACCGTCTACACACTAGTTTCTCAAAGCTTATATTACCCTACAGTTCGTTCTGCAGTCGTCAAGCGTTATCTTGCGTACAACATAATCATGCAATCTAAAAAGCTAAGTTTACCGTCTACAGTGTACACACAGTTCCTCAAAGCCCATGTTACCCTACAGTCCGCTGTGCGGTTACCTTGCGCGCGCAGCACCTCGGCGCCGGAGGAGGCGCGGCGCGAGGCGGCGGGGCGCGCGCTGGCCGAGATGCTGCGCTGCACGCCGCGGTGCGACGGCGACGCGCACCCGCCTGCCACACCGCACCCACGTTACCCCTTGCCCACTGCCCACTCGCCCCGCGTTACAGGCACAGCGACCGCTCGCGTTACAGTGGTGGTGCACATTACCCCGCATGTGACATGACCCAATTCGATAATATTCTGTATCAACTGTCGACATTACCCCACATGACCCAAATCGATAATATTGGGTATGAAATGTCTAAAAGTTATTCTATCGACATTACCCCACATGACCCAAATCGATAATATTGGGTATGAAATGTCTAAAAGTTATTCTATCGACATTACCCCGCATGACCCAAATCGATAATATTGGGTATCAAATGTCTAAAAGTTATTCTATCGACATTACCCCACATGACCCAAATCGATAATATTGGGTATCAAATGTCTAAAAGTTATTCTATCGACATTACCCCACATGACCCAAATCGATAATATTGGGTATCAAATGTCTAAAAGTTATTCTATCGACATTACCCCACATGACCCAAATCGATAATATCGGGTATGAACTGTCTAAAAGTTATTCTATCGACATTACCCCACATGACTCAAATCGATAACACTGGGTACCAATTGTTTAAAAGTTATTCCATCGATCGTATTCGTATTCGATGATATTAACGTCAAAGTAAAATAATCAAAAAAAAAATTTAAAAATTCAAAATTATTTATTTCACGCAGGCCAACCTGTAGCTCTCATATGACACGTCATGACCTTTCTATCGACATTACCCCACATGACTCAAATCGATAACACTGGGTACCAATTGTTTAAAAGTTATTCCATCGATCGTATTCGTATTCGATGATATTAACGTCAAAGTAAAATAATCAAAAAAAAAATTTTTTAAATTCAAAATTATTTATTTCACGCAGGCCAACCTGTAGCTCTCATTTGACACGTCATGACTCTACCACCGGTTCGCAAAGCGGATTCTGCTGAGATGAGCCGGCAAGAAACTCAATTGTTGCTCTTTTCAAAATAATCATTTTACAATATTATTATGAAGCTACTACATTTAATATGTTTTATAATCCTTGATTTTATTGATTTAAAATCACAAATTCAGTACAACCTATTTTAATATGGAGCATCATGGAGCGTATCGTACATACGTAAACGTATAAGAATGCATACCCGAAATTGAACTCTAATTCAATGCTGTTACGGTTTATTTTACTTTGACGCTAATGTCATCGAATAAGATTACGTTCAATGGAATAACTTAGACAATCCCACCTCGGATTTCACATACGCGTAATCAAAATTTAACAGAGGCCCTAGTGTTGTGTTTCAAGTTGACGTGAGTTTAACTAAAGTGTGAGCGTTGAAGTGAATCTGTCATTTAGCATGAAAAAGCAAACAACACGATGTAAAATAATGGTCAGAGAGGCCCTAGTTCAAGTTAACATGAGCGTTAGGTGTCTTTGTATTGAACGGGCAAACATCATGATGTAACTGAATGTTAGTATGTTTATTGAATTTTTTTATGAAAAATTGCATACTTTTATGAATTGAATTGAATTATTATCACTGAATTATCATTATTTTGTACAATACTAAGAAAGAGTTAATTGAAAATTACAATTTTCTCTAGTCACAAGCCAACGCTTGGGGCCGATCGTGCCTCTCTATCGCTTGTACACTTTTCGTGCGTGCACCCGGTGTTCATCGATTTACAACACGTTATCACGCCAAAAAAAAAAACCACACGGTTGAACATGAAACTTACTCTCAATACAGGCAATTATTAAGTTTCTATAGATAATAGATCGGCGCCACATTCGCGTTTTTGGCACACAGTCGCATATCGCACATTAACGCCTTTATTTCAAAGCAATAAAGGAGTTCATCGTTTAGCTATCATACAAATGAACCGCGGTGTGCAAAAGACATTGAATACAATAATTTTGAGTAGTATGACATCAAAGCAACTGTATCATCCACCACTGTCGAAGAAGGTCGGTCCATTCAAGGCTTTTATTTCTACATTCTGTGCCTGTAAACGCGGGCTTTCTGCGACGAACTCCAACGCTCGTGAGATCGACTTCAATATTAACTTCATACCCCACTATCATTTACACTCCGAAATGTGGATAGACTATACAAACAATATAGATAATACATCTATGTCTTTCTCTTCTCTCATTTAGTTAAATAAATACATTTTTCATTTTCATTTTTCATTTTATACTTATAAAAAAAAAACAATCGCAATCGCCTCTGATTGACTGATACTCTCTCGCCATTGGTTAAAATGCATTGATGGAGCAAGAACGCCTTAAATTTCAACCAATCAGCTGCCGCATTCTCTATCATTGACATTTATAAAAAACCAATGGAAAGTTGCTAACAAAGAACTCTCAAACCTGCATTTCGTCATACAAAATGCGGGGTTGACAGTTCTACATAGCAACTGAATACCCAATGAGATACAGAATAGCTCCCCAGACGTTATCCCGATTGCCACTTAGACAATTCCCACAGATGGGAAAAAAAATCTGGACCGATTGGTATCAAAGCAAACACTGAAACCGATCACACTAGAATCTCGCGTCAGATATCCGTCGCATCGGTATTTATCGGGGCACGCCCACGCCCTCTATACGATACCGCCCCAAACGTACACCCGGCGCTACTATACCTTCCGCACAACTAGTTGACAGTGCAACTATCTACGTCCATATATCACTTACATAGAATAACATGCCAGAGTTACGGAAGAAAATATTGAATGCAAAGTATTTTGTCCACTTCACCTGCCTAACACCACACTGTTTTTGTATCGATAATCGTATTGTACCTAGTTGTAGCCCAACGGTCACGGGATTCAAAGGTTGAAGCGTATCAGACGCGCTGCAAGCGTCTGCGTCGAGCGTCACACAAATGAACTGTGCAGTCATACTTTGGCCACAAAATCAAAATCATTTTAGTACAAATTTTAAGGAAATTTCGTGCGAAAAAAAACCTAATATTTTGCAAAAATTTACGTTCGCTAATTGAAAAAACAAACTTTAATTTGCGCTGTCAAAATATAACGCATCTTGCCCGTAAATTTTGATTGAAACAGCATTTTATCACACACGATCACATAATAATTTAATACAAAGAATTCTTTTTAAAAAACCGACTTCAAACTCCCGCGATATTTTCAAATCGCTCGACCGATTTCGATGAAATTTATATGGGACCACCTGGGAAGTATACCCTTTCAAACAAAAAAAGAATTTTCCAAATCGGTTCAGGCGTCTTCGAGTAATCGGTGGACATACATAAAAAAAAGATTCCGACGAATTGATAACCTCCTCCTTTTTTTGAAGTCGGTTAATAAAATCACGTCAAAAATTCTAAATTCTAAATTTTTTATTTCATGTAGAGCGTAGACCAACCGTAGAATGTGGCGCTTATGATACTGAGGAGAGGTTAGAATTATTTTGCTGTAATCCGCCAACAGAAAAAATCTGTATGTAACAATACACTAGTTTTTGACGCTCACCGCTGACGCTTACAGCGCAGACCGAATCCGCTATGATCGAAAGTTCGTGGCCTTATGGTAACAGCCACGTGATAATCGCATTCCTTTCGATTGGGTGACACTTCCACTACTGACTAATACACAATAAATAGTAGCAAGAGTATCACACATTCGGCTAATGACAATAGTTGTGATGACCATGATAACAATCACAACACTGTTGCTAGGAGGTACTGATGGGGTGCTATAAGTCTTGCTAATATATACATACTATAACTTCGCGTGATACTTTAGTATGACTTTGTCATACAATAGTATTGAACTCCGGTCAAGTGCCAATTTCAACGTATAATCGAGCAACTAATTGGCCGTTCTGAGTTCTGACCCTTTTTGTAATAAGATAAGTTGAAAAAATAATAATACATCCAACACCTGATGAGAAATTATTGCTATTATATATCCCACCGCATTATTATCCCCTGCTATTATTTATTGTAAAAGGTTCACGACCCTCAGCAATACAATAGCCTCAATAGACTATCGGTTAAGGCGACGTTTTCGCATAGGCGAATCGACGCGCGGCGCGCGGTTCGGCGTGTCGCGCGAACCGTCGCACGATATGGCCAAGGTATGAGGGCGAGAGAGAGCGAGCGAGCGACGCACCGCGCGTCGCGCGGCGTTTCGCCTGTGCAAAAACGTCGCCTTAGAGTGCGGACTGAAAACTGAAAGGTCGCAGGTTCGAACCCCACCCGTTGCACTATTGTCGCGCCCACTCCTAACACAACCTTTCCGATTATTTGGAGGCGAGAGAAGAATATTAGTCAAGTTCAAAATATCGTACAAATCACGCAAAACCCAGAGTAAACATTAGCAAAACTCATAGTAACTCTTCATAAAATGAAACAAGTAGTAGAGTACATGTAGATTAAAGATTCGAAATCCGACAACATAATAGAAAAATGACAGCGAACAGTCACACCGATCGAGACGAGAGTAACACTAACAAACAGTAAAAGGACAAAGAGAGGACGTCCACGGGAGTTATAGTTGCGATGGGTGTACCTTTAAGCACACAAATATACAGTAAAAGTAAAGAAGCAATAGGTACTGTGACCTGGAATCAAAATAGTGTTAATATGTCTTTCAAATGTTCAATACAACTATAAGAACACTTACGGCCGATTTCAACATCGTAAAACAAGTCTTACCCGAGCGTTGATATTTTGACGGAAATTCAATACGAAAACTGTCGAAATGTCAAAACGCTTGGATAGGAATTACTTTATGGTGGTGAAATCAGCCCTTAAAAATATGCCAATACAATATTGCGTTATTGCTAGTTTATTAATGGGTGATCATGAAACTGCTAGTTTTCAGAGTTACCCTGTCTTTTTTTCGAAAAAAATTTAAAACTTTGATATTATTCGCTCGGTTATATTATTTATGTGTATTTTAAATGCAATCATCTATCAATATCAACCTTACCTCGAATATTTACATTAGCCTGGGTGAGGCTAATGTAATTTTTTTTTTTTTGGTTTTCTTTAATTTTGATTCCAAATCATAGTCTAATATAATAACAAATGGACCTCAAATGATAATTTTTTTTACCTCACTAAATGGATGTCCGGTTAGAATAAAGCTAAGCTCTCCCAAAAATTATCTTTTTTTTTTAATATTACATGTATCCATAAGAGAACAAAATGCTAGTAAAAGGTTAGAGATTTAATATTACTTATTTAGTAAAATAATATTACTATCAAAATTTTGAATGAATATGCCTCATTAATTTGTTAATTTTTATTAATGTAAGATCGATTTTTTGTTAATTTAAGTAACACCAAGTTTAGAATTAGTTTCCAAACAAAAACAATATGTCTCGTACTTTTAATAAATAATCAAAAAAAAAAGAGTCCTATCTTAATTATTAAATTATCTTTACCGATCTTGATGCAACGGATTTCTATAATTTTCTATGAATACCTAAAAGGGGTAACATTTTTGCTCCTTTTAGATATCCATACAATTATTTTTATTTTATATATTTAATTATTTATTTGATTGCATTTTTGGAAAATATTTGTTCTCTATTGAATACAATTATTTTAAGCGTCAGTCGACATTATTGATATCCTAAGCCTACTTTGAACAGCTCATAAATAAAATATATACCCCAAAGAGATAATACAAACATAATTCTTAAACTAATGTGTTTTAGTATTGTGTATGTATGATGTTGTAATGTGTTTGCATTAATTATGTAATGTAGAAATGCAATGAGTAATATTCTTATTAACTACGTAATTTATTTTCTATTTCTCAAAGTTAATTTAAATCTGTATGTCAAGATGGGTAGAAGTGAATATTCTTGGATAATTTTGAAATAAGCTAAAAAGCATTAAGTTTGTATACGTATAGGTAAACAAAAAAACTTCAGAGGTACTTTTGTAATGAGCTATAATATTTCTGAATCAAGTAGTTGGAACCAGTGTTACTTTTAGGGTAATTCCGACACATGTTTTATTTTAAAGCAATACAAATGACCGTGGGCTTGGTATATATTAATAATAGACAGTTGTATAGTTAGCCCTTGACTGCAATGTTAATGTGACGATGCAGTCTAAGATAGGTCAGGTTTCTACGCGTCATCATAATGGTACGCTAAATCGCTCGGTGGCACATATATGCCGGTAGGGACTACTAGCTACAATCAGTCTCCTAACAGACAAAAGAACATTGTGTGTGTGTGTGTGTGTGTGTGGTGTGTGTGGTGTATGTGGGTGTGTCCGTGTGTGTTGTATGACCACTCACCGGCATGTGAGTTCCCCTGTTGCGCCGGCTGCGGCTGGCCGGGCGCGGCCGCATTTCTCAGCGACAGAGACGACCCGGACCGGCTGCCGTCCGATTCAGGCTTTAAAATAGAACAAAAATATTTTTTAACAGATTCCTGAAAAGCCGGCAACGCATTGGTGGTGCTTCTGGTGCTACAAATGTTCATGGGCGGCGGTGATCACTTAACATCACGTGACCCGCCTGCTCGTTCACTTGCCATACATATTATCCTAAACACGGTGTAAGGGACATGCTAACGAAAACTTGTATTTGACTTGTCAAAAAGTTGATATTCACTACCCGGACCGGACTATGACCTATAACCCTTCACTGAGAGGAGTGTGAGTAGTGAACCGCTGATGGGTTGATGATGATGAATCTTCTTCTTTCTTTTTCAACCGATAGACGTCCACTACTGGGCATAAGTTTCTTGCATGGACTTCCACAGGTCTTGCGCCGCCTGAATGCAGCGGCTCCCTGTGACGCGTTTGAACTTTGATGTCGTCGATCCACCTGGTGCGGGGTCTGATAACACTGCGCTTCCCGGTGCGGGGTCGCCACTCCAGCGTTTTGGGACCTCAAAACCATCAGCTCTTCGAAACTATGTGGCCCGCCCATTTCCACTTCAGTTTCGCGACTCGCTGAGCTATGTCGGCGACTTTGGTTCTTTTACGGATCTCCTCAATTCTGATTTCATCTCGCAGGGAAACTCCGGGCAAAGCTCTCTCCACCGCTCATGACGGTGAATATTCTTTAAAAAAAAAAGCGCACTGTCACGATTTTGTGAGTGAGTGGTCATACATTAAACGGTGAGGAAGGCGGCTGCTTGCCCGCTGCGCTGTACAAGGTTTTTGGGAACTTCTAAAATGTTGAACGCCTACTGAAATCTCCAAGTGACGATTGTGAAGGTGGCGATGATGCGAAATCCATGTTTTTTGCTCACCCAAAAAAGTACTCAACTCGCCTAAAGAAGTTTTCACTTCAAAAAAAAACTCACATCAGTACTTTTCCTCCCCAACAGCAGGTATGTGGCGAACACGTCGTCGTATTTCGCCTCCGCCAGCGAGTACTCGATCTCTTGTCGGTTGTAGCCCAGGCACACTAGCGCCTCTGGAACACGCGGTGAATATGAACGAATGAATGAATGAATGAAATATTATTTACAGTACACCAATTAAAAAAATAGAGTGTGTGTTTAAGACCACATGGCAGAAGTGAAAACTTCATTGGCAATCGCAATCAATTTATATACTCTAATTAATCTATTCAATATACTCTAATAAATTTATATATGACAGCTCAGTCTCACTCACTCTAACTATGTGAGACATAGAAGTGAGACAACAGAAGAGCAGCAGACCGCAACTTTCTCGCTCGGGTACACTCGGCGGTCCCAAGTTCACCCGATCGAGCCTTTCGCCACAGAGCGTGACGGATCAGCCTAACTTACTACCCACGTAAAAATGTGTGTGCGGTGCGCCAAAACAAGTTTTCACTTCAAAAAACAACCAAACAAAAATCAAGAAATACCAAGTCTTTTAAAATGACTTGTAACATTTTGGTGTAATGTATCGAGTTTTTGTGACTCAAATCAACGACTGACTTGTAACGTTAGTGTGCAATGTATCCTCCACTAGACTGTCGGGGTTTTCGCGAATCCCCTTTGAGTGTTACACTACAAGTCGGCGCAGGTCGCGTCATCGCGAGAGCAAGTCGCAAGCGCACAAGCAGAAATGGAGCACACTCGGGCCAAGAGCTCGAATGATACGTTACATACACACGCTACAAGTCAGCCTGTGTCGCCGTATTGTAACAAGATCGCCTCGAATGGTACATTACAAACGAACGGCACAAGTCAGTCTCCAGCTTTATGAAACATCCACATTGTGAAAAGGACAGCAATACTTTTACTCCTGTCAATTTAGTTCAATAAATAGTATATACTAAAGCCGAATCGGCACTATCTTTGGCAGCACTAGCTTTGGCTCACGTTAAGTTCAATTTTTCAACCCCCTATTTTACGCCCTTATGGGTTGAATTTTCAAATTCAGCGGATGCCTATTTGCCTACGTCATAATAGCTATCTGTATGCCAAATTTCAGCCTGATCCGTCCAATGATTTGAGTTGTACCGTGTACGTTGATAGATTAGTCAGTCAGTCTTCTTTTCCTTTATATATTTAGATTAAATGGAACGGATAGAAAGTGGTGGATTTATGTTAGACCGCGCACGTCTTGCGTCATCAACATCAGTCCACAGTTATCGGTTTCCCAAAGAGTTTGGTCGCTCAGTGTAACTTAAATCAACCATCAGGATTGGGTCTCTTAATTAATCAATTAATATAAAAAATACCCCATACAACACTTATTGCCGGATTGTATGTGAAACGTCTCCTATAAAATACATTAACCTACACAGGGCAAGTTTTTAGAAAATCATCCCAACTAATAAAAGCTTAAGCAGACCAACTCAGAACAGCATATTACATATCTCCCTATCCCTTTCTATCACTCAGATAGCCTCTTCGCTAGAACGAGAAAGATTGCTTGCAATCGCCTGCTTTCTGAACGGATAGATCTGGTCCATAAGTTTACATATGATGTGAAAAAACAATATTAAACAATCTAAAAACTTCCCCTGTTCAAATTAATTAACATAGTACAATTACAACAGTTCATGCAAGAACTAAAATGGTCATTTAATCAAATCTAATACATATCTCCATATATAAGAAAAATTAATTCAAACAATACTTTTATATAAATGGTATGAAACGTAATTTCATCCTTCATCAATAATGATCTATTTTTTGGGACCTATCTAAGTCACTCGATTTGCTGGCCACAATCGTAGCTTAGCTACGGCCAAAGTCTCCCACCAATTTTATTATTATATTAGGCTTCATGACAGTAACCAAGAATCTATGAAATTATGGATTTAACTAATGAAATAGGATTCATGGTTTATATAAAGCGTATTTATTTTTCTATTTTGAGCGAGATTGATATTTATTTTGATAAAATGAAACTATAAAATACAGCGATCCGCCATATTGGATACGTTCACGATACATCTATGTTCAAACTTAGACAAAATACTATAAAAAAACAGAAATGATGTCACGAACGACGCCAGTTTTTTCGTGAATTTTAAAAATTAAAATTGAAATGGAAATATCGACCTTTTTATGCTCAAATAAGGTATTTTTTTTCAAAATCGGTCATCATGCCTATTCTTAAATTGCCCGGCAGGGAATCGAACGTGGGACTAATAGCGCTCACTGCTAAGGCAAGAGGCCATCACTGAAGTTGAAAATTATTATTTAATTACCTAAAGCCCTATTTTGAAAAAACAGGGGTCTCATTGACTAGACGTGCTAAAAGAGTGCAGAAACTTAATGATGAAACAAAAAAAATCTTTCTAAAACTTATTACATATACAAATTTTCATGCATTTTTACAACTTTTCACTACAAAAATCTAAAACACGGACAATATTGTAGTAGATAAAATAATATCTTAATGGTGTATTAAAACAACGACCACGTACATATTACGAGTATAACAAACGGCATGCGTCAAGAATGAATAATTCTTCTGTCTTATTGGAATGCCTCGTAATAATTTGGAATTTCGAAAAAATATCGATGTATATCGATTCTAATAATCGAAAATTATTTTAATCGATTACTTCGCTCACACTTATTATAATGTAGCTGTTGTCCATTGAATGAGCGTGACGTGACATAAGAGCATTCGAAATGTGTGACGATTCTCATACCCATTTGGATCCCTATCCTAAAGCCCCTAAAGATTTGTCACAAAATACCTTTTGGTGAGAACTTGCTTTTAGTAACGTAGTATTCGTAACCCAAATATACGGTTCACTTTCAAAACCTACCATTTTCCAAAAACATTTTTAACGGGCAACACTCAATAATATAAATTCAAATAAATCGATAATTATCGATTTATAATCGACTTATCGACGAGACGTAGCAACAAGACAGAAATGTACATTAACGTTAATAGTATAAAATACCATCGATATTGAAATAACGTTAGTACCGCGTAACGGTCACGTACCGACTTGAGCTGTGTACCGGTTAGCGGGACGCATGGAATTAAAAGAAAAAGAATAATTATATTGTTTCTTAATTAAATCCACAGAAACTACGACATAATAATTTAAAAAAAACGATTTTAACACTTTCAAATTTAGTTAAACCAATAAAATTTTAAATCCTTGTTAAGGTACTTATTTTTATCAAAAGTGGGATTTACTTATACGTATTAAAAATGTATTAAGTACTATTGCATTTTCTACCACTCATAGATTATTTGGTTAAAAAGTAGTGGTGCATAACTTTCGTCAGCAAATTAAAATTGGTATTTTCTATTTGATACTTTCTCACATCGATTCCAACGAAAGAGATATTATAAATTTTCAAAAAATAAATATCTATATCACTAATAAAAATTACAAAAAAAAACCTTCGTAACAAGACATTTTTTTAAAACAGCACACATTGAAACAAAATAGTTCGGTACCAATATCGTTACAGTCACATACCAACTTGCGCTGTGTAGGGGTTAGCATGGAATAAAGACATACTCCAATTATAAAGCTTACCATATAAGATTGCAACACAAATGGGGGTTACCAATTTCCGAAAATAAAATTTCTACCAAAATGGTAGAAAAATGAAAACGTTGCCAATGATTTAAAATCTCTAAATTCCGGGATACAAGCTGAAAATTAGCGTATTACAAAAAAATATACACTTACATAACCAATGTTAGTATTACACCAATATAATAACTGTAAAAGCTACCAATTCAGGAAAAAATAACAATTCTAAAATTTTTTTGGTAATAATCGGAAACTAGAATCGATTCAAAAGACATATATGTATATACTTAAATCGATTATATAACGATGTTAGTAAGCGTGCAGGTAATAATAGTGATTACATAGCGCGATATAATGTAGCAGTAAGTGTAAATGTATCGCACTCAGCTATAAAAGTCTTAGTCTTCCAACAATATGTTTGGATCTTTAATTTCAACTTCAACATCTTTTATTTCAACCAATCAAATTTTTGAGGGTAGTACCCTCAAAAATTCTCATTTTTCTAGCTATCTAGTACGGTTGAGAATCTTGAGAGGGAGCCTACTCTTCACCAGATTTAGCTAGAGGAAATATTTGAAAACTAAAAAGATCTGAGTAAAAGTTCATACTCTCTTTCGAAAGTACATTAAAGATTATGATCAAAGACTCGTAATTATTTCAAAAAATTCCTCGGGCTTTCAAGTGTGGTGAACCGTTTCCATCTTTGTAGCACGCTCTCACCTGACGATAAAAGATGATTCAGAAGTAGATCGAAGCTTCTCGATATGTAGTAATGACCTAGAACTCACTCCCTTGAACTCCCTCAAAAAATTCCCAATTCATACAAGTTTCCTGGCCTGTTAAACTTAATACCTGCCGATCTCACCTGACTCTAAGCAATGATGCAGACGATGTTCAATACGTTGACAGAGGGTCAGTACTTCCCATCCAAAATGAGATAGAGATAAACTTCGAACTAGTGTATTTTGAGGAGTTATGTGCTATGGAGCCATGCGCTCACCAATCCACTTGTGGTCCTTGAAGTTCTGCTGCAGTTCAACGTGGGGTCTTAGCTTGCTGGGTTTGTTGGAATATTTAATAGATTTTAGTTCCCAATACCTTCAAAACGTTCCCAATTTTTACAGGAATTTCCGTGACCTAACCTAGCCATCTCACCTGATTATTAACAATGATGCAGACGAAAATGTTAACTACGTAGACAGGACAGTCCTTCTTATCCAAAATGAGATAAAGGTAACCTTTGAACAAGTGCGTTTTGAGGAGTTATGTGTTACGGAGCTAGGATCTCACCTATCCGTTTGTGGTCCTTGAAGTCCTGCTGCGGCTCCACGTAGGGTCGGAGCTCGTCGTCCTCGTAGCCCGTGTTCATCCACTTGTCGCGCATGATGCTCTCGAGAGAAGCTCGCTTCGCCGGGTTCAGGACCAGGAACTTTTTGAGTAGATTCTCGCAGTCCGTTGACATGTAGAATGGTATTCTGGAAAATATAGGATAAATTTATTTCGGTCCTGTAATCAGTTCTTTAAAGGTCCTTTATTCTCCGGTTACACGTTCCGTCTTGTCTGTGCAGTTTTAACCTAGAATCCACTCTTCCGCAAGTCAACGAACTGCGCAGGCAGTCTTGTCGTCCACACGCATATACTTAACTGCGCAAACTAGGCGTGTGCAGGTAAATCGTCAGATAAGACGGAGCGTGTAGCCGGTACCTTAGACATTTTCAAGGCTTGAAGGAAAAAACTAACTCTTAAATCCAGAAGTAAATAATTGAAAATAGAAATAGAGAAGAGTTTAGTCTATAGAGGCATAGGAAACCCAATGTCCAAATGCACTCATACGGAATTTAGGTGCTGGGTTTCAAAATGGTAATCGAGGCTGGCCCAAGCTGATTGGGTCGGTTTTGTTCAGACTACGTCAGGCAAGGCCAGATTTGGTTGAACATGGGATTGTGAGAATGTTTAATATAATAAATTTCTTAAGTAAGATTGGATTGGGTTAATTTTTAGCGGATTATTTGGGTAATCTTCAATTACTATACGCGCCTAGGTTACAAAGACAGAGTTTCACCTCTTTCATGTCTGCTTATGTTTAGACGCCACTGTGCCCAATCATCGTATCGTAATATCGGTGATATCAAGAAACTACGAAACGCTCACGTTCTCGCGCTTAAATACATTGTTAAAAAAAACCGGTCAAGTGCAAGTCGAACTCATGTGCTGAGGGTTTCGTACCTACCCATTATACCGCCATTATATTATTATTAAATATAATTTTCAACTTTTTTATTTTCTGGAATTTTTCCTTTATTTGTGCTGTAAGACCTTGCTTTTTGCCAAAGAACATTGGCAGGGGTTCATATATCACTTTACCTGAAATCTATTTGAAGCGTCTATACATGAAAAATTGTTAAAACCGTAGAGGTTCCATTACTAAAACATAATCACTAAGAATTTTCATTTGAGGAACTCACAAAAAAAAAGTTATTAAATACTATATTTGTATTTTGAGGTTATAAAAATATGTAGATAAGTATAAAGACGTAGTGGTAATTCCTACTTCCATGTTATTTTAAGTTCTAATTTGACATTGGGATGATACTTAGTAGTCTATAGAACTCTCTACATAGACAAAGACTTGAATTTCCGGGCGAGCAATGTCATCGAGAAACGATCCAAACCAATCCAAACTAAAGCGCGATATGAATTAGTCAGATAATGGTTCATTATTTAATAATTATTTAACCAAGGCAAAAGATGTAAAACTAATTTCATATAAAAAACGAACTAATTTAAATACTTTGTTTTGTATGATTCATATTCGTAGACGCGTCCTAAAACATTCAGGTACAATTCTGCCATTATTCTTTCGTGATTCTAGGTCAACGGGAACTACCGTATAGGTTTTCGACCCAAAACCTATAGGGTACTTCCGGTTAACTTAGAATTGTCAATTTTGGTTAAAAGCAAGGTCTTACAGCACAAGTAAAGGGAAAGTTCCGAAAAATAAAAAAAGTTGAAAATTAAGGTAAATTTTGGTACTTACAAGTTTTCGCGAAAATCTAAATTTGCCCGTATCTTTTTATACTGTTGACTCAGGACCTTGATTTTTATACACCTAATAGGGACTATAGACCTCAGTGTCTGGTATAAATTTCAACTTGCTAGGTCCATCCGTTCCTGAGAAAATCGGTGGTGACACACAGACAGACGGATAAGAGAGTGATCTTATAAGGGTTCCTTTTTTTACCTTTTGAGATACGGAACCTTAAAAATCCATATTTTAGAATTTAAAAAAAAAAGCAAAATACCTATATTTCCCTCTGAGCACCCGCTCCCTCAACTCCCTCAGTGTAGAGCCGTCGAAGGGCAGCGACCCCGACACCAGCGTGTAAAGGATCACGCCCAGCGACCACACGTCCACCTCGGGACCGTCGTACTTCTTGCCTGAAACGAACCGCAAACATTCTTATACTAACAATAACAAAATATGGTCGAGCGAAGCAACGGCTGGATCATGCGTCATGATGTGATGTGAACGGGTGCCGCCGGCGGGAATGGCGCTACTTTCTGTCTGCCCGTCTTAACATGAATTGAATTGCAGTACGTTTTTTGGAACTTCCCCTCATTGTGGAAATATTATATCCTATTCTAACAAAGTTGAATGGGTTAAATCGGATTGGCATCCAGCTGCCCACAAGATAATATAAAAAAAAACATATTACAATGTAATAGCTACATAATAATATTGTAAAATGATTATTTTGAAAAGAGCAACTGCTGAGTTTCTTGCCGGCTCTTCTCAGCAGAATCCGCTTTCCGATCCGGTGGTAGAGTCATGACGTGTCATAAGATCCAGAGGTTAGCCTACGTGAAATAAATAATTTTGATTTTTGAATTTAACAGTTACTGGACATAAGCAGGCGTTACTTTTCCGAATTCCATGATAAACAAGGAAAGACAAAATCATTTTGCTATTATCTGACACACTATTTTTAGAAATCATGCTATTCTGATTTAGCGGTATTATCCTTACTAATATTATAAATGCGAAACTGTGCGTTTCTTTTTTGGTTTATCCTTAAATCACGCAGCACCAGAGCAACGTATCGACGTAATTCCTTGCATAACATGCGTGAGACTATAGAATAGATTTAAAATTTTATTCTATTCTAGAATAGAATAAAAATATTTTTATTCAAATAAACTTTTTTACGAGTACTTTTGAATCGTCGATGAGTCTACCACTGGTTCGGAATGCCCTTCCTGCCGAGAAGAACCAGCAAGAAACACGGCGGTTGCTCTTTTTAAAACAAGTTTACAATATAATAGATACTATGCTATGTATCCACTGTTTCCACAATGAGGGGAAGTTCCAAAAATGCATACCACTTACAATACAATTATTCAATACACATTAAGATGGGCAGACAGAAAGTAGCCCAATTCCCGCAGGCGGCACCCGTTCACGAGAGACTGGCATAGGCTACCTTTTATCCCGAGAAAACAGAGTTCCTACGGGATTTTTAGAAGCCTAATTCCACGCGTGAGGTTGGAAAAGCTTGTTTAAGGATGATTATACGAGTCTGCCCGCGAAATTCAAATTTAATTTGGTTTTTCGCAATTTGTAAACTAATAGGACAAACTAGGCTAATGGCATTCTAATTGCGCCAGTAGAATTATCATCTTCACAGGTTTACATAAAAATCTTTACTTGAAAGTGACCAGTTTAAGAAATTAATCAAAATACTGAGTTGGACGTGAGTTACTCACAAATTAGTCGATATTTTGATTAATTTCTTAAACTGGACACTTTCAAGTAAAGATTTTTATATAAACCTGTGAAGATGATACTGCCATTGTCGCAATTAGAATGCCATAAGCCTAGTTTGTCGTATTAGTTTACAAATTGCGAAAAGCCAAATTAAATTTGAATTTCGCGGACTGAACTGTGTCTTCCACCTTAAAATAACGATTCAATGTTACCTTGAAACAATTCAGGTGCGGCGTAGGGCGGGGAGCCGCAGAATGTGTCTAGCTTGGCGCCCGGAGTGAACTCGTTCGAGAACCCAAAGTCCGCGATCTTTATGTTCATCTCGCCGTCTAGTAGGAGGTTTTCCGCCTGCAATTCCAGTCATTATCGTAAATAAAATTGGTTGTCTGTAAAGTCGGTTTACGGACGATAGTTTTACGTGATAACGTCATAAAGAAACATTGATGAAGCGTGCTGCTAGAACTAGCTCGCGACACATCCGCTAACCACAGCGGTTTTTATTTGTATTTTGAGGTATAAAGACGTAGTGGTAATTCCTACCTTCCATGTTATTTTAAGTTCTAATTTGACATTGGGATGATACTTAGTAGTCTATAGAACTCTCTACATAGACAAACTCTTGAATTTCCGGGCGAGCAATGTTATCGAGAAACGATCTAAACCAATCCAAACTCAAAGATATCTCGCGATATGAATTAGTCAGATAATGGTTCATTATTCAATAATTATTTAACCACAGGCAAAAGATGTAAAACCAATTTCATATAAAAAACGAACTAATTTAAAGACTTTATTTTTGTATAAATCATATTCGTAGACGCCTCCTAAAACATTCAGGTACAATTCTGCCATTATTCTTTAGTCTCATGTTCTATACAATGGCAATACTAATGTTGAGCACAGTGGCGCACAGCCGCGCCAAGATAAACTTGTAGCACTGTACATTTCTAATGGCATTGTGGTTGTTGACACAATATAGCTCACCTTGAGATCCCTGTGTATAATTCTCTTCTGGTGGCAGTACTGCACCGCGGACACTATCTGCCGAAACTTTGCGCGCGCCTCTTTCTCTTTCATACGCCCGTGTAGCACTAGGTAGTCGAACACCTGGAAATTATACATTCATTTCATGATCATCATCAGCAGCAGCAGCAACCCATCAACGTCTCACTAAAGAGCAAAGGGCTCCTCTCAGAGAAGGGTTATAGGGTAGGGAAGGGTCACCACTGATACCTGACAATCTGCGCAACGAAACACTTCTTTAGAAAATTTAAACAAATTTGAAGGGTAGGCACAGGAAAAGGGGCTCATCGACATTTTTAATAATATCAAACAGATAAAAATTTTGACGACCTCCCTGGCGCAGTGGTGAGCGCTGTGTCTTATAACTGGGAGGTCTCGGGTTCTATTCCCGGCGGGGTCAATTTGGGAATTTATAATTTCTGAATTGTCTCTGGTCTGGTCTGGTGGAAGGCTTTCGTTGGCCGTGGCTAGTTACCACCCTACCGTCAAAGACGTGCCGCCAAGCGATTTAGCGTTCCGGCACGATGGATGGCGTGTAGAAACCGATTAGGGGTATGGGTTGAATTTTCAGTGCCGTACCCCTTCCAAGTTAGTCCGTTACCATCTTAGACTGCATCGTCACTTACCATCAGGTGAGATCTTGTCATCTAATTAAAAAAAAATCATTGATAAATGTACTGGCCTTTTACATGATATACCTACTCATTTTTAATTCATGATAAAACATGGCGTCGTTCGTGACGTTTTTCATAGCAGTTTGTCGAAGTTTGAAGATAGATATAACGTATCTGATTGGTGTTCAATCCAATATGGCGGATTGCTGTATTTTATAGTTTTATTTTATCAAAATAAATATCAATCTCACTCAAAAATACCACCGGGTGCCACCGGCGGGAATGGGGCTACTTTATGTCTGCCCATCTTAAGATAGAAGTTAGTCTGTATGCATTTTTGGAACTTTCCTCGATGTGGAAACACTGCATATATAGCATAGTATTTACTGTATTGTAAATCTGTTTTGAAAAGAGCAACCGCCGAGTTTCTTGCTGGTTGTTCTCGGCAGGAAAGGCATTCCAAACCAGTGGTAGATTCATTGACTATTCAAAAGCACTTGTAAAAGTTTATTTGAATAAAAAATATTTCTATTCTATTCTATTCTATTCTAAATGAAAAAATAATAATCCATGAATCCTATTAGATTAGATAAATTCATAATTTCATTGATTTTTGCTTACTGTCATCATGCATATTGCCTCCTTTTTCTGTACCCTTCATTTGCGAGAACTATAGCATTTCATATAAATTAAATATCGTTACGGCTAATTATTTATTAAATTATTGTAGTAACTGAAGCAGTCAGAAGTAACACGGACAAAAAAAATTATCCATGTTACTGCCACAGTAGTATATGTACAGGTGGTAAAACGAATGAAATCGTTATGACCTCTTTTGGGATTTTTCCCCCTTAGGCCCGCTTGCAGAAACGCCGAGTTATCCTTTTAACCCAGAGTTAGCTACCGCTTTGACAGATTTCGTATGTAGCTTCTGTCAAAATTACAAACTTCTTCCCGGGTTAAACCTAACCCGGCGTCTCTCCAAAGTGTGAAAAATACACACCTCGCCACCAGACGCGTACTCCATAACGAGGTACAACGTCTTCTCGGTCTCTATGACTTGGAACAGCTTCACGATGTTTGGGTGGTCCAGCATTTTCATTATCCGCACCTGGAACACAGTTCGAAGTATGGTAAAAATATCTTCAGACATAGAAAGAAGATTAATCCATTAGGCTAACCACCTTGAAGGATAGTATTTTATATTCTTAGTTATATTTAGGGCAGGAAGAGGTTCAAAATTCTGACCACTTACCTCCAGTAATGGAGAGACACACTAAGTTTGTATTTGGTTACTAGTTTTTGTCCGTGACTTCGCTCACGTCAAGTTAGATTTTTCAAACCCCTTCTATTTTACCCCATTACGGGTTGAATAATCAAAAATCCCTTAGCGAATGCCTACGTCATAATAGCCATCTGTATGCCAAATTTCAACCCGATCCGTCAAGTGGTTTGAGCTGTGCGTGTTGGCTGAGCTGATCTATCAATCAGTCAGTCCCATTCCGTTTCACTCTTGTCCAATGCAACAATTTTCAATTTTAGTAAGTCTAAAATTTGAAGATGCACCCAAAATACCACAGTCGTAAAATACGGAATGAGTAATAACTAGTGAATTACTATCACCATCATAGTCTATGCTACACCATGCTACAGCGTACAGAGTGTAGGAGATTATTTAATAATGTAAATATTTTTGCGTTTTGAAAAAACAACTCTCAACAAGCTGTTCTTACTGGCTTTTCTCAGCAGAGCCTGCTTTCTGAACCTGCGGTAGAATCGTGAGTTTATTTTATGTGCCAAAAATTGTTTTACGTTTTTTGTATTTGTATTTGATTTTAAGGATGATGCACACCTTATAATTATACACATGGTGACTTTTTATCGTCATATAAAAACAAACCAGTTAATTAAAATTCAAAATCATTTATTTTCATGTAGGCCAAATTTTGACACTTATGAAAAGTCGTGAATCTACCAACCCCTTTCAGAAAGCTGATTCTGCTGAGAAGAGAAGAACGTACTCAATGCCTACTATCTATTCTTCTTCTTCTTTATCAACCGAAAGACGTCCACTGCTGGACAAAGGTCTCCTGCATGGACTTCGCCAAGCCTCGGTCTTGCGCCACCTGAATCCAGCAGCTCCCTGCGACTTGTTTGATGTCATCGGTCCACCTAGTGGGGGCTCTGACAACACTGCGCTTCCCAGTGCGGGTTCGTCACTCTAGCACCTTGGGACCCCCACGACCATCAGCTCTTCGAACTACTATCTATCCATTAGCCAAACAGTAAAAAAATTAAGAACATTTAATAAAATGCTTCATTTTAAAACATTATATCCGTGCCGCGCAGCACGCAATGCTATATGACTGACGGTATCAATCGAGTGGCAGGGAGTCGCGAATACTATACATATCCCTTGCGGACTAGACTATCCTATCCTAGACTAGCGGAATGGTTCGTCTAATGTTACCCGCACCATCATTGTCTATGGATCGGGTTGAAATTTGGCATACGGATGGCTATTATGACGTAGGCATTCGCCAAGGGATTTTTGATTATTCAACCCGTAATGGGGTAAAATAGAAGGGGTTTGAAAAATCGAACTTAACGTGAGCGAAGTCACGGGCAAAAGCTAGTAACCAAATATAAACTTAGTGCGTGTCTCCATTACTGGAGGTAAGCAGTCAGATTTTTGAAGCTCTTCCTGTCCTAAATATATCCCAGCGGATAAAGAAGGAGCAATTCCTCACCTCTCTGAAGAGTTTCTGCAAGGAGCTGGGGTTGAGCTGGGTCTTGTCGATGATCTTGATGGCGACCTCCTTGCCGGTGGGGACATGTTTGGCCAGTTTCACCTTCGCGAAGTTGCCTTTGCCGATGGTCTTCAGGAGTTTGTACTTGCCTGGAACAGAACATCAAACACTCAGGTTGAGATCTATAAATCATACTCTGGGTCTGCTGAAGACTCAAGATAGAGTTAAAATGAGACACAAATAATATGTCCTCACATAAATGTCTGGTTTTAACTCAGTCTTGAGTTTGAGCTGAGTGAAAGTGCTATCTATAGACCTCACCCTCAATATCATCTCAGTTAGAACGAAGTTTTTCGTTACAGTGTTTTGCTTACTTCAATAAAACATCACCTTTTTAAGATGGTAAGGGACGGTGCAGTCTAAGATGGTAGCGGGCTAACTTGGAAGTGGCAGTGAATATTCAACCCATACCCCTAATGGGTTTATACACACCATCGTAACGGAACGCTTAATCGCTTGGCGAAACGTGTCTGATGGTAGGGTGGTAAGTAGCCTCGACATAAGCCTCCAACCAGACCAGACCAGACAATTCAGAAATTGTGAATTCACAAGTTGACTACTACTGGGAATCGAACCTGAGACCTCGCAGATATAAGATCAATCCGCTAACCACTGCGTCTGGGACGTCGTCTTGTTTATGATTTTGATTATTATGATGATGATATTAGCATCATACTCTTAGGAGTAGTGTGGCCGCACTCACCAATGTGCGGCTCCTCGGAGGCGCGGGACCGCGAGGAGACCCGGGCGCTGCCGGACGACGCGCCGCCGCCCGCGCCCGCCGAGTTCTGACGCTAACAGTAGTGTGGCCGCACTCACCAATGTGCGGCTCCTCGGAGGCGCGGGACCGCGAGGAGACCCGGGCGCTGCCGGACGACGCGCCGCCGCCCGCGCCCGCCGAGTTCTGACGCTAACAGTAGTGTGGCCGCACTCACCAATGTGCGGCTCCTCGGAGGCGCGGGACCGCGAGGAGACCCGGGCGCTGCCGGACGACGCGCCGCCGCCCGCGCCCGCCGAGTTCTGACGCTAACAGTAGTGTGGCCGCACTCACCAATGTGCGGCTCCTCGGAGGCGCGGGACCGCGAGGAGACCCGGGCGCTGCCGGACGACGCGCCGCCGCCCGCGCCCGCCGAGTTCTGACGCTAACAGTAGTGTGGCCGCACTCACCAATGTGCGGCTCCTCGGAGGCGCGGGACCGCGAGGAGACCCGGGCGCTGCCGGACGACGCGCCGCCGCCCGCGCCCGCCGAGTTCTGACGCTAACAGTAGTGTGGCCGCACTCACCTATGTGCGGCTCCTCGGAGGCGCCGGGACCGCGAGGAGACCCGGGCGCTGCCGGACGACGCGCCGCCGCCCGCGCCCGCCGAGTTCTGACGCTAACAGTAGTGTGGCCGCACTCACCAATGTGCGGCTCCTCGGAGGCGCGGGACCGCGAGGAGACCCGGGCGCTGCCGGACGACGCGCCGCCGCCCGCACCCGCCGAGTTCTGACGCTAACAGTAGTGTGGCCGCACTCACCAATGTGCGGCTCCTCGGAGGCGCGGGACCGCGAGGAGACCCGGGCGCTGCCGGACGACGCGCCGCCGCCCGCGCCCGCCGAGTCCTGACGCTAACAGTAGTGTGGCCGCACTCACCAATGTGCGGCTCCTCGGAGGCGCGGGACCGCGAGGAGACCCGGGCGCTGCCGGACGACGTGCCGCCGCCCGCGCCCGCCGAGTTCTGACGCTAACAGTAGTGTGGCCGCACTCACCAATGTGCGGCTCCTCGGAGGCGCGGGACCGCGAGGAGACCCTGGCGCTGCCGGACGACGCGCCGCCGCCCGCGCCCGCCGAGTTCTGACGCTAACAGTAGTGTGGCCGCAGTCCGCACTCACCAATGTGCGGCTCCTCGGAGGCGCGGGACCGCGAGGAGACCCGGGCGCTGCCGGACGACGCGCCGCCGCCCGCGCCCGCTGAGTCCTGACGCTAACAGTAGTGTGGCCGCACTCACCAATGTGCGGCTCCTCGGAGGCGCGGGCCCGCGAGGAGACCCTGGCGCTGCCGGACGACGCGCCGCCGCCCGCGCCCGCCGAGTTCTGACGCTAACAGTAGTGTGGCCGCACTCACCAATGTGCGGCTCCTCGGAGGCGCGGGACCGCGAGGAGACCCGGGCGCTGCCGGACGACGCGCCGCCGCCCGCGCCCGCCGAGTTCTGACGCTAACAGTAGTGTGGCCGCACTCACCAATGTGCGGCTCCTCGGAGGCGCGGGACCGCGAGGAGACCCGGGCGCTGCCGGACGACGCGCCGCCGCCCGCGCCCGCCGAGTTCTGACGCTAACAGTAGTGTGGCCGCACTCACCAATGTGCGGCTCCTCGGAGGCGCGGGACCGCGAGGAGACCCTGGCGCTGCCGGACGACGCGCCGCCGCCGCCCGCGCCCGTCGAGTTCTGACGCTAACAGTAGTGTGGCCGCACTCACCAATGTGCGGCTCCTCGGAGGCGCGGGACCGCGAGGAGACCCGGGCGCTGCCGGACGACGCGCCGCCGCCCGCGCCCGCCGAGTCCTGACGCTAACAGTAGTGTGGCCGCACTCACCAATGTGCGGCTCCTCGGAGGCGCGGGACCGCGAGGAGACCCGGGCGCTGCCGGACGACGCGCCGCCGCCCGCGCCCGCCGAGTCCTGACGCTAACAGTAGTGTGGCCGCACTCACCAATGTGCGGCTCCTCGGAGGCGCGGGACCGCGAGGAGACCCGGGCGCTGCCGGACGACGCGCCGCCGCCTGCGCCCGCCGAGTCCTGACGCTAACAGTAGTGTGGCCGCACTCACCAATGTGCGGCTCCTCGGAGGCGCGGGACCGCGAGGAGACCCTGGCGCTGCCGGACGACGCGCCGCCGCCCGCGCCCGCCGAGGTCTCCGACGCGCTCTGAAAACGACATTGACAATACATTAACACCAACCGCTAGTGACTAGTGTAGTTTCGCAGGCGACCCCGCACGCAAGCGGTTTTTTTTTAGCGAATATAGCCATATTTCAATTTTCATCACATCATTGAAAAGGGGTTGTTTCATCCCTGGGCCAGGTACTTGTACGCTATACCAAAAAATAGTATTAAATCATAGAAATTGAAATAAAATCTTAATGTCATTTCAATTGTCAAACGTCAATTGCTGGCCATTGCTGGTATGTCAAAATGTCAATTGCTGTTAATTGTGGTTATTTTTGTCAAACGTCCTCATGACTCGTGTAAGTACGTGTCATTGTCAAAAAGAACGCCATGTTGTTGCGCTTTTATTTTGCAAAATAACTTCGCATTTTACCTCGTAAAAAGGACCTTTTAATGAGAAATAAAGAAAAAAATAATCACTATTTCATGACCCCAAACAGTTTGAAAGACTGTACAAAGACGTGGCCCAGACTCCATATATATTTGAAACAACCCCTTTAATAATTTTTTTTAAAGTTTTAGATAGGTATGTATTTCGTTAACGAATAACAACGCTTAAGCTAGTATTGCATTATAATAAATATCCTCAGATTTAATAAGAATAAAGAGAACCAAGACTCGTGGGAACCACCCAATGTGGACAACCTCTAACGAGATTAAACGATTCCGAGATAGCTTAACAAGGCCAGCCGCCAAACTCGATTTCTCTTTGACAAAAAAAGGAAAAGATTTCTTTTTGATGAGGGAAACGGAAAATCCCACATTTTCTTAAAATAGGCGTCTTTATTAACATTTTGAGGAAAATACAAGGAAATCTGAGAATTCCTGTTTACGATATATTTTATTGAACATAAAGTAAAAAAACTTATCGTAAATATAGAGAAAAATATTATGTGATATGTAGGTATTTATGTATTATCTCAAAAAAACATATTACTTACATATAACGTAGGTGCATAAAAAAATAGTTTACATTTATTGTACAAATGTACAGAAACACATTGACCAAGGTATGTAGAACTGAAGAAGTTATTTGGGAGCTTACCGTTGCATAGCGGAATCTTTTCACCAACAAAGACGAAAAACTTATAAAGCTCTCTGCAGTTACCTACTGATGCCTTCAAGAGCTAATTTTTTTTTTTAAATATTAGCCAAGCTGAACAAGGATTCATTTATCTGTTTCAATTGTAAACATTGACGAACGGTCGACCTTTTAATTTTCACTAGTCTCATTCATCATTCATCATTATCAACCCATCATCGGCTCACTACTGAGCGATGTCTCCTCTCAGAGAATGGTTATAGGCCATAGTCCACCACGCTGGCTCAATGCGAATTGGCGGACAACCGATAGTCTATTAAGGCTTAATATATAACTATAAATTACAATTCATAACACTACTCCATTCCTTTGGATTATAATAGCTAATGAGTGCCGGCGTTAAAAGATAAGTATAACTTAATTATCTCAGTACAATAAACGTCGTAACCTCGCCATGCCCTGGGTTATCATAATGATAATACGACAACTGGATATCAGTAGGAGTTATTATTTATTGGTCAAGAACGAGTACATAATTATTATGAAATAACTTTTAACTAATTGGAGGTCAAATAAAACTGAATGATCGTTACTTGATACGGAGCTGATATTGAGGTAATGTTGGTAAAAAAAATGGAGATTGCCCAAGTGACTATAGGACTCGGTGCCGCTATCTAATCTGTTATGTCTTAATGAAATTGTGTTCAATTTTTAGTATGATTTTAGTACTTTTAATTACACATAAAAACACATTTCTAATTCTTCGAATTCCGCAGCATTATGGTATTTAATAAATGACTTAGCTCCTTTCGCATTTATAATATGTTATGTGTCGATTTCAGCAACGTCGAGTGACGTTTATCCGAGGAATAAATTGGGCGCTCTAACAGTTTTCAGTTTTTGTATTGAAAATACTGTCATATTATCAAATTTTCGCTCGAATAATTAGAGTTATTTTACGTTGGTGAAATCGGCCCTAAGCAGGATATTATATAAGTAGGAGTACA
Organism: Oeneis ivallda; assembly: GCA_029955525.1. Taxonomy (NCBI): domain Eukaryota; kingdom Metazoa; phylum Arthropoda; class Insecta; order Lepidoptera; family Nymphalidae; genus Oeneis; species Oeneis ivallda. Next base: position 4,571,689 of record JARPMR010000029.1, read on the forward strand.
CCATACCGCATGCAACCTCTCTATGGCTTTCGTTCTGCGCCTTCTCCACAGTTTGGACAGGAACACCGGCGCCAACAGCGGCAGTACCCGGTGTCGCATCGTTTGAGGATTTATTTTGACAGTCCACTAGCTCACTTCACAGTTGACACTGACACCAGCTAGTTCACACCTAGCGACTCTTTATCTACTCTAATGACGACTCTACTATTGATTGTAGAGATACTATATTGATTGTATACTTCACGTAATTTGGAATTGCCCAAACGTTGGAATTAGCTGTAAACTAAGTTTTTTGCAATCGTATTATTCTGTTCCGTTCTAAGCACTAGGCTATCACTGCTTATAGAATTGGCTTACCTTAATACCGACCTAGCTAACTACTTTTACAATCTTTCTTCTTTGAAATGTGTTTAGGTGCTTGGAAAGATACAATTTTAATTACAATGTAATTACTACTAACTCCACAGTTTTAACGCGACTGTGTAATTAACTAACAACAGAGCTACTCCTTTAGAATCACGAGGATTAATTATTTAATTGGAACCTTACTTTGATAAGAGCAATTAATTAGAGTGTTGCTTATAAGACACGTTGTTTACATATTTATGATATTTGATAATGATTTTATTGTACAAAATAAGCTAGTAAATTAATTACAAATGCGGAAGTGTATTTGTTTGTTGGTTTGCCCTTCAATCACGACGACGATCGACGTGATTTTTTGCATGAATCGAGGACTTGGAGAGTGACATAGGCTACCTTTCATCATAGAAAAACAGAGGATTCCCACAGGTTTTTTAAAAACGATTTTTAAGAATGACGTGGTTTTTTGCACTTTTAACCGACTTCAAAAAGGAGAAGGTTCTCAATTCATCGGAATCTTTTTTTTTTATGTATGTTCACAGATTACTCAAAGACGCCAGAACCGATTTGGAAAATTATCATTATTTTTTTTGTTTCAAAAGATATCTTCCCATTTTGCTCCCCAGGTGATCCCATTTAAATTTTATTGAAATCGGTCAAGTGGTTTTAAAAAAAATCAACAATAAATTATATACTTATTGTAGTGGCGCGGGCGTTAGAAATCAGTTTTTAAAAGATTTTTTATATTATATACTTGAGGGATTGGAGAGTGAAATAGCTACCTTTTATCCCAGAAAACCCTAACCCCCACGCAGCAAAAGCCACCACTACACCAGTAGTTATTACTCCAAAAGTTTAACGTAAGCACACGACTTCGTAACGTTTAATTTTCCTGCCGCTAAATTCGAGAATCGATATGGTTTTATAAATAAACCGACCCCCATTAACGTCACACAACTCGAGTTAACGTCACACCCCTGAAACGTTACAGAAAATTAACAATCGGGGAAGTATCGTATCATAAATCAAAATCGATTTATTCATTGAGCACTTTGAGAACCTATGTTTATAATAATAAGTAGACGTACTGCTCGCGGTCGTGAATAAGTCCGCGTGGGTTTAATTTTTAAAATCCCGCGGGAACTCTTGATTTTTCAGTTTTAAATACGGTATTTATCACTCTCCAGGTCCTCTAAAACTACAACATGGTCAACAGGTCAACTAAACCCATGCAATGCCATGCCATCTCGATCCAAACCCGCCACCTCCCATGGCCCCTCCAACCTCGCGGTTATATGGGCCGAAGCTTTGGGAGGGCGCCCGGTACTTGCTCTTGGCGTGTTTCCCGGTGCGCCTTCTTGACTCCCTACAAATTATTTATCTCTTTCCTTTGTCCCTAGGTCCCTCTCCCCCTTCTGGGGCGGACGTCACATGCACACAGGCTGACTCGCGTCGTTGCGCTCTGTGGCTCCTACCTGGTCCCTGTTCGCTCCGACTCGCTTCGCCTCTTGTGCCAGTGGTGCGCGAACTCCCGCAGCCGGTTGTAGTTTTCCGCCGATGAAACGAGGTCCATGTAGTAGGGCGGTCCCTCTTCCTCGCGAACGATCCCATCCAGCATTTTGTCCCGTGAATCCTTATAGAGGGGGCACTCCCACAGCGCGTGGTGCCTGTCCTCCGCCTCAGCTCCACAGTCACACTCCGGACTCTCGCATCCGGACATGCCATCTCGATCCATAGCTCTGTTGCGACGTGACTGAAGAACAAACCAACATAAAACACACTTTCTCATTTTGTTATAATAGTAAGGATTTAGAACTCGCCAACAAAAATCGTAAAACAGGGTTCTGAGAGTATAAAATCTTTTACAGCCCCTTAAGGTGCTATTTCCTACGTGCAAAGAAAAACTAGGGTGTAGAGGGAAAAGTTTCAAGAATATTAAAATGGGAACAGTGGCTCAGGCGAGCGGCTATCGCGCCAACTGAGTGACGTTTAGACACACTTTAAAACTCCTTTGTGAACGTGTCTCCCTTCACACCAATCTAGTGTTCAGTGAACGCACGCTAAATTAGACTGTGGATTGTAGGTACTTTAAAGATATATGGGCCGCGAAGTAACTAGTTTCCTAAGGAAATGACATCTTTAAACCCGTTGCGCTATCATCGTGCTCATTCGTAACACAAACTTTACATTTAATTTGAAGAGGAAAATGAAATATTGGCCGCGGGATTTTTCTTCATTGCACAACCCGGCTTCGGCCCGGCACCGACACCGACAATAGTATTCTACGATACGACAACGACATCCTCATTCTTAATTTGACCGACATCGACACGCTCCGGTTCGACACAGCGGCTTTAGGGTATGTTTATGCACATGCGGCGCGTTGTCGCGCCCGCCGCGGCGCCTACCGCGTGCGCTGCCGCATTCAACGCAAACGCTTCTGCATGCACGCTCTCATACTTGGCCATATGTTTGAGTTTACCGCGCGACACGACGCACCACGCGCCGTGCAACGTCCCGCGTGTGCATAAACGTACCCTTAGGCGGATCTCACACAGTGACGCACTCTGCTCCGGGACGCGCGCCTGCGTGAAAACACGCACAGTGTCAGTGTCACACACTAACAACGCAATCGCGCAGAATTACGCGCTCCAGAGCGGGGCGCGTCGTAGTGTGAGATTCGCCTTACGGTAGAGACACGGGGTTGCGAGGCGGGGTTACCGATTACGCCACTCGCACGTGTGCATGCGTATACAACACATGCATATATGCGATTCCGGACCGACACCAGTGGGAGACTTAGACTGGGTTTCCACGGCGCGGTTCGCGGCCCACGCCCGCAGCGCGGCGGAAAATGAAACAGCAATTTCCACGGCGCGGGTTCAATTGGGTACCGCAACCGCTGCGGGCGCGGGTGAAAACCGCTCCGTGGAAACCCTCTGCAACTGCCGACAACATTCCGGCACTGGTACCGACATGTCGACGTCGGGCCGGGCCAGTGAGATAGCATATCATATAATTTCATATAATTATGCGTCCACTAATGTCGGTGTTATACCATAGTGTCATAGTCTACCTAAACTGTCGTATCCCTTGGTCAAGAACAAAATGGCTACTTTTCTTTTTAAAGAAAAACTGAAATCCTCCATGTCCAGCGGTGGACAAACGACGACGAAGAAAAAAGAGAAGCATGTCAATTATTTTAAAACTTTTTTAAACTAAGTAGTTTCTCAGTGAATAGAAATAGTGCATGCCAGCCCACAAAAGATACGGCGAGGGGGAACAAAGGCAGTGCTGATGCATGACAGGCGTTGGAGCGTTTGATCGCTCGAGAAGTCGAGAGGCTTTGTTAGCGGCCATTGTTTGTGGCGGACTCTGCGGCGCTCGGAAGCTTAGCGTAATAACAAGATGGGATACGGTTATAATGCAGTGATAGCCTGGTGGTTAGGTCTACGGTCTCCTATTCGGTGTGTCATGGGTTCGATCCAGCACGCGGCTTGACTTTTCGGAGTTATGCGCGTTTAAATTTTAAGCAATTAAATACCAGTCACTAGCTGATGCCCGCGACTTTGTCCGCATGGATTTAGTTTTTAAAGTCCCTCGGGAACTCCTTGACTTTCCGGGATAAAAAGTAGCCTAGATGTTGACCCGAGTAATAAGCTACCACGGTATAAAATTTTGTAGAAATCTGTGCGGTAGTTTTTACGTGAGAGAAGGACAAACAAACAGACAGACAAACAGACAAAAAAAATTTAGCTTCTGTTTTGATATCTGTATCTTGAACACAGTTAGAAGCAAAAATCCTTTTTTGAATCTATTTCATGTACAGAATTGGTTTCGTTTCTGTTTTATTATATGTATAGATGCTACAACGGCGTAGGAAAAACTCGTGAACAAACTTTCACGCCTGACGGAGTCTTCATGATTTTCTCAAGGGTGCGTGAATTCGCATTGGGCCAATGTGGTGGAGTGAGCGTATAACCTTTCTCTGAGAGTAGACCTGCGCTCAGTAGTGAGACGTTTATGGGTTGCTGAATGAACACTAGATTACACTAGTATTAGTATTATTATTTTACTAGCTGATGCCCGCGACTTCACCCGCGTGGATTTAGTTTTTAAAATCCCTCGGGAATTCTTTTATTTTCCGGGACAAAAAGGAGCCTATATTACTCTCCAGGTCCTCAACTATGCCTATGCAAAAAATCACGTCGATCCATAGCTGATTGAAGGACCAACTAACAAACAAACACACTTTCGCATTTATAATAATAAGGATGATAGTATGAAGTATGATTACAGTAGTACATATTTAAGTAGTAGGTATATTTAACCGTGTAAATTTCTCAAAAAACCATTTGTCGGCGGTTACCTAAGACCTTTAGGCAACGATGTCCAAATTGATTAAATTATCAAGCCCAATCATTGATGTGTGCCGGTCGATACCAACTAAATAATTCAGAGGCTTAGAAGCGGTACCTAGATCAATAATATGGCCATGGCCCGTAGTCACTAGGCATCGTGAAATTACTTTTCATTTTCAATTGATCAATCAATTTATGACTTTACTGTGTTGACTTTACACCACAGCTACGAACGAACTACACGTCAGCAACTAAATTAGTGATATGTATCTACTTTTTACAATCAGTTTAAGCAACTGCTAGCGACTTCTATAGTAGCAACCATAGGCTTAGAATGTACAAGACCAACAGTGACAGATTAATGGTGTTACAAAAAATGAAATGTAAATGTGTGCGTGAAATAGTGTTGTCTTGACTCTATCATAGTATTATCGATAGTACTGGCGAAATCATAGGACACTAATGAGTTAGTTTAACGAAGTGAAATAAAAAGTATCTAAAATTTTAAAAAATCAAATACATTTCAAAAACACAAATAGCAAAAAAACTAAAGCTAGGTAACAAATTATTTATTAATGAAATGACTTGGTGCAGCTAGTATGAAATAAGCGATTGATAACCTATATGTACATCACGTTGTCAAGAATATCCCACAAATTATAAATGCGTAAGTATGGATGTTTCTGTGTGTGTGTGTTTTTATTACCTCTTTACACCTAAACGGCTAAACGATTGTAAAAGTATAGCAAGTAGTCCGACTCCAAACAAAAGAACCTACGCGGTTTGTGTGTGCGGCGCGTACGTACGCATGCACACACGAAATCTCGGACTCGCTCGACCTCCACGGGATGCACTTCGTCGTCGGGCTGTTGTGTTTAGCACGATGTAGGTATTTATTTTCCTAAACACCGTGAGTTGGACTATTTGCTATATTTTTACTATGGCTGAACCGTTTGAGCTGAAATTTGGTATGTAGATAGCTTAGACCCTGGAATAACACATAGGCTACTTTTTATTGGGCTAAACCGCTGGACAAAGCTAGTTGACTATAAGAGTCAACCTGTCTACTTTTCGATTCTATCATTTTTGTATTTCAAAAGTGTATGGGATGTAAAATAAAAATTATTAAAAAAAAAGTTAAAATCCAATGCATTTATTGTAAGTAGGCAATGCAGTACTTAAAAATCAAAACTACGTCTCATCATCACAAAATAAAAATAAAACTTATCATATAAATAAAACAAAATTAACAAGATCCCATATAACATTCACACATAGTGACATAATTTGTATCAAAAAAATCATGTCTACGTAAAAAAATATTTTACTATTGGGTTGGTACAAAAGTAATGGGACACTTGGTTTATGTTTAACATAATATTATATTAATATATATTTTGTTCCTTTGTATGAAGCATTTGGATTCAAAATGTTTGGTAGAGTTCTTATTTGGAGTCCAGGAGCCCCTATTTATAATCCGTAACCATTTATCACGTAGCAAAGAATTGCTTGGAAACCTGTAAGAACATAACATTATAAATATTATGAGATACATGTAGTTATTAATTATTTAAACCCCTTAAATAAGATTTTTTTTAATATTTCGAAAGAAAGCTATTAAAACAGAGAGGTTTTTAAAAAAATCTGCCTGAAAATATAAACTATAATTTTTTTGAGAAATAGAGCAATTTTTGGGATTTTTCATAAAAAATACCGAAAGTTAATTTTCCGCCTCAATTGTTTTAAAGGGTGCAAGTAGATTTAATTTGACTAATTACAATAATACTTTGATATAATGAAGTGACAAGTAAATAAAAATTAATAGTAAATATGGCGCTCAATTCATAGCTAACGATCTCCTCGATAAGGACTTAATAGAGTAATGCACAGAATTACTTGTAACCCTGTATATGAAATCTAAGTCACGCCAAATAAAATAAAAATTAGGGAAAATATTTAATTACTTTTACTGGAAAGTATATTATACTTGACATATGTCTATGAGCAATCACGTCAAACCTACCGGAAGACACGATTATCGACTATCGATACTTATGATGTCATCACTTTGTCAATCCCTACCGTAACCAAACATTTTTAAGTTTTACACAAAATATCCAAAAATTCTTCATTTAGCAATGTAATTTGATGATAAGTCTTAAGGGAAAACTATTATCTAAGCTTTCAATATTATTTTGCCTCATTTTCAAACAAAAAATGACGAAATAATGATTATGAACAATTCAGTAAAAATAGTCAGTAATTACCTGTGAAACGTGTATTTATGCGGGTTATTACGTCTTGTAACGTCACATTCACTCACTGAACAAGACACCATGGTAGTAGAACAAAGATTTTACGTTTTAATCGTAAAATTATTAAATAAATACACAAAATTCACCTCGACTTGGAACAGGCCGGGACGCTATGGCCTCTTACTCGCGTAAAAAATGGTCATAACGGCATCTTGTTTCGCTATCTCTTTTTCGCTCGCGGCAGTGTGTATTAATTAAATACCTCTCGCTCCCACGCTTTGTCAGTCTTTTGAGCGTAGCGAAAAAATTCTAAGTCTATGGTAGCAACACATTACAGTTGTCGATCTACTTTTTCCAATTAGATCGACAGCTGTAAAGCCAACACACTCGGCCGCGATTCCCAAGAGATGTGGGGTTCAAACCCCGCCGGCCTCGGAATTTTTGATAAATATGTATTTAAAAATTTGTTCGTATATTTCCTTAAGGCGAGGAGGCAGACAAAGTTTAGGTATTTGAGGGGGTGAAGCATGGGAAGGAGCGGAGTCGTAGTCCCGCCCACCGCGGGGCGCCCCGTGCGAAGCGCTGAAATGGCGCGAAGCAACTCTGGCGGGAAACAACTCCCGACTGACAAAACTGGTTATTTATCTAAACTTAATAGGTACTGTAACTTATTTTCGTCAATCCTATTATACTTTATTTGGCTCAGTTAGCATGGTTCCAGTTCATGTTCATAGATAATCAAAAAAATTTATACAGGTTCAATTCCTAACCAAATACAATATGTAACATGCTTTTTTTAATTTTTTTTTTTAATTTTTTTTTTGGTTAGTCTACCGATTTCGTTCAAAATCGATATTTGGGCTTCCCTGGGGTCGAGAAAGAGAAAATGAATGCCTGCCATAATTTTAAAAAGTCCCCGCCATATTGAAATTCTATGTTATTGGGCGGATTACGTTCAAAATCGATATTTAGGCTTCCCTGGGGTCAAGAAAGAGGAAATGGGTGCCAAAATTTTAAAAAGTCACCGCCATATTGAAATTCTTTGTTATTCGACCGATTTCATTATAAATCGATATTTGGGCTTGCCTGGGGTCAAGAAAGAGGAAATGGATGCCAAAATTTTAAAAAGTCACCACCATATTGAAATTCTTTGTTATTGGACCGATTTCGTTCAAATTCGATATTTAGGCTTCTCTGGCGTCAAGAAAGAGGAAATGGGTGCCAAAATTTTAAAAAGTCACCGCCATATTGAAATTCTTTGTTATTGGACCGATTTCGTTCAAATTCGATATTTAGGCTTCTCTCGGGTCAAGAAAGAGGGAATGGATGCCAAAATTTTAAAAAGTCACCGCCATATTGAAATTCACTGTTATTGCACCGATTATGTTCCAAATCGATATTTAGGCTTCCCTGGGATCAAGAAAGAGGAAATGGGTGCCAAAATTTTAAAAAGTCACCGCCATATTGAAATTCTTTGTTATTCGACCGATTTCATTATAAATCGATATTTGGGCTTGCCTGGGGTCAAGAAAGAGGAAATGGATGCCAAAATTTTAAAAAGTCACCGCCATATTGTAATTCTTTGTTATTGGACCGATTTCGTTCAAATTCGATATTTAGGCTTCTCTGGGGTCAAGAAAGAGGAAATGGGTGCCAAAATTTTAAAAAGTCACCGCCATATTGAAATTCTATGTTATTGGACCGATTTCGTTCAAATTCGATATTTAGGCTTCTCTCGGGTCAAGAAAGAGGGAATGGATGCCAAAATTTTAAAAAGTCACCGCCATATTGAAATTCGCTGTTATTGCACCGATTACGTTCCAAATCGATATTTAGGCTTCCCTGGGAAGAAAGAGGAAATGGGTGCCAAAATTTAAAAAAGTTACCGCCATATTGAAATTCTTTGTTACTGGACAGATTTCGTTCAAAATCGATATTTAGGATTCCCTAGGGTCAAGAAAGAGGAAATGGGTGCCAAAATTTAAAAAAGTTACCGCCATATTGAAATTCTTTGTTACTGGACAGATTTCGTTCAAAATCGATATTTAGGATTCCCTGGGGTCAAGAAAGAGGAAATGGGTGCCAAAATTTTAAAAAGTCACCGCCATATTGAAATTCGCTGTTATTGGACCGATTACGTTCCAAATCGATATTTAGGCTTCCCTGGGGTCAAGAAAGAGGAAATGGGTGCCAAAATTTAAAAAAGTTACCGCCATATTGAAATTCTTTGTTACTGGACTGATTTCGTTCAAAATATATATTTAGGCTTCCCTGGAGTCAAGAAAGAGGGAATGGGTGCCAGAATTTTAAAAAGTCCCCGCCATATTGAAATTCTTTGTTATTCGACCGATTTCGTTCGAAATCGAAATTTGGGCTTCCCTGGGGTCAAGAGAGAGGAAATAGATGCGAAAATTTTAAAAAGTCACCGCCATATTAAAATTCTTTGTTACTGGACCGATTTCGTTCAAAATCGATATTTAGGCTTCCCTGGGGTCAAGAAAGAGTAAATGGGTGCCAAAATTTTAAAAAGTCACCGCCATATTGAAATTCTTGTTTACTGGACCGATTTCGTTCAAAATCGATATTTAGGCTTCCCTGGGGTCAAGAAAGAGTAAATGGGTGCCAAATTTTTAAAAAGTCACCGCCATATTGAAATTCTTGTTTACTGGACCGATTTCGTTCAAAATATAATATATTTAGGCTTCCCTGGGGTCCAGAAAGAGGAAATGGGTGTCAAAATTTTCAAAAGTCACCGCCATATTGAAATTCTTTGTTACTAGACCGATTTCGTTCCAAATCGATATTTGTTCTTCTCTGAGGTCAAGAAAGAGGAAATCGATGGCAAAATTTAAAAAAACACCGCCATATTGAAATTCTTTGTTACTGGACCGATTTCATTCAAAATATATATTTAGGCTTGCCTGAGGTCAAGAAAGAGGGAATGGGTGATAAAATTTTAAAAAGTCCCCGCCATAACAAAGAATTTAAATATGGCGGGGACTTTTTAAAAGTCTGGCACCCATTCCCTCTTTAAAATTCTGGCACCCATTTCCTCTTTCTTGACCCCAGGGAAGCCTAAACATCGATTTTGAACAAAATTGTTCGAATAACAAAGAATTTCAATACGGCGGTGACTTTTTAAAATTTTCGCATTCAATTCCTCTTTCTTGACCCCAGGGAAGCCTAAATATCGATTTGGAACGAAATCGGTTCAGTAACAAAGAATTTCAATATGGCGGTGACTTTTTAAAATTTTGGCATTCATTTCCTCTTTCTCGACGCCAGGAAAGCCCAAATTTCGATTTTGAACGAAATCGGTCGAATAACAAAGAATTTCAATATGACGGTGACTTTGTAAAATTTTCGCATCCTTTTTCTCTTTCTTGACCCCAGAGAAGCCTTAATATCAATTTTGAACGTAATCGGTCCAATAACATATAATTCCAATATGGCGGGGACTTTTTTATATTTTAGCATCCATTTCCTCTTTCTTGACCCCAGAGAAGCCTAAATATCGATTTAGAACGAAATCGGTCGAATAACAAAGAATTTCAATATGGCGGGGACATTTTTAAATTTTGGCACCCATTTCCTCTTTCTTGACCCCAGGGAAGCCTAAATATCGATTTGAAACGTAATCGGTCCAATAAAAAACGAATTTCAATATGGCGGTGACTTTTTTAAATTTGCGCATCCATTTCCTCTTTCGTGACCCCAGAGAAGCCTGAATATCGATTTTGAATGAAATCGGTCGAATAACAAAGAATTTCAATATGGCGGTGACTTTTTTTTTATTTTGGCATCCATTTCTTCTTTTTGACCCTTGGGAAGCCTAAATATCGATTTTGAACGTAATCCGTCCATTATCAAAGAATTCCAACATGGCGGAAAAGTGCACCTGTGTTTGCACACATACTTGAGATAGAAACTAATTTCATCGATTCGATATATCGATACTTTTTGGCACTTCATGCATTGCCCTAGTTGCCAAAGACGCTTTCGCACGCGGAAGGATCTGGAATAATCCGTGCGCATCCTTACGGAACCAAGGATGCGAAAGGATCCTTTCGCATGCGAATCGTGGTCTACACTTGTAATTTTAGGCACTTTTAGGTACAAAAAAATTGTGAGCCGTCGTGGGACGCCTGGCAGATGTGAAACATCGACATTATTTTGTAAAAGTAATATGCAGAAAAGGACAGATTGTGATAGGAACTAAATATGTCACTAAGTATACATATAACTAGTAGGGCGCGTGGGTGCGCGGCCCGCAAGCGGACCGCGGTTTTTCTACTCGTCAGTAGACTTTCAGGTCCTGATCATTTTCTATCAAAAAACCACTCTTCCATCTTGTATACTCTCCGAGATAGACACCGACGAAATTTGTATGGCCGCCATCTTGAATCCGCCATTTTGGAATTTTTTTTCAGCTCACTGCCAATTGGATGAGGTTTCGAGTGACATTTGTTCGAGCACCCCCCACCTATCTTCAATACCCTGGCCGTGCCACTCACCCGTCTCCGAACTCCTCAATCATCAGCTCTCTCCATATTTTTCCTCCGAATGAATTTTTGTCCTCTATACGAAACCATCGGTGAAAAAAAAATTTTTCATACAAAATTTTACAGGAGAGGTGATCAATGAGTGAGTGAATCAGTGAATCAGTGAATCAGTGAATCAGCCCCAGCAGCTATATATATAGTAATAATACTACTACTACCACTACCCCTACCCCGACCCCGACCCCTACCTCTACCCCTACCCCTACCTCTACCCCTACCTCTACCCCGACCCCGACCCCTACCCCAACCCCTACCCCTACCCCTACCCCGACCCTGACCCCTACCCCTACCCCTACCCCGACCCCTACCCCGACCCCGACCTCTACCCCGACCCCTACCCCTACCCCTACCCCGACCCCTACCCCTACCCCGACCCCTACCCCTACCCCTACCCCGACCCCGACCCCTACCTCTACCCCTACCCCTACCCCGACCCCGACCCCTACCCCAACCCCTACCCCTACCCCTACCCCGACCCCGACCTCTACCCCAACCCCTACCCCTAACCCTACCCCTACCGCGACCCCTACCCCTACCCCTACCCCGACCCCTACCCCGACCCCTACCCCTACCCCGACCCCTACCCCTACCCCGACCCTACCTCTACCCTGACCCCTACCTCTACCCCTACCTCTACCCCGACCCCGACCCCTACCCCAACCCCTACCCCGACCCCTACCCCGACCCCTACCCCTAATCCTACCCCTACCGCGACCCCTACACCTACCCCTACCCCGACCCCTACCCCGACCCCTACCCCTACCCCTACCCCGACCCCTACCCCTACCCCGACCCCGACCCTACCTCTACCCCGATCCCTACCCCTACCCCGACCCCTACCCCTACCCCGACACCTACCCCTACCTCTACCCCTACCTCTACCCCTACCTCTACCTCGACCCCTACTCCTACCCATACCCATACCCCTACCCCTACCCCTACCGCTATCCCGACCCCTACCCTGACCCCTACCCCTACCCCTACCCCGACCCCTACCCCTACCCCGACCCCGAGCTCTACCTCTACCCCGACCCCTACCCCTACCCCGACCCCTACCCTTACCCCTACCCCTACCCCTACCTCTACCCCTACCTCTACCTCGACCCCTACTCCTACCCATACCCATACCCCTACCCCTACCTCTACCCCGACCCCTACCCCTACTCCTACCCCTACCCTACCCCGACCCTACCCCTACCCCTACCCCTACCCCGACCCCGACCCCGACTCCTACCCCTACCTCTACCCCTACCTCTACCCCGACCCCTACCCCTACGCCTACCCCTATCCCTACCCCTACCTCTACCCCGACCCCTACCCCTACCCCAACCCCTACCCCTACCCCTACCCCTACCGCTACCCCGCCCCTACCCTGACCCCTACCCCGACCCCTACCCCTACCCCGACCCCGACCCCTACCCCTACCCCTACCCCTACCCCGACCCCGACCCCTACCCCTACCCCGATCCCGACCCCTACCCCTACCCCTAACTCTACCCCTACCTCTACCCCTACCTTTACCCCGACCCTTACTCCTACCCATACCCATAAAGTACCTAACTACCACCTACCTACCTTTTTTTTTTTTTATTCGATGACAAGCTAGTCCTTGACTGCGATCTCACCTGATGGTAAGTGACGATGCAGTCTAAGATGGTAGCGGGCTAACTTGGAAGGGATATGGTAGTGAACATTCAACCCATACCCCTAATTGGTTTCTACACGCCATCGTGCCGGAACGCTAAATCGCTTGGCGGCACGTCTTTGACGGTAGGGTGATAACTAGCCACGGCCAAAGCCTCCCACCAGACCAGACCAGAGACAATTCAGAAATTATAAATTACCAAATTGACCCCGCCGGGAATCGAACCCGAGACCCAGTTATAAGACAAAAGCGCTCACCACTGAGCCAGGGAGGTCGTCAATTTGACCTCAATTTGATTAGCCAAACTGTACGATGTACCTATATGATGTACTTACTTTGCATGATGCATCCCACCATTATTAGATACCTTACTTGATGATGAAATTGATATTTCATGATCCATTACATTACATGTTACACAAATCATCCTTTACAAAATATTGAAATAGGTACCTACTTACTTTACAACTTCCATCATCTGCTTTTGTTATTTTTAGGGTTCCGTACCCAAAGGTTACCAACGGGACCCTATTACTAAGCCCACGCTGTCCGTCCGTCCGTCCGTCTGTCAGCGGGCTGTATCTCGTAAACCGTAATAGATAGACAAATGAAATTTTCACATAATTATTATGTATTTCTATTGCCGCTATAACAACAAATAATAAAAATTAAATTAAATTAAAAAAATTAAATTAAAATGTTTCCATGGGTACATGGAAATATTTTAATTAAATTTTTTTAATTAAAAAAAATTAAATTAAAATGTTTCCATGGGTACATGGAAATATTTTAATTAAATTTTTTTAACGGAACCCTAAAAGAGCGAAGCCTGACTCGCACTTGGCCGATTTTTTTATACTGTACATTCTTAGATTTTGCTTTTTTTCGGACCCATTTTCAAAATTAGTCTACTCTACTACTCAGTCCCTACTTATTTACAACTTTTTTGATGGATAAATTATTTACAATATTAATATATACAAACTTATAATTAGGTACACTCTATTTGACTTCTCTAAAGTCTAAAATATACAAAATAATAGTTTTCAGTATAAACATAAACAATTTTCAATTATTACAATTTACGATAATATTTGATAGCCGAGCGAGCGCAGCGCGACGCAGGTCCACCTAGCAGCACGCCTCGGCGATCACTGTCTAATTGAGTAGGAGAGACAAAGAAGTCGCTTCTGGGAATAGAAGGGCCAAGTGACAAATTGTAATGGATAATATTAAAATTATAACAGTTGCAATAAATAAAATCTAAAACAGCCATTTGTTGTATTAAAATATGAAAAACAATTGTAAATAATTTTACCAAAATAAATGTATGCATAACAGAGAACGATGGGAGTTTATGTATTTGCAGAGTCAACTTTGCAATTTTTTTCTATCGAGAAAAGTTTGCGTCATCGTGTTTAGGAAACAGCCATCAGGCCAGAAATACGATCAATTATAACTACTTTTTTTTTCATAATATTATGACCCATAGATTTTAAATTGGACGATCTTCATTCGGCTTGTGATATGAAGATCGTGACTGACTACAGCGCCTTAAGTGTAGGTTAAATACTTTAATAAATCAATTGCTATTCCATATTAATGTGTGCAGTTTATTTTAATTTAAAGTTATATTTATTTTTATATAAATTTCATTTAACAAATTGTTTGACTCGTCGATGACTATTTCACAATGTTGCTAAAACCTATTTTTCAATTTAACCATGTCAACTCACTTTGACCTGACTACCAGTACTCAACTCATGATTGATGTGATATATAACTTCATCATCATCATCATCAGCAACCCATCAACGGCTCACTACTGAGCGAGGTCTCCTCTCAGAGAAGGGTTGTACGCCATAGTCCACCACGCTGGCCCAATGCGAATTATCATACTTCACACACCTTTGAGAGCATTACGAAGAAATCTCAGGCGTGCAGGTTTCCTCACGATGTTTTCCTTCACCGTTGAAGCTGGTGATATTTAATTTCTTAAACGCACTTAGAAAAGTCAGAGCTGCGTGCCCGGGATCGAACCTGCGACCCCCCGAATAGAGGAGACCGCAGTACTAACCACTAGGCTACCACTGCTCCGATCATGATATCACTTAGCATAACTTAACTACGCTTTAACGGTAAGTAGGCTGTGCATTTTAGACAATAGCGAGAAAGGCGGGGCAGAGGTTATTGTTTGTGATCATCACACTATAACTGTCAAATGAATTTAGGCCAGCTTAGCGTTTACTTTACGCACAGGGCCTTACTACCAACACATGAGTAGGGATTATTTTTATATTTTTATTACTCGTGTGTTAACAACGCTTAAACCCATAAACTTAGTTACTACCGTAAGAGTTTTCTTAGACGTAATATTTACTACCGTAAGTATACAACCTGACAGCCGCAAAACGTACAACCGATTTTGATTTATCAAACTTCAAAGAAATATAGAACTTTTAATAAGGCCCGTAGAATTTATTTGGGCGTGACCAATGTGCCCGTGACATGTGTCAATATCAGATTCGCTTTCCTTTTCTATCTTTACATATTACCGTAAGAGATTTTTTCGCCCTTCACTCCTTAGTATGTTATCTTACGGCAGTAAATATATTGTCTATGGGCCCAGGTTATGCTTAACCTGAGATTTACAAGCAGTCTTCTTAAATAAATCGTAAATCTACTTCTTGACTACTTTTCAATGAGAACATTTGGAGCTATTTTATTATATTTTTAATTGTTTAGAAATATTTTATTCCGTTCTGAAGTTGTTTTTAACCGAATTCAAAAAAGAAGGAGGTTCTCAACTTGTCGGATTTTTTTAAGTTTATTATTGATTACTCGAAGACTCCTGAACCGATTTGGAAAACTCTTTTTGTTTCAAAGGGTAGGTATACCTCCCAGGTTGTCCCATTTAAATGTTATCAAAATCGGTCGAGCGGGTTTTAAAAAAATCAACAATGAATTAATTATACACTTAGTAGTGGCGCGGGCGCTTGTTGTCGGTTTTTAAAAAATAATTATTTTTTATTATAGATTTTTTAATTATTGTTTAGTAGATAATAACACGCGGGTGGCACAGTTCAATGTGTCAGTATACCGGGGCCCGCTGCAACACTGACCGCCGGCCGCTATAATAAGCCCGGGACCAATGAAGCTTGTAATGTGCTAGCTCTACTCCTGCGGGCGTGAAATGTGCGAACCCCTACGATGTTTAATGTGGAAAAAAACGATAATTTTCAGAAGCAAAATACGATGTGTGTGTACAAGTGTTAATTAAAAAAAAAAAATATTGAAGTGAAAACTTCTTTGGGCACGTTGAGCACTTTTTTTGGGTGGGCAAAAACATGGATTTCGCGAAATCGTCACCGTCACCATCGTTACCTGGAGATTTCAGTCAGCGTTCAACATTTTAGAGGTTCTCAAGCAACCTTGTACAGCGCGGTCGGCCAGCAGCCGCCTTCCTTACCGTTTGATTTCGTAGGTTCGAATCTCACTCACGAAACGTGACAGTGCGCTTTATTTTAAATTATTTTTATTTATTTTTATATTTTTTTTAATTTATATTTGTTTTTAATTATTAGCAAATCTAGGCTTCACTTCTATCGGCAGTCCCTATGACTGCCAATTTTTTTTTTTTAAATACAAGCTTTTAGTAGCTTAGCTATCTACATCATCAGATTCTGGATATCATCTAAGACCAGAGTACTTGTCAAGACGAATAAAACGAGCCCAAACTCGGTAGGGTTACGTAGCTTCATTACAGAGTTCCCTTAAGCACCTTTCAGTTCCATTATCAGACCCTGGATATCATCTAGGGCCAGAGTACTTATCAAGATGTATCAAACGAGCCCAAAACTCAATACGAAGCAACTCCTAAGTATTGGAGAATATCACTAATTTTGTTTTTATGGATTCGAATCAAAATAAAAGTTATGTAACGAAATGATAAATAATTTTATCTTTTAAAACACGAGAGTGGCAGACAGAGTTCATGTTATTATGAATTAAATTAAGATAGGCAAAATCATACACAATAGTGGAAGAAATATTATCTCTAGTGACGCTCCGACAACTTTTATTTTAGCGGTGTCATACTAAGATTTATTTATTTATTTAATGGACAATCAACAGATTACAATCTTAATAAACTAAACAAAGTGGAAAACATATTTTGCTGTATTGTAGATCTACTTAGACTGCCACAGCTTACGAATAAGAAACTAATTAACGGCCTTCAAAAAAAGAGGATGTTATCAATTCGTCGGAATCTATTTTTTATGTATGTTCACCAATTACTCGAAGACGCCTCAACTGATGTCCCATTTAAATTTTATCGAAATCGGTCGAGCGGTTGTAAAAAAATCAACAATAAATTATATACTTTGTAGTGGCGAGGTGTTTGAAGTCGGTTTTTTAAAAATAATTTTTTTATATTAAATTATACTATGAATTATGTGCTTAGCTCGAATACTTAAGATTGTATCAACCCTAGGGTTGATATCATCGCACAGTAGCATCTATATGGTCGATGGAAATTAATTTCATAAGCGATTTTAGCATCGATCGGAGATCAATAGTAAATTATTTAACCGTAAGGTTACGTTACGTGCAAGCTTACCGTACATTATAAGATATCTCGTAGCTCTACTCTAGCGCGTGTACGGAGTTAAATTCAATGATATGTTACCTTAGTGTACTCATGTCTAAAGGTATTGATCAAGTGTGCTATCTTCGGCTCCCGGCTTACCTGTTAACAAAGGAAAATACAGATTAACATTATTAACAACAACAGCTTACTCCTAGAACACAGTTTTAACATTTAGAGGTACACATTAACAACTTTAGTGTGAACTATGTTAAGTGGACTATTACATTTCGCATCCGAAAGGGATCTCGCACATTCTTATACATATTTTCAATGATTGTAAAAATCTCAGATACTTTTGACAAAATGTGTGGATAATCCACGCGGACGAAGTCGCGGGCATCATCTAGTACGTAATAAATAAAAATGTACATGATATATTATTAGTGGGTGACGGTAGCTAAAGGCGAAAATAGATAATGAACTACATAATAATTATGGTCCAAGATCCCAGTGCCGCCAGACCTAAGTTATTTTCTCAGCAATTATTTGTGTACGATAGAGTACTGTTCGAATGTCCTTTCAGTGTATGCGTACCAGCTAGATTGTGCCGACGGCCAATTTCCAGATACCAGGTGCTAAAGGTAGGTAAAAACTAGAATAACTTATCTTAAATTCTCAGGGCTGATTTTCATATATGTTTTAAAGAATATTGTAAAAATTAATAAATAAATACTGCCAGACGCTTACCGCCGGCGGTAACTTTAGCCAGACGCTTTGAAGCTCCCAAAAAAATATATAATTTAAGTTAACTTTTATTCTCAGTTCTGATATTTATACATGATACTCAGGGAACTATTGCGATATTATCTGTAAGCTGCCAGACCTATGGGAAGGGTCAAACATCCCGCCAGACACACATTATGCGTCCCCATATGTATGAGCGCTAGAACATGATTCACTTGTTTAAGTGTGTGAGAAATAATATCATCATACTATAATATTATAAGTGCGAAAGTATCTTTGTTGGTTTGTACTTCAATCACTCTATACAGTAAAATTGTAGGTAACTGGACGAATTTTATACATTTAAATATATTTTGAAAATTTTAATTGGAGGGTACTTTTTTAGCCACATAATACTTTATTTTCAGATTAGGCTCAGTATCGATAATTAAGTACCCTCCAATTTTATTTTTATTATGATTAATTATAAATTAAGTAACTACTTCAATGACCTTAAGAAGGTGGCGGGAAGCGGCTGGATGAGGAAAGCGGAGGACCGTGTTTGGTGGCGCGCTCTCGGATAGGCCTATGTCCAGCAGTGGATGAATACAGGATGATGGATTGGATTGGATTGGATAATACCCGTAATAAAGTTTAATAAAGTTATATTATGTATTATAAAACCATCAAATCACTCTCGCACTCATACTCGTAGGGACACTTAATGTGTGGTCTGGGGGTTGTTTGACCCCTCCAATAGGTCTGGCAGCTTGCAGAAGATATTGCAATAGTTCTCTCTCTCTAGATCCTAAGCTATACCCAGGCAAAAAATCACGTCGATCCGTAGCTCTGTTGCAGAGTGATTGAAGGACAAACCAACAAAGACCCTTTCGCATTTATAATATTATAGTATGATGATATTATCTCTCACACACTTAAACAAGTGAATCATGTTCTAGCGCTCATACATATGGGGACGCATAATGTGTGTCTGGCGGGATGTTTGACCCTTCCCATAGGTCTGGCAGCTTACAGATAATATCGCAATAGTTCCCTGAGTATCATGTATATAAATCAGAACTGAGAATATAAGTTAACTTAAATTATATATTTTTTTGGGAGCTTCAAAGCGTCTGGCTTAAGTTACCGCCGGCGAGGCGGTAAGCGTCTGGCAGTATTAATTTATTAATTTTTACAATATTCTTTAAAACTTATATGAAAATCAGCCCTGAGAATTTAAGATAAGTTATTCTAGTTTTTACCTACCTTTAGCACCTGGTATCTGGAAATTGGCCGTCGGCACAATCTAGCTGGTAAGCATACACTGAAAGGACATTCGAACAGTACTCTATCGTACACAAATAATTGCTGAGAAAATAACTTAGGTCTGGCGGCACTGGGATCTTGCTCTATTATGTGATTTGACTTTACATCGATCAATATAATTGTATACCTAGACACTTTATTGTGGCAACCCTAGTATGTGTATTATAATACACATGCATTGTCAACAGCCCTAGAAGGAAGCGCACAAATTGCTGTAGGTCGTGTACCAACAGCAATTTGTGCAAAATACGTTCAAAGCGAGTAACACAAATATACACGATGCATTTGCATGGGTTAACAAGGCCCGTCTGTAATGCAGCCCGGCCTTTGTACAGGCACTTAGCTGAGGCCTTTCGCAATATGTTAGTGGGAACCCTTTACAACTATCATACATTGGACTATATGTGTTTAAACTTTAAATTATGCGCACAAATGGTGCCCAACCATACAATAATAAAATCTATTGTGGCAACCATAGTTGCCAACCCTAATTATATATTATTTAAAAAAAAAACGAAAATTAATTGCTGTTCATTAGTCTGGCTAAAATTTAAAAACAGCAGACCGGCTTTAATGAAATTGCATAGGATTCGCTTCAGATAAGGTAAGTACTTTTAATAGATGGCGGGAGCGTAAGCTGCAGGTAAAAAAAAGCAGGTTATTGAATAAATGTGATTTCTTTCTTCTTTCATAATATTATATACGTACTAGATGATGCCCGCGACTTCGTCCGCGTGGATTTAGGTTGATAATTCCCGCGGGGACCATATAATTTTGTAATGTGTTAATCCTGAGTATGAGCTATCTCCATTTCAAATTTCAGCCAAATCGGTTCATTCGTTGTGGAATTATAGAGTAACAAACATCCATCCATACAGCCTCACAAACTTTCGCATTTATAATATTAGTAGGATGTTAGTAGGTTGAAGTTAAATGCTTAAGTTTCAATGTCAATTTCTAATATTTAGAAGCAGACCAAGCCAAAGGTATGAGGTAGTGAACGATAAACAACGCTTTATACCCAAGCGTACAGTAACGGCAGGTGTGGTAAAATACCCGTAAATAAATACCTCAGCACGCCTTTAACAGTTCAAGGTTCGAGGTTAATAGGCGTATTAATCTAGATTTGTCGGTTAATTACGGCCCAAACGGACCACGCAGATATATTGCGTTCATAATCCAACCTCTCACCAGCAAGGTTTCACCTCGCACTCGAGAAAACGGTAAGATTAGGCCACGTTTTCGCATAGGCGTGGCGTTGCGCGTCGCGCGGCGCGTCGCTCGCTCGCTCTCGCTCGCCCTCATACCTTGGCCATATCGCGCGACCGCTCACGCGACTCGACGCGCCGCGAGAAGCGCAACGCCACGCCTATGCGAAAACGAGGCCTTAGGGTGAATGACTGCCAAATTAGGGACCATTAATCCTTGTACGTTGCACACACCTGTAAGAATCTATGCTCCAAAAGGCAAAAGTACTACTCTGAAAAATGGCCCAAAAGGGATCAGAAAGCGAGATCGCGAAGAGCTCTCACTGTTTGGGAGTTATCTGCGTATAGAAATTATGTATCGCATACTTCAACACATCGTGAAGTAGCTTGCATGGCGGAGAGTTCTCCATAATATTCTTAATAATAGCTTGGTTGAATGTGACCTATAACCCTTCTCTAAGAGGGTACCTACTTTAGTAAGCCGTTAATGGGTTGTTGATGATAATGATGAAGCAATTAAATATCACATGCTCCAACTGTGAAGGAAAACATCGTGAAGTAACTTGTACGCCTGAGAGTTATCCATAGTGTTTTCAAATAATTATATGTGTGAGGTCTGACTATGAATTATAACCCTTCTCTGCTTCTCTGATTCAGCCAGAGGTAGTGGTACGTCATTCACTTAGCCAAAATAATATTGCCGATCTTGCGTGTTTCTACCAGGTGAGAGCCACAAGCAGAAAGAAAGCCTCAATATCAATGGTTAAAGGTGCGGAAACTGAAAACTCAAAGGTCGCAGGTTCGAATCCCACCCGTTGCACGAATGTCGTACCCACTACTAGCACAATCTTTCCGCTTATTTGGAGGGGAGAGGAGAATATTAGTCAAGTTCAACTTGGCTGATATTCTTTGTATAAAAAAGAGCATTTATTTGGCTACTAAATGAAATGTAGGTAGGTATGGTGTGTGATCTGAATATGGACTCCTCAGCATTTTTTTTTAATCGATTTTAAATAGGAGGAGGTTCTCAATTCGTCGGAATATTTTTTTTATGTATGTTTACTGATTACTCGAAGACGCCTGAACCGATATTGGAAAATTTTTTTTGTTTAAAAGGGTATGACTTCCTAGGCGGTCCCATTAAAATTTTATCGAAATCGGTCGACCGGTTTTTAAAACATCAACAATAAATTATATACTTTATAGCGGCGCGTGCGTTTGAAGACATATAAAGTGACTAGCTTTGGCCCGAGAGGCTTCGCTCACGTTAAGTTCGATTTTTGAAACGCCTATTTTACCCTTTTAGGGGTTGTATTTTCTTAGCGGATGCCTACGTAGGTAACAATAGCTATCTGTATGCCTTGCAGTCCGATCCATCCAGTGGTTTAAGTAAGTGGGCGTTGATAGATCAATCAGTCAGTCAGTCAGTCAGTCACCTTTTCATTTAAATATTTAGAAATCAACGCGGTCGTCACGCGGGCGGTCAGTCAGTCAGTGAATCAGTCACCTTATAAAGTGACTAGCTTTGGCCCGAGGCTTCGCTCACGTTAAGTTCTAATCACTACTATTATTTTACTCATTTTGGGGTTGAATTTTCTTAGCGGATGCCTGCGTAGGTAATAAACTAATAATAGCTGTATGCCTTTCAGTCCGATCCATCCAGTGGTTTAAGCTGGGCGTTGATAGATCAGTCAGTCAGTCAGTCAGTCACCTTTTCATTTAAATATTTAGAAATCAATGTTAAGCGCTAAATGTTTAACGAACCAAAGGAATCAAAGCATCGTACAGGTGTGTACCGACACCGAGTGGGCACACCGTAGCGTCGTCGGAGGTCGGAAAAGTAAACTCGGCGTGGAGGAAACGAGAAAATGGGTCACCGGGGACTCCTGCTATTCGCACGGAGCCACCACGCCGGCAATTTGTACGCAGTGGCAAATTTATTACCAAGTTTGCCGTGTGGACAATCTGGGAATTTATAATTTTCTAAAACAAGGATAAAACTTTAAAAACTGTATCCGCACGACTACGAAAAATTGGATAAAACACCAGTCCAAAACCCAGTGAAAATTTTCTCGATAATATATTTTTTTGAAAAATACATACATCATGTTTTGCACACATTTTGCTATTTATCTCAGGAGGAGCAAACTATTTTTGTTGGGTTTTTGTTTTGTCAAGAAACCTAGAAGTATTTTTCAATTACTACATGTTTTAATTTTTCGATTGGTTGTTTAATTAACTTGTTGTCGTCATGTATCGATTGAATGAATAATTATGGGATACCGTTACCGCGAGGTGTCAGTTCGGGGCGAACCACTAGTGAACTATAGTTACGAAGATACCTGCATTTTATTTAATAGTTCTGTCACCGAAAAGTGAACCTTAATAAGTGGATACTAGTCATATTGATTTTGTTCGTATATAATGTAGCCTATGTCACCTGGAAACTATTGACACGCGTTTCATCAAAATCGACTCAGTAGTTTATTCGCTTTTGTGGAATATACTAAATACAAACAAACATACATACATAGACGGCTTAAATCATAATTCATTCCCTTCCTTTTGGCTTCGGCTGTAGTCGGTTAAAAACACAGACACAAATAAAAACATGCATTGATTGATGGTATATTCACCAAATATCTGCACTTGACTCCCATCTTGCAATTGCCTTGAGATTAGACCACATTAACTGAGATGCAGCATCGCGGATAGCACTTGCACACTTTGGACACTCATTTTTTTAATTCGGCAATGTTGCAGTCACTCATAGTCTTTAAAATGCGAGAGAAGAATATGATAAGTTTTGAACCTACCTGAACTTAATTTGGAGCCAAGTGAAATTATTAATATAAAAAAAAAATTGAAGCAATAAGTTTAAGAAGCAAGGCATCGTTACTAATTTTTATTTTACCTAAACTAGCTGATGCCCAAGACTTCGTCCGCATGTATTTAGTTTTTAAAATCCCTCGGGAACTTTTTGAACTTGGGGAACAGTAAATGTAAATCGGTTCAGTAGTTTTCAAGATATGGACACTTTTCCCTTTTCAGTTATTCTTTATTTCGGTCATACTGAAATCGGTTTAAGTTAAATAATTTCTGGTGGGTTATTTTTAGGGGAGAGTTAGCAACTAAGGCGCGCTTGCAGAAACGTCGAGTTATCCCTTTGACCCAGATTTAGCAGCTAACTCTGGGTTAGAAAGACAGATTTGACACATTTCGTATAAAGCTTCTGTCAAAAGTACTTTATTCATGGGTTATCTAACCCGGCGTCTCTGCAAGCGTATAAACACTTCGTTACGTATATCAAGTGCAGCTACCCGCCTTGCAACGCTCCGGGGTGCACTTAGTGCATTATCGATCGCGCTCACCTGGCGTCAGCCATCGAACTGTGAACTATCGGTAGTTTTGTTATGTAACGGCAACGTGCGTTTGCCTTAAAACATTGCTTATCGCGTAAAATATTGCTACTTGCCACGAAAATTCTTATTGAACTCATTGAAAAATCTTATTCACCGACGAAAAACCTTTTCGCCCGACTGCGCGACGCAAAGGAGTGGTAATGTGTTTATCAGTCTATGTATGTTTGTTCATTTGTGGCACTCTAGAGACCAAACGCGTGGGCCGATTTTGATAAGTGGCATGTCGTTAGATTCGCCATGCCAGCGCGAGTGTCAACGAGAACGAAAAAATTTGAAAAATTCAAAATGGTGGATTTTGGACGCCATAATGTGGGGTTCAAAAATTTTTTTTTCCTCAAATCCTATTGAGTGGGGTATTCAATTGAAGGGTTTGAAAAGGTGATTACGAAAATATTTTTTTTCTCATAAAGATAAGTAATTGATATTTTCATTGATATTCTTTAAAGCAGTTGGGTTTTTATTCTTTTTTAATATACACATCAAAAGTGTCTAGGGATCAACTATATAGTAACTACATTTTTAACTATGAAAAATTATCCAATCCAGTCTTAACCTAAGTAAATGTCGTCAATTAAATGGCAAAAAAGGCAAAAGAATGAAGATTTTTTAAGTTTTAGGGTTCCGTAGTAAACAAGGAACCCGGGATAAGTTTTTAACTAAACATAGAAAAATTTACTTGATCCCTAGACACTTTTGATGTGTGTATTTTGCTTGTTCTTTACGAGACTACGGCAAAGCCAATAGACTGCCGTATACACAGAATGCTACTACAAATCAGCTATTACTTTGTTATTTGCTGTGTATTTACGGTTTCCACCCTAACGCCTAAAGTAGGTACTGAGCCGGTTTTGATGAGTGAGGTTTTTTTTTATTAGATGACAAGATATTCCTTGACTGCTGGTAAGTGACGATGCAGTCAAAGATGGTAGCGGGCTAACTTGGAAGGGGTATGGTGTTCATTCAACCCATACCCCTAACGATAGGGTGGTAAGTTGTAACTAGCCACTGCCAAAGCCTCCCACCAACCAGACCAGATACCATTCAGAAATTATAAATTCCCAAATTGCCCCCACCGGGAATCGAACCCGAGACCTCACATTTATAAGACCAAAGCGCTCACCACTGCGCCAGGGAGCTGTCAAGTGAGTTGCCAATGATGACCTATAGATCCGAAACAGTCGCTATTTATAAGCCTCAAAAAAGCTCAGGGTCACTCCCTCTAGAACTATCCCAACTTAATAATAATATACATACATAAACACAAGTTAAAACATTATTTTACTGCGATGTCAGGGCGACCTTATTTTCAGGCTTTGATATGTTAATATTTCGTGAAATGTGTGCTTGCCGTCGAACTATGACCCTAAGAAAGGAACGTTTCTAACGAAGTTCCGCCTCCAATCGCGAACGTAGGCTCAAAACAAGCAATGAATGTGTGAGTGCCATGGAATAATTATTTTCTGTACTGATAATTTCGTTTTTGATGGTTAGGGTAGGTTAGACAATAGACACCCTTTCACAGCATAAGTACCTCATTTTTGACGTGATAACGTCTTATAAATCGATGCACGCACGAAATGTGTCACGTTCCGCCTCCGCCTGAGCGCGCAAGCGAGAGCGCGGAACAAGAGATAGAGAGGCACGATCGACCCAAGCGTTGGCTTGTGACTAGAGAAAATTGTACTTTCAATTAACTCCCTCTTTGTATTTTACAAAATAATGATAATTCAGTGATAATAATTCAATTAAATTCATAAAAGTATGCAATTTTTCATCAATGTTTCTTTATGACGTTATCACGTAAAACTATGGTCCGTAAAACGACTTTACAGACAACCAATTTTTTATAATAATTTTCTGCCAGCTCGTCATACTAACGCGATGATGCTGCACAGTCGGCCTATAAAAGCTTTCTAAACATGGCTTATCACCGCGTCAACTATTGCGCTTCTAAGCGTTTGAGTTCGATGGTGCTTGCGTAACTCATTTTTTCATTTTTATAGGCTATTCATTATAGCTACGGGGGTGACATTGAGATTATTTTGGAAATTTTATTCAAGTGGGTACTTACGAAAATATGAATAATTCAGGTTAACTATTGTAGAGGATATTATACTCTGAACCAGTGCAAGAAATACTTCCTTCCTTTCTTACTAATATTATAAATGCGAAAGTATGTTTGTTTGTCCTTCAATCATACAGCAAAAAAGACTAACTGATCGACGTGACTTTGTTGCGTAGGTATAGATGAGATCTTGGAGAGTGCCGTAGGCTATTTTATTCCAGAAAAAGAGGGTGCCCGCAGTATTTTTGGAAAACCTAACTCCGCGCGGACAAAGTCGCGGGCTTTATTACATAAATGGGATTTTATATTATCATAAGTTTTGTGTGGAGAATAATTTTCATGTTAAATTACGGAATAAACCCTCTGGATGTATCGGCTAGCTATCACAAAATCTAGGGCAAACATATCAGCAAAAGGGTCAATGTGATTCTATTATATATATATACTTATAATAAAACTGTAACTGGACGATTTCGTGTCTGTTTGTTTGTCCTTCTTTCACGTAAAAACTACCGCACAGATTTCTACAAAATTTTATACCGTGGTAGCTTATTAGTCGGGTCAACATCTAGGCTAAATCCCGGAAAATCAAGGAGTTCCCGAGGGACTTTAAAAACTAAATCCACGCGGACAAAGTCGCGGGCATCAGCTAGTAATACAATAATATTATATTATTTTATCATCGTTATCGGCATTAAGTTCCCGTTTGTGACGTCACATGTCATTGAAAAGGTAAATGGATCAAAGCAAACATTCCTAGAGTCGGTTACATAATAATCGATTTGTTTACTCCCAATACACACAAAGTAGGGATATAACTACAACTCCAGACTCAAAATATTTTTTAGTCTTTCATTTTGTCTCCCTGAATATCGCCACTGAAACACCGATTATTCATTACTAATATTCATCATCATCATCATCATCATCATCAGAGGTGGCGCAGGTCTCCTCTCAGAGAAGGGTTATAATAGGCCATAGTCCACCACGTTGGCCAAATCACGTAGTAACTGAGCATGTTATTTTTGGATGAGTTTAGAATTATAGATGAAGACCCGGAGAGTACATAAAATAGGCTATATTTCATCCCAAAAACGGATTTTTTAAAGCCTAACTCAAAAACTAGTAAAATAATAAATATAATATATATTCTTCTTATAATTTCCTTCTGTTGTAAATAGATTTAATTTAAAATGGATAAAATAGTAAAACTTTTAAATATCATTTGCCTGTAAGAGGTAGACTGGTTTTAATATTTAAGTACAACGAACTTTTCCGTCAAAAGATAAAAAAAAAAAATAAGTAATGGAATAAAACGGAGGCGAGCGGATTGAAGATATGATTATTGTGTCGCATTCACAATTGCAACTGACATTTCCCTAATCAGTGCAGTTGAAACAATAGAATAAATAATAACAGACTAAAATAATAATAGATTAAAACTAAATGAACTGTAAACTAATTGAGATAGTCGAAAACATAACCCAAAGACTTCGCATAAATAAAAATATTCAAATCAAACACTATCAGTTGTTCACAAAAATGATAAGGTCGCGTCAGAAAGTCAGCATCATTATTCATTACATTGGTACAGTCCAAAACAACACTTCACCCTAGCAACACCCTTACCCTTTTCCTGGCCATAGTCACAATTTTTTAAAATAAAAAATAAAAAACTACATCACTTCCGCGTAGCTACAATACACCGGACGTCCGTTCGCGACGACGTCCGAAAACACACTGCGGGCCACGCGGGGTTTCAAGCGAGTGCGCCCTATTTTTTTTAATATAGTAGTTTAAGGGTAGTAATTCAAAATGCCATAACGAATATACAACGATATACTTATTTCCAGCTTTATATTCACGGCTTAAAGTTGATATTCGCGAACTAGTGTGGAGTTTTTGTAATGTTATTTTAGATCAAGGTACGATTGCATTTACCCCTAGCATGTTGCGTCACAGCACAGCCGCGCCGACGTTTCCTTTAGCTTCTTTTATTTGGAATCAACAATAGAAAGAGATATTATAAGGAAGGATTACATTTATAAATTCAAACTTTGAGTCATGCACATAGTTTTAAGTAAAACAAAAACATCGAAACAACTCAATACTCTCTATAACCCTTGATTATTGTGCTCTTTCAAATACTGCTGCATTTTAACCATATTATTTTAATTGAAGATAAAACAAAAATCCTACTTTCTTTATTAAATTATTTTTAACAACAAAAACATTTGAAATTATTATTAAGTAAAGTATGCCTTTAAACAATTTGTTTATGAACTCATAATAGTGTCCAGGCCACCGGAGAAAAGTTGTAAAGTTAGGTCGGTAAACAGATGTCAATAACATCGCACTTGGGCGGTCTTGGGCGGTCGCGAGTTTAGCTGGAGCTAAAATTCACGACCGCCCAAGAAAACGCAGCTAGATCTCGTAAGTGCCGATATGAGAGCCAACAAACTGAAAAAAAATCGGATACAAAAGATCGGGCAAAGTGGGCAAAAGTAGATATGCCGGAAAGTGGACCCCAGTCCCCACTTAGTAGCTTAGTCAAAGAACAAGTAATATGTTGGCATAGATTTACCTACTACTAGTCGCTTCGCACCTACTACATACCGCATTGGCATACTATAAACCGTCGGCGTACTAGTAAAACGCGGCAAGTCATAGTACGCCTGAACTGGCGTACCCACATAGTCTCGTAACAACTAATGATTGACGTTTTCAAATAGACTACGATATTACGATGCCGCATTCAAGGAGCTATTGTTTTTAGGAAGGGTGGTATCTAGTAGCGACTGCCAATAATTCTAAATCTTATGTTAGTATGAAAAATCACACGAGAAGCTAACCTTAGGGATAAACTGTACTCTTACAAACAAGTTGAAGTTTGGTTTATTAAAAGATCAACTCAACTCAACTCATCTCAAGACTCAACACTCAAGGCGATGAAGACATAAAATATAAATATGGCGACCGTTCTCACCGGATTAGGCAATATTATAATAATCCGCCGTGTTGTATCCAACAAGGTGTTACAAATCTCATAGGATTCAATAGACGCGATAAATTCATTCCATTTTATGGAAGTGTAAACATCACAACATGGCATAAGACAAAACTGGCGACACAATTTCGATTTATAAAGCGAAGTAATAGAGTACAAAGTCCCTTACTTTATTGGGAGAGCTTTAACTTGATACTTTGCGAAGACGCGATTCCATCACAAGCTATACGCATTGGAAAATATAATATGCAACGAGGATTTATTAGGACGTAAATCATGTACTTATTCACCTTATTCTAATCTACATAATAATATGGAGACCGTATCTATGTAAGAATAACATTTGTAAAAACAGAAAACAATTCGATCCAAAAACAAATAAGTTATACAGCTTTAAAGTTTCTTATTAGAAAGAGAGAGTGCTACTGAAGTGTGATGTCACAATTCAGCTGCTCCATACACGCTCCATAGAAAATTTCGTTTTAGAAAGAGACAGATACAGTCACAGTAAAACAGCTTATAATTCCGAGAATAGTAAAGATATTTAAAAAAGAGAAATGGCATTGTGTTATAATATTTTAAAAACGTTATTTTAAATAAATAAAAAAATATCAGTCAAATAACCAATTCAAACTCCTAACTACACTCAAGCCTTACTCTGACATTATAATTATGCGAAAGTTTGTGTTTGTTTGTTTGTCCGCAGCATCGGAGCAACAAATCGACGTGACTTTGGGTATAGTTGAGCTCCTGTAGGGCTTACATAAACGCCACGAAAAAATTTTGTCTACCCGTTTTCTTGTGATATCTCATAGAGATTCACGAGTAAATGAGTAGACAAAATTTTCTCGTGGCGTGCAAGTTAGCCCTACAGGAGAATAACATAGAGTATAGACTACTTTTTATCGCGGAAAAACAAAGTAAACTCGTGAGATTTATGAAATCCTAACTACGCGAATGAAATCGCGGGCTAGTTAGAAATAAAAATTATTTGAAATTATTAATTTACGTTTTGATTTTATTATTCAAGAAGCGGTTTAGTCGGAGGCAAGCTATAAAACGCAAGGTTTTGTGGCATTCATTGAACGATCACCCTAATGCGACATAAGGCTTCTTACACAGGGCTTCGGTGCGTCAAACAAGACTTGATAATAATATGCTTGCGTAATGAAATAATAGCCCAAGAAAATCTGCACGCAGCATAATAAATCATTGCAATAATATGAGCTATATGTGTGTTTATTGAACCAGCAGTGGTATATTTTGATCTCCATAATCCCCAATAACTTGCAACTTTGGTCTGGTGGGTGGCTATATTTTACAACCCTACAGTCAAAGACGTGCCCCGCCAAGCGATTTATGAAATTTTTCTTCTGTTTTTTTAGTCAATAAAAATATCGGTATCTTCTCTTAATTATCAGGCATACGGGCTCTGGTATATTAGGTTTGGAAAATATAACTTAAAAAAAAACAGAATAAAGAAACAATTTTCCTATGCTTACAAAACACTCCTCATAAAATTCTACTTTCGCATATGCGTAAGTTAAGGCGAAATAAACGGGTCTGCCCAAGATATTCAAATTTTATTTGGTTTTTCGCAATTTGTAAACTAATACGACAAAGTAGGCTTATGGTATTCTAATTGCGTAAATACTAATTTCTTAAACTGGACACTTTCAAGTAAAGATTTTTATGTAAACCTGTGAAGATGATACTGCTGTTAGCGAATTTGAATTTCGCGGGCAGACCCGTTCAGTTCGTCTTAAGACGTGACTCGTGACGATATATTGACCGGGATCACCACAAGCTCTTATGGATAAACTTTTTTCATATGAAACGTAAACAAACAAAGCTAAAAACATCTGGAATAGTCAATAACCACTGTAGCCGAGTCAAGGTCGTATGGAAATAGATCGACTTGGCGATTCAATAAAATATTATTGTTTACGCTCAACATATTCGCGTGGCCTAGGGAAAACGGGAAAACTGTCCGATCCCTAAATGCAACTACTCACGCGATTATTATGATATGGTAAACAAAGAATTTTAATATTACTTACTAAGTGCCAATTTCACCAACTTCGAGTGACGTTTCTGAATAGTAAATTGGGCGTTCTGACAGTTATTGTATTGAAAATATGCCAAAATATTAAAACGCTCGGTTAACCTTAACTTACATACCTATGTTGATGAAATCTGCCCTAATAGAAAGGGGAAATTAATTCATGGATTTAGCTGTCGCCTGCGACTTCGCCCGCGTGGAGCTAATTTTGTTTTAAATACCCGTCGCGAAAACCCTCTTCTTAACCGTATGTATGAATGCATATATGTATATAATATGTTTGTCCAAGCATTTCTCCGACACTATTAATCGCCTTGTGATCATTCTTTTTTATTTGATTACATAAATTACTTCAACTTAGGAAACAGTATAAAGGTTTCATTAAAATCGGTTCAGTAGTTTACTTCTCAAGAATATTCTTAGATATAGACACCCCTTTCAGTTTTCTTTATTTCGGTACGAGTGTATTGATGTCGGTTTAATTTTACCTAAATAATAGCTTGTTTCAGGATAAAGGTAGCAAATTATGTCACTCTTAAAGTCTTCAACTACCGTGCAGAAAATCAAGTTGATCCGTTCCTCCATGATTGAAGGTCGCACCAACAAACAAACAAACAAACAAACACACATTCGCATTTATAATATTAGTAAGGATATCAGAATCTGAAAAAAATGTAGCTAGCTAGCCTAGCTACGAAATCGAGTTGCTAAAGATTTCTATGAATAAAAGTTGAGTAAGATAATAACCAAGAAAAACAATTCGTAACCGACCAACAATGCGTTATCTCAATGCCTTTATATAGTAAAAGGCAAAACTGGTCGAAATACCGGTTAAGGCACCTCACACACTACGCGGCCACCACCACGACTGGTGTCGTCGTGGTTGCTAACATTGGTCATCAGCGTATACGCTCATATTTGTATCCTTCTAAAATATAAATGCGAAAGTGAATTTATCTGTTGGTTTCTCTTTTAATCACGCAGCATCGGAACAAATGTTTTGCATAGGTATAGTTGAGGACCTGTAGGGCTAACACACGTGCCACGAGAAAATTTTGTCTACCCGTTTTCTCGTGATATTCCTTCACTCCTCTTCGAAGGGTGTTATTTCCTCGTAAATAAATGAGTAGACAAAATTTTCTCGTGGCACGCATATGTTAGCCTTACAAGAAATACTTTCACAGATACTTTCACATTTAGAATTTTGAGCGGCGCGTCATGTTATCGTAGTTTATCTCTACGCTTAAGGTGGACGCACACATTACATGAATTTTATGACAAGTCACAGTACACTTCGTGATCCCAAACATGCTGGCTGTCGTCGCGATCGCAACCTTGGTCGCAAAAAATCATACGCTACAATTTCCACGGTATGTCGTCCGGAGTCCGGAGAGTTGGTCGTTGGGACCAAGTGCACAATGCGCAATCAGTAGCGTACGATAGTTTACCTGAAGGGCTTATAATGTGCGCCACGAGCAAAGGGGTTGTTTCATCTTGGGCCAGGTACTTGTACGCTATACCAAAAAATAGTATAAGATCATAGAAACTGAAATAAAATATGCTTTTTTGCAGTTGTACAGTGAATAAGACGTTAAGGTATAAAATTGATAATTGGGTACATTTGTACAATAGCAACTCTAGGAGTGCATCCATTTGCTTTTGATGTCTATGCTTGTAATGACTTTACGTCATCTTAATTTCATCTCATTTGTCAAATGTCAATTGCTGCCAATTGTGGTTATTTTTATGTCAAATTTCATCATGACTCGTGTAGGTACGTGTCACTGTCAAAAAGGATGCCATGTTGTTACGCTTTTATTTTGCAAAATAATAAAAGTAAAAAGGACCTTTCCTGAGAAATAAAGAAAAAATAATTACTATTTCATGACCCCGAACATTTTGAAAGACCGTACAAATACCTGGCCCAGGCTCCATATATATTTGAAACAACCCATTTTGTCTACTCATTTAAGGAATAAATGAAAGAATCTCGGGATATACAAAATTTTCTCGTGGAGCTCATGTAAGTCCTAGCGGACGCTGCGGCCACTGGCTATGGTCATAGCCGCAGTGCACGAGGACCCTTTAATGCGACCTTGCCGTGACGCGTCGGTGCCGCGCCCGCCTCGTCAGCGAACCGGCGACGTTCATTAGTGTTTTTAATCATTTCCACTGGGTTTTGCAACTTTTTTTCTGAGGACTCTTTATTGCTAGATATTGCTCCACATTAAGAATATTATTAAGCATTGATGATACAGTTCTAGTTTTAGCACGGTTTCTGTGAAACATGAGATTATAGGCAAAGTAATTTTTACAAGCTTTTATTTAACTTGCAATGTAAGTATTTAGGTTAGAACCACTTCCCGGTTTCCGTAATCGGATGACAAGGCAATACTATTATGACACAAGACATGGAG
Organism: Oeneis ivallda; assembly: GCA_029955525.1. Lineage (NCBI taxonomy): Eukaryota > Metazoa > Arthropoda > Insecta > Lepidoptera > Nymphalidae > Oeneis > Oeneis ivallda. Next base: position 4,605,696 of record JARPMR010000029.1, read on the forward strand.
CTCATCTTATGATGGAGCCGAAAGGTGGCGATGGGAACTCTGTAATAAAACGACGTGACACCATCCAGTTTAGGCTCGTTAGATTTGTCTTAACAAGTACTCTGGTCCTAGATGTTATCCAGGCTCTGATTGATGTAGGTAGCTCTAAAAACTTATTTCTTAAAAATTAAATTTTTAATTTACACTTGTCTCAATATTATTAATCCTTTCGCATTTTCACAAACACATTTTCGCATTTTTTAGTACGTATTAGTATACGTACTAAAAAATGCGAAAATGTGTTAGTTTATTGGTTTGTCCTTCAATCACGCAGCAACGGAGCAAATAAAATTTGCATTTTTCAAGTCTCTTTTAAGTCCTGAACAATTTTGTTCAGGAGTCAGGACTTGAAAAGTGACAAAGTCTCCTTATTTATATCCCCAAACAAAACAGACGGTAACCCGCGAGGTTTTTAACATCCTAACTCCACGCGAACTACTAAAAACAGGATTTATGATTTTCATCATCTCCGAGGAACGTTTTGGCTGATTTTCTAAACAAAACCTCAGGCAGAACGTCTAATTTATACCTCGGTTAAACATTAGTCATATAGTTTTATCTTAAGTCCGATCCATGCTAACTTTTGGACAATTGGTACCCTGGTTAATAAAATAAGTACTTAGTATAAGTACTTAAACAAAATCTTACCCTAAATACATTTTGGAACTTCTGTGTCGATTATGCTCTGTGTGAACAAGATTTTCGTGCTTACCTGTAAGAAGAAAAACTTTAATCAATCACTGTTTTCAATAAAGGTAAAACACATAAACAGGCATTTAAAAGTATCAAGCAGTAAATGTTACACAAAGAGTCTCGGCTTCATGTGGTGTCGTCTCTGTTTCACACACCTTCTTTAACTCATGTGACGTTGTCACTATTCGCGACAATGACGGTTCTCCAGGTAAATGAAACGAGCCTTTTCATTGATAAATAAAAAGTTGTGTTATCGTCTTTTTAACCGACAGACATAAAGCTCTTGCAAGAATCGCCACAGAACACGATCTTGCGCCGCTTGTGGCCAGCGGCTCCCAACATCTATCTGTTCACCTAGTGGGGGTCTTCCAACACTACGTTTCGCGATGCGGGGTCGCTATTCGAGTACCTTGGGAACCCAACATATTATATCGGTTCTTGGACTATACTGCCCCGCCCCATTGCCACTTCTGTTGTTTATCTTCTTCTTCTGCCTAATCTTCTTCTTCTAATTAAATAAAAGGAAAAGTTGACAGACTGAAAGTTCTATCATCGAACAGCTCAAACCTGCACTGGACGGATCATGCTGTTTGGTATACAGATAGCTATTATGACGTAAGCATCCACCAAGAAAGGATTTTTGAAAAGTCAACCCCTAAGGGGGGTAAAATAGGGGGTTGAAAAATGGAACTTAACGTGAGCGAAGCCGCTAGTATACCGGTATTATTAAAAGGCATCATATCGATTTAATACTCATATAAAACCTATAAAATTCGAATTCATTATTTTATGATTCTTTTGACAATTATGGATGGACTCAGATGGGCAACAATGTAAGTTCGTGTTCAGATTTCAAATAAAAATCGTAGAGCGCCAAACTATCTATGGCATTTTTATTCCCTCATATTTCAACTTGAGAACATTTTATATGATGTATTTATCACCGTTCGAAAAGGAAGACACACTTAACTATCATGTGGAATAGGGCTGTCTATGTTTAAATCTAATTTAAATTAATTTTTGAGGTGAGAAATTTAGGGAGAGGCCAGTCAGTCGGCGATTTCACAATTTTGAGAAGTTGTTCGGAAGCTCGATTGCGCGTCCGAACGCTAACATGGGCACCCAACAAACGCCAGTCACAGCGATCGAGTTGCGTTTTTTAGCATCGGCGTTTCGCGATTTTTACAAGATTTTATTTAGCTTGAGCAGTTTATTTATTTATTTGATTGTTTGTTTGGGTCACATCTTGCAAGATGAATTAGACCCACTTCCCGGTTTCTGATCGAGCTGAAATTTTGCATTTATGTGTAAATTGGATGACAATGCAATATTATTGTGACATGGAGCTGATCTGATGATGGAGACGGAATATGGCTATCGGAACTCTGTAATGGAACGACGTAACCCCATCGAGTTTGGGCTCGTTTGATTCGTCATAACAAGTACTCTGATCCTAGAAGATGTAGCTACTAAAAGCTTGCATTTAAAAATAAAAATTTTAATTTACACTTGTTAACGCTGACCTTTTAACATAATATCGAACCATTTTGAGTCACGAAAACGAGATGCAGTCGCGAAAACGCCGAACCTTGCCGACAAAAGTAGCCAGTCTTCCCTATCCCGGCGTATTGAGCGATTTTCGGTAGGGGAAAATCTTATGGGTTCGGTCAACGACATGCTAATGTTATTAGTAATATCTATGACTGTTTTAACTTTTATCAAGTTTTTAAGTGCCAGACGCAAACTATTCATTCGATAAGCTGTTCTTATTATATATGCGAACTAATGGGTTGGTTAAAAAGCAGTGATAGCCTAGTGGTTACGACTGTGGTCTCCTATTCGGGGGGTCGCAGGTTGGATCCCGGGTACGCACCTCTGACTTTTCGAAGTCAAGTGCGTTTAAGAAATTAAATATCACATGCTTTAACGATGAAGGAAAACATCGTGAGGAAACCTGCACACCTGAGAGTTCTCCATAATGTCCTCGAAGGTGTGTGAAGTCCACCAATTCGCATTGGGCCTGCGTCGTGGACTATGGCCTATAACCCTTCTGTGAGAGGAGACCTCGCTCAGTAGTGAGCCGATGATGGGTTGATAATGATGATGAATGGGTTGGTTAGCTGTTTTTATTTATTTGTGTAAAAACACAGCGATAGTGGGCAAAAATCTATTTACCACATTTTTTAGTAGTTTTAATTTTTATGATTTTTTTTTTCGTATCTACTAAAATAAATTATCCGAAATATATTTCTGTGAGAAAGAGACAGTGATAAAAATATTTCCATTCACAGTGACAACCCTACTCATCGCATAACGAATTCACACATAATTAATATCCAACCAATAAAATTACTCTTATTCGGTTTCGTTTGATGAACAAGCGGCTGCTAGCAGTGTCCTACGCGGATTGCGTCAAAATCAACCTTATCTCAAAGAAATACAGTGTGTTTTTGAACTATAACGCAAAATTTAATTGGTGACACAATAACTAATCTGTTAGAGACGCAATTAAAATGGATACGAGTTGAGCGCCATGAGTGCATTTTTGGTGACCTTACGAAATAGTTTCACGTTCAGACATTAATGAGCATTCATTGAAGAATTTAACAAAATATGACAAAAATAAAAACAGCAAGGAAACTTAATACTTAAATTTAAAAAAAATGAAATTAACGTTAACGGCACGTAAATCTGTCGTTTTGTATGGACGGAAAAGGGCGGAGAGTTTTTCCGTCCTTATTTATTCATTTTTATTCAGGATAGGGAAAAAAGTTGTATTTTATTTCCGGGGTTAAGTCGTTAGGGACTTCAAAGGCAAGTAGATATATTTTTTTAAAGAAAAAATGCCATGTCGGACCTCAATAATATTGCCATTTATCCGTTGGACTATTGGTGTTGAGGGTCGATTGGTATATATTGAGGTTACTATAATAAATAAATAATTATTATCAGCTCAAAAGCCCGACATGGCCCGTATTCGATATTATCGCCCAACGTTTAAAGGTGCGGCCTGCGGTCGCAGGTTCGATCTCCAACCTTTGTACTATTGTCGTACCCCCTCCTAGCTTAGCTTTCCGCTTATTTGGAGGGGAGAGGGGAATATTAGTCAAGTTCCGCTTGGCTAATAAATAATCTTTAAAAAAATATCTTGTAGTTCGACGTTTAAAGTACACAACTTTATAATACACAATTTCAATCAAGCATTGGCATAAAACGTTTTGTAGCGAACCTTGTGAAGCGATTTGCATTCAATAGGTGGCTCTATATATTAACAACAATTTATAATGTCAACAAGAATTCAGCAATTTAACGGATAAATGTCTACTGTCGGAAGGTAGGTCTCTTGCAACGGTTTCCACTGAACACGGTCTTCTGCCGTTTATATCCCAAGGACTATAAGTACCGGCTACACGTTCTCTCTTACCTGACGACGTATCTGCACAAGCCTAATTTGCGCAGTTTTAGTATGTGCGTGTGGACGGCAAGTTAGACGGTAGCCCGCGCAGTTCTTTGAGTTGCGGAATGCAAATAAAGAATTGAATTGAATTGAAGATTGGACTGCGCACTTCTCGGTTAAATCTGCACACGCAAGACAGACCGTGTAGCCGGAGTATTACACATTTGCTAAACTATAGTTAAGAACACCCTAATGCCCTAAATGCTGAAAAACAGATTACGATTATTTATTTTTCTTTACTCATACATGTGTTGTTAAAGACTTTCACAGGACGTTCACAATTTCTTTACCTGTACTGAAGAGCGCGGCGAGACAGGCGACGTGGGGCTTTTCGGAGATGTCGGCTCAGCCCTGTGCTCTGCCAACACCCTGTGTTCATGTTTCGTTCCCACCACAGAGTTCTTAACCTTTTCCATCCTCGCTTGGATAGCTTTCCTTGAAATCACCTTAGTCTTCTCATCCTTGGTACCGCCGTCGGCCAGCTTCCTCATTAACCTTGCTGTCGCAGCAACCGTATGCTGCTGTGTGTCGGAGTTGGTTCGGGATAATCTAGTAGCAGGTCTAGTGGCCGGAGCGGCGGCTCCTGTACTACTCCTGGTAGTTTCGTTTCTATTAAACGGCCCAACGTCGTGTTCTGTGTCGGAATCAGCTGGTAGGTATCCCCCACCGCCGACCGATGACACTCCAGTACGCAGTAAGTTTTCGTGCTCAGCGTATCGCACCCTTTCATCAACGTTAGCAGTACCGTTTTGAGCTCTTTCAAGTCCGCGCTCCATTTCACCTATTTGCCTTTCCAGTTTACGCAGAACATCATCTGATGGAGGTGAAGGACCATTGTCATCTGGAGGCTCTGCTTGGAATGATTTTAAGTGTATGGGATGAGCTCTGTTCAGCTCTAGTCTTTTAGGAGCAATACCGGCTGCTGTGACCTCGTATTCTGCTCTAGGTGTCTGTGGTGTTCTTTCTAACATAGCTAAGGACACTGGAGAAGGCGGCGGTGCTCCGTTCACAGTTACCGCTGGCTCCGGAGTTGGCGACACTCTCGGGGCTCGGAAGCTCTTCCGCATAAAATCCTCTCGAGTCAATTTCCTCTCCATTTTATTGTTATAAAACTTTAAATACTCATTATTGTTCGAAACTAGTTACACTGTGTCCGAACGGGTGGGCCATTCGATTGTTTATTATCAATTTTATTCGAACACGATATCACAATTGACCACATTTATCTGAGAGTTTCATAGCGACGATACAAATCTGAAACACGTATCAATATGACCAATGGACTACTTCGACGTGATTGGAGTGACACGTTTTTCGATTCAGTATTAAAAATGATAATAGATAAAACGAACGCGACTGTAGTCATTATCAGAAATTGTTGCAAAAACGTGCAGTACTCAAGTGTAACCAAATAAAAAGACTACTTTCGACTTGGACAGAAGAACCATTTATAAAACACTTAAACAACAGTGAAGCTAACAACTTGACGTCATTCCAGCTAAAAATCTATTATTCCATTGACGCAAACACGAAACGATATCAATAATAATTATTAGTAGCCGACTGATATCAGATCGATAACAAGTTAGACACCGATCGCCTAAATATCACATCAGATATCTATCATCTAGGTATAAAAAATAGAGAATGGCAATACCAGTTGGTTGAAGATATTTAATTAAGCAGGAAATTTGACACGATGGTTACGTAAGAAGCAAACCTAATCAGACTAAGGTATAAAAAGTGAAAAGAAGTCGACCGTAACTAAACGTAATTCGATAAGAATTGACCTCTTTACCAAACAGTCTGAGAGATAAGAAAATAATATAATACCATGCAATCTGTTACCTATAATATTATTACAATAGAGTTAGTGGAGATAAGAAAACTGAGTTACTTTGAAAATGATGAAATACAATAATTTATACACTAAACTAAGATAACCTACTACGAAAATACGAAACATTTGATAGATTCAAAAAATATTGAATGCTAACGCCATAAATTGCTCCTAACAGCTATTAATACATAGGTCTTAAATTACCATAGGGAGCTACCATTAATCTTTATAGGAAATCGACGCCCATGCCTCTAAATGAGGGTTCCATAGCATAAGGCTCAATCTAGACATTATCCGTAGGTCCTCTTAATCGTTGGTAAAACCTAGATCGTTCACGGGGCCTACTGAATCTAATTAGCTTAGGCGTTCCCTATTTATGCATTGTAGGTGAGAAAGGGCAAAAGTCTAATAAAAAGACTGACTGTTAAGCAAATCAAATGTGGCAACATATGCTCATGAAATAATGTAAGAGGCTATTGGAACGACTCTAACTAATAAGTATGAAAGCTATTCAATATGACGAATATTTAATAAAATTAGCCCGAAAAATAATTTTAAATAAACCGAAAAGGAGTAACTAGATGAACTCATATCGACTACAGTAGCGTATGGAGCAACGCATGAAGAATCGATACAATTTTTAACGCATGAAGTGTCTAGACAGCTTCTACGGCAGAAACATTCCGCAGTAGATGTGTAGTCGAGGCGAGAGCACCAGCTAGCACCGTATCTGTAAAGAGAGAGACAAACAACAATGTTAATGATAAACGAATGTCGGTAAACCGTTCACATTTCCCCAGCGCGGCACACAAAGCTGATGCGGCGAACACACCTGAAATAGATAACACCGTCACCTGGACACTTGTACAAATAGACGAACACAAAAGCCAGAAACGTAACAACGTAATGACGCACACCACAATTTCCAACGGTTATCACTTCCTTATTCGTAAAACATCTCAGCTATTTGAGGAGTCTTATGGACTATTTCAGAATCGCCGAAACGTGTTTAACAGACGAATAACGCTGACGTTTCGACATTTTTTGTGTTGGCAATATGTAAAAATCGGCCAAGTGCGAGTCGGGTCTCGCTCTTTTAGGGTTCCGTTAAAAAAAAATTAAATAAAAATATTTCCATGTACCCATGGAAATATTTTAATTTAATTTTTTTAATTTAATTTAATTTTTATTATTTGTTGTGATAGCGGCAATAGAAATACACATTATGTGAAAATTTCATCTGTCTATCTATTACGGTTTACGAGACACAGCCCGCTGACAGACGGACGGACGGACGGACGGACGGACAGCGTAGGCTTAGTAATAGGGTCCCGTTGGTACCCTTTGGGTACGGAACCCTAAAAAACGTCAGATTCATTCGTCGGTTAAAGTTTACTTGGCAAATGGTGAAATAGGCATTATAACGTTATATAAATCCTATAATGTCGCGCAAGAATTTTATGGAATATTCCCAAACTTTATTTATAATAAGAGAGCTTTCTGCATAAGTAAATTTTATTTTTGAATCACTGCAATAATTCAATCCGCATTCAATTCAGAAAGTGGACTTTTCCTATGTAGGTACATATCGTTTCAAATGAGTATGTAGCCACGTTTTCCAGATTACCTCCACATAGTGCCAGTAGAAATACCAGTAGAAACCAAAATGAAATATTTGGTTTATTTATGGTTTTTATCCGGTTAATCGCAGGCGGTAGCTTGTTCATACTACTTTGACTACATAATGTAGTTTACTAATGTACCTAATCTAGGCTATGCTATAAAGCTATTATCTACGTAGTATAAATTACATAACCCTTATCAGATTTTTAGGCAACAGTAATTAATCAAGCCCTTGTCAAGGGTGTACTGGCTTTTAATACAAAGAGGATCACATTCCTGAAGCATAAAATATGTAATATAAACATTCTAGATTTTATAAAGACGGCTAAAGTTGCTATATAAATTCATTAAATAAACTCTCGATCATTCCATCTAGTGGGTAAGATTAAACTCAGCATACCTTGTGCAATTGCTTTTAAGAATCTAAGAACCTTCTTGGAAATAACTTTTATAACGAGAATGCAATGGACGTACAAGTTAAAGTTTTAGCTGTGGAAACAATCGCGCCTACAGAACTTCAACTAAATATTACCCTTCTAACGAATTTAGTTCAGTCTAGCAATAGTATTAGTACTAAATAGCAGATGATTTTGAGGGTATTTGATATTTTTGATTTAAATTAAAAATTCGCAAAGGTCGCAAATCGCAATGCTCAAACTCAAAGCTTGGAAACCTTGATAAGCCTTACAACAGATGGCGAGCGGTGTGACTCACTTGGTTTTCGCTTGGCCGTCAAACGACGCACCAGTTAACTTTAGGGACCTTGCGCACTACGCGGCCACGACCCCAGACAGCAGGTCTAGCGTCGCATCATACCAAATACGCATCAAGTACTTTTTAATTACATTTGAATTATTATATCACTGAAAAGTCAGGCTTCTAGCTTTATCTACAACAAAGTAACAGGGGGTCGAAAATGTCCTGAATGGCTTCGAGAACAGGATGTAAACATCCTGGCAGCGCCTTTGCCCGACTTAGTAAGGGCGCTTCCGCGCCTCCTGATATCGGGTTACTTCTAAAGCATCATTTCATATTCATCATTGAAATAGTTTGATTGATTCAAGTCATCTTAAGGTTCTCTTAAATTATTTCATGTGCCTTTTGTGTTGTTTTGCTGTCTGTTTCTGTTGTATTTACGTTTATAGTGTACAGTTAACAATATTTTATTCGTTAATTTCTTATAACTCAACCTCATATGGCCAACTACTGGAAAACGGTCTAGTATTTCCGACCAAACTTGACTAAACTATGCGACCAATGCAAATGTTGCGATTACGGTGACTTCTAGCCGCAGTTGTGGGCGCGTAGTGCGCGTGGTCCCCTTACTACCTAGTTTCAATATCACGAATTACTTTATATTCCAAGTTTATATGTACTTACAGCTCTAATGACTTCTTTGTCTGAGATTTTTTGCGCTTCAAACGTTTTTACTTTTTGATATCCGTTACAGGTACGCCAGTTTCGATCTTAAGACTGGGTCAACTAGTAAAAAATGTTAACAGAAGAAATCATGAGCTCTCTTGTAAACAGTTAAACACTAATAAGAAACCGTTGAAACATCGTCGAAAAAAAAATTTAATCAAATAGTTTAACCGCAGCATTGCCGCGTTGTATGGCGACGGACAGCCTTTGGACCTGCTACACTAATCTCTATTTTTGACATTGCCAGTGGCTATGGAAAACAATGGAAAGTTGCTAACTAGGAACTGTCAAACCCGCATTTCGTCATACAAAGTGATAGCCACTGAGATACAGAATAGCCCTATAGGTAGGCCCCAGACAGTGGATCACAGCTCCCCTTGATAGATATAGAACGTTAACGTCTAATACCAGGCCAGGCGCATTCCGCATTTTAGGTACGAAGCTACAGCCTCCTTATACCGTGCTACAGGTATCCGGCGTCGTTCCGTCCGGACGGGCTAACGTAAAGCGAAGAGATACCAAGTAACGGACAGAAAGAGAGGCAACTTGTATAGAATAGAATAGAATAGAAATATTTTTTATTCAAATAAACTTTTTACAAGTGCTTTTGAATCGTCTGGCTCTACCACTGGTTCGGAATGCCCTTCCTGCCGAGAAGAACCAGCAAGAAGGTGTTTAGGTGCTGTGCGAGTGCGACCTGCCCCCCGATTATCTAAAAATTGCCGATCAAAATCTTATTCATTTCATGGCAAAATAAACCATAACAGCATTAAATTAGAGCTCAATTTTGTATATCCACTCTCATACGTTTAGGTATTTACGATACGCTCCATAACGCTCCATGTTGGAATCGGTTGTACTGAATTGGTGACTTTAAATCAATTCAGTCAAGGAATATTCACTTTGACGCTAATGCTATGAAATGAATAAGATTTTGATCGGCAATTTTTATCGCAATCACACCTCTGAACTGAACTTTATGGTGTGGTAAGAGATGCTATTTATTTAAATGATTTCGCCAAGTGAATCTTTTGTACCTGTACTATTATGTCATCATCATCATTAGAAACCCATCAACGGCTCACTACTGAGCGCAGGTCTCCTTTCAGAGAAGGGTTATAGGCCGCAGTCCACCACGCTGGCCCAATGCGAATTGGCGGACTTCACACACACCTTCAAGAACATTATGAAGAACTCTCAGGTGTGCAGGTTTCCTCACGATGTTTTCCTTCACCGTTGAAGCAAGTGATATTTAATTGCTTAAACGCACTTGACTCCGAAAAGTCAGAGGTGCGTACCCCCCGAATAGGAGACCACAGTCCTAACCACTAGGTTATCACTGCTATACTTTTATGTTTTTATGTACTATTATGTATTTTGTGCTAACACCTACAACATTATCCTAACGGAAGCCGATTATTCACGATTCACGAATCAGTCAACGTCAACAAATACAATGTGCAGTAATTCTAAGAAGTCGACTCATAGCTGTTTTATTCAACATCTCATTTAAAGATGACGAGCTAATCATTAGTGCCAGCTTCTTATGAAAGTTTTGAAAAGACTTTCGGTCACAATCAAAGATCAATTCACAAACTTCACATATATGGTGGTAATAGCTTTTGATGCTAAAAACTGCATTAATACGGGATTACATACATACATCCCTACTCCTTTACTAATGTGTATTATAAATGCCAATGTGTGTTTGTTTGTTGGTTTGTCCTTCAATCACGCAGTAACGGAGCAACGGATGTACGTGATTTTTTGCATGGGTACAGTTGCGGACTTGGAGAGTGACATTTTATCTCGAAAAAACTGAAAGGCTTCCCGCGGAATTTTTAAATCTAACTCCACGCGGACGAATTCGTGGACAGATGCTAGTAACTTGATAAACACCGACTTATTGGTAGCGACTTTGTATATTATTTAGAAAGGAATCAATGAGACGCTGAGTCGCGAAACTGAAGTGGAAATGGGCGGGACACATAGTTCGAAGAGCTGATGGTTGTTGGGGTCCCACTCCCAAGGTGCTGGAGTGGCGACCCCGCACCGAGAAGCGCTGTGTTGGCAGACCCTCCTAGATGGACAGACGACTTCAAACGAGTCGCAGGGAGCCCCTGGATTCAGGCGGCGCAAGACCGAGGCCTGTGGAAGTACATGCAAGTGACCTTTGTCCAGCAGTTGACTTCTATCGGCTGATAGAGATGAGTACACCTATGAATAGATATACATAATATCAGATAACAGAAACACAGTACAAGAAAAGACCAACAAAACATAGACCGTTAGTAAATTGATTTTGAATTATATTGAAGAAGACAACATCATTATCCAAAGATTTCCGCACTAGTGTCAAATAAACGTGATTAATTGCCGCCGCAAAAATAGAATCAAACTGAACGGATGCGAACTATTTATACCTTACGTGCACGTGATACAAACTATTTCGGGACTTCTGATTCTAAATATATCCGTGCGAATTACGTTTACGCGCGGAGCCAACTGCTTACTTGCGAGCTTAATGACTGTTGTTTGGTTTTAGCTGATATAAATGATGAATATCTGGGTGACCGAGCTTTGCTCGTTAATTTTTTTTTTTGGTAAATCTTGTTTTTTGGAAAAATATGTATAAAAAAAATTTAAAAAAAAATAATAAAATTCATAGGGGAAAATATAATCGTCTGGACTCGAACCGGGGTCTTCTGGTTTCGGGACCGCCCGATTTCCCGAGCTATTCGGGTTTTATAAATAATGGCGAAATTTACCTTCGTATTCTAATGATATTGTAAGGGGTTTTTCATTGCCTGAAAACACAGATAAAACGACCTTTTCTAAAAATGAAACCTAGCTAGATCGATTTATCGCCCCTGAAACCCCCTGCATGCTAAATTTCATGAAAATCGTTGGAGCCGTTTCCGAGATTCAGATTATATATGATATACAAGAATTGCTCGTTTAAAGGTATTAGATAGATGAAAGCAGTGATAGCCTCTGAACCTCTGACTTTTCGGATTTATGTGCTAAACGCACGCAATTAAATATCGCATGCTTCAATGGTGACGGAAAACATCGTGAGGATAACTCCACACCTGAAAGTTTTGGAAGGTGTGGATGAGGTGTGGTTTAGTGTCAGGTCAATAGGACAAGACTAATAAACAAGAATAATACTATTTGGAGGGAGGAGGGGTTTAAGCTGGGGTCCGGCACTATCCGTTGTTTTCGATGTCCATGAGAGAGAACTTGTTCCCTCTTAAGAGAAAACAAGTCTATAGAAGTAGAGAAATGTCATCAAACTTTATAAGGCTACAATAAGGACTATATTACTGTTAATATAAACTTGGCGATTCAAAAGAGAAGTTGAAAGAAAAAGAATATTCCGAGTATAAGTTTAATATCACAAGAAAATAAACATGAGAGAATTTTCATCGCAATCCGCAAAGTGCAAACCCTATTCACGTTCTCATACTCAGCCTGTACTACTGGTAATTCAACCCTCCAGCTCCGCCGGTCGTAGAAAACAATGCAACTCGAGTCGTTTGCGGTCGAAACGACCTCTATTACGTTGGTGCAGGGTTTATTTTCTACTTTTATACCACACCACAAAATTCCGCCGACCGACCAAAAGTATCTGATTACATTTCTCTTTTGTTGTATGTGAACAACAAAACTATAGTAGGTGCCTAAATACTTATTTGATGAAGAAAGATCGAAAGAATATATTTGTTAAATTAAATATATTGGCAATTAATTATTGGTTATACGTGATATTCTCGGAAAGTGACGCAACGACGACGTAATAATAAGTACAAATAATATTTTTCATCATACCTATTCGAAAAACGAATATTGGCTTCACAGGACAGCGGGAGCAAAATTTCATTTTAACCCCATGGGACTTTTCATTTCTCTCTTCTGATTGGTCCGCGTTATAGAGCTTTAGCATACTAAAGCACTAACGCGGACCAATCAGAAGAGAGAATTCAAAAATGTGTCGAAATTCAAAAATGTTTGAGAAGCTGTTGTCTACGATAAGTCACGTGATCAAATTTGTCGATTAAACATATACGCCCATACTTCCAACATAAATATTAATGTTTAATTATTTCATAAAAATTTATTTGTGTTTTATTTAAACTTTCAATATACGTATTGGTAATGTCTATACTCTATACATAGTAGGTTGATACTCCTAGCTTTTTCTCATAGGTAATGATGAAAAATAGTGTGTGTCATTTGGGGCCAAAATTTTTTGTTCTCGGGCGGCGTATATTGAATTCCTCGCTACGCTCAGGATTCTACTTTAGAATCCCTCGCTGCGCTCGGGAGTCTACTATAGAATCCTTCACTTCGCTCTGAATTCAAAATAACGCCCTCGGGGAACAAAAAATTCCTTTGGCCCCATATAACACAAATAACTATTGCTCCAACGGTGAAAAATTGAATTATCTAGCAAATTGTCTTACAGAATACCATTAATCAATTTCCAGTTTTAGTAAATTAAAGTAGTGGCATGCGATTATATCCTGGAGAGCACAAGATCTAATATTATAAAGTAACAATAGTAAATAATGGTTCCGATAAAGTTATTACACATTTCAATGCACAAGTAAATGATTTAGGTATAACAGACAAGGATACAATAATAATTGATGAATAAGCAAATAGCTATATTTCCTTGAATGTAAAAATAAAGCCACTGTCAATAATTATTATAGTAATCGCAGGAAAACCTTAAGTGTTTCTCAAGTCAGACAAAAAAGACTTCTTTACATTCTAATTAAAATATTCTACATTCTCTTTAATGTTTCTACGAGAAGATATTTCAACAAGTTTTTAGGTAGCCTCATAATGTCTAGGTGAGAAAAGAATGTAAAAGTAAATCTCATGGAACACACTTGGTAAATAAATCTGAAATCTATGTTATATAGATTATAGGTTATAGGTTCAAGACAAGCGTCTCAAATCGTAGGTAGCTTAACTACCACGATCATTAATCTGTACAGAAACTAAGAGCTTGATAATAACAATACTTGGTCTACTTTGACGAGGCAAACCATGTAATTCCGTCCCACGCAAATTAGCGAATTGTAAAGGAAATTTCAAAGCTGCCATTTTGCGAAGCGAATAACGCTCGGTTTTTTGTACAGACGGGCTTCGGTGGGAACTGGTTTTACTGGCAAGGCTTGGACACACAAAACGCGATGATTGATGACAGGGTGATTTCTGGAAACTTCCAGATTCCAGATTTATACGTAGCATAAAACTTTATGCAAGGAACTGAATGGCGTCCATAAAGAAAGGTCTAATTATTGATCAAATGAGTGTCGATAGTGTCGTTGGCACCGTGTAATTTTTTTTTCGTACCAGCCCGGCGCTTTGTTAGCGTGAATCGTACAGAATTCTTTTCTTCTTCTTCTTCTTCGCGACACTATGCGGCGAACACGTTCGCTGGCGAATGTGATTGTCTACAGTCACTAAATCAGCAAAAGCTACGACCAAGCTTTTGCTGTCACAATCACTGCTGTAAATGACGGCTATCTGTGTATGATCATGACGGCATTGACTTATGCAGCATCCAATGCAATCGTCTTGTCAAATGTTAGCATGCAGTTGTTTTTTTCAGGTTCTCTTTATACGACCTTCAACTATAATGTACTGTCAAATCAAATCATAGCAATTCCGTATATAGCCTTCGCAATTTGCCGTCGCGCTGTTTTTTGATCCAAGCCTTTAAACTTTTTACCATGTAAAAAGCTTGTCTCGACTCGAACTCTATCGAACGCAGCAATTTGATAAACGAGACAGTTATTAAATCTATAAAAGGAATCCGTGATGGCCGATTTCTAGTTTCCGTTTCGATTTCACAGACGTCGTAAAGTGTTAATAAGAAATTTTTAAAACAGTCTTGTCTTTGTAATATCTTTCAGATTAAATACTATAAAATTATATACTATTGAAATAAAAAAATATATAAATTATAGTTATTATTTAAATTATAATTATTATAAATTATGTATTATTGAATTAAATACTCTCCT
Source organism: Oeneis ivallda (assembly GCA_029955525.1). Classification (NCBI taxonomy): domain Eukaryota; kingdom Metazoa; phylum Arthropoda; class Insecta; order Lepidoptera; family Nymphalidae; genus Oeneis; species Oeneis ivallda. Next base: position 4,620,811 of record JARPMR010000029.1, read on the forward strand.
ATTCACGTAAAATATTTTTAAGCCTTAATTTTTAATACGAATACCTACGACATACGAATCGACGTGATTTTACATGGATATAGTTGAAGACCTTATGAGTGAAATAGGCTACTTTTTCCCGGAAAACCAAATAATTTTCATGGGATTTTTAAAAACCGAGAGAGAGAGAGAGAGAGAGAGAGAGAGAGAGAGAGAGAGAGAGAGAGAGAGAGAGAGAGAGTCGAGCAAAAGCAATTATTGATATTATTATGTTTAAGGCAATACTACTTCAAACAGATAGTGAGTCAGTCGAACTGCAAATATCAATACTACTAAAGATTTATACGTAGGTAACATACCTCATTATGAAAACGTTTATACAGCTTTGTTCGTTGAATTATTGATAACTTTAACAAAAATATATTTTTTTCTTATTTATTGGGTGCTAGCTGCTAACCTTGGTGTACTCCGCACATCGTAAGTCATCAATCATCATTGCCAAGTTAGATATAGTGTGCTAAGTATTAATGTAAACGTTTATCATTTTTAGGATTAATTTACAAGACCAAAAATGATATGATATACTTGGAACATAAAAAAAGAGTAACGCATCTATAGATTAGAAATTGAAGATATCAAAAACACCTATGATGAAAAAGACTACAATTTTCAAGAAGAACTTAATAAGTAATAGAGACTATTTGATAAAATTAGAAACGTAAGCTTCACGCGAAAGTACGTTTGTTTTTTTTTTTTTTAATATATAGACTAGCGCTTGACTGCAATCCCACCTGATGGTAAGTGAAGATGCAGCCTAAGATGGAGCGCGCTTGCCTAGAAGATGCCTATTCACTATTTTTAATTTATCCTTCAGTCACAACTCACAGCAATGAAGCAACGGATCGACGTGATTTTTTTTTATAGAATTAGTTGGAGTTTGGCACTTAGGTTACTTTTTATTTCGGAAAAAAGTTCTTTACCCCGTAAGTTCGTAAGGCCCAAATTAGACCGTGCCTCGTTCATCGTTGCCAAAAATAAACCATCTTAATTCGTCCTAAGGGCGAATTTAGCTTTCGAGATTTTTGCTTTCATTCTCGAGGCTTCATCGAGTGTCATCAAAAATGAACCTTCTAAATTTGCCCTTAGGGGAAAGGGCCATGGGGTGCATTTTCGCAAAAAATGTTGCAAATATTGCAAAATGAACGATGAACGGGGCGCCGTCTAATTTCGTCCTAATACGAATAATGATCATTACATATGTATGATTAATTGATTATTCAACACAAAGGTAACGAACGTAACAAATTAACAGAGAACAAGTCCAATGACATTTAAACCTTACAAATCATCAGGCGAATCCCCCGATGTGACTCATCGGCGAGGCGATTTCGCACGCGGTCATTACATTACATTACATTACAGTCCCACCAGGGGCGGGCACTGAACGAATTATCTGTTGCATAATCAGACGGTAGAGGCACGAGTAAATTATAGCTACAGGAAGATGTATTATAATGCGTTTTTTGTATTGCATGATTAAATATCACATGCTTCGACGCTGAAGGCAAACATCGTGAGGAAATCTGCACGCCTAAGTGTTCTCCATAGTGTACTCAAAGGCGTGTGAAGTCTGAAAATTCGCATTGGGCCTGCGTGGTGGACTAAGGCCTATAACGCTTCTCTGAGGGGAGAACTGCGCTCAGTAGTGAGCCGTTGATGGGTTGATGATGATGATAGAGTTTCTTACCGGCTCTTCTCAGCAGAATCTGCTTTCCGAACCGGTGGTACAGTCTTGACGTGTCATAAAACCAACAGGTTCATTATCATCATCATCAATAAGCCTATAACAGTCCACTACTGGACTAAAGGTCTCTCCCAAGGGGAGGGTTTGCCCATAATCACCACGCGGGGCAGACGGGTTGGTGATCGCAGTAGATGGTAGTAGTAGCACAGAGGACGCTGCTGCCCTTTCTCCGTTATACCAACAGGTTAGCTACATAAAATAAATAATTTTGAATTTGGAGCGCGCTTTGTCTTTCTCTCTCTCTGAAATGTATTCCTCATTGCAGAATGTCGACCAAAAAATAAAAAAAATTAAGATATCCTCTAGAAACTGATGAAATCTTTGCCCGTAGTTTATGAGTTGTCCATATTTTTACAGACCAACTGAAAAGCCGTGGGCTGTCTACAAAATTTTATCTACTTTTGATTGGTTAACATTAAATTAAGAATAACAAACTTCGTTAGAATGGGCTGCATTGGAACGCTAATAAACCCAGTGATAAATCCCTAACACATAACTCAAATGCCATTATCTCAAGTGTTCCTAAGATAAATCTCATCAACAAAGTCAACATGTTAGTTAACCTCGAAGTTCGTTTGAACATCACACTTCGCATTATTGTTACAAGGTTTTGGTGATTTACATTGCGTTAAGCCTTCTATAATTCTACTTGAGTATTTGTTTGGTACAGTACTGGAAGTATGATGTAAAGGACATCGCTCCATAATTAACCTAAGTACCAGGTTACTAAATAACTTCCTCTTATCTCGTGCGGCCGGCTAATGAGGTAACTTTCAGTAAGGTTCTTTCCGCTGTTGATATTTTCTCAGTGTTAGGTAAGCATCATAGATAAAAATTAGTGTATATTGTCCTCGGTCCTCGATAAATCTACAAAGTTTGAACGAAATCTGGCCGTTTAAAGTGGGTCAAAATCGCGCCCAAAGAAGTCGGTTACAAACATTGTTACAAACATTGTTACAAACATTGTTACAAACATTGTTACAAACATTGTTACAAACATTGTTACAAACATACAAGTGAAGCTAATAAAAAGCGTATAAAAACGTAGCTTTCGATCAGATATGCTGTAAGTTCTTCAACGTCACAGAAAAACTGAATTTTTACAAAATTATTTTTAAAATTATCTAATGGATCCTAAACATTACATTTATGGCCTGTTAAGTGCCTGATATATATCGAACAGATAAAACACCTGCTGGATAAATTTGAGTGATATCTTTTTAAGTTTCACTGCCAGATTGACTTTGTAGATACTCATGAAACAGAAATTTAAACGCTATCCGTCAGATAAGTTGTGGATAGGCTATCAGACCTTTATTAGCAAGTGGTGAAACAGGCCCTAAGATTTAAAGATCCACATAGATATTTAATACACAAAGTTTTTGAAATTAAAAAAGGTTCACGTGGAGAGTGGTATTTTTAAAAACCGGGATAAAAGTAGCCTTTTGTCACTCTCCAGATCTTCAACTATACACATGCAAAAGTCGATCCGTTTCTACGTGATTGAAGGACAAACCAAATAAAGTAAGGATTTGCAATAGTAACAACATCGTGACGTCTTATAATATATACTCGTACCTACGCATTTAGTACATAATAATTCAATGTACCTACGAGAAGATTTACAAACTACGAGGTCCTAAATGGAACATGCTATGGCAAACATTCGTTCACGGTGAATGACATATTCAAGAGCTATGATTTACTAGCAACAAAATGCTCGTTTGGACATAAGTTGGCAAACATTTGCGACACACAAATGACAAAGTCAGACAATGGCAATCCATCAGTTGCCGACGCCGGGCCGTCAGAGCGGTCGTTGCTTTCGTCACACTCTGCGGATTAAGGTGTCGAGAGTAGGGACGACGTTTGATGTCTTTCCGAAGAGATGGCACGTTTTATAATGAGATTCTCACATTATATTCTTACTAGCTGTTGCCCGCACTTTTGTCCGCGTGGATTTAGATTATAAAATACCTTGGGAACTCTTTGATTTTCCAGGATAAAATGTAGTCAGTGTCACTCTCCAGGCCCTCAACTATACCCATGCAAAAACACATCGATCCGTTGCTCTGTTGCGGCTAGGGCTTGCATTCGAATATTCGAATATTCGAATTATTCGAATAATATTTCTTGTCCGAATATTCGAATATTAAATCTGCTATATTCGAATATTCGACCAATTTTCCGAAAGCCAAACTCGGAATATTGATCGGCATATCGCAGGCATTTTGTGTGATTCCGCCGTTTACATACAGCGTCGTCAGTTTAGAAACGCTCGCTGTTATGTAATGCCGCGGCAAATTGAAGTATTTAGTTCTGTTTCTTATGCCTAACAAGAACTATGTTCGCCAAAATATAAAGTTAGGTTAGGGTTATACATGAACAGTCGGGTGGTAGTGTGAACAGTCAGGTGTGTGTGTGAAGAGTCTGGTGAACACTTAAGTATTTTGGCCAAATGGAACCTAAGCGGGCACCTGTGTCGAACCCCAACCTAAGCTAACTTTAGAGGCAGATTTGTGGCCCTGGTGCTTGGGAATTGCGTAGATTCGCAATAAATACATCTAAAACTACAGTGAAATTAAAACAATTGAACGAGTTGTCATTTTGCCTTCGGCATATTACATAACAGCGAGCGTTTCTAAACTGACGACGCCGTATGTAAACGGCGGAATCACACAGAATGCCTGCGACATGCACAAAATATTACTTTTAAACTGCGCGCGCAACTTTATGCTTAGAAGTAGAAGACAATAATTATGCTTAGAAGAAAGCAGTGATGAGGTAGACCTCTATGAGATTGGAACGCGCTTGCCTAGAAGATACCTATTCACTCTTGCCTTGAAGGTTCTTAAGTCTTACGTGTAAGTGTAAGAATAAGCCAAAGTTAGATGATAAGATTAAAACGCATTTTATTTTTGTGCAATGTAACATTAATCTGATTCTGATCTCATAATTTCTTCTTCTTTGTCAACCGATAGACGTCCACGTCTGGGCAAAGGTCTCTTGCATGGACCTCCACAGATCTCGGTCTTGCGCCGCCTGAATCCAGCGGCTCCCTGCAACTCGTTTGATGTCAGTCCATCCAGTGGGGGGTCTGTCAACACTGCGCTTCCCGGTGCGGAGTCGCCACTCCTGCCACTCCAGCACCTTGGGACCCCAGCAACCATCAGTTCTTCGAACTATGTGCCGCGTCCATTTCCACTTCAGTTTCACGACTCGCTAAGCTATGTCGGTGACTTTGGTTCTCCTACGGATCTCCTCATTTCTGATTTGATCTCGCAGGGATACTCCGAGCATAGCTCTCTCCATAGCCCACTGAGTGACCCTGAGCCTTCTTATGAGGCCCACAGTTAGCGACCAATCCTCGGATCCGTAAGTCAACACTGGCAACACGCACTGTTCTTTTAGTGACTCAGAAGACTTTCGTCTTCAGGCGCTGAGGGATTTTGGACGAGAAGACATCTCGGAGATTCCCAAATGCTGCCCAGCTGAGTTGGATTCGGCTGTTGATCTCTTTCTCAAAACCTGTTGAGGATTTGATCTGCTATAGCCCACTGAGTGACCCTGAGCCTTCTTATGAGGCCCACAGTTAGCAACCAATCCTCGGATCCGTAAGTCAACACTGGCAACACGCACTGTTCTTTTAGTGACTCAGAAGACTTTCGTCTTCAGGCGCTGAGGGATTTTGGACGAGAAGACATCTCGGAGATTCCCAAATGCTGCCCAGCTGAGTTGGATTCGGCTGTTGATCTCTTTCTCAAAAACCTGTTGAGGATTTGATCCCAGAGCCAAACTGACGTCAACCTATACGAGATTAGTATGGCTCAAGCAGCTCAAGAACAAAAAGGCGCCTGGTGATGATGGAGTCACTACAGAACTCCTGAAAGCGGGTGGAAAACCTGTACTTTAGATCTTTCAGCGATTGTTCAATTCCGTCATCACGCCGTTGCATCCGCCGGAAGCATGGCACAGGAGCGTGGTGGATCTGTTCTTCAAAAAGGGTCATAATACCTTGTGGAAGAATTATTATAGACCCATCTAGCTGCTGAGTCATGTTTATAAGTTGTTCTCGAGAGTCATCATTACGAATCGTCTCGCTCGTAGGTTCGACTACTTCCAGCCTCCCGAACAAGCCGGATTCCGAAAAGGCTGTGGCACCATAGATCAGATTCATACGCTGCGACAGGTTATACAAAAGATGGAAGAGCACAAACGGCCACTTTGCTTAGCGTCTGAGGACTATGAGAAAGCCTGCGATTTGATGGAAACTTAGGCCTTATTGAGGTCGCTGCAGAGATGCTGGATTGACTACCGGTATATCCAAGTGTTGAAGTGCTTGTATGAAAACGCCACTATGTCAGTACGTATACAGGACCAGACTACGAGGCCAATCCACTTGCAGCGTGGAGTGTGACAAGGAGACGCAATCTCCCCAAAGCTATTTACCGCTGCATTGGAGGACGTCTTTAAGCTTCTGGATTCGAACGGACTTGGCATCAACATAAACGGTGAGTACATCACTCACTTGCGATTTGCCAATGACACGTTATGGCAGAGACTCTGAGCGACCTCAATACAGTGCTCAACGATCTCAGCGCGGTTTCTCAGCGTTGGGCCTAAAGATGAACATGAGCAAGATGAAAATCATGTCCAATGCTCATGCTCCACTCCACCCTCGTTAAGAATATTGCACTTGACTTTGTGCACGAGTAAATAATATACCTGGGACACACAGTCCAGCTAGGTAGGTCCAAATTCATAATTTCTAATACTGAATTATTACCTATTTGTATTCTATCAACGTTGAAAATCTTTCTTTTAAATCTTTTAAGATTTGTAAGTAAGTAATACGAAGTAAGTAGTACGAAGAACCAAAAATAATGTTTAGAATTTAGTACTATATTTCTAGTTACATGATAAAAGATTTTAAGCAAGTTGTTGTTTTTGTAATTGATTATTTGATTTTATTGATATATAAATATTATTACAATACTCACACTCATATCTCGGTTTATAAGACTGAGTTATATTGTGGTTGTCTTGTTAAGCACCAACTTTTTATATTTTTTGGAGGACTGAATTAGTGCCATAACAGTCAAATTCCAAACAGTTCTTTAATTTTTAAGTTAGATTTTGTTTTAATTCAGAGATATTAGACTCAAAGTAAGAGATTGGCAGTTAAAAATGTGATTATTATAACATCTTTTGTTTTTTTTAATTATTCGAATATTATTCGAATAATTCGAATAATACCCGAAAAAAAGTCGAATATTCGAATACCAATAATTTTCGAATATTTGCAAGCCCTAGTTGCGGCGAGATTGAAGGACAAACCAACAAACACACTTTCGCATAATTATAATATTAGTCTAGTATGAAGTATGGTTAGTAGCTGTATGAAACATTAAGTGTCTAGGTAGACGAATTGCTTTCAGGGAGGGAATCAGGGAGTCCGTCTAAAAGTACCATACGCAAATGCTAGCAGAAATGTTAAAAAAGGTAGAGAGACTAGAGAGTATTTAAAATTACTTAAATGAATCAACAATTAAAAAAAACTTAAACGAACCCCATTTATCTATGAAAATGCCATATTAGATCGGAGGACTCAGGTAAGCGCAATAAAAAAAAAGACACCGTTGTTAAAATCACTACAGTCCATTCGCCGCTCGCAACAGAAACCAGAAACAAAAAGGCCAAAGCACCGGAGCATGACTCACGCGCATCCGACCGAGAGTCGACAGCCGACTCTTTCTAAACGAGTATTCTTTATCGCCGTCCCTCTCACACAATTGTTAAGCCTCGCGGGAATGAGACACCAAACTATTGCGATTAGATAAAACAGCAATTCGTCTTATTTCTACTCAACAGTGAATTGGTAAAAGGAATAATTTGTATCTAGACAGTTTGAAAACGACCGATAGTGAAGGAGAAATAGATAAAACAGACAGACAATTATAAAAATTCTAAGCCTGTACGTTATAATAGAGAAGTTAAAGTTGAAAAATCTTATGAACGAGATGTTGGAAAGATCGGATCAACAATAGTTTGAATTAATATAGACAGACAATTATAAAAATTCTAAGCCTATACGTTATGGTAGAGAAGTTAAAGTTGAAAAACCTTATGAACGAGATGTTGGAAAGATCGGATCAATAATAGTTTGAATGAATAGTACCATTTTGAACATTGAATTATTATGTACTATTTTGAACAATAGTAAAGCATGACATACACCCTACACCTATACTATTTTGAGAGGAGACCTGTGCCCAGTAGTGTGCTGGTGATAGGTTGATGATGGACGAAATGTTAGTGGTAATTAACAAGATACCAGTAAGTACCTACCCGTAGACAGATTACTTTTAAAAAACAGTATAACGTTAGTTCAGCTTTAAACTGTTAGTGTTCAGAAATAAGCACGTTTTTAATTAGCAGTTAGCACATAACGTGAAGTAAAACTAAGAAACGTTTCAACGCCATAATTAATTTAAGTTCTTTTTTATTATGTGTTTTCAAGGTTTAAGTGATAATTAGATACGTGAAGTAATTATTCCATTCACGCAAAGATGTAGTGCATGATCATCTGCGTAACACGTAACCACAGACCGATACTAGTATAATGCAAGTTAAAGTAGGTGTAGTTATTGATAGATTTAACTTAATAATATGTTCTAGTTTGATTAAACATAATAACCTTATTGACAGGTTTAAAAATAAAGCCATTTAACGACTTGAACCGCCGAATAATGTCAAACTGGAATAATTCAGCAGGATGCATTTGTATACTTAATTTAGGATTTGTATATCGGTTATTTATGTCACATCATTTTAATCTTTATAATCGCGTACCGGAAGGATAATGTAACCTTCTTATAAACGTTTACTGGGTCATAGACTGGGTGGACCAATCTCAGACACTCAATATTTACTCACAGACTATCTAATTTTCAAAATAACGTACACTTTAATCATTATCGTCTTTATTATAGAGCGCTTCTACTAAGAATTCATCGTCATGGTCCATTCTATCACAAAAACTATTCTGCGATCTAATTTCGTATAGTCACTCTCTCGTCTGAACTCTTTTTGTACCCGTTTCAATGTCGCGTTAAATTTTAACATCCCAAAGTCGATGGTAATTTGTACGCGACAGGAAATTCCACATGTCGTAATTAGGGGCTCATTACGAGTATTTAGCCCGCCATTGTAAATGTTTTTGACCTTTCGGGCGGCTAATTTGTCAATTTTTAACGGTTCAGTTGAAGGAAGAGTTTTAAATTGCTTGTTTGTTGTTTTAAATTGCTTGCACTAAATTATTGCTAACCTGATTTGCTGCAAACATAAACATATGTAGTTGATTCCATATATTGACCGAGCGAAGCGAGGTCTCTGAGTTTACTAGAGCGATTTGCACTTGTCCGTCCGTCCGTCTGTCCGTCCGTCCGTCTGTCAGAGCCTTATAACTTTTGAATTACTGAACGTAATTACTTCAAATTTAGATATAATATGTAAACCAATGGCCTCGAGCCGAAAATGGCTTAAAAGTTATAAAAATCTTTATTTCAGGGGGGCTCTCATAGAAGCGAATGCGAAGTAAATTTTTTTTTTGTGATTCATAGGGTTTCTCTATATCATTTTAAAGACAATTTGGAACAGAGTACAAACGTATTTATTTTTTAAATTTTTTTCCTAAAATTGACGAAATGGGGGGCTTTCAAAGTGGCGATTTAATACGCTCGCTTGAAGACACTCTCTGGGAAAATTGGCTATTTATTTTCAAGCTGTACTTATTTTTTTACTTCACTTGTATCCTGTACTTGAACAACAAATACTAAAATGATATGAATATTATAAAGAAACGAGATTATTTAATTTTTAATGAGCATCAGTAAATTTCACATAGCTTCACAATAATACTAATAGATGGCGCACTCATTAACTATTCCATGGAATAAGGACTACTAGGAGTTACGACTACGATCTATCCCAAAAACAGTTTTGCGTCGACTACTATTATTTAGGTACATAATATAATAACATATTATTCAATTAAAATTATTCTTTAGTTAAATATCAAACTTCAATAAACTATTAATTACTGCATTTTGTATATTTTCTATTCGCGTCGATAGATGACGATTTGTACAGATGCCCCTAACCCGTTTTCACTCGTTAATACCTACATAATAATTCAATGTTTTCACTGACGTTCCCTAACCTTTATGGGCTACCTATGATAAGTTAGGTGATGATTACTGTCAACTTCTTTATCACGATCCTGTACGGGACACCTAAAAGGACATTGGGACGGATGTTAGGACTTAGGATGTGTTTTGGAGCTACCTACGTAAAGAGACTCCTACATAGGGGATGATTTAGGTATGTTTGGTGAAAACGGGCATAATAATAATGTCAGTTTTGGTCGTCATGTATCGATTGAATGAATAATCATGGGATACTGTTACCGCGAGGTCTCAGTTCGGGGCGAACCACTAGTTAAGATTGAATCTAATGAAGAAGGAACTTACAGGCCTATTAATAATTGTGTTATGATGACAGTCAAATTAATCAAGTCTAGAACCTATTTGACTTTAATTAAGTTTGACAAACTTAAAGGAATTGGTATAAAGTGTCAAATCCGTAACTAAATGTACGGATTCTTTAAGAAACCTGTCATAATGATATCAACACTGAGAATCGTGAAGAGAAAAAACTGACGTTTATGGGATACTTAATGAAGACTAAGGGACAAGGAGATTTAAATACAAAGAGACGTAAAGTATCTAAATGGGTTCCTTTATTAAATCATAATCATGAACGAGTGAATGACAAGAAGAACAAGGGTATAGCAAACAACAGTAAACGATAATCACATAACAATAGTTCCGACACGCTTCTCCAAACACGACGAATCATTGCTCAGCACTTTACAAGCGCTCGCAGGCTCGCAGTACAATTATTTACCATTGTTGCCATGTCACCGCAAGCAGTAACCGAAGTTGTTAACGCCTGTTGCGTTCAGATCGCGGAGGCAGATTTGTGCGTGACGGTGCGAAATCCACCCTCTACAAGGGCGGGCGTACAAACGGTTAACCATTTGATAATATGTGAAAGTGAAATACAAGTTCTATATGTATTAATTACTATGCCTCTTTCAAGCTTCACGTAAACACAGGGGAAAATTTCTTTGTACCTATCACGCAACTTTTGTGGCAGTTTGGATGAATAATTTCTATGGGGCATCGTGATTCGTGAAATAAACGCCCTGATACGTTAAATCCGATCGCTATAGTCGCAAGCGATTTTCCAAAGGATAGCGAAATCGCTTGACAATGGTTGTTAGCTAGTCGCGATCGAAGTCATTTATTTTTGGTCCACAAGACCAGACATACACTAGGCGTTAAGAGCGCACGTAAAGCTAGCAGAAAATAAAACAGATTCCATTCAAACGATATTTTCCCATTTGATAACCGCTTGGTTTTTCAACTAAGACATCTTTGTCAAACCTCTTACACAGACATCGTCAATTCCCTCTCTCATATCCCCTTTCCCATAATAATTATTAAGACGAAAGTAATATTTAAGTTTCCTATTACACGCCTTGACATCGACAGTAGATATCTCTGCCACATTCATAAAACGGCCAAATGATTGAACACTTAAAGAGAAAACAACCGAAAAGAGTGCAAAATTGAATAGGAACCGGTCATTATGACGCAACGATGTGGATTGTGGAACATCTACATCGCCCACGTGGCCAGAGAAAGTTTACGACATCGTTTGTAAGATGTAAAGCATATCGAGAATCACATTTGAGACGAGCCAACGGGATCGGGTTGATTTGTGGCTTTTCTAGAGTTACTGCCATACTAACATTAGTCATCATAACATAAAAGAATTATGTTATATGTTAATTATGCCTATGTTAACAATAACTTCTTTCTTACATAGAGGGTATTCCAAAATAAGGTAACTACAATTACAGTAAACTGTTACTTCTAAGGGCCGATTTCACTGACGTTAAATAAGTTTTATGGGAGCGTTTTGATAAATCCACACAAAAACTGTCAGAACGCCCAATTTATTCTTCGGATAAACGTCACTCGACGTTGGTGAATTCGGCACTAAGTATAGATAGCCATATTTTTTATCGATCAAGCCAAAAGTGCGTCACATGTTTATGGTCAATAACGTTTTTGACATTTGATTAAGAACCCTTTGTTTTTCTGAGATAAAAGCTAGCCTATATCATTCTTCAAGTCACAAAAATCACGTCAACCCGTTGCCCCGTTGCTGCATGATTGAAGGAAAAACAAAAAAAATTCACACTACAATATTATTAAAGATGAATTAGGATACAGATCTACTGATGTTAATTTTAACATAACCTAATTTTTAACCTAATTCATGTTGTAAGGTGATGGTGATGAAAGCCGATGGTTGTTTTCACCTTTTTCCTCATTTCTTTATAAATATTTTATAGACTACCTATTTCTTTATCCAACTCCATTTCTCCTAATGAACTGTGGAACAATGGTAGAAAATGACGCCCGTTCAACGTTGATAAGTTTCCATCCATTTTCTTGATTGCACCGTTCTCTTTAATTACCCGCTAAACGGTTGTTACTTTTCAAAAAATTCTCAGAAAACCTCACGGGCCACGAAGACTCTGGTGAAATGAGTCGGACTGTAGAAAAGACGTAAATGAGGTAACTGATGGCTATTAACTGAAACACCAAACCAAAAAAATCAGTATGGCGCCAGTAGAAAAAGTACAACCCGCCACCTCCCATGGCCCCTCCAACCTCGCGGTTATATGGGCCGAAACACTGGGAGGGCGCCCGGTACTTGCTCTTCGCGTGTTCCCGGTGCGCCTTCTTCACTCCCTACAAGTTCTTTTTTATCAAAACCATGTCCCTATGGTAGAGAAAGTACAGGAAAAACACAACCCGTATACTCATACGTACGTTTCACTTCTGAATTCCTGTGGGGATTCTACTCCGTGACCGCCCACTTTTAAGGCCACCACACCAATGAGCAAACAGTGCTCATAAATACCAATAAAAAAAAAATTGGTTGGCTGTAAAGTCGGTTTACGGACGATAGTTTTACGTGATAACGTCATGAAGAAACATTGATGACCGCTAACCACAGCGCGCACGCGATGACTAGCGGGCCCAGCGGCCAGCACTCTGCCATCGCTTGGGCCGATCGTGCCTCTCTATCGCTTGTTCCGCGCTCTCGCTTGCACGTGCAGGCTCACGTCAAAAATAACGTAAAAAGTTCGAGAAAGAAACAATGTTCTAAAAAAGAGCTGACAAAAACGAAAGTAGACACTTTTAGGCTGAATCATGACTCTAGCATTTTAATAGGTAGTTAAATGAATATCTTTGTATAGATTTTAATGAAGACGTTTCACAACACTCAAAATAGACAAAAACAATTAGTTTTTATTGTATTTTTAATAGGTTTTTTATAGGCCAATAAAAATAAAAATTATTCAAATCGGTCCCATTACAAAATATAAATCAGAGTCACGAATTTGTCCTAATTCAAAATAGATTCAATTTAAATTTTGGGTCGATTACAGTAATAAATTATTAAATAGCTGTTCGCCGCTCCGGCGCGCGTCGTCTGTGTGCTTTTAGGTTTTTAAGAATCCCTTAGAACTCTTTAATTTTCTGGGATAAAAAATATCCTATGCTTGATCGTGAATAAGAGCCTTCCTCATTTTTTTATTGATGACAAGGTATTTCTTGACTGCGATCGAAATATGGCAAGTGACGATGCAGTCTAAGATGGTAGCGGGCTAACTTGGAAGGAGGCAGAAGGAGAGGGGAATAGGGAGGCAGTATTAATAAACTAAAAACTACCTACGGCCAAAGGTTGTCACCTGGCCAGTCCAGCGAAAGATAGAGAAAGAGAGATTCGTTTATATTTCAAGAGATTAGAGGCAGACAAAAACTCACTCACTCACGCATTTATGAAATTAAAATAAATTGTATTAACATAATATGATTCTCGAGACGTAGAGTTCGTCGAGAATTTAAAAAAAAAAACACTTTTTTCCGAGATCCTATTAGATATCCGTAGCTTGTTAATCGTCTTCGGGATGCAAACTATCATTGTACGAAACTTCATCAAGAGTCGACGATTCAGCCGTGGCAGGTGACAGACAGATCGACAGACACTTTCGCATTTATAATATTAGTAAGTAGGTATGGATCGATTAATAGAGCACCGCAGGGAAAATATTGACTCGTTGCCTCCTACACGACGCTCCTACGCGTGTCTTAGTGCAAGATTTATCTAGTTTGCTTAATATTCTATTCATTATGTATAAATTAAATAGATTAAGGCCATAGTTAAAGCAATCTATTACTTAGTATACCTCTATTATATATCAGTACCAGCTTCTACTCGCGAATTCGTTGAGAAAGTTCGAGAAAAATCTCGTGGGAACCCTGCGGGTTTCCGGGGTGCCTCTCTTGGTTCTCAAGCAAAAAATTAAGGTCGACGCGTTGCTGCGTGATTAAGGAACAAACCAACAAAGAACAAACTTTTATATTTATACTCTACCCATGTAAAAAATTACGTCGACCCGTTGCTGCGTGATTAAAGGACAAACCAACAAAAAAACAGACTTTTGTATTCATAATATTAGTAAGGATACTCAGCAGAATAATATTATGCTTTACATACCGGTGGTAGAGCCTTGACTCTTGACTTGTTACAAGAGAATGAAACTACCTGCATGAAATGAATAATTTTTGAATTTAGAAAAGTAAAGTTGCTATAATCCACCAAATCAGAAAAAAAAAAATGAACGGTACAACGCGCCGCTCTTCTCGTAGTAGAAAATACAGGAACAACGCAACACCATACAAACCCTCCGAAATAAACTCTACGAACGTTTCACTCCGACACCGGACTCATCGCAAAGTATGCAGTAAGTATGGATATTCACTCAAAGCAGTAGTAGTGACGTGACACATTCAAGATATGCCATGTATCAAAAGACAAAAATACCCCAGCGTTAATTCCAAGAAATATCGATCAAAGGTTTCACAAAGCCTTAAATGGCATCAGAATCTATGCGGACTCTATTAAAATGCTAAAACATTCAGCGAAAATCATACCAGTGGGTGGGTAGGAGTAGAGATACGTGCAAAATGAAATCGATCGTAATTCCACTGATCATTCATAGCAAATTTCTTATGGACAAAGGTATTTAAAACGACTTCAGCGGTTTCGCAAAAGAAGGAATTCTTTGTAATTAACTGATGCCCGCGACTTCGTACGCATGGATTTAGCTTTAAAAATCCCGCGGGAGCTCCTTCATTTTCCGCAATAAAATGTAGGCTATGTCACTCTCCAGGTCCTCAACTATGCCCATGCAAAAAATCTAGTCAATCCGTTGCTCTTTTGCGACGTGATTGAAGGACAAACCAACACACTTTCGCATTTATAATAATACTAGCTGTTGCCCTCGCAACTTCGTCCGCGTGGAATTAGGTTCTTTGAAAATCCCGTGGGAACTACTGGCTCTATCGGTATAAAAGTAACGTTACTCGATGTAAGTAACTAACTCGAAAAATTATGGACTTTCATATTATAAACATTCAACCGCCTATTTAACCCCTTTGGGGGTAGAATTTTCAAAAACTGTGAAAGACGTCGTTCTTTGTTTTTAATCGAAAGCCCAAATACAAAGTTTCATCGATAAAACTTAAAAAATGACGGACTTTCATACAAACTAACAACCCCTATTTTACCCCTTCAGGGGTAGAATTTACAAAAAATGAAAAATACGTACTTCTTTATTTTTAATCAAGAGCTAAAATACCAAGTTTCGTGGATGCAACTTGAAAAATCACTTGAAAAATGACAAGCTATCATACAAATATTCAACCCCTATTTAACCTCTTTGGGGGTAGAATTTTCAAAAACTGTGAAAGACATCGTTCTTTGTTTTTAATTGAAAGCCCAAATAGAAAGTTTCATCGAAAAAACTTAAAAAAAAATGACGGACTTTCATACTAATTAACAACCCCTATTTTACCCCTTCAGGGGTAGAATTTTCAAAAAATTAAAAAGACGTACTTCTTTATTTTTAATCAAGAGCCAAAATACCAAGTTTCGTGGATGCAACTTGAAAAATCACTTGAAAAATGAAAAACTATCATACAAATTTTCAACCCCTATTTAACCCCTTTGGGGGTAGAATTTTCAAAAACTGTGAAACACGTAACTCTTTATTTTTAATGTAAAGCCTAAATACCGAGTTTCATGGGTAGGACTTGAAAAATGACGGACTTTCATACAAACTTTAACCCCCTATTTAACCCCCTTGGGGGTGGAATTTCAAAAAATCCTTTCTTAGTGATCGCCTACATCATAAAAGGAACCTACTGTCAAAATTTCAAGTTTCTAGCTTGAGTGGTTTAGGCTGTGCGTTGATAGATCAGTCAGTCAGTCAGGACAAGTCTTTTTATAAGTATAGATGAGTAGGTAGAGTTATGAGTTTATGACTGCAGCTTCAAATTACTTTTTCATCCCATGAAGCTAAAATTTATTTATAATCCTGTAAAACAAAACTTCATGAAGGTATCCCTATCAGGGAAAGGTTATATAGCCATAGCATAAAAAAAATGATTGTGCTTTTTTCTTTTTTTCATAGTCCACCTCGCTGACCCAATTGCTTAAACACACACTTAACTCCGAAAATTAAAAACTGTACCATACTTATTACTTAATTAATTGCCACCGTACAGTTGGTACATGATACAGTGTGGTGGGTCTTCAATAACGGTAGAGTCGCTAACGGTACACTCTCGTACAGATTAAATGTGCCCAATTCTGAGTCGTGCGCGAAACAAGCTTTATATTGAGCGACAAATCGTACACGATATTCTTAGACTGAGATCTATAGATCGTACTCTGGCTCCACTCAAGACTCAAGGTGTTAAAATGAGACACAAAATATACGTATGTCCTGACATAAATCTGTCTCGTTTTAACTCAGTCTTGAGTCTGAGCTGAGTGGGAGTGCCATCTATAGATCTCACCCTTAGACTTCAGTCTTCTGGGGTTTCTGGTTTCAATTCCCGGCACACATCTCTGACTTTTAGGAGTTACGTGAATTTTAAGACATTAACGTCCGTTTTCGCCAACGCGACGTACCTAACTTTTACTAGCTAATACCTACTTAAGCTAAGTTAGGTGACGCTTTCTGTCAATTTCGTTTTCACGAACCCCTAAAGGTGAAATGACTTTGGGTTAGGGGTTGTATTTAGGGGCTACCTACATGAAGACTCTTAACAAGGAGATGATTTAGGAATGGTTGATGAAAATGGGCACAAATGTTACTTGCTTTAACAGCGAAGGAAAACATCGTGAGGAAATCTGCATGCCTGAGAATTCTCTCTAGTTGTCAAAGGTGTGTGAAGTCTGCCAAACCCGCACTCGGCCAGCGTGGTGGACTATGGCCTTAAACCTTCTCATTCGAGAATAGAATAGAATAGAATTATTTTTTATTCAAATAAACTTTTACAAGTGCTTTTGAATCGTCGATGAGTCTACCACTGCACTGGTTCGGAATGCCCTTCCTGCCGAGAAGAACCAGCAGGAAACTCGGCGGTTGCTCTTTTCATGCCATTCTTATTGCCATGTATGCAGTATTTCCACAATGAGGGGAAGTTCCAAAAAAAGATGCAAATTTACAATTCAATACATGATAAGACGGGCAGGCAGAAAGTAGTCCTATTTCCGTCGCTGGCACCCATTCACGAGCATGACGCATGATCCAGCCGTTGCTTCGCTCAACCATATTTAAGAGGAGACCTGTGCCCAAATAATACTCTGTAATAATCAAGATGTCGTAGCCGCGTCGTACCAAACTCCTCAATTTCGATATTTACCGATAAAATTAGTATGAGGAGTGTAAAATGGAAACTAGAATTCAAGACAAGTAAACTGACGGAGTGACAGAAAATATTTTAACTACAACGGGTAGTTGTAGTCCCGAACTTCCTGGCCCAGTGGTGAGCGCTGTTGTCTTATAACCGGGAGGTCTCGGATTCGATTCCCGGCGGGGTTACCACCCTACCGTCAAAGACGTGCCGCCAAGCGATTTAAAGTAGAATCAATAATTCAGTAGACTAAAATGACAGTTGCTAATGTCACTTTGTAAAATAATATTGCCATATTTATTGTAATAGTGATGTTCTAGTTCAGTAGGTAGGATAGCTGTAGTACTGTACTATTACATTTCATTTAATAAATCTCATAAGATCATATAATATGTAATAGAAATAGTAATAAAGGTCACCTTTTTAAAGCTGTAATAATAGAAAGCACGAATAGAAATATTTAAGATCTATTTTTAGTACTAAACGTTGTTTTATTTCCTCAGTATAGGCCGACAAAGACGAGATCAGATTTTAGATAAGATCATAATGGCTATTCAAAATATTTTCGTATCAATTATAATGAACACAATTTGAGAATTTTCTTAGTAAATAAAAAAATGAGTGTTTTGGTACACGAGGTAATGAGTAAGTGATTAATGTGGATCCTTTAGTTACAACACTATTTTATTTTCATCAGAAACTGACAACACTGTAAATGTCAATTCGACAGAATTGACATTTACTGAATTATTGATTCTACTTTAGCGTTCCGGCACGATGGCGTGTAGAAACCATACCCCTATATGGGTCGGTCAAGAAAGTGGTGTTATTGGTTTAAAAATTTCTACTTAATTGGGATTTCGAACCCAAAGGGTGCTCAAAGGGACCCTTTTTAACGTGCCTCCGCTGTCTGTGTGTACGTAGTATCCTCTAATCTGTGTCTGTGTGTCTGTCACAGTACTGTATTTTTGAACGGTAACAGGTAGATATTTTCTTTTATTTTCATAAAATAGTTTTAAATTGTTCATTAGAATAAGTTACAATTTGTATTTGGTTTTTAATTTATTATGGAGTCGACTGTATTACGAGGAATCTGGAGTACGTCGAATTCGGAAACAACGAATACGCAACAAACGATTTTAAATAGTTGGGGGGCCCTAGTGTTTTTTTTGCCCCAGGGCCTTTGGTTACCTAGCTACGCTACTACGCCACTGCTTCATTGTATGACATTTTAAAACAATATTGAAAATACTACTGTTAACGTTATGAATACAGAAAATGGTGGCAATCCCAGGTGGCACTATAAATTACTTAGAAGCAAACTAATAGGGCCAAATTAATTCAACCATAATGTGCCAAATTAATATACCCATGTAGTACAAGAGCTCACAGTTTGAATAAGTCTCCCAAGGGAGTCTAGTCTGACTCTATGTGTCGGATACGCCCTTCTAAAGCCCTTGACCCGCGGGGTGATTACGTATCTCGCGACAGGCTTGCGACAGGCGTAAATCTCGCGATCGCTGCTGTCAAACGTCAATTTAAACGTCACTTTTGTATTACGTAAATATTTTTACATACTATTTGACATTTTGCGACCGGTCGCTTTGCTATTGCTGTCGCGTTGCTACTGCTGTCGCTACTGCAAAGTTTTACGTAATCAGCCCGCAGGTATCTCGCGACAGGCTTGCGACAGGCGTAAATCTCGCGATCGCTGCTGTCAAACGTCAATTTAAACGTCACTTTTGTATTACGTAAATATTTTTACATACTATTTGACATTTTGCGACCGGTCGCTTTGCTATTGCTGTCGCGTTGCTACTGCTGTCGCTACTGCAAAGTTTTACGTAATCAGCCCGCCGAATGTCAACGCTACACCTGAAGCCTGACATTTAAGAGAAAGGTAATAATATGCGAAAGTTCTTGCTAAAGGAAAACATAAAGCGATGGAACTAGAAAGTGCTACAAATCTAGTGTGAATTTTGTTTACCGAACGTATTTTGATTCGTTAGGGATGGGCGAAAGTTGAAATAGGCCCTGAATATTTTAATTTGTTTCATATCAAAATACATATAATCTACCATAAACCCAGGAGACCTCAGAGCTAGCTCATAATATTTAGCCAAAAAAGGTTTTACTCGCTAGTCGCGACTTCGTCTGCGTGAAATTGGACTTTTAAGAAACCCTGTTTTTACAGGATAAAATAACCTATAATATGTTACTCTTCGTCTTCTTCTTCATCGAATAGAATAGAATAGAAATGTTTTTATTCAAATAAACTTTTTTACAAGTGCTTTTGAATCGTCGATGAGTACCTACCACTGATTCGGAATGCCCAGCCTGCCGAGAAGAGCCAGCAAGAAACTACAAGCCTACAATTCAATAGATACTATGCTATGTACCTATGCAGTGTTTCCACAATGAGTTTCACAAAAGCATACCTAATTATAATTCAACACGTTAAGACGGGCAGACAGAAAGCAGCCCCATTCCCGCTTGTGGAACCCATTCACGAGCATGGAGCATGATCCAGCCATTTTTCATATCAACCGATAGACGTCCACAGCTGGACAAGTCTCTTGCATGGACTCCCAGAGGGCTCGGTCTTGCACCGCCTGAATCCAGGGGCTCCCTGCGATTCGTTTGATGTCGTCGGTCCACCTGGTGGGGGGTCTGCCAACACTGCGCTTCTTCTTCATGTTACTCTACAAGTCCTTAACTAGCTATCTCCATGCAAAAAATCACGTCGGCCCGTTGCTCCGTGATTAAAGGACAAACTAACAAACAAACACATTCGTTTCGCATCTATAATATTAAAAAGTAAGTGAGGATATTGACGCGGGAATCATTTTTTTTACCGAACGTATTTTTGAAAGGAGGACCTGCGCTCAGTAGGACGTTAATGGGTTGCTCATGATGATGATTTTGATTGATTGGTGATAGAAGATTGTGAAATAAGGCCTTAACATGCTAATTTTTTCTTAAAGCAAAAAATTATAATCTAGTATGAACTCTAGAGCGACTGTTCCAGTAAGTATTACATATCGTCGGCCATTTGTATTACATATCGTAATAATGTTATTAAAACACCTAAATAAATAATAATGCAGCATAATATTCAAAATACCTAGACAACAAACAATAAACCCATTTACCCATATATCAGTCTGTCGTTTATACCTACTTGTAACGTACCTTTAGTTAAACAAAACGTGTTGACGCGCATAAGTTTGAATATTTTAAAATATTTTAAGAAAAACGCGTGCAGAATAATATTAATATAAATACACATTTAAAGTTGTTTCTGGGAACTTGTTTTAAATTAATTCATGATTCTTCCTTTGCACAAAGGCTCACGATCACAGACCTTTTTCGGTAACTTATTTTTGTAAATGCCTAAATAGGGACATAAATTAAGAGCTGTTATGGGTACACATCGAGTACATTACTGTACACACAGAGTAAAATATTGATGCCCGTTTCCACCAATGATCCCAATCTGTTACTACCTACCTATGCTTAAGTTAGGTGACGCTTTCTGTCACTTTAGTTTTCACGAACCTCTAGGGAACACCTAAAGGTGAAAATGGCATTGGATGGATAGGTGATTGAATTTAG
The DNA here is from genome assembly GCA_029955525.1 of Oeneis ivallda. NCBI lineage: Eukaryota > Metazoa > Arthropoda > Insecta > Lepidoptera > Nymphalidae > Oeneis > Oeneis ivallda. Next base: position 4,642,123 of record JARPMR010000029.1, read on the forward strand.
AGGTTCCCTACGTAAAGAGACTCCTACTCAGGGGATGAATTAGGTATGGTCGTGAAAACGGGCAAGAGTCGCCATTCTCCACTAGACGCACGACATATTAAATGACATCTGCTTGCTCACATGTCATTTAATATGTCACAATGACGGAATTCACACAACACTTCAAAAAATGAATGATCATTGATCATGAGCGCGCCAAAAACTTAAGTTGCCAAAGGCTAGTCCTTAAAAATATCTGTTTACAGCAGCTGATTCACCTACCTATGGAACCATTTGGATAAGAGCAACAAACGCTTGTAACCGTCAGTATTTAATTAGGTATTTGACTGTTGTCAAAATGTTGATAATCATTATTTACAATCGAAAATGAAAAAAAAATTATAACATTTGTAAAAACAGAAAATAAATCGGTCAAAAAACAAATAAGTTATAAGCTGTTTTACTACGACTGTATCTGTCTTTTACTAAAAACGAAATTTTCTATGAAGAGTGTATGGAGCTTTGTGTTTTTTTGACGTCACAAGTCACAACACAATAGCTAGCTCTCTCCTTGTCTAACAGGTAACTTTAAAGCTCTATATTTTCGAGACTAGTTGAGATATTTAAAAAATAAAAATGGCACTGTGTTATTATAATATTTAAAAACGTTATTTTAAATAAATAAAAAAATTCAGTAAAATACCCAATTGATGGATCTTGCAGCCTTGTTCAAAACCATTCGAGGTATACCTACTTAAAGTACCTAATACTAAATACACAATACCTAGCTAACGATAATATTGCATAGGCTTAAGTGTATAATATTTTAATAGGAATAAAATCAACAAGCTCCTTACAGTGTGTACAAAATTACTATCAGCAGGTGAATAACGTTAATGATAATAATAGTGATAACACCTTGATTACGATTTACCTTAACTGATAAAACAAAGAGAGATGACAAACATATTATGGAAACGTGGTTAGAATAAAACTAACATCGAGATCAAATACATTTTGTGTCATGTTAGGATAGTTGATTATGAAAATAAATATAGGACGAAACATAAATAAGCAAAAATATTGTTAGGTTAAATTTTTTTTGCATCATCCTACTTACGATATTTCAGTTGTAATAGAAGACAATATTTCAACAACTGAATTCTTATGATGATGATGATGATGATGAACAAACAAAAATTCTACATTTCATTGAATTTGCACATATTAATGAACAATATGAAAATCATCTAACTACATGGCACGCTAGATTGATTCTTCCTTTAAGTGTGTTAAAGCACTGTATTTTTCTATTAATTAACATTCACTTCGTAATGACAATCATAGTAATGACTCCCAAGACACAAAAGCAGTGTTTTTCTCTTGGATAATTCGTCGTTTGCTTCCGTTTTCACTACATCTGTTTCGATGGTGTCTTCTGATTCACTCTGCATGTCTTCTAGCACGTGTACATCACAATGATTGGTGTCTTGCGGTTTATCTTTTTGATATGAAGTCTTGGTTATAACAAGACTTCATATCAAAAAGATAAACCGCACAAACTCCAGAAACTCTCAGGAGACTGGTCTCACAGAAACTCCTCCTTTTTGAAGTCTGATTTGAAGAATTAGCATTGTATGGGAGATCACCATTTCCTTATTTCATTATCATGTGCAAAGTCTAAGATTTGACATTTTTGGCAAAAAAAAAGGTTCATTTTATGATATAAACAGTGTCGCAGCACATGAGATATCAAGCAAAAATCAATCGTAAATAACCATGTACTATGACGCAAATTCATCGTGCTGGTTATAAGTTATAACTAACAGTGAGACAAGACGTGTGTACTCGTGTGCATAAACTGATGGCCACGACTTCATACACATGGATCAGAGTTAGTTTTAAAAAAGCTACAAACTTTATGGATTTTAGATGGAATTAAAAAAATCTTGAGAAATGTTTCCTCCTTCAAAACCTTAGTCCACCGAAAAAAAACTTCACGATTCCGTTTCAAGTTATGTCGTGCCACGGATTTTGATCGGAGAGTGATCTTAAGTATTTTTTTTTATTAGGTTAAGCCCGCAACGCAACGTCGTCCGCGTGAATTATGGTTTTTTGATTCCCGCGGGAACTCCTTTAATTTTCCGGGTTAAAATGGATCATCCAATCCATCCATCCATCCTCAGAAACTTTCGCATAAATAAATTCATTTTTCTTTATTCATTTTAATTTTTCATGTACAAAAAACAGTATTAGGTGTTTAAAATAGAGCTCCTTCCTTACTAGAGGATTTCAGAAAAAAATTAATTGACATTCTTCTGAACTCTTCGCCGGCCCACAAAAGGCACAAGTCTTCGAGAAAGGTAACCTCCTCCTTTTCTTGAAGTCGATTAAGAAGCAAGAAAGAGAGAAAAGTTATCATTATTACACTTTTGAGTTAAGAAAGTTTATTTTAATAAAAGAAAAAAAAGTTCTCTCACATACAATGCATACAACAAAGTACGACAAAGAAAAAACAACACCATTAACATGCACTTATGCAGCGCATTTCATTAAAACCCGTTTCATCGATTAGCATACGGTAAGTAACAAAAATAGTGCAAGTTATCTGTGTTAAGGTCAGCGCACAACCTCTGCACGAGGACGCGCGGACACCCGATCTCGTTAATCACTTGCTTTTATCCTCCTGGGCCTGATTACACTCGATATCTGGTCACTAATAAGCGCCTAACTGCCTCATTCGTCTAATGGCAACCTTGTTCATACTTAAAAATCTAACAAGTAGGTACCCTCCTGGGCCTGATTACATTCGATATCTGGTCACTAATAAGCGCCTAACTGCCTCATTCGTCTAATGGCAACCTTGTTCATACTTAAAAATCTAACAAGTAGGTACCCTCCTGGGCCTGATTACACTCGATATCTGGTCACTAATAAGCGCCTAACTGCCTCATTCGTCTAATGTCAACCTTGTTCATACTTAAAAATCTAACAAGTAGGTACCCTCCTGGGCCTGATTACACTCGATATCTGGTCACTAATAAGCGCCTAACAGTCTCATTCGTCTAATGGCAACCTTGTTCATACTTAAAAATCTAACAAGTAGGTACCCTCCTTGGGCCTGATTACACTCGATATCTGGTCACTATTATGCGCCTAACTGCCTCATTCGTCTAATGGCAACCTTGTTCATACTTAAAAATCTAACAAGTAGGTACCCTCCTTGGGCCTGATTACACTCGATATCTGGTCACTATTATGCGCCTAACTGCCTCATTCGTCTAATGGCAACCTTGTTCATACTTAAAAATCTAACAAGTAGGTACCCTCCTTGGGCCTGATTACACTCGATATCTGGTCACTATTATGCGCCTAACTGCCTCATTCGTCTAATGGCAACCTTGTTCATACTTAAAAATCTAACAAGTAGGTACCTCCTGGGCCTGATTACACTCGATATCTGGTCACTAATAAGCGCCAACTGCCTCATTCGTCTAATGGCAACCTCGTTCATAATTAAAAATCTAACAAGTAGGTACCCTCCTGGGCCTGATTACACTCGATATCTGGTCACTAATAAGCGCCTAACAGTCTCATTCGTCTAATGGCAACCTTGTTCATACTTAAAAATCTAACAAGTAGGTACCCTCCTGGGCCTGATTACACTCGATATCAGGAGGCCGATCGCGCTATTTGCATTGTCAACGAAACGTTTACAGTTCAGTTATGGATCAGTTGCGATTGTGGTGCAACTACAATTCAACTTTAATATAAATAAACACTACACTTGTAAACACTGTATTGAACTGTTGCGATCGAACTTCAACTATAAAAAAGTAGCGTCTATTGAACTGTTGCAAAAACGTTCGTTTGACAGCAGTTGCGTTCCAACTCAAGTTCAACTGAGTGTCACCTAGCTGTCAAATTGTGAGCGCGATACGAAACGTTCAAAAAGCGGTTGCGGTTCGTTTGCAGTTCAGTTACGTTTCAGTCGTAAAAAATAGCGCGATCGGCCCCCTGGTCACTAATAAGCGCCTAACAGTCTCATTCGTCTAATGGCAACCTTGTTCATACTTCAAAATCTAACAAGTAGGGTAATATCTATAGATGGCACTCTCCACTCAGCTCAGACAAAAGACTGAGTTAAAACGAGACAGATTTATGTCAGAACATATTATTTGTGTTTCATTTTAACTCTACCTTGAGTCTTCAACAGAAGCAGAGTATAATCTATAGATCTCAGCCGTAGTGTCTACTGTCATAAAATTTATTATATAGCAATTACTATCCTATCCTTACTGATATTATAATTGTGAAAGTGTGTTTGTTTGTTAGTCCTTCAATAACGCAGCAACGGAGAAATGAATCGATCGTGATTTTTCTCATAGGTATAGTTGAGGACTTGGAGAGTGGCATCACAAGATACCCAGCTAGCTTTTATTCCGGAAAAAGAAGATTCCGCCGACGGTTATTTTAAAACCTAACTCTACACGTACAATGTGGCGCACAAAAGCTAGTATATATGTAATATAATTTTTAAAACGTGTTTCGGTTTCCACACGGCATCTTATCGAAACACTAAAATAATTCACGGTACGGTTTTACAGCACACGGTGTAATAAAGGAAGTATATAATTATTATTTGCTAGCACTAAATATTACAGATCTAATAAGAGCTAAGGGATAAATGTAATTAGTTTTTGAAATTCAAAGAATTTAAAAAAAGGAAGAAAATATGGGAAGGATTACGGTACCAATACTTTTTAACATCCATAAAAGTGACAATAAGGTTAATTTTATCACAAGTTTCGCATTGGATGATAAATACGGCCCGTTATCATACTATATCGCTATCAAAAGTTATCAGTGAAGACCTGATAAATCCTTTAGCGATGGTGATAAGGACACAAGTGGTTACTTTCAACGGAATAGATAACAATTGTGAAAAATTGGTCGAAAGCTATTTTGAACCTTGTTTAGATTGTATTAAACGTAACACTACAAGGATAGTACAATCGTTGAAAACAATAATAATATTGAATGCAATGTGTAAATATAGAACGTTGCAAGTGTTTCAAATTTTCAATACCCATTCCTTGCAAGAGATATTTTATATGTACTTGTACTTGGTTAAATAACAAAACAATATAATATCAATTCATAATATCAATATAATATCAATGGATTTCGAAATTACCCAGCATTTTTTATTCTTTTAGGCAAATTATAAAATAACTAAATCAAAAATAATATTTTTGAGAACAAAACGCGATCAAGGATATTGGAAAGGAAGTAAACAAAATCAATATAAAACAAGCATGACCGTATTTTTAAAGAACATCAACGAAAAATGTGGATAAATATGAAACACTTAATACAAAATACCTTAAGAAAGTACGCGAAAGACATAAAAAGAATCGTGTGAGAAACACAAAAGCTCCATTATAGTTGTCAAGTTAATGAGGCATCTACGTAAATTTTACAAAAATTAGTTAGTAGTTACCATGCCGAGCCACAAACGGACAGAAATTACTCTTTTATTATTGGCCACTTTTCTAGTCAAGCCGCCGTGTTTAACCCACTATAGCGAACTGGGTCACAGAGTTTCCCTCGCAGACTTTCGTGGTTGCGAAGTGGATGCAGATTTTTTGAAACTTTATTAAAGTAGATACTTATAAGCTTGAGCTCGGCGATTTTGTTTTACGGCAAATTCAGCACAAAGTCTCGATTCAATTTTATTCTTTTATCAAGGCCTATGCCTTATTAAAGAAGGTCTTTAAAGCTTTAGGGCTTTCCTATCTTTTACTAGTAACTCCTTGTGTTGGGCATTCTATGGCCGGCGTAAAAACGGTGGGTTGACATCGCTCAAGCCAATGGTCTTCGAAGGGAGAATGCTTTAGACCGTGTGAGGTGGGAAGGACTCAGCAAAAAGCGGACTCTGGAGTTACCGGGGATAATAGCTGGGAAGAAGAAGGATTATAGTGATACCTTAAACATAGTATACCTAAATAAAGTGGCATAATTTTTAACATTGATACAGAGATTGAACTTTTTGGCAGTTGGCTATAGGAGTATGAGTTTCTTGCCGGCTCCTCTCAGAATCTGCTTTCCGAACCGGTAGCAGAATCGCGACTTGTTATGAGATACAAGTTGGGCTAAATGAATGAAATCCTCCCTCGGATCTCCCTACTAATAAATATATTATACTTTTCTTGAAAATAATTCATTTTTATCATAGTCGTTTTTCTGTAAACTGCACACAAATTAATCGCTGTTCAAATATATCAGATATGATAAACGCGGTTTATCAAAACACCGAGTTTAACTAAACTGATAATATGTTGTAGTCAGAATTAAGTATTGTATTCAACACCACTGTTGAAATGCCGGAAATCAAGGTCCAATTGCTGCCCGTTTCACTTGGTCGAAACAAAACACCCGCACCAGCACAAATTACATTCCGTCGACCGTAAAATAAAAGAAAAAAAAACGCAATTATTCTTTGCGAGATGATCGGTCGTGAGTCATCGGAGCTACTTGAAATTGGTTTACAATTGCGGTATTATTTCAATCCGACTTTCATTTAGAGCCTTCCGCAGATGTGCCAATGTCGGCTACCGATCGACTCCCAACTAGAAGAAAGCCTCAGAATGCAAAGAAACTAATGCCAGTTTTTACCAACCATACCCAAATCATCCCCTAAGTAGGAGTCTCTTTACGTAGGTAGCCCTTAGATACAATCCCTAACCCAATGTCATTTCCACCTTTAGGTGTTTCCTAAAGGTTGGTGAAAACGAAATTGACAGAAAGAGTCACCTAACTTAGCTTAGGTAGCCCATAAAAGTTAGGGAACCTTGGTGAAACGGGAATAAGATACTTTAGAAAACGGCGGAGTGCCAGCCAGTCGAAAGGTTGCGAAAATGTTTTCACAATCTTTAGTGACAAGAGTGCAGATAATATGGATGTAATAATAGAGATACAAACTTAAATTCTAAAGAATTACACAAACTACATATTTTTTATCGAAGAAAAATGTTAAGAACAATTTAAGATTTACAATAGTAGAAGTAGTGATGTTATGATTTGAAAAATACGTGAATAGCACGTGGTCAGTTTCGCTGTTAACAGCAATTAATAATTGAAGAGAATGTATCTAACCGGATGGCATCAAGTCGACTGCAAAAGTCGGAAAGTCTGTAGACGCTTTCTTAGCTACTGTCCGAGGGAAAGTCATATCTACTCGTATTTCGCTAAGTGTAAGAGCTCTGACAATAGGTAATCCCTACGCTTTGTTAGACGATCTAAGAGTCCATACTCCAGAGCTACAGTAAAACAGAAATCTAAAGTAATTCAAAACATGAACCTTTTCACCCTGATTCATGTCAAAGCAATCAAGGCGGTAATAGCAAAAACGTGCTGTAGATAAAATTATAGTAGTATGTAGTTACTTATACCTATTCCTATAGTAGGTTATAGTTATGTTATATTGATCTATCTATTTATAATAGGTAAAGTTGAACTGCAATTTTGTCCGTTATGTAGTGTTTACTTGCGTGTATGTTTGTACTTTGATCGGTCTGGTCTTCGAAGTATAACTTTAAGTTAAAGTTAAATAATTGCGCGTGTATCATACTAACTTAGAGTGTAACTTTTTCGAGTTTACGTTAAGTGTGCGTAAATCTGGTAGCACGTGTGGAAATTAACTTTTAAATAAAAGTACATCTTTTACAGCTTGAAACTTTTACACTAGGACTCCTTCAACGGGATGTCTAAAAATGATTGCTCTCATATTATCACCTCTGTCGACCGATCCACTGTCGCTATTAGTTAAAATGCATTGTTACAGCAAGTGACCATAATTTCAGCCAATCACTGCATTGCACTGATGCAGTTTTCCCCAATTGATGGCTTTAACAGGTAGAAGAATTCCACCAACTATCATCCCGGAATACCAGTACTTACCTAATTAATGAGAAAATGTAAACGCAAAGACAAAATGTAAGACAGAGGAGATCGAACAAAAAAAACACATGCACGGAACAAAAACCAGTTTTCGTTCAAACAGACCTTCAATATAGCGTGGCTTCCGAGAAAACATACGCGACACCACGCTTCGGAAATGAGTCAATACGCCAAGCTCATTATGAGAGTGCCTATCTAACACATACGGTACAGAACAAAATTCAACAGATGCCAAATAATGAGGATTCCAACGGTGAATCGACTAGCGAAATTACCTGCGAAATGGAAAAAGAACCTTCAACAATGGAAGCGAAAGAGACCAACCACCTCAACCGATCAAGGCAAGTAACCTTTCCACGGTACTAAATCTTAGCAAAACCACTATTACACCAAGTCACTGTAGATCCACAAGTTATTAACTGAATCAGCCAAGCGCGACGCAACGGTACGGACTAGGTGTTGCTATAGGTATACCGACGCGCTGCACAGGTAAAAAAAAAACCTTTTGTGGTCACATCCAATCTGCCATCCTTTGCACTAAACTAAAATCACATAAACTGTATACTCGTAACACATCACAATTCACAACACTGGGGTTTATAGAAAAGTACAAAAAAAATAGGCAGGAGCGGCGACACGTCAGCTCCCTGCGACGTGTGGTAGGCGACTGAGGTCGCCTGCGCCCGCGCTGCTACGCTCACCCGGTTATCAGCCTTCGAGGGGGGAAGGGGGTGAAAGAAAAGCGTTCACGTGACGTGGTAGATAAGCAGAAAATCAGTTCGACGATGTTTACCACGTTTTTTGTTAGTGTTTCGTCTAAGTTTGCTTTTATTTCCTGAATCACTTGATAATTATTTGAGCGGCTCTACCTCGCCGTAACCCATAACCAAAGGAGTGCATTTCAGAGTACATGTATGTATGCGAGTTTCTTTATTCCACCATAACTTTTAAATGCCTGAACAGATTTGGGTGTACGAGGTATAGCTACATCATCCCGAGTGACTCTGGCTATAAATCTGTTGATATTCTTTAAAGAAGTAAGGTTTTTTCATCAAGAGCAACCCTTTAACGTCTCACTAAGCGCAGGTCTCCTCTCAGAGAAGAGTTATAGGCCATAGTCTACCACGCTGGCCCAATGCGAATTGGCAGACGTCACACACACCTTTGAGATCATTATGGAAAATTCTAAGGCGTGCAGGTTTCCTCACGATGTTTTCCTTCACCGTTGAAGCATGTAATATTTAATTGCTTATATTATTATCTTTTAATTATTTGTTTTTTTATTACAGTAATTGTTGTATACATAGATCAAAAGGACGAAGCTGGCCCGATCAGGTTAGCACTACACTCGGTACATCTAAAAAAAGTCTCACTAGTTCAACGGTTGAACTAATCAGTTGTACTGAGTATAAGATTTGAGTGACAGCTTTCTACGTCGTCTCTAAGAACATACTATGATCATACAAAACTTTCGACTCCTAAAGATAGAAAACGCGGCGGACGTGTACCGGTTTCTTCTGTTTATTGCACGTTTTTGCAATAAAGTGAGAAGTTGCCATTCAAACAAGTTCACCATTTTTAGAACTATCAAACAAACTCTATCTAGATTTACAGTTTACTGAATCCTCTTTGTTGCTGATACATGTTTTACAAGACTGAATTTAACCGATATACGTTCATGGCTAGAAGAAGGTCTCCACATGACTTGTTCTTGCGCCTCTTGATCTAACAGCTATAACGAAGTGAGATTGGAAAAATTCGGCTAAGTTTTACGAATGTCAGGCCAAAATGTATTGTAAATGACCACTGGCTTCACGTTCTAAAAGCACGACATTTGAAATGGAACACTGTCCATATTAAAAATACCGATCTTTCACGTTCCCACTCGTTTTTGAATAGTAGGTGTTAGCACGAGTTTCCTCCATTTCGACAGTAATGATAGATTTCGAGTAAGCGTAACACATTGACGCCAAAACAAAATGGACCTGAAGATACTCACTAAAATAAAACTCACTTCTATAACTAAGGGATAATTTGACGTAATTGATAACACAGAATAGAATAAGATGATAGGGAATGGATAAGCATTCGCTCCTTTTTTTTTAATTAGGTTGGTGGTTAGAACTTAGAACATAGAGCCAAAGAACCAATCTGAAACTTGGCGAATAAAAATAGAAAAATCACACCCTATGAGAAATAAACAACACTAAACACACCTTTTTGAACATTATGAAGAACTCTCATACAAACAGGTATAATCACGATTTTTCCTTCAGCGTTAAATCACGTGTTATTTAAGCACTGAAGTTACAGTTTTTCGCGCCTCGAAATCTATCAAACGTTATCGAGTCATGCAAACTTGTACGAGGGATATAGAGCTCGATACATATCAGGTGTCTCGACACCTGTTATTCAAATATTGGTAGCGGTCCCTACATGGAGTGTCTAGGTGGGTAGCAGATGTGTGTATTGTGTATTTATTACTTTCTGATCCATGTAAGAGCGATGTCAAGCGGCGCGTCGTAGTGATTTTGTAGGAATGGGATTCCCATTCCTACAAAATCACTAAATGGGATTCCCATTATGGGAATGAAACAAGGTGAAGGAAAACATCGCGAGGAAACCTGCCCACCTGAGAGTTCTTCATAATGTACTCAAAGGTGTGTATGTCTCAAATATCATGTAGCTAAGTACTATCAACAAAAAAAATATAGGTCACAGACTTGAGACCTTCCAAAAAAATACTGTATTTTATTATGCAGTAACTTGTTTACTTAATCTTTAACCTGATTCAATTACTCTATTGTACGCCTATTTATCAACTAAGTTCCTGCATAACAAATCTCACTCTAAAATATACTTTGAACTGTTCAAAATAAGGTACGTTTTAGCTTGGCAATGATTTACTGTGTACTTTAAATACACAATGGACTCTGCAATTAAGTGATGGTCGACCTACTTGCATAGGCACTTAATGAGTGGAATAGGACATCAGTGCATGTATCTTCGTACTACCAGGGCTATGTTTCAACGGTGAAGGAAAACATCGCGAGGAAACCTGCATGCCTGGAAGTTCTAACGTTCTCAAAGGTGTGCGAGCTTTGTCGATTCGCCATGGGCCAGCGCGGTGGACTATGGCCTATAAGCCCTATAACCCTTCTCTGAGAGGCGACGTGCGCTCAGTAGTGAGCCGTTGATGGGTTGTTGATGATAATGATGAACTAAACGCATATTTCTCGGTATCAGAATTCTAAATAGCTTTTATCCATGAAGGCCCATCCGTGGCCTGCATGATAAATAAAGAATTTATTCAAAAAGAACCTCCGGAACCTGCTAACCTCTGAATAGGAGACCACAGTCCTAACCACTAAGCTATCACTGCTCTGCTATGGATTTAGTTACTGTCATAAATTTTGTGGTCCATTTAAGTCTTAATCGTCAATTACTATAGCCACGTAAAGTGAGCATCATGAGAAGCAAAAAGCAATGAACGTGGGTTTCGAAATCCTAGGTGACTAAACTATAAAAAATTCGGTGTAACGCAAAAAATAATGAGACAAATAACGATTAAATGGATATACATAAGTCAGTTCATTGACCCCACGAGTCTGTGTGTCGTGTAGGCAGGAAACGAAGTTGAAAACTAGATTTTGAGACCTGTTCCTACGCGAAATACTTACCTCCCATGTACTGAGAGTAACCGGGAACCGCATATTATATGATGTAGATCGACCTATTTGGGTCTCTTTTTTCATGACCCATTTCTTTTTAATTTATATCTTCGCGAAACAGTAAATAAGGAAAAGTGTTAAGTAGGGAGGATACATAATATAATATAAAATCCTAACTATGTAATACTGATATAATATCATAAATGCGAAATTATGTTTATCTACTCCAGCATCGAAAAGTTCCAATTTCGAGTTTGACAGCTGAATCGAAATGAACCCTCTTTCGGTTTTGCTTCTCATTTCGATGCAGCTCGTTGTATGGGAGCTGAATCGAAATGGTTATCTTCTTAAAATAGGATACCTAAAGCTAAGGCTCTGAGTTCTGGCACTTTTGTACGGTTCATATGACAGAGGCGCCACAGGCGGCTGGTGGCGGCTTACGGAGTTACTTTTTGTTGACAGAGGCGCCACAGGCGGCTGGTGGCGACTTACGGAGTTACTTTTTGTTACTTTATTGAGCCTACGGCGTATTTTGTTAATGATTTTACTTCCTTGTCGTAGATAAAATCTTGTATGCAACTGAACGTAATTAGTCATTTTAATTCTCGTACTATCCTATTTTGATACTCGGCAAGCCTCGTATCAAAAAACAGCACTCGAATTAAAATGACCCTCATTACGATGCAGTTGCATAAATAGCTATTGTTGCGAAAGGTACGAACGGATGAACGTGATTTTTTGCAAATTAGGGCATCAGCTATACGTAAGAATGTGACTTTAAAAATTTTGTAATAGTAAAAATAATCTGTTCCTATTAGTATCTAGTACCTACCTACCTAATTGAACATACTACTTACCTAATTTTATTAAACTGAAATAAGTTAAGTAATTTTTTTTAACTGAAGTAACTTTTTAAAATGTCAAAACATGTATTTAAATTGAATTAGGTACTCTTTACGTTTTCAGATTTTATAACGTTTGAAAGGATTATTTTATGTTCTGAATAAATACATATAACGCCATCTGGCAGCGAGTAAAAACATTAAATTTTTCGCGTCATAACAAAAATTTTTTTTTGAGAATACAAGAAAGCCTACAGCTATTATCGTTTTTTAATAAAATAAAAAGTCGTAAGCATGTAATTAAATAATAAACTACAAAACTAAGTTTTCACGACTTCGCTACTCATCGGTAGATGGCGCGACTTGTCTTTAAAAAGCTACGATACGAACAGAATAGAAACTCTGGCAGATAATAACTTATCTACGGTTCTCACAACCAAAAACACTTTAGTCGACTAATGACTAATCGCCGTCTTAACACGAATTGAATTGTAGTACCTACGCTTTTTTTGGAACCTCACCTCATTGTGGAAATATTATATTCTATTCAATTCTAACAAAGTTGCATGGGTTAAATCGGCATGGCATCCGGCTGCCCACAAGAAAGTATAAACAACTTATTACAATGTAATAGCTGTATAATAGTATTGTAAAATGATTATTTTGAAAAGAGCAACTGCTGAGTTTCTTGCCGGCTCTTCTCAGCAGAATCCGCTTTCCGAACCGGTGGTAAAATCATGACTTGTCATAAGAGCCACAGGTTGGCCTACAAGAAATAAATAATTTTGAATTTGAATTTGAATGTAATCTTAGTTCATTTTAACTCTATCTTTAAGTCTTGAGCAGAGCCAGAGTACGATCTATAGGTCTCAGCCATAGATACCACCACTTTGTAAGTTCTTTCATTCAGTGGCCATTTTTATAGATCCTAGATTAATTTGCTATGCTATTCGAAGTCAAAATATGTTGTTCGAATAGATCGCTGGTCGTTGGGGTGACAAGGTGCTAGAGTAGCGACCTCTCACCGGAAAGCGCAGTGTTGGCAGACCCCCACTAAGTGGGCCGATGACTTCAGACGAGTCACAAGGAGCCGCTAGATACAGGCGGCGCAGGACGGAGGCATGTGGAAGTCCATGCAATATACCTTTGAACGTCTATTGGTTGATAAAGAAGTTTATTAGACTTTATAGATATTTAGATAGATTTATTTGACAAGCTGTAAAACTGAAAAGCTAAATTACAAAGACACTAGCTAACAGTTTAAAAAAAGGCGGCCAAGTGCGAGTCGGACTCGCGCACCGAGGGTTCCATACTCCAAAAGTAAAATTAAAACGATAATATTATATTAATTTGCTTATTAATTATCGTTAACTTTGTTTGTAGAGGTTTATTGTTAATATAAAAAAAAAACTATGCTAGTTAGAGTGTTGGTTTTATTTTTCCTGTAAAATATACATAAACTTCTATTGACCATAATTATTTCAGATTTTTCGATTGGTAAACTTCGGAGATAAGGGGGGGGGGGGGGGGGGGGGCGGTATTTTTTTCGACATTTTGGCCGACTAATCAGAAACTATTATATCTAGAAATAAATAAAAAACTGTTTTAGAATGCACAAGTAAAGGCCTTTCATATGATACCTCACTCGATATAGTTATTTTACTTTGAAATTTCAAACCCCTGATTTTCCCCCTTTTTTAATTAAACTAAAAATAATTTTCGATTTTTCTTTATTCCAATGATTTTGGGCCACTATTATACACAACTATGCCAAATTTCATGTCGATAGCTTTAATAGTTACTGAAATAATCGACTGTGACAGACGGACGGACAGACGGACGGAGAAAGTCTCACCATAAGGGTTCCATTTTTACCATTTTGGTATGGAACCCTAAAAATTAAATCGATGAACTAAATAACGCGAAATAAGGAAGCCTATTCAATATAGGTATCGTTTTGTAACAAAAATCGCTAGGGTTGTCAATTTTCGAATAAAAAAAAACACGAAATTTCTAAAGAAAGTAGAGCGCCGAACAAGCACAATGCCATGAAAAATCCTTACACGACGCAGTAGGTAATTTCAGCTGTGTCATAGGTACTTAAAAACTTTGCGAGCGAATTGTGTCGAACTTTCGGCGACGTAAATTACCTACGCAGGTGTGTTGTGACACTTAAGCTGAGATGTATAGATCGTACTGTGGCTCTGCTCAAGACTCAAGATAGTGTTAAAATGAGACACAAATATGTCCTGACATAAATCTGTCTCATTTTAACCCAGTCTTGAGTCTGAGCTGAGTGAGAGTGCCATCTATAGATCTCAACCTTACTGACATATCTTTGAAAGACACACTCACCTAAAATGCCCTAGTAGTTGAAAACCAGGGTTCGAGGATATATATCAATGGATATATATCAAGATATATATCCGATATATATCAAACTGGGTTCGACGATATATATCAATGGATTTTTTAATAATATATTGCAATACAAAAATGGTTTAATAAATTAATATTATTAAGTTTGTTACTGTATTTCTACTTGCCAAATGAAGATTGTAGGGTGGGAGTAGAGTTAAAACATACTCCCTAATGGTAAGTTCTAATCCATAAATGGCAACACTTCTGCCGGCATATGGCGTCAGTCTGTCAGTCGTGTCAGAAAAATTTCTTCAGAAAATAAAAAAATGTTTTATGTTTTTGAGTAGATTTTTTGTTATATAAGATTTTATGTTTTTTAGTTGATTTGCCTGATCTAAAAGAAGATTTTATATATTTTTTAGTTAATTTTGCCTTATCTAAAAGAAGATTTTATGTTTTGGTTTCATTTGTCTGATTTTAAGTACCTAAATAAATAAGTTTTTTTTTGATAATTTTGGTATGTTTATGTAACATAGTATTCATAAATAATACAATAAAATAATAATATGGCTTTCATACAAAATTGATATATATCAAACTTGATATATATCTGATATATATCATAAATATCCGATATTTTGATATTTATAATAAATATCGGATATTTTCGAACCCTGTTGAAAACACAGTAACTTCAATGGAAAACACGTTACTGTGTTTTCAATTACGAGGGCAGTATAATATTGGCTTTCAAAAATCTAAGAAAATTTTTGAAAAGATTTAAATAATAATAAATTATTATTATTTGACTTTTTAGAGTGGACAACCCTTGCCGCAGATTAGTGACCGTTGCAGAGATTTTATATTTATTTTCATAATAGAAACTCCGACTTTCTAATCTATTGTGTGTGGCAAAAATGTTTTAGCAGTTTCGCGACAAAATTACATCGAATGACTAAATTGATGGATGACACACTTTTTTTTAAATATATTTAGAAGGTTTTTAGCAATGTCCGTTTTACGAATTTTGATGACTTTTGGGAAATTACTTGCATCTAAGACATTTAGGTGATTTTGTGCTACTTTATGTTTGGTACTATTTTGCTTGCTTGATTCAAGATCATATATATTATTGATAATGGCGTCTCTGTTTTTTCTGTTCTATTTCGCCAAGCTGCTTATTAGGGTATCCTAACAGGGCAACTAAGGACAAAAAATATGCGAAGAATGTTCGTCAAACGTCGCGCCTAAGGCCAAAATACGTGAAAAATACATCGATGGATAAACGCAAACTGTCGTGGGCGTGAATGTATAACTGTTACGCGAGCAAATGTATTGCAAATAATTATTTAATTATTTGCAATACAAATAAAAACTATTGTAATTGTAAATAATAAAATAACAATAATTATTGTAATTGTAAATGCCGCATCGGCAAAAACAGACTGCGACAATAGGCACATCTGGATTATGGTACTGGAGTAAGCATAATAACCCTTTGACACTATGATGATTTTAACGACCTCCATGGCGCAGTGGTGAGCGCTGTGGTCTTAAAGTGGGAGGTCTCGGGTACAGATGCCATTTCGAAAATAAATTCTGGCATGTCTCCGATCCGATTTGGTGGGAGGGACTCTGCCTTAAAAATACCTAATCTTTATTAATGTCGTTAAATGCAACAAACAGTACGTCCTTCCTATTAATCCCACACTAATATTTTAAATGCGAAAGTTTGGGTGGATGGATGTTTGGATGGATGTTTGTTACTCTATAACTCCACAACGAATGAACCGATTTGGCTGTTTGGATTGGAGATAGTTTATACCCAGGATTAACACAGGCTACAGGCTACAGGCTTTTTATCCCGGAAAATAACAGAGTTCCCGCGGGAATTAAAAAACCTTAATCCACGCGGATGAAGTCGCAGGCATCATCTAGTTAATAATAATAAGTGTACTTTGTTGGTTTGTTATTTTGTCATAGCATAGCAACATAGCAGTTGAGCAACTGATAGACGTTTAAATACCTTTGCATGCGTATACAAAGTGGAGGACTTTGAGAGTCACATAGCCTACTTTTTATTACGGAAAATCAAAGGGTTCCCGCGGGATTTTTAGTACACTTACCTTTAGGTAACCCAGGTTATAATAAGGTTTAGGTTTTTACCACAGGCGATCCAATCCTCTAATTCTAATAATTATTTCCTACGATATTCCTACGTTAAGGTCCACCGATTTCGAATATTGGTTGTCGTTAAATCATTAAGTCACAGTTCTGTTTCAAAAGTAGGAATGAGGGTACTGTAAACGATAGTATTAAGATATTATGTTGTGTTGTTGTGAGCAACCCATTAACGTCTCACTACTGAGCGCAGGTATCCTTTCAGAGAAGGGTTATAGGCCAAAGTCTACCACGCTGGCCTTAGATAAAAATCTGTAATTAAAAGGAAAAGGTGACTGACTCAAACCACTGGACGGATCGGGCTGAAATTTGGCATACAGCTAGCTATTATGACGTAGGCATCAGCTAAGAAAGGATTTTTGAAAATTCAACCACTGAGGGGGTGAAATAGGGGTTTGAAAAATCAAATTTAACATGAGCGAAGCCGCGGGCAAAAGCTAGTAAGATACATAATATGGTGCATCACACAAAATTCTCTTCACCCTGAATTTCAGTGGAACAAAACAATGTTATTTGCTACACGCTCGGAAAGTTTAAAACTACCTACTTTTAAAAATACGAACAAAACTTAACTCACCGCATAAACTAGAATGCTTACTATAGAAGCAATGGCACTAATTCTGTTGTACACTATTAATTATAAATTAAATTGAGATTGTTTTTTACTAATTATCCCGGCGATTCATCTACACAATTTATAGACTAAATTGGATTTATTTTTCTGAATTTTTCCGATCGGTGTGGATTGGTATAGCGCTCTTCATAGGATTTCATAGAAATTGTATAAGAAGTTTTGAAATTCGGTCGAAACAAAGATAAGTAAAGCGTTATTCAAGGAATAATCTGGGCTATTTATCTGGGGTTCCTGGTTATTATAAATATTTATAAATTTAATAATAAAACAATAAGTAAAAAAAATCTTTATAGCATCATATAATGCATTTAGTTTTATTGTTACTTATACAAAAAAATATCTAGATATGTATCTAGTTTAAAAAAATGATATTTTGGTCATATGTACGGAACCCTAAAAGAGCTAGGCCGGACTCGCACTTTGCCGTTTTTTTTTATATGAATAGCGAACAAACGAGCAGGCGGGAACATCGGATGTTAAGTGATTACCGCTGCTCATGAACATTTGTAGCACCAGAGCACCAAATGCGTTGCCGGCTTTTTTTTGCTAGGATACTTTCAACCCGAAAAATCTAGTAATTCTTCCAAATCCGTATTGAAAATACGCTGACGAAGTCGCAAGCATCAGTTGTTGTCTTTATAAATATGTTACCTACAACTTAACTGATATATTATGATTTATAACGCATTATTTGACGAACAAAACAAAGTCCTTACATGGTTTACCAACTATTGGAAAGACTAACCGACCGACAACACTATGAATATGGTTAGCTGAATCAGTCATATCTCCCGTTACATATTTCTGCTCTTAATGAATTCTTGGTAACTGTTACTCATTGCATTACATTGAAAGAGTTTAAGGCCAGGGCAGACACGATGCTTTTAGCAGATTTCATCTCGCAGGGAAACTGCGCATAGCCCTCTCCATCTTACTGAGAGACCCTGAGCCTTCTTATTAAGACAATAAAGTTAGTGGCCATGTTTCAGATCTTTAACATCCATCCATAACAGACCTAACAAAACGCTATAACAGGCAATTTACGTTTCCCTATCGATACGTGCTCGTAAAGTCCGGCAAAACTATTAAAATGTTCCGAATTCACTTCCCATTTGACGTTAAAAGTGAATTGATAGCCGACGTTCTGCGCTTCCTCGGTATACGAGCGTTCATAAATTGAAGCCAATAATAGGGTTGGGCAAAAAATATTTAAAGATTTTTATTTTTATAGTATACTAGCTGATGCCTGCGACTTCGTCTGCGTGGATTTAGTTCATAACATCCCGCGGGAAATCTTTGTCACCCTCCAGGTTCTCAACTATACCTATCCAATAAATCACGTCAATCCGTAGCTTTGTAGCAGGGAACATTTGATCGTCTTGCTCGCGGCATTGTTATTGATGATTCAAAGAGAAAACATATTACTGATGATATTATCAATTACGTTTAGCTATCATTTTATAATTGTCAAATTTTTTACCATACTTAACCAAAGACAAAATTACGTTTAGCTGTCATTTACGTTTTGTTATTCCACTGTCATTTGCGTTTTGTTATTCCATGTCAGATGCGTTTTTGTTATACCACGTTTTATAGTGACTTGACGGAAACGCGGTCGAACGGGATAAAAAGTATCCTATGTCCGTCTCCTGGTTCTAAGCTATCTCTCCACCAATTTTCAGCCAAATCCGTTCATCCGTTCTTGAGTTATAAATAGTGTAACTAACACCACTTTCTTTTATATATATAGATTATAAGAGATAAAGGAGGGTACCAAAAAAAAGGTGTTAGCGGACTGTCGCCATCTTGGAGCAAAAACGTGCGCGGATGAATCCGAGCGCACGAGCAACACCGAGCCGATCTACGAGTCGGGAGAGGCGACGATGGAGCGATCGTCGGCCTTATAAGCGCATCGTGCTATTTGTTCGCCCTCTTTTATTGGGACGAGCGTACCGTCAACATCTCTTAATCGTGATGGGATCACGCCTGTCATAATAATTGTCCATTGGTTGATTTGTGCATTTTGATAGTTACCCTCACGTTCAGATGGTGGTTTGTCTGTCGCGCTGTGGTTATTAGCTGAGTGGAAAGGGGCCGTTATTGGAGATGGTGGCGACGGCTTAGGTAGGGTTTCAGCGTTTTAAGAGATGCGTTCTCTTATAGCCTGATTAGTTTTTAAGGAATAAATCCGCTTCTGATAACTTTTAAATAAATCCGCTTCTGATAGCTTATAATATAGAATCTATACTATACTATAGATGATGTTATGTACTCGTATATAAAAACAAAAAATAAATAGACAAAAATTAAATAGAAAATTATTAGTTATTAAAGTGTGTGACGTAGGCACAGCGCGCCATCATTGACTTTCAGACATCTTGATGGTTACATAAGATACTAATTAAATATTGAGGGAGCTAAAGACCCCTCCAAAAAAAGTAGATTAAAAGAAAAGGATAATATAATTTGTAACAAGTTTTTTTTGTCCTATTTGGCAAAGTATGTTATTTAGTTCTGTGTCAGCCCTGCTCTGCTACGAACATAATCGCTCCATTAGTCACACTATCACTTTTGCGCGTCGCATCGCCGCGCCATTTACAGGCCAAATTTCATAATGCATGCACGTTCAAAAGTAGGCCGAAAAATCATCAGATTGATATTTTTATTAGTGTGGCTTCTCACGGATTCTATTAGCACGAACCATACCTACTATTTCTTATTTACGCCAATAGCACGAACATTAGAGCGAAGAAAGACGTGCCGCCATGCTATATAGCTATTATTATTAGATAAACGTTTATCGGTTCAATTTACACTGCCATACTCCTTCTAAGTTAGCCCTTTTCCTAGTCAGACTGCATCGTTACGTACCATCAGGTAAGGTCTCAGACAAGGACTATCTTATCGTACAAAAAAAGAATTAGAATAAAAGAGACTACCTCAACCATTCATTGCCATTTTACAGAAAGGTATAATTTTATTAAACTTCTGTCACGTAGGCAACCTCTCAGAAGAAGGCTTAGCGGCAAAACGTTTCTCAACATTTGTTTTTGTTGCCTGTTTAATCGCAAATAGCTCAACTATATAGCAAACCTTCAAGTCAAAACTTTATTTATACGTACACTTGACGTTCGTGGGATGGTATTTTTACTGGATCCAACGGTTTTCCTAAGAAGTACTTATGTTAAAATGATAAAAGTAGAGCGTGCTAATGCGTTACCATTAGACTTTAAGACTTTTATCCGTGGTTTGTGCTATTACGCACCTTGAGAAGCCACCTTTACCTACGTTTCAAATTGGGCTAACTGTCCAAACGCACGTATGCCTGCGATCCCTTGATTGATATTGTAATAAAGTTATGGAGGTGCACGTATAAAAATAGATCTGTGTTGATTATGTTATGGCATGAGTTTTTATGATTTCTCTTTTTAGCTACCTTAATAAATACATCGCCGTGGTTATTTGCATTGAATCGTCAAATGAGAATGACTCTACTACCGATTCAGAATAATAATTCTCATGACAAAAAAATTTAATAAAAAAATAAAAAACTTTACATCACCGAGTTGTATTCTATAACCTAAATACGCAAGTAATTAACGTTTGGCTATTTGAAAAAGGCCTATTTTGTGGACTCCCTCGGCTGAATTCCATACCTGTTGGTTTACCTCCTTAGAGCCATCACCCATCTTAGAGATCAGATATTATAGTGCACAAGTGTCTGCGCAAACACAGGTGCACTCTCTATTCCCTCACTCTCATAGTCCGATTGGTCGGACATCCGACACGACCGGAGAGAGATCAGGCGCAGGACCGACAGCTTTACGTGCTCTCCGAGGCACGGGGGTGACACACCACCAACTTCTTAACTCCGGGCTAGTACTGAGAAATTCTTTGGCAGAAAAACCCAATACATTTTTTTAACGGCGCGACCCGGGAATTGAACCCGGGACCTCGTCGTCCGCAGTCGAACAAGCTAACCACTAGACCAACAAGGCAGTTAAAGAAGTGTGACGAGCAGTTAAGAAAGTGACAAGCTTGAAACACATAGCTCCGAAGTAACCTATACTATAATTATATTACCTGTTATAAAACATAAGTCAGCTTAAAGTTCAAACTTCACAGTTCAGTTGAAGGTCGCATGGCGTCGTCATAAAACCTCATTTAGATAACCCCCTCGCATGACGCAAACACATTCGTCACGAGTTAAACACGCAATTTTAATTAATTACCCAGTTACTATCAGTTGTATGTTCAAGAGAATTCTCTCTCAAGCGCTTCCGACTTACAAGATTTCCTTAAAAATTGTTTCAAAGGCTTACGCAGTTACGGGTAAAGATTTGTATGTATATCTTTGATCCTCTATTACATTTAAGCTCCATGTTTTACGAAAGGAGATTGGCGAATTCCATAGTTTCTGACCCAAACGAACTGAACTGAACACTGAACGCCCACGTTCACGAATCAAACTTCTTATGCTTGTTCTAGTAGACCAGTAAACGAAAAATTAATCAAAGTCAATCAAATAAAGTTGGGAGAACAAATATATTCACTTGTATTGCCATGTAACGGTTATTTATAATGTGTACTTGTGAATAATTATATTTTTTATCCCTATCTTCTAAAAATATGGCGTTTAAACAGAAAAATACTCTGAAAAATATTAATTAAAATTAAATGTTTTCTGAATCTGAACGGTTTTTAAAAATGTTGGGTCAAAATTCGCCAACCTCCTTTGACAAATCACAGGCAGTTTTTAGAGCGTGTCCACTGTCTACAATATTTGATCGGTTGATATTCAAATAAGAATCAAACTTCTTCCGTTGTGGTTATGAACCGTTTGTAGATAAAAGCAATCATAGGGCGTATCTACTTAAAAATGATTCTAGACCTTCAAAAATATACGTAACTCCAATTTATATTTTCTGGAAAAAAGGGTATTTTCATCTTAGACGTCTATTAATTTGATCGAACTTATGCAACAATGGACAAAGTTCTCAATTCAAAAATTGGTTTTATAATTAGGAGATTTCACTATTTATTAGTGCAATTAGGAACATTACCCAAAGGGCCTCATTATAGTAATTAGTGACGTTTAAATCTCGCTAATTGTAGAAACGCAAGATATTGTAAGCTCTTACGAAAAATGTTTAGAGAAAGTTCAATTATTGAACTACGAGTACGTATACATATATTCGTACGTACTTTTATAATGTTTATTTTATGTGAAAGAATTATTATATGCGGCATATAATAAAATTAATTGTCTATAGACAGATGATCATAATATTGAAACTATTCAGAATAGATGTTGTAGATGTTGTAGAATTTCTTTTAGAAAAATTATACATTATGTACTAATGTACTTATCTTTATTTATACAAAACTGACATAATGAAAGAGAAAGTACTTTGGTGATAAAATAAACATAGATGATTCGTAAATATTAAAACAGATAAAATAACACATTCGTTGACTTTTATCATACAGCAAAGATATTGTAGACATAGTTTATAATTATAACATGTGATTTTCTATTTTCGTATTTACAGATAAATATAATAATCCTAAGTACATCATATACTAATTTTTGTTTTGTAAAACTACATAGGTTTTTTCACCTTATCACTAAAGTAAGACGTAAGTAAGATAGCGCGAATACTACTATCTCTTGTGCAAATATCAATTAGAGAATAACTATCAGCTGTCTTTGTAAACGATACCTACCTAGACAAGATATTATTATTTAAGGTTCGAGACGAGAGATATCTCAACTGCAATAGAACCGCATCAAAACCGATTGCTAAAAAATATACGTATTACTAGCTGCCCCAGCGAACTTCGTACCGCCAACTTATCTATATAAATAAAACAAATAAACTATCCCAATCCAAAAAAAACTATCCTATCTTTTAAGTTGGACCAAATGACAGATAGATACGAAAACCGATAAAATCGGTTCAGTAGTTTAGGAGTCCATCGCGGACAAACAACGTGACACGTAATTTATATATATTAAGATATTGTTGCTGGAGTGGCGAAGCGTATTGTCGGCAGACCCCCACTAGGTGGACCTCAAACAAACGACATCAAACGAGTCGCAGGGAGCCGCTGGATACAGGCGGCGCAAGACCAAAGCCTGTGGAGGTCCATACTGGAGAACTTTGTCCAGCAGTGGACGTCTATCGGTTGATAAAGAAGAAGAAGATACTTACATTATACTAAGTATATACATTAGGTAATTAAGCAAATTCTTAGTTTTTAGAAAAAAAGATTCCGACGAATTGAGAACCTCCTCCTTTTTTGAAGTCGGTTAAAAATCATAACCCTTGCCGTAGTTGGGTAGAAAAAGAGTTTAAAAAAGAAACTCGTGTAAGACTAAAGACAGTTAAATATTATAAACAATTTATAATCCACTAACAGGTGAAGTCCGTACAGCGTAAAATCCTTACAGCACATTAATTATACTAACCGGTATTCGTGAGAATTAAATTTGACCTTTAACGTATCGTACCATTTCATGTCATTAATACTAAGTTAATTTTTGTCTTATATGTCAACACCCAATGCACAGTAGCGGAAGACTGGCTTTCCATAGCATAGGGGATCCTATTTTGAGGATCAGGCTCTTAGCTGGGCTGAATTTGATTTAACTTTGCATATTTTTTTGCATTACAATACCTCGAATATTTCTCTTGGACAATAAAGAATTAAAGAACTCAAGTGATATCGTTATAAAAAACATGTCAAGTAAAAACACTACTCACAGCTACAGACAATATTATTGTTGACATTAGCATGACGGTAACGCGTTCCAATATTTTTCCTTTGATACTCAAAGTTTTTCCCAATCACAAATCGCTCAACGCGCCTAAAGAAGTTTTCTCTTCAAACGGTGTGGGACGACAAATAGGAGTCAGTCTAAAATTAAATATAACTCTAGTCCTACCTTATCTCTGTGTGAATGCCGATGGTGGGTGACCGGGGGAGGATGCTGAGGAGGAAGTGGCAACGGACTTTGTCCAGTCACCACCATAGGCAATCCGTCGACAATTGTCACCATCACCCGCTTATCTGAGCTCCGACGCCGTTCAGCGGAGTTCCTCCGTCGCCTCTGTTCGTCCGCCACCGGTTTAGAAAAGACCGTTCGTCTATCGAACGCCGAACGTGGATCCACTTGGTTCTCTGCTACCCTGGTAGCTGGCGTATGACTTTTGGAACGCTTCAGCAACCTCATCACGTGGGACTTCAGAGCGTCAGGTTTACTGACGGGTGGAGGTTCGGGTTTGTGTTTGTAGGACTGGGAGTGCGCGTGGTGGCGCTGCACGGAAACCGCGTGACCCATCCCTGGTGGAACCACGTTGGACAGACTCTTGACCGCGTATGCCGCATCCACTTTGTTTCCCGCCACGCACGAAACCTCGTACATTCCGACCACCTGACACGCTCTTATCCCCTGGTACTTCACACTAGTATCACGTAGCACTTACAACATTGTCTCGCAATCCGTGGAAACACTGCAATCCTTCATTCACTTCACAATTCCCGCATGTTATTAATTATTATTCCGTAGAATCCGTCGCGGCTTGCTTACATTCGTATACTACACGATTTGTTCAATAAGTCGGACCGGTTGAGGAAAATGACTACAACATCACTCAACAGGTTAAGTACAAATTAATGTAATTAAACAACCTTAGTCATGTAACGCACCATTCACAAACTGCTAAGCGATGTGGTAAGTGACTTGAAAATAAAGAAGTCCTCAATAAACGTCCGTCTCATACGAGTTGCCGCGATACACTGATACGAGTTGTATCTACTGGGTATAGGAGAATTCATGAAGTCACAGTAACAAGCGTCCAATGTTAAATGATAAGACCGGAGATACAAGCGTCTGACGCGAACGGGTGAGGCCCATCCTAATCCACTAAAGGTCAATGTTATTTCCAATGATATTTATTTCTTTGGTTATTTCATTCGGAACTTTTTATATAATTTTTGGGCTCAATACGATATGGCTTACTAAATTGGTTTAATTTTTGATACCTACCCTGTTCGAAACACCACAATAATTTAAATGTTGATGCTAATTTATTTTGCGTTCCTAATTTTCCTGATTTTGTATATTAATAGCCGTTCATAACTCATCGTCCACCGTTAAAAACTATTTTTAGTGCCGGACTAGATATACGTGAGCTTCGTTGTATTGTATAACCTTCAACTAATTTTTGGTATATATAAGCATATATTCACTTACGGATCCGAGACATAGTCGCTAACCATAAGCCTCATAAGTGGCCTGCGAGATCAAATCAGAAATGAGGAGATCCGTAGGAGAAACCAAGTCACCGACATAGCTCAGCGAGTCGCAAAACTGAAGTGGAAATGGGCGCAACACATGTCGTTGGGGTCCCAAGGTGCTGAAGAGGCGACCCCGCACCGGGAAGAGCAGTGTTGGCAGTCCCCCAACAGGTTGGACCGACATCAAACGAGTCGCAGGGAGCCGCTGCATTCAGGCGAAGATCGAGGCCTGTGGAAGTCCATGCAAAAGACCTTTGTCCAGCAGTGGACGTCTATCGGTTGACGAAGAAGAAGCAAATATTGGAGAGTTATACCACACTGTACAGTAAGGTCAATGTTTCAGCCACGCCATTCATCCAATTGCTGTAATTGTAAATTGCAAGGAGGTGTAGGTACCGTACGGAAACTCGGTATGACGTCTTTCGGATTAATCAATTTACACTCTGGCCCGTAACCATCTGTAACACAACTTCACGCCGGGAAATGAGTCATGATCAGCAACCTAGTGATAGCCTAGTAGTTAGGACTGTAGTCTCCTATTCGGGGTGGCAGATTCAACCCCGGACACGTACCTCTGACTCTTCGGAGTTATGTCATCATCATCAATAGCCTATAACAGTCCACTGCTGGACTAAAGGCCTCTCCCAAGGGGAGGGTTTGCCCATAATCACCACGCGGGGCAGACGGGTTGGTGATCGCAGTAGATGGTAGAAGTAGCACAGAGGACGCTGCTGCCTGTTCTCCGTTATATTCCCTTAGTCGCCTCGTACGACACCCGCGGGAAGAGGAGGGGTGGTGACAACTGTATTCTGATTTGCCGTCACCACACGGCACGTCGGAGTTATGTGTGATTAAGCAATTAAATATCACACGCTTCAACGGTGAAGGAAAACATCGTTAGGAAAACATCGTTAGGAAACCTGCACACCCGAGAGTTCTATAAAATGTTCTCAAAGCTAATTCTGCCAATTAGACAAGGGTAGAAGCCTTAAAAAATAATAAAAAGTGAAAAAAAATAATAGTAGGATGAAACCCATTGGAAAAGGAACAGAATGCAACAAAAATGAAAGGAAAAATAAATTACGGGCGATCTGAGGTCGGGAAGTGGGGGGGAGGGGGGTTAAGGGCTTTTTTTAAAAATGAGCTTTTTGTACGTTGAAATCTCTACTTTCTGATGGTGTAAAAAAAATATACATTACTATGGTAAATGCTCTCAGAAAATGCAGAAACGAAATTCGAAATAACAGGTAGTAAGGCCCAGACCCTCCTAGCCTCTTCCCCACTTCTCTATGAAATACCTTTTGAAGGGCTAAAATTTTCCGTATGTCACTCAGGTATATAAGTTATCTTAAAATAGCAATAAATAGCCATCTACGCATGTAATTTAAAAGGTATTTCATAGGGGCAAAAAAGCAGATATTTTGACGGGAGTATATTCGATTGAAAATTAGGTGCTTTTTCAATATTAAGTCAAAAAAAAAAGGTGAAAAAATAAATATTTTAAATCAGAAAAATTACAGTGTATTTGGGACATAAAAAGGTAAGTTTTCACCAAATTTCGTGAAAAATATTTTTTTTTTGTAAAAGATAAAAATAAAAAACCAAAAACTTGGTTATTTGAATTTTTCACATACATTTTGAGGTTATGTGAAAAAAGTCTAAATACAAAAGTTGTAGATCTTTTTATTACCTACAACTTTGCCGTTTAACTTTTTTCCATAGGACTTGTAGTTTTTTCCAGAAATTGAGATAAACCGTTTTTTACCCTTAAACCCCCCCTCCCCCCCACTTCCCGACCTCAGATCGCCCGTAATTTATTTTTCCTTTCATTTTTGTTGCATTCTCTTCCTTTTCCAATGGGTTTCATCCTACTATAATTTTTTTGTTTTCAAAAATTATCTACCCTGGACTAAATGCGCATTGGGCCAGATGGTTTGAGCTAACTGAATGACATGAAATGCAACCCAAGCTTTGGAGGAGTAAGGAGAATCAGAAATTTTCAGCATTATGTTATGACTAATGTTTTTTTTTATTCGATGACCACATAGTCCTTGACTGCGATCTCACCTGATGGTAAGTGACGATGCAGTCTAAGATGGTAGCGGACTAACTTGGCAGGGGTATGGCAGTGAAAATTCAACCCATACCCCTATTCGGTTTCTACACGCCATCGTGCCGGAACGCTAAATCGCTTGGCGGCACGTCGTTGACGGTAGGGTGGTAACTAGCCACGGCCAACGGAAGCCTTCCACCAGACCAGACCAGACAATTCAGAAATTATAAATTCCCAAATTGACCCCGCCGGGAATCGAACCCGAGAGCTCCCAGTTATAAGACCACAGCGCTCACCACTGCGCCAGGGAGGTCGTCGAAAATGATCGTCGTATGTCTTCGCCTTACAACTAAGTAAAATCCCAGCCTAACGCGATTACTCATTTACGACTTCGACTGAAGGTCATGAATTGATAAATGCAATTTTGGTATAGCACCAAAGGGTGTGAACAATAGGCTTATGATTATGACAGATCCGCGATTTCCACGGAAAGTTCAGTCCGCCCACACAAAGCGAATTGCGACAGAAAGGTAAAAGCGGGGAATTCATTTAACATTCCACTCAGCGTAATGTTGTAGATAATGCGGTGTCGCCTTGCGCATTGTCTTTTGTGAAGATGTTAGATTACTTCTGTACCTATTACTTATATTTATATTCATACTTTTTTCAGTTTCCTACCTTTTACCGTTACTAAAATAAAACTTACATCGTTTCCTAAGTAGGAGTCACTTTAACTAGGTAGCCCCCAAATGTAATCCCTTACCCAACGTCATTTCCACCTCTAGGTGTTCCCTAAAGTATCGAAAAACTAATCTGACAGAAAGCGTCACCTAACTTAGCTAAGGTAGGCCGTATAAGTATATTCGTATATAGGGGCAAGTGCTGTACCTATGGACGCTTGTACCCGTGGACACAATCGATTCCGTCGAAACTAGCAACCCAAAAATTCTAGTTTGAAACCGAAACGATCAACCATAGACAAAGCTTTACGGTCGCATTCAAATTAGAATTTTAGGGTTGCTAGTTTCGACAAAATCGATTGTGTCCACAGGTACAAGCGCCCATAGGTACAACACTTGCCCATATAGTAAGTAATATTCCGCGATAAAAACTTTTTACAGCGGAAAATCGAAGAGTTACCGCGGGATTTTAAAACTAAATCCACGCGGACGAAGTTGCCGACATCAGCTAGTTCCACAAGAAGGACGTGCATAGCATAAGACTTACGTTCAAATTCAAATTAATTTACTTCATGAAGGCCAACTTGTGGCTCTTATGACAAGTCACAATCTACCACCGGTTCGGAAAGCTGATTCTGCTGACAAGAGCCGGCAAGAAACTCAGCAGTTGCTCTTTTCAAAACAAAAATTTTACAAAATGTTATAGCTTATCTATCTTGTGGACAGCTGAAGCAAAGCCGATTAGAATATAAAAGAAATAATTTTTATTTAAATAAACTTTTACGAGTGCTTTCGTGTCTATGCATAATATAAATGAATCTACCACTGGTTAGGAATGGTAAATACATAATTCAATACATGTTAAGACGGGCAGACAGAAAGTAGCCCCATTCCCGCAGCTGGCACCCGTTTAAGGAAGATATTGTTTTCAGAAGCCCTCGAATGTGAAATAGCTATTTATGCAACTGCATCGTAATGAGGGTCATTTTAATTCGAGTGCTGTTTTTTGATACGAGGCTTGCCGAGTATCAAAATAGGATAGTACGAGAATTAAAATGACTAATTACGTTCAGTTGCATACAAGATTTTATCTACGACAAGGAAAATAAAATCATTAACAAAATACGCCGTAGGCTCAATAAAGTAACAAAAATTAACTCCGTAAGCCGCCACAAGCCGCCTGTGGCGCCTCTGTCAACAAAAAGTAACTCCGTAAGCCGCCACCAGCCGCCTGTGGCGCCTCTGTCATATGAACGGTACCAAAGTGCCAGAACTCAGAGCCTTAGCTTTAGGTATCCTATTTTAAGAAGATAACCATTTCGATTCAGCTCCCATACAACGAGCTGCATCGAAATGAGAAGCAAAACCGATAGAGGGTTCATTTCGATTCAGCTGTCAAACTCGAAATTGGAACTTTTCGATTTTGGAGTAGATAAACAATGTAATGTGTTGCTAGATCGTAATTATATTGCGCAACGGCCAGGTGCGGCACACTTTGTGTTTAAGGATGAATAGACGAGTCTGCCCGCGAAATTCAAATTTAATTTGGTTTTTCGCAATTTGTAAACTAATACGACAAAGTAGGCTAATGGCATTCTAATTGCGCCAGTAGAATTATCATCTTCACAGGTTTACATAAAAATCTTTACTTGAAAGTGACCAGTTTAAGAAATTAATCAAAATACTGAGTTGGACGTGAGTTACTCACAAATTAGTCGATATTTTGATTAATTTCTTAAACTGGACACTTTCAAGTAAAGATATTTACATAAACCTGTGAAGATGATACTGCCATTGTCGCAATTAGAATGCCATAAGCCTACTTTGTCATATTAGTTTACAAATTGCGAAAAACCAAATTAAATTTGAATTTCGCGGGCAGAACTGTGTCTTCCACCTTAGGCCACGTTTTCGCATAGGCGTGGCGTTGCGCGTCGCGCGGCGCGTCGCTCGCTCGCTCTCGCTCGCCCTCATACCTTGGCCATATCGCGCGACCGCTCACGCGACTCGACGCGCCGCGAGAAACGCAACGCCACGCCTATGCGAAAACGAGGCCTCAAGGAAAAGTTTATAATAACCAATGATTAATGGCGACCGGTTGGACGGCTCCGCGAGCAATCTCACAATACCTAGGTGCTTCTAGGTGGGTCACTAGATCGTTCCTCACCTATTTACGTAAGTATCAATCCTAACTAAGATTGTCGATGACGTCACTGTCTTCAATAGAATAGAATAGAATAGAAATGTTTTTTATTCAAATAAACTTTTTTACAAGTGCTTTTGAATCGTCGATGAGTCTACCACTGGTTCGGAATGCCCTTCCTGTCGAGAAGAACCAGCAAGAAACTCGGCAGTTGCTTTTTTCAAAACGAGTTTACAATATAGTAGATATTATGCTATGTATGCAGTATGCAGTGTTTCCACATGAGGAAAAAGAGAATTTACAGGTTAATCATTACCTACTGTCTCATGAATCGCTGGAACGAATTATATCCACGCCTTTTTGTCAATATTCTTCAATTGTATAATATGCTTTTTTCATGAGATTGGTTTTAACTGATTTCTTAAACTTGTGTAAAGGCAAGTCTAAGATCACGAAGGAACGGATCAACTGAAAACCTACTCCACGCGCACAGACGTGACTCCATGTGGATTAGTTTTGGAACGAAGTTCCTTATCGCACGGTACGGACTTGGCGGATGGAGGCTAGGCGAGAAAAAGTGTAAGAATTTTCCGTCACGACCCCCTTTCCAACATATGTGGCGAGAGATGGCGTTGACTCTAAAAGCCATTTGGCCATTAGCTGGACTCACAAGGTCACGTATGTGGAAGTTCTGCGGCGCGTCAATCAAAAACGCGAACTCATGCAAACCATTAAGATGAGGAAAGTCGCATATTTGGGGCACGTGCTCAGGCACGAGAGGTACGAACTCCTACAACTCATCATGATGGGAAAAGTCGCCGGAAGAGGCGTCGGTCGCAGAAAAAGTCCTGGCTGCGTAACATCCGAGAGTGGACAGGAATCGCGAGTGCGGCAGAACTATTTTGCCTCGCGAAGAACAAAGTTGAATTTACAAAGCTGACTGCCAACCTTCGCTAGTCGGAGAGGCACGCGAAGAAGAAGAACGTCACTATGCCAGTCCTCAACTTTATCCATACAAAACATTCAGTTGATCCGTTCCTTCGTGATTGAAGACAGTGACGTCATCGACAATTGTAGTTATAAAACGTTTGCGGAAATTAATTTGCCTGTAATTTAGAAGCTATTTCGGTATTTATTCACCGGCGAAGGCTATTTATTTATGTATTGTATTTATGAAACTCCACCTTTCGTCGATAAAAACGAGTCTATTTAAAGATCGAATTTAAAAAGTAAATAAATACACCTAAGTACTTGTGCAATATCTATAAGTTAAACTTAGAACAAAGGATATAGAGTGTGCCAGAAAACGGATCCCACCCGACTGGGATAACGCTCAGTCGAAGAAGATTAATCAGGCTGTTCTGGTTAAAAAATTGCCAAAGTTTCAATTAAATATCAAGGTTAAATACACTTTAAGTACTTGTGCAATATCTACAAGTTAAGATCGAACAAAGTTAAACTTAGAACAAAGGCTATAGAGTATGCCAGAAAACGGATCCCACCCGACTGGGATAACGCTCAGTCGAAGAAGATTAATCAGGCTGTTCTGGTTAAAAAATTGCCAAAGTTTCAATTAAATATCAAGGTTAAATACAATTTAAGTACTTGTGCAATATCTACAAGTTAAAATCGAACAAGTTAAACTTAGAACAAGGCTTTAGAGTAGGTATGCCAGAAAACGGATCCCATCCGACTGGGATAACGCTCAGTTGAAGAAGATTAATCAGGCTGTTCTGGATAAAAAATTGCCAAAGTTTCAATTAAATATCAAGGTACCTTAACTATGAACTTCCAGTTCGCGAGATCCTATTTTGGGGCGAACCACTTGTTATTATATTTACGGACTCGTTGCAGCATGTTCGACTGCAGACGACGAGGTCCCGGGTTCGATACCCAGGTCGAGCTAAAAAAATGTATTCCTTTTGTCTGCCGGTAAATTCTCAGTACTGGCAAGCCTGTCTCACTCTTGGTACTTACGCGATTTATGTACCTACAATCGCTGGCTCTCTGAGCGCGATTAGCGATACTACAGTCGGGGCTAGCGCGCTCTAGGCGAGTGACGTACTACTGAATTTAACATTGCTTACGTAAATAGTTTTTCGTAAATATTATTTTAAATAGTTTACGTTTAGTGTTTAGTACATTTGTAGTAATAAAAATAGTTTTAAACATTAAAATGGGTATCTATCTAATGAAATAATGGCATAAAGTCGTTGCTACTGTAATTGTTGTGTGGATGGATGCTTAATCAGCAAAGAAAAGGATTCTAAAATTCATAGAGGAAAATATAATCGGCTGGTCTCGAACCCGGGTCTGGTTTCGGGACCGCCCAATTTCTCTGAGCTATCGGGAATTTATAGATGGTGGCGAAATTTACCTTCGTATTCTAATGATATTGTAAGGGGTTTTTCATTGCCTGAAAACACGGATAAAACGCCGAGATTCAGATTATATATATATATATACAAGAATTGGTCGTTTAAAGATATTAGATTAGGGTTTCTATGTTAATAACCTGCCGTTATAATTAACGCGAGCCATTCAACCGATTCAATACCACTGGACCTCATTGAACGATCATTGTTAGTTCAGGATACCCACATAATCCGATTAGGGATTCGCTAAAGTTGAGCTCTACGCGTTAAGTTAACCCTGCTAATTGCCGGCATTAAACTGTGCTGTTTGTTCAGGCTTATGAAACAGTGCCACTGTTTTCTATAGCCCGACCGACATTCAGAGGCTTAAATCTAGGTAAAGATCTGCTCACAGTTAAGTCAGAGTCAAAACAAGAGTTATGTCAGGAAATATATGTGTCTCATTTTAACTCTGCCCCATGTCTGAGTATGCTCTATACATCTCAACTTAATACCTAGTATTTTTTGACGTGATACCGTCTTATAAATCGATGAACACCGGCTGCACGCACGAAAAAGTGTCACGTTCCACCTGAGCCTGCGCGTGCAAGCGATAGCGCGGAACAAGCGATAGAGAGGCACGATCGGCCCAAGCGTTGGCTTGTGACTAGAGAAAAATTGTAATTTTCAATTAACTCCTTCTTTGTATTATACAAAATAATATTTCAGTGATAATAATTTAATTCAATTCATAAAAATATGCAATTTTTCATCACTGTTTCTTTATGACGTTATCACGATAAACCGACTTTACAGACAACAAATTTTTTTTATTTATTTAAAGTGCAAATTAAGTTTAGTAAATATCATTCGTCTATGAAATTAAGCGACCATCATTAGCCAGCCGGCGCAACTCTTTCCAGTGGGCAAAATTATGTTGTTTATAACAAAAAAAGCGGTGAAGTGCGAGTCGAACTCGTGCGCCGAGGGTTCCGTACCTACCCATTATACCGCCATTATATTATTTTTAATAAATATAATTTTCAGCTTTTTTATTTTTTGGAATTTTTCCTTTATTTGTGCCGTAAGACCTTGCTTTTTGCCAAATTTCGTGATTCTAGGTCAACGGGAACTACGTACTACCTACTATAGGTTTTCGACCCAAAACCTATAGGGTACTTCCAGTTGACCTAGAATTGTCAATTTTGGTTAAAAGCAAGGTCTTACAGCGCAAGTAAAGGGAAAATTCCAAAATATAAAAAAAGTAAACTTACAAGTTTTCGCGAAAATCTAAATTTTCCCATATCTTTTTATCGTGTTGACTCAAGACCTTGATTTATATACACCTAATAGAGACTATAGACATGTATCTGGTATTTTCAACTTGCTAGGACCACCCGTTCCTGAGAAAATCGGTGGTGACACACGGACAGACGGACGGACAGTCGGACAAGAGAGTGATCTTCTAAGGGTTCCTTTTTTTACCTTTGGAGGTACAGAACCCTAAAAATAGAAATATTATATGTTTTTCTGCATTTACTCTGCCCTGGTGTTACACAAACACAAATTATGTGGCCAAAGTCATATATGCGTAGTCATTAATTCATAAATATCAAAATGCAAGTAGCAAGTGATTGATTAGACAATAATTTATTATTTCATCATAGGATCAATATTAAATCTATTCCGTCATCATCGATCACTTGTTTTGACGTCGGCGATTGGTATTCGCAGATGTAACTCGCAAAGGGGTCACGACCCCGCAGCACGCGCGTTGACCGCGCCTCGCATACAAAAATAATTTTTAATCAACGCTTGCCGCTGGTAACCCCTAAAGAGGAAACGCGGGCGACCGTTTGTCCATACAAACGTATTGTTCTATTTTCTTTGGGATAATAACAATGGAGAAAATATTTGTGTAAGTACCACAAAATTCATATCTATCCGGGCCTTATCCCAATGTTGTGCTTTTTTCTATAAATCAATAATTAATTATAAGAGCAAGGAACCTTCAAAGTCAAACATTCTTTACAAGATTCGCAAGTGTGGGTAATTCCTGGTATAGTTGCAG
Organism: Oeneis ivallda; assembly: GCA_029955525.1. NCBI lineage: Eukaryota > Metazoa > Arthropoda > Insecta > Lepidoptera > Nymphalidae > Oeneis > Oeneis ivallda. The sequence continues at coordinate 4,677,358 of JARPMR010000029.1, forward strand.
GTTGTATGGTATTCGGAAATGTAAAGTGATTGGAACCCAAGCCTCTTGTTGGAAATACCTTCACTTAAAAACGCGGGTGTGACTGTGCAGTCCACACTGGAATTACTTATTTGTGCCACGGAATTTTTTAACTGTCTTATGCCCGTTTTCACCAATCATACATTCATATATACATATAAATCATCCCGTATATAATACGTAGGTATCCCACCACTATCTTCCACCTTTAAGGAATTTCCTAAAGGTTAGTGAAAACGAAATTGACAAAAAGCGTCACCTAACTTAGCTTAGGTAGCCCGTAAAAGTTAGGGAACGTTGGTGAAAACGAGCACTAAACACATTTTGTAAGTAGGCGATATATATCACTTTAGCAAATAAAAATATACCAAGTTGTATATGTATCAATTATATTATAACCATGTCAAAACCACTTCCCGAATCATTTCCCGTGGAAATCTGTACACTGTGATACACACGGTTAATGGAATGGTAGGCGATAGGCAGTTGGCACCCTCATCTTTTCGTCTCACACAATACACTCGGTTTGTATTCATGTCCCATTTTTATGTCGATTTTGTGCTACGCTCGAACAGGGCGAGTTGCTTGCTTTAAAGTTAAAAAATCGAACATAATTGGGTGTTGCTTGTGTTAAAACTAAAATTCCAACATATATGTATAAATTACCCATTTGCAGTTAGGTTTGAGGGTGAAAACCATTTTAAATTACCGATTAAACTACAAAAAGTGATTCAAAGTTTAGGACCTTACCAGCAGCTTACTATTTCATATAGGTTACAATGCACGCGTTTTGACTTATAATAAAAAGGTTGTTGATTTTATTAGTCTGCAACGAATTCTCTATGAAAGTAACTTTATTAACTTCAATTTCATAATTTTCCATATTAGACATTCTTAGCGTATACGCTATATATTGCTTAAAGCCGGTCCTTCACATTTGCACAAGTGTGGGACGATATTCTTTAATGATTATGCAAAGTTTTGACATGATTTTTTTTGTCACGAAAAGGACAGGAAAATTTTTGTCATGTCCCAACATTACTAGTATTCTTAATAAAAAAATTATCAAAACAACTCATTTTCCAGATAAAATTTTAAAACGGGCAAGTGCAGTGGAAATGGCTATTAAACGAGGCAGGAGGCTTTTCTATTACACCTACTCCGTAAAGTTGGACATTTCAAGGTCCGCAACGAAGTGAAAAGATAACGACAGTTGAGTGGGGAGATATTTTCCGGTGATGGGACACTTCGACGGTTTTCCCGCGAGTTGGAAAATCGATCAGAAAATGATAAGTTTCTATGAAATTCGAGGTGTGACTATGAGACTCTTCGCATAGGGAGACAATAGAGCTTTTAGAGAACCCCCATAAGCTGGAGTTTTCATTTAATTTAGGAACTTCAACCAAACTAGCACCATCGCCGCTATGATTTCTGTTGGAAAATTCTCTGACAACACATAATATGAATTTAGGACAATATTATTAATTTTCATTCAGTACTTTTATTTAGTCGGTTTACGAGAATTATACCGTCACATATCTAACGACCTACTATTTATGAGTTTTCTCTACTCTCATCGATATGTACCTACACTAGCGGCACGCTATGATGGCCGGTTTGACGTTTGTCCGCTCATGAAGTTCCGTATTAATTGATAACGACTTTGAAGGAAATAATTGTATTACTTTATTGACGATAGTGATGTGCAGAGATTCATAAATTTTATCGAATGTAGTTTTAGGTTTAGGACTCAAAATTTATTTATTAAATTGATTTCTAAAATGTATACAAGTGTAGAAAAATCAGTTTGCACCATTTAAGGGGTGAATGTACTTGTGAATATGAACAATTTTCACTATGTGGACAAACCTCTGAAATCGCAAAAAAATATCAGCTGTTTCATACAAAAGGTAAAATTTTTATTTTTATATGATATATACCACAACTCGGCATTTGGTTTTCTAAATTGAAAATTTTTAAAAATGGAATCTAATACGATCGTCACATAGGATCGCTGGCTAGCACAACTACTACCTCCGGCAAACTCGCGTCAATGCTCAATGCAAAACAAAGCAGTTTCGAATTGACGTTGCTTCGAAAAGTATAAACTGTCAGTGCAATGCGATTGTGATATAGTTTTGACCTGGCTTTGGATTTCAAATATTGATACTGCATTACTGTTGACCCTTGCTCGTTAATTTGGACTCTGTTCAAGCCCTTTGTTGTGGATTTCGTCGATATGACCGAACGTACGCAGAGAACTGTTCTAAATAGTCAGACACGTGAGTTCGTAATACGCCTTCGTAACTATTTCGATCGTGAAGCTCAAAATGGAGGGCCAATTTTACCTATAACGTCAGTGGTTGAACGCGTAGCTGATGCGCTTAATATTGGACAACGAACTGTTAGACGGATAACTAAAAAAAAATATGGCGAGACTGGCACAGAAGAAAATAAACTTCACACACCAAAAAAGAGAAAACGAGCAAAACCAGTCGTAGGCATCGATAGCTTTGATGCCGATGCTATCCGAAGACATGTTTACGGCTACTATTTACAGAAGGAGTATCCAACAAGAAAAAAGTTGGTGCATTCACTGAAGGAAGCTGGATTATTCTTCGGTGGGGAAAGTTCTTTAACGAAGATTTTGAAGACCATTGGATTTCGATACAAAAAATGTGACAAACGCAAAATATTGATGGAAAGATTTGATATAGCGATGGCAAGGTATACTTTTTTACGGCAAGTGAAAGAAATCAAAAATTGGCAAAATGTTGTGTTCTTGGATGAAACATGGCTTAATGCTAACCATACTGTAGGCCGTTCTTGGAACGATGACACAGCAGCATCTACTTCCAAAGTTCCTGTAGGAAAAGGATCGCGACTTATAATTTGTCACGCCGGAACCATCAACGGGTTTGTCGAAGGTTCTCTCATGGCTTTTGCGTCAAAAACCACTGGAGACTATCATGAAGACATGAATGGAGAAAAGTTTACTGAATGGTTTACCTCAATGTTGTGTAGCCTCCCTGAACCATCTATTATAATTATGGACAACGCCCCATACCACTCGATGCAAATTGACAAGCCACCTGCCCAATCCCAAAAGAAAGCTGATATCGTCGCATGGCTTCGTAAAAATGGCGTAGATGCAAACATGAATATGTTAAAAGCGGAATTAGTACGTCTTTTAAAAGAAAACAAACCAACCAAGATCCGATACGTCATTGACGAAATAGCATTAGAACATGGGCACAGAGTTATACGGTTACCGCCTTACCATTGTGAGTATAATGCGATTGAGTTGGTGTGGGCTCAAATTAAGGGATATGCTGCAAGACACAATACAGAACCCCCATTTACCACAAAAAAAATGCTAAAATTATTAGAAGAAGCTTGTGAACATGTGACTAAAGGAGACTGGGAAAAGGTTGTGAATAGAACTGTTAAATTAATAAGGGAAGATTATGAAAGAGATGTGAAAATAGATAATATTATAGAAAACGAACATATAATTATTAATGTAGGTGATGATAGCAGTGACGACAGTGAAAATAGTAGTATGGACGAATCTGATTAATTATGGCCTTTTGTGGCACCTTTTTTGGTATCTTTTGTATTCATATGTTTCTTGTGTGCATATAAAGTATGTATATTCATTTTCATTCAAATATTCAGTTCGTTCAAATAAATTAAATAAACATATACATTTTTGTTTTATTAAACCTATTTAATCAGGTACAAAAACAAAACTTAATTGTTTTTTGTTCGAGAATAAATTGACATTCCACATCACTATTGTAATGTGTCAAACCGGCCATCATAGCGTGCCGCTAGTTTAATCGAGATTTTGCATTTTCAGATCCTGATAGATCGTAAAACACACAAACTCTTCGCACGAGCTAGGATCTAAGCATTATCGACCGAGCGAAGCGAAGGTCTCTGAGTTAACTAGAGCGATTTGCACTTGTCCGTCCGTCCGTCCGTCCGTCCGTCCGTCTGTCAGAGCCTTATAACTTTTGAATTACTGAACGTAATTACTTCAAATTTAGATATAATATGTAAACCGATGGCCTCCAGCCGAAAATGGCTTAAAAAGTTATAAAAATCTTTATTTCAGGGGGGCTCTCATAGAAGCGAATGCGAAGTAAAAAAAAAAATATCGCGTTACATAAAATTGTTACGTATCATTTTAAAGATAATTTTGAACTGAGTACAAAAATATTTTTTTTTTAATTTTTCCCTTAAAATTGACGAAATGGGGGGCTTTCAAAGTGGCGATTTTATACGCTCGCTTGAAGACGCTCTCTAGAAAAATCCGCTATGGATTTTCAAACTGATTTTATGTTTTTAGGTCACTTATATCCTGTACTTGAACAACAAATACTAAAATTATATGAATATTATAAAGAAACGAGATTATTTAATTTTTAATGTACATCAGTAATTCATATAGCATCAACATAGCTTCACAATAATGCTAATAGATGGCGCAGTCAGTAACTATTCCCATGGAACTACGAGTTACGACTACGACCATTATTATTTAGTTACTTATTTTAATACAATAATTGTATTGTAATTTTTTTTGTACCATATTATTCAATTAAAATTATTTTTTAGTTAAATTTTAGTTAAATATTGTATATTTTCTATTCGCGTCGATAGATGACGATTTGTACAGATGCCCGTAACCCGGTTTCACTCCTTAGTACCTACATAATAAATAAATAATTCAATGTTTAATAAATAATTCAATGTTTTCACTAACGTTCCCTAACCTTTACTATAAGTTAGGTGATTGATGTTTTCTGTCAACTTATTTATCACGATCCTGTACGGGACACCTAAAAGGATATTGGGACGGATGTTAGGACTTAGGATTGTATTTAGGAGCTACCTACGTTAAGAGACTCCTACTTAGGGGATGATTTAGGTATGTTTGGTGAAAACGAGCATAATAATAATGTCAGTTTTGGTTATCATGTATCGATTGAATGAATAATCATGGGATACCGTTACCGCGAGGTCTCAGTTCGGGGCGAACCACTAGTTTAAACGATTTAATTAGATCGTCGTTAGTTTAACTTTAAATAGTGTTTGCAAAGGACGGGCAGACTGGGTTTTACGAATGTACTTCATAGATATATAATGAAAGGGCTGAGAGTGCACAGACAGTGGACAAATGTTTGCCATCAGAGTAAACAGCAATAGGAAGGGACGAATGGGTGAACGTTTGTAACAACTCTATGGACCAGAGTGGACATTATGTTTGAATGCTCCAGAAGTTCAATGGACGAAAACTACCGTATGTATGTCTATACCCCTGTATAGACATACATTAAACCCTTGTAAGAGACATAACGAAAGCTTTGTGGAGGGGTTACACCTACATTACATATACATTATAGGCACGCGCTTGACCACTATCACACCTGATGGAAAGTGATGATGCGGCCTGAGGTGGAACGCGTTTGCCTAGAAGATGCCTATTCACTTTTGCTTTAAAGATAGGTACCCAAATTGTACGTGTTAGAAAATACAGATGCGTACAAGAGCGTTCCAGACCCTGGCCATGCGAATCAGATTCAGATATGAAGACTTGACCCGCTTCGTGTGCGTGTCTACAACGAAATTACAAATACAACTTCTATCGAAAATGATGGGTTTTAGGTGGGTTGCCGATATTGTAATTGTTTACGCAGTGTATCACGAACAATGCGGTCGCAACGCTCTGCGGTCAACGAAAACCGATACCTACTGAGCGTCACAAGCAGCGGTTTGTACTTTGATGTAGGGATGATATTGGAATAGTTTACGCAATGTATCGCGAACAATGCGATCACAACGTTCTGCGATTAACTAACGCCGATATCTGTTGCGCGTCGCAAGCGGCGGTTTGTACTTTGATGCGTTAGACCGGGTCATGAACTTCTTGGAACTTTTAATAAACACCTGATTGTGTATAAGTTTACATTGCTGTTTTGGCTATCTATCGTCATTTTTGTGTTTTTCAATTAAAATCAAATTGAGTTAGATTAGATACCAGACTCCATGTTGTACCAAACTATTTCTTTAATATAACATTATTGTGGAAAACGATCCTGTATTTTCTAACTAGTGGTTCGCCCCGAACTGAGACCTCGCGGTAACGGTTTCCCATAATTACTTATTCATTCAATAGATACATGGCGATCAAAATTGACATTATTATTATGCCCGTTTTCACCAACCATACCTAAATCATCCCCTTTGTAGAAGTCTCTTTACGTAGGTAGCCACTAAATACAATCCTAACATCCCAATGTCATTTTCACCTTTAGTTGTCCCGTAGAGGTTTGTAATAACAAAGTTGACAGAAAGTGTCAACTAACATAACATATGTAGCCCGTAAAGGTTAGGGAACTGTTATAGTGAAATCCTCAAGGCCTCAATCAAACTTAGGTATAGTTTTTTGGAACATTCAAATTAAATTACTTGTACACAGCGTCAACTATCGACACGATCAGGAAACATGTAAAAACAAACTGCAACGTGAAGTTTTATTGATGTTTGCTAAATGACTAAATAATAATTTTAATTGAATATATGTTACATATAGCTGCATTTGCTATATGAGATGAGAGCGCCATCTATTGACATCATTGTGAAGTTCTGTTGTTGCTGCTCATTAAAAGTTAAATAATTTAGTTTCCTTATTACATTTATCTAATTTTAGTATTTGTTGTTCAAGTACATGATATTACGCTAAAATTATAAAACTTTCAAGCCCCAGCTTTCAATGGTTATTCCGTTGTGAGGTCAAATATAATCTCCACTTTGAAAGCCCCCCATTTCGTCAATTTTAGGAAAAAAATTAAAAAAAAAATACTTTTGTACTCTGTTCCAAATTATCTTTAAAATGACGTACTGTAAACCTAGGAAAAGCAAAAAATTTTTTTTTTCTTCGCATTCGCTTCTATGAGAGCCCCCCTGAAATAAAGATTTTTATAACTTTTTAAGCCATTTTCGGCTGGAGGCCATCGGTTTACATATTATATCTAAAATTGAATTAATTACGTTCAGTAATTCAGAAGTTATAAGGCTCTGACAGACGGACGGACGGACGGACGGACGGACGGACGGACAAGTGCAAATTCACTCAAGTAGACTCAAAGACCTTCGCTTCGCTCGGTCGAATAGTATTATGCGATAATAATTATGTTCCTTTCATAAGCTTGGTCACATGCGACAGAAACAGATTATATGACGTAAATAGAACTCCCGTCTCCGCCTTTGGTTATTTTGTCCCCAACAAATAATTATTACTTGTAAGCATATGTTATTTGTGATAAATGGACGCTGAAGAAAAGAGACAAACCGTATCCAAATAAGATTACGTAGAACCCGAAAAGGATAATAATAGCCATTTTGTTGTTCTATTTTGCTCTGTGAGGCACATGTAAGCAAGCCAGAAACAAAATGGCGGTAAACATTCCTTTTCTTATTTTGATCGCATTGAATGAATGATGTTATACAAAATAACTTTGCAGTACTCCATTTATCATCAGCCAAATATTATGTGATAGTTAAAATTTATTAAATTGTTGCAAGATAAGTTACAAGTATGTAAACTGGACCGCAAAGAAAAAGGGTCGGTTAGAAAATCTTCAATATCTTCAAAAGTACCTGACTTAATGAAATAAAAACTAAATTAAAGAATATTTTAATGTGCTTAAATAAAAAAATAAAGAAAACATGAATTCAAGCTTTTTACTTTTAATAAATGTAAAATAAATGAAAATGTGTAGTTTTTCATTTTGTACATTTTCTAAACGACCCTTTTTCTTTGCGGTCCAGTTTATTTCTCTTAAGAAATTTAGTTCTTCAGGATTCAGAATTATTCATATTTCAAAAGGGTTCGGGCCAAATTCCACCAGGCCAAAGGCGGATTGGAAGACTTCACAACCTTTGAAAACATTATGGAGTTTATTGCACAATTATTAAAATCTTTAACGACAAAGTTGCATTTAATTTATGAAAATTGCTTACGACTACGAAACAAAAAGAAACTCACAATTAAATTTTTTTCAGACAGTCCAAATTACGCATTACTAAAGAAAAGACGTCAAAATACTTTGAATGAAGAAACTCAAGGCTTCTGCCACGTCAAGTTAATGCCAGGCCGGGATTAAAAGATAAGAATATTACGGACAAAGTTCGTAGAATAAAGTTGACAAAAAACCTGAAGAGAATAATAGTGGTGTAGAGTAGACGATGGAAATGTACTAAATAATGCCCAGTTCACGTTATTCCAGTCACTAGATCGAGTCAGTTCACTTGAACACTAGGCCGAATTTTTTATTAGAAGACGTAACTACGTAAGTCAAACTTATACTTAAAGGTTGCAGTTGGCCGCTCTTGTTTTGGTGTAAATGTAAGAAGGCTTTGACCTGTCTTTCCTAGGTGGCGCTTTGCGTCATAGTGCTCTCATCACAGTTTCAAAAGTTTTACAGCTATCGTGTACCACTTGATTTTCTTCACTTCTTCTTTCTTCACTTGGTTTCATTGTATCGCGATCTTTTTACAATTTTCTAAGGGTAAAAGCCTGTGATATACTCAAACACTCACTATTTGTAGATTGATGAAAACTGTAAGCACAAATGGAATGCTACTGTAGTTTCTATTGAATCTAATCGCATTAAAAAGGTCTCTGACACCATGTCAGATCAGAGGATAACTGAGTGCGAAACGTTATTTAAAAAAAAATGCTACTGTAGTAATGTGCACCAGTCGTAACGAGAATAATGATGCAGTGTGGACTAAATAGAGCAGATACTATGAAAATGGAAATAAGTAAAGTGCTCGCATTGAAAATAATAATCATCCACGTAGCTGCGTGGATTGTAAACTGCATGTTTTTAAGAGTAACGTTTGGAGTAATGATATGGGGGTTAAATATAATTGTTCTCCGGTCTCGAGTGGTGTCTCGTTTTGCAAAGGACGGAATGCTACTGTACTAATGTGAACCAGCCATTAAGGGAACAAGAACGCAGTGCAGAGTGCAGAGACTATGAAAATGGAAATAAGTAAAATGCTCGCATTGAAATAATAATGGCCGTACGTCCACGTAGCCGCGAGGACTGTAAACTGTGGGTTTTCAAAAGCAACGTTAGGAGTAATGTTATAGGGGCAAATGTTTGTTTTGTAGTCTCGAGTGGTGACTCGTTTTACATACCATGTGTGTAGTTTAATAAAATTGCTAATTTTATCAAATACGTTCATGATTATTCTCTCCGCCCGTGAATGAACTACAAATGCACGAAATAGTCTTTACCGCTAAATTTCGATACAACATGATTTCTCAAAAGTGTACCTATCGAAAATCGTCTTAAGATACACAAAGCTAAGGTCACAAAGTCGCGTTGAATTTAACGCTCGCCTTCGGCTCAGCTTACAAACGTCAACTCTTTCCTAAAAACCCCTCTCAGTTAATTAAGTCAAATTCTTTTGTAATGGTTACCTGGCAGATAACACTCTTTAGTGTTAAAATCATCTTTTTTATAGCTTATTTCATGTATCACATTTTCTCTTATATTTTTGTACGCAATAAGGTAGTTTAAATAAATTCCCGCCTTAGTATCACCATGTATTATGAGAATTGAGAATGTGTAATTTAGGGAATAATCAAGAACATACCAAACCAGTGGTGGTATTCTCTAAAAATTGATTGCATCAGTATAACGAAACGATCGAAATTGCCTATGATTGGCTGGTGCTCTCCCGCTATTGGTTAAAATGCATTGATACAGCAACAACGCCATAAATTCAGCCAATCGGAGGTCATTGCGGTCGTTACACTGATTCAATAATTTTTAGAGAATACCACTATATTGCACACACTTGATAATTCAAGAGCACTTTGTAAAAGTTTATAAAAAAAATTGGTTGTCTGTAAAGTCGGTTTACGGACGTTAGTTTTACGTGATAACGTCATAAAGAAACATTGACGATGACTTGCGGGCGGCGGCGGGCGCTCTCTAAGCCAACGCTTGGGCCAATCGTGCCTCTCTATCGCTTGTTCCGCGCTCTCGCTTGCACGCTCAGGCGCAGGTGGAACGTGACACTTTTTCGTGTGTGCAGCCGGTGTTCATCGATTTACAAGACGTTATCACGTCAATAAAATAAAAAGTTTTTAAGCATAAAGAATCTTTTCTGTTTCTATTACCACAATACAAATGTATAGAGAAGCGAGTAAGAAGCGTGGCCTTAATAAACGTAGGTATACGAGATCCGTAGTACGTATATAAATGTAAAAAGTACACTAATGATGCACTCGCACAGCTGCGCTGCCGAGACGCATTTACATATCATTATAAAACACCTGAGAGCCGTGTCGACGCCCTCTACAATGCTGACATTGATTATTCAATCAAATTTCTCTATTGTGCACTTGGTGCTAGTTTATAATCTCTATATATTCCAAATATCGATGGAGAGTAAGAGTAAGGTAAGCGGGCGATGGAGAGAGCTATACTCGGAGTGTCCCTGCGGGATCGAATCAGAATTGAGGAGATCCGTAGAAGAACCAAAGTCACCGACATAGCTCAGCGAGTCGCGAAACTGAAATGGAAATGGACGGGGCACATAGTTCGAAGAGCTGATGGTCGTTGGGGTCCCAAGGTGCTGGAGTGGCGACCCCGCACCGGAGTGCGCAGTGTTGGCAGACCCCCCACCAGGTGGACCGACGACAACAAACGAGTCGCAGCAAGCCGCTGGATCCAGGCGGCGCAAGACCGAGGCCTGTGGAAGTCCACGCAAGAGATCTTTGTCCAGCAGTGAACGTCTATCGGTTGATAAAGAAGAAGAAGAAGATTCCAAATTTCAACCAAATCGGTTCAATCGTTGTGGCGTGAAAGAGTTACCAAACATTTATCCATCCATACATCCATCCATCCTCACAAATTTTCACATTTATCATATTAGTAGGATAGTAATATTTAATATGAAAAATTAATTTTAAAAAACCGACTTTAAACGCCCGCGCCACTACAAAGTTTATAATTAATTGTTGATATTTTAAAAACCGCTCAAAAAAAATTCAATGGGACCACCTGGGAAGTATACCCTTTGAAACAAAAAAAGATTTTTCAAATCGGTTCAGGCGTCTTCGAGTAATCGGTGAACAAACATAAAAAAAAGATTCCGACGAATTGAGAACCTCCTCCTTTTTTGAAGTCGGTTAAAAACACCTGAGAGCCGTGTAGACGCCCTCTACAACGCTGACATTGATTATTCACCCCAATATCTCAATTGTGCACTCGGCGCTAGTTGAAAATGATTTTCCAGTCAAAATCAAACCTTGCTAACGTCAGGAGAAAGCATAACTAAACGTAAGGAAGTGAGCGGGCGAGCTTGCAAAGCATATCAACAGCTGGATGGATTTAATCAATGTCACACGATTCAATTTTAGTTGATCAACACTAACTAGTGGTTCACCCCGAACTAAGACCTCGCGGTAACGGTCTCCACTAATTTTATTCATTCAATCGATACAAATGACGAACAAAATGATATTATTATATCTGTTTTCACAAGCCATACCTAAATCATCCGCTGGGTAGGAGACTCTTTACGTAGGTAGCCCCTAAATACAATCCTAAGTTATAAGATCTTTCCCAATGTCAATTTCACCTTTAGGTAACGTAGAGGTTCGTGATAACGAAGTTGACAGAAAGCATCACCTAATTTTAACAAAGGTAGCGTTCCATAGCTTAACTTTGTACTTATACTTTTTGGAACAACAATAAATTCATTTTTAGGGTTCCGTACCAAAATGGTAAAAATGGAACCCTTATGGTGAGACTTTCTCCGTCCGTCCGTCCGTCCGTCCGTCCGTCTGTCACAGTCGATTATTTCAGTAACTATTAAAGTTATCGACATGAAATTTGGCATAGTTGTGTATAATAGTGGCCCAACATCATTGAAATAAAGAAAAATCGAAAATTATTTTTAGTTTTATTAAAAAACTTGGGAAAATCGGGGGTTTGAAATTTCAAAGTAAAATAACTATACCGAGTGGGGTATCATATGAAAGGCCTTTACTTGTGCATTCTAAAACAGTTTTTTATTTATTTCTATATATAATAGTTTTTGAGTAATCAGCCAAAATGTCGAAAAAAATACCGTCCCCCCCCCCCCTTATCTCTGAAGTTTACCAATCGAAAAATCTGAAATAATTATGGTCGATAGAGGTTTATGTATATTTTACAGGAAAAATAAAAGCAACGCGAAAATTATTTTAGTTTGATAAAAAAAGGGGGAAAATCGGGGGTTTGAAATTTCAAAGTAAGATAACTATACCGAGTGGGGTATCATATGAAAGGCCTTTACTTGTGCATTCTAAAACAGTTTTTTATTTATTTCTAAATATAATAGTGTTTGAGTAATCGGCCAAAATGTCAAAAAAAATACCGTTCCCCCCCCCCCCCCCCCCCCTTATCTCCGAAGTTTACCAATCGAAAAATCTGAAATAATTATGGTCGATAGAAGTTTATGTATATTTTACAGGAAAAATAAAATCAACGCGAAAATTATTTTGGTTTGATTAAAAAAGGGGGAAAATCGGGGGTTTGAAATTTCAAAGTAAGATAACTATACCGAGTGGGGTATCATATAAAAGGCCTTTACTTGTGCATTCTAAAACAGTTTTTTATTTATTTCTATATGTAATAGTTTTTGAGTAATCGGCCAAAATGTCGAAAAAAATACCCCCCCCCCCCCTATCTCCGAAGTTTACCAATCGAAAAATCTGAAATAATTATGGTCAATAGAGCTTTATGTATATTTTAGAGGAAAAATAAAACCAACACTAACTAGCATAGTTTTTTTTATATTAACAATAAACCTCTACAAACAAAGTTAACGATAAATAAACAAATTAATATAATATTATCGTTTTACTTTTGGAGTACGGAACCCTCGGTGCGCGAGTCCGACTCGCACTTGGCCGGCTTTTTTTTTTTTATTGTTCTTCAACAATAATTTCTTTTATTTTTTTCAAAGCTTCAATATTATGATTGAACGTTTGTTCGGAATAGGTCTTTCAAAATTATGATGATATTTACTAGTATTATTTATTTAACAGACTCCTCTCGAGATGTACCGACGATATCAGACGAGTCGCAGGGTGCCGCTGGACACGGACGGCACAAGTCCGAGCCCTGTGGAAGTCCATGCAAGAACCATTGTCCAGCAGTGAAAGTCTATCGGTTGACAAAGAAAAAGAAAGAATAATCTGCTTTGGCGTTATTTTCCCATGCCGGCGACGCGGCTCTTATCCTAAGTACCACATTACTTAAAATTGTTTTTACTGTCCCATATGAACCCTCGTCAATTTCATGAATGAGACACGTTGGTATCGAACTAATGGTAGGTACTATAGAGGAAACGTCTAAGGATGTTGGCTATAAGCCAAGACGAGTCGAATATAACTTTATTGAATAGACATTAGGCCTACCTTCTATATCTATTTCCTCTTGTATAGGGTCACCAAGTACCAAGTGGTAGAAATTTTCACAGGATCTAACGCGCATTAGCTGAGATAGCCCAAAGGTTAAGTTAAGTTAAATTTTCCGGGGTTCGATCCCAAACATGACCTTTCGGAGTTAGGTTTTAAAACAACGTGAGAAACCTGCAAGTCTGAGGCTGAGGAGATCTATAGATCGTACTCTGGCTCTACTCAAGGCTCAAGATAGAGTTAAAATGAGACACAATATGTTCCGACATAAATCTGTCTCATTTTAACTAAGTCTTGAGTCTGAGCTGAGTGAGAGTGCCATCTATAGATCTCCCAGTCACCCTGAGAAATCCATAATGTTGTCAAAGGTGTGTGAAGTCTGCTAAATCCGGAATTAGCCAGCGAAGTGGACTGAGGCCTAAACACTTTTCATTCGAGAGGAGAACTGTGCCCAGCAGGCCTAGCATGCACGCGTGAGAAAATTTTGTCTACCCCTTTTCTCGTATTATCTCTATCGAAACTAACATGGTTGCACACCATGATTCGTCTCGTTACGTCAAAAGTAGAGATCAAATTATTTTCTCTATTTTTCTCTACGAACTCTATAACATGGCCTGTGGCGACGTTATTTTCTCGAATTTTGAAGTTTAAAAGAGTAAACGAGAAATCAGTCTACATCGACAATATCTCAATCCCTCTCTTCGCGAGATATCACTTCGACGTGTACCTATGCTAGGCCTGCTGGGGTGGAGATACTTTAGAAGTTTAGGTGAATGAAATTTACTGTCTGCATTTCTGCCATTCCTTAATTATTTTATTGATTCCAACTTTTGCACTAATGTATTAGTTTTGATCTATGTATATTCAATTCAATAAACTCAATAACTAGGTATTATATATTATTACCACCAACTTATTCATTATGAAAATAACAAAAACTTTGTTATCTAGCAGCCCTACTCGTACTTATGGCCTTTAGAAGAGTTACACGTATTGCAAAGGCATTAAGGGCTAAATTCAATTGTTTTCCTTATACCACAGCAACGATAAATTCACTCTTAACCCATACCGCCATAGTAATAAAGGCGTATTTAGTCTGACGCATACAAACAAACGAATAGGTATGTAGTTAGATTCTGCGCAGTCATAGTGGTTATTGTGTCTAATTTAAGTGATGATTATCATTCGACATTGGCTCGCGCTAAACTCGCGTTATTAGAATCCCATCGTAAGTACACACATGTTAAACGTAATCATGTTTGTATCGTACTTAAAGTTTAAACGTGCGAATTTAAAGTCAAATCAAAGGTTTCATACCAACTTCTGAATTAAACTAGCGGCACGCTATGATGGCCGGTTTGACACATTACAATAGTGATGTGGAATGTCAATTTATTCTCGAACAAAAAACAATTAAGTTTTGTTTTTGTACCTGATTAAATAGGTTTAATAAAACAAAAATGTATATGTTTATTTAATTTATTTGAACGAACTGAATATTTGAATGAAAATGAATATACATACTTTATATGCACACAAGAAACATATGAATACAAAAGATACCAAAAAAGGTGCCACAAAAGGCCATAATTAATCAGATTCGTCCATACTACTATTTTCACTGTCGTCACTGCTATCATCACCTACATTAATAATTATATGTTCGTTTTCTATAATATTATCTATTTTCACATCTCTTTCATAATCTTCCCTTATTAATTTAACAGTTCTATTCACAACCTTTTCCCAGTCTCCTTTAGTCACATGTTCACAAGCTTCTTCTAATAATTTTAGCATTTTTTTTGTGGTAAATGGGGGTTCTGTATTGTGTCTTGCAGCATATCCCTTAATTTGAGCCCACACCAACTCAATCGCATTATACTCACAATGGTAAGGCGGTAACCGTATAACTCTGTGCCCATGTTCTAATGCTATTTCGTCAATGACGTATCGGATCTTGGTTGGTTTGTTTTCTTTTAAAAGACGTACTAATTCCGCTTTTAACATATTCATGTTTGCATCTACGCCATTTTTACGAAGCCATGCGACGATATCAGCTTTCTTTTGGGATTGGGCAGGTGGCTTGTCAATTTGCATCGAGTGGTATGGGGCGTTGTCCATAATTATAATAGATGGTTCAGGGAGGCTACACAACATTGAGGTAAACCATTCAGTAAACTTTTCTCCATTCATGTCTTCATGATAGTCTCCAGTGGTTTTTGACGCAAAAGCCATGAGAGAACCTTCGACAAACCCGTTGATGGTTCCGGCGTGACAAATTATAAGTCGCGATCCTTTTCCTACAGGAACTTTGGAAGTAGATGCTGCTGTGTCATCGTTCCAAGAACGGCCTACAGTATGGTTAGCATTAAGCCATGTTTCATCCAAGAACACAACATTTTGCCAATTTTTGATTTCTTTCACTTGCCGTAAAAAAGTATACCTTGCCATCGCTATATCAAATCTTTCCATCAATATTTTGCGTTTGTTACATTTTTTGTATCGAAATCCAATGGTCTTCAAAATCTTCGTTAAAGAACTTTCCCCACCGAAGAATAATCCAGCTTCCTTCAGTGAATGCACCAACTTTTTTCTTGTTGGATACTCCTTCTGTAAATAGTAGCCGTAAACATGTCTTCGGATAGCATCGGCATCAAAGCTATCGATGCCTACGACTGGTTTTGCTCGTTTTCTCTTTTTTGGTGTGTGAAGTTTATTTTCTTCTGTGCCAGTCTCGCCATATTTTTTTTTAGTTATCCGTCTAACAGTTCGTTGTCCAATATTAAGCGCATCAGCTACGCGTTCAACCACTGACGTTATAGGTAAAATTGGCCCTCCATTTTGAGCTTCACGATCGAAATAGTTACGAAGGCGTATTATGAACTCACGTGTCTGACTATTTAGAACAGTTCTCTGCGTACGTTCGGTCATATCGACGAAATCCACAACAAAGGGCTTGAACAGAGTCCAAATTAACGAGCAAGGGTCAACAGTAATGCAGTATCAATATTTGAAATCCAAAGCCAGGTCAAAACTATATCACAATCGCATTGCACTGACAGTTTATACTTTTCGAAGCAACGTCAATTCGAAACTGCTTTGTTTTGCATTGAGCATTGACGCGAGTTTGCCGGAGGTAGTAGTTGTGCTAGCCAGCGATCCTATGTGACGATCGTATTAGATTCCATTTTTAAAAATTTTCAATTTAGAAAACCAAATGCCGAGTTGTGGTATATATCATATAAAAATAAAAATTTTACCTTTTGTATGAAACAGCTGATATTTTTTTGCGATTTCAGAGGTTTGTCCACATAGTGAAAATTGTTCATATTCACAAGTACATTCACCCCTTAAATGGTGCAAACTGATTTTTCTACACTTGTATACATTTTAGAAATCAATTTAATAAATAAATTTTGAGTCCTAAACCTAAAACTACATTCGATAAAATTTATGAATCTCTGCACATCACTATCGTCAATAAAGTAATACAATTATTTCCTTCAAAGTCGTTATCAATTAATACGGAACTTCATGAGCGGACAAACGTCAAACCGGCCATCATAGCGTGCCGCTAGTGTAATAAATGGGTATCAGTGCGTGGGCAGCTACAAATATTAAAAACGCTAAATTTGAAAATACTTTGAGTAACTAGCTATTCAAAACGATCAGTACATTACATATTATAATTCTTAAGCGAAGTCTCAGCTCTCACGAGGTTCTCGTCATAGGGGTTAGGGAATAGTGATTCCCTATTATCATTGATGTTATTTTTTTTTTACTTAAGTTGGGTGCCTATATTAACCCAATAGAACCTAAGTGCCGCAGGCCGGCCACCTGGATATTTATGTACAATCCCAACCTTACCTAAGAGTTACAGAAAAAGCAGACAATTAGTTTGTTAGAAGCTGTATTTTTATTTATTTTCTATTTTCTTGTTGCTTAGTCAAAAAATCAAAAGTTAGGGGGGAGGGGGGGGATTTTTGCTGAAATATGAAATGGCGGTAGTTCATATTCATTTTATCCCGGAAAAGTAAAGAGTTTAATTAAAAACCCCTTAATCCACGCGGACGAAGTCGCGGGCATGGTCTAGTAAGTGAATAATTGTAAACAGTAGTTTAAAACTGCACTGCCGCGAATTGCCAAGGTCGTCATAAGTGGCTTTCAAATCCAGCCGGTAGGAGTGCAGCGGTAAAACGTTCATGAGCATAAGCCGCGGATTTTCAAACTTTATATACTGCAATAACCTACTTAAATGGTGCAGAATTCAATGGTTTATTTGTACCACTTTAAAACTGCATTTTCACCTCGCACAGTTGGATTGTCTGCACGAATTGTTTGTAAGTAATGTGATATAAGTTATGTCATGTATGAATAAGCAATGTTCCTCCCACTAACAGCTCACTATTGAGCGCAGGTCTTCTCTAAGAGAAGGGTTGTAGCCTGTAGGCCATAGTCCACCACGCTGGCCCAATCCGAATTGGCAGACTTCACACACCTTCGAGAACATTATGAAGAACTCTCAGGTGTGCCAAGTTTCCTCACGATGTTTTCCTTCACCGTTGAAGCATGTGATATTTAATTGCTTAAACACACATAACTCCGAAAAGTCAGAGGTGCCCGGGATCGACCCTGCGACCTCCCAAATAGGAGACCTCAGTCCTAACCACTAGGCTATCACTGCTCTCAAACATACGTCACATGTCACACCGCAAAAAACGCACCAGTGGTTCACAACAGACAAAAGTACCTACGCCCTAAGAGCTGCGAGTTTGCGACCCACTATTGTACCTGTGCGGTTCGATTCTGTTCACGCTCTGTTTCGCAAGTGTGCCATTCAAGCAGAGGTACTATAAAATGGGGCTTTATTCAAACAGATGTGATTACTTGATGACTTCGACAATTAAAAGCAGGACGTGCCTTAAAACAAGTTTAGTACTAAATAAATTCTGCCACTTTCCGCGGGAGGTGAGGTAAACACGTACAGCACACATTTACTCACTCACTACGTCTCCATGAGCGCACACTAACCCAAATGCTGTCGCACTTACAGAAAATGAGCACACAAGCAAATAATTACTATAAACTGACCCGTACGTCGTACATGTACTTCGGCAAAGGGGAATGCGTGCGCTTGGCAAGTCCTTCTCTTTCTCGTCCAAGACTTGATGAGCATCCTTCGTACCTTTATAATTCTGGTGGTCGATTGCGGAAAAGATGCATCAATCATTATTACAATCTCAATCGCAGTGATTGGCTGTATTCTTTCACCAACGTTCCCTAACCTTTACGGGCTGCCTAAGCTAAGTTACGTGACGCTTTCTGTCAATTTCGTTTTCACACATAATGGTGAAAATCACATTAATCAAGGGAAGAGTACGCAAAGTGACTCCTAAGTAGGACATGATTTAGTTACCTACGGTTGCTGAAAACGGGCATTAGTGTGACATGACAATGTATTTTTGCCAACAACTAGAGATCGTCTAATATTATATACAAACTAGATGATGCCCGCGACTTCCTCGCGATTCGCGATTCGCGATTTTTAATTCCTGCGGGAGCTCTGTAATTTTCATGTGTTAATCCTGGGTATGAGCTATGTCCATTCCAAATTTCAGCCAAATCGGTTCATTCGTTGTGGCGTGAAAGAGTAACAAACATCCATCCTAACATCCTCACAAACTTAACCTATATTAATAGGGTAGGAGGATATTATAAATGCGTAACTATGCAGCAAGTTGGTTGGTTGGAATATAATCATGAAAAATGTGATGTATCATACCAGTACCAGAAAACAATTACATGGCACTCAGATATTCATTTTTTGTTTTGAGCTCTACGTTTGGAGCGGAATTCTGTTAGAAACTTCTGTTCTGAGCGTTTATAGTTCGATGCAAATAACTTAAAAGTGATTGTACCGTTTTTAACTAGATTCATAATCGTCCCTTAGAAAACCCCACTCATTCCAACAACAAAGCGATTGGTTGGAGCTCATTATAAAGCAATTAAGGGTCCTTATCGTCATACTTTTTAAAAACATTTTAGTATGGTTATCTCTACTTTAAATATTTTAGCATTAGGATAAAACGAGGCGGAATTTGGGACATCAACCAAGTAGGAGTCGAGGAACTGGAGTGGGAATGGGCGCGGCACTAGTTCGACGAGCTCCATGCGAGAGACCTTTATTTAGCAGTGGGACTTTATCGGACGAAGAAGAGAGGCAAATAGAAGGACGAGTTAATCTTATCTGGATAAGACACTCAGTAAAGCATTTGAATCTTAATAATTGGGTATATGACTGATATTTTTTTATTTACAAGCTTTTATTTAGCTTGACCAGATTGTTTGTTGGGTCAAATCTTGCAAGATGAATTTGACCCACTTCCCGGTTTCTGATCGAGCTGAAATTTTGAATTTATGTGTAAATCGGATGACAATGCAATATTATTGTGACATGGAGCTGATCTGATGATGGAGACGGAAGATGGCTATCGGAACTCTGTAATAAAACGACGTAACCCCATCGAGTTTGGGCTCGTTTGATTCGTCATAACAAGTACTCTGATCCTAGATGATATCCAGAGTCTAATGATGTAGCTACTAAAAGCTTGCATTTACAAATAAAATTTTGAAATAACTTTTTAAATATTATTTATAACACAATGCCATTCTTCTTTTTACTTTAAAGTTTCCTGTTAGACATAGAGAGCGCACCTGAAGTGTGACATCACAAGTCAGGAGCTCCACACACGTTCCATAGAAAATTTCGTTTACATAGAAACGGATACAGACGTAGTAAAACAGCTTATAATTTATTTGTAATTTTTTTTTTCACCGATTTATTTTCTGTTTTACAAATGTTATTCTTATCTACATGTTATACATTTTCTATTATAAATAATGAATATCAACATTTTGAAAACATTTAATCATTTAATCATTTAATCATTTATTTTTCCCAAAATTACAAATGATTTTATAACAGATTTGAACGATGATCCCGCAGAAGTATAAACTGTGTTGCGGTGATCATCGCCCTCCTCGTCCATTAAATAAAAGATTTATAATATGTAATTATTACAAAGTACAAGCAAAATGATATACTTACTCGTATTAAATAAAACAAAATTTAGAAATTTAGAAAAAAGACAAATTTTAAAGTGTTAGATTGTGGTTGTAGATTGTTGACAGTGCATGTGCGTGTTTGCAATGTATTGGGTGTCAGGTAATTGGTGTGAGAGGTGAGTGTGTTTGGGTGTGAGTGAGAGTGAGTATGTGTGTGTGTGTGTGTGTGTGTGTGTGTGTGTGTGTGTGTGTGTGTTTGTGTGTGTGTGTGTGTGTGTGTGTGTGTGTGTGTGTGTGTGTGTGTGTGTGTGTGTGTTTGTGTGTATGTGTGTGTGTGTGTGTGTGTTTGTGTGAATGTTAGTGGAGTAGTGTAACATTTATTGACTCAGCTTTACAAGGACTTCCGTTTCATCATAAGTGAGGGCTCGAAGCCATTCTGAACACTTGTGTTTGCATTTATCTAGTGTTAACGGATATATATTTAGTATTTTATTTGCTCGATTATATATTAAGCCACCAAAATAAAAATAATGCCGACCGGCAACAGCGGTCCGGCGAGGTCTGTGGGCGCAAACCATATGAGTTCTCCGCTTCATAGTAAATAGGTTAGGATCGTAGGTCAGTTCAGAATGTTTGCGTAGCACCGTATGCAAGATGAACAATTGCCGGACTGTGAGCAGCTGGCAACTAGAATATAGCTCAGCAGTAGGAAAGAGTATGGGCTTACCGAGAATTACTTTTAAAACTGCCCTCTGAGCTCTTTCAATCCGTAGCATAAGCGTTTTTGGTGAACCACCCCAAGCGGTTATACAATATGAAAGGATTGATTGAGCGAGGGCATAGTAAACGGATTTAAGGCATTTGGGGTCAGCTACGTTTCTTATATTCTTAAAAACAAACATTAATTTTCTTGTGCGCGAAGAGACTGATGCAATATGTTGTTTCCAAGATAAGAAGCAATCTACCAAAACACCTAAGTATTTGATACAGGAGGTGCGTTCAAGGGCTTTGCAATTACAGGTAGGATTAGAGCCATTACATCCGTGAGCACGTATTGTGAAGGAGATAGGAGCTTGGGTAAGTGTGTTAGGGGCAAAGGTTATAAACTTAGTTTTGGACAAGTTTAATGTAAGAAGGTTCCAATTTAGCCATTTCATAACAGTTTTAATGGCTAGTTCAGAGTGATTACAGACTTCATTCCAGTTATTACCGCTAACAATTAGAGCTGTATCATCGGCATACGTGATGATTTTGCAGTGTGGTAGGCGAAGGGAACACAAGTCATTAACATAAATAAGAAATAATGTAGGTCCAAGCACAGAACCCTGAGGAACTCCGAAATGTACTGATTCCGAGTCACTAGTGTGATTATCTATAATAACACATTGTGACCGCTCGGACAAGTAACTTTTGAAGATATCGAGAGCAATCCCTCGTATGCCAATGCGTTCAAGCTTATTTAATAACAATGAGACAGACACAGTGTCGAAGGCTTTTGAGAGATCCAGAAATATGCCCACAGTTTTAAGCTTATAGTCAAAATTTCTAGCAATGTGATCAGTTAGCGTCACTACAGCATCTTCAGTAGATTTACCCACCCTGAACCCGAATTGATTTTCAGAGAGAATGTCGGTTACAGCCAAGTAATTAACTAATCTTTTATTCAAGATTTTTTCAAAAATCTTTGATAAGGTAGTGAGGACCGATATGGGCCTATAGTTATCGATACTGCCCCTGTCTCCAGTTTTATAGATAGGGTGCACGAGGGCCTTTTTAAAGGCTCGTGGGAAAACCCCGTGAGTAAGACAAAGATTAAAAATGTAGGTAAGGATAGGAACCAACGTATGGGCAGCAGCTTTAACTATGGAAGAGGGAATGCCATCCCAGCCAACAGCACATTTCTCCTTTAAATTAAATATAATAAGTTCCACTTCCTTGTTGTCTACAGGAAGCAATGACATTGAGTTTAACCGTGTCGGGATGGGAGGTAAAACCTCCTTTAATTCATCAATTGGAGGCTGGACAATTTTTTGGGCGAGGGTCTTACCAATCTTTGCAAAAAATTCATTAACTCTATTTACTGAAGTCGATGGCTCGGTACACAGTTTCAGCAAGTCAGGAGAGTTGGACTTGAGAGCATTGATATTAGCGATTTTCTTGACTAGTTTCCACGTTTTAGCCGGATTTCTTTCAGCCTTACGGAATTCGTTACGTTCGTATTCGCGTTTTAATTTTTTTAATAAATTGTTACAAAAGTTTCGATATCGAGTAAACGTCTTATTTAGAACCAGATTACTTGGGTCTTTTTTAGATTTTCGAAATAAATTATCTCTATGACGAATACATCTCAGCAGACCAGGAGTTATCCACGGTTTTAAAATCCTCTTTTTGCTTGAAATAATGGCAATGTGAGATTGATTTTTTATGATAGCAGAGATTAGTGTAACAAGAGTATCAGTAGCATATTCTGGGTCGGAGGATGTTAAAATCGAAGAAAAATCAGCCTGCTCCAAATTGGAAACTATAGCTTTAATGTCCATACGAAGAGATGTGCGGTTTACTGATTGCGATTTAACTTTAGCATCACAAAAGAATAACACTGGTGCATGATCAGTGATATCAACCTCAAGGACTAAAGTAGTCCCGTAATTTGGAGATTTAAATATGACATGGTCCAGACAGTTATTCGACCTGGTGGGAAGAAGGTGACCGGGGAGCAAGCCGTGAGATGCAAGAAGATTTAGGTAAGAATCTGCATTTATATCATTACTATCCGGAAGTAAATTTATATTAATGTCCCCAACCATAATAATATTTTTAAAGACCTTTAAAAGATTAAGAACTACAAATACAACAGTCAAATACTCAATTCTTGGCACCAAGGAGTTTTACCAAACAAATTACTAACTAACTAACTCGTTGAAAGTTGAGACGGAAAGGCTTCAAAGACTCCTTTGATAATAATTTTAACAGCTAGTTGATTTTGCTTTCGGCTACAATTTGATGCCTCTACTAATTAACCTGTCATTGTATAAAAGATCGGATCGCTGTTTTCTGTAATCTGTTATAAAGAGGAAAGATTTTTTTGTTTGTTTGTTTGTTTGCTTGTACCAAATAGCCTCTGAAACTTCTAGACCAATTTTAATCATTTTTTCACCAATAGAAAACTAAATTATCACAAAGGCTATAATTTATTTTCAAAAAAAAAATCGGCCAAGTGCGAGTCGGGCCTCGCTCTTTTAGGGTTCCGTTAAAAAAAAATTAAATTAAAATATTTTCGTGTACCCATGGAAATATTTTAATTGAATTTTTTTAATTTAATTTAATTTTTATTATTTGTTGTTATAGCGGCAATAGAAATACATAAAATGTGAAAATTTCATCTGTCTATCTATTACGGTTTACGAGATACAGCCCGCTGACAGACGGACGGACGGACGGACGGACGGACGGACAGCGTAGGCTTAGTAATAGGGTCCCCTTTACCCCGTAAACTTTGGGTACGGAACCCTAAAAAATTAGAGTACTTTAAGAAAATTGCAATAATGTAACCCAAAGTAGCAAAATTTTGCCTATAAAATTCATTATTTGGCGTGTGCTGAGAAAACTATTTATGATACATAAAAATAATGTACTACATGATTAAAGTACTCATTAATTTTAAAATAATCCCAACGGAATATATCTAACAATCATAGTTAAGTCACAATAGTAGCTTTTGAGACGAACTCAAAAATTTAAGTAGATCGTCGGTAAAAATAAAGGTTGGTTATATTTGTATCGTAGTATTAATTCTTCTAGGAGTCTACCCTCCAGTCTCTATATGAGTGCCCCACTAAAATTTATTATCCAAGGCCACTCCTAGGAACACTGTGGAGTTCTCCATTTTTAGTGTCTCTCAATAATATCATAATTTTTTTATCAACATGTTTTACATTGGATAATATAAACTCTAAACATTTAGTTAGTGTGAGCGAGCGCAATGCTCGCGCCTGCCCGCTCCCACCTAGGCTTTGACAGGCACGCACACTTATATGCAACTAACTGATGCCCGCGACTTCGTTCGCATGGATTTAGTTTTTAAAAAACCCGCGGGAACTCTTTCATTATCCGAGATAAAAAGTAGCTCTCCCGGTCTGAGGAACCACTACTACATCCATTACTATACCCATGCAAATAATCGCATCAATCCGCTGTTCTGTTGCGACGTGATTGAAGGACAAACCAACAAACAAACCCACTTTCGCATTTATAATATCAGTAATGCTTTATTATAACACTTTATAATTGTCAAATTTTTTACCATACTTAACCAAAGACAAAACGTTTAGCTGTCATTTACGTTTTGTTATTCCACTGTCATTTGCGTTTTGTTATTCCATGTCAGATGCGTTTTTGTTATACCACGTTTTATAGTGACTTGACGGAAACGCGGTCGAACGGGATAAAAACTATCTTATGTCCGTCTCCTGGTTCTAAGCTACCTCTCCACCAATTTTCAGCCAAATCGGTTCATCCGTTCTTGAGTTATAAATAGTGTAACTAACACCACTTTCTTTTATATATATAGATGTGCATGTACACGAAGTAACCACGAGTAAAGCTCACTCGCCTTCGTGAATGGCAAAAACTGTACTGAAAAAGATTCAGTAAAAACTTTGAATAATTCAACTCGAACCACATTATTTAAACCGCAACATCGACACATTAAGCCGCGTTCCAATCAATTTTTGCGACGTAAAGAGCTGTAAATTCCATTTTCACGTTGCAAAACGTTTAAAATGTCGAACCCCATTTTCGCAGACCCACCGCAATGGGTTGGAAATGCAATTAAATATAGTTGGCAACATCGAACAATAACGCTTAGAATAGAAGGTTCTAACAAAAAGTTCCGTTCCAAAAGTAGGCTCAATACAACCAATGAATGTGTGGGTGACATGTTATAATTATTTTCTAGTACTGGTACTGATAATTACGTTTTTGATGGTTGTTGTGATCAATTTTGTCACCCTATCACAGCATAGTACGCCAATTTTTAATAATATTCTGCGAACTCGTCACACTAACGAGACTAAACTGCGTATTCGGCCTTTAAAGGCTCACTAAAAGTGGCTTATCACCTCATCGACTATTGCGCTTCTAAGAGTTATAGTTCGATGGTTGGCAATCTAGTGCTAATGGATTTTGTTTGCGTTTCCTTACACTTCACTGAGTTACCGCGGTTTTTGTAAAACGTTTACAAATGTTTATTGAAGCCTCAATAGTCCAACGTTGAAGTGCGATTGAAAACTGAAAGGTCGCAGTTTCGATACTCACCCGTTGCAAATCGTCGTACCCACTCTTAACGCAAGCTTTTGTGCTTATTTGGAGGGGAGAGAATATTCTTTTTTTTTAATGAGGTAAACGTAGCTTTTATGGTTTCAAATTTCAATAAGAACTTAAGGATTCCAATACAATTTTATTTTATATAACAAAAAGCTTTTTAAGTCCGTTGAAAATCTGTTTTAAATCAGTATGAGTTTGCATTTTCTATGAAAAAAAAACGCACAGTTTCGATTTATTTGTTCTCAAATGTATCATGTCACATTGATTTATAGACTATGATTATAAAATATGCAGATTTCACAATACAGGTTTTGATTGATTGAAAGCTTTTCATCAAAAGCATTAGATTTTTCTTTATTCTGGCACGTGGCCAGAATTTGATCGTATTCAAACTACTTTAATTCCACTATATTATGGAGACTTATTGGCGAAGGCTCGCCACTTTTAGACAAACTTCAGTCTTGATCACCACCGAAAAGTTGCCGACTTATCGGTGTTTTATACGATATATTACGAAAAATTAGACAGTTGACAGATGAACCCAGTGCGAAAATAGTTTATTTTAGTTATTTCCATAGTCTCATGTCGTACGGTATACTTCTATGGGGTAGAGCAGATGATATTCAACACTATTTTGGTCCTACAGAAACAAGCAGTTCGTGCTATCCATAACCTAGGCCCTCGGGAATCGCTTGTGGAAATTTTTAAAACTGGTAATATATTGATATTTGCAAGCCAGTATATATTCGAAAATATAATGTATGTCCGGAAAAATATAGACCTTTTTAAAAACCGGAATTACATTCATGACAGGAACAAAAATAAAAAAAGACTAGAAACCCAGAGGTTCCGTCTTAAGAAAGTTACCACGTCGTTTTTGGGCAATAGACGCTATTATAATAAGATCCCTTCAGAGGTGCTAAGTTTACCAGACGGGAGACTTAAACGCTTCATTAAGAGGACCCTTGCCCTCCCTTCACCTTTATACCACCGTACCGCAAGACATCGGGAGGGCTCCCATCCCTACGTTGTTGATATTCCATCTACGTGAGCCAATCGCTTTCAGTCTTAATTTCTCATTCGCACACATAGAGTTTGGAATGCTCGCCCGAGATCTGTGTTTCCCGACACTCGCAATCTGGATATCTTTAAAAAGAGAGTGAATAGACAACTTCTAGGCAAACGCGACTCATCTTAAACCACGTTATCACTTTCCATCGTGTCTGACGTATGATGCGGGTTGTTACCGCGTTCCCTCAAATATGGTTGAGCGAAGCAATGGCTGGGTCATGCGTCATGCTCGTGAACGGGTTCCACCGGCGGAAATGGGGCTACTTTTTGTCTGCCCGTCTTAACATGTGTTGAATTATAATTAGATATAATTAGGTATGCTTTTGTGGAACTTCACCTCATTGTGGAAACACTGCATACATAGCATAATATTGTAAACGTGTTTTGAAAAGAGCAACTGCCGAGTTTCTTGCTGGTTCTTCTCGGCAGGAACGGCATTCCGAACCAGTGGTAGACTCATCGACGATTCAAAAGCACTTGTAAAAAAGTTTATTTGAATAAAAAAACATTTCTATTCTATTCTATTCATCATGTGTGGTAGGGGTCAAGCTCGGGGAACTGAAGCAAAGCCGATAGCTTCCACGCAACTTCGTCCATGTTGTTGTATGTACATGTATTTCCTATACATTAACTGTGTAATAACCTCGACTTAATACATGATTTCTTACACATTGTTTAATTTTGTGTCAATGAACTTGTAGATAACATTTTCATACCCAATAAACTTCAGCAACAACAATGAATTTACGAACAACATTGTAAAGGCGGGCGTTGTATTCTTTCCTTCGTCATAGAATTCTTTTATACAAGTCTTTTATACAAAGAGATACTTTTTACACATTCTTCACGCTTGAAGTGAGTCCTTTACTTGACCACTTTGGAAACGTCCAAAGTCATCTGTACATAAAGGGACAGTATTTGGTATATCCACTTTATAAGAACAAAAACAATATGATGGATTTCACATCCAACTTTCCATAGTCTTGGATAGTTATTTAACTTTTTCTTGTTACATCATCATCATCATATCATCAGCAAACCATCAACGTCTCACTACAGCTGAGTGCAGGTCTCCTCTCAGAGAGGGGTTATAGGCCATAGTCCACCACGCTGGCCCAATGCGAATTGGCGGACTTCACACACCTTCGAGAACATTATGAGGACCTCTCAGGTGTGCAGGTTTCCTCACGATGTTTTCCTTCACCGTTGAAGGAGACCACAGGCCTAACCCCTAGTGACTAGGCTATTACTGCATCTATCTTATTAATACCTATAGCATTTAAGTTCATGACATTGACATTTCCGACCAAGGCATCACGCTGCAGCTTTGGAATTCCCTAGGTCCTCAACAAAAAACAACTTGTTTATGTTCACGCTCGACTTGAGCACATCTCCTTGGCTGCAATTTTCCGTGTCATTGTCAATATCTGAATCAAAACACGAATCAAGTAACCGTTTGATTGAGTTCAGCATCTCATTGGGGTGCAAAAGTCTCGGCTTCAAAACCCGGGTCTAGCTAAAAAAAAAATTCGTTTTTCTGTAGTAGTAACTCTCAGAGAAGCCCAGAGTATCAAAGAATTCCCAATTTTTCCAATTTTAAAAATTAAATCCACGCAGACGAAGTCGCGGGTTCAGCTAGTGATAGGTAAATAAGTATCTGCAGTCAATAAATCAGCAATATGAAAATATGTAATACCTCGTCGCCGACACAATATCGTCCGAGGGACGAGTTTTAACGCAATTGTTGTCGCCATATTTATATGCAAATCCACTTGTTCTTACTTTATAGGAGGTTATTACGTCATGAGCAATTGAACAGCGCCGGAAATTATAAGTATTTTTAACCGACTTCAAAAAAAGGGGGAGGTGACCTGCGCTCAGTAGTGAGCCGTTGATGGGTTGATGATGATGAATAGTTTAACAACCTGTACCAACCAGCACCACGCTGGCTGTTAATGAGTTACCGACTTAAAAAAAGGAGGAGGTTATTAATTCGTCGGAATTTTTTTTTTTATGTATGTTCACTGATTACTCGAAGACGCCTGAACCGATTTGAAAAATTCTTTTTTTGTTTGAAAGGGTAACTGACTGTACTGTGTATTTGTTATAACTACTGCTGGAAGAGTGACAGTGCATAGCGTGAGCGGCACGTTGTAATTTTTGGAACGTAGTTCCTTATCGCGCGGTACGGAAGGGGGCTAGACGGAAAAAATTAAGGAACCGACACTCGACCTCGACACATTTTTGAAACCGACACTTTTTTGTTGAATGTGAATTTTGCATTGTATTCGGTATTTTCGCCTTAGAACACGGCGTCTGCATGGCCTAGTTGTTAGGGCAGTCGCCTATAAATTCAACGTCGATGGTTCGAATCCCAGCTCGACAGACTGAATTTTCTATTTTCAATTTTATTTTAAATAATTTCTAAATGTGGAATTTTTCCCTAATTTTTTATTGTATAAATTGGATAAAATGCTAACGCCATCTGTGAAAAAACAGTAACTCCACCAGAGTAACTCTTTAGTTTTGTAACAGTGCAATAGAAATAAACAAAATAATATAATTCATCGTAGTTAATCAATTTAATACTAGATGACACCACTAGTTTATTACAATTCCTTCACTAAAATTAATCGGAAGGAGCTACGTTCCATCCGGGTGTCCTTTGACACCTCTCAAGTTTTTTTCTGGTTGGGCGGATCATAACAAAATGAATTTCGATTTTCATGTTATTCCGCAAACTAACTGAACGATGGAAGCAGGTCCCATCCAATATTCTAAGCCACCTACTCATTGAACAGGTAACATAATTAACAATTAACGAGCAACCTTACATAATAATATTCCATAACAGATAAATCATTACTCAGAGATAAATCCTAAGAGACCTATTGTCGGCGGTGGGCGTTATACAACCGTCGGAACAGCGTCAGTATTCTAGAATTCTAGGCATTCGTGCTAAGGCCGTTCTCGGATAGCTCACTAAGTACGATTGGATGGTGGTTACATCGCATTATAAAATTCCAAATACATTTATGGCAGACATCTGCATGAACTATGCTGATGCCTGCGACTTAGTCCGCGTGGATTAAGTTTTTAAAATCCCTCTGGAACTCTTTGATTTTCCGGGACAAAAGTAGCCTATGTCACTCTCCACGTCCTCAACTATACCCATGCAAAAAATCACGTCGATCCTTAGCCCTGTTGCGGCGTGATTCGACAAAACAACAAATAAACACACTTTCACATTTATAATATTAGTTAGGATTTTATGTTCGTTAGTCTGACAAAAACTCAAAAACGGCACGACCGATTTGAATAATTTATTTTTTGTTTTGTTCGCTCTAATAAAGGCTTCGCTCTAATAAGCTTTGCATAATAATAATTATGCAAAAAAATAATTAAAAAACAAACAAACAAGAAAAGCGCACTGTCACTACTTCGCGAGTGAGATTCGAACCTGCGAACATAAAGCGGCCGCTCGCCCACTGCGCCAAACAGAGCTACTTGTGAATCTCTAAAAATATGTTGAACGCTTACTGAACAACGGTGTTAGGTTTATTTTCGTTACGGAATTTCTTGATTCGGTCGCCGCGCTCAAACTGTTTGTCCTAGTTCAAAGACCGCGATAAAAGCTATGCAATAGCTTAAAATTGTATTAATAATTACAAACTCGTATTATTTTGGTGAAATCGGCCCTAAATAGATATATTTAGAGATACTTCTTTAACCTAGAAGTCCATATTATCTAGTATCCTTTTAATTAGTGCAGAGTTCTCCTTCCATTATTGTCTGGATAGTATTGCAGGCTCCTAAGAACAAAAGAACTCCGTTATTCTACAGCCACTCCGTCCCCTACGAGTGGTCTAACGCACGTGTCTGGAACGTGCCTCATTGTGATCGGATTGCTATTCGCTTCCTACTGTACATTGCTATTGTCGCTTAATTGTAGAAGTCTACTTAAGCTACACGACTTACATTTTGCATCCCTATCTCTCGCAAATTACTAATATTTTCAATGATTGTAAAAATCTCCGATACTTTGGTAAAATATGGTCAATTTAATAATTGACAATTAAATTACGGATATCATACCAATATCATACTAATATCATACTAATATTGCAAATACGAAATGTTCTGGTACTGGTACTGATAATTATGTTTTTGACTTTTTGATAGTTATTGTGATGAATTATGACACCCTTTCACAGCACAGCTTAGGTCTTTTTTTACGAATAATTTTCTGCGAGCTCTTCGTACAAACGCAACGATACTGCGTAGTCGACCTTAAGGCCAGACGCTCATTGAACTTTTTGTCGTCAAGTGGAGTGCTATGAAGACCTACGGATGTAAACTCACTGTAGAGATG
Source organism: Oeneis ivallda (assembly GCA_029955525.1). Lineage (NCBI taxonomy): Eukaryota > Metazoa > Arthropoda > Insecta > Lepidoptera > Nymphalidae > Oeneis > Oeneis ivallda. The sequence continues at coordinate 4,708,707 of JARPMR010000029.1, forward strand.
AGACAATTCGGCAACAAATAGTTCCAGCAACTGACGACACGTGAAATCCATTTCAAGAATGAGCGCGTTTTGTCGCCCAGCGACATGCGGCTGGCCTAAAACAGTGGGCGCACCGTGGGTGACAGTAGGCGACAGCGACAAAAGTCACGGCGACAAAAGGCTTAATAAAATGGCTTATCGCGGCGTCGACTATTGCGCTTCTAAGCGTCATAATTCGATGGGAGACACCAATGTACACAGGTCCAGATAATGTATCTATGTACAGCCAACGCTCACGTATGAAATTTATCGAGATAGCGCCCGTCAAGTTCGAACCCATCCGGGATTCTTATTCATGAGATCGCACAACGCACTCAGCTATGAACACCAGATAAATTTCATACGTGTGTATTGCCCGTTATGCCTTTACCCTGAACATACTAGGGCATAACTATTAGCTCATACGAGTTCCATTTCGAAACGAATTGGAACTCTTCAACAAAGTCGGATTAGTTTTTGTTTTAGCCCTGAATAGCAGAATAAGGGCCGATCTCACGAACGCAAAGTCTTATCCGAGCGTGATATTTTGGCAGATTTTCAATACAAAAAAAGATACCGGCCGAATTGAGAACCTCCTCCTTTTTTGGAGTCGGTCAAAAACTATCAGTACTCCCAATTTATTCCTAGGATCGTCACTCGATGTTGGTGAAATCGGCACAAACTATAAAACGCGATAAAAACATGGGAAACACGACTTTATAAAGAAAATTCATTTTCTCATACATTTTGAATTAAACGGTTTTTGATGATATCTCGAGAACGGATTAACTGATTTCGATAATTTTTTTTATACGTATATATATATATATATATATATATATATATATATATATATATATATAGCGGCGGAATTACTAGTACTCACATATCCGTCCCGTTACAGCCCGTATTTCGCTTCCGCCTTTATTTACATCTGTCCAGGCCTTTAAAGACGTCGCTGCGGTGACAAGATGAGAAAATGGCAATTTTGGGCGGTGGTCGTCGTGAAAAATTAAATTATCAGTGGGGGGGGGGGGGGACCTCAGAAGCGGATGCGTCGGCCACACACTGCTAAATTTGAATTTATGCGTCCGGTTCACGTGATATTACCGTGATACTCGGACAACTTCTTTATGTAGGTATGTTTGGGCATCTTATTTTAATGGTCTTGGACATAATGCACATCTGGAGGAAGGAAATGAGGAGATCCGTAGGAGAACCACAGTCAACGACATAGCTCAGCGTGTCGCGAAATTGAAGTGGAAATGGGCGGGGCACATAGTTCGAAGAGCTGATGATCGGTTGGGCTCCCAAGGTGCTGGAGTGGCGACCCCGCACCGGGAAACGCAGTGTTGGCAGACCGCCAACTAGGTGGACCGACGACATCCAACAAGTCGCAGGGAGCCGCTGGCTTCAAGCAGCGCAAGACTGAAGCCTGTGGAAGTCCATGCAGGAGACCTTTGTCCAGCAGTGGACGTCTATAGGTTGATAAAGAAGAAGAAGAAGAAGATTTATCAATAAGGAAGAAATCTCTTCTTTAATGCCGATTTCACCAACGTCGTGTGACGTTAAACGTCCAAAGAAAAAATTGGGCGTTCTGACAGTTCTTGTACTGAACATTTGCCAAAATATCAAAACGCTCGGATAAGACTTATTTTACGTTGATGAAATCGACCCTATGGCACCCCGCACACAGTCAATATTATTGTCAATATTTACGAATATTGACAATATTATTGACTGTGTGCGGGGTTTCATCAATATTATTGTCGAAGTCCGGAAATTTCGTCAATATCGGGGGGAGGCAGGGATATTGACAAAAATATTGACAGTGTGCGGGCGCGCGTCAATATTTTAGTTGAAAAAAGATTTCAAGGCAGGAGGACGTGCGCTCGCAACCAAACATGGAGGACATCCCCAGTGCTACAAGCAATGAAAAAGAATATTTAATAGAATTTATTAGAATGTGGGAGACGTAACGATTTTCGCATCAGTATATCTTGTTTTTTTAAGTAAGGGGTTACTAAAGATAGTATTTTTTTAAAGCTACTACTTTTAAAATCATCTTTTTCTGTACTTCGAAGTTCTTTTATTAGATTTAAATGATTTAATTCCACTTTTCCACTTTGTCATCCATATAAAAGGCATCGTTTCTTTCTTTTTTAGGGTTCCGTACCAAAATGGTAAAAATGGAACCCTTATGGTGAGACTTTCTCCGTCCGTCCGTCCGTCCGTCCGTCTGTCACAGTCGATTATTTCAGTAACTATTAAAGCTATGGACATGAAATTGGGCATTGTATATAATAATATATAATATAAAATATATAATATATTGGGCATTGTATATAATAATATATAATTTAAAATAATGTATAATAGTGGCCCAACATCATTGGATTAAAGAAAAATCGAAAATTATTTTTAGGGTTCCGTACCCAAAGGGTACCAACGGAACCCTATTACTAAGCCTACGCTGTCCGTCCGTCCGTCTGTCAGCGGGCTGTATCTCGTAAACCGTAATAGATAGACAGATGAAATTTACTATTGCCGCTATAACAACAAATAATGAAAATTAAATTAAATTAAAAAAATTAAATTATTATATTTCCATGTACCCATGGAAATATAATAATTTAATTTTTTTAAACGGAACCCTAAAAGAGCGAGGCCCAACTCGCACTTGGCCAATTTTGGTTTTATTAAAAATCGGCCAAGTGCGAGTCGGGCCTCGCTCTTTTAGGGTTCCGTTAAAAAAATTAAATTAAAAAATTTCCATCTACCCACCTACCCATTTTAATTTAATTTTTTTAATTAAATTTAATTTTTATTATTTGTTGTTATAGCGGCAATAGAAACACATAATATGTGAAAATTTCATCTGTCTATCTATTACGGTTTACGAGATATAGCCCTCTGACAGACGGACGGACGGACGGACGGACGGACGGACGGACGGACGGACAGCGTAGGCTTAGTAATAGGGTCCCGTTGGTACCCTTTGGGTACGGAACCCTAAAAATTTTCAATTTTGGTTTTATTATTTTGGTTTGGTTGGTTTTATTAAAAAAGGGGGAAAATCGGGGGTCAATAGAGGTTTATGTATATTTTACAGGAAAAATAAAAGCAACGCGAAAATTATTTTAGTTTGATTAAAAAAGGGGGAAAATCGGGGGTTTGAAATTTCAAAGTAAGATAACTATACCGAGTGGGGTATCATATGAAAGGCCTTTACTTGTGCATTTCAAAACAGTTTTTTATTTATTTCTATATATAATAGTTTTTGATAGATCGGCCAAAATGTCGAAAAAATACCGTTACCCCCTTATCTCCGAAGTTTACCAATCGAAAAATCTGAAATAATTATGGTCAATAGAGGTTTATGTATATTTTACAGGAAAAATAAAATCAATGCGAAAATTTTTTTGTCATCCAGTATTTAAGCCATCGTTTCTTTCTTTTTTTATTCAATAAAGTTAATGCAATAACCAATGCAATGGTTTTTTTCTTTGTATCCATTTTAGCACACGTGCATGCAAATCAAGCTTCTACGCCTTACTGAATCACTTTTTGTTAGAAATATTGACAATATTATTTGCGTAGTGTGCGGGGTCTAAATATTGACGAAAATATTGTCAATATTTTCGTCAATATTTTCGTCAATATTATTGACTGTGTGCGGGCTGCTTTAGAGCGTCACACCACCGACCGGTCAGACCACAAGTTGTCACAACGTTTTTACGTAATAAAACAATAAAGCGTATCCACAACCTTATCCGCATCCTCATCTGCAAACTGACATCCGGTACAAGTTACAACCCTACTTTCAAGCTCAATTCATTAAGCCGAGCTATTTCATCTACAACAGCCATAAGATACCATGTTCTATAATCGCTAATTTCCGCCCTTATCCATCGTACAGTTAACAGCATTGGTTAAGTATCACATAACTATATTGCACGTAAGTAGGTTGTATAGGAGAATTCAATTTGCGTCAGCGATGCGAAGCCTCTCTTTACGAGCTTTAGCCAAGTAGGTACGACCGGATGCACAAGTTGCATCGATTATTTATTATTGAAGAATTCCAGAGACCAAAACATAACGGAATTCTTTATCAAAAATGAACGGCTTTTCAATAAATTTAAGAGACAGCTCATACCCAGAATTAACACATAGGCTTCATTTATCCCGGAAAATTAAAGAGTTCCCGCGGGAATTAAAAAATTGGTTGTCTGTAAAAGAAACATTGATGAAAAATTGCATACTTTTATGAATTGAATTGAATTATTATCACTGAATTATCATTATTTTGTATAATTACAAAGAAGAAGTTAATTGAAAATTACAATTTTCTCTAGTCACAAGCCAACGCTTCCGATCAGGCCTCTCTATCGCTTGTTCCGCGCGCTTGCTTGCACGCTCAGGCTCAAGCGGAACATGACACTTATTCGTGCGTGCAACCGGTGTTATCGATTTATAAGACGTTATCACGTCAAAAACTTCAACCACGCGGACTAAGTGGCGGGCATCATCTAATCGTTCCTAATGTCCTGAAACGTGCGTGTAGTCTGCCAATCCACTTGGCCAGCGTGGTGGTGGTAGACAATGGCCTGAACACTTCTCATTTGAGGAGACCTGAATCCAGTAGTGGCCCGGCAATGGGTTGAGATGTATGGAAATTTTAAGGACAAGATTCCACATCCCGACTGCTACTACCCGACTAATACCCCAACTAATATTCCGACTAATACTTACTATAAATGTTAAAATGTTTGCTGGTAAGTCCTAGTCAATCTCGCACCAATGAAGCAATAAAACGACGCGGTTAATTGCATGGATGATTGAGTACCTGAGGTGCGATTGTCTAAAGTTATTCCATTGATCGTAATCGTATTCCATGACATTAGCGTCAAAGTAAAGTAATCCTTGATTGTATTGATTTAAAGTCACAAATTCAGTACAACCGATTTTAATATGGAGCGTTATTGAGCGTATCGTAAATACATCATCGTATAAGAATGCATACACGAAATTGAGCTCTAATTCAATGTAGTTATGGCTTATCTTACTTTGACGCTAATGTCATCCAATACGATATCGATCAATGAAATAACTTTAGACAATCGCAGGGCTGGTAAGTGGCATAGGCTACGAAAGATTGGTATGTTTGTTGCTGTATTGGGTAGTTGTTTTATTAGTTCTTTGGTTTATCTTTTAATCACCCAGCAATTAAGCAACGGTTCGACATCTTACATAGGTATAGTTGAGGACTTGGACAGTGACATATTTATCTCGAAAAAAGACAGAGGATTCCTAACTTAACGCTGACGAAATCAGACAAAACCTCGAGATGCGGTCGAGAAAAACGCCCAACCCTATATCACAAACATAAAAGACCCCAATGCAACATCTACCCCTCGCAAAAATATAGCAGTAGACTAGCTGATCCGTCGACCGAACAAACATAAACTTTTACACTTAAGGGTACAGGCCGAGCTGTAAATAAAGCCACAATGAAGCCTTCGGGAGCTCACCCGCTTTACGATTCGAGCTGTCAGGGTTTATGATTGGGACGAAATAGAGCGATACATTTCCACCTGCGTTTCTTCTTCTTCTTCTTCTTCTTTATCAACCGATAGACGTCCACTGCTGGACAAAGGTCTCTTGCATGGATTTCCACAGGCCTCGGTCTTGCGCCGCCTGAATCCAGCGGCTCCCTGCGACTCGCTTGATGTCGTCGGTCCACCTGGTGGGGGGGTCTGCCAAAACTGCGCTTCCCAGTGCGGGGTCGCCACTCCAGCACCTTGGGACCCCAACGACCATCAGCTCTTCGAACTATGTGCCCCGCCCATTTCTACTTCAGTATCGCGACTCGCTGAGCTATGTCGGTGACTCTGGTTCTCGTTTAGCTGAGAAATTATTATTTACCCGAAATGTTAACAACAAATCGTTCTATGAAAAATTGCTATGCGATTCACCGATATGATTCGGATATATATATGAGGATTTTTAGAGTGCTCTTTCATACCTTTTGTACTGAAATCTTACTGAAATTGATTCGATCAATGATAACCGAGTTATTTCCGATTGGCTGACACTCTTGCCTTATTGACTTGACACATTTAGCAAAACATAAAAACATATACCCAGTGTAACATAACATCCGAACATCCGTCATATTGAGTTTGTTCATCCTTACTAATATTATAAATGCGAAAGTGTGGTTGTTTGTTGGTTTGTCCTTCAATCACGCCGCAACAGACCTACGAATTGACTTGATTCTTTGCATGGGCATAGTAGAGGACTTGGAGAGTGACAAAGGCTTTTTATCCCGGAAAATCAAAGAGTTTTCACGGGTTATTTTTAACTAAATCCACGAGGACAAAGTCGCGGGCGTCATGTAGTATAGAATATCTAGCCTACGTCATTATTACGAATCGATTGACACCTCATTCATTAATAATTTGATAAGTACAAAAAATTATTTTTAAAAACCGACGATTTTTTTTTTTAATTATCCATTTTTGTATTTCATTTACTCTATATGCCTAAATTATATACAACTAACAAAATTAAAACTAAAATAAAAATTAAATAAAATCTAAAACCCCATCGAAGTCACTGCAGTTATTTATTTTTAAAGAAAATAATATAAGTTATTGTCGATTTTTTAAAAACCGCTCGACCAATTTCGACAAAAATTATATGGGACCACATGGGAAGTATGCCGTTTGAAACAAAAAAAGAATTTTCCAAATCGGTTCCAGGCGTCTTCGAGTAATCGGTGAATACATAAAAAAAGATTCCGACGAATTGAGAACCTCCTCATTTTTTGAAGTCGGTTGAAAACGGTTCAGTAATTTAGGCGCTACGGAGAACAACAAAAATGCAAAAATTCTCTCCAAATTCACTAAAAATCTTGTACAAATCTACCTACAAGTAAAAAAAAGTCCGTTAAACTGGAACAATTAAAAAAATGTTTGTTCTCAAGTTCTTAACATATTTCTGCCGTTTGCATTTCATCCTCCATAACAATTTGCGTCCAATGTACAAGTAGGCATCTATCTAGGTACGTTTTCTCCGTCATGCAATTTACATTTTTATCGCGTTGGATGCGCAGAGAGTAGTGAAAATTATCTTTCATAAAAACATATTTTGAAAGCGTTTCGCCGACAATTTAAAATTTCCATGTTTACGGCGAGCGGCAATTCAATTTGCAATAAAGGACACTTTAAGAACAGAAATAGGACCTAGGTACACTTTAATTAAAAGTAAAATAATGTAACTGTGTATAAATAAATAATATATGCTCATGTAAAAGCCCGTATATTCTATACTAATACTAGCTGACTCGGCGAACTTCGTACCGCCAAATTATCTATATAAATAAAAAACAAATAAACTATCCTAATCCAAAAAAACTATCCTATCTTTCAAGTTGGATCAATCCGCACACGGTGTGCAAATTTGATTAAAATCCGTTAAGTAGTTTAGGAGTCCATCGCGGACAAACAACGTGACACGTAATTTATCGACCGAGCGAAGCGAAGGTCTTTGAGTTAACTAGGGCGATTTGCACTTGTCCGTCCGTCCGTCCGTCCGTCCGTCCGTCTGTCAGAGCCTTATAACTTTTGAATTACTGAACGTAATTACTTCAAATTTAGATATAATATGTAAACCGATGGCCTCCAGCCGAAAATGGCTTAAAAAGTTATAAAAATCTTTATTTCAGGGGGGCTCTCATAGAAGCGAATGCGAAGTAAAAAAAAAAAAATCGCGTTACATAAAATTGTTACGTATCATTTTAAAGATAATTTTGAACTGAGTACAAAAATATTTTTTTTTTAATTTTTCCCTTAAAATTGACGAAATGGGGGGCTTTCAAAGTGGCGATTTTATACGCTCGCTTGAAGACGCTCTCTAGAAAAATCCGCTATGGATTTTCAAACTGATTTTATGTTTTTAGGTCACTTATATCCTGTACTTGAACAACAAATACTAAAATTATATGAATATTATAAAGAAACGAGATTATTTAATTTTTAATGGGCGTCAGTAATTCATATAGCATCAACATAGCTTCACAATAATGCTAATAGATGGCGCAGTCAGTAACTATTCCCATGGAACTACGAGTTAAATTCAATGTTTGATAAATAATTCAATGTTTTCACTAACGTTCCCTAACCTTTACGGGCTACCTATAAGTTAGGTGATTGATGTTTTCTGTCAACTTATTTATCACGATCCTGTACGGGACACCTAAAAGGATATTGGGACGGATGTTAGGACTTAGGATTGTATTTAGGAGCTACCTACGTTAAGAGACTCCTACTTAGGGGATGATTTAGGTATGTTTGGTGAAAACGGGCATAATAATAATGTCAGTTTTGGTTATCATGTATCGATTGAATGAATAATCATGGGATACCGTTACCGCGAGGTCTCAGTTCGGGGCGAACCACTAGTATATATTAAGAAGAAGAAGATTATAAAGAGGAAAGATTTTTTGTTTGTTTGTTTGTACCGAACAGGCTCTGTAACTACTGGACCGATTTTAACCATTTTTCACCAATAGAAAGCTAAGTTATCAGGAAATAACCAGGGTTCGAGGATATATATCAATGGATATATATCACGATATATATCCGATATATATCCGATATATATCAAACTGGGTTCGATGATATATATCAACTAGTAGGGCGCGTGGGTGCGCGGCCCGCAAGCGGACCGCGGTTTTTCTATCGTCAAGTGGACTTTCAGGTCTTGATCATTTTCTATCAAAAAACCACTCTTCTATCTTTTATACTCTCCGAGATAGACACCGTTGAAGTTTGTATGGCCGCCATCTTGAATCCGCCATTTAGGATTTTTTTCAGCTCACTGCCAATTGGATGAGGTTTCGAGTGACTTTTGTTCGAGCACCCCCACCTATCGTCATTACCATGGCCGTGCTCCTCACCCACCTTCCAAACCCTCGATCATCATATCTCATCATTTGTCAGAATGAGAATTCTTTTATAAAAACAAATTTTGAAAAGAAACCGTATCAAAGTCTTGCATAGTTCTCAGCTTCAAGTCTATTCAATATTCGCCATATATTTTGTATGGAGAAAAAAAAATTCCGCCATGTTGGATTTTTTTCTATTCATCAAATAGATCTTTGGGTCCTGATCATCTTTTGCCAAGAAACCACTCTTCCATCTTTTATACTCGCCGAGATAGATACTGACGAAATTTGTATGGCGGCCATCTTTTTTCCGCCATTTTGAATTTTTTTTCAGCTCATTGCGAATTGGATGAGGTTTCGAGTGACATTTGTTCGAGCACCCTCCACCTATCTTCGATACCCTGACCGTGCTCTTCACCCGTCTCCGAAATCCTCAATCATCAGCTCTCTCCATAATTTTCCTCCGAATGAATTTTTGTCTTCTATACGAAACCATAAGTGAAAAAAAAATTTTTCATACAAAATTTTACAGGAGAGGTGATCAATCAGTCAGTGAATCAGTGAATCAGCACGAACAGCTATATATATATTAACTAGTAGGGCGCGTGGGTGCGCGGCCCGCAAGCGGACCGCGGTTTTTCTACTCGGCAAGTAGACTTTTAGGTCTTAATCATTTTCTATCAAAAACCACTCTTCCATCTTTTATAGTCTCCGAGATAGACACCGTTGAAGTTTGTATGGCCGCCATCTTGAATCCGCCATTTTGGATTTTTTTTCAGCTCACTGCCAATTGGATGAGGTTTCGAGTGACTTTTGTTCGAGCACCCCCACCTATTTTCATTACCAAGGCCGTACTCCTCACCCACCTTCCAAACCCTCGATCATCATGTCACCATTTGTCATAATGAAAATTCTTCAATAAAAACAAATCTTGAAATGGAACCGTATCAAAGTCTTGCATGATTCCCGGCTTCTAGTCTCTTCAATATTCCCCATATATTTTGTATTGAAAACTAAATTCCGCCATCTTGAATTTTTTTTTCTGTTCGTCAAGTAGATCTTTGGGTCCTGATCAGCTTTTGCAAGGAAACCATTCTTCCATCTTTTATACTCTCCGAGATAGACACCGACGAAATTTGTATGGCCGCCATCTTTTTTCCGCCATTTTGGATTTTTTTTCAGCTCGTTGCCAATTGGATGAGGTTTCGAGTGACATTTGTTCGAGCACCCCCCACCTATCTTCAATACCCTGGCCGTGCTCCTCATCCGTCTCCGAAATCCTCAATCATCAGCTCTCTCCATAATTTTCCTCCGAATGAACTTTTGTCCTCTATACGAAACCATCGGAGGAAAAAAATATTTTCATACAAAATTTTACAGGAGAGGTGATCAATCAGTCAGTGAGTCAGTGAATCAGCACGAGCAGCTATATATATATTAACTAGCGTTTGCTCGGTGCGCGAGCTGCTAAAGCAGCTCGCGGGAAGTGTTATTGCTCCAAGTAGGGCGCGTGGGTGCGCGGCCCGCTAAAGCGGACCGCGATTGTTCGGCTTTATTTATTTCGCTCGGTGCGCGAGCTGCTAAAGCAGCTCGCGGGAAGTGTTATTACTACAAGTAGGACGCGTGGGTGCGCGGCCCGCTAAAGCGGACCGCGATTTTTTTACTCGTCAAGTAGCCCTTCGGATTCTGGTCATCTTTTGCCAAAAAATTTGTTCGAGCACACCCCACCTATCTGCAATAACCTGGCCGTGCTCCTCATTCACAAAAGAAAAAGAAAAAAAAATGAAAAAAAAAGAAAAAAAAAATGAAAAATGAAAAAAAAGAAAAAGAAAAAAAGCCCTATGAACCTATCAAAATCAATGTCTTGCATAGTTCCCAACTTCTAGTCCCTTCAATATTCCCCATACATTTTGTATGTAAAAAAAAAAATCCGCCATCTTGAATTTTTTTCCTACTCACCAGGTAGACCTCCGGGTTGTGATCACCTTTTGTCGAGAAACCGCTCCTCCATCTTTTATAGTCTCCGAGAGAGAGACGGACAAAATTTGCCGCCATTTTTTTTCCGCCATTTTGGAATTTTTTTTCAACTCACTGGCAACTGCTCGAGGTTTCGAATGACATTTGGTCGAGCACCCTCCACCTATCTTCTATACCCTGGCCGTGCCCCTCGCCCGTCTCCGAACTCCTCACTCATCAGCTCTCTCCACCTTTCTCCGAGTCACATTCTTTGAGCTCTATACGACACCATGGGTGAAAAAAATTTTTTTCATACAAAATTTTACAGGAGAGGGGTGGAAATTTGAGACGTCACAGTTCGGCCGCCATCTTGTTTTTTTAATTTTTTTCACTTTTTCTGTTAATCGTTTACTAATTTCTACAATAATCCAAAATTTCAAAGAAATCGGTTGGAAAACAAAAGAGTTGCAAGATTCACGTCGGCCGCCATCTTGTTTTTCCGAAATGTCATAATTTTTCCCCACTCGAATCCCCCACCCGGACATATCTCCCCTACATCATTCTATCGTTTTTTGTCTCTTTCTAGGAGAACAATTATGTCAATCAGTGAGTGTGTCAGTCAGTCAGTGGTAATCGAGCTATATATATTATAATAACTAGCGTTTGCTCGGTGCGCGAGCTGCTAAAGCAGCTCGCGGGAAGTGTTTTACTAAAAGTAAGGCGCGTGGGTGCGCGGCCCGCTAAAGCGGACCGCGATTTTTTTACTCATCAAGCAGACCTTCGGATTCTGGTCATCTTTTGCCAAAAAATTTGTTCGAGCACACCCGACCTATCTGCAATAACCTGGCCGTGCTCCTCATTCACAAAAGAAAAAGAAAAAAAAAGAAAAAAGAAAAGAAAAAATAAAATGAAAAATGAAAAAAAGAAAAATAATAAAAAAAAAGGAAAAAGAAAGAAAAAAAGAAAAAAAAGAAAAAAGAAAAAGAAAAAAAAAAAGAAAAAAAGAAAAAAGAAAAAAAAAAATAAAAAAAAAGGAAAAAATAAAAAAAAAAGAAAATGAAAAATGAAAAAAAAGGAAAAGAAAAGAAAAAAGGAAAAATGAAAAAGAAAAGAAAAAAGTAAAAGCAAAAGAAAAAGAAGAAAGAAAAGAGAATAAAAGAAAAAAAAGAAAAATGAAGAAAAAGAAAAAAGAAACAAAAAGAAGAATAAAAACGTAAAATCAATATTCGCCATATATTTCGCATGGAAAAAAATCCGCCATCTTGTTTTTTTTCCTGATCATCAAGTAGACCTTTGGGTCTTGATCATCTGTTGCCAAGAAACTACTCTTCCATCTTTTATACTCTCCGATATAGACACCAGAGAAAGTTTCTATGGCCGCCATCTTGAATCCGCCATTTTGGAGTTTTTTTTTCAACTCCCTGCTAATTGGATGTGGTTTCGAGTAATTTTTGTTGGAGCACACCCCACCTAGTTGGTCGCGTGGATAGTTGGCAAAAAAAACACTCTTTTATATTTTTAACCCATTTCCAAAAAGGAGGAGGTTCTCAATTCGGCCAGTATATTTAATTCTCCGAGATCTAAGACACCTATGAACCTATTAAAGTCAATGTCTTGCATAGTTCCCAACTTCTAGTCCCTTCAATATTCCCCATACATTTTGTATGAAAAAAAAAAAATCCGCCATCTTGAATTTTTTTCCTACTCACCAGGTAGACCTCCGGGTTTTGATCATCTTTTGTCGAGAAACCGCTCCTCCATCTTTTATAGTCTCCGAGAGAGAGACGGACAAAATTTGCCGCCATTTTTTTTCCGCCATTTTGGAATTTTTTTTCAACTCACTGGCAACTGCTCGAGGTTTTGAATGACATTTGGTCGAGCACCCTCCACCTATCTTCTATACCCTGGCCGTGCCCCTCGCCCGTCTCCGAATTCCTCACTCATCAGCTCTGTCCACCTTTCTCCGAGTCACATTCTTTGAGCTCTATACGACACCATGGGTGAAAAAAAATTTTTTCATACAAAATTTTACAGGAGGGGGTCGGAAATTTGAGACGTCACAGCTCGGCCGCCATCTTGTTTTTTTAATTTTTTTCACTTTTTCTGTTAATCGTTTACTAATTTCTACAATAATCCAAAATTTCAAAGAAATCGGTCGGAAAACAAAAGAGTTGCAAGATTCACGTCGGCCGCCATCTTGTTTTTCCGAAATGTCATAATTTTTCCCCACTCGAATCCCCCACCCGAACATATCTCCCATACATCATTCTATCATTTTTTGTCTCTTTCTAGGAGAACAATTATGTCAATCAGTGAGTGTGTCAGTCAGTCAGTGGTAATCGAGCTATATATATTATAATAACTAGCGTTTGCTCGGTGCGCGAGCTGCTAAAGCAGCTCGCGGGAAGTGTTTTGCTAAAAGTAAGGCGCGTGGGTGCGCGGCCCGCTAAAGCGGACCGCGATTGTTCGGCTTTATTTATTTCGCTCGGTGCGCGAGCTGCTAAAGCAGCTCGCGGGAAGTGTTATTGCTACAAGTAGGGCGCGTGGGTGCGTGGCCCGCTAAAGCGGACCGCGATTGTTCGGCTTTATTTATTTCGCTCGATGCGCGAGCTGCTAAAGCAGCTCGCGGGAAGTGTTATTGCTACAAGTAGGGCGCGTGGGTGAGCGGCCCGCTAAAGCGGACCGCGATTGTTCGGCTATATTTATTTCGCTCGGTGCGCGAGCTGCTAAAGCAGCTCGCGGGAAGTGTTATTACTACAAGTAGGGCGCGTGGGTGCGCGACCCGCTAAAGCGGACCGCGATTTTTTTACTCATCAAGTAGACCTTCGGATTCTGGTCATCTTTTGCCAAAAAATTTGTTCGAGCACACCCCACCTATGTGCAATAACCTGGCCGTGCTCCTCATTCACAAAAGAAAAAGAAAAAAAAAGAAAAAAAAAAGCAAATGTAAAATGAAAAAAAAGAAAAAGAAAAAAAGCCCTATGAACCTATTAAAATCAATGTCTTGCATAGTTCCCAACTTCTAGTCCCTTCCAAATTCCCCATACATTTTGTATGGGGGAAAAAAAATCCGCCATCTTGAATTTTTTTCCTACTCACCAGGTAGACCTCCGGGTTTTGATCATCTTTTGTCGAGAAACCGCTCCTCCATCTTTTATAGTCTCCGAGAGAGAGACGGACAAAATTTGCCGCCATTTTTTTTCCGCCATTTTGGAATTTTTTTTCAACTCACTGGCAACTGCTCGAGGTTTCGAATGACATTTGGTCGAGCACCCTCCACCTATCTTCTATACCCTGGCCGTGCCCCTCGCCCGTCTCCGAACTCCTCACTCATCAGCTCTCTCCACCTTTCTCCGAGTCACATTCTTTGAGCTCTATACGACACCATGGGTGAAAAAAATTTTTTGCATACAAAATTTTACAGGAGAGGGGTCGGAAATTTGAGACGTCACAGCTCGGCCGCCATCTTGTTTTTTTAATTTTTTTCACTTTTTCTGTTAATCGTTTACTAATTTCTACAATAATCCAAAATTTCAAAGAAATCGGTTGGAAAACAAAAGAGTTGCAAGAATCACGTCGGCCGCCATCTTGTTTTTCCGAAATGTCATAATTTTTCCCTACTCGAATATCCCACCCGGACATATCTCCCGTACATCATTCCATCGTTTTTTGTCTCTTTCTAGGAGAACAATTATGTCAATCAGTCAGTGAGTGAGTGGTAATCGAGCTATATATATTATAACTAGCGTTTGCTCGGTGCGCGAGCTGCTAAAGCAGCTCGCGGGAAGTGTTATTACTAAAGGTAAGGCGCGTGGGTGCGCGGCCCGCTAAAGCGGACCGCGAATTTTTTTTCTCGTCAAGTAAATCTTCGGATTCTGGTCATCTTTTGCCAAAAAATTTGTTTGAGCACACCCCACCTATATGCAATAACCTGGCCGTGCTCCTCATTCACAAAAGAAAAAGAAAAAAAAAAAAGAAAAAAAGAAAAGAAAAAAAGAATAAAGAAAAAAAGAAAAATCAATATTCGCCATATATTTCGCATGGGAAAAAATCCGCCATCTTGTTTTTTTTCCTGATCATCAAGTAGACCTTTGGGTCTTGATCATCTGTTGCCAAGAAACTACTCTTCCATCTTTTATACTCTCCGAGATAGACACCAGAGAAAGTTTCTATGGCCGCCATCTTGAATCCGCTCTTTTGGAGTTTTTTTTTCAACTCCCTGCTAATTGGATGTGGTTTCGAGTAATTTTTGTTGGAGCAAAATCAATGTCTTGCATAGTTCCCAACTTCTAGTCCCTTCAATATTCCCCATACATTTTGTATGGAAAAAAATCCGCCATCTTGAATTTTTTTCCTACTCACCAGGTAGACCTCCGGGTTTTGATCATCTTTTGTCGAGAAACCGCTCCTCCATCTTTTACAGTCTCCGAGAGAGAGACGGACAAAATTTGCCGCCATTTTTTTTCCGCCATTTTGGAATTTTTTTTCAACTCACTGGCAACTGCTCGAGGTTTCAAATGACATTTGGTCGAGCACCCTCCACCTATCTTCTATACCCTGGCCGTGCCCCTCGCCCGTCTCCAAACTCCTCACTCATCAGCTCTCTCCACCTTTCTCCGAGTCACATTCTTTGAGCTCTATACGACACCATGGGTGGAAAAAATTTTTTTCATACAAAATTTTACAGGAGAGGGCTCGGAAATTTGAGACGTCACAGCTCGGCCGCCATCTTGTTTTTTTAATTTTTTTCACTTTTTCTGTTAATCGTTTACTAATTTCTATAATAACCCAAAATTTCAAAGGAATCGGTTAGAAAACAAAAGAGTTGCAAGATTCACGTCGGCCGCCATCTTGTTTTTCCGAAATATCATAATTTTTCCCCACTCGAATCCTCCACCCGAACATATCTCCCGTACATCATTCTATCGTTTTTTGTCTCTTTCTAGGAGAACAATTATGTCAATGAGTCAGTGGTAATTGAGCTATATATATATTATAACTAGTATTTCGCTCGGTGCGCGAGCTGCTAAAGCAGCTCGCGGGAAGTGTTTTACTAAAAGTAAGGCGCGTGGGTGCGCGGCCCGCTAAAGCGGACCGCGATTGTTCGGCTTTATTTATTTCGCTCGGTGCGCGAGCTGCTAAAGCAGCTCGCGGGAAGTGTTATTACTACAAGTAGGGCGCGTGGGTGCGCGGCCCGCTAAAGCGGACCGCGATTGTTCGGCTTTATTTATTTCGCTCGGTGCGCGAGCTGCTAAAGCAGCTCGCGGGAAGTGTTATTGCTACAAGTAGGGCGCGTGGGTGCGCGGCCCGCTAAAGCGGACCGCGATTTTTTTACTCTTCAAGTAGCCCTTCGGATTCTGGTCATCTTTTGCCAAAAAATTTGTTCGAGCACACCCCACCTATCTGCAATAACCTGGTCGTGCTCCTCATTCACAAAAGAAAAAGAAAAAAAAATGAAAAAAAAACAAAAAAAAAAACAAATGTAAAATGAAAAAAAAGAAAAAGAAAAAAAGCCCTATGAACCTATCAAAATCAATGTCTTGCATAGTTCCCAACTTCTAGTCCCTTCAATATTCCCCATACATTTAGTATGGGAAAAAAAAAATCCGCCATCTTGAATTTTTTTCCTACTCACCAGGTAGACCTCCGGGGTTTGATCATCTTTTGTCGAGAAACCGCTCCTCCATCTCTTATAGTCTCCGAGAGAGAGACGGACAAAATTTGCCGCCATTTTTTTTCCGCCATTTTGGAATTTTTTTTCAACTCACTGGCAACTGCTCGAGGTTTCGAATGACATTTGGTCGAGCACCCTCCACCTATCTACTATACCCTGGCCGTGCCCCTCGCCCGTCTCCGAACTCCTCACTCATCAGCTCTCGCCACCTTTCTCCGAGTTACATTCTTTGAGCTCTATACGACACCACGGGTGAAAAAAATTTTTTTCATACAAAATTTTACAGGAGAGGGGTCGGAAATTTGAGACGTCACAGCTCGGCCGCCATCTTGTTTTTTTAATTTTTTTCACTTTTTCTGTTAATCGTTTACTAATTTCTACAATAATCCAAAACTTCAAAGAAATCGGTTGGAAAACAAAAGAGTTGCAAGATTCACGTCGGCCGCCATCTTGTTTTTCCGAAATGTCATAATTTTCCCCAACTCGAATCCCCCACCTGGACACATCTCCCCTACATCATTATATCGATTTCCGTCTCCTTCTAGGAGAACAACCGTGTCAATCAGTCAGTGAGTGAGTGAATCAGTCAGTGGTAATCGAGCTATATATATTACTAGTAGGGCGCGTGGGTGCGCGGCCCGCAAGCGGACCGCGGTTTTTCTATCGTCAAGTGGACTTTCAGGTCTTGATCATTTTCTATCAAAAAACCACTCTTCTATCTTTTATACTCTCCGAGATAGACACCGTTGAAGTTTGTATGGCCGCCATCTTGAATCCGCCATTTAGGATTTTTTTCAGCTCACTGCCAATTGGATGAGGTTTCGAGCTACTTTTGTTCGAGCACCCCCACCTATCGTCATTACCATGGCCGTGCTCCTCACCCACCTTCCAAACCCTCGATCATCATATCTCATCATTTGTCAGAATGAGAATTCTTTTATAAAAACAAATTTTGAAAAGAAACCGTATCAAAGTCTTGCATAGTTCTCAGCTTCAAGTCTATTCAATATTCGCCATATATTTTGTATGGAGAAAAAAAAATTCCGCCATGTTGGATTTTTTTCTATTCATCAAATAGATCTTTGGGTCCTGATCATCTTTTGCCAAGAAACCACTCTTCCATCTTTTATACTCGCCGAGATAGATACTGACGAAATTTGTATGGCGGCCATCTTTTTTCCGCCATTTTGAATTTTTTTTCAGCTCATTGCGAATTGGATGAGGTTTCGAGTGACATTTGTTCGAGCACCCTCCACCTATCTTCGATACCCTGACCGTGCTCTTCACCCGTCTCCGAAATCCTCAATCATCAGCTCTCTCCATAATTTTCCTCCGAATGAATTTTTGTCTTCTATACGAAACCATAAGTGAAAAAAAAATTTTTCATACAAAATTTTACAGGAGAGGTGATCAATCAGTCAGTGAATCAGTGAATCAGCACGAACAGCTATATATATATTAATAATAATAATAATATAGCGTTTGCTCGGTGCGCGAGCTGCTAAAGCAGCTGCTAAAGCAGCTCGCGGGAAGTGTTTTACTAAAAGTAAGGCGCGTGGGTGCGCGGCCCGCTAAAGCGGACCGCGATTGTTCGGCTTTATTTATTCCGCTCGGTGCGCGAGCTGCTAAAGCAGCTCGCGGGAAGTGTTATTGCTACAAGTAGGGCGCGTGGGTGCGCGGCCCGCTAAAGCGGACCGCGATTTTTTTACTCATCAAGTAGACCTTCGGATTCTGGTCATCTTTTGCCAAAAAATTTGTTCGAGCACACCCCACCTATCTGCAATAACCTGGCCGTGATCCTCATTCACAAAAGAAAAAGAAAAAAAAAGAAAAAAAAAGAAAAAAAAGAAAAAAAGCAAATGTAAAATGAAAAAAAAGAAAAAGAAAAAAAGCCCTATGAACCTATCAAAATCAATGCCTTGCATAGTTCCCAACTTCCAGTCCCTTCGATATTCCCCATACATTTTGTATGAAAAAAAAAAAACCGCCATCTTGAATTTTTTTCCTACTCACCAGGTAGACCTCCGGGTTTTGATCATCTTTTGTCGAGAAACCGCTCCTCCATCTTTTATAGTCTCCGAGAGAGAGACGGACAAAATTTGCCGCCATTTTTTTTCCGCCATTTTGGAATTTTTTTTCAACTCACTGGCAACTGCTCGAGGTTTCGAATGACATTTGGTCGAGCACCCTCCACCTATCTACTATACCCTGGCCGTGCCCCTCGCCCGTCTCCGAACTCCTCACTCATCAGCTCTCTCCACCTTTCTCCGAGTCACATTCTTTGAGCTCTATACGACACCATGGGTGAAAAAAATTTTTTTCATACAAAATTTTACAGGAGAGGGGTGGAAATTTGGGACGTCACAGCTCGGCCGCCATCTTGTTTTTTTAATTTTTTTCACTTTTTCTGTTAATCGTTTACTAATTTCTACAATAATCCAAAATTTCAAAGAAATCGGTTGGAAAACAAAAGAGTTGCAAGATTCACGTCGGCCGCCATCTTGTTTTTCCGAAATGTCATAATTTTTCCCCACTCGAATCCCCCACCCGGACATATCTCCCATACATCATTGTATCGTTTTTTGTCTCTTTCTAGGAGAACAATTGTGTCAATGAGTGAGTGAGTGAGTGAGTGAGTGGTAATCGAGCTATATATATTATAAAATAATAACTAGCGTTTGCTCGGTGCGCGAGCTGCTAAAGCAGCTCGCGGGAAGTGTTTTACTAAAAGTAAGGCGCGTGGGTGCGCGGCCCGCTAAAGCGGACCGCGATTGTTCGGCTTTATTTATTTCGCTCGGTGCGCGAGCTGCTAAAGCAGCTCGCGGGAAGTGTTATTACTACATGTAGGGCGCGTGGGTGCGCGGCCCGCTAAAGCGGACCGCGATTTTTTTACTCATCAAGTAGACCTTCGGATTCTGGTCATCTTTTGCCAAAAAATTTGTTCGAGCACACCCCACCTATCTGCAATAACCTGGCCGTGCTCCTCATTCACAAAAGAAAAAGAAAAAAAAATGAAAAAAAAGAAAAAAAAAAACAAATGTAAAATGAAAAAAAAGAAAAAGAAAAAAAGCCCTATGAACCTATCAAAATCAATGTCTTGCATAGTTCCCAACTTCTAGTCCCTTCAATATTCCCCATACATTTAGTATGGGAAAAAAAAAATCCGCCATCTTGAATTTTTTTCCTACTCACCAGGTAGACCTCCGGGTTGTGATCATCTTTTGTCGAGAAACCGCTCCTCCATCTTTTATAGTCTCCGAGAGAGAGACGGACAAAATTTGCCGCCATTTTTTTTCCGCCATTTTGGAATTTTTTTTCAACTCACTGGCAACTGCTCGAGGTTTCGAATGACATTTGGTCGAGCACCCTCCACCTATCTTCTATACCCTGGCCGTGCCCCTCGCCCGTCTCCGAACTCCTCACTCATCAGCTCTCTCCACCTTTCTCCGAGTCCCACTCTTTGAGCTCTATACGACACCATGGGTGAAAAAAAATTTTTTCATACAAAATTTTACAGGAGAGGGGTCGGATATTTGGGACGTCACAGCTCGGCCGCCATCTTGTTTTTTTAATTTTTTTCACTTTTTCTGTTAATCGTTTACAAATTTCTACAATAATCCAAAATTTCAAAGAAATCGGTTGGAAAACAAAAGAGTTGCAAGATTCACGTCGGCCGCCATCTTGTTTTTCCGAAATGTCATAATTTTTCCCCACTCGAATCCCCCACCCGAACATATCTCCCGTACATCATTCTATCGTTTTTTGTCTCTTTCTAGGAGAACAATTATGTCAATCAGTGAGTGTGTCAGTCAGTCAGTGGTAATCGAGCTATATATATTATAACTAGCATTTGCTCGGTGCGCGAGCTGCTAAAGCAGCTCGCGGGAAGTGTTATTGCTACAAGTAGGGCGCGTGGGTGCGCGGCCCGCTAAAGCGGACCGCGATTTTATTACTCATCAAGTAGACCTTCGGATTCTGGTCATCTTTTGCCAAAAAATTTGTTCGAGCACACCCCACCTATCTGCAATAACCTGGCCGTGCTCCTCATTCACAAAAGAAAAAGAAAAAAAAAATGAAAAAAAAAACAAATGTAAAATGAAAAAAAGAAAAAGAAAAAAAGCCCTATGAACCTATCAAAATCAATGTCTTGCATAGTTCCCAACTTCTAGTCCCTTCAATATTCCCCCCCATACATTTAGTATGGAAAAAAAAATCCGCCATCTTGAATTTTTTTCCTACTCACCAGGTAGACCTCCGGGTTTTGATCATCTTTTGTCGAGAAACCGCTCCTCCATCTTTTATGGTCTCCGAGAGAGAGACGGACAAAATTTGCCGCCATTTTTTTTCCGCCATTTTGGAATTTTTTTTCAACTCACTGGCAACTGCTCGAGGTTTCGAATGACATTTGGTCGAGCACCCTCCACCTATCTACTATACCCTGGCCGTGCCCCTCGCCCGTCTCCGAACTCCTCACTCATCAGCTCTCTCCACCTTTCTCCGAGTCACATTCTTTGAGCTCTATACGACACCATGGGTGAAAAAAATTTTTTTCATACAAAATTTTACAGGAGAGGGGTTGGAAATTTGAGACGTCACAGCTCGGCCGCCATCTTGTTTTTTTATTTTTTTTCACTTTTTCTGTTAATCGTTTACTAATTTCTACAATAATCTAAAATTTCAAAGAAATCGGTTGGAAAACAAAAGAGTTGCAAGAATCACGTCGGCCGCCATCTTGTTTTTCCGAAATGTCATAATTTTTCCCTACTCGAATCCCCCACCCGGACATATCTCCCCTACATCATTGTATCGTTTTTTGTCTCTTTCTAGGAGAACAATTGTGTCAATGAGTCAGTGAATCAGTGAATCAGTGAGTCAGTGGTAATCGAGCTATATATATTACTAGTATTTCGCTCGGTGCGCGAGCTGCTAAAGCAGCTCGCGGGAAGTGTTTTACTAAAAGTAAGGCGCGTGGGTGCGCGGCCCGCTAAAGCGGACCGCGATTGTTCGGCTTTATTTATTTCGCTCGGTGCGCGAGCTGCTAAAGCAGCTCGCGGGAAGTGTTATTACTACAAGTAGGGCGCGTGGGTGCGCGGCCCGCTAAAGCGGACCGCGATTTTTTTACTCATCAAGTAGCCCTTCGGATTCTGGTCATCTTTTGCCAAAAAATTTGTTCGAGCACACCCCACCTATCTGTAATAACCTGGCCGTGCTCCTCATTCACAAAAGAAAAAGAAAAAAAAAGAAAAAAAATGAAAAAAAAGAAAAAAAAAAACAAATGTAAAATGAAAAAAAAGAAAAAGAAGAAAAGCCCTATGAACCTATCAAAACCAATGTCTTGCATAGTTCCCAACTTCTAGTCCCTTCAATATTCCCCATACATTTTGTATGGGGGGAAAAAAAAATCCGCCATCTTGAATTTTTTTCCTACTCACCAGGTAGACCTCCGGGTTGTGATCATCTTTTGTCGAGAAACCGCTACTCCATCTTTTATAGTCTCCGAGAGAGAGACGGACAAAATTTGCCGCCATTTTTTTTCCGCCATTTTGGAATTTTTTTTCAACTCACTGGCAACTGCTCGAGGTTTCGAATGACATTTGGTCGAGCACCCTCCACCTATCTTCTATACCCTGGCCGTGCCCCTCGCCCGTCTCCGAACTCCTCACTCATCAGCTCTCTCCACCTTTCTCCGAGTCACATTCTTTGAACTCTATACGACACCATGGGTGAAAAAAATTTTTTTCATACAAAATTTTACAGGAGAGGGGTCGGAAATTTGAGACGTCACAGCTCGGCCGCCATCTTGTTTTTTTAATTTTTTTCACTTTTTCTGTTAATCGTTTACTAATTTCTACAATAATCCAAAATTTCAAAGAAATCGGTTGGAAAACAAAAGAGTTGCAAGATTCACGTCGGCCGCCATCTTGTTTTTCCGAAATGTCATAATTTTTCCCCACTCGAATCCCCCACCCGAACATATCTCCCGAACATCATTATATCGATTTCCGTCTCCTTCTAGGAGAACAATTATGTCAATGAGTGAGTGAGTGAGTGAGTGGTAATCGAGCTATATATATTACTAGTAGGGCGCGTGGGTGCGCGGCCCGCAAGCGGACCGCGGTTTTTCTACTCGTCACGTAGACTTTCAGGTCCTGATCATTTTCTATCAAAAAACCACTCTTCCATTTTTTAAACTCCCTGAGATAGATACCTATGAAATTCTTATAGCTGCCATCTTGAATCCGCCATTTTGAATTTTTTTTCAGCTCACAACCAATTGGATGAGGTTTCGAGTATTTTTTGTTTGAGCACCTCCCACCTATCTTCAATACTCTGGCCGTGCTCCTCACCTACCTTCCAAATCCTCTATCATCATATCTCATCATTTTTCAAAATGGGAATTCTTCTATAAAAATAAATTTTGAAAAGGAACCGTATCAAAGTCTTGCATAGTTCCCAACTTCTAGTCTTCTCAATATTCGCCATATATTTTTTATGGAAAAAAAATCCCGCCATCTTGATTTTTTTTTCTATTCATCAAATAGACCTTTGGATCCTGATCATCTTTTGCCAAGAAACCACTCTTCCATCTTTTATACTCCCCGAGATAGACACCAACGAAATTTGTATGGCGGCCATCTTTTTTCCGCCATTTTGAATTTTTTTTCAGCTCACTGCCAATAGGATGAGGTTTCGAGTGACATTTGTTCGAGTACCCCCCACCTATCTTTGATACCCTGGCCGTGCTCCTCACCCGTCTCCGAAATCCTCAATCATCAGCTCTCTCCATATTTTTCCTCCGAATGAATTTTTGTCTTCTACACGAAACCATCAGTGAAAAAAAAAAATTTCATACAAAATTTTACAGGAGAGGTGATCAATGAGTGAGTGAATCAGCACGAGCAGCTATATATATATTAATAATAACTAGCGTTTGCTCGGTGCGCGAGCTGCTAAAGCAGCTCGCGGGACGTGTTTTACTAAAAGTAAGGCGCGTGGGTGCGCGGCCCGCTAAAGCGGACCGCGATTGTTCGGCTTTATTTATTTCGCTCGGTGCGCGAGCTGCTAAAGCAGCTCGCGGTAAGTGTTATTACTACAAGTAGGGCGCGTGGGTGCGCGGCCCGCTAAAGCGGACCGCGATTTTTTTACTCATCAAGTAGACCTTCGGATTCTGGTCATCTTTTGCCAAAAAATTTGTTCGAGCACACCCCACCTATCTGCAATAACCTGGCCGTGCTCCTTATTCACAAAAGAAAAAGAAAAAAAAAGAAAAAAAAGAAAAAAAAAAAGAAAAAAAGCAAATGTAAAATGAAAAAAAAGAAAAAGAAAAAAAGCCCTATGAACCTATCAAAATCAATGTCTTGCATAGTTCCCAACTTCTAGTCCCTTCAATATTCCCCATATACATTTTGTATGAAAAAAAAAATCCGCCATCTTGAATTTTTTTCCTACTCACCAGGTAGACCTCCGGGTTTTGATCAACTTTTGTCGAGAAACCGCTCCTCCATCTTTTATAGTCTCCGAGAGAGAGACGGACAAAATTTGCCGCCATTTTTTTTCCGCCATTTTGGAATTTTTTTTCAACTCACTGGCAACTGCTCGAGGTTTCGAATGACATTTGGTCGAGCACCCTCCACCTGTCTTCTATACCCTGGCCGTGCCCCTCGCCCGTCTCCGAACTCCTCACTCATCAGCTCTCTCCACCTTTCTCCGAGTCACATTCTTTGAGCTCTATACGACACCATGGGTGAAAAAAAATTTTTTCATACAAAATTTTACAGGAGAGGGTCGGAAATTTGAGACGTCACAGCTCGGCCGCCATCTTGATTTTTAAATTTTTTTCACTTTTTCTGTTAATCGTTTACTAATTTCTACAATAATCCAAAATTTCAAAGAAATCGGTTGGAAAACAAAAGAGTTGCAAGAATCACGTCGGCCGCCATCTTGTTTTTCCGAAATGTCATAATTTTTCCCCACTCGAATCCCCCACCCGGACATATCTCCCGTACATCATTATATCGTTTTTTGTCTCTTTCTAGGAGAACAATTATGTCAATGAGTGAATCAGTCAGTGAGTGAGTCAGTGGTAATCGAGCTATATATATTATAACTAGCGTTTGCTCGGTGCGCGAGCTGCTAAAGCAGCTCGCGGGAAGTGTTATTGCTACAAGTAGGGCGCGTGGGTGCGCGGCCCGCTAAAGCGGACCGCGATTGTTCGGCTTTATTTATTTCGCTCGGTGCGCGGGCTGCTAAAGCAGCTCGCGGGAAGTGTTATTACTACAAGTAGGGCGCGTGGGTGCGCGGCCCGCTAAAGCGGACCGCGATTTTTTTACTCATCAAGTAGCCCTTCGGATTCTGGTCATCTTTTGCCAAAAAATTTGTTCGAGCACACCCCACCTATCTGCAATAACCTGGCCGTGCTCCTCATTCACAAAAGAAAAAGAAAAAAAAATGAAAAAAAAGAAAAAAAAAAAAAAAATGAAAAATGAAAAAAAAGAAAAAGAAAAAAAGCCCTATGAACCTATCAAAATCAATGTCTTGCATAGTTCCCAACTTCTAGTCCCTTCAATATTCCCCATACATTTTGTATGGGGGGAAAAAAAAATCCGCCATCTTGAATTTTTTTCCTACTCACCAGGTAGACCTCCGGGTTGTGATCATCTTTTGTCGAGAAACCGCTCCTCCATCTTTTATAGTCTCCGAGAGAGAGACGGACAAAATTTGCCGCCATTTTTTTTCCGCCATTTTGGAATTTTTTTTCAACTCACTGGCAACTGCTCGAGGTTTCGAATGACATTTGGTCGAGCACCCTCCACCTATCTTCTATACCCTGGCCGTGCCCCTCGCCCGTCTCCGAACTCCTCACTCATCAGCTCTCTCCACCTTTCTCCGAGTCACATTCTTTGAGCTCTATACGACACCATGGGTGAAAAAAATTTTTTTCATACAAAATTTTACAGGAGAGGGGTGGAAATTTGAGACGTCACAGCTCGGCCGCCATCTTGTTTTTTTAATTTTTTTCACTTTTTCTGTTAATCGTTTACTAATTTCTACAATAATCCAAAATTTCAAAGAAATCGGTTGGAAAACAAAAGAGTTGCAAGATTCACGTCGGCCGCCATCTTGTTTTTCCGAAATGTCATAATTTTTCCCCACTCGAATCCCCCACCCGAACATATCTCCCGAACATCATTATATCGATTTCCGTCTCTTTCTAGGAGAACAATTATGTCAATCAGTCAGTGAATCAGTCAGTCAGTGGTAATCGAGCTATATATATTATAACTAGCATTTGCTCGGTGCGCGAGCTGCTAAAGCAGCTCGCGGGAAGTGTTATTGCTACAAGTAGGGCGCGTGGGTGCGCGGCCCGCTAAAGCGGACCGCGATTGTTCGGTTTTATTTATTTCGCTCGGTGCGCGAGCTGCTAAAGCAGCACGCGGGAAGTGTTATTACTACAAGTAGGACGCGTGGGTGCGCGGCCCGCTAAAGCGGACCGCGATTTTTTTTACTCATCAAGTAGACCTTCGGATTCTGGTCATCTTTTGCCAAAAAATTTGTTCGAGCACACCCCACCTATCTGCAATAACTTGGCCGTGCTCCTCATTCACAAATGAAAAAGAAAAAAAAAGAAAAAAAAAAGAAAAAAAGCAAATGTAAAATGAAAAAAAAGAAAAAGAAAAAAGCCCTATGAACCTATCAAAATCAATGTCTTGCATAGTTCCCAACTTCTAGTCCCTTCAATATTCCCCATACATTTTGTATGTAAAAAAAAAAATCCGCCATCTTGAATTTTTTTCCTACTCACCAGGTAGACCTCCGGGTTGTGATCATCTTTTGTCAAGAAACCGCTCCTCCATCTTTTATAGTCTCCGAGAGAGAGACGGACAAAATTTGCCGCCATTTTTTTTCCGCCATTTTGGAATTTTTTTTCAACTCACTGGCAACTGCTCGAGGTTTCGAATGACATTTGGTCGAGCACCCTCCACCTATCTTCTATACCCTGGCCGTGCCCCTCGCCCGTCTCCGAACTCCTCACTCATCAGCTCTCTCCATCTTTCTCCGAGTCACATTCTTTGAGCTCTATACGACACCATGGGTGAAAAAAATTTTTTTCATACAAAATTTTACAGGAGAGGGGTGGAAATTTGAGACGTCACAGCTCGGCCGCCATCTTGTTTTTTTAATTTTTTTCACTTTTTCTGTTAATCGTTTACTAATTTCTACAATAATCCAAAATTTCAAAGAAATCGGTTGGAAAACAAAAGAGTTGCAAGAATCACGTCGGCCGCCATCTTGTTTTTCCGAAATGTCATAATTTTTCCCCACTCGAATCCCCCACCCGGACATATCTCCCCTACATCATTGTATCGTTTTCCATCTCCTTCTAGGAGAACAATCGTGTCAATCAGTGAGTGAGTCAGTGAGTCAGTGGTAATCGAGCTATATATATTATAATAATAATAGCATTTGCTCGGTGCGGAAGTGTTTTACTAAAAGTAAGGCGCGTGGGTGCGCGGCCCGCTAAAGCGGACCGCGATTGTTCGGCTTTATTTATTTCGCTCGGTGCGCGAGCTGCTAAAGCAGCTCGCGGGAAGTGTTATTGCTACAAGTAGGGCGCGTGGGTGCGCGGCCCGCTAAAGCGGACCGCGATTTTTTTACTCATCAAGTAGACCTTCGGATTCTGGTCATCTTTTGCCAAAAAATTTGTTCCAGCACACCCCACCTATCTGCAATAACCTGGCCGTGCTCGTCATTCACAAAAGAAAAAGAAAAAAAAAGAAAAAAAAGAAAAAAGCAAATTTAAAATGAAAAAAAAGAAAAAAAAGAAAAAAAAAAGCCCTATGGACCCATCAAAATCAATGTCTTGCATAGTTCCCAACTTCTAGTCCCTTCAATATTCCCCATACATTTAGTATGGAAAAAAAAAATCCGCCATCTTGAATTTTTTTCCTACTCACCAGGTAGACCTCCGGGTTTTGATCATCTTTTGTCGAGAAACCGCTCCTCCATCTTTTATAGTCTCCGAGAGAGAGACGGACAAAATTTGCCGCCATTTTTTTTCCGCCATTTTGGATTTTTTTTTCAACTCACTGGCAACTGCTCGAGGTTTCGAATGACATTTGGTCGAGCACCCTCCACCTATCTACTATACCCTGGCCGTGCCCCTCGCCCGTCTCCGAACTCCTCACTCATCAGCTCTCGCCACCTTTCTCCGGGTCACATTCTTTGAGCTCTATACGACACCATGGGTGAAAAAAATTTTTTTCATACAAAATTTTACAGGAGAGGGGTCGGAAATTTGAGACGTCACAGCTCGGCCGCCATCTTGTTTTTTTAACTTTTTTCACTTTTTCTGTTAATCGTTTACTAATTTCTACAATAATCCAAAATTTCAAAGAAATCGGTTGGAAAACAAAAGAGTTGCAAGATTCACGTCGGCCGCCATCTTGTTTTTCCGAAATGTCATAATTTTCCCCAACTCGAATCCCCCACCTGGACATATCTCCCCTACATCATTATATCGATTTCCGTCTCCTTCTAGGAGAACAACCCTGTCAATGAGTGAGTGAATCAGTGAATCAGTGAGTCAGTGGTAATCGAGCTATATATATTACTAGCGTTTGCTCGGTGCGCGAGCTGCTAAAGCAGCTCGCGGAAAGTGAACTCTTTTTTTGTAGCTCGCGGGAAGTGTACTAAAAGTAGGGCGCGTGGGTGCGCGGCCCGCTAAAGCGGTCCGCGAGTTTTTTACTCATCAAGTAGACCTTCGGATTCTGGTCATCTTTTGCCAAAAAATTTGTTCGAGCACACCCCACCTATCTGCAATAACCTGGCCGTGCTCCTCATTCACAAAAGAAAAAGTAAAAGAAAGAAAAAGAAAAACAAAGAAAAAGAAAAAAAAGAAAAAGAAAAAAGAGAAGAAAGAAAAAAGAAAGACAAAAGAGAAAAAAAGAAAAGAAAAAAGAAGAATCAATATTCGCCATATATTTTGTATAGAAAAAAAAATCCGCCATCTTGATTTTTTTTCCTGTTCATCAAGTAGAACTTTGGGTCTTGATCATCTTTTGACCAGAAACTACTCTTCTATCTTGTATACTCTCCGAGATAGACACCAGAGAAAGTTTCTATGGCCGCCATCTTGAATCCGCCATTTTGGAGTTTTTTTTTCAACTTCCTGCTAATTGGATTTGGTTTCGAGTAATTTTTGTTGGAGCACACCCCACCTAGTTGGTCGCGTGGATAGTTGGCAAAAAAGCCACTCTTTCACCTTTTTTAACCCATTTCCAAAAAGGAGGAGGTTCTCAATTCGGTCAGTATATTTTTCTTTTTTAATTCTCCGAGATCTAAGACACCTATGAACCTATCAAAATCAATAGTTCCCAACTTCTAGTCCCTTCAATATTCCCCATACATTTTGTATGGGGAAGAATAAAATCCGCCATCTTGAATTTTTTTCCTACTCACCAGGTAGACCTCCGGGTTTTGATCATCTTTTGTCGAGAAACCGCTCCTCCATCTTTTATAGTCTCCGAGAGAGAGACGGACAAAATTTGCCGCCATTTTTTTTCCGCCATTTTGGAATTTTTTTTCAACTCACTGGCAACTGCTCGAGGTTTCGAATGACATTTGGTCGAGCACCCTCCACCTATCTTCTATACCCTGGCCGTGCCCCTCGCCCGTCTCCGAACTCCTCACTCATCAGCTCTCTCCACCTTTCTCCGAGTCACATTCTTTGAGCTCTACACGACACCATGGGTGGAAAAAAATTTTTTCATACAAAATTTTACAGGAGAGGGGTCGGAAATTTGGGACGTCACAGCTCGGCCGCCATCTTGTTTTTTTAATTTTTTTCTCATTTTCTGTTAATCGTTTACTAATTTCTACAATAACCCAAAATTTCAAAGAAATCGGTTGGAAAACAAAAGAGTTGCAAGATTCACGTCGGCCGCCATCTTGTTTTTCCGAAATGTCATAATTTTTCCCCACTCGAATCCCCCACCCGGACATATCTCCCCTACACCATTGTATCGTTTTCTGTCTCTTTCTAGGAGAACAATCGTGTCAATCAGTCAGTGAATCAGTCAGTCAGTGGTAATCGAGCTATATATATTACTAGTATTTCGCTCGGTGCGCGAGCTGCTAAAGCAGCTCGCGGGAAGTGTTTTACTAAAAGTAAGGCGCGTGGGTGCGCGGCCCGCTAAAGCGGACCGCGATTGTTCGGCTTTATTTACTTCGCTCGGTGCGCGAGCTGCTAAAGCAGCTCGCGGGAAGTGTTATTACTACAAGTAGGGCGCGTGGGTGCGCGGCCCGCTAAAGCGGACCGCGATTTTTTTACTCATCAAGTAGCCCTTCGGATTCTGGTCATCTTTTGCCAAAAAATTTGTTCGAGCACACCCCACCTATCTGTAATAACCTGGCCGTGCTCCTCATTCACAAAAGAAAAAGAAAAAAAAAGAAAAAAAAAAAAAGAAAAAAAAACAAATGTAAAATGAAAAAAAAAAAAAAGAAAAAAAGCCCTATGAACCTATCAAAACCAATGTCTTGCATAGTTCCCAACTTCTAGTCCCTTCAATATTCCCCATACATTTTGTATGGGAAAAAAAAAAATCCGCCATCTTGAATTTTTTTCCTACTCACCAGGTAGACCTCCGGGTTTTGATCATCTTTTGTCGAGAAACCGCTCCTCCATCTTTTATAGTCTCCGAGAGAGAGACGGACAAAATTTGCCGCCATTTTTTTTCCGCCATTTTGGAATTTTTTTTCAACTCACTGGCAACTGCTCGAGGTTTCGAATGACATTTGGTCGAGCACCCTCCACCTATCTTCTATACCCTGGCCGTGCCCCTCGCCCGTCTCCGAACTCCTCACTCCTCAGCTCTCTCCACCTTTCTCCGAGTCACATTCTTTGAGCTCTATACGACACCATGGGTGAAAAAAATTTTTTTCATACAAAATTTTACAGGGAGGGGTTGGAAATTTGAGACGTCACAGCTCGGCCGCCATCTTTTTTTTTTAATTTTTTTCACTTTTTCTGTTAATCGTTTACTAATTTCTACAATAATCCAAAATTTCAAGGAAATCGGTTGGAAAACAAAAGAGTTGCAAGATTCACGTCGGCCGCCATCTTGTTTTTCCGAAATGTCATAATTTTTCCCCACTCGAATCCCCCACCCGGACATATCTCCCCTACATCATTGTATCGTTTTCCGTCTCTTTCTAGGAGAACAATCGTGTCAATCAGTCAGTGAGTGAGTGAGTGGTAATCGAGCTATATATATTATAATGGATATATATCAATATAACTAGACAATACAGCATTGTAAAGTCGACATCTCCTGAGGATGCTCCGGTGTCGGGGCGAAACGTGCGTCGAGAGTAGTGTAAAAGTCTTGTGTGGTGGTGCATGTGAGAGGTGGTGGCATTGCTTGCTTGGGAACTTGGCTTTCTTGCTTGGCTGGGTAGGTGAGTGGTGCTTAGCTTTTAATTGCATGTTTGACCATACAGATTTTTTCTGTTGGCGGATTATAGCAAAATAATTCTAACCTTTTCTTGCTAATCATGAACTTCCGCAAAGTAACGCCTGCTTCTATCCAATATATCAATGGATTTTTAGGGTTCCGTACCAAAATGGTAAAAATGGAACCCTTATGGTGAGACTTTCTCCGTCCGTCCGTCCGTCCGTCCGTCTGTCACAGTCGATTATTTCAGTAACTATTAAAGCTATCGACATGAAATTTGGCATAGTTGTGTATAATAGTGGCCCAACATCATTAGAATAAAGAAAAATCGAAAATTATTTTTAGTTTTATTAAAAAAGGGGGAAAATCGGGGGTTTGAAATTTCAAAGTAAGATAACTATACCGAGTGGGGTATCATATGAAAGGTCTTTACTTGTACATTCTTAAACAGTTATTTATTTATTTCTATATTTAATAGTTTTTGAGTAATCGGCCAAAATGTCGAAAAAAATACCGTTCCCCCCCCCCCCCCCCCTATCTCCGAAGTTTACCAATCGAAAAATCTGAAATAATTATCGTCAATAGAGGTTTATGTATATTTTACAGGAAAAATAAAATCAACACGAAAATTATTTTAGTTTAATTAAAAAAGGGGGAAAATCAGGGGTTTGAAATTTCAAAGTAAGATAATTATACCGAGTGGGGTATCATATGAAAGGTCTTTACTTGTGCATTCTAAAACAGTTTTTTATTTATTTCTATATATAATAGTTTTTGAGTAATCGGCCAAAATGTTGAAAAAAATACCGTTCCCCCCCCCCCCCCCCCCTCTTATCTCCGAAGTTTACCAATCGAAAAATCTGAAATAATTATCGTCAATAGAAGTTTATGTATATTTTACAGGAAAAATAAAAGCAACGCGAAAATTATTTTAGTTTGATTAAAAAAGGGGGAAAATCAGGGGTTTGAAATTTCAAAGTAAGATAACTATACCGAGTGGGGTATCATATGAAAGGCCTTTACTTGTGCATTCTAAAACAGTTTTTTATTTATTTCTATATATAATAAATAGTTTTTGAGTAATCGGCCAAAATGTCGAAAAAAATACCGTTCCACCCCCCCCTTATCTCCGAAGTTTACCAATCGTCTGAAATAATTATGGTCAATAGAGGTTTATGTATATTTTACAGGAAAAATAAAACCAACGCTCTAACTAGCATAGTTTTTTTTATATTAACAATAAACATCTACAAACAAAGTTAACGATAATTAAGCAAATTAATATAATATTTTCGTTTTACTTTTGCTTTTGGAGTACGGAATCCTCGGTGCGCGAGTCTGACTCGCACTTGGCCGGCTTTTTTTAATTTGTTTTGTTACTTATGTGTAGGTATGACCATTGACTGATTAGAATTTATAAAAGAAGGTTTTATGTTTTTAGTTGATTTTGCCTGATCTAAAATAAAATTTTATGTTTTGGTTTCATTTGTCTGATTTTATTTATTTATTTATTTATTTATTTTCAGTTGCAGAATCTTTACAAATACCCTGTTAGGCCACGTTTTCGCATAGGCGTGGCGTTGCGCGTCGCGCGGCGCGTCGCTCGCTCGCTCTCGCTCGCCCTCATACCTTGGCCATATCGCGCGACCGCTCACGCGACTCGACGCGCCGCGAGAAGCGCAACGCCACGCCTATGCGAAAACGTCGCCTTAGGGTGTAGCAACTTGGTCTGGAATCGACCGTAGTAGAGAGACCGATTTTATTTATTTTTATTTGCATCGTCGAAAAAATCACTTAAACTGTAGTAACATTTTTCTAATAAAAAGTTTTTTAATATTTTATAAAATTTGTTTTCTTTTTCAACGTTTCGAATGCAGTCTGGCAAATTATTATATACTTTTATGGACATTACGAAGGGACTGGAGGTGTAAAGTTTTAGTTTTGATGGTGGTAGGGTTAGTTTATTTCTATGTGTTTCGGGAAATCGACGAGGTTTCTCTTCTTTTTTTATATAAAAGTGTAGGTTTTTCCGAACAAATTTACATATCTCAAAGATATAGATGGAAGGTAGGGTTAAGATTTTTAATTCTTTAAAATGAGGTAGACATGAGTCTGTAGATTTTATATTTGCTAATATGCGGATGCACTTTTTTTGTAGTATGAAAAGGTCCGGGGCATCGGTGCTATTTCCCCAGAGAATAACACCATATCTCAAAAATGCGTACCCATAATCATAATACGCAGCTAGTGCGGTTTTTAAGTTGGTGGTTCTTTTTAATTCTCTGAGGCCATAAATAAATTTACTTAGTTTAGTTTTTGTCTTTTCGATATGGTCCTTCCAATTTAAATTTGTGTCGATTTCAATGCCTAGAAACGTTAAGCTGTCGGCGCATTCAATGTCTGTTTTATTATAATTAAATTTAATATGTACCTAAATAAATACCTAATAAATAATTTTAAGTACCTAAATAAATAAAACATTAAAACATTTTAGTTTTTTTCATAATTTTAAACTAGCGGCACGCTATGATGGCCGGTTTGACACATTACAATAGTGATGTGGAATGTCAATTTATTCTCGAACAAAAAACAATTAAGTTTTGTTTTTGTACCTGATTAAATAGGTTTAATAAAACAAAAATGTATATGTTTATTTAATTTATTTGAACGAACTGAATATTTGAATGAAAATGAATATACATACTTTATATGCACACAAGAAACATATGAATACAAAAGATACCAAAAAAGGTGCCACAAAAGGCCATAATTAATCAGATTCGTCCATACTACTATTTTCACTGTCGTCACTGCTATCATCACCTACATTAATAATTATATGTTCGTTTTCTATAATATTATCTATTTTCACATCTCTTTCATAATCTTCCCTTATTAATTTAACAGTTCTATTCACAACCTTTTCCCAGTCTCCTTTAGTCACATGTTCACAAGCTTCTTCTAATAATTTTAGCATTTTTTTTGTGGTAAATGGGGGTTCTGTATTGTGTCTTGCAGCATATCCCTTAATTTGAGCCCACACCAACTCAATTGCATTATACTCACAATGGTAAGGCGGTAACCGTATAACTCTGTGCCCATGTTCTAATGCTATTTCGTCAATGACGTATCGGATCTTGGTTGGTTTGTTTTCTTTTAAAAGACGTACTAATTCCGCTTTTAACATATTCATGTTTGCATCTACGCCATTTTTACGAAGCCATGCGACGATATCAGCTTTCTTTTGGGATTGGGCAGGTGGCTTGTCAATTTGCATCGAGTGGTATGGGGCGTTGTCCATAATTATAATAGATGGTTCAGGGAGGCTACACAACATTGAGGTAAACCATTCAGTAAACTTTTCTCCATTCATGTCTTCATGATAGTCTCCAGTGGTTTTTGACGCAAAAGCCATGAGAGAACCTTCGACAAACCCGTTGATGGTTCCGGCGTGACAAATTATAAGTCGCGATCCTTTTCCTACAGGAACTTTGGAAGTAGATGCTGCTGTGTCATCGTTCCAAGAACGGCCTACAGTATGGTTAGCATTAAGCCATGTTTCATCCAAGAACACAACATTTTGCCAATTTTTGATTTCTTTCACTTGCCGTAAAAAAGTATACCTTGCCATCGCTATATCAAATCTTTCCATCAATATTTTGCGTTTGTTACATTTTTTGTATCGAAATCCAATGGTCTTCAAAATCTTCGTTAAAGAACTTTCCCCACCGAAGAATAATCCAGCTTCCTTCAGTGAATGCACCAACTTTTTTCTTGTTGGATACTCCTTCTGTAAATAGTAGCCGTAAACATGTCTTCGGATAGCATCGGCATCAAAGCTATCGATGCCTACGACTGGTTTTGCTCGTTTTCTCTTTTTTGGTGTGTGAAGTTTATTTTCTTCTGTGCCAGTCTCGCCATATTTTTTTTTAGTTATCCGTCTAACAGTTCGTTGTCCAATATTAAGCGCATCAGCTACGCGTTCAACCACTGACGTTATAGGTAAAATTGGCCCTCCATTTTGAGCTTCACGATCGAAATAGTTACGAAGGCGTATTACGAACTCACGTGTCTGACTATTTAGAACAGTTCTCTGCGTACGTTCGGTCATATCGACGAAATCCACAACAAAGGGCTTGAACAGAGTCCAAATTAACGAGCAAGGGTCAACAGTAATGCAGTATCAATATTTGAAATCCAAAGCCAGGTCAAAACTATATCACAATCGCATTGCACTGACAGTTTATACTTTTCGAAGCAACGTCAATTCGAAACTGCTTTGTTTTGCATTGAGCATTGACGCGAGTTTGCCGGAGGTAGTAGTTGTGCTAGCCAGCGATCCTATGTGACGATCGTATTAGATTCCATTTTTAAAAATTTTCAATTTAGAAAACCAAATGCCGAGTTGTGGTATATATCATATAAAAATAAAAATTTTACCTTTTGTATGAAACAGCTGATATTTTTTTGCGATTTCAGAGGTTTGTCCACATAGTGAAAATTGTTCATATTCACAAGTACATTCACCCCTTAAATGGTGCAAACTGATTTTTCTACACTTGTATACATTTTAGAAATCAATTTAATAAATAAATTTTGAGTCCTAAACCTAAAACTACATTCGATAAAATTTATGAATCTCTGCACATCACTATCGTCAATAAAGTAATACAATTATTTCCTTCAAAGTCGTTATCAATTAATACGGAACTTCATGAGCGGACAAACGTCAAACCGGCCATCATAGCGTGCCGCTAGTGTAGTATGTTTATGCACACATGCAAATAGTATTCATAAATAATACAATAAAATAAACTACTCAAAACAAAATAGGGCCCACTTCGAGATAATCTCGAACTTTGTTTACAAATATTTCATAAGTTAATCATTCGCCAAGTTAAGCATTTAAATATCAAGTAGACTTGTTTATGAATCCTTAAAAGTGTTTTAACGTTAGTTTACACATTATTCATAAGTGGGTCGACAAAAAAATGAAAGTTCTTGAAATTCATCCCTGGCACAGTTTCTTAGTGACTTGTGTTCCTAGTCTCATTGTGAACACTGCAGTTGAAAGTCACTTTGTTTTATTTCACTTTGGTACTAGCCTAAATTACTATGTCTGGTTCTCGTCATCATATGGATATGGAAACCGCCACAAGAGCAGTAGCTTGGCTTCAGGAGGGACAATCTCAGAGATCTGTAGCACTACGTCTCGGTGTATCGCGACGGGCCATCAGAAACCTGTGGGAACGCTTTCAGGAGACAGGAAGTGTGTCTAGAAGACGTGGATCAGGAAGAGTTCGAGCCATTACTGCCCAGGAAGACCGTTATATACGGTTAACTGCACGTCGGGATCGTACCGTTACTGCCCGGACCTTACAAAATCGATTGAGGGAATCTACTGGAACCCGAGTTAGTGACCAAACGATCCGAAATCGACTCCATGAGGATGGACAACATTCCAGAATGCGCGCTGTTCGGCTTAAATTGACTAGGGCTCATCGTGCAGCCCGGTTAAGGTATGCACGTGAGCATGCAGATTGGACCATGACTAACTGGAGGTCTGTGCTGTTTACTGACGAGTGTAAAATTAAATTTTACAGTGATGATAGACGAGTGCGCGTGTGGAGAAGAGAAGGCGAACGATTTTCAGAACCGTGTATCCACGAAACAGATCGTTGGGGGGGGGCCCAGTGTGATGGTATGGGGCGGAATAAGCTTAATAGGCAAAACAGAGCTGGTATTTCTGGACGAGGGTACCATAACCGCTGCCAGTTATGTCGAGCGAGTAATCAGACCCCATGTCATCCCCTTTTAACAAAGAGTGGGCGAAAGTTTTGTCTTAATGCAAGACAATGCACGCGCACATACGGCCCGCCTCACGCAGAGAGCACTCTCTGAGGCCAATATTACGGTTTTGCCTTGGCCTGCGATGAGTCCTGACCTCAATCCCATTGAGCATTTATGGGATCAGTTGAAGAGAAGCCTTAAACGGAACTACAGTAGTATCAATAGTCCACAGGAGTTGATAAGGGCACTTAAAGTCTGTTGGGAGCAGATACAACAAGAAAATATCACACATTTAATTGAAAGTGTCCCCAACAGGCTCCAAGAATGCATAAGGAGTAGAGGAGGCCCTACACGGTATTAAACTCCAAGCAATTACTGAAGTTAGTGAAAAAAGTTACAAAAACCAGCATTAAGTTGCACTCTATATTTACTGTTTAAATCGCTATTTTTGTTTGTGTTTAATTTAAGTAAACAATATAAACCGTTTTCAAACTCGGTTTTGTTTAAATAATTCGTCATTCCTCTCTTCAAACATACACATTAAGAAAAATTCAAATTTTACGTATTTTCGTAATTACAGCGAAAAAACTTAGTGGGCCCTATTTTTTTTTGAGTAGTTTATTAATATGGCTTTCATACAAAATTGATATAATATATCAAACTTGATATATATCGGATATATATCATAAATATCCGATATTTTGATATTTATAATAAATATCGGATATTTTCGAACCCTGGAAATAACATAGGCTATAATTTATTTTCAAAAAATTAGAGATCCTTAAGAAAATTGCAATAATGTAACCCAAAGTAACAAATTTTTGTCTATAAAATGCATTTTTGGCGTGTGCTGAGAAAACTATAGGTATAGATGATACATAAAAATTATGTACTACATGATTAAAGTGCTCATTATTCTCTACAAAAAAGTCCACGAGAGAATTTATCTAACTATCATATTTTAGTCACAATAGTAGCTTTTGTGTTCTAAAATTTAATTAGATCGCCTTTATTATCGTAAGTATTATTAATTCTTTACTAATACATAATTATCAATGCGAAAGTGTGTATGTTTGTTGGTTTGTCAGTCAATTACGCTGCAACAAAGTTACGGATTGACGTGATTTCATGGATAGTTATAGTTCAGAACCTTAGTGTTTAGTTATTTACCAACATAAGTTGGAATTTGGTACATGCTTGATTTTACTAAAAACAGTTAGTAAATGTTGGCGAGTCCGGACTCTGCACTGTTTCATAAATGACCAATACAAACGGGCAGTATGATAATTATAAAAAAAAAAAATAACCTGACTTTATAATGGCCCCCCTAATACGTGAACGCAGTACTAACCATTAATAGTACGAGATCCGAACATAACATCGACCTTCACCCATCTGTTTACCGAATGAAACATTTTTTTTATAAAATTCCATACATAGACAAATACGTCTTGTATGTATTGCCTATCAAAATATGTTCATGACTATCATTAATTAAAAAAAAATATTAATTAAATTTTTTTAGCAAGTTTCACCCACTTGTTTACCAATCAAAATATATATCAAAAAACAGATTATTTAATAACAAACGCGATGGTATAGTATTGCCTGCAATAAACCGTTCATGAAACACTATTGCCAGGATTTAAAGTTTAAAAATCAAAGCAAGTAAAGTTGCGCAAGAGAGAAATCCGAGCTTATTTAGTGTAGTAAAGAAGGATAGAGCATAGTGGCTCCGAGCGACGCCTTCGTTGAAACTCGCAAAAAAAATATTCAATTAATATTTTTTTAATAAATGATAGTCATGAACATATTTTGATAGGCAATACATACAAGACGTATTTGTCTATGTATGGAATTTTATAAAAAAAGTGTTTCATTCGGTAAACAGATGGGTGAAGGTCGATGTTATGTTCGGATCTTAGACTATAAGCTATCACTAACCATAAAAAATTCTATATGCGCGTACCATTCGAGGCACCCATATGTACAAACTTCTAGGTAGCGAAGTCTTAGTCAGGGCGAACCACTTGTACCTAATAGATAAATCTTTAGAGTTCGAAGGCCGCATTCAGCTACTCAATAGCGAGCTCTTCTGCAAACGGAACGTACGTGCCATCGCATCAGTTCACTCTCCTAACGAACGAAGAAAAAGAACGAACGAAAAAGAAATTCAGAAACGTGGAGACAACGTAGAAACTTAGAAGTACGTTCCCGAGTGTCCTTGCCCCGTTTTTGTTTAGACGGAAGACCTTAGCAACCGCAGTTCCACATGAATGGACGTAAAACTACCGATTTGACTAAACGGAATTGTGTCAATGATCATTTAACAAGCGAATTGAGACATTGAAATTCTACACTTACCTAATGTTAAAAGCTACTTGTTTTGCGACAATTGTTAGGTTT
This sequence comes from Oeneis ivallda, assembly GCA_029955525.1. NCBI lineage: Eukaryota > Metazoa > Arthropoda > Insecta > Lepidoptera > Nymphalidae > Oeneis > Oeneis ivallda. Next base: position 4,747,957 of record JARPMR010000029.1, read on the forward strand.
CGATTGAGACAGGTTTTTATGCCTACTGTTTAAAATAATACAATTTCATAATATGTATAATTGACACTTTTTGCGCAGCTCCAATAGCGTCCTGCATGAGGGCTTTTGCTGACAGAATCGACTGTCAGTATTTGAACCAATATTGTATGGTTCATGTGCTGACAAATCAGTCCCGTCGTCCCCTCATGGGTGAAGTCGCAGACTCCCAGTAGAAAAATAAAATACATTCCCTCTTCATACCAAAATCGACTGGACATAATAGCGGGGTTAGTATAAGATTTAATTCGATTGATCGTATACGTATTCGATGACATTAGCGTCAAAACTAAATGAACCTTAAGGCATCACATCTGTGCGCATCGATTCGCATTTTATCCATTATAAAAGTGCCATATTTTGTCTATATTAAAGTGTCATTTTGTATGGAGTCGTGTGCGCACCTCAAAGCCGAATTGATGCATAACACGACTCCATACAATATTCACAAATTCAGTACAACCGATCTTAATTTGTAACACTAAATTGAGCTCTAATTCAATGTTTTTAATGGTTAATTTTACTTTGACGCTAATGTGATCGAATACGAAATCAATCAATCGAATTAAATCTAATACTAACCCTACGCGCTCAGTATAGTTAAAGTAGGTAATAGGTATTTACTTCGAATAGAATAGAAATGGTTTTGACGTGACAACGTCTTATAAATTGGTTTGCCGGGTGACACTTCAAGAAACTGCGTTACGCCCCGCTCACGTTATGCGCTCACAATGAGAGCGAGTGAGAGGCATGGTTAGCCCGCCTAAGAGCGAGAGAGACAGACATAAAAAGTGAAAGGCACGCGTCCCTTCCACTCGAGCACAGTTAGCCCGCCTAAGAGCGAGAGAGACAGAGCGAGAGAGAGAGAGTGAGAGAGATAGGCATACACACCGGTTCATGTCTTGCGCTTCTATTTCGGTTGTCACGTAAAACTTTCGCCCGTATACCGACTTTACAGGCAACCAATTTTTTTTTTTTATTCAAATAAACTTTTTTACAAGTGCTTTTTCATTACTCATACACGGAAAGTAGGTCTGAAGTTGCCTGAGAAGCGGGTTGAAAGTAATACTTTTCAGCCCTAGGGAGAATCGTTTTCAACTGACAGCTGTCAAATAATTAAAAAAAACTAGTTGTCACATTTTTATTGGAGTTCAAATGAAACACGACATACCCGAGTGCATCCATAGACAAGAAGAAAGATAGACTTTATTCATAAAGTAAAGACAACTGATTCATAGACATTCATAGACAATCATAGACAATACTTGACTATTAAAAAGCTAAATGCATAGCCCGCCGGCTAGGCCAAAGAAAAAAAAAAGGCGGGAAAGTGGCAAGCGGCAATCCGATCTTCATTTGTTTTTCGAGTTGTAGTTTTGTTTAGGCTTCTGTTTAACAGTGATTTTTATTGACACAATGAGTTCATCTGATTCAGATATGGATTTAACGCCTGATTTTGTGAGAGAAGAGGCTCAAGCAGTAGTGGAAAACCTTTTACCACCTAAATCAAAACAAAGATACCTAAAATCATACGACGATTTTATGAAATGGCGCGCTGAGAAAAAAGTGAAATCGTTATCAGAAAACGTTTTGCTAATATATTTCAACGAATTATCAAAGACTTATAAACCTTCAACATTATGGAGAGTGTATTCTATGTTAAAGACAACATTAAGTACTAAACACAACGTCCATTTAAAGGATTTTGAGAGACTCACATCATTTCTCAAAAGACAGTCTGATGGGTTTAAATCGAAAAAATCCAAAGTTTTCACTTCTCAAGAGGTAGAAACCTTCTTAAACAAAGCGCCTGATGAAATATACCTAGTAATGAAGGTAAGTTAATCTTTTTATTGTTTACGCACATAAGTAATTTGTATCAAATTGTAACTTTCTATACATATTTTATTTATCTCGTCTCAACCCCTTTTTATGTCCCACTGCTGGGCACGGGTCGACTCCTCTCAGAATGAGAGGGATTTGGCCATAGCCCACCACGCTGGCCAAGTGCGGGTTGGTGGGCTTCGCACACCCTTAAGAACACTTATGTGAACTCTCAGGCATGCAGGTTTCCTCACGATGTTTTCCTTCACCGCTAAGCAAGTAATATTTGAGTTTTCGAAAACGCACATAACTTCGAAAAGTCAGAGGTGCGTGCCCGGGATTCGAACCCGTGACCTCCTGATGAGAGGCAGAGGACTGAACCACTAGGCTATCACTGCTCTCATATATTTATACATCTATTAGAGAAATATTTTTTTTTGCAGGTAGTGTTAATATTGGCAATAAGTGGCGCTTGCAGAAGTATCGAGCTAGTAAATATGAAGGTTGATGACATTGAAAAACAAGGTGATATAATATTGGTGAATTTACGTGGCACTAAAACCAAAGTTGACCGAACCTTCGTCATTAAAAAAGAATTTGTAAATATAATAGAAAAATACCAAAAGTTACGACCAAGTGGTATAGAAACGAACCGTTTTTTCATAAACTATCATAAAGGGAAGTGTCTTCGGCAAGTAATTGGCAAAAACAAGATGTCGAGTATTCCTAAAGAGATAGCCACATACCTTAATTTGCCAAACTCACATCTATATTCGGGTCACTGTTTTCGCAGAACATCGGCAACTTTGCTAGCCGATTCTGGTGCCGATTTAACTGTCATTAAAAGACATGGAGGTTGGAAGTCGAGTAAAGTAGCTGAAGGCTACATAGAAGAGTCAGTGGAAAATAAAACTAAGATATCACACATAGTAACAAAAATGATAAATCTGCACTCCACTGATACCCCACAGCCGAGCACTTCAAAAGATTATCAGGTGGAATCCAACAATATAACTGTAACAGCTGAAGAAAAGACACCAATACCAATGTCGCCAACATTCACCCAAGAATCCCTGGATACTGTAGAAACTCAATTTTCCCAGAAAATATCAAATATCAATATACCCGGCAAAAACCTTTCACTAACTATTACTAATTGTTCTAATTTTAACATAAACTTTAAATAAATATCTCACCAAAGTTGTTGATTTATGTAAAATAAAGTTCACTAAATTTTCTTTAGCTAATTTCTATTTTTATTTTGACTTTCCTTATATTCGTAATGAAAAGCACAGTGTTTACCTCGGGATAAAGACTTATTTAGTCCCTCGAACTATAGGCCCCCTCGCTACGCTCGGGCGCCAAACCCCGTCTCGGGACTAAATAAGTTACTTTCATCCCTAAGGTAACAATGTACTATTGAATCGTCGATGAGTCTACCACTGGTTCGGAATGCCGTTCCTGCCGAGAAGAACCAGCAAGAAACTCGGCAGTTGCTCTTTTCAAAACAAGTTTACAATATAGTAGATATTATGGTATGTATGCAGTGTTTCCACAATGAGGAAATAGTATATTTCATTACAAGTGCGGAAAGGCTGTCATTGCAAAGAGTTCCGACAAATGTCTACCCGAGCCGAGGCGCAGCCGAAGGCGAGGATTGACAGTCGGAACAAGTTGCAATGACGGTTCCGCACGTGTACTGAACGACTATTTTTAATACAGTTGCGAAAAAATGAAGCAATTTAATAAAATAATAAAAACACAATAAACTCAACTAACTTAACATTTATTTCTTATAAAAGTTATAATTCACATATACATTGAAATTGGTACAGTTTTTTATACTAACTGGGGAAGTTTTAGGTTGCATATTTACTGTTTGAGACAAACTATTATTAATTTCGTATGATTGTTCATGTATATTTGTCATACAATGGCGTTTGCTAGTTGATGGAGTTGGATCTGATGAATTATCACTATCAACGAAGGTAGATGTATTCACTTATATCCACGTTGTTCCTTATTTTCAGCATACTTTTTATCATCGAAAACCTCGACCATAACGTAGAAGGTTTTAATTTTGCTGCGAGTTCGGAGAAGTATGCCAACATAACATTTTCTGAAAAACTATTTGCTTTTTTCTCTTCTCTCCACGCAATAAATTCGTCGTATGTAGATATGTAGCGACTTTTTGACTTTTCCGGTAAAATGTTCTCCGAAGCATTTTGTGCAATTATACTGAGTTCCGGTGGTGTTAATTCAAAAAAACTAGGGTCGAAATTACTCATTTTGTGCAACAAACAACTAAACTCGCAAAGAAAATTTCTGAAAAATGGCGCCAACCGTAGAATATAAGCAGATTTTTTTTTTCTTCACCCATTCTGGTAGGCAAAGGGCTATGCCCATACAGCCAAGTCTTCAGTAGAATTTTTTTGTTGATATGAAATGAAAATGAAAGGAGTTGTCCAAAATTGGTTTTTTAAATTTGAATTTAACTAACAAGGATGATTTTAATGTAGTTGGATAAAGATCCCAAAAGGCTTCTATCAAAATAATTTACAGATTTTTTTAAAGCCTCCGATAATAAAAAAAAAAATTTTTGTTTTGACTCATTTTTTTGCTTGTGATTTGTCGTAATTCCTTGTTCCATGTGATTTATACTCCGGTAAAAAACTGAAAATATTATTCTATGTAAGTTGTCAATGTCAGATGATTGTCAGGAACAAATAATTTCATTTTCGAATAGGCAGTTCAAAAAGTACCTAGTCGTAATTCCTAGTTCCTTGTCTGTGATTCCTAGTTCCATGGTTCAAAATGACATGTATTTGGTTCAAAATGACATTTACGTGACATTATCCAGTGTCAGATTTGATAGTCTATAGATTATAAAAGTTTTTAGTGTTACCATCCATTGAAAAATATTTTCTACAAACGGTATTTTTCATAATTAATTTAAAAAAAAACCGAGGACTCTAAAATTATTATTTTTATGGCGTTTAATTTTATTTTTTTTTTCTCTTTCACGGGATGACAGTTTGGTTCTGGTTAATTGACACTCAGAATAAAAAACCAACCTCCATACTAAACTGGGACATGTCTTTTAATGAGATGAAATGAAATGAAACCTAACCAAACTCATTCAATCAAATCATTAAATCTGATATTGAAACAAATTAGTAGGTTCTTTTTAGAAATATACGTTTTGCATGAATTATAAAAACTTCTATGAATTTTTTTAGTAAAAACTTCATGGTTGGTTTTTCTTTATAATAGACTTTATTTTGACAGTTGGGAAAGAGAACGCACGAGTTCGGGAAAGGTAAAAAAAAAAGCACGAGTGTGTAATAGCTCACATCCCGAACGCTATACGTCCCTGCAATACGCCACTTTTTGAGCAACTGTATTAAAAAAGAGAATTTACAGGTTAATCATTACCTACTGTCTCATGAATCGCTGGAACAAATTATATCCACGCTTTTTTGTCATTTATATAGTCTTCAATTGTATAATATGCTTTTTCTTTACACCATACTCATAATATAGCCACAACTGTTCAAACATTGAAACAACTTGCCAAGCAATAATTACAAACAATGGTCAATCTATCAGAATAATATACCATTTCATTAATGGGCAATACACGGCGGGCATTACGTTTAATATAATAGTGTCATAAAACCTTGCGGGAGTCTCTGCTCTGGTGGACGATATTACCCTATTAACTTCTACATTCACATACTTGTCCTAAGTCAAGATAAACTGCAACATAAATGTTGTAATTTAAGCTATTATCACTAGATTTTGCAGAATGAAGTTTCTGCATACAGCAGCTTATCGGTAGATATTTGGAATCGTTGCGGCCTGCATCACGGAGAAAAAAACCAACTAAAATCCTGTAGTTATTACTAAAATTATTGTAAATCCGAGGACAACTAATGGCCTGTAATAATAACAAAGCGACTTTAGTAAATGCAACAAATATCTGTTTTGTTATTACAATGATGACGTCATAGGAAAATACTAACTGTTTTGTTATTTCAAGAGAACACAGAAGTAATTAGTAATATCAACAAAAACTAAATTTTTGTTGATATTACTAATTACTTTATTGTATACTAGCGTTCGTTTAGTAATTTCAAGTACAGCGGTCTCTTGAAATTACTAATGCTTCGTTTTATCCTAGCGTTCGTTTTGTAATTCCAAGTATAGCGGTCACTTGATATTAGTAATACTTTCTTCGTTCTAGCATTCTTTTTGTAATTCCAAGTAAAGCGTTCACTTGAATTTACTAATGCTTCGTTTTATCCTAGCGTTCGTTTTGTAATTCCAAGTATAGCGGTCACTTGATATTAGTAATACTTTCTTCGTTCTAGCATTCTTTTTGTAATTCCAAGTAAAGCGTTCACTTGAAATTACTAATGCTTCGTTTTATCCTAGCGTTCGTTTTGTAATTCCAAGTATAGCGGTCACTGTTGCATGTGGGTAAATCTAAAACTATTAATAAAGTCAGTTGTGTCACCGACGCGGTCTTTGATTCAGTGCTCCGGAGTAATTTATTGCCTTTTTAATAGTAATATTCAACTGGCGACGAGAAAATCGCGTAGCATTCTTGTAAAATATATAATTTATCAAAATGCCCATCGGAAAAATTGAGTGCTTCGATTTAACTAGTAAAAAATGGTCGGCGTACATAAGACGCGTGGAACAGTTTATCGAACTCAACCATATCGAGGACCATTTAAAGGTGGCTACGTTGATTACGGTAGTGGGCCAAGCTACTTATGATGTAATGTGTGATTTGTGTGCACCGGACACGCCGGAGATGAAATCATTTGAAGACTTAGTGAAGTTAGTCGGTGAACATATTGAACCTAAGAGGTCCGACATTGCGGAGCGGCACGTATTTCGGCTTCGCCGGCAGAGGGCGGGCGAGACGCTCAGTCAGTACCTACAAGCTTTGAAACACTTAGCGAGTACTTGCAATTTTCGATCGAATCTCGAAGAAAATTTAAGAGATCAATTCGTATCGGGGCTGGCGAATGATGATATGAGATCTCGGTTATTCGCCGAACCTGAGTTGACGTACAAAAGAGCAGTGGAATTGGCTTTGGCACTAGAAGCGGCAGACAGGCACGCTCAAGCGAGCGTTTCCACCGGCGAAGCGGTCGATGGCGCGAGGGCCGCGCCCGCCGCGGCAGAACCGTTGCATCGGGTAGCGGCCGAGGCGCGCGCGCCGCGCGACTTTGGTGGCGGCGCCAGCGGTGCCGGCGCGATGCCCAGGCCGGCTGCGGGCCCTTGCTGGCGATGTGGACGGCTCCATAACCCAAATTACTGCCGTTTTAAGAACTATACTTGTGATGTTTGTCAGGTCAAAGGTCATCTTAGGGTTCAGTGCAGAGAGCAAGGCGTAATCCGACGCGGGGCAGGCAACAGGCAAGGTCGTGCCCAGGGAAAATCGCATAATTATCTCGACAGTGATAGCGGCTCTGAGTGTGAAATGTATAGTTTAAATGTGTGCGGTGTAAGTGATCGGCCGTATAGTGTGCTTGTTCAGGTGAATGGATTATCATTGGATTTTGAACTGGACACTGGTAGTAAGTTGTCTACTATCAATATTGACTGTTATGAGCGGTATTTTAAAAATTGTAATTTGAACAAAAATAATGTTCGTTTACGTTCTTATACGGGTGTTTTGATAGAACCAGTGGGTTACTTGTTAGTTGATGTTGTGCTTGGAAAATATTGGGCTAATCAGTTAAAATTATTTGTTATTAAAAAGGGTGGCCCGCCACTCTTGGGCCGTTCTTGGTTACGGCATTTGAAAATAGGGTCGGTGCAAATTAATGATTTTTTATGTAATTTAAGAGATGAACATGTAGTGGAAAACTTACGGCAGGAATTTCCTACGGTGTTTTCGCCCGGTTTGGGGACTTGTAATGTGCGAATGTCATTAAAATTAAAAGATAAAACTCCAGTTTTCCTTAAAGCACGTCATCTGCCTTTGGCATTACGCGAACCTGTCGAGCGGGAGTTAAATCGACTCGTGGCAGAGGGTACTATTTTTAAAGTGGATTACTCGGAATACGGAACACCTATTGTACCAGTAATAAAAAAATCGGGAGAAATACGTATCTGTGGGGATTACAAGGTAACTATTAATCCAAAATTGTTACGTGAGCCTTACCCTTTGCCACGGATCGAAGAGCTATTTGCCGCGTTGAGCGGCGGCGAGCAGTTTTCTAAGATCGACCTCACTAATGCTTACCAACAGCTACTGTTGGAGGATGGTTCACAAGCATGTACCGCGATCACCACCCATTTAGGGACGTTTGTGTACAGGCGCACGCCATTCGGGCTGAATTGCATTCCGGAAAAGTTTCAAAAGTTTATGGAGGAAACGCTGCGTGGTTTGAGTGGGGTGGTTGTTTATCTCGACGATATAGCTGTGACGGGCCGTAACAGAGTTGAGCATCTGTCTAATTTAAAACGCGTCTTGGAACGTTTACGTGATGTCGGTCTCAGAATTAAGTATGAGAAATGTTCATTTTTGCAAGATAGTATAACCTATGTGGGGTTTGTTATTGATAAGCATGGATTACACCCAGATCCAAACAAAGTCAAGGCAATTGTTGATGCTGCCGCTCCAACCGATATAACGCAGCTGCGTTCTTTCTTGGGTTTATTGAATTACTATTCTAAATTTATGGAAAATAGTAGTACGTTACTGGCACCATTGCACGAGCTGTTGAAAAAAAATGTTGTTTGGAACTGGAGTGAAAAGTGTGAAAGAGCATTTCAAGCTGTTAAGAAAATGATATTGAGCAAAAATGTTCTTGTGCACTACGACCCTAAGCTTCCATTGGTGCTGTCTGTTGATAGTAGTTCGTACGGCATCGGGAGTATATTAGCGCATCGCTATCCGAACGGTGAGGAGCACCCTATTTGTTTCGCGTCGCGTACGTTGAATAAAGCCGAGCGCGCGTACAGCCAACTCGATAAGGAGGCTTTAGCTATAGTCAGTGGAGTTAATAAGCATCACCACTATTTATATGGCCGTCATTTTATTATCAAGACAGATCACAAGCCTCTCTTGTTTATTTTCGGCTCAAAGTCAGGGTTGCCACAAACAGTTGCCAGTAGACTACAGAGATATGCGGTCAATTTAGCGGCGTACGACTTTGATATTGAGTTTGTTAAGTCTAAAGACAACTGTAGTGACGCTTTATCTCGTCTCCCCTTGCCGTGTGAACGTAGAGAACCGGAACTGGATCCGATCGCTTATGTTAATTATGTTGAAGAATCATTTCCTATTTCTGCTAAAGAAGTAGCTCGGGAGACTTTGAGAGATCCTATTTTAAAAAATATTTACAAATATTTGGTTTATGGTTGGCCTTCGGAGGTGGTAGAAATGGAAAAGCCTTATTTTCATCGTAAGGATAGTCTCACAATAGAAAGCGGTTGTGTTTTATACAACCACAGGGTGGTCATACCGGACGCGTTGCGGCGTCGCGTATTGAGAGAACTACACGAGGGTCACCTCGGTGTAGTCAAGATGAAATCTATCTCAAGGAGTTATGTTTATTGGCCTCAATTAGATAAAGAAATAGAAAGTTTAACTCGTGAATGCTCTGCGTGCTGCCAGCAGCGCGACGCGCCGCCCCGCGGCCAGCTGCACCCGTGGGCTCACCCGGCGAACCCCTGGAGCCGGTTACATATTGATTTTGCCGAGTTTCAAGGTAAGCGTTATTTGATCACCGTCGATGCTCATAGTAAGTGGATCGAGGTACAGAAAATGAGTGGCACCACAGCGACCGCGACAATTGGTAAGCTGCGAGAACTCATGGCTCGATTTGGCCTACCATCGGTGGTCGTAAGTGACGGCGGGCCGCCTTTTAGTTCGTTTGAGTTTGCGGAGTACATGCGTAAAAATTTAATCACGCATACGATCACTAGTCCATATAGGCCGGCGGGAAACGGAGCCGCAGAAAACGCCGTAAAGTCTGTAAAAAGGGCAATGAAAAAAGCAGTCCATGAAGGCATGGATATTGATACGGCGGTAAGTAAGTTCCTTTTTCAATATCGCAACACCGAACACGCAAGTACGGGCGTCGCGCCAGCGGTCGCTCTCCTGGGCCGGCGCCTGCGCGGACGACTAGATGCATTAAAACCGACAGCGAAGGACCGGGTTGAAGCTCATCAAGAGAGATCGGGGCAACAAAAACCGGGTGTAGACCGAAGTGTAGAGGTGGGCACACAGGTTTTAGCTCGCTCTTATAATCCGAGGCAAGAAAAATGGGTACCAGCTGCGGTTACGGAACGGGAAACACCCTGTACGTATCGCGTTCGTACGTCGGATGGCCGCAATTTCCAACGTCACATCGACCAACTATTACCGATCGGTAAGTCGACGCGATACTCTTTGGCTCCCGATATCGCTACACCCATCGAATCTCAAATAGTTCAAGCAGACCGGTCCATCGAATCTCAAATAGTTCAAGCAGACCGGTCCATCGAATCTCAAATAGGTCAAGTAGGCCAGTCCGACGAAGGCCAATCAAACTTAAACAGTGGCTCAGTTATGGCTAGTGCTAGCGCGGATTTAACCGATGAATCCGAACCAGTTCCTTCGTCGACTGGAAATGAACCGTTTAGCAAGGCACGCCCTAGACGTGCATGCCGTTTCACTGGGAAATACGGGAAAACTTAAGTTTCCACTAACTCCGTACGATTTAACCTTAAATTGTATTGGTAGACTGTTTATTTATAAGAAATAATAATAATTATTATTAAATTCCTTTTATTTGTAATATTCTATGAAGTAGACACATTTTAGTTTTTGTATGGTTATATTCAAGTTTTTTTTAAGGGGGGACGTGTTGCATGTGGGTAAATCTAAAACTATTAATAAAGTCAGTTGTGTCACCGACGCGGTCTTTGATTCAGTGCTCCGGAGTAATTTATTGCCTTTTTAATAGTAATATTCAACTGATATTAGTAATACTTTCTTCGTTCTAGCATTCTTTTTGTAATTCCAAGTAAAGCGTTCACTTGAAATTACTAATGCTTCGTTTTATCCTAGCGTTCGTTTTGTAATTCCAAGTATAGCGGTCACTTGATATTAGTAATACTTTCTTCGTTCTAGCATTCTTTTTGTAATTCCAAGTAAAGCGTTCACTTGAAATTACTAATGCTTCGTTTTATCCTAGCGTTCGTTTTGTAATTCCAAGTATAGCGGTCACTTGATATTAGTAATACTTTCTTCGTTCTAGCATTCTTTTTGTAATTCCAAGTAAAGCGTTCACTTGAAATTACTAATGCTTCGTTTTATCCTAGCGTTCGTTTTGTAATTCCAAGTATAGCGGTCACTTGATATTAGTAATACTTTCTTCGTTCTAGCATTCTTTTTGTAATTCCAAGTAAAGCGTTCACTTGAAATTACTAATGCTTCGTTTTATCCTAGCGTTCGTTTTGTAATTCCAAGTATAGCGGTCACTTGATATTAGTAATACTTTCTTCGTTCTAGCATTCTTTTTGTAATTCCAAGTAAAGCGTTCACTTGAAATTACTAATGCTTCGTTTTATCCTAGCGTTCGTTTTGTAATTCCAAGTATAGCGGTCACTTGATATTAGTAATACTTTCTTCGTTCTAGCATTCTTTTTGTAATTCCAAGTAAAGCGTTCACTTGAATTTACTAATGCTTTGTTTTATCCTAGCGTTCGTATAAATTTTTATGAATAAGACCGTTAGAATATATTTTAATTTTTGTTAAAACAGGGTTTTAACAATGCGTTTCAAATGTTAAGAATGTTGCCATATTACCTATATGACAAGTTGGATTCCTATACAGGAGTAATAAAGTACCTTGCTGTCTTAACATTTAAAAAGCATGGTATTAGCATACTAGGTTAATCAATAAAATTATCATTCATTATATTATTAATGGTTTATTTAACTGTATCTATTATTAAATAATGTAACATAATATACAAATATCTCCTACACTATTATTATTTTTTTAATATCTGCACTAAACCTAGTTATTTTGGTCAGCTGAAAATTCTATGGAAATACGTTACTCTAAAATGAAAAACCTAATTATTTTACACCATATAAGTTTGTACTTACTTAATGTTCAGTATTCTAAAATAAACGATTACTAGTTTAAATTCATTTGTTTTTATTCACCTAATTAATTATTAAACTACTAGTTGAACTATTCCCCCAAAATCGAGATTCAACCAACTCAAAAATGGGGATATTTAATACAATTTTGTGGGTTGGCTACGCTTTTCGATCCATCAAAATGTCCACCAAATTGGTTAAACGAGTACATCGTAGCGGTGTTCAGCACAGCTCCACTGGTCTTCACCAATGATGTGAACATAATTGAACGTGGAATAATGTTCTTTAATCGACGCGCCAGCCAGCACTTTGCTAATAATTGTTCTCACAAATTGCCAATTTAGACAATATTATTAAATTTTTAGCATTCTAAGATAAGTTTTTACGTTTAATGCTTCCCGCCATGGATGGTAAAAGAACACTGTACAAAAATATGTATATGAAATACACTATGACACTAGGGTGGTAGCCGCTTCGTCGGAGCGATTCTGCAATAAAAATGGCTTACAAGTATTTAATTGCTCACCAAGTAGGTACATAAAAAATACTATTTCTTAAGTATATGTTGGTGAGCATTTAAATAATTGTTATAACCAAAAATTTAGCACCATGAAGGCCGGCAATCCTCTTACGAAGCGGCGCCTAAGCATTAAAAGATAAAATATCTCTAAGTGATCTAATCAAGACACCAACGAGATGTTACATAAGATGTCAGATTCGGCAGAATGTTTATGCTGTTAGGCAGTGGAGCAAGTAAATCATCAAACGATACATAAATAACGTTGTTCGTCTTTTCAACTTCATATGCATAATAATGTTCGTCAAAATTTAGAGTTTTTAAGGAAATGCATTCAAATAATACACAGTTAATACTATCAAGATAAATTTTATCTATGATGGCAAAAGAAGGCAAAAATGTCTGATCGGACAAACCTACTGTTAAAACATGTGATTTCTTAAATTCAACTCCATCTTTATTTACCCAAGGAATTGAACATTCAACGTATGTATTGTTTTGCAGATTAAACTTGTTATTTAAATCTGAATCACGAGAAACAATTTTCCTTTTACCATGAAGTAATCCTGTATTGTCTGCATCTTTCATGATCAAAACTTCATTCAACTGAAGTTGATCTTTAATTGCTATAGTTTTGCATATATTAACTCTACTTGAAGATGAACGAGCAATTTTTTTGGAAATACTGTGTTTCGCCTCAAATCTCATAGTCCACAGATTAACAATTGGGCCAAACTTTTGCAGCATTTTTGGGTAATGTACAAGAAAATGAAATTTCGGTTTTAAAGCTTGCTTACTTAATCTCATGTATAACCCATTGAATTCTGATATCAATCCGGCCAGTTGCTCACATATGTCACTGTATATACAATGTGATAATAGTCGTTCTAATATAGTCCTTAACAAAATATATAATTCCCAGAATTGGTATGTAATATCCTATAAGGAGGCCAAAATATCGAACAAACGTAAGTGTCTCTGAAGCTGACATTCTAAATTTTAAAGCAGATTCCTCAAACGAAAAGGTAGTTGTCGGTTTAGAGTTTAGTTTAGACCTTACATCCGGCCCAAAATCAAAAGCTTCAATACGTTGTTGTATTGTATTAATATGTATAACTTTCAGCTCTTTTATAAAGTAAGTCAAAATAAGAGATAAGACATATTTACAACAACCTTCGAGCATGTCATGTAACAAATCAACAGCAACATTATCAAATAAATTGAAACCATTAAGAGAAGACCAAATACATCGTTCTTTAATGCCAGTATGATATGTTCCTTCGAATTGTAGCATATTTTCATAATTACTTTCATTCCTCATCAAATTACTGTCTTCTGAAAGCATATTTTGGATTTGGTCTCGGTTCGCGTTACAGATTCGGCAGGGATGATTAGCAACAAAACTTTCTACAAAGTCCAACATAGAATTTAAACCTAAATTGTCCTCCGTTATAGCACCCACACAGAATTTGATATTACCTTTAAAGTCATCTGAGCTGATGGTTATTCCTGTTTTAGACAAAAAATTTAGTTCTTCTATAACTTTCTGAAATATTTTTTTGTTCCCATAAGTTATCCTATCGGAAGAATGAAATAACGCAACCATGAAAATATGTTTCAATTTAGATACGTACTTTGGGGGCAGACATGGACACGAAATGTACACTCCTCCAAGCTTATGGATACCCACATGACTGCCTAAAGGGTTACCAATCTCAAAATCATCGTAATAAAGTATTAAAGGTAATGATAATTCATTCATGTTAGGCGAATGTGACATACTTAACCAAACAGAACCTTGAATAAAATTACAAATTGGTTCAGAACTACAGGTTGACAGAGATTTCATATAGTTTAGTGTCTCTGAGAATACCCGGTAGAAAAAAATGATTGGAGTACTTTTCTTAAAGGAATTATTTGCATATGGCAATCAACAGGCATATAAGAAAGACCCAAGGCTGTACGTCGTTGTTCCATGCGTTGACCAACTACAACTTGTGTTGGAGCAATGTATGTACCAATGTTAGCCAAATATTGCAATCTTTTATGCTCAGTTTCAAATCCTATCAGCAGGTTTTTAAATTTTGATAAAACTTTATCAGGTTCTGATCTTTTTTGAATAGGTATGTCACTCATCAACGGTGTCAACCACGAACGCAACGTATTTTCTACAGAATTAACAAAAAAAGATTGCATACAATCTAGGACAAACTGCACGTTTGAACGCGGAATCAATGGGTTTCCATATAATTTAGATACAAATAAAGCAGCTTGATGTTTTAAGTCAGTTTGAGTTAAAGTGATTTGATCATGGGTAGTATCTATATTTTCTGTCAATTTTTGTAAATTGCTACTTTGTGGCTGCAATGAGGGAGAAAATGATTTCATATCGCCAGAATCAGTATTATAGCCCCTCTCACAATGGAAGTTATTTAAGTGTTTTCGTAAAGATCCTAAGCAACTGAAATGCCTATAGCATCCTTCTTCTCCACAGCTATAGTGGTTTAAGTTATTTGATGCAAAACACAGTGAACGAAGGTGATTAATTACTTGGTTAATTGATTTGAATTTAAGTTTACATTGACTGCATGTATACATGTTTACTCGTAACTACTATCGAATAATAAAAAGATGCAGATCAATATTTTGACAATAAGTACTTTGACACAGTAAGATATAAATGTTAAAAAAGAACCTGCAAAAGTATCCTTTTAAGATATTAAACTTAACGAATTATGATATTATATAAAAAATATTATTCAAGTCAACTTTTTAGGATGATGGTTAGCTAATAAAAGTTGAAATTAGACATATTAACTTATTTCAATTCCTAAGTCAACTAGAAAGCTATTCACAGTTGTTAATTCTTTGTCATATTCTGTATGCAGCCTGTAAAATCCTTTTTGTATGATCATCCAGACAACATGGGACTCTTGTTTGTTTTAATTCTTTGTCTCTTATATTTGATTTCTTCTTTCGTGCAAGCTCAATTATTTTCGTGCGCAATGTTCCTATACTGGTGTACAAAGTATTTGATTTATTTTCATATAAGATGTCAAAGTCTTTCAATAGTAAATTATATCCTGCAGGTTGTTTCAATACAGGATATTCGTTGAAATATTCTTGCAAGGTTCCAGACAGTTTTTTTGTGAGCCTGTAATTGGCTGTCGCTGTCCAATATTCGCTGTCGCTGTACAAGATGCCAAGGCTCCAAAGAATTGCTCAAAAATGTAAGTTTTAATACATTTTTGAGCAATTCTTTGGAGCCTTGCCTACATCTTCGAATTCTGAAAAATAATTATAAGAGTTAAGGATGCAAACACATACAGGCTAATAAACGTAGTGTGAAACTAATTAAATTAATGTGAAAGTTTGAATGTTTGTATGTCAGTAAAACTATTACCTACCTGCGTTTACATTTGCCCGAGACACTATGTCTCGTTGATCAGATTGCGCACTTCTGGAGGAAATTGAAGGTGATCGTGATTGGGTTCGAGATGAACCCTCTATTATCCCTTTTTATCTCAGATTTCTTCTTTTATTGTGAACATATCGTAGTATTTTGCCTGAAGCATTACGAGCTGTAGCTCTCACTAAAGCAGAGATATATGGGGTGTAATACAATGCCGCAGACTCCTGTGGGAAAATGTCTTGTATTTCTAATGCACAAGTTAGAAGTTGTGTATTTGAAATTATTACATTTGCATTTTCTTCAAAAACAGGATTTATTAATAATTTTACCAGAAGGTTCCTCTGAGTGTCATCTAATTTACCTGTTTTTTTCCCTTGCTGTAATATTGCTCTTCCATCATGTGTCAATTTTAATGTTTCGAGAACCTAAAACATTAATAGTACTATAAATACAGGCAGCTAAACAACACTTTTAAGAATTCGAGTCACTATTAAGTAGGTATTTACACTGGATGGTTTTGAACTGTCTGGAATCGGAGTAGAAGTGCGATTATTATACAGTTGCTGTCTTGTTGATGAGGTGGGTTGCGGATCTAAATTCACTTCTTTTGCAGTTAAAGGCGAGTGAGATCCCAAAGGAGTTAGTTGTGAACTGGCTTCCTTTAGCAGAAACGATGTCAATGTTGCATCTTCACCAAACAGATCACTGACACTTAGGGTGGGAGCCTAAAAGTTAAATAATTATAAGTATTTATTTTTAATAGTAACAATTAAATGTAAGTTATTAATGTCTCAACAATATTTGACCAAGCGAAGCGAAGGTCTCTGAGTCTACTTGGGTGAATTTGCACTTGTCCGTCCGTCCGTCCGTCCGTCCGTCTGTCCGTCTGTCCATCCGTTCGTCTGCCAGAGCCTTATAACTTCTAAATTACTTCTTAACCGCGAGGTCTCAGTTCGGGGCGAACCACTAGTAATTTAATGAGCTAAACTTGATGAATGTTGTCTCAATGATTGATTCGTTATTATAGTCCGGGTAACTTAGGCTACATTTTATAATAACGAAATCAATATGGCGGATGTTACATCCAAACAAGTGTGGATCTTTAAAATTTAAAAAGGAAAAATTCTGAGGTCCTAAATATGAATAAAGTACCTACAAGCTAAGCTAAGCTATTTTAACCCATTCCTCCTTCACCTCCCTCCCTGAAGTGTGTTATAGTACTTTATTGTAAGTTATACTACTTTATTGTATTAACTAGAATAATACAAATTCTTACTGTACCACTAAAAACTACTGATTTACATTTACAAAGAGTTGTGTAGCTATTTACGTGTGAGGTTAGCTTGGCGGTGTACAATTGCAGAAACCAGAAATCATTATACCCTTATGCAGGTAGTAAATGTGGCGTCCTAAACAATTCGTCAAAATCACAAGTGTGTCAGTCTTTAAAACCGCTTCGTTTTTCAATGGCATATAATTTTTTATCAACCTGTTTTATATGAGCAACAGAAAACAGTCAATTTATTTCCGACAAAAATCAGCTTGATGCCTTACCGCTAATGCACCTTACAGTTACTTCATTACAAATTTTACAAAGTGTACCCGCGTTCTAGCGTCAAGCGTCACTGGCCGCAGCCGTAGCGTTTTGAGTCTATGCAAGCCTTAAGAATTGTTGGAGCAATTACAGTCGAGTTAAGGAACAATTTCTCGGAATTGAGTACCTCCGCGCTACCATCTCATTCGCTCCAGTTTGAATATTTTAACCCGTCTCCAGCTGATTGCATTAACTTCAATTAGTATTACACTAGACACTGGAGTAAGATTGCACTAGCGACAGTCGGTAGTGCAATCTTACTCTAATGTAATTAACAGATTTGCAAACTTTTAGGTCTGAGCTTGATAAAGACACTTATAGTGAGAAACTTACATATAGCATAAGATAATAAAGAAAGAAAGTTTAGTACTTTTAACAAATATGATGTTAATAAACTAATAAAAGTAATAATAGATCTACTGGTCTCTTCAGACTATGGCCTGACTATAATAGCCCACCATGCTAGTAGCAAAGTGCTAGTTGGCAAACTTAGTTGCCTTTGGACTATTTATGCAAACTTAATGAAAAAGTAGACCCAATAAAGGAAGAGGTTTAAAGTCACTATTTATGCAAACTTAATGAAGACGTAGATACAATAAAGAAAGAGGTAAAGTAAAGACTTATCATAAACATTAACAATAAGTCATAGAGAATAATAAATTACAGAGCGTTTAAATTAAGTTACAGGCATTACGAAATGTTGCTTTATTCGAACACGTTAAAAGATTAGTGATTAGGCGACTAAAAGAACTGCCATTAGGTCACATCAGTACCCAACCCTCGTCGCTGGTCGGGACAGGTGACAAACTGTCAGGGCCGTGGAGGTCGTTTGCGGCTTACTGTAGGCATCTCTTAACTAAGGGTGAGGGTACACTGGCTACTTTTAGCGGCAGCGATCGGCGTTTTTGGGTTTCGCGCAAAATTCATTATTATTCCAGATTTATTTAAAAAATCACGATTAAGTGCGCTTTCACCAACGTCGAGTGACGTTTATCCGAGGGATAAATTGGGCGTTCTGACAGTTTTTTATTGAAAACTGTGTCAAAATATCAAGTTTACGCTCGGATAAGAGATATTTTATACTGGTGAAGTCGGCCCTTAATGGAGTAATTGAAAAAAATCATGATTTTTCCAAACCTGTTTTTTAAGTCAGCTGAGGAAACGTAGATTGTAGAATAGGGAACTATTCTCTAAGAGCCCATTTCAGCAACGCCGAGTAACGTTTAACTGAGGAATAAATAGGACGTTCTGACAGTTTTTGTATTAAAAATCTGTCAAAACACAAATTTCTTTCGTTTAAACGTTACTAGGCGATGGTGAATGGATAGTGTGGCTAAATAATAAAAATTGGTGTGAAGCGATGCAAATTAATAATTTATTTGCGTTGCAAAATAATTTGCGGTGTTGCTTATAACTGCATTGCATGTGAAACAACTCAAAAGGTTATTTCAAAATAAATAAAAAAACCTGACTAAAATCACCTTGACTGAAGATAACGTAGTCAGGATTGCCTATTAATGCGTTGTGGACCCGTTTAAAAGTGGTCATAAAAAGTAGTATAGGACCTAAAAACTGGTTCGCTTCGACCACGCGACCGTTGCTTGTGACGACCTTGCGAGATGTCGCACGTGATACTAGAGTTATTTCAAGTAATGACGTCACAATTGTTAACAGTCTAAATATATAAAAGGAATATATGATTGGCTGACTGACTGACTGATCTATTAACACACAGCTGAAACTACTGGACGAATCGGGCTTAAAGTCATACAGATAACTATTACTTACGACGCATCGCGCAGGCATCCGCTAAGAAAGGATTTTAGAAAATTCAACCCTAAGGGTTAAAAGGGTTTGAAAAATCGAACTTAACATGAGCGAAGCCGCGGGAAAAAGCTAGTATGATTTTATATGGCCCATAGTTAGCGACCAAAGACTCAAGAGTCGTTCAGCAATCAGCGGACGATAGAGAGCTATGCTCGGAGTGTCCCCGCGGGATCAAATCAGGAATGAGGAGATTCGTAGGAGAACCAAAGTCACCGACATAGCTCAGCGTGTCGCGAAACTGAAGTGGAAATGGGCGGGGCACATAGTTCGAAGAACTTGCTCGGAGTGTCCCTGCGGGATGCGGGAGTTGGGTAGCACATGTCCGTCAGTATCAAAGCCTTATAGCTTCTGAAAACGGCGCTGAATGGCAGAGTTTTTCGACAGTGACCATAATATCTGTAGTGTACAACTTACTCAATGCTCTATTTCTGCCATCGTACTCCTCATTGCTGAGGGTCGTGACCCCATTCCTTAATTCTTATAATAGTGGGAGTTTTCTTGGGACAATAACGAGGTATTGACTCGTAGGTAGGTTTAGAAGACGCGTTGGGATGAATAGCGATGATTATCTTTTGTGCACGCCATCTTGTTTCCGTGTCGAGCCTCGACGCCTGTGATCATCCAAGAGCCTGAGGGTACGACAACTCATCGTTGCGTCGTCGGTGGACATATAGCTCGAGCTACTGGGCTAAGTAGGACGCGTGTTGAAACTTGGAGGACCTATGATATCCTGGTTGCTCTTTTACAATTTCCAAGAATGGAACTTTTACTTTTTTTTTTTAAATATTAGCCATTCTGAACTAATATTCCATTTTCCCCTCCAAATAAATGTAAAGCTACCGCAGGGCTAAAAAGGTTCAACATTAAAATGAGAACAGTTATTATTAGTGACTAGTGAGTGAGTTTATTGATTTGGAATAGGCATCAAAGGTACGGTTTTTTAATTCGGCTGTTTGGCTGTAAGTAATATTTTTGTATTGTCCATTATTAAAAATATGATACCTTTCTTTTCATGCAAACATCAGTGTCATCGCATCACTTAAGATTCGTGCCGATTTCGCCGATTGCAGATAAATTGGGCGTTCTGACAGTTTTTGTATTGAAGATACTGCCCAAATATAAAATATACGCTCGGACAAGACTTTTTTACGTTAGTGAAACTCACTAATAGCATAATAAAATCCGTACCATAGGCACAGCGTAACCATTGATTAGGAGTAAAGTTACCGTCATATTATACGTATAGACTATAGTCTGTGGCCTTCATGTGTAACAACCTGCGGACCCTTTGCTTCTAACACACTTTAGCAGTTACTCTTTTGAGTTGATGGAGAATCACAATTTTATTTCCACGAAGTAAAATGCAATGTTAGAATAGAATAATTTTCCACTCAAACAAACCCTCGCAAAGCGCTTTCGTCACGTGAATCCACCACCGATTCGTAATGCCATTCCAACCAAGAAGACAAAACTTTTTTACATTTGTTGGAAACACACTTTTTTTTTTTACTTTTTTTTCCGATGATATTTTCAACACAAATTCCCTTTTTCCAATTTCGTGGTATTTTATACCAAAAATCCTCTCTCTTTTTTTTTTTTTGTAGTAGCTCATTCGAATGTGTATCTACAGTTCAGCCGACCAAACCTAAGTAAAACGACAAAACTTTTTATTTTCGCCACATGTTAGCACTACATAGTCAGAATGTGTAGGTTACATGCGTGTTCAAATGTCACATGTATTAATACGCGTACCGGTTTCGGATCGAGCATGCGGATTGTATTAATGGAAGTATCATCAAAGGTCGTTCTCGTGAACCAAATTATTGACATAATACATGATGTAAAAATTACATTGTAACTTATTAATAGTTGCTATTATGTTAAAAAATCAATGTGGCTATAACAATGGACCTAACAAGTTATTGCAAATTACGATATTTTGTGGGCAGCTCGGAGTGGCCCTGCGGGATCGAATCAGAAATGAGGAGATCCGTAGGAGAACCAAAGTCACGGACATAGCTCAGCGAGTCGCGAAACTGAAGTGGAAATGGGCGGGGCACATAGTTCGCAGAGCTGATGGTCGTTGGGGTCCCAAGGTGCTGGAGTAGCGACCCCGCACCGGGAAGCGCAGTGTTGGCTGAACCCCCACTAGGTGGACCGACGACATCAAACGAGTCGCAGGGAGCCGCTGGATTCAGGCGGCGCAAGACTGAGGCCTGTGGAAGTCCATACAAGAGGCCTTTGTCCAGCAGTGGACGTCTATCGGTTGACAAAGAAGAAAGTGGGCAGCTGGATACTAAGCCGATTGCTCCCATGCATCTTTGTCATTAGGAAAATATGTCATTAAACATGTGTTCATTCCTACAAGGCACATTCCCTGTAGCGATTTTGTGCATAATGAAATTGGACTGGCTCACGCAATTCAGAATTTCTCAGATTCTAAAGGTTCTCTAACGGTGTTTTTCCTCAGTAAACCGAGTGATAAATTGTGAAGACACTACACCGATTTGCCGGGGTGGAATTTGACTAATCCGATCCTAACTTTGAATGTCACGCTACGTCTTAACAAGGCTTAAACGTTTAACGACGATCCAATAGCGCAGTATGAAACCGAAGCTTATCTATAAAGCGTTTCGTAAGTCGGAAACAATCGATCGCTCACAGATAAGTTCGTTGTACGATAGACGATAAATGTGTAAACCATGTGTAAACATATTTCAGAAACAGGCAACGACAGTGCTGTAACCATTGAACTATAACGCGTTAGAACAGAAGTTTCTTACAAAGTTCCGCTCTAAACGTAGGCTCAATACAACTAATGAATGTGTGAGTGCCATGTAATAATTATTTTTTGGTACTGGTACTGATAATTACGTTTTTGATGGTTGTTATGATGAATTAAGACACCCTTTCACAGCGCAGTACGTCACTTTTTAATAATTTTCTGCGAGCTTGTCGTACTAACGCGACGATACTGCGTAGTCGGCCTGTAAAGGCTTACTTAAAATGGTTTATCACCGCGTCGACTATTACTCTTCTAAGCGTTATAGGTTGATAACTGAAACATGTTTTTGTGACTGGTACGGTGACTTTATACTGAAAGCCCATTTGGGGTTGAATTGAAACGTTACCTAACTCAGATGAAGAAGATTTAAATGCTCTTAAAGGACAATGTAAGCTTTTTGAAGTCGGCCCCGTTTCGAATCTCATGTCAACACGCTCCGAGATTAGTTAGCGAGGAAATTACGATAAAGTTGGACATATATAAGACTTCCGCCCAGCATTAGGTGGTGTCTTATTTTATTTTTTTGTTAGATGACAACATAGCCCTGGACTGCGATAGCTACCTGATGGAAAGTGGTCATCATCAGGTGAGATCGCAGTCAAGGGCTATCTAAATATATATATAAAAGGAAAAGGTGACGGACTGAATGGTGAGTGGTGACAGATAGCTATTGTGACGTTGGCATCCGATAAGAAAGGATTTTTAAAAATTCCACCCCTAAGGGGGTAAAATAGGAACTAATTAACGAATTTAACGTGATCGAAGCCGCAGGCAAAATCTAGTTTTGTCATAAGGAATTTTTGTTCCCCGAGGGCGTAATTTTGAATTCAGAGCGAAGTGAAGGATTCTATAGTAGACTCCCGAGCGCAGCGAGAGATTCTAAAGTAGAATCCTGAGCGTAGCGAGGAATTACGCCGCCCGAGAGCAAAAAAATTTGGCCCCGAATGACACACACTATTTTTCATCATTACCTATGAGAAAAAGCTAGGAGTATCAACCTACTTTGTATAGAGTATAGACATTACCAATACGTATAATATTGAAAGTTTAAAATTTAAATGAAACACAAATAAATTTTTATGAAATAATAATTAAACATTAATATTTATGTTGGAAGTATGGTCGTATATATCTAATCGACAAATTTGATCACGTGACTTATCGAAGACAACAGACTTCTCAAACATTTTTAAATTTCGACACATTTTTGAATTCTCTCTTCTGATTGGTCCGCGTTAGTGCTTTAGTATGCTAAAGCACGAACGCGGACCAATCAGAAGAGAGAAATGAAAAGTCCCATGGGGTTAAAATTAAATTTTGCTCCCGCTATCCTCTGAAGCCAATATTCGTTTTTCGAATAGGTATGATGAAAAAAATATATAAAGATCTGTAGGTAGGTATTATAATTCTATACAAACGATACTGGGCAACAAATATCTAAATATCTATATATATAAAAGAAAGTGGTGTTAGTTACACTATTTATAACTCAAGAACGGATGAACCGATTTGACTGAAAATTGGTGGAGAGGTAGCTTAGAACCAGGAGACGGACATAGGATACTTTTTATCCCGTTCGACCGCGTTTCCGTCAAGTCACTATAAAACGTGGTATAACAAAAACGCATCTGACATGGAATAACAAAACGCAAATGACAGTGGAATAACAAAACGTAAATGACAGCTAAACTTAATTTTGTCTTTGGTTAGGTATGGCAAAAATTTGACAATTTATTATGAAAAGTGTTATAATACAGCATTACTGATATTATAAATGCGAAAGTGTGTTTGTTTGTTGGTTTGTCCTTCAATCACGTCGCAACAGAACAGTGGATTGATGCGATTTTTTGCATGGGTATAGTAATGGATGTAGTAGTGGTTCCTCAGACCGGGAGAGCTACTTTTTATCTCGGATAATGGAAGAGTTCCCGCGGGATTTTTAAAAAATAAATCCATGCGGACGAAGTCGCGGGCATCAGCTAGTTATACATATATAAAAGGAAAAGGTGGCTGACTGACTGATCTAAAATGCATACCTCCAAACACTGGACGGATCGAGCTGAAATTTGGCATACCGATAGCCATTATGACGTAGGCATCCGCTAAGTAAGTATTTTTGAAAATTCCACTCTAAGAGGGAATAAATGGGAGTGAAAGATTGTATGAAAGTTTGCATTTTTCAAGTTATTTTGTATAGGAATCGACGTGATTTTTTGGCATGGGTATACTTAGCTGAGAACCTCGAGAGTGACATAGACTACGTTTTATCTCAGAAAAACAAAGAGTTCCCTCGGGATTTAAAACATCGTGGTCGTGGGCATCAGCTAGTTATATAAGTGCGTGTGTATGTTTGTAGGTTTGTCCTTGAATCACGCTGCAACAGAGCACGGGTTGACCTACGGGTATAGTTTAGCACCGGAGAGCGACATTTAAGCTACTTTTCATCACTCAAAACCAGTTCCCGCAGAATTTTTAAAAAGTAAGCTAATCTTAGTAATACGGGCGCTTATATATTTTGTTACACAAGTTACCTTCATAAAGTAGTCGAGACAGACAGCAATTTGTCAGCACAAAGAATAACCTCTGAAACTAAAACCGAAAGTGACAAGCCAAATTGCGCTAAACGACGCTAATTGAGGAGTGAGGACCGTCACCGGCGGTGTTTATGACGCACGGCCTACGAAATGATACAGGCAGACTTTCAGGTATTAGGACACTGTATTTCATAATACGGTTTTACTAGTTTTGAGAGCTAGTATAACGTTGCGCAAAGTTATCTTTAAACCAAAGAGGACTAGGATTACATATCGCATCCCTCTCTCTCGCACTTTCTAATATTTTCAATGATTGTAAAAATCTCAGGTACTTTTGACTTGTGGTCAGTTTATTTTATTATCTTAGACAGTTAAATTACGGATAAATTAGACATATTTTTACTATCATAATAGGTATATTTACCTAGTTTTTGATAGTGAATAAGATCGATAAAAGTTAAGGGGTCTCCTCTAAGAATGAGCAAGGTTTAGTCTACAGGGTGGAAAAAAATTATGGGCCCTGGAGGGGAACTACCTTAAATCCTTAAGTTAGATCATTTTACTTAAAGGAAACATTCCCTTATTTTTAAAAAGAAACAAAACTGCATTCAAAGTTTTTCAAAAATTCGCTTGTCTCACCCGGGAATCGAACCAGCTAAAAATTCAAAAAATAAACACCCGCTATTTTATTGCACTAGTAAAATAAATTAAAAAAAAGCACGATACAGTCGATGTTAAAGATGAAATTTCTCCAAGAAACATTATGTCTTACACTCGTCTGTCGTACAAGATATCTATAAAATCGAATTTCTCTAATCAACATTCCCTACTAGAACTATTCACCTTCAAAAAGTAAAAGACACGTTATAATTTTCTTATAAGTTTAATATCCAAAGACATTAAGTATGAAGTATAAGCTTGCTAATTATCTCTATGAACCTTGTTGAAGATTTAGATAAAATCGTTTTTTAGTGAATTGAAACAAAAGAATTGCAATTTAACTTCAACACTGTCAGATAAATTACAACTCTTGTTGTTTGAAAAGTACTTAAGCTTCTAATAAATCGAAGTAAGTTAACTGTAATGTTATGTTAATGTGCTAACTTTTTCATAATATTGCCAATGACTAATTAATCACTCGGTTGGTCTTTTCGGATAGAAATCGTCGGTTCCAGATGAAAGAAAGTCGTACTTTGACGCCAAACCAATTAAGAGTGTCGAAAAGCTGCTTAGAAACTCGTTTAATTTTCAGTATGTTTCAGTGAATGCAAAGTTTATGGCTAAGAAAACATCGAAAATAAATAGTGACTGTTGAAAAAAATCGGCTGTACGTTGATAGGACAATCAGTCAGTTAATCGGTTAGGCCCAAATTAGACGGAGCCTCATTCATCGTTCATCGTTGCGAAAATTTTTACGAAAATGAATCGTCTTAATTCGCCCTAGGGGTGAATTTTCAACGGTTAATTTTTCGAGATTTATGCTTTCAATTTCGAAGGTCATCGGTGAGCCATCCGTCTAAATTCGCCCTTAGGGCAAAGGGCCTTAGGGTTCATTTTCACAAAAAAAAATCGCAAAATAAACGATGAACGAGGCATCGTCTAATTTCAGCCTTAGGAGTCAGGACAAGTGTTTTTATAAGTATAGATTTATGTCCAACGATGGCACGTCCCCCGTTTCCCCCCGTCCGTTTTCATTTTCAAGTGTACATTGCCATCAGATTTAATTTCTTGACAGAAACACCGAATTCATATGGCCCGACCTGGAAATGAGCCTAGGATGTCGTCATCCGTAGCGAAACATGCTAACCACGAGACCAATGAGGAAATTGCATCGACATAGAGCGCATACAAACATGGAAATCTCCTATAATAAATACCACGTCATAAAATCATAATAATTCCAATGCAATCAGACCGGTTTGTAATTTATTCAATCCGCTTGTCGTAGGATGTGAGCACGCGTTAATTAAATACACCAGATGTAATATAACATTCCAATTAACATATCATTCTATATGTAATAAAGTTAAGGTCGCGGCAATAGATAGATAGATACTTATTTTAAGACTGTCTTCACATCTTTAATCATACGGAGGTAATTAGCCACTGAAGAACCCTACCACAGCACTAGACCAGATCAAAGATATTATAAAAAAATTGGCTCCGCCGGAAATCGAACCTATGACGAGACCACTGCGCTGGCATACAAGGCTGCATTGTAAAGTCGACATCTCCTGATAAATGCTCCGGTCTCGGGGCGAAACGTACCTCGAGAGTAGTGTAAAAGTATTGTGTGGTGGTGCATGTGAGTGGTGGTGGCATTGCTTGCTTGGGAACTTGGCTTTCTTGCTTGGTTAGGAAGGTGAGCGATGCTTAGCTTGTTACTGCATGTTTGACCATACAGATTTTTTCTGTTGGCGGATTATAGCAAAATAATTCTAACCTTTTCTTGCTAATCATGAACTTCCGCAAAGTAACGCATGCTTCTATCCAATAATCACGAATGCGTTACAAAATTCTACAGTAATATTATAAACTAGCTGACTGGCCTTCAATTGTCAGGGAAGGTGGGGAAAATAGGGGTGTATAATTGACAAAGATTTAGTGTAAATTGGATGGAGTATACGCCAGGAAAGCTCTCAATGTGCTTTTTCGACGACGTAATAACCTGCACTTTATATTGCACTAGCTTTTATAAGTGACTTCGTCCGCGATGGAGGTTTTTAAAATCGCGCGCGAATCCTGTTTTTCCGGGATAAAAGGTAGCCTATGGTCACCCATCAAGTCCTAAACTACAGTTTAGGACTTGATGGGTGAAATACCTACAGGTAACAGTGCAAAACATCACGTCGATTCGTTGCTCTTTGGCTGGGTGATTGAAGGTCAAACCAAATAAAAAAACACACCTACCAAAGGTGGTTTATTATTACCACGAAAAATACATGGTGGTTACATATTATGCCACTGTATATGTAATAAGATACGCATGCCTCAAGACAAATTGCGACTAATAATAATAGTTCAGCGTCAAGCGACATTAGAATCTCAAATTAATCAGGGTTACCACTATCGCTTTAAGACAATGCACGTCATTGAAATAATTTGTCATATTGTTTACAATCCTGCACTTATATTCAAGTTAATAATAATAATATCTAATATTAGCACATTAACCTAACCTAACACCTGTTTTTTTTTTAGTTTCTTCCATAATCATTTTCGGGCTAATTTTCGCAACTACTTGTCTTCTGTAAATCGATTAAGTGCCAATTTCACCAACGTCGAGTGACGTTTTACGGAGGAATAAAGTGGGCGTTTGGACAGTTTTTGCATTGAACGCTTGGTTATGACTTAATTGGTGAAATCGGCCCTTAGACAAGCAGGTACAACACTTCGCAAGGAGTGATCTTGGCTAGCTTGTGTTGGGTAATTTAGGAAAATTTCACAAGCCGAGGTAGAATTTGAAAAAATAATGAAAAAATTAAAAAATATTAAAAATCAAAACCTTTTTTTAACGGAATTTTCACGCTTCTTTAGGCTATCCCAACAATAAAAACCTATTAACTAAACTAACATGGCGATATTATGTTCAACATTCAAGCAGAACGTATGAAGAAACCAACAATAGATAAGTACAAAAACTAAAGACAAAATAAAAGTTGATATTTGTTTGTACAGTGTGACAGCCCTGTTCACATATGATAGAGACATCCAAGATAAATCTGTAACGTTATACCTACATGTTTACACTCAGGCTGCCGTGTACGAGATAATTTCGCGTTCGCCTTGAGAGTAAACTATAATAATAATAAAGGCCTGCACACAGTACGTTGTGCACCTTTTATAATAACTTTTATATAAAAAAAATGCCATGTAAGCTTAATATTCCTCTTCCCTCCAACTGAGCATAGAATAGAATAGAATAGA
Organism: Oeneis ivallda; assembly: GCA_029955525.1. Taxonomy (NCBI): domain Eukaryota; kingdom Metazoa; phylum Arthropoda; class Insecta; order Lepidoptera; family Nymphalidae; genus Oeneis; species Oeneis ivallda. Next base: position 4,776,536 of record JARPMR010000029.1, read on the forward strand.
ATAGAAATATGTTTTATTCAAATAAACTTTTACAAGAGCTTTTGAATAGTCGATGAATCTACCACTGGTTCGGAATGCCTTTCCTGCCGAGAAGAACCAGCAAGAAACTCGGCATAATAATAGTGGGTACGACTGCAGTGAAACTAGGGGAGTTTTCATACAAATCATCAAAGAATCTTGCCCTTAAATATGCCCCATATTGCAAACGTTTACACATTGGCCGTTATTCGCCGAATACCTTGGGATAATATGTGTGACTAGGTCTCAATGGTAAGTTTTTAACCGACTTCAAAAAAAGGAGGAGGTTCTCAATTCGTCGGAATCTTTTTTTATGTATATTCCCCGATTACTCAAAGTCGCCTGGACTGATTTGGAAAATTAAAGGATATATTAAAGGAAAGGATATACTTCACAGGTGGTCCCATAGTCATCAGGACAGGATCTGATGATGGGATCCTTTTAATTTCGTTTAAATTTTCGAAATAAATAAGAGGGTACAATTTTTATCATTTCTAATAATCGAAATAAATTTTAAACACTAATCTGACAAAATGTCACGTGTAAAAGATGGTGACAGAGTCTGCTAGCGACTGTGACTATCGTACAGTCACCTACCTTAATAATAAATTATCAAGTTGCGTATTATATTTATTAATATTGTCTTTTTTGCGTAACCCCGGTAAGTCGGTCAAGCGCAATAACTTTTAGTAATTTATTACTTAATTTATATTTAGGAATAAACCCGTTACCTACAATAGGTATTTGGATTAATATTAATCGAAACTGATTTTGAAATTTTAATTTAGGAACAACCTTTGGAACAACATTCCATTGCAGTTTGATTAATTACTAATTCGACATAGCGCAATTGAATAAATCATATTTTGATTTAAATTTGCATGATCTTATAAATGATATTGCTAAAAAGTAAGTAGACACACAAAACTTTATCGACAGAACTTTGACACTGAGAGTGTAAACTTTTCATGTTAAGTGGTAGGTAGGTTCACTTGACAATTCGAAAGCACTTTGTAAAAGTCTATTTGAATATATAAACTTTCTATTTTAACGTTAACTTTGTTGACTATGTCTCTATTATATACCTACCTACCTGCATCTATTCTCAGCAGAATCTGCTTTTTGAACAGGTGGTAGAGTCTTTAACTTATCATGAGACCCACTAAACATCTTAAACATCTTATGCCAAAATTATATGGAAAAGATTTACACACCAAGTTTTACCATCGATCACAGATCTCTATTAACTGCTTGCTTCTTACAAAATGACAGCTCAGCTGTAGTGTCAATTCAAAGCGCCCCCTACGAGTGTACCGGAAACTAAATTTGACATCCAAAGAAAATGAAAATGATGCCAAAATACTAATAATAATTAATATTTTTATGAAATAAATACGAAAGTTAGTATGGACAGCCTATTTGAAACGGTGTTTTCACGGCTGAATCTATTTTGACGTTTGATAATGAGATTTGTATTCTGGACGAGGACATATTAATCACCAAAAAAAAAAAGAAAACTAAGAGTTCGAGATAAATCGAAAGATAAATCGATACGGTTGAATTGAAGTCCGTTGAGTTGATTGGAATCAGTTAGCATTGTTTAAAGGTTAAGGTACTCTAACTGCTCTGGTCTGATGAAAGGCTTTGGCTGTGGCTAGTTACAACCCTACAGTCCAAGACGTGTCGCCAAGCGATTCAGCTTTCAAGCACAATGGCGCCTAGAAACCGATTAGCGCTTCAATTCACACTGCATAACCCCTTCAAAATAAGCCTGCTACCATTTTAGACCGCATCGTCTCCTACCTTGTAATAAAATAATTTAATATAAAAAAATATTTAAAAAAAACGACTTCAAACGCCCGCGACACTACATAGTATGTAATTTACTGTCGATTTTGTTAAAAGACCTGGGAATTAAGTATACACTTTCAATAAAATAAAAAAAAAAACCAAATCGGTTCAAACGTCTTCCAGTAATCGGTGAGCATACATAAAAAAAAAGATTCCGACGAATCGAGAACCTCCTCCTTTTTTGAAGTCTGTTAAAAACCATAGACAATCGAGTAACTTCTGATAACGATGAGTACACTACACGCCTGCTCACTGAACCCAAGACTTCAAGTCTTGGTATTCAAAATGGCGGCACTGATGCGCTTTATCGCGCGTCGTTCGGAATACGTAACTAGATCCAACGCCGATCATCCGCTTATGGCGAGTGCCATAAGTGTATAATATACGAAGTTAGACTGCTTAACGATTATGGCCACATGATATTATCATTATTCGATGATGATTCGAAGGTACGAGCTCGTAGCTCTTGACTGCTATTTTACCTGATGCAGTCCAAAATGCGTAGCGGGCTATTTTGGATAAGGTATGGCAGTGTGTGGCAAAGCAGTGATAGCCTAGTGGTTACGACTGTGGTGTCCTATTCGGGGGGTCGCAAGTTTGATCCCGGGTACGCACTTTTCGAAGCTAAGTGCGTTTAAGAAATTAAATATCACATGCTTTAACGGTGAAGGAAAATATCGTAAGGAAACCTGCACACTTGAGAGTTCTCCATAACGTTCTCGATGGTGTGTGAAGTCCGCCAATTCACATTGGGCCAGCGTGGTGGGCTATGGCCTATAACCCCAATCTAAGAGGAGACCTTGCTCAGTAGTGGGCCGATGATGGGTTGATAAATAATCAATGGCAGTGTTAATCGTGTGGGTGCCAGAGAAGGTGACACGTCTTCGACGATAAGTAGGGTGCTAGGCGCGGCCAAAGCCTCCTTGATTTTAACCTACCCAAGTTATAATAAGCCGGAAGCCGGGAGAATTACAAATAAAAACTAAACTAAAGTAACAAGTAACAACTCCAAATGCCGATTTTAACAATGACTGGTGACGTTTAACCGAGAAATAAATTGGGCATTCTGACAGTTTTTGTATTGAAAATCTGCCTTTACACGCTCGGATAAGACTTATTTCGCGCGCGTTGGTGAAATCGGCCCTAAAATAATATCCCTATTCCCCATGATTTATATTGGAACTATCAATTTAGTTAAGTTAAAGAGACTGTTCACAATAGAATTAGCACCAATTCCAATTCATAGTCCATAATCTATACCACCTTCAGCGAGTTTACCACCGCCCGTTCGGAAAGCAGCGGCAAGAGTAAGTCTAAATATATAAATGGAAAAAGTGACTGACTGCTATCAACGCACAGCTCAAATCAATGAGATCAGGCTAAAGGCATAGAGATAGCTAGTATGATTTATGACGTAGGCATCCGCTAAGAAAGGATTTTTGAAAATTCAATTCCTAAGGGGGTAAAATATGGCGTTGAAAAATCGAACTTAACATAGGTGAAGCCGCGAGCTAATAGGTGCTTCTATGTGACTGTTAAGTAATACCCTTACCCATAATAACCAGTGGTACCTAGACGACTCACTTGACTGTTCGAAAGCACTTCGTAAAAGTTTAAGGCCCACTTGCAGAACTCTGCTAACCCAGAGTTAGTGGCTAACTTTCCACTTTTCCGGGATAAAAGTAGCCTGTCACTCTCCAGGTCCTCAACTATACCCAGGCAAAAAATCACGGCGATCCGTAGTTCTATTGCGGCGTGATTGAAGGACAAATCAACAAACAAACACACTTTCGCATTTATTATATTAGTAAGTATGAAGTATGATTGATAATAATGATTATGCCAATTCTATATGTATGGGTAGGTAATAGATATTACAGGGGCGGCCCGCTAAAAGATTTTCCATGTTCATCCATCAGGGTCGTCCGCGTTCCATTTTTAACCAGAACCATTCAGAGCGTTAAAAAAAAGACCTTTTTTAGACCCTCAATGCTATGTTAAGGTCGACTTTCAAAAGCCTAAGCCTTGACACAACACCACGGCGAATATTAAGCGATTAACACTCTAGAGTCTAGCTGATGTCGTGTTATAGCTGTGAAGCTATAAATTGCCAAAGAAATTGTCAGTACTAGCCCGGAGTTAGGAAAGTTGGCGGTGAGTGAGTCACCCCCGTGCCTCGGAGAGCACGTAAAGCCGTCGGTCCTGCGCCTGAACTCTCTCCGGTCGTGTCGGATTTCCGTCCCATCGGGCTATGAGAGTGAGGGAATAGAGAGTGCACCTGTGTTTGCGCACACACTTGTGCACTATAATATCTCCCGCGCAGATGGCTGATCTCTAAGGAGGTTGGCCGCCGTGATCGGATTCGGTCGGGAGGACATTATTATTATAGCTGTGAAGAAGTGACATAGCCTAGTAGTTGAGTCTGCAGTCTCCTATTCAGTGGGTTCAATCAAGGGCACGCACTTTTGACATTTCAAGAGTTATGTTCGAAAAAATGAAATGACAAAGATATTGACAATAATTCTAAAAAATTACTAGCTGACCCAGCGAACTTCGTACCGCCAACAAAAATATTTTGGGGTGGGTCACCCTTATCATTTAGGGGTATGAAAAATAGATGTTGGCCGATTCTCAGACCTACCTGATATGCACACAAAATTTCATAAAAATCGGTCCAGCCGTTTCGGAGGAGTTTGGTAACAAACACCGCGACATGAGAATTTTGTATATTAGACTTATCGCGGATTCAATTGACATAGACCATAGTAAGAAGTGAAATGGAGGACCTATGTATACTACCAACGTGCAATGCTGTTAAATTTTGTTTAGAAATGTCATATAAACCTTAAATAATATAATAATTATTTACTTTAATTAAGGGTGAGATTATATGACGTCAAAACAATTTTGCTACCTAAAAAAGCCTACTGCTTTAGGCGTTGGTAGTACATATAGCCCCAGGTTAAATACCCACTGAAAATATAACTAGGTCGAAAAATTCCAATATTTCAAAAACAATAAAATCTATAGAAACGAAATAATTAAGGTTAAATGTTTAACAAAAGAACTGTTCCGTCGAATTTCGTTCAAACACAATGGCAACAAACTTTCCATAAATATAAAATTAGAGGAACAAGAACTTTCTCAACTCGAATTGTCCTCTTTCGTTCCCATTTCCCGTTGAGGACCAAGAAAGTTATTGGCGACAATTAAAAATGTATTTGAGTTAGAAACAAAAGCATCAATCCGAAAGTAGGTATTATTTTGAGTAAGTTTTGATAGATAGGGCTTTACTTAATTTATTAAATTAACCATTAATTATTATCTTAAGAAGTACCGGATCCTTACTTACTAATACTATGCGAAAGTGTGTTTGTTTGTTGATCTGTCCTAATCCTTCAATCAAGCAGTAACGGAACACCGAATTTTCCCGTGACTTCGTTTGCGTGGAGTTAGATTTTCAAAAAACCCGCGGGAACTAAACTCGCGGGCATATTTAGCGGAACATAAAAAAAAGGTTTGATATCAGTATCATATAAGGTTGCTGGCTGGTTTATACGTCATTTAATTTAAAAAGAAATATTTTCAAACTAAGAAAACAACTCAACATCACATTTTATGCAATTGTTTTAATTTTATTCAAATACACCTTATCTGGAGCGAACTTCGAGTATTTCTTCCTTCTGAGTTTGATTTAAAATTTCATTGAAATACTGTTTTTTGTTAGTTTTTTTTAATCGCGTATCTTTCTGGAGTTGATGACTGAATTATGCCTGACTTAGCCCCAACGGAGATTGCCAGGGCACACGAAATGCGAAGAAATGGTCAAACCTACAGAGTGATATCCAGAGATCTTCGTCGACCAGTTTCAACGATCCATCGCAGTATCCAACGGTTCAGGGAGACCGGTACTTATGTGAGAAGAGCAGGACAAGGCAGAAAAAGACGCACTTCGAGTAGGGATGATCGTTTCATTCGGCTTCGTGTACGTAGGAACCCCCGTTTGACGGCCGTCCAAGCCCGACATGAGTTAGAAGCAGTGCGGGGTGTAACCGTAAGTGAGCGTACGGTACGAATAAGGCTCGAAGAAGCTGGTTTAGGTTCATTTGTGCCCGCCAAGGCTCCAAGGCTCGAGGTAAATCATCGTAGAAACAGGTTAACTTTTGCTCAGGAACATCGACTTTGGAACGCGGACCAATGGAGTAAGGTATTGTTTAGTGATGAACTGATGAGTGCAGAATTCTCTTAAATCAAATTGAAGGCAGGCAAAGAATATACAGACGCAAAGGAGAACGATACATTCAGACAAATTTTGAAACTACAGTTGCATACGGTGGTGGATCAATAATGGTTTGGGCGGGCATTTGTTTGGGAGCTCGCACAGACGTGGTAGTGACAGAGGGAGTCTGACTGCAGACCGCTATATCAGAGAAGTTTTAGAAGAAAATGTCGTACCGTTTGCCCCATATATCGGTGACGATTTTGTTTTTATGCAGGATAATGCTCGGCCGCATACCGCTCGGGTAACTCAAGCTTATCTTAATGATATGAATATCACTGTTATGGAGTGGCCGGCGAGATCACCGGATATGAACCCAATAGAGCACGTTTGGGACTTGCTGAAAAGAAAAGTTAAGTCCAGAATTCCAGCTCCTGCCAACGTGGGAGAACTGCGAATCGCCGTAGTTGAGGAATGGCGGAGACTATCCCAGGAGACCATCGATAACATCATTCTCAGTATGCCTAGACGGGTAGAAACTTTAATAAGAGCACGTGGAGGAAATACGCGATATTAATCACCATTTTTCTAATTTAATTAATTGTTATTTTAATATTAAATTTCACTTTTCCCGGTTACATGAAAAATTCAAAATGTACAATTTTTCACAAATAGCCTTTACTCGCAAAATCTGTTCTTAATGTGATCTCATTTTAAGTAAAACAAATGAAACTTTAAATAACAAAAGAAGTGTAGTAAGTAGATTTTAAAATAAAACCATATTTTTTTAATTATGGACCTTTTTTTATGTTCCGCTAAATATGCCGGCGAGTTTATATTTCCAATTCAAATACGCCCATACAAAAAATTACGTCGACTCGCTTCTCCGTTACTGCGTGATTGAAGGACAAACCAACAAACAAACACACTAGCCTATTTTATAATACTAGTAGGGTTTAGCAATAAGAATAACGTATTGAAATGAAACAATCATTACGGTAATCTATTTCTTCATATTGACGGTCACTTCTCCCTGGAGGTTCAAATACCTTTAAAGTTGCTAGATAGTTTGCAAAAGTGACGGTACTTTGATTTTATTTAGCTTATAATAATATTAACAAGAAGTTGGTTAAAAATGTTGTTAACTAGTATACCAACCTCCTTCTTTCAACCACCGAATAAATTAGCAAAGATTACGAAACCACTGAAATAGGAGAAAGTCGATATGCCTGAATCAAAATACAATACTCATAAACAAATCAAAATACTCGTTAATTTTATTTATAGATCATAATATCGCAAATAGCAATTTTTGCTATATCATAATAAACATCGCGAATGTGAATGGCGCGTAAAAACCGAATGTGTGAACAAATAAATAAACATAATTAATTAATTACTTAAACATCATTCAATTACAATCTCACGCATGAGGCGTAAAACTAGAACCGGTACGGTCCGACTTGCTCAACAAGAAAACAAAACGCAATACAAACCGTATGTAAACAATCAAATAACACTAATCCAAGAAACACTTCGCAGCACACCCTCAAAAATGCAGTCTCACCAAAAGACTGTGTAAGAGGCAAACAACACTGGACGAAAATAATAAATTATTGAAAACACTGCAATCACAAATCACTGACTTTATTATTCGAAAAAAAAACTGCACACTGGACAGATTCTCTATCGCGCTGCTTACACGTTCGGTATTCGAATTAGCAAGAATCGGTTTCAAAAAACACGTGTTCGATATTTGAATTAGCAAGAATCGCTCGGTACTGGTTGGATCGGGCGTGTAGCTCGCCGACGCCTCAAAATGCGACTGCCGTAAGCCGTTACCGTACCGGCGCGCGATCCTCCAGGCCAGGCGTACGCCCAAATCCCAAGATCAGAGTACACCGAGAGATGCCACGCCCAGAATGATTTGATTCCTTCACTGGATTTCTTGTTCAGATTCGATTTGCCGACTCCGCTAAATGGATAATTGGCTTTGGGGTTAATACTGTTACGTCGGCCTGCAATTTCCGAGGGTTTTAATTTGTTGCATCCGATTTTATGTTTCACCTTCCATATTTCCGGAGTGGAACACTATGAGATGCTTACTTCCTTACTAATATTATAAAAGCGAAAGTGTGTTTGTTTGGCGGTTTTGTCCTTCAATCACGCAGCAACTGAGGACTGTGCTCCACGGGGAGGAAATCACCAGGCAAAAGTGAATCATACTTCATACTTATATTATAAATGCGGAAGTGTGTTGGTTGGTTTGTCCTCCAATCACGCCACAACAGAGCTACGGATCGACGTGATTTTTTGCATGGGTTTAGTTGAGTACCCGGAGAGTGACATAGGCTAATTTTTATCCCGGAAAATCAAAGAGTTTCCGAGGGACTTTAAAAACTAAATCCACGCAGACGAAGTCGCGGGCATCAGCTAGTAGCTTATAAAGCAACGAATATTGTAAGGAACAGGAAATATTAATGTAAACAAAATTTAATAATGGATGTTTAAATGTAGCTAGAGTTGTGCAAACGTGCAAACAAGGGTGCCTATAACTGCCAACTATAGCTGTCGGTATATCTAACCTCAAATAACTGTTAATCCATCCGAACATCACCATAGCAACGCAATTTAAAAACTGCAGAGTAGTTAATGATGTAAGTTTTCCCCAACGTTTACTGAGTAGGTACCTAAGCTGAGTTCATCATCATCGGCAACTCACTACTGAGAGAAGGACTCTCAGAGAAGGGTTATGGACTATAGCCCACCACGTTGGCCCAATGCAAATTGGCGGACTTCACACACCATTGAGAACATTTTGGTAAACTCTCAGGTGTGCAGGCTTCCTCATTATGACGTTTTCCTTCACCGTTGATGCATGCTATATTAAATTGTTCAAACACATTACACAATAGGTACATCATTGTAAAGTCCTCCTGAGGATGCTCCGGTGTCGGCGCGAAACGTGCGTCGAGAGTAGTGTAAAAGTTATACAGATTTTTCTGTTGGCGGATTATAGCAAAATAATTCTAACCTTTTCTTGCATTACACAATATACAATGAGTTAGGTAACGGTTACTTATTAAAAATTTATTTATTATTTATTATTATCTATTTTCGTTTAAGGTGAAAATTTAATTAGGTTGCAAATTACAATAGGCATACTGGAATCTTACTTTGGGGGTGTTTGGGTGTGGTTGGTGAAACCAGTCATTAAACTCCCCGATATATCCAACATAGCCTTTAACAAAGATTTTACTGGAAATGGGAACAATAATGACACCTTTGGGTATTCAGGTCGCCCTTTAATTTCGATAACAATGATTTATTCTCAGTCTACTATAAAAGAAAATACGAAGAAAATTCATTTCAAGAGCTGTCACAGAAAACATAATACGGACGAGACTGTTCCAAAATAGACAAAATAAAGTGAAAAATACATATTTGGCCCACTAAATAAATGAAAATTGTCTACGACAGTGGGATACATGTGAATGTTAAAAAAACACTCGTTTTTACCCGCGACTTTGTCCGCGTGGAGTTAGGAGTGGAGCGCTCTATTTTTCCGGGATAAGGATAGTTACACTATGTCACTCCTCAAGTCCTCAACTATGCAGAAAATCAGGTCGATTCATTGCTTCGTTGCTGGCTGCTGCATAATTGAAGTACAAACCAACAAACAAAAACACATTCGCATTTATAACTACTGCACTAATAAGGATGAAGAAGAATTTTTGTGGACTAAAACTTCACAAAGAAATAAAGAATATCAAAAAAAAAACAGAATCTTCCTAGATATCTTCACTAGCAAAGCAAGCTTTTAAAATAAGGTTGTAAAAAAGAATTTGATTACGTAACAAATGTTAGAGCAAACTAAATAACGAAGAGAGCGCCCGAGGCTCCGTAATTAGAGGAAATAAACAAACAGTAACGTCGCCGGCAAATCACGAGTGAACTCCACATAGTCCTCCGCCTAAACCTCCCAATATAGACTCCCCCACTTTGCTATCTCAGATAAACTTAAATACTAGATACTTTTGCCGTAGATCGAAACCATTTACTTTAGATATTTGTAAAAACAATACCTCCTATTATAATCCCATTATAAGAATGTGTCGTTCCTAAGATGAAAATGGAAAATTAGACTTAGATATTTTTAATCCCAGATTTTCATTATTTTGTAAAAGTATTTGTAAGTTAATTAGGTAAATGGGTGGCCGTTGTCGTTTGTTGATTGTTCTTCTTACATAATATTTATTCATAGGTACTTGTGTGCTTATTACCATATGTACTATTAATTACCTACCACGCGTGCATGACTATTTATTGTTTTTTGAGACCTTGTTCATGCTGTGCAGTCCTATAGGGTTACAATAAGATCGAAATGTTATAAATTAAGAATTTAGGTATAAGTAATAAATGTTATCTGTTTGGTTTGCCTACGCATGCAATGTAAACATATAAAGGATACTAGGGGTTCGTAGAGAACTTAAACCTCGTGTTTTAGTAGTTTGTAGTAGTTTAGCATTGTTTGTAGGTATAAACCATGGAACTATATTGGTTGTGTTGGTATAGAAGGTTCTAACAAAGTTCCGCTTCATACGTTAGGCTCAAAACAACCAATGAATGTATGAATACCATGTAATTATTTTCTGGTGCACCAGTACCAGGGATGATTACGTTTTGATGGTTCTTGTGAATAATTATGAAACCCTTGCACAGAACAGTTCGTCATTTTTTCATAATTTTCTGCGAGCTCGTTGTATTTACGCGACGATATCGGCCAAAGGCTTAAGACAGATCGTCGAATGAAAATTCCCACAAGTAGAGTCGGAAACCTCCCTTCAGTCCATTGAGGTACTTAGTACATAATAATTCAATGCTTCAGTCCATTGAATCAGCTGTCGGTTTGTCTAAAAATGATTGATATATTGTGACGATCGCAATTACTTCTGATTATCACCATTTAATTTGACGACCTCCCAGGTGGTCATTGGTGAGCGCTGTGGTCTTATAACTAGGAGGTCTCGGGTTCGATTCCCGGCAGGGTCAATTTGGGGATTTATAATTTCTGAATTGTCTCTGGTCTGGTCTGGTGGAAGGCTTTCATTGGCCTTCGCTAGTTACCACACTACCGTCAAAGACGTGCCGCCAAGTGATTTAGCGTTCCGGCACGATGGCGTGTTGAAACCGATTAGGGGTATGGCTTGAATTTTCACTGCCATACCCCTTCCAAGTTAGTCTGCTACCATTTTAGACTGCATCGTCACTACCCATCAGGTGAGATCGCAGTCTAGGACTATCTTGTCATCGAATAAAAAAAAAACATTCTATAACGCGTGGGTGTATCGGATGCACTAAAAATTATAAACACGCGCTTACACTGAGCAGATCGATAAAGGAAATGTGGCTGCGTGTGGTGAACGTTTCAATTTATTTCATTACTTGTCCAACACCAGACGCAGTTTAATTAAAGGTTGGTATTTTTGGATTTAACAAGCTTTAGAAAATAAGAGATGCATGAAGAAGCTAAATCACTGACTGATATCACTAATATTATGAATGCAAAAGTGTGTTTGTTTGTGATTCAATCACGCAGCAACGGATCAACGAGATTTTTTGACATGACCTGTAGCTGGTTGATTGCGAAATAGCTATTTATGCAACTGCATCGTAATGAGGGTCATTTTAATTCGAGTGCTGTTTTTTGATACGAGGCTTGCCGAGTATCAAAATAGGATAGTACGAGAATTAAAATGACTACACTAGCGGCACGCTATGATGGCCGGTTTGACGTTTGTCCGCTCATGAAGTTCCGTATTAATTGATAACGACTTTGAAGGAAATAATTGTATTACTTTATTGACGATAGTGATGTGCAGAGATTCATAAATTTTATCGAATGTAGTTTTAGGTTTAGGACTCAAAATTTATTTATTAAATTGATTTCTAAAATGTATACAAGTGTAGAAAAATCAGTTTGCACCATTTAAGGGGTGAATGTACTTGTGAATATGAACAATTTTCACTATGTGGACAAACCTCTGAAATCGCAAAAAAATATCAGCTGTTTCATACAAAAGGTAAAATTTTTATTTTTATATGATATATACCACAACTCGGCATTTGGTTTTCTAAATTGAAAATTTTTAAAAATGGAATCTAATACGATCGTCACATAGGATCGCTGGCTAGCACAACTACTACCTCCGGCAAACTCGCGTCAATGCTCAATGCAAAACAAAGCAGTTTCGAATTGACGTTGCTTCGAAAAGTATAAACTGTCAGTGCAATGCGATTGTGATATAGTTTTGACCTGGCTTTGGATTTCAAATATTGATACTGCATTACTGTTGACCCTTGCTCGTTAATTTGGACTCTGTTCAAGCCCTTTGTTGTGGATTTCGTCGATATGACCGAACGTACGCAGAGAACTGTTCTAAATAGTCAGACACGTGAGTTCGTAATACGCCTTCGTAACTATTTCGATCGTGAAGCTCAAAATGGAGGGCCAATTTTACCTATAACGTCAGTGGTTGAACGCGTAGCTGATGCGCTTAATATTGGACAACGAACTGTTAGACGGATAACTAAAAAAAAATATGGCGAGACTGGCACAGAAGAAAATAAACTTCACACACCAAAAAAGAGAAAACGAGCAAAACCAGTCGTAGGCATCGATAGCTTTGATGCCGATGCTATCCGAAGACATGTTTACGGCTACTATTTACAGAAGGAGTATCCAACAAGAAAAAAGTTGGTGCATTCACTGAAGGAAGCTGGATTATTCTTCGGTGGGGAAAGTTCTTTAACGAAGATTTTGAAGACCATTGGATTTCGATACAAAAAATGTAACAAACGCAAAATATTGATGGAAAGATTTGATATAGCGATGGCAAGGTATACTTTTTTACGGCAAGTGAAAGAAATCAAAAATTGGCAAAATGTTGTGTTCTTGGATGAAACATGGCTTAATGCTAACCATACTGTAGGCCGTTCTTGGAACGATGACACAGCCGCATCTACTTCCAAAGTTCCTGTAGGAAAAGGATCGCGACTTATAATTTGTCACGCCGGAACCATCAACGGGTTTGTCGAAGGTTCTCTCATGGCTTTTGCGTCAAAAACCACTGGAGACTATCATGAAGACATGAATGGAGAAAAGTTTACTGAATAGTTTACCTCAATGTTGTGTAGCCTCCCTGAACCATCTATTATAATTATGGACAACGCCCCATACCACTCGATGCAAATTGACAAGCCACCTGCCCAATCCCAAAAGAAAGCTGATATCGTCGCATGGCTTCGTAAAAATGGCGTAGATGCAAACATGAATATGTTAAAAGCGGAATTAGTACGTCTTTTAAAAGAAAACAAACCAACCAAGATCCGATACGTCATTGACGAAATAGCATTAGAACATGGGCACAGAGTTATACGGTTACCGCCTTACCATTGTGAGTATAATGCGATTGAGTTGGTGTGGGCTCAAATTAAGGGATATGCTGCAAGACACAATACAGAACCCCCATTTACCACAAAAAAAATGCTAAAATTATTAGAAGAAGCTTGTGAACATGTGACTAAAGGAGACTGGGAAAAGGTTGTGAATAGAACTGTTAAATTAATAAGGGAAGATTATGAAAGAGATGTGAAAATAGATACTATTATAGAAAACGAACATATAATTATTAATGTAGGTGATGATAGCAGTGACGACAGTGAAAATAGTAGTATGGACGAATCTGATTAATTATGGCCTTTTGTGGCACCTTTTTTGGTATCTTTTGTATTCATATGTTTCTTGTGTGCATATAAAGTATGTATATTCATTTTCATTCAAATATTCAGTTCGTTCAAATAAATTAAATAAACATATACATTTTTGTTTTATTAAACCTATTTAATCAGGTACAAAAACAAAACTTAATTGTTTTTTGTTCGAGAATAAATTGACATTCCACATCACTATTGTAATGTGTCAAACCGGCCATCATAGCGTGCCGCTAGTTTAATTACGTTCAGTTGCATACAAGATTTTATCTACGACAAGGAAGTAAAATCATTAACAAAATACGCCGTAGGCTCAATAAAGTAACAAAAAGTAACTCCGTAAGCCGCCACCAGCCGCCTGTGGCGCCTCTGTCGTATGAACGGTATAAAAGTGCCAGAACTCAGAGCCTTAGCTTTAGGTATCCTATTTTAAGAAGATAACCATTTCGATTCAGCTCCCATACAACGAGCTGCATCGAAATGAGAAGCAAAACCGAAAGAGGGTTCATTTCGATTCAGCTGTCAAACTCGAAATTGGAACTTTTCGATGCTGGAGTAGATAAAATCTGTATCGTTGCAGCTACAATCTCAAATTGCGGTGATTGACTGAATTTTTGGCAATCGTGCTGCAACAATGAACGCGGACAACTGCGGACGTCGCAATAAAATAAAAAATATATTTTCTGACATTAAATATATTGGTGTAGATAAAAAAATTAAAGTCTATATTTTCATTCATTCAACACAAGAAGCAAATATTAAAATTAAGTATAAAATTAAAAAGTTTATATTCCAACTTATGCGTAATCTTTTTTTCAGAAGTTCCATTTTAGATCAAATTTTTTTGAAGACCAATAAGTACATTCTGTTAACTAGATAATGGCCGCGACTTCGTCGGCGTGGATTAGGGCTTTTTGATTCCCGCGGGAACTCTAGTAGCATGTGTGCTATTCTGATGTAGGTAATAAGCTATTACAATTGTGAAGTGTTATCAAAATCCGTCGCGTAGAGTTATGCGTGAAAGAGTAACAAACATCCATCCATACATCCTAACAAACTTCCGCATTTATAATATTAAGTAGGAAGTAATATTAACAGGATTATGAAAAACGGTTACATAACTTAAACATAACAAGGGTAAATTAAAAATTTTATTTTTAAATGCAAGCTTTTAGTAGCTACATCATTAGACTCTGGATATCATCTAGGATCAGAGTACGTACCTACTTGTTATGACGAATCAAACGAGCCCAAACTCGATGGTGTTACGTCGTTTTATTACAGAGTTCCGATAGCCATCTTCCGTCTCCATCATCAGATCAGCTCCATGTCACAACAATATTGCATTGTTGATTGTCATCCGATTTACACATACATGCAAAATTTCAGCTCGATCAGAAACCGAGAAGTGGGTGTAATTCATCTTGACCCAAGATTTGACCCAAACAAACATTGCAAGTTAAAAAAATCGGCCAAGTGCGAGTCGGGCCTCGCTCTTTTAGGGTTCCGTACATAAGACCAAATCATTTTTTTAAACTAGATATATATTTAGATATCTTAGTTCTTAGAAAGTATATACTAAATTAGTATATTGGGAAAAAATGCTTGTTTGTTATGGTCACAACTTACCAACCGCATTATAAATCGATGTTTTCAGTATTTGTTGTTTAAATAAACTATATAGTACATAATATACCAAAATTTCAAATTACTAACTAGTTTAGTTTTCGAGATAGACCCCCTAACAAAATTGGTCTAAATCCGAAAACTTTGACAGCCCCACATTTCTTCATTTTTGTAGCTAAAAATTAAAAAAATATATATTTGAACTCCACTTAATGAGCTCTAGACAATGACACCCCACATGCCAGGGTAAAAAAATAAAATTTTATTTCAACTCCTTTTCCATGTATGGGAGCCCCCTTTATTTTTCAATTTAATTTTATTTTTAATATTTGTTGTTATAGCGGCAATAGAAATACACAATATGTGAAAATTTCAACTGTCTATCTATTACGGTTTACGAGATATAGCCCGCTGACAGACGGACGGACGGGCGGGCGGACGGACGGACGGACGGACGGACAGCGGAGGCTTAGTAATAGGGTCCCGTTGGTACCCTTTGGGTACGGAACCCTAAAAAAGCTTGAAAATCGTTCACCGCAACTAACATAATCGGTTATCGGCAAATAGCGGCGGACACCGCGCCGTACGCTGTAATCCTCCATTGCATATTAATGAATGAATGAATGAATGTCAATGGCTTTGCGAGCAATACAATTAAATTAACGGTGATTTAAGGATACTCCGTTTGACGGGCTTACTTTTGGCCAATTAACTTCTTATATTGTCATTTAACATTAATTATAAGGGGAATATGGTTAAATTCTGTTCAAGTACGTAATCATTACACTAAATTGACAGGTCTTAATCTAGTACTATCCTTCTCCACCAGTTGGTCTTAATCTAGTACTATCCTTCTCCACACTGTAAAGTGTATAAAAGTGAACAAAAAAATATTACAAATTTTTGTCATATAAGTTATTTTATTCATAAATAGTAAACTAACTGATGCCCGCGATTTTGTTCGCGTGAAAATCCCGTGGGAATTCTTCTTCTCTCTTTGATTTTACAATACAAAAAAATAGCCTGTCACTCTCGAGGTCCTCAACTATACCCATGAACAATCATGTCGACGCGCAGCTCTGTTGCAGCGTGACTGAAAGACAAACCAAGGGTTTTTAATTAGTTAGTACTTAGTAGTTTAGGAATGTGTTCAACAGAATTAGCTACTGTATCCTCCGTAATATTTTCTCAATAAATAAGGGATAACTGTGGCATTGTACGGGAATACTAAACATCTTGACAGTTAAGCACGTTTTGGTAGTTTCAGCGGAAGCTACCAAATGTAACATCAAAATAACATAAACATACCAAATTGCTAGTAACATAAACCCTAACAATATGAAACTTCCAAGCAACGAGTACTGCAGTACAAAATTATCTCGTACCTACCTATAGGGATGGAACAATACCAGCACGGTATCGATACTTTTAATCGATACCATTTCAGTGAGAGTATCGATAGTAATTCTGTATGGGTAAAAAGTAAGCAATAACATGAATCAGAGACAAGCAAAAAAAATACAGTTCTTTCAAAATTATTTTTTACTTAAAAAGTCTAATTTGGCCCATGCCGTCCAAAAATAATTAGACAAAAATTTTTCTCAAATGTTTTGGTTTTTTGAAGCACTTTTGTCACGACAGCTTCGAAAAATAATCTTTTTCAGGCAACTTCACATACGTCATTACAAAACCAATGTTCCACAACCTTTTATAATTCTTATTAAAAATATTTTTGCAATAAATGTATAAAAACTTTGAATACGTTCTGTAAGTAAGCTGTAAGACGTTGAATTAAACTTGTTAAGAATTAGGTACTGAAATTGCCTGTTGAAGATTATTGGTATTTTTAAATTAACCTTGTATGTACTCGGTAATAATCGGTAACAGAGTACTTTGTATCGATACTTCGTAATCGATTATCGGAAAGAAAAGTATCGAGTATCCCTAAGCCCTACCTAATGCAGAAGCTCGCAACATAAATCAACCAAAACAAAAATTATCTGCAATAAACAGACGCGCAGACTAACTTTTTCTCTCTCCAACTCGTTGCAAATAAAGGCAACAGCAGATGCCCAACCCTCATAAATTATTCTGCGAGTAACTGCGCTGGTAGTCCATGTATTATACGCGAGAATTGAAATTTCCTACTTCCGAAGCCTAAAGAGTACGATTAAAAAGGCTTCCGCGGGCCGGCGTTTAAATAATAGGTTTCTGAAGTTATTTCAGAGCCCCTGCTTGTGTTTTAATATAGCTCAAGAGTCTGCTGAGTCAACTCAAGTTTCTATACAGACGCAGTTTTGCTTTAATTTAGAAGCTTCATGTCGGATTGATATCAAACTTTACTTATATATTGCGGTGACATGTCGAGGTTTGAACTTGTTTTTTGGTGTGAAAAAATTGGAAAAAAGTAACTTTGAAGTTAAATATCCACTCGCTTGGTTCATCGCTCTTTCTCAAAAAATGTCAAATTTTTTTTTTGTTAAATTTATTTGTGTCTAAAGGTTTCAAAATCTTAGTTTTTGATCTTATAGTAAAGTCTTACTGTGAGAACTAATGTAGTTTTCATTGAGCATGACATGGTGATTTTTTTTTTAGATTACTAGTTAAAATCGCTATCACTATTTCAAGTTTAAAACATTGCTATGAAAAATGTTGCAGCAAATCATACTTCATACTAATATTATAAATGCGAAAGTGTATTTGTTTTTTGGATTGTTGGTTTGTCATTCAATCACGCCGCAACAGAGCTACGGATCAACGTGACTTGGGTACAGTTTAGGACGTGGAGAGTGACAAAAGGCTACTTTTTACCCCGGAAAATCAAAGAGTTCCCGATGAATTTTAAAAAACTAAATCCACGAGGACGAAGTCGAAGGCATCAATCAGCTAGTGAGCATTATTTCTACGGAAATAGGCAAGGAAAATTTCATTAAAACAAAAATCAAACAACGTTTGTACGGGAGGCATTTTAATAGCTATTTATGCAACTGCATCGTAATGAGGGTCATTTTAATTCGAGTGCTGTTTTTTGATACGAGGCTTGCCGAGTATCAAAATAGGATAGTACGAGAATTAAAATGACTAATTACGTTCAGTTGCATACAAGATTTTATCTACGACAGTGAAAATAAAATCATTAAAATTAATAAAATACGCCGTAGGCTCAATAAAGTAACAAAAAGTAACTCCGTAAGCCGCCACCAGCCGCCTGTGGCGCCTCTGTCGTATGAACGGTATAAAAGTGCCAGAACTCAGAGCCTTAGCTTTAGGTAACCTATTTTAAGAAGATAACCATTTCGATTCAGCTCCCATACAACGAGCTGCATCGAAATGAGAAGCAAAACCGAAAGAGGGTTCATTTCGATTCAGCTGTCAAATTCGAAATTGGAACTTTTCGATGCTGAAGTAGATAAAGAAAATTTCAAAGCACTTTGAATAATGAAACACTAAACAGAAATAAACAAACAAAACAAATATTTAATTTCAAAGTGAGACTTATTATATGTGAAACGAAAGCATTGACTGAAAATAATTTCACCGTCGAAGAAATTAGAAAGAGAGCATCCAAGGAACACAACACAAAAAGCACCCTACTAACTAACCTCAAGAATACGTGGGGAAGCACTTGATGACGAAGAAAAGGCGCAAAAAATATACAATTCTACAATTCAGAATAAGAGTCAGGGAACAACAAAGCTTTGGCTAGCTCAGTCTGGCTGTTTGCAATATTTTTCTGTTATAAACACTGCTCTGCTGCTGCATAGCAGTTATAAATTATTGTTGTATAACATTAGATGTTATAGAACAATTTACAGCAGATTCCGAAGAATGGATGGACCAATTCGGATAATTTTTTTTTGTATGTTCCTTAAGGTCCATGGAAGGTTTTAATAAAAAAAAATAACAAAAAAAAAATTAATTTTTACTTTTAACTTTTGACAGAACGAAGTCTGTCCGGGCAGCTAGTATAAAATATTACAAAGTTATAAAATGTTTACCGTAATACTATTATTATTTTATTAATGAAAAAAATGTGGATTAACGTTAATCAAAATAATAGTAAAAGGGTCCAACAGGTCTATCGTGGAAAAGCTGCATAAATTATTATTGATACAGTTTCAAATGAAGTTATTGGCTGAATTTATGGCTTTTCTGCTGTAATGTAAAAAAAATTTAACCGACTTTATATAAGAAGGTTATCAATTCGACACGTATGTATGTAAGTAATATTATAGGAACTGCAAAATATTCACATTAATTATTAACCTATTAGTAACTTATTGTACGAGTATAAGATTGTATTATTAATTTTATTATTAATTTATTATTAACTAGCTGATGCCCGCGACTTCGTCCGCATGGATTTAGTTTTTAAAAATCCCGCGGGAACTCCGACTCATTATCCGAGATAAAAAGTAGCTCTCCCTGTCTGAGGAACCACTACTACATCCATTACTATACCCATGCAAAAAATCGCATCAATCCGCTGTTCTGTTGCGACGTGATTGAAGGACAAACCAACAAACAAACAAACACACTTTCGCATTTATAATATCAGTAGGTAATGCTTTATTATAACACTTTTTATAATTGTCAAATTTTTTACCATACTTAACCAAAGACAAAATTACGTTTAGCTGTCATTTACGTTTTGTTATTCCACTTTCATTTGCGTTTTGTTATTAACCGACTTCCAAAAAGGAGGAGGTTCTCAATTCGGCCGGTATCTTTTTTAGGGTTCCGTACCCAAAGGGTACCAACGGGACCCTATTACTAAGCCTACGCTGTCCGTCCGTCCGTCCGTCCGTCCGTCCGTCTGTCAGCGGGCTGTATCTCGTAAACCGTAATAGATAGACAGATGAAATTTTCACATATTATGTATTTCTATTGCCGCTATAACAACAAATAATAAAAATTAAATTAAATTAAAAAAATTAAATTAAAATATTTCCATGGAAATACACACATCAAAAGTGTCTAGGGATCAACATATATTTTTGCAATAACTTTTCTCCTGATTGATATTAATTAAAATTTTCTTTAAGGATTCATCAAATAAAGTGTTTACGTTTGTCACAGTAACGATAAACCAAGTCACCTTTGCATTAATAAAGAAATTTGCCATTTTCCTAATAAAGGGATTTTTGACATTTGAACCACTAACATTAAAGTTCGAAAAAAAGACTGAAATAACAGTTTTCTTTAAAATTTTATTGGGTAACTTAAACAATTAATAATCCGTGTTTCTACCGCGAACACTAACAACACAAGAACATCGGTTTGGCATACTCAAAATGAGTTCATCCAAATCACGCTGTGGAATGGCCGCCCATGTTCGTTGCAACAACAAAAAAAGGTCTTCTTGCCACTGGATACCCTCCATATTCGGCAGAGCTCTTCTCTGTAGCATATCCCATGCATGCTCAATCGGGTTCAAGTCTGGCGACTGAGCAGGCCAGGGCAGGACATTGATGTTAGCTGCGGCGAGAGTCTGTCTTACAACTCTTGCGGTGTGCGGTCGTGCATTATCATGCATTAACTGAAATAAGGGACAGATTTGCACTTGTAGAGGAACGATGACGTCTGATACAATCGTCTCAGCATAAATTTGAGCGTTGAGGTTGCCTCTGATCCAAATCAACTCAGTTCTTCCGCCGATCTAAATACCCGCCCATACCATGATGGTTCCACCACTATAAGGATGGACTTCCTGGCAGGATTTTAATCGCTGATTATGAAATTATGAAATGCACCAAAAAGGATCCATATAAATTTATAAAATCATAAATTTATTACAAAGCCACATCTCAATCTCAAGAAATCCGCATAAAAATGCTTGATCCCTAGACACTTTTGATGTGTGTATTTTTATTTAATTTTTTTAACGGAACCCAAAAAGAGCGAGGCCCGACTCGCACTTAGCCGATTTTTTTTTTCTATGTATGTCCACCGATTTCTCCGGGATTACTGGACCGATTCGCGTGATTTTTTTTTAATCGACAGAGGATGTTTGCGAAATGGTCCCATAAAAATTTTAACCTTCAACTCCTCAAGCCTGATGCTGCAGGCTAAAACTATGGCGATTTAGGAAATTTCGATTACGAATTGATATTGTAGTTAACAAGTATGGACTACATCATGGAGCTCCAGGTCCTAGCTCCTCAATCATAGGATACTACACTTAAAAGCTTGAAATAAAAATTCTTTTCAAAAAACCGACTTCTAACGCCACTACAAAGTATAAAAATAATTTTAGTTTGTCCACGTTTGTTGAAGTCGGGCGGGCCTAAAATACAAACTATGAAACCGACTCGCGATGCTTGCTCGACTTCTACAAACGAGTCTATCATATTCTGTAGCGTCGCGCATCGGTTTCATAGTTTGTATATAGGCCCGCCCGACTTCAACAAACGTGGACAAACTAAAATTATTTTTATACTTTGTAGTGGCGTTAGAAGTCGGTTTTTTGAAAAGAATTTTTATTTTTCTATGTCAGATGCGTTTTTGTTATACCACGTTTTATAGTGACTTGACGGAAACGCGGTCGAACGGGATAAAAAGTATCCTATGTCCGTCTCCTGGTTCTAAGCTACCTCTCCACCAATTTTCAGCCAAATCGGTTCACCCGTTCTTGAGTTATAAATAGTGTAACTAACACCACTTTCTTTTATATAATATATAGATATTGCAAATGACATTCGTAAGAGCTTATAGTATTATAAGGTCTGTGGTATAGTATAGTAGAGGATCGGACGATCTGGGCCCTGATTCTGTAACTTAGTTGCTATCAAAAAATGATAGCCACTGACATATTATATTTTTTATCCATTGAAGGTTTGCTATGAAAATAAAAGTACCTATCATTTTCTTATCAAACCTTCAGTGGATAAAAAATATAATATGTCAGTGGCTATCATTTTTTGATAGCAACTAAGTTACAGAATCAGGGCCCAGAAGTGGAGTCAGTGTGGAGTTTAGAGCTTGATGATTTTTTTAAAAACCGTACTGCGTTTGGTGTACGTCATTAACTGAAAAATGGCAACCGAAAAAACAAAAGTCTTTTGTAATAACTCGCTATTGTTGCTGTACCATTGTCTATGTTTCGTATTTTTTTATTTCTAAAAAAGTTCAGTAAGTAGTTAAGTATCTAGTACAGTGAAAATTACAAAAACATCATTTTCTAGTTTCTACGGGTTACTATAATATGGTTATTTAGGTATATACTACTAGCTGATGCCCGCGACTTCGTCCGTGTGGATTAAGGTTTTTTTAGTTCCCGCGATATCTCCTTAATTTTCCGGGATAAAATGTAGCCCATGTGTTAATCCTGGGCATGAGCTATCTCTATTCCTTTAATCCCAATCGGTTCATTCGTTGTGACGTGAAAAAGTAACAAACATCCCTTCAATCCGTCCGTCCATCCATCCATCCATCCATCCATTCAATCATCCATCCATCCCATACATCCATCCATCCATCCATCCCATACATCCATCCTCACAAACTTTCGCATTTATAATATTAGCAGGAATAGTAGGAAAGTAAGATAGGAAGTAATAATAAGTAGGATTGGCTATTACGAGTAAGTATATTGAAACTTTTTCTATAATTCTGAAACTCTGACCAAGGGTCAGAGTTTCATTACATGTGGATTAAAACTAAAGACAAGCAATAAAGAAATAGAAATTGAAGAATCTTCTGGTTTATTACAATGATCCAATAGGAAAGTCGCTCAATCGTCCCATTTTGTTGGTAAAGAATAAAAATGGCGGCTTTGAAAGTTGAAGCAGAGTAGATTCAGAGGTGCGATTGTCTAAAGTTATTCCATTGATCGTAGTCGTATTAGATGATATTAGCGTCAAAGTAAAATAAATCATAACAGGATTGAATTAGAGTGCAATTTCGTGTATACACGAAATTGAGCTCTAATTCAATAAGATTAATTCACATATAAGAATGCATACATGCATTCTTATACGTTTTACGTATGTACAATACGTTCCATAACGCCCTATATTAAAATCGGTTGTATTGAATTTGTGACTTTAATACGGTACCATCAAGGATTATTTTACTTTGACGCTAATGTCATCGAATGCGAATACGATCTATGGAATAACTTTTAGACAAAAATTGGTACCCAGATTGAACTTGATCTGTGGGTCTATAAAGTGGCTAATAAAAAATCTCATAACATTCGAACGGGGCGTTCGCGCGTCGAACCGTAGTCCGTACTATTGGCGAGGGCACACTAATTGAACCGGGTTCGATTCACGCCGGGGGCAAAACATTATAACCAGGGAGCTGGTGGCAGTAAAGATATCGTTAGCTTATTTCGTTCATTTGCTGTGTGGCGACTCATATGTAGTATATGTCGCAGTAAGATAGTTGTAGCCGTGATATAGCTATACCTAACCTTAGGTGTATAGTTATATTCAAATTCAAATTCAAATTCAAAATTATTTATTTCATTTAGGCCAACCTGTGGCTCTTATGACACCTCAAGATTCTACCACCGGTTCGGAAAGCGGATTCTGCTGAGAAGAGCCGGCAAGAAACTCAGCAGTTGCTCTTTTCAAAATAATCATTTTACAATATTATTATGTAGCTATTACATTGTAATAAGTTTTTATACTATCTTGTGGGCAGCTGGATGCCAAGCTGATTTAACCCGTGCATCTTTGTTAGAATAGAATATGACATTTCCAGAAAACGTACTACAATTCAATTCAATATTATACCGGAATATAGTTATACGGAAGCGGTGCATACTGCATAGCTATCTTTTATGGAATATACCTATAATACGAGCACAATCTAGTACATAGTATGTATAACAATCTGACTAGATTAATCTAGTGAAATGATTAAAGTATAAATTTTCTTTGATTGACAAGTAAAATTGCTATGAATCGCTTACGTATAACTATATATCGGTATATAGCTATATCCCTAGGATTATAGCTATATCACGGCTTCAACTATCTTACTGCGACATTTACATGCATTCTGCTGATCGAATAAATACGAATATCTCTACAATGAAATTTTTGACTTATATTTTTCAATACTTAATCTAATTTTGCCATCTCATTCATGGCGTTTATAAGCTACAAAACTGAATTACCTATCAGTCCTATCACTAACGACGACATGATCATATACTGAATTTACCACCAACTCCCCAGCTATCTACTACCGCATTTTTGTGTTGTAGCATTCAATAGCTTCACTGAATACCGTTATGCTAATTCGTTAATGGAATGATTCACGGACTCGTGCCACAAAAGCAGATATTTGCTGATTCGATTTCAAATAAAGGGGTTAAATGGAAACTTTTTTAATCGATTGAAGTGGAATTGAATTTTGTAGAGTTGCTACGGAATTCATAAATCATACTAATATTATAAATGCGAAACTGTGTTTGTTGGTTTGTCCTTCAATCACGCCGCAATAGAGCCATGGATCGACGTGATTTTTTACATGGGTATAGTTGAGGACCCGGAGAGTGACATAGGCTACTTATTATCCCGGAAAATCAAAGAGTTCCCGAGGGACTTTAATCCACGCGGACGAAGTCGCGGGCATCAGCTAGTGCTTAAATATAACTAAAGCGAAGGTTTTACTATTGGATTAGAAGTAGGCGTTTACTTTGCGGAATTTCATAGTACTGAAGGAAAATAATGTGGCGAATTCTCATAGTATTAATCTCATGCTATCCCTTTTATGAATGCTGCCTGCGGAAAAGGATACAACTAGATTCAAATCCGTCAATTTAGTTGAGTTTGGAAATTGTGAACACCAGAATTAGCTATATATACCAAGCGTTTTTTAATATTAAGGGCCAGTTTCACCACTATCCGTTAAAGCGTCTGATATTCTAACAGATAAAATAGCTGTTAGATAAAGTCTGATATTTTTTAGATTATCAGAGAATTTATCTAGATTATAACGGACACTTGTGAAACAGAAATTTGAACGCTATCTGTCAGACAAGTTGTGGATAGGCTATCAGGCACTTTAACAGCAAGTGGTGAGAGTTGAGACAGACCCTAAATGGATTGTCTTTAAGTTCGTTAAACTCTTACCATTACGAGTAATCTATATGCGGATTATGGTAAAGAAATTTCATTGTACCTTGGAACTTTTATGATTAATAACTTTTCCATGAAAGTTCACTTTTGTTAATGAGCTATCCAAATTCATCGCTGTATAATATCAACTAAGTATATTGATGTCTAGGTACTACAGAGCATTATTGTTTTTACACGTTCGTTTTCTATCTAAATAAATATTAAGAAAATTTTGAGAAAGAGCAACCCCATGCTATGAGGACACGATATAAAACTACGGCATCAACTGGCATCGTAAAATCCCTTTAAACACTTTCTAACAAACAGAGTGGTGTACATTTATGGAATAAATTGCCCAAAGAAATAGTGGCGTCCAACTCCGTTCATGAATTTAGAAACAGATAATATTGGAAACTCCAAGCGCAGTAATTGATATAGGCGTAGCCTATTATAAATAATAATAATGCACTCTCACATCCCAATATGGAATATGGATGTCTTTTAATCTCAGAGCCTACACAACATCTCATCATTACATCCAGGGGATCACATATAAGACTTATATTGCCACGTAACTAATCCTTGTTTATACGAGACATTCTTCGCTGACCGTTCGTCGGATCACCTTGCTTTTATTGCGAACTTCATTGCGATGTTTGACCTCATCAAGTTCATATTATATTACGCTGCGATTAGAGTGATATGATTCCTTATTCTCTTCTTAGTTTAACCGTCAGTATTATAAGGTCTGTGGTTTAACTATGTTATTGTAAACGTGATCAAATATGATCGCGGCGTTTTTATCTTCGAAGGGAGAGGGTAGACTGGCCACTTTTAGCGGCAACGATAGCGGCGTTTTTATGGCCTTTAGCGATTTTATGGCCTCTTGCGTGAATCGCAAATTCGCGCGAAATGCGAAAGCGTTTGAGTCGGAATTTTCGCGCTCGCGAATCGCGATGCACGCAAAAGGCCATAAAATCGCTAATTTCCATAAAAACGAGCGATCGCTGCCGCTAAAAGTAGCCAGTCTGCCCTCTCCCTAAATACAAGGAAAAGGTGACTGACTGACTGACTTATCTATCAACGCACAAGCACAACTCAAACCACTGGACGGGTCGCGCTGAAAGGCACACATAGCTATTATGACACATAAATACATAATACAGCTATTATTCGCTAAGAAAGTTTTGAAAAAAGGTTTGAAAAATCGAACTTAACGTGAGCGAAGCCGCGGGCAAAAGCTAGTCTTATCTAAAATAATGGCTATCTGATGATCCTTCGTTCAGCTACAATTTGTGGACCTTGTGATTGTTACCCTTTTGAATTAATCAAAAGAACAGTTTCTTGTTGATTTTGCTCTGTTGAAAAGACATTCCTAACCAGTGGTAGTCACTTGATTCGGAAGCAATTTGAAAAACAACTTTCCTTCTATGTTCTAGATTTTCTGCAATATTTTCATGAGTCCTTTTACAATATTTCAAGCTAGCGAAATACTATGCGAATTCATACACGCGTCGGTCTATCTCGATTTCACCGAGAACAGCGTCCGATCCATACATCCTCAATCGGCTACGGTTAGTGGATAATTGGGGCTGTCCGGCGGTTGGCCTTGACAGTCTAGTTTATGGAGGACCGCCAGTGCGAACTGAACGAGTCCAAACGGTGAGAACTTCATCTTCATCATCTTCATCTTGGGCCAGGTACTTGGCGACGCATTGGTAAAACTATTGTTTCAAAAAATCGAGTACCGCTCTCTCTCTCGCACTCCCCGCTCACCCTGACTTGTTGTACGCGTCGCACTCGACCGGACCGTGCCAGCGGGTGACTTTGACTGGATTTTTATGTAATTAGAATTACTCATAGCATAAGCATAAAATAAAATAACTTCTCGATCTATGAAATAGAATAGCGGTCTGGCTATTTTATTCGTAAAAAATAATAGGATGTTGTCGCTGATAATTCCAAGCATTTGAACTTTTTTGGTGTGAAGTTTGTACTTTTTTTTTTAAGTCAGACTATTTTTTTAAATTGTGTCCGATTTAAGAAATT
Organism: Oeneis ivallda; assembly: GCA_029955525.1. Lineage (NCBI taxonomy): Eukaryota > Metazoa > Arthropoda > Insecta > Lepidoptera > Nymphalidae > Oeneis > Oeneis ivallda. The sequence goes on from JARPMR010000029.1 coordinate 4,804,145, forward strand.
ATACAGGTTTCCCCCTTTTTTACGATATTTTTAAAATTATAATTATATCATTCGTTGCACTCACACTACGCATTCAAAAGTACTCGTTTTCGTGTTTTTTGGTCCAAGGCGTCATCTTAAGAGGATTGTCTAGTTGAAAATTTTCATACAAAAAGCTTCAAAAAGCGATAACGTTTTGCTACCCGTAAATGTTGTCCAATGTTCATAATTTTTTGAAATGTTGCAGATACAATGAAAAACTATGCCCGTACGTTTTAATTTTAAAGAAATATTGCTTATGTTAAAAGTTATTAGTGACTAAATATCCATATTTTTGACTAAAAAACTACCTCGACTAATTTTATTTTTTTAAATTTAACTAAACTGAAATACTAAAAAAATGAAACGTACGAGCCTAAATTAAGGTGTACTGAATCTAATGAGACCAAAATTGTCTAATTTTGTAAACGTTAGGGGGGTAAAAACGTTATGACCCGAAACAATATTTCAAGAATAAAATTTAGGCAAATAACTCCTGGACTTGCAACTCTCTCTATCGCACGATGCGGGTCGGGCAGCGAAGCGTTGTGAAACAGATAGCATTTTGGAAAATACCTACTCGCGTCGCGTTTTGTCACTAGACACTCCTCTTAAGCTCCCGGAGCGCATCTGTGCTTTTGTTGTCTATGTTTGTAACAACGTTACGTCATCTTATTGTCATTTCAATTATCAAACGTCAATTGCTGGTATGTCAAATGACAATTGCTGTCAATTGTGGTTATTTTTATGTTAAGTAAATGTCATCATAACTCGTGTAAGTGCTGTCATTGTCAAAAAGAACGCCATGTTTTTGCGCTTTTATTGTGCAAAATAATTTCGCATTGTACCTCGTAAAAAGGACCTGTTAATGAGAAATAAAGAAAAAATAATCACTAATTCATGACTCCAAACATTTTTGAAAGACTGTACAAAGACCTGGCCCAGACTCCATAATATATACTTGAAACAACCCCTTTGAACAAAACCGCTGTCGTATGTAATTTAGGAACATATTGTCAAAATATGGGGACTGTAAGGGCCTGTTTCGCCACTTACTGATAAAGTTCTGATAGCCTATCCACAACTTATCTGACGGATAGCGTTTAAATTTCTATTTCAAAAGTATCTGATAAGTCGATCTGGCAGTTAAACTCAAAAAGATATCACACAGATTTATCCAGCAGATATTTTATCTGTTAGATATAGATCAGGTACTTTATCAGCAAGTGTAAAAACATGCCATAAGGGCTGTTTAGCTTTGAAATTTTTGTAAACGGAGGGACCGCGTGTACTTTCCGAGCAAATTGAAAAGGTTAGAAGTTTGCCGCGAAATTTGAATGAAACGGCATTTATATGGGTTTGAGGAACAATAAGTATGTCAATACGGGGAGTTTGAGGGCCGGCCTTGACAGTCTTGTTTATGGAGGACCGCTAGTGCGAACCGAACCAATTGAAACCGGTGAGAATTGCCGCGAAATTTGAACAAAACCGAAGTTAGGAACGAGTTGAAACGGTGAGAACTTTGACGCAAAATTTGAACAAAAACCGCAGTTTATGGGTTTGAGGAACATGTCAATATGGGGAGTTTGAGGATCGCCAATGCGAACCGAAAGAGTTGAAAAGGTGAGAACTGCCGCGAATTTTGAACAAAACCGCAGTTGTATGAGTTTGAGGAACATTTAAATATGAGAAGCCTAAGGCCTTGAGCTTTGCCAATCTTGTGTGCGGAGGACCGTGTGCTTTGTCAACGGACCGAACGCGAAGTAGAGAAAAGTTTGTCACGATTTTTGAAACATTACCTATAAAATATACATATCTAATAAAATTGACATACACTGATTGATAGAAAACAGACAGCTTAAACTAGTTGATCTGCAGATTTGAGCGCAATATTCTTCCATTACCCTTAAGGATGACTATACAGGGCTGCTCGCGGAATTCAAATTTAATTTGGTTTTTCGCAATTTGTAAACTAATACGACAAAGTAGGCTTATAGCATTCTAATTGCGCCAGTGGCAGTATCATCTTCACAGGTTTATATAAAAATCTTTACTTGAAAGTGTCCCGTTTAAGAAATTAGTCAGAATATCGATTTCGACGTGAGATACTCACAAAGTAGTCGATATTCTGACTAATTTCTTAAACGGGACACTTTCAAGTAAAGATTTTCGTAAAAACCTGTGAAGAGGATACTGCCATTGGCGCAATTAGAATGCCATAAGCCTACTTTGTCGTATTAGTTTAGAAATTGCGAAAAACGAAATTAAATTTGAATTTTGCGGGCAGACCCGTATAATCCACCTTAAGTAGTAGGTAGTTTACTGAAATACCACCCCAAAAGGGTATCAAGACAAAAGGTTTCTTGCCACCGTGTTTCCTGACACCTTCGAATTTGAGCACCTTCAAGACGAGAGTAATTAATTGACATATAATTTTGTTTGATACACATTGTATCAAACAAAATTATTATACTTAGAAATCTGAGTTACACAACACCTATCAAAAGCATGGACCGGCATGTTACATACACTGACATTTTAATAAAGCACATAATATTATCAGATACGTAAAACACTCAAAGTGAACCCCGCGTTGCATTAAATAACCGATACAGAATAGATAAAATCATTAACGTATTATCTAGGAATTGTATCTAAATAACCGGCTAATAGAAGGAAACCAGACATTTCGCAACTCTACGTAGCTCGTAGGTACGGTATTGAAATTCCGACCGCAAGCCGGGCGATCCAAATAAGAATTTGTTTGGCCACGCCGATACAGGCAACTATGAGTAAGTATAGAACGTGTTCCGCATAGATCTCATTTTAAAAGGTGCATTACTAAAAATTGCTGAATATTTTTCACAAAAAAGCTGATCGCACATATTTAAAAAAAACAAACATTTGAACCTAAGCTCAGTTAAAAAAAAAATTATCGACCATAGTTTGGTGATCTCTATTTACATTTAGGGCATTGAATAAAGTATTACAGACGTTTGATTTAAAACAAAAGTCAACTACCCTATAACTACTCTAACGTGTTCATTGTATACCCAGCACCTTAATTAGTGACATTTATGAATTCTATAACCTATCTTATTCGGGGACACTACTGCTCAGTGCTATCTATCGCCGCCCTCACCCTATTTAACAATGTCATCGAGAATCTCTAGATATTGTTGTAGATGTAGCCGCATTTTTCCCAATATCTCAGCACCGTATACTAATATGTAAATGTGTGTTCTTTTCTCAATACTATAGTTTGGACTGGACACAAATAAATTCAGCGATATAATTTTCCAGATTGCTTTGTTATGCATTTGAGTTTGTGTAAGGTTCTCATGATACAACAATGTTTGGCAGTTTGCTAACCTAACTTCGTCACAATTTAAATAAATTATAATATGATTCATGTCAACTCACAAATTACTTATTTAAGTTTATCGTCAAATGTTATCGATAATAACAAGGTAAATAAAGGCAAATCGATCTTAATAACCGCTGATAAGAACGGGAAAATTTCCAAGTAAGCTATCATCGAGCAAACATCTAAATAGTAAATACGTTTGTATGGGATACAAATAGGTGTGTAACTTTGTCTGTCACAATTGTCGCCCATGGACACATCGTGATAAGATTCATATTATGCGATAGTATGTTTCCTCTTGCACTGCGTAGACACACAATTATACGTACGAGATGGTACGAGTAAGGAAAAGGAAACTGTAGCTTCTGATAATCCATTCATTTATGGCAGGAGATGAATTTATTTATTTATTTATTGAAAAGGTACACAAAACAGGTTGCAACCAATTATAAACGTAATAACATCAGATTTGAGTTCCAGGTAACAACCCTTAATATGTGTACACAGTGGTTATAAAATTTATGCATAGAATCTATAGAAATTATAGTTAGAATTATACAGTTTACTCAGTTACACAGTTAGCAAAGATAACATGAATATTTAAAACTTAATAAAAACTTAAAGTGCGTTTTTGAATATAAATAATGCCTGTCTAAAACTAAAGTTGTATGTTGCTTGATTATGAGGTCAGAAAAAGTTTATGTATATTTGGTTTTTAAATAGGTTTGCGTTATTACCCATTCAAATAGATAATGTTGAGAAGAAAAGTACCTGCCGATATAATGATGACTTCAATAAGTAAAAATGGCAAGCAGTAGAAGAGGTATGGTTACAAACCATTGATTTACTGATTTACTAAATCGATGACTCAAAGTAGAATTTTAGAAAGCCCCTACAGCCGGCTATAAAGATTTAGCTAAAGTGTTTGATAGATTCAACTATAACAAATAACAATATTAGCAAGAAAAGGTTAGAATTATTTTGCTATAATCCGCCAACAGAAAAAATCTGTACACATCTCCTGAGGATGCTCCGGTGTCGGGGCGAAACGTGCGTCGAGAGTAGTGTAAAAGTCTTGTGTGGTGGTGCATGTGAGAGGTGGTGGCATTGCTTGCTTGGGAACTTGGCTTTCTTGCTTGGCTGGGTAGGTGAGTGGTGCTTAGCTTTTAATTGCATGTTTGACCATACAGATTTTTTCTGTTGGCGGATTATAGCAAAATAATTCTAACCTTTTCTTGCTAATCATGAACTTCCGCAAAGTGACGCATGCTTCTATCCAATATCCAAATAACAATATAGCAACATAAACTCATACAAATAATAACTTGACAAAACTTGTATGTACATATTAAGAATTTACGTCAGTAAGATACTGGTTTTTTATTTTATATCATTACTAATATCTTCTTAAACCTATAATGCCTTAAGAGATACAATTACAATAAGTAGGGAAGCCAAACATCTATTAACATAAGCGGTTTAACGCATCAATAGCATAAGCCTACGGCTTTGCCCATATAAAGTTTTTCGGAACCTTATTCATCTCTTATTTATATTCGATCACAATTTAAGTGAAAAAGTGCAATAGTAGAGGACACTTTTTCACTGCAACTAATTAGGCAAGATCAGCTATAAGGCAGACGAAGGTCTGGCTTATATCTGTTCGAAGAAGAATACCCTGGCTTAAGGCGCTGTGTGCAGTCACGATCTTCATTCGTGAGCCGAATGACAAGCCGAATGAAGATCGTCTTATTTAAAATCTATGGGTCATAGTATTATGAAAAAAATAGTAGTTATAATTGATCGTATTTCTGGCCTGATGGCTGTTTCTTAAAAACGATGACGCAAACTTTTCTCGATAAAAAAAAATTGCAAAGTTGACTCTGCAAATACATTAAAATCCCATCGTTCTCTGTTATGCATACATTTATTTTGGTAATATTAAGTACAATTGTATTTCATATCTTACTACAACAAATGGCTGTTTTAGATTTTATTTATAGCGACTGTTAAATTATAATGGAAAATATTAAAATTATAACAATCGCAATAAATAAAATAACATCGCGAGTAATTCAACATGAGCTGATCACTGTTCAGAAACCGTAGTAAATCGAAAATCACAAGTTTTAGACCCAACGGTTTGATATGTTGGTACGATAATATAACAGTCATTCTATTTCTTCTTTTAAACTATAAAAATAAGTACATAGTTTTTCTTCGAAGTTTCTTTGCGATTGCCCATTTTTTCAAACTCGACAAATCCAGTAAACGTATAAGGATGCTTTTTCTAGCACTCTTTTCAATCCCAGTGAAGACCAACCACCGACCTTATTATGTTTTACTATCTCTAACGGGTTGTCTGTAAGAGAACGGGACGAAATTTTTCCTATATCCGTCTCCTGGATGAAAGTTACCACTCTGTGTCAATTTCCAACTCAATCGAATGTCAACTCAGACATACAAACGTTAAATTTTTATGGTTAGGAATATACCTAGGTACATACAGACAAAACTATTTCTTAGGTAGGTACATGAAGTTATACCTAGTAGTTTAAACAAGCATCAAGGTTAGGCTTCTAAGAATAGAGTCGAGGGGTGCTGACTGCTGATGCGATCTGAATGACATTTATTGCTTACTACATCGCATATTAGGTACTATATTACTACTATAGTACCTACTACTACCTTGAATTAATTCTACATTTCTTTGCGCCTCCATAAGACCATTTTTATAGGGTTCCGTAGTAAACAAGGAACCCTTATAGTTTCGTCATGTCCGTCCGTCCGTCTGTCTGTCTGTCTGTCCGCGGTTTAGCTCAGAGACTATTGGTACTAGAAATCTGTAATTTGACAAGGGTATAAATATCAATCACGCCGACAAAGTGGTGAAATAAAATTTTGAAAAATAATTTTTTTTAGGGTACCTCCCCTACATGTAAAGTGGGGATGAATTTTTTTTCTCGACTATCCCATAGTGTAGGATGTCGTTGAATAGGTCTTTCAAAAATATTGTGGGTGTGGGAACACCATTTTTGAATTCAGGGATCCGTTTGTGAAATATGATATCTTACATTGCTAGAGTCAAGTGTCCCCCCCCTCTGCCAGCTAAATGGTTGTATATAGGATACAAGAAAAAATTCACAGCAGTAGTATATATAATGAATTTTAAAGGAAAACTATCACGGCTTAGTAGGGTTCATTAGTTAAGGAGTTATATCTGTTATTTCTAAGTCAGGTATTACACGTAGTGTAAGTTGCACATTTTGTAGTATATTATAGTATTTAAACCAAACTCAAAATGTATTCAATATTCATAAATAAAATATAAGCATTATCCTAGGTCAGCCATAATATTTGAGAATTTCAACTACGGAACCGTACACGGCGCGTGGCCCGACACGCACTTGGCCGTTTTTTTATAATTTTTAAACGACTACAGCAAAGCCAAAAAGATGGTGATAAGATTTTAATAAATATGAGGGATGTCAATCCAATTTTCCGTAGTTGGGTTACAATTTTTCAACGTTTTTCAGGTCTAACATGTTTTATAACATCGTGGGATATTTTTCAACTACTAGCTGATGCCCGCGACTTCATCCGCGTGAATTTTTTTTTGTTTCTTTTTTTTATTAAAACCTTCCGTGGACCTTAAGGAACATACAAAAAAATAAATTAACCGAATTGGTCCATCCATTCTTGAGTTATGCGCTTACCAACATTCATTTTTATTTATATAGAAGATAGATTATGTCCGTTTCCACCAACCATACCTAAATCATCGCCTTAGCGTAGTAGTCTCTTTACATAGGTAGCCCCTAAATACAATCCGTTGCCCAATGTCATTTCCACCTTTAGGCGTTCCATAAAAGTTCATGAAAACGAAAGTGACAGAAAGCGTCACCTAACTTAGCTTAGGTAGCCAGAAAAAGTTAGAGAATGTTGGTGAAAACGGGCATTGGTCACTAGAAATTTTCAACTAAAGCAATAATTTGCTATCGTGCTTCAATTTGTTACAAAACATTTTGGTGATCAGAACGGTACTTAAAATAAAATATCATGGTACAAGTTTAATAACTTACAAAAAGCTATTTAGCTCTTAATCACAAAGTGACAAAGCCCCGACGAAAATAAAGATAATATAATAAAAGTGCTGCAGCGTGAAAGCACCAGACTATGCTATGTATTATTAACTCATTAAATCGTATTTATAACTCATCTTGATACTTGACTACCCAATCTCGATACTTGAAGCGTTAAAAAAGGTGGATTGAGCTAAAACGTTTCCTTTTCTAAGAACCGGTCAGCAACGTTTTTTAATGAAACATAGTAAGTAACATACACGATCGAGCTACAGAATGCATATATAGCAGTAAGCACGTGTAGCAATTTAAGAGAATTAGTGACCTAATCTTTGATGGCTTCGACATTAATCAAAGGCCTACCAACAAGGCTTATTACACAATTGAAAACTATATGAATGAATCGAGTTCAGACATGCACAGGTCGGGTGACTAAAAATAGTAACTTCAAAGACAAATTTTAGAACGTGATCGTAAGTTACGACCTGCGATCAACAATTTGTATGTTAAGAGTTAAGACGCAGATTTAGAAGAAACGTGCTAACCCATTGATTTATCGAATATTGGAGATATAATTTAGCTTCTACACAGCATTTTACAAGAACGCAAAATCTTAATGAAACGGTAGTGGTACCTATTCTCTAAAAATGATTGCATCAGTGTAACGATCGCAATGACCTCTGATTGGCTGAATTTATCGCGTTCTTGCTGCATCAATGCATTTTAACCAATAGCGGGACAGTACCGGCCAATCAGCGGTCATTGCCATTGGTCAGAGAATACCACTATCTACTGATCTACGAATACTAAAATCACCTTATGTCCCGAACTTAAATGGAATGACTGATGTTGTAAGATATGCAAACTGAGCCTTGCAATATTGTTTGCAAGGCTCCATTTTAAACTCTACTTCGGATTCGGCTAGATAAATGCAATTCCGGAAATCCGAAGCCGATCATGACGAGCCCGGAATTTCAATCTTAGTGAAGACCAACCACTGACCTTATTATGTTTTACTATCTCTTACGCGAGGGCTGTCTGTAAGAGATCACTTTAGTGATAAGGCCGCCTTTGTACCTACTCATCACTATTATTTTTATCTCTGTGTAATGTTTTGTTTTTACGTGTTTTAGTGTAATTAAGCTTACTACTACCAGACTAGGCGCACTCGAGATTTTAGGTATAAAGCCACGAGTATCTACCCGGCGTCATCCCGGCATCCCGGGCATGGCAATTCAATGGGCTAACGTATTAGTCCGAAGGGATAAGAGTTACGCGATAGAAAGAGAGGCACCTTCTAGGTGAAAATGACTAGGTAATTTAGCGCTGTGCGACCTGAATTAATTGCAATCTATTGTGTGATAGAAAGAGTCGCTATTTATTTAAATGATTTTGCGGAGTTAAACTTCTGTACCCGTACTATTAAATGTATTCTGTGCTACTACGAGTACCACTGGGTTAAATTTCATACCGAAAAATTAGGAAAGCATTAAGAATAATATATCAAACGAGGAGCAATCACAGTAAACAGAATACAGATAGGTAGCAGATACCAATAATCCGCAAACTCCATTTTCAAAAACGGATTTCATTAATTCACTTCATGAAATCACATCGAATTGCTGACAACAAATAGGAAGCTGCCCCCAACCCACTGCTGTGCGCAGTCTGGTCTGATTCAATTAAAACACCAAGTCCGTTGAACTGCGGGGATCGATAATAGGGTATTTGACTATATTAAAAATATCGTTTCATTTGGTGTCATCCTAAAAGATTATTATCTAAAAACATTATTCCATACGACAAAACCAAAAAATAAAGTTTTATTTAATTAGAAAACATTAAATAAAATTGCTATAATTCCGGCCATGGTCACGTGATTGAAAAAATTCCGTGATCTCGAATGACGTCACAGTCCACACCACCTATGTGCCGTGGAATTGTCATTGTTTGAAATGTGAACTGTGACGTCATGAGAGCAAATGGAACGTTTCGGCGGCAATTTATTTTTTTGAATTTATTTCTCGATTTTTATGAAAAATACTGAAAATTATGCCGAAATATACGTTTTGTTAGCTTCAGCATAGCATTATTAACAATTTAAGATGATTTCCCAAAAGTAGTCAAATACCCTATTGTAACTGCGAGAATAACCCATGCCTTTTTTAGAACAAACGTAGTACGCGACGTTTGCCAAGATGCACGGGATATCACTTATCATAATATGCGGGCATCCTGTTTTTCCGGGATAAAAGGTAGCCGATTTATAGCTCAAAAGATTGAAGGACAAACCAACAAAAAATATTTTCGCATTTATTAATCTATATAAGCGATCATACTCTTATCATATTAATCTAATATATAAAATTCTCATGTCGCGGTGTTTGTAATTATAATTATACTTACTAATATTTTAAATGCGAAAGTGTGTTTGTTTCTTGGTTTGTCCTTCAATCACGCAGCAACGCGACAGATAAACGTGATTTTTTTCATGGCTATAGTTGAGGACCCAGAGACTGACATAAGCTACTTTTTATCCCGGAAAAACAGAAAGCTCCCACGGGTTTTTTAAAAAACTTAACTCCCCTGACCGAAGTTGCGGGCATCAGCCATTTTATAATATTGAAATGTCACGTGTACATGTCACCTTGACACGATCGCAGCGACTCCCGCGCAATCATCCACTTGGTGCACCGGACAAGATGGCCGACTGACAGTTGCGAACGGTAATTGGCTGCAGGTGATTTAAAATAAATCAAAACATGATAAATTTAAGAAACACGAGGGAAAATTTAACTTGTAAGAAATAATCATTTTTACAAGTTATATTTTTCACTTATATGAGCTTTTTCAAGTAACCTACTTACTACTCATATTTCGACTTTCGATCGCTCGCCAAAGGAAAATCATCTACCTTCTCATTGAAGCGAATAATCCTACTCGAAAAAAAAAACAAAGAAAACTATCTTAGGTAACATTGAAAACATCGCTATGTCAACATACAAGATAGTAAAAGTATACAAACACTACTATCGCATTATCAATATAGTAGGTATACAACCTAGCTATTATTTGAACGGTCTGAGAGATAAAAGGTAAATCAATAGTTTAAAGCGAATGCCGTATATACGTGACTTGCAGCGCCATCTATTATGCAGTAGCTGAATCGCTAAGTGAAGCCTCGCAGCGGTCGGTAGCGGAACGGCTTAACGGATGGTTCCCTATCCAGGCATCAAAAATGCAGGTAAGAAATATAAAGTTATTGGTCATAATATTTTCTGGTTGTAAAACGCAACAGCTTCGTATTAACTACTAGAGCTGGACTGGCTACTTTTAGCGGTAGCGATCGGCGTTTTTGCAACTGCATCGCGTTTTCGCGACTCAAAAGCGTTCGAAACGATGCTAAAATTCGCGAAGGTCAAGCATTTAAAAATCGCGATAAATGCACATTGCACGTACCTAGTTTATTTTCAATTAAAATCAGATTTATTTTTATGTAAATTAATTATCAAACCGTTTGATTCATCGGCGACTGTCACAATGTTGCTACAATAATTTACCCATGTCAATTAACTTATTGAACAGACTGTACGTACATTTTTAAACAGGCTACGTCACCTTGTCGCAGTAGAGTAACAAAATAACTAGGTGAAATAGCTCTAGCCTCGTTACAGGTATATCACATTGCGCCGCGGGTTAACGATCCTTCATTCATGACGCGATTAGGTGTCAAGTGCCATAACAGCGAGCGCATCATCAGCGCAAGCGATCGCGCGCGCCTGCCTTGCATTGAACTGCGAAATTTGATATTATGCCTACGCAACGTGGTTCTAACTTCTATTGTCCCAGCAGTAGGTAGTGACAATACTTTTAATGGAACGTAGTTCCTTATCGCGCGGTGCGGAAGGGGGCTAGACGGAAAAAATTAAGACTTAATTGAACCGACACTTTTTTGAATGTAAATTTGGCATTGTGTTCAATATTTTCACACTACAATATTAGATCTCCGTAGCCTTGTGGTTTCTACAGTCGCTAAACAGTTAAAGGTAAAATTCAGTCTGTCGAGCTGGGATTCGAACCATCGAGGTTCGAATCCCAGCTCGACAGACTGAATTTTATATTTTCAATTTTATTTTAAATAATTTCTACATGTGGAATTTTTCCCTAATTTTTTATAACTTAAAAGAAATAAAATTTTATTGCAATTCCTTCACTAATTAATCGAAAGGAACTTCGTTACATCCGGGTGTCCCTTGACGCCTCTCAAGTTTTTTTTTTTGTGAATCTTTTAACCTCTGACGCAAAAGAGGGATGTTCGTGTGTAACTGGCCTCCTATTAGCCTCCCCAATAGACCGATTTTGATGCGTTTTTTCTGTTTGAAAACTAATGTAATCGAGGTGGATCTTTGCTATAATTTATGAAGATCTGCTCAGGCGTTTGAAGAGCATCACAGCTCATTTCCTACTTGATTAAAGGGTCTTCTTACAAGCTTTCACTGGTGCGATTGATTTGAAGTTTGGTTTACTGTTACTTCGGATTATTTCCAAGGTAACCTTGAGCTGATGCTGCAGCATCAAGTAGTCCGCGAGATAAACTTACTCAGCAACTTATAGCAAATTAAGTGCTTGGGCTCATTAGAATGGTCTCAATGAGTAAATGTGTTAGATAGACGATGATCGAGGATCAAGGAAGATCTGATGATTGAGCAGAAAACTGGGTAACAGGATGTCAGGTAGGTATATCGTACATAGTCCGGCCATAGATTCACATGTCGAGGTGTTTTTTTTTTTAAATTTACACTTGTTAATGCTTAACTATAGGCCTCATAAGAATACTCAGGGTCGCTCAGCGAGCTATACTCGGAATATCCCTGCGAGATCAGGAATTAGGGAGATCAGTAGAACCAGAGATACCGACAGAACTCATCGTGTCGCGAAGCTGGAATGGCAATGGGCGGGGCATATAGTTAGAAGAACTTGGAAAACTATTTAAAACTGAACCGTTCGAAATTTTTTATCAAAGCCAACTAAGAGTGTTTCGAATCCCTTCTTTTAAGGTGGATTATACGAGTCTGCCCGCGAAATTCAAATTTAATTTGGTTTTTTCCATTTTGTAAACTAATACGACAAAGTACTATATACGATATATATTGCATACGTGCAATATATGGTACTGTATGTACTACTACTATATACTGTATACTATATATATATATATATATATATATATATATATATATATATATATATATATATATATATATATATATATATATATATATATATCGCCGGGTACTGTACATAAAAATATTTACTTGAAAGTGACCAGTTTAAGAAATTAATTAAAACACCGAGTTGGACGTGAGTTACTCGCAAATTAGTCAGTAATTTGATTAATTTCTTAAACTGGTCACTTTCAAGTAAAGATTTTTATGTAAACCTGTGAAGATGATAATTCTACTGGTGCAATTAGAATGCCATTAGCCTAGTTTGTCGTATTAGTTTACAAATTGCGAAAAACCAAATTAAATTTGAATTTCGCGGGCAGACCCGTACAATCAATTTTATCCATAAAGGAACAATGTAAAGACGTTTGAAACAATCAAACGGCATGCGCAGGCGCCGACTGCCAGTGACGTCACTGCGGAAGCTCCCTCCCTGTTCAGAGGTGACTAACCGGCTAGTGTCCAAGCGGTGCCCACTAAGCTTAGCACAAGTTCGCACATCTCGATATCGTTGATAGACTTCGAGTACCGGACACTAAAACTTGAGAGTAAAATGGATCTAAAGCCTATTGTTATAAAGTCCTGGCTACTTTTTGATGTATCTTTTAGTGACTACTGTCCTGTGTACCAATTGTCTGAAAGTTATTCCATTGATCGTATTCGTATTCGATGACATTAGCGTCAAAGCAAAATAATCCTTGACTGTGTTGATTTAAAGTCACAAATTCAGTACAACCGATTTTAATATGGAGCGTTTTGGAGCGTATCGTACATACGTAAACGTATAAGGATGCATACACGAAATTGAGCTCTAATTCAATGCAGTTGTGGTTTATTTTACTTGACGCTAATATCATCGAATAAGATTACGATCAATGGAATAACTTTAGACAATCGCACCTCAGAATCCTAGCTCCTCTCCAACTAGTCTGATATCGTAGGTCCATCTAGTGGACCCCCCTCATCGCCGAGCGTCTAATAAAAGGAATCACACACAATATCAGAACAGAACATCATTCTCAGCAATCGCCTTCCATCAATAAAAATAACTACCTACACAAAGGACGTAACAAGGATTGTAAAGACTTTGCTTTATCGCTACGGTGCGAGGTCGCTATTACAGCAACCTGGGATCCTAACGACCCCATCGATCCTGCGATTTTTCTTTCACCAAGTTAACGCTTGTGGCGCTGCACTGAGAGTGGATGTATAAAAGAACTCAAGAATATTAAAAGAACAAGTCTGTAGTTTCATCATAGTACTAATATTATAAATGCGAAAGTGTGTTTGTTTGTTGGTTTGTCCTTCAATCACGCCGCAACAAAGCCACGGATCGACGTGATTTTTGGCATGGGTATAGTTGAGGACCTCGAGAGTGGCAATAGGCTACTTTTTATCCCGGGAAATCGAAGAATTCCCGAGGGATTTTAAAAACTAAATCCACGCGGACCAAGGCGCGGGCATCAGCTTGTTTTCAAAATAAATCAAATCCTTTATTTGCATAGACATAGGAGGTACATTGGTGTTACATTCCAATTATAATAGTACTACAATCTGTCGTGTATTGGCATTTTACTATGAAGTTATCGCATTCGATATTCGAAATCGATCAGCGATATAGAGATGTCCAAACTCGTACTAATCTCACTGTACGAGACTCTTATCGACATTACGTATAAGGAGACATGGCCTTACTAATCAACGCCCGGCCCGAAACGTTTATCGCTAGAACTTGCAAATTGTGAAAGCTTATTTTTAAAGACGCGTTTTTCGGAATTTTTCGAAATCAACGCAAAAAACTTGGGTAGATTTCGTTGCGGTTTGCATCATCGTTTAACTTTAGAATATTCGTGAGGAAGGTTATGTATTAAGGTCGGTACAGTAAAACGAATGAATCGGGTTTTTTTGTTTTCCTAATAGCTAACATGTTTTGTCTATTGTATTTAAAATGTCATTTCAGTGTTTTTATCCCTTTTTTATTTCTTAGTGTTAATTTCACCACATAGCATCGCCAAATAACGTTTAATGGAGGCATAAAAGCATCTTGACAGTTGACAGTCTGTTTTTGTATTGGCAATCTGTCGAATCGTCTTTATTCGTCGGTTAAAATTTACTTGAAAACGTTGAAATAGACCTCTGGGATATTAAATTGTATACCCTCGATGATGAAAGATGCACGGGTTGTCACTTATCACCTGCGGGAATCCAGTTTTTCCGGGATAAAAGGCAGCTGAGGTCACTTTCCAAGTTTTCAAATATCTCAATGATCACGATGCTCCGTTGCTGCGTGATTGAATGACAAACCAACTAACACTTTCGCATTTATAATATTTTTAATTAAGGACATTTTTTGAATATGTATGGCGATTGGCGAGCAACGGGCGGGTCACCTGATGTTAAGTGATCACCGCCGCCCATGAACATTTGTAGCACCAGAGGCACCCACCATTGCGTTGCCGGCTTTTCATGAATTTTTAGGTCCTTGAATAACCCCATGTCGAAGTTTAGTGGGCACACCGTCGCAGGAAGTTGGTTCTACTGTTTCGTAGTCACACTAAATGTTAGCTTAAGTTTTTCATAATAATATTATATATATTATTGCTGGAAGGAACTACCTTCTGCAACACAGGTTTTCCTAGCGCATAGGGTAGGGACTACTTTTTATGTATCAATGTATCAATAGATGTATCAATAATTGTGTGTAAATTGTAAAAAACTAAAAATGCATCTATGCATCCGCAATTCTGTGGCATACCTTTGCATGCCTTTGCATTACCTGGCCATTTGCATGCGAAATTGTAGACTTAAGTCCCGAAGCTTGTTGTCCTAGTTCCTTTATGTGTGTGTATGTGTAGCGACAATAAAGTATAAAGTAAAGTAGTGCGTAGACAAATATATCTGGGACAACGGATGGTCGAAGTGCTCCAGGCTTTCAGGTGGTGAGGGTGACATTGTATTATGTGGCAAGCGGTGCGGTTGTAGAAGAACTAGGGTATGTTTTACCACTATCCGTTAGTGTCTGACAATTATCTAGCACATAAAATAGCTGTCAGATAAATGTGTTTGATATTTTAGAGTTTATCTGCTAGATTGTCTTAACGGACACTTGTGAAACAGAATTTTGAACGCTATCTGTCAGACAAGTCGTGGATAGGCTATCAGGCACTTTATCAGCAAGTGGTGAAACCTAAGGGTTTCCACTAAGGTGGATAAACTGTGTTTTAAACGTTTGTGAAAGCTAAAACGGGACACGGTTAAACCTATTCGATTCGTATTCCCGAGTGAGTCACTTGCGCGGAAGAAACAGGGATGTCACTAACGAGATAATGCGATGTCAATTATTTTTTTTTATTTGACGTGATAACGTCTTATAAATCGATGAACACCGGCTGCACGCACGAAAAAATGTCACGTTCCGCCTGAGCCTAGGCGTGCAAGCGAGAGCGCGGAACAAGCGATAGAGAAGCACGATCGGCCCCAAGCGTTGGCTTGTGACTAGAGAAAATTGTAATTTTCAATTAACTCCTTTTTGTATTATACAAAATAATGATTCAATTCATAAAAGTGTGCAATTTTTCATCAATGTTTCTATACGACGTTATCACGTAAAACTATCGTCCGTAAAGCGACTTTACAGACAACCAATCTATATATATAAAAGAAAGTGGTGTTAGTTACACTATTTATAACTCAAGAACGGATAAACCGATTTGGCTGAAACTTGGTGGAGAGGTAGCTTAGAACCAGGAGACGGACATAGGATACTTTTTATCCCGTTCGACCGCGTTTCCGTCAAGTCACTATAAAACGTGGTATCCGTATAACAAAAACGCATCTGACATGGAATAACAAAACGCAAATGACAGTGGAATAACAAAACGTAAATGACATCTAAACGTAATTTTGTCTTTGTTGGTTTGTCCGTCAATCACGCTGCAAAAAACCTACGGATTGACATGATTTTTTTGGATAGGTATAGTTGAGAATAGGGCTTGCAAATATTCGAAAATTTTTGGTATTCGAATATTCGAACTTTTTTCGGGTATTATTCGAATTATTCGAATAATATTCGAATAATTAAAAAAAAAACAAAAGCTGTTATAATAATCATGTTTTTAATTGCCAATCTCTTACTTTGAGTCTAATTTCTCTGAATCAAAACATGTTATAATAATCATGTCAATCATAATAAAAAAAAACAAAAGATGTTGTATTAATCATGTTTTTAACTGTCAATCTCTTACTTTGAGTCTAATTTATCTGAATCAAAACAAAATCTTACGTAAAAATTAAAAAACTGTTTGGAATTTGATTGTTATGGCACTAATTCAGTCCTCCAAAAAATATAAAAAGGTTCAACAGGCGCAGTGTTGGCAGACCCCCCCACTAGGTGGACTGACGACATCAAACGAGTCGCAGGGAGGCGCTGGATTCAGGTAGCGCAAGACCAAGGCCTGTGGAGGTCCATGCAAGAGACCTTTGTCTAGGTCTATCGGTTGACAAAGATGAAATTATGAGATCAAAATCAGTTCAATGTTACATTGCACAAAAATAAAATACGTTTTAATCTTATCATCTAACTTTGGCTTATTCTTACACTTACACGTACAACTTAAGTACCTTAAAGGCAAGAATGAATGAAGAATCTTCTAGGCAAGCGCGGTGCAACCTAGATCTCATCTTTGCTTTCTTCTAAGCATAATTATTGTCTTCTACTTCTAAGCATAATGTTGCGCGCGAACTTTAAAAGTAATATTTTGTGCACATCAATATTCCGAGTTTGGCTTTCAGAAAGTTGGTCGAATATTCGAATATAGCAGATTTAATATTCGAATATTCGGACAAGGCATGTTATTCGAATAATTCGAATATTCGAATATTCGAATGCAAGGCCTAGTTGAGAACCTGTAGAGTGTAAAGCATCCCGGAAAATCAAAGAGTACCCTCGGGATTTTAAAAACTGAATCCACGCGGACGAAGTCGCGGGCATCAGCTAGTTTTTTATAAAACCTTAAAGCAATTATCGATTTATCGACTTTTTATTTCCATAGTCTTTAGTCAGGTGACGCTCTGACAGATTTTGTGTAGAAAATCTGTCAAAACGTCTTAATTCGTCGGTTAAATTACTTGGCAGTGGTGAAATACTACTAGTACCTACTACTTCTAATGAAACTACTTCTAGTACAATATTATTGTACTAGAAGTAGTTCGATTATAATATAATATTTGGCGGTCAAGTGGAACTAAGGTTGGTTTTTAAATAGGAACAACAAAAAATACATCAAAAGACTTCCCAAGAATTTAATCCTACTAATATCTATATATATAAAAGAAAGTGGTGTTAGTTACACTATTTATAACTCAAGAACGGATGAACCGATTTGGCTGAAAATTGGTGGAGAGGTAGCTTAGAACCAGGAGACGGACATAGGATACTTTTTATCCCGTTCGACCGCGTTTCCGTCAAGTCACTATAAAACGTGGTATAACAAAAACGCATCTGACATGGAATAACAAAACGCAAATAACAGTGGAATAACAAAACGTAAATGACAGCTAAACGTAATTTTGTCTTTGTTGGTTTGTCCGTCAATCACGCTGCAAAAAACCTACGGATTGACGTGATTTTTTTGGATAGGTATAGTTGAGAACCTGTGGAGTGTAAAGCATCCCGGAAAATCAAAGAGTACCCTCGGGATGTTAAAAACTGAATCCACGCGGACGAAGTCGCGGGCATCAGCTAGTATTATATAAATGAGTCTTTATTTGTTCTTCAATCAAGCAGCAACGGAGTAACGGATCGACTTATGTTTTCGAGGGATACAGCTGAAAGATACCTACGAGTTTATCTTAAAAACATCATTGATGAATGAACATAAAGACATACTGAAACGACCCTATAAGCTAAAACATAACATTTCTACTCCTATCGATCTTCCCCTCATTGTGGAAACTCTGCATACATAGAATAATATCTATTAAGTATATTGTAAAAGTATTTTGAAAAGAGCAACTGCTGAGTTTCTTGCTGGTTCTTCTCGGCAGGAAGGGCATTCCGAACCAGAGGTAGACTCATTGACGATTCAAAAGTACTTGTAAAAGTTTATTTGAATAAAAACATTTCTATTCTATTCTATTCTATTCTATCCAGACACTTCATACATAGAGCTAGCTAACCGCTGGCACACAACATAGGATTTAGAATTGTAATCGAGCTGTTCTTAAAATCCTAGATAAGGAGTAATCCCCACACACGGAACATGTTAATCGCCCTCACGTAGAGAGGAACATATTATTTAGGGCTGCCACTTAAAGTTAGTAACAGTAAAAAAAAAACTTTAACCTATATGTTAGTAAGACTAAAACTTAAACCTTAACCTAAGACGGCACCGATTTGTCAGCACATGAACCATACTACACTGGTTCAAGTACTGACAATCGATACTGTCAGCAAATGCCCTCAGGACGCTATTGTAGCTGGCCCGGACTCTACAACTACAAAGTATATAATTTATTGTTCATTTTTTTTAAAACAGCTCGACCGATTTCGATAAAATTTAATTGGGACCACCTGGGAAGTATACCCTTTCAAAATAAAAAGAATTTTCCAAATCGGTTCAGGCGTCTTCGAGTAATCGGTGAACATACATAAAAAAATAAAAAAAATCCCGACGAATCGAGAACCTCCTCCTTTTATGAAGTCGGTTAAAAAAGCCGATTTCTGCCGCTAAAATTGTCTGCCCTCTCCCTAACCACTATTGCTATAGTACTTTTATTTCACGAAGCGACGCGCGCTTTACTTGTGTAACCAAGTATACAACACGGTACGAATGTGTGCGTGAAGACGAGTAGACGGTACTCTCAGTACTACCGCGCTTACGCACACATTCACAGCTTGTTTGTACACTTGGTTATAGTTCTTGCAATTTACAAGGGCGACTGACTTATGGTTGTGTGTGTGTCGTATAAGTGTGAGCGAGCGCAATGCTCGCGCCTGCCCGCTCCCACGTAGGCTTTGACAGGCACGCACACTTATGCAATGTGCATGTACACGAAGTAAGCACGAGTAAAGCTCACTCGCCTTCGTGAATTGCAAAAACTGTACTAATACGAGGCAACTGGCAACCCTGTGCATATGCATATTTATAAACACAGCGGAAGACCGATGACATTGGTTACGTTACGTCCACAAACGCTCTAGCAAGTTGCATTCGAGCTGGCGGCCTGCCATGCGTTAAAACGTTTTTTATTTAACTGGAAGACATTAGGCGAGAAAACCTTACAATGCTGCTAAATCTTGATATACTACACAATCTCTAAACTACAGACAAATCTAAAGATAGGGCCATCGCCAAAGTTATAATAATAATCATCATCATCATCATTAGCAACCCATCAACGACTCACTACTGAGCGCAGGTCTCCTCTCAGAGAAGGGTTATAGGCCATAGTCCACCACGCTGGCCCAATGCGAATTGGCGGACTTCACACACTGACTATGTGTGTGTGTGTGTACTATGACTACTCACGATGTTTTCCTTCACCGTTTAAGCAAGTGATATTTAATTACTTAAACGCACATGACTCCGAAAAGTCAAGAGATGCGTACCCGGGATCGAACCTAACCACTAGGCTATCACTGCTTCTAAGTTAAGTTACAATAATAAATTAGTCGAATTTAGTTTAGTTTACCAACGGATAAGGCCAATTTTTGGAATAAAATTTCTTTTCGGACGGTTTGGCGGATGGAGGCAAGCCGAAAAAAGTGTAAGAATTTTCCGTCACGTACTTGTTGCCTTTGTTTATCACACACACAGCATCATAACTTTGGTGGCGTATCCGATTAAACGAAGGAGTGAAACTATCGGTTCAGGGGATCGAATCCTGGCTTCAGATTATTATTTTTTATTTTATTTATTTTTATTATGAATTTATTATTATTTATAATTCAATAAAAATATTTGGTGAAAAATTAAAAACAATTTACACTAATAATTGTTCACGCACACTTTAGGCCGACTACTGTCTTTAGGAGTGAAACTATCGGTTCGGGGGTTCGAATCCTGACTTTTATTTTTAATTTTATTTATTATTATTGATATATTATTAGAAGGAACTTCGTGTCAACCGAGTGTTCCACGACACTCAACTTGTTTTTATTGGATGACGAGATAATCCTTGGCTGCGATCTCACCAGATGGTAAGTGACGATGCAGTCTAAGATGGTAGCGGGCTAACTTGGAAGGGGTATGGCAGTGTACATTCAACCCATACCACAGATTATATAATAGTACTACGCCCATACACCTAATATGTATACAACCTTATAAATTTTTACCAAAACACTAATTTCGCCCTTCGCTCAATAGTTCTAGACGCACATTTCCCAAGATGGCGTCTATCACCAACCAATCAAAAGTATGCTCCACTGAAGTTGACATCAAAAAAAATTCTAGCGAACACATTACGCATTTCCTCCATAACAAAAGTTCAACAATTTCATCGAGTGCCATCAAGCATATCCAATAGAAAAGTAAAACCGTCGACAGCGATAGTGAAATGACTGATTTTACAGTCCAGTTGACTTGAACGACTATACAGGATGTAAGGGAGCTGATGTTAACGAAAACTTTCTGATTAAGTTACACTTAATGCCTATAATAGTGAAATTACAAATGCCACTCATCTCGGAAATAACGGGTTACAAATATTGTATTTAGCAAGAAAAGGTTAGAATTATTTTGCTATAATCCGCCAACAGAAAAAATCTGTATGGTCAAACATGCAGTAACAAGCTAAGCACCGCTCACCTACCCATAACCCAGCCAAGCAAGAAAGCCAGGAGATGTCGACTTTACATTCTTTACTTTCTCCTGAGGATGCTCCGGTGTCGGGGCGAAACGTGCGTCGAGAGTAGTGTAAAAGTCTTGTGTGGTGGTGCATGTGAGTGGTGGTGGCATTGCTTGCTTGGGAACTTGGCTTTCTTGCTTGGCTGGGTTATGGCTAGGTGAGCGGTGCTTAGCTTGTAACTGCATGTTTGACCATATAGATTTTTTCTGTTGGCGGATTATAGCAAAATAATTCTAACCTTTTCTTGCTTATCCTGAACTTCCGCAAAATAACGCATGCTTCTATCCAATATTGTAATTTTTGAGCACGCAATGTATCGCGGACAACGAACGCCGATACCTACACGAGCAGTAGGTACTGGGCGTCGTAAGCGACGGTTTGTAGGTACTTAAGCCGAGTGCTCTGAACTTTAGATAAACAGCTGATCACACGCGTACATTTCTGGGTCGTGGTAAAAATACAAAAAGAGGAGGTTCTCAATTCGACGCGTAATTTTTTTTTTGTCGATGTCCATATCCATATCTCCATCAAATCTCAACCGATTTCAATAATTTTTTTTATTTGAAAGGGTGTATTTGCAGGTAGGTCCCATTTAAAATATTTTTCAATTTACATCAAGTTGAGATAGGTTACGAGATACGTTACATACACAGTTCCATGTTGTGAATAAATTAAAAAACTGAAAATAAAATTGTCAAAAACACGAAAGGCCGATGAAAAATTCCAACCCTGAGCGACTCACAATCATGACGTAGCAACTGAATCTCTGGTTTCAGTTTTCGGGGCATGTCCCTTACAACACCCTGTATAAAGAGTCACTTTCCCGCAGATGGTCAGTGCACTTATGACCTCACAATGTTTAGAGAAAGTTTTTATTTTAAATGCCAATAAATGATAAAAATGAACATCAAATTATCTTTGATTGCTTTTATGTTTGTATTGATAGCTTCGACTTCCGTATAAACAGAACTGATCATCGATGGAATTATTGATATAACGTATCTATTATTAATTGAAAGTGACGTCATACATTAATTATAATTCCATAAGCAATTCCCATTTCCATCCCATTTGCTTCTTGTTGACAAGAACTCTAGTCCTATATGATAATATTCAGATTTCAGGGTCTGATGATGGAGCTGGAAGGTGGAAACTCTGTAATGAAACGACGTAACCGCATCGAGTTTCGGCTCTTTTGATTCGTCTTGACCTGGTCCTACATGATATCCAGGGTCTGATGATGTGGCCAGATACTTTAAGTTTTGTTTAAAAGAAAATTAAGTGTTTAATTTACACTTGCTTCAATGTATAGCCAAATTCACGCGGTCGAAATCTCGGACAAGCTAGTAAGAGTTAATAACGAACCGCGTCCCATCTCAGAACGATCATATGCATCATCAAATCTGTAATGTACACCTACATACAACTGTAGGACGCGAGGCGAGGGCGCGAACTTGACCGAATGACTCACGCGAATTGATGTGTAGAGTGTAGAGTGTAGTGTCCATTGGACACAGTCCACACAGTCGACAATAAAACAGTTCACGCGACACGCATCTGTATTGACTGACCGTGCGTTGGGATTCAACGATTGATTAATAATCTTAGAATAGAATAGAATAGAAATGTTTTGGAACGTAGTTCCTTATCGCGCGGTGCGGAACTCGGAAGGGGGCTAGCTAGACGGATCGACACTTTTTGAAACCGACACTTTTTTGAAGGCATTGTGTTCGGTATTCTCGCGGTACAATATTGGGTCTCCGTAGCCTTGTGGCTTCTGCAGTCGCTTATAACTTCTGAGTTACAAAAAATTCGGGAAAGGTTTCACATGTAGAAATTGTTTAAAATAAAATTGAAAATGGAAAATTCGGTCTGCCGAGCTGGGATTCGAACCATCGACCTTTGGCTGTTAGGCGACTGCAGAAGCCACAAGGCTACGGAGACCCATTATTGTACCTCGAAAATACCGAACACAATGCTAAATTAATTAATCGAAAGGAACTACGTTCCATCCGGGTGTCCCTTCTTGACACCTCTCAAGTTTTTTTTTTATTCAAATAAACTTTTTTACAAGTGCTTTTGAATCGTCGATGAGTCTACCACTGGTTCGGAATGCCGTTCCTGCCGAGAAGAACCAGCAAGAAACTCGGCGGTTACTCTTTTCAAAACAAGTTTACAATTCAATAGAATAGTTATACAGTTTAATTACCATCTACTGTCTCATGAATCGCTGGAACGAATTATATCCATGCTTTTTTATCATTTATATAGTCTTCAGTTGCATATGCTTTTTTCATGAGATTACATCTATGTATCTAAATACTAGCTGATGCCCGCGACTTGGTCCGCATGGATTTAGTTTTTAAAATCCCTCGGGAAGTCTTTGATTTTCCGGGATAAAAAATAGAAACTATACCCATGCAAAAAATCACGTCGATCTGTTGTTTGTTCTTTTCACTAAAGGGAACCCTCAAAGCAGCATCATCAGTTAATTAAGCAAGTATTAAGCAAACGCTCGTCCTTGTCCAACGAGGCACATATATCTATCCACTCGATCCCTCGGTCGGTGCACTTTTCAGCACCAAGACATTTATAATTGCGCTATGTCTTGCGCAAACTGTTATATTGCGCATGCGTTTGGTACATACAACTTTATGTAACGCGGTTGCGTTTTGCGGTCACGCCGTCTGTTGTGTTGAGATTGAAGATTGTGTTTTTTTTTTAATTGTTAATTTCCACATTTTTGCTGACTTGAATAGAGGGTGGAAAAAAAATTAAGGCCTAAGGGATTGTTTCAATCAAATATATATAGAGCCTGGGACAGGTCTTTGTAGTCTTTGAAAATGTTTGCGGTCATGAAATAGTGATTATTTTTTTTTATATTTTTCATTAAAAGGTCCTTTTTACGAGGTACAATGCGAAATTATTTAGCAAAATAAAAGCGCAACATGGCGTTCTTTTTGACAATGACACGTACTTACACGAGTCATGATGACATTTGACATAAAAATAACCATAATTGACAGCAATTGGCATTTGACATACCAGCAATTGACGTTTGATAATTCAAATGACATTAAGATGACGTAACGTGGTTACAACATAGACAACAAAAGCAGGTGGATGCACTCCGGGAGTTGCCATTCTACAGATGTACCCAATTATCAATTTTATATCTTTACCTCTTAAACACTATATTACTCTTAATACTACAAAAAAGCATATTTTATTTCAATTTCTATGATTTAATACAATTTTTTGGTATAGCGTAAAAGTACCTGGCCCAAAATGAAACAACCCCTTTATCCCGGAAATTGCTTAAAAAATAGCGTTGCGTGGAAAAGGTATCAGAAATTAGGTTGTTTTTATGTTATGTTCCGATGTTAACAAGTGTTAATTAAAAATTTAAAACACCCCCCAACGTGTGAATCTATGGCCGGACTATGTACGATATACCTGACATCCTGTTACCCAGTTTTCTGCTCCATCATCAGATCCTCCTCCTCGATCCTCGATCATCGTCTATCTAACACCTACTCATTGAGACCAATCTGCTGTAAGTTGCTGAGGAGTTGGGTAACCCGCAGAGTACTTGATGCTGCAGCATCAGCTCTAGGTTGCCATGCTTTGGAAATAATCCGAAGTAACAGTAGGTACATCAAACAAACCGTGAAAGATTGTAAGACTTTTTAATCAAGTAGGAAATGAGCTGATGATCTTCAGATGCCTGAGCATCTTCATAAATTATAGTTAAGATCCACCTCGATTACAATAGCTTTCAAACAAAAAAACCGCATCAAAATCGGTCTATTCATTAGGGAGCTAGGAGAGAACAGACAAACACACAGATACACGCGGCAAATTTATGACACCCCTCATTTTTGTTGGGGGTAAAAACACTGTAGCACTGAGCAGATAGAAGGTGGAAAATTGAGTTCGTCATAACACGAACGGCATTACCATTTTTACCTGTTCTTGAAGTGTTTCACACAGTCAATATTCCGTTGACCCAAATATAAAATTTGGCACAACGTTAAAAGGCTCCCCGGGGATTTACTTTGAGAAAATTCAAATAGGGTTCACCGATACGTACTTACGAAATACTTAAACATGATAAGCTATGGGTATAATATTAAGCTTTCGTAGAGGTTCATAAAATCGGATTTTCATCTGAACACTAGCTGACCGAGCGAACTTCGTACCGCAAACAAAAATATTTAGGGGTGGGTCCCTTATCATATAGGGGTATGAAAAATAGATGTTGGCCGATATGCACACAAAGTTTCATAAAAATCGGTCCAGCCGTTTCGGAGGAGTTTGGTAACAAACACCGCGACATGAGAATTTTATATATTAGAAGAAATAATTATACGTATACATAATATATAATTTAAAATAATATTTTTTTTTAAACCGGCTTCAAACGCCCGCGCCATTACAAAGTATATAATTTAATGTTGCTATTTTATAAACCGCTCGCCCGATTTTTAAATGGGAAATTTAAATGGGACCTGGGAAGTATACCCTTTAAAACGAAAAAAAGAATTTTCCAAATCGGTTCAGATGTCTTCGAGTAATCGGCGAACATACATAAAAAAAAAATCCGACGAATTAAGAACCTCCTCCTTTTTTGAAGTCGGTTAAAAATAGCAGCGATAGATACAGTAACACGCACATCGATAAGAAATGCCTCGTGCTTCTCCAACATTAATCGAATACCGCTGAATTATTAATTCTCGGTAGATAGTGCTAAGTGTCAAGGTCAGGTTAAAGATAGCCATGTGCTTTATAGACAATGGTGCTCTAAATATAGCCCTACCTATTCTTATAAGGGTTTAGGTTGGTATTTATGTGTAGGTATGCATGTATGTACCTATATGAATAAGGTGAGGGAAAAGTCGTGAGGAAACTTACACTGAGAGTTCTCAAAATGTTCTCAAAGTTGTGTGAAGTCCGGCATTAATACATTTTAATGTAAGAGATTCAAAGACCCTTTAAAAAATTCATAATTAAAAAAATATTACATTAAAAATATTATGTTGTTCTACTTATTCCCCAGTTGGTGTTGGCATTATCAAGCTTCGCAATTAATTTTCATAACGCGATATTAATATACGGAGCGCATCGGGTGACGTCATTCTGTTAATTAACAAAACCAACGGTAATCAATATAAAAATACACATGTTTATATTGCGTAATGCTATAGCGGCATAATATTAACAACAATAACAGCAATGTACATATGGAACTACTAATATAATGAAGCAGTGAAAGCCTAGTAGTTAGAACTGAAGAGGTGAAAAAGAAAACCTTAACTCCGAAACTACGAGAAAAGTCAGACATGCCCGGGATCGAACCTGCGACCCCCCGAATAGGTGACCACATTCCTAACTATCTATCTATAATGCGTGTATCACGCGCGTTAATATGAATTGCTTTAATGGTGAAGGAAAATATCGTGAGGCTACCTATACGGGCCTAAGATTTCTCCATAATCTCAAAGGTGCGTGAAATCTGCCAAAAATTGCCAAAAAAAGGGGTGAGATCTATAGATGGCACTCTCACTCAGCTCAGACTCAAGACTGAGTTAAAACGAGACAGATTTATGTCGGAACATATTTGTATCTCATTTTAACTCCATCTTGAGTCTTCAGCAGAGTCGAGAGTACGATCTATAGATCTCAGCCTAAGTATGGCCTAAGCTAAACCATACATAATATTTGTCAGACAAAACATTTTGAGTTACAAAAAAAAGGGTGATTTACACGATAGCCAAAAAGAAATCAAAATAGGCTCGTGATTCTTCGACTACGCCTCAAGAAAGTCCGGAAGACATTTGAGGGAATGGGCGTGACGTTCTATAATAAAATTCGATCACAGTCGATCTTAGACTTGCCTTTACACAAGTTTAAGAAATCTAATAAAACCATTCTCATGAGAAAAGCATAATATACAATTGAAGATTATATAAATGATAAAAAAGCGTGGATATAACTAGCTCCAGTGATTCATGAGACAATAATAACCTAGCCTGTGTGTTCGCGCCATAATTCCTAGTTCCATGGTCGTGACGCTAGCAGTCTCTTTGGCTCGCAATGAATTTGACAGATGACACTTGAAAGGTAAAACTTGCCGCGATTTTGGGTGTGGTTTGCAAGTTCCCTTTTTCCTTTTGAGTGCTAACACGTATTCACGAAAAATCCGGTCGTCTCGCGCACGTTTTTGCTGTTTTAAGTGTCTAGAGTTAGTTTATTTTACGGTTTGTTGCGCCGTTGAGCGATCTATGTGTCGACCTAGCTATAAGCATCATTGTTAACGTGCTGTCCGTAACAAAAGAACATTTTTTGCAACCCGCCGATTTTGCTCGCCAACGCGCTCGGCGAAGTGTGTGTGTGATCAGGGTTTTGGACCTTAACTAGTGACAAGCCGAGTGTACAGTGCCACGCCAGCCCAGCGTCTTCAGCAGGCCATAGCTGGCTGCCTGCCTGCTGCGCCTAGCGGCCTGAGAAGTTCACCTTACACTCTCTCACAACACACCCCACATACACCACTCTCATACAATCTCAGGCCGTACAAGGATTGAATGCTGCAAGGAAGGTCAGTGCAACCCTACCACATTAAGTCCACACTAAGACGAGAACAAATCTGACCGCGGTTAAAGGCCGCTTTAGGCAGCGACCCTGGATTCAGGTTATAGCTGATGGGCCCCTATACTTCGTGTTCCAGGCCTTGACTCGTTGGCCAAGCCGTTGGCCTCAATATTTGGTAGCAGAGCGTGGTTAAATTGATTCCGCGGACAGATTTGGCATTACTGTGACTTAACTTGGCCGTTCTAGGGTTAACTCATTTATTGTAAATTAATGGACCTTATAACTTATTAATACACAGGCTTATTGAGTTACTAGTACATAGCCTGCCTTGTCACATGTAGGCCTGTATAATGATTGCAATTATTGAGATTTTGTTTTGTTAATTTTTGTTGATTAATAATTAATAGTATCTAATTGTTGTTTGTGGCCCGTAACTGACCAACAGTTAGATGTAGATTGTAATAAATAAACTTAATATTAATATAATTTGATAATTGTAGGTTCCTTACCAAGCCAATTTGTAATTTGCAGTGCCTAGTATGAGTCTAGCGGCTTAGTACGGGTAATTAAAAACTTAATTTTTCTTTTATCTTAATTTATGTTATTGATTGACTTAACATAAATTATTGATAGCTTAATTTGTATCTTTTGGAACTTTTAACCAACAAATACTTTGTTTGTTTACTATAACCCCTCGTGGTTAGGTAACAGAGTAGTTTGTTTGATGTATTTAAAATAAATAATTCTTGTTTTAAAGTAAATAATTCTAATTAATAAATAGTATTTAAGTAGTAATTTGTTTGTGTTTAAAGTGGGTAATTCTTGTTTGATTATTAATTTGTTTGGTTGAAGTTGAAACATAACTTGTAACAAATAACTTTGTTTTGATTTTGTTATCTATTTGTTGTAACTACCTTTATTTAAGTTGTTTTGTACCTACCTAAGATGGCAGCCCACAAAAAATTGAGCGTGCAAATTCAATCAGAGCTGCGTTGGGCTGCTACAGCCAACGCCTTGGTAGGCCGGGTGGACCGGGCATCCGCACTGCTCCAGCGGTGCGAGCAGGTGCGGACCAGGCAGGCGGTCGTCGAAGAGGCCTTCCGAGACCTCATGGCATTGGAGCTACCTCCAGAATCGCTGGAGTCCTCAGTGCGGGACTACGAACAGTTCTTTGAGCTGACAGACGGTCTGGTGGAGGAGGCCGCGAGGCTCAAGAAGGAGGCGAGAATGAGCTCTATTCTTGAGTCTCCCACCAGACCCACCACGCAGCCTGCGTTACAGGGCAAGTTGCCAACAATAAACTTGCCCCACTTTTCTGGCAACCTGAGCGAGTGGCTAGGCTTTCTCAGCCTCTTTGATAGCCTGGTGGACGCGAGAAGGGACCTGTCTCCCTGCCAGAAACTGGCCTATCTACTCTCTTCCCTGCAGGGAGAGGCTCTGGGTTTAGTTAGCCACCTAGACCTCTCCGAGGAGAGTTATACCACCGCGCGGGAACTACTGACTCGGCGGTATGCCAACGTGCGCCGGTTAGCAGACACACACGTGGCACAAATTCTAGCGCTGCCACGTGTCTATGGGGTGTCCCATTTAAGAGAATCACTCTTAAATCCACTGATTGTAGCCTGCAACGCTCTTAAGCGTTTAGAGCTTCCCGTGGACCAGTGGTCCTTCCTTTTATTACACATTGTGTTGTCCCGCCTACCTCCCGAGTTAAAACTGCGTTTTGAGCAAAGGTATGGTGGGGACGGGGCCAGCTACCTGCCCCCCTTTTCGGACCTTTTAAAGTTCCTTGAGGAAGAGTGCCGGCAGGCTGATAACTCCGGGATTGCTGGTCCTTCAAGGACCCCAGAGCGGCCTGCCCAGCTGAGGAAGGAAAGGGGTCACGCTGGCGTCCCTGGTAAAAGGGCCTCCGACCGGAGACCAATGCCCGTTTACACTGGACTTGCTGCCACTGAACCCGCCCCCTGTAACTATTGCAGGCGTCCAGGCCACCGGGTGCTTTCTTGCCCCCAGTTTCTCTCTAAGCGGATCAAGGATCGGAGGGGCATTGCAAGAGACCGCCACTGGTGCTATAGTTGTCTGGGAGCTCACATGCAACGGGAATGCCAACAGCAACGGCCATGCCCAATCTGTAGGGGTAACCACCTGGAGATTTTGTGCGCCAACAAGAATGGTGTTGGTCGCCAGGTGGAGAGTGAGGGCGCGCCCCGCACGGGCGGGGGCGCTCTTACCAATCGCTCCCCGGATTATTTGCGTCGGTCCCCTGATCAGGGCCATGAATCCCGACGCGTCCGGATTTCGACCCCGCCTATGGGGTCTTCACCCCCCCGTGAGGGGGGCGCCAACCCCCCTCGACGTTCTGATGGCAGATTTGTGGCGGCTCCGTCTACGGTTCAGTCTGCCCGCTATTCACCTCCGCTTCATGAGTGGCCACGCCTCGAACGCCGCCCACCTCGAGCGGGTCGACAGCCTTACTACGGCCTACCGACCTCAGCCCGTATGACTAGGCTCGTGCTGCCGCCACGAGATGACGCATGGGTTTACCCAAATGGAGGTCCGTCCCACTCACCTTTGGAGGTCCCCCCTGAGTCTCAATATGAGATTCCCCGGTTAGAGGACCGGTTTGATGAGGACGACCACCAATAGGTAGTTGCCGCCCTAGCCCCCACCACAGCAACTTCTCCTGAGACCTTGAATCTCCGGCAGTCTGTCTGTCAGACCATTCTTTTGCCGACTGTCTCAGTGAAGGTATTCAACCCGAAGGGTGAATCTTTAATCGTTCGCGCCCTTTTGGATTCGGGTTCACAGCGCTGTATTGCTTCTTCTCGTTTGGTGGGTGAGCTAGGGCTCCCTTGGAGTCCTCGAACAGGACGGGTGATAGGTATCGGGGGTATAGAGCCCTCGACTCCTAACGGGGAAGCGGAATTAATGTTTGGCCCCGTTACGGGCAATTTTAGGGTCTTGGTCAAGGTGTCAGTCCTTGACAATATCTTAGGTCCCCTACCGCAGGTCCGAATAGCTGACGCTGCGGTGTCCTGTGCATCAGGCCTAAACCCAGCTGACCCCCACTGGACTGAACCCGGTCCTACGGACCTTTTGTTGGGTTCCGACGTGTTGGGCCTGGTCTTGTCAGGGGAAATTAGGGTTTTGCAGAAGGACGGCCTATGTGCCATGTCCACTATATTCGGTTCTAGCTTTTTTGGACCCGTGCTATGGTCTTCGGACCTACCGGTGCTGGACCAATTGCAAGCAGCCGGCTTGACGCTGTCGGACGTGGTCCAGCGCCTTTGGGAAGTTGAGGAGCCGCCGCATGCCGCACGAGTTGACCCTCTTGACCTTGAATGTGAGTTGTTTTATCAAAACAACACAGGCCGCCGTGTTGATGGGCGATTTGTAACTCGCTTGCCCTTTCTCGCTTCTCGCCCCCCGCTTGGTCAATCGCGGGCCTTGGCGGAAAAGAGGCTCTTGTCTATGGAACGGCGCATGCGGCGCGACTCCACCTTCCGCTCCAAGTACGTTGAATTTATGCGCGAGTACGAGGGCCTGGGGCATATGTCACCATCCAATTTTGATTGGCGCGCACACGAGCAATACTTCTTACCCCACCATGCCGTCTTGAAGACCCCTGGGGGGAAGATTCGAGTGGTTTTTGACGGCTCCGCGGCCACATCCAACGGGGTGACATTGAACCAATGCTTGCACTCCGGTCCTAAGCTGATCAAGGATATCTCCGATATCCTCACGCATTTCCGTCGGCATCAAATTGTTTTCGTAGCTGACATCAAGATGATGTTTAGACAGTCGGTGGTACATCGCGATGATCGGAGATACCAAATGATTCTGTGGCGCGAAAATCCTAATGAGCCAATGCGTGTCTTTGAATTGAACACCACGACCTATGGACTCAAGTCAAGCCCCTATATTGCTATCAGGACCTTGTTAGAACTAGCTAACCGGGAGCGACTGAATTACCCTCGCGCATCAGCCACCTTGGAATCGTCAGTCTATATGGACGATATTTGCACGGGAGCCTCGAGCGTTGAGGAAGCTCTGACTCTTCGCGATGAATTAATTGCAATACTGAAGTCCGGAGGTTATGAGTTGGGCAAGTGGCTGTCCAACTCCCCTCACGTCTTGAAGGATCTTCCGGGAAAGGATCAGCAGGATCCTCATATTTTTGAAAATCCCGAAAATCCCAATTTGCTGACGGTCCTTGGAATACAGTACCAGCCCGTCCAAGACGTTTTCACCTACCGGGTCAAATTAGACCCACCTCCTAAGGTCTGGACTAAGCGTTCCGTATTGTCTACGGTTGCTCGCACTTTCGATCCCAATGGATGGATCACTCCCGTAATATTTTTGGCTAAATGTTTCCTCCAGAAGCTTTGGATTGCTGAACTCGGTTGGGACGAACCACTCCCTGGGAAGTTATTGAAGGAGTGGAACTCCCTTGTGTCTTCACTTCCGGAAGTTAACCGAATTTCCATGCCTCGACGCTTCCTACCAACAGGAAGGTGTCATGCCAGTCTCCACGGGTTTTGCGACGCCTCCGAACGAGGATACGCCGCCGTGGTATATTTGAGGACTGTCGATGTCGCCGGTGAGGTCGCGACGCATCTCGTCTTGGCAAAAAGCAAGGTGGCCCCTATTCGGTCACGGTTAACTATCCCGAAATTAGAATTGTCTGGCGCCGCCCTTCTGGTACGCCTCTTGAACCACGTCCGCTCCTCTTTGGCATCTGCGGTCGATCTGACCGACGTTTATGCTTGGACGGACAGTGAGATTGTACTTTGCTGGCTACGAGCCGCGCCTCACAACTTAGAGGTCTTTGTTGCGAATCGGGTCTCCCAAATTCAGAGCTCTGCAGTACCGGTGATTTGGAGACACGTACCCGGAGAACTGAACCCGGCCGATTGCGCCTCCCGCGGCTGTGAGGCCTCTTCACTGGTCCACCATCACCTTTGGTGGGATCCAAGTTGGCTATCCCTATCCGAGACGACTTGGCCTCAAAATAGGTTTTCCGCTCCCGAAGTATTGCCGGGCTTAAGAGTCGGAGTGGTTGAGGATAAACAGATCCCCGACTTGAACTTTCTTTTGAACCGTTACAGTTCCCTTGATAAACTAATTGGTGTTACCGGTTGGATTCGACGTTTTATCCATAATGGGCGGAATTCAGAAAATAAAAATTTGAGTCCTGTGCTTTCCCCTCTTGAACGCCAAGACGCCCGGAACTACTGGGTGCGTGTGGTTCAGGTGGAGCATTTTTCATCCGTGATTGACACCCTAAAGAGAGGTTTAGTTTTGAAGGGCCCCCTTGCTCGCCTAAGCCCTTTTTTGGACAATAACGGAATGCTACGCGTTGGAGGACGCCTCAAGAATTCCAATCTGCCCTATGGTGCTCGCCACCCCCTTTTGCTACCTAAGGACGGCACCTTTGTCAAATTGCTAGTGACACACTACCATCTTAAAAATGCCCACGCTGGTTGTAATGCACTCTCGGCTATTTTACAGCGCGAGTTTTGGATTCTGGCAGGGAGACGCACCATCCGGAACGTCACCTTCAAATGTATTCCGTGTTATCGCTTGAAGGCTAATACTTCACAGCCGATGATGGGTGATCTGCCCTCCGACCGCGTTCTAGCCACTCGACCCTTTGCTGGGGTTGGCACTGATTTTGCTGGCCCGTTTGCCATCAAGAGCTCTAACCTCCGCAACGCCAGATCGCTCAAGGCCTACCTCTGCGTTTTTGTATGTCTCGCTACCAAGGCGGTACATTTAGAACTTGTGAGTGCCTTAAGCACTGAAGCTTTTGTAGCCACGCTAGGTAGATTTGTCTCTCGTCGAGGATTGCCTGACCTGATTCGCACGGATTGCGGCACCAATTATAAGGGCACTGATAGATATTTAAAAGAGATTGTCGAATTCCTGTCTAGCAATAAGATTAGATTAAGTACAGCATTGGCCAAGATGGGGGTAACCTGGAAGTTTGACCCCCCAGCTTGCCCTCATTGGGGTGGAATATTCGAAGCTGTGGTTAAGGTGGCCAAGACTCATCTCCGGCGCGTTATAGGCGAAACTGTTTTAACCTTTGAAGAACTCGCCACCGTGTTTTGCAAAATTGAGGCTGTACTCAATTCTCGGCCACTCTGTCCCCTCTCATCTGACCCAAATGACCTGGAGGTCTTAACTCCCGGTCATTTTCTGATTGGTCAGCCCCTTAACGCTCTACCCGAATACCCCTTCAGGGACGTGAAGGTCTCACGTTTGTCCCGATTTGAGCTGCTGCAACAGATGACTCAGAGTTTTTGGCACCGTTGGTCACTAGAGTATTTGCATCTTTTGCAGCAGCGGGTTAAGTGGGCTGACAAATCTGATCCACCCAAAGTTGGTGACCTAGTGTTGATTAAGGAACCTAATTTGTTGCCTTTATACTGGCGCCGTGGGCGCATTCTTAAGCTGATCTACGGGTCTGATGGGGTTCCCAGGGTTGCCGAGGTAATGGTCGGAGACTCTGTCTTGCAGCGAGCCGTTTGCTCCTTATCACGTTTACCCATTTACTAGTAAGTGGACGTAAATCCTTACGACCACGGGCGGGGGGATTGTTCGCGCCATAATTCCTAGTTCCATGGTCGTGACGCTAGCAGTCTCTTTGGCTCGCAATGAATTTGATAG
Organism: Oeneis ivallda; assembly: GCA_029955525.1. Taxonomy (NCBI): domain Eukaryota; kingdom Metazoa; phylum Arthropoda; class Insecta; order Lepidoptera; family Nymphalidae; genus Oeneis; species Oeneis ivallda. Next base: position 4,838,950 of record JARPMR010000029.1, read on the forward strand.
ATGACACTTGAAAGGTAAAACTTGCCGCGATTTTGGGTGTGGTTTGCAAGTTCCCTTTTTCCTTTTGAGTGCTAACACGTATTCACGAAAAATCCGGTCGTCTCGCGCACGTTTTTGCTGTTTTAAGTGTCTAGAGTTAGTTTATTTTACGGTTTGTTGCGCCGTTGAGCGATCTATGTGTCGACCTAGCTATAAGCATCATTGTTAACGTGCTGTCCGTAACAAAAGAACATTTTTTGCAACCCGCCGATTTTGCTCGCCAACGCACTCGGCGAAGTGTGTGTGTGATCAGGGTTTTGGACCTTAACTAGTGACAAGCCGAGTGTACAGTGCCACGCCAGCCCAGCGTCTTCAGCAGGCCATAGCTGGCTGCCTGCCTGCTGCGCCTAGCGGCCTGAGAAGTTCACCTTACACTCTCTCACAACACACCCCACATACACCACTCTCATACAATCTCAGGCCGTACAAGGATTGAATGCTGCAAGGAAGGTCAGTGCAACCCTACCACATTAAGTCCACACTAAGACGAGAACAAATCTGACCGCGGTTAAAGGCCGCTTTGGGCAGCGACCCTGGACTCAGGTTATAGCTGATGGGCCCCTATACTTCGTGTTCCAGGCCTTGACTCGTTGGCTCAATACTGTGTAAGACAAAACTGTAAAAAAAGACTGTTGCTGGTTCTTCTCGGTTGGAACGGCATTCCAAACCAGTGCCAGTGGTAGATTCACTTGGCGATTCGAAAGCACTTCGTAAAAGTTTATTTGGATACAAAATTATTCTATTGGTGGTGTCGTGTGATGCGGGTTGTTACGTTCCCTCAAATATGGTTGAGCGAAGCAATGGCTGGGGTCATGCGTCATGCTCGTGAACGGGTGCCACCGGCGGGAATGGGGCTACTTTATGTCTGCCCATCTTAAGATAGAAGTTAGTCTGTATGCATTTTTGGAACTTTCCTCATTGTGGAAACACTGCATATATAGCATAGTATTTACTGTATTGTAAATCTGTTTTGAAAAGAGCAACCGCTGAGTTTCTTGCTGGTTCTTCTCGGCAGGAAAGGCATTCCGAACCAGTGGTAGATTCATTGACTATTCAAAAGCACTTGTAAAAGTTTATTTGAATAAAAAATATTTCTATTCTATTCTATTCTATTCTAAACCCTTCTCATACTGAGAGGAACCCGCTTAGCATTGGGCAGGCGATGGGTTTATGATGCTATGACTCGTGGCAGCCCTTTCCCAGTGTGGTACTGTGGTGGTATTACTGATTACATTACAATTGGGTCTACAAACTAGTGGTTAGCTTGTTCGACTGCGGATGACGAGGTCCCGGGTTCGATTCCCGGGTAGGGCCGTTAAAAAAAAAGTGTATTGGGTTTTTCTTCCAAAGAAATTCTCAGTTCTAGCCCGGAGTTAGGAAGTTGGCGGTTAGTCACCCCCGTGCCTCGGAGAGCACGTAAAGTCGTCGGTCCTGCGCTTGATCTCTCTCCGGTCGTGTCGGATTTCCGTCCCATCGGACTATGAGAGTGAGGGAATAGAGAGTGCACCTGTGTTTGCGCACACACTTGTGCACTATGATATCTCCCGCGCAGATAGCTGACCTCTAAGGAGGTTGGCCGCCGTGATCGGATTCGGTCGGGAGGATATTATTATTACAATTGGGTCAAAGCAACGGGATTGTTGTCCACTTCTACGCCAGCGTATGCGCGTTACAGCATAGCTGTTAAATATTTTGTTGACAGCCTCGTTAGCGAGGCAAATACCTTTTCGTTACTAATCTCTAGCCTCCAAAATTCGCGTGGTTGCAAATAATGCTATTCATTACAACTGAAATGCAATCAATGAGCAGAGATGTTGTAATGTCTTCTCTATTATTTATTTAATATATTTTTTTATTAATTTTGAATTAATATTTAAACGACTTTTTAAAAGGAAGAGGTTCTCAATTCGTCGGAATCTTTTTTTTTACGTGTCTTCACCGATTAGGTACTCGAAGAAGTCTACACCGATTTGGAAAATTCTTTTTTGTATCGAAGGGTTTTGTATTTATTGTTGATATTTTAAAAACCGCTCGATCGATTTCGATAAAATTTATATGGGACCACCATGGGAACAAAAAAGAACACTCTTTGATACAAAAAAGAATTTTCCAAATCGGTGTAGGCGTCTTCGAGTAGTCGGTGAACATAATATATACCCTTTCAAACAAAAAAGAATCTCCCAAATCGGTTCAGGCGTCTTTGAGTAATCGGTGGACATACATAAAGAGAAAAAGATTCCGACGAATTGATAACCTCCTTTTCGGTCGGTTAAAAAACGGTTAAAAAACTTTGTACATCGAACATGCAGCAACGGGGCAACGGATCGATTGATTTTTTGAGAGTGACATAGCTACCTTTTTTCACGGAAAAACATAATACATGATTAAAGAAAGTAACAAAGTTCTTCTGTTCTATAGAATATATTCCCGGCGAATTAAAATATGTAGTAGGTTTTTCATTACCGAAAAGTTCATAATATTATCGCCATTCACGTTTATGATCTTTAATAATCCAATCTTTATCCCATTAGCCTTCAAACGATCGTTCATTTTTATAAAAGAAAAATCGTTTAAAGTTTCCCGCAATTTTCCAAGAAAGAAGCTTTTTGATCTCCAAGGCTCCCGTAATGAGCAATGAACACGTTCCCACAGAACTTTACCAAAGAGTAAATAACCAAATAAACACAATGTACAGGTATGCGGCGCCGCGCCGCCTGCGTGCGTGTCCACTCGCGGATCGTCGAGTAGACAAAACCGATTTATGCCGAACATTGGACATTTCTACAAATCGATCGCAATAAGTTTTAAATCATGTTATATTTTATCTCATAAATTTAATAAAAACAAATTAATGATCTCTATTTACACGACCGGTGTGCGGTAAATATTTTAACGCGGACAAAGAGTGCCTACCAATCTAGTATCTACTGTCAAATTAAGTAGATTTAACAGTTATCGTATTTGCTTGAATTACAAAGATTTTTGGAATAAAATCTTTGTATACGTGTGTTTCAGCTCTTCTTTACCTAACAAAAAACAAATAAACAAAAGATAATCAAATATTTTGCTTCATTTCTTCTTATTATCCTCCCGTGACATTTGACAAGTTGACAACCCCCCTATATCTATATAAATAAAAAAATGAATGTTGGTAAGCGCATAACTCAAGAATGGATGGACCAATTCAGTTAATTAATTTTTTTGTATGTTCCTTATGTTCGACGGAAGGATTTAATACAAAAAAAAACAAAACAAAAAACTAAATTCACGCGGACGAAGTCGCGGGCATCAGCTAGTCTATATATATAAAAGAAAGTCGTGTTAGTTACACTATTTATAACTCAAGAACGGCTGAACCGATTTGGCTGAAAATTGGTGGGGAGGTAGCTTAGAACCAGGAGACGGACATAGGATACTTTTTAATATTATAAATGCGAAATTGTGTTTGTTGGTTTGTTTTTCAATCAAATAGCAAAAAAGCTACGGATCGACGTGATTTTTTGCATGGGTATAGTTGAGAACCTGGAGGGTGACAAAGGCTAAGTTTTATCCGGGAAAATCAAAGAGTTCCCGCGGGATTTTAAAAATGAAATCCACGCGGACGAAGTTGCGGGCATCAGCTAGTTAGGTATAAATTAACACCGTTTGTAGAAGACTTTGTATCTGTTTGGTTACTTACTCTTGTAACTTCACTTTGTTTTCGTCCAATTTCGTAGAACTCTCGGTAGTGGGTACCAGATGTAGCGCACCGAAATTTGTAATCAAAATTTCAAAGGCCAACAAAGTTCAGAACTAATACATCCTACAAACAAGTTTGTTATGATGTCTTTGCGAGCGCCCTAGACGAATTGCTTTAGAAAAAGATCTCTTAATTTGACATCAACTTCTAGATGGAATTATAAAAGTTAAAGTCGTAGTAAAATTCTTAATCAAAATAGGTATGATTGTACACTTTCTGATTGACACCAATTAATTATTATTTTAGTTTACAACATTATGCAAATGAGGTATGGTGATAAATTTTATTGAACTTCTCACGAAATATACGAAAGTTTCAAACGCGCTCTGTAGATGTTAGCCCTACAGAGCGCGTTTGGAACTTTGGTAGCGCGACACGAGAAAATTGTGTCTACTCATTTACCTACTCGTGATATCCCTAAGAGATTCACGAGTACTTTTTCGTGGCGCGCATTAACAGGGCTAACGCCCTACTGGTCTAATAGAATAGAATAAAATAAATAAAAATATTTTATTTAAGTAGAATAGAATAGAAATATTTTTTATTCAAATAAACTTTTACACGTTACAAGTACTTTGTAACGTGTTAAAAGTAACACGCATCACAGCAACCAGTAAGGCGAGGCGTAGAGTGAGGACACTGGTCGCTGGCACTGCTCTAACCCCCTGAACTTCAAACTAAATCTACGAAAGTTCCAAACGCGCTCTAGTCTAAGAAGAGCCCAAAACAAATTCAGGGCCAGCAGACCTTGTCACACTTCGTCCAACCAACGTAGGGCCAACTTCGTCCTAATGAGCAACCCAACGTATCAATAGAATAGAATAGAATAGAATAGAAATGTTTTTTATTCAAATAAACTTTTTTTACAAGTGCTTTTGAATCGTCGATGAGTCTACCACTGGTTCGGAATGCCCTTCCTGCCGAGAAGAACCAGCAAGAAACTCGGCGGTTGCTCTTTTCAAAACAAAATTACAATATAATAGATACTATGCTGTGTATGCAGGTTTCCACAATGAGGGGAAGTTCCACAAAAGCATACCTAATTATAATTCGACACATGTTAAGACGGGCAGACAGAAAGTAGCCCCATTCCCGCCGGAGGCACCCGTTCACGAGCATGACGCATGGCCCAGCCATTGCTTCGCTCAACCATATTTGAGGGAACGTAACAACCCGCGTCACATCACATCACAAACGTTTAGTGATTTAGAAAGTGTCGTCACACATTTTTACCGTGAAACACGCATCACAGCAACCAGTAAGGCGAGGCGTAGAGTGAGGACACTGGTCGCTGGCACTGCTCTAACCCCCTGAACTTCAAATAAAAAATACGAAAGTTCCAAACGCGCTCTAGTCTAAGAAGAGCCCAAAACAAATTCAGGGCCAGCAGACCTTGGCACACTTCGTCCATCCAACGTAGGGCCAACTTCGTCCTAATGAGCAACCCAACGTATCACAAATGTTTAGTGATTTAGAAAGTGTCGTCACACATTTTCACCGTGAAACACGCATCAAAGCAACCAGTAAGGCGAGGCGTGTAGTGAGGACACTGGACGCTTGTCGCTCGGCTCTCTAACCCCGTAGATGGTCATCGCTCGAGACAGGCCGTTTTTGCGCCCGTTCAGCACAATACGAGCACAGGTTAAGGTGGAAGACACGGTTCTGCCCGCGAAATTCAAATTTAATTTGGTTTTTCGCAATTTGTAAACTATTACGACAAAATAGGCTTATGGCATTCTAATTGCGACAATGGCAGTATCATCTTCACAGGTTTATATAAAAATCTTTACTTGAATGTGTCCAGTTTAAGAAATTAATCAAAATATCGACTGAGTGAGTATCTCACGTCCAACTCAGTATTTTGATTAATTTCTTAAACTGGTCACTTTCAAGTAAAGATTTTTATGTAAACCTGTGAAGATGATAATTCCACTGGCGCAATTAGAAGGCCATAAGCCTACTTTGTCGTATTAGTTTACAAATTGCTAAAAACCAAATTAAATTTGAATTTCGCGGGCAGACCCTTGTCTTCCACCTTAATGTACAACCGTTAGCTTTGACATTGTGGTTTGATTTGCAGTTTTCACACACATTTACTGTGGAAAGTGGCACACCAAAAATTTTATTATCACATAATGTTGTAGGTGAGGCTGAGGACTAAGGTTTCAATTTATGATTGAAACTAGTGTTTGCCCCGCAACTTCGTCCGCGTGGAATTAGGTTTTGTGGCGGAGTTTTCAAAAACAAAATAAAAAAATAATAATTATTTATTTTTAATCGAAAGTCAAAATACCAAGTTTCGTGGATATACTCGTAGCTTGAAAAACGACGGACTTTCATACAACCTTGGGGGGTGGAATTTTAAAAAATCTTTTCTTAGTAGGTGCCTATGCCTAGGTACATCATAAAAGGAACTTACTGTCAAAATTTCAAGTTTCTAACTCCTATAGTTAAGGCTGTACGTCGATGATCAGTCAGTCAGGACAAGTCTTTTTTAACCAACTTCAAAAAAGGACGAAGTTCTCAATTCGTCGGAATCTTTTTATTTATGTAATGTTCACCGATTACTCGAAGACGCCTGATCCGATTTGGAAAATGAAATAACACAGCTATTATCAATTAATCCTAAATATTGGAAGATTAAGTACTATGCTTGATATTATTTCACTTGTTCGACAATAGAAAAAAAACATTAAAAAAAGTAAACTGCGAAATCACGGGTGATGTACGAGTATCTTACCAATCCGGACCAGAGATGATTCACTTATTCCCAAATTGCCCCCATCGGAAATCGAACCCAGAACCTCTGATGTAATAAGCGATGAAGTAATTAAGCCTCAATAGCCCAACGGTTAAAGGTGCGGACTGAAAACTGAAAGGTCGCAGGTTCGAATCCCACCCGTTGCACTATTGTCGTACCCACTCCTAGCACAAGCTTTCCGCTTAGTTGGAGGGGATAGGAAGGATATTAGTCAATTTCAATTTGACTAAAATTCTTTTTAAAAAAAAAAAAGAGATCTGTAGTGCATTATATTTGTTTCTCGGGCCGACCTCGCCTCGTCATAACAAACTGACCCAGTCACATCGTAGAGGACTCATATAGATTCGTACCTGCCCTAAGATTTAAGTAAACTATCTATACATATAATAAAACAGAAACGAAACCAATTCTGTACATGAAATAGATTCAAAAAAGGGTTTTTGCTTCTAATTGTGTTCAAGATACAGATATCAAAACAGAAGCTAATTTTTTTTTTGTCTGTTTGTCTGTCTGTTTGTTTGTCCTTCTTTCACGTAAAAACTACCGCACAGATTTCTACAAAATTTTATACCGTGGTAGCTTATTACTCGGGTCAACATCTAGGCTACTTTTTATCCCGGAAAATCAAAGAGTTCCCGAGGGACTTTAAAAACTAAATCCACGCGGACAAAGTCGCGGGCATCAGCTAGTTATTATATAAAAAAAAACCGCCATATTCCCAGGGAGCATGTTCGCAGGTTCCTTACATGCTGCATGCATCCGTACGCCGGTCACGTCACTACTGAACTCTCACCGGACCACGGATCACTGTCCGAGACCCGAGTTGCCTGAATCTCTAGAGATTACCATTATTGTCTACATGGCTAGTGTAAACCAACCACGAAAGAACCATTAACAGTGTTTAAATCACACGAGTAAATATTCCGAACAGAGAGGAAGCTTCCTAACAAGGTCGAAGAAGTATACCTATTCTGCTAGGGTTGTCACCTGATGCATGTCAACAATTTAAGGAAAAAATAAAAATATTTTAAAGTTTGTATAATTATGTATAATTTCAGTTATATTCTGAACTTGAACAAAAAATACTTAAATTAACAAAAATATAAAGAAACAATTTTTTTTAATGAACATCAGTAATCAGTATTTTTGCCATAACTTCACAATTAATGTTGTTTCACAAATAATGGCCCAGGGAAGCCTTAATATCGATTTTGAACGAAATCTGTCGAATAACAAAGAATTTCAATATGGCGGTGACTTTAAAATTTTGGCATCCATTTCCTCTTTCTTGACCCAAAGGAAGCCCAAATATCGATTTTAAACGAAATCGGTCGAATAACAAAGAATTTCAATATGGCGGTGACTTTTTAAAATTTTGGAACCCATTTCCTAATTCTTGACCCCAGGGAAGCCTAAATATCGATTTTGAATGAAATCGGTCGAATAACAAAGAATTTCAATATGGCGGTGACTTTTTAAAATTTTGGAACCCATTTCGTAATTCTTGACCCCAGGGAATCCTAAATATCGATTTTGAACTAAATCGGTCGAATAACAAAGAATTTCAATATGGCGGTGATTTTTTAAAATTTTGGAACCCATTTCCTAATTCTTGACCCCAGGGAATCCTAAATATCGATTTTGAACGAAATCGGTCGAATAACAAAGAATTTCAATATGGCGGTGATTTTTTAAAATTTTGGAACCCATTTCCTAATTCTTGGCCCCAGGGAATCCTAAATATCGATTTTGAACGAAATCGGTCGAATAACAAAGAATTTCAATATGGCGGTGACTATAAAATTTTGGCATCCATTTCCTCTTTCTTGACCCAAAGGAAGCCCAAATATCGATTTTAAACGAAATCGGTCGAATAACAAAGAATTTTAATATTATTTATTAATTAATTTAATACGTACCTACCTATACGTATAAAAAAGTACTTACTTCTCTTTATCTCTCAAATATAAAAAAAGGAAATGTCCTTATTGTCTTTGGGTTGTTTTAAACAAACTGTGCAAGAGTTTGGCATTTTTACACTCATCGTCTATTTATTTTCACTAAACGCACAACCGTCAGCCCTTACGTTCAGACCCTGAGTCGACCGGTTTGACCCTGAGCGGCGTGTCGGTGAATGTGTCGGTGAGAGCTCACGCACACAGCGTTGCGCTATGTATGGGTGAGCCCGCCGCGAGCCGTTTGTATGTAGCTTCCGCTCTGTTACCTTACTCGTGTGGTTTAAATATAATCTATCACACTAATATTATAAAGGCGAAACTTTGTGTGCCTGTGTGTATGTTTGTTACTCTTTCACGCGAAAATTACTGAACGGATCTGGCTGAAATTTGGAATGGACATAGCTCATACCCAGGATTAACACATAGGCTACAATTTATCCCGGAAAAGTGAACAGTTCCCGCGGGAATCAAAAACCTTAATCCACGCGGACGAAGTCGCGGGCATCGTCTAGTATTAAATAATTCTTTTTAAAAAACCGACTTGGAACGCCCGCGCAACTACAAAGTATGCAATTTATTGTTGATTTTTTAAAAACCGCTCCGATTTCGATAAAACTTTAATGGGACCACCTGGGAAGTTTACCCTTTGAAAGAAAAAAAAAGAAAGCCTTAGGTGTTAGTAATACAAATTTTTAAATTGTACTTAAAAACAAAAGAAAAACAAATTAAGTCCTTCAAATAGTTCGAAAAACTGATAGTCGTTGAACTCCCAAGGTGCTGCTGAATTGGCGAACCTGCCCTAGTTGGCTTGACGACATCATTCGTAAGCAGTTGCTGGATACAAATTCCTGGATTTGCAAGACCGAGAACTGTGGAAACCCATGCAAGAGACGTTTATCCAGCTGTGGACGTCAATCGGTCGATAAAGAAGAAAGTTCGAGCCTTTTAAACTAGTTAACTTAAATTAAGGACTAGAAAACATTGATAAAACACTGATAAAAGTATGTCCTCTCGCTCGAGACTTACCTATTTAAAAAATCTAAATTTTTTTTTCAATCAAAATCCGTGAACGAAGTTGCGACTGCGAGCAAATTGCAAAAGCTAGTGAACTCTATAAATCGTCAGGCGTTAAAGATCGTCACTTCCCTGCCAATAACAATCCCATTACATAGAAGCAGACAACATAAGTAGTATATCTGTATATCTATAGCTCACACCGTTTCCCAGTTGACGACAAAAATAATTTCCAGCACGGTGAGTGGTGACATAACGACGACGGACGAAGTGTGCGTTTGGGAAGTGCATTGGCTCCAACAGGCGTCCTACTTTTTGTTTGAACTTCCAAAAACGGCCGGTCGGTTTAGAGACGGTTCAAAATTTGGAAGAAGAGAAATAGATCCTACAAGACTTGATTCACATGGCAATGTACTGCACGTTTTTTGTGCAGGACAAATACCTATCGAATAAATAGTGGCGCATAATTTGTGCATAGTAGGTACCAACCACATGACGTTAATACTGCAAAACAAAACTGGGTGAGTGTCGTGGAACGGTCGGTAAATAATAAATAAAAATAAATAAAATAAAAAATAATAATCTGAAGTCAGGATTCGAACCTCCGAACCGATAGTTCGTTCGGTTAGCCGATACGCCACCAAAGCTATGACGGAACGTGTGTAAGAAACGAAGGCAATACACAAAGGTCGTGACGGAAAACTTTTTTCGCTTAGTCCGTACCGTCCGATAAGAAACTTCGTTCAAAAAAAAACGTACGTCTCTAATTACGCTCATCGAATACTCACCGAACTTTTTAAGGAAATCGGATAAACTTTTCGATTTCGCGCATTCGAATACGTGGAACCACAAACGTACGACTTCATTCGCAAATGACCATGCAAAGGTCTGGTTTTTGACAGATTTCAGCATAGGCAATTGGAGTTGTGTCGGTTTTTGATCCTCGAACTTTCAAATCGTCTCCTGCTGCGACAGAAAACAATCCAGCCCCTGTAGCCAAGTTACACTTCGTTGTATCGTTTCTCTTTCTACGATAGTTGTCACTTGAAGTTTTGGCTAGGGCTCGACTAGATGGCGCTGATAAATAAATGTTTTAAATGCTAAAAAAAACAATACAAAATGCCGCGAAATATTATCAATACACTTCTGTCTTTGATCAGCTGCAGCGCCATCTAGTCGAGCCCTAGCCAAAACTTCAAGTGACAACTATCGTAGAAAGAGAAACGATACAACGAAGTGTAACTTGGCTAGAGTGGCTGCTGTCGCAAATCAACAGAGATTGACCGTTTTACGTTTCGAACAATTTGCGAATTGAACATTCTGCGTGTAGATGGTAATTTTGTCTATATTTATCTTGTCTCTTAATTTAGTAAAGTTAACCAATACCGCGAGATTGACCGTTTTACGTTTCGAACAATTTGCGAATTGAACATTCTGCGTGTAGATGGCAATTTTGTCTATATTTATCTTGTCTCTTACTTTAGTAAAGTTACCAAATACCGCGATGACCTGACCGGTGACGTAAAATTAGCGTAAAAGCAACAACTTAACGCCCACTCTCTTTCACTGCGGCGTATTGAATATGGGATCAATTTCGATATGACGTAATTATCAAACAGTGTACAAACCAATCAAGATTCATTGTCAAATTGGATACGTAAAATCGGGACCGGCTATAATTCAAATAGGACAATTTGATCATGTCTAGTTTTAGTAAAAAAGGACGAGCTCCAAAAGGCCCCAGCATAATGGCCATATTCTTACAGCATTGGTTAGAATAAGACAAACAAGAATGTATTAAGAACCATGTTACTATTGAAGTAGGTATTACTGCAATCAATTATTTCCCTAGCTAGTCATTTTTAAGTAAATATTCAAATTGTTTACCTATTTGTTTTATTAATAAACACGTTATTTCCTTATTGGCTTATTGGCTTAATATATATGTAAAATTAGGTACATAAAAGGAATAATGTTCCTATTTAATGTACAAAGAAATAATAAAATGTTAGGTCAAGTTCACCACGTGAATACGTGTTTACAGAACAGATGATAGTATATTTTCGATTCAAGTATCAGCTACCGGTGGTAATAGATTTATATTGTGAATTTGTTTATACACCGTACGATGAACTCGCGAGATCTTTCTGAGAATCTCTCGTAGGTAAGTCGTAGATAGTTTCGTAACCATTGAACCGAAATCCGTTCGTAATGCGTAACAATTTATACAAAAACAGCACAAAAAACAGTAGAAGTACAAAAAGCAAAGAACAACATTAATAAATAAACTTAATCCTGAATCCCAGGATATGGAAACATGACACACAAATTTGCTTAAAGCTTAAACAAAACAAGAAGATTATAATAATATAATTTGATTCCTCAGTCTTATGTGAATAAAATAACATTGACAAAACCTGGTTGACTCCAGCAGGCCTAATTTGCTTAAAGCTTAAACAAAACAAGATTATAATAATATAATTTGATTCCTCAGTCTTATGTGAATAAATAACATTGACAAAACCTGGTTAACTCCAGCTGCCCTAGCATGCACGTCGAAGTGATATCTCGCGAAGAGAGAGAGAGATATTGTCGATGTAGACTAATTTATCGTTTACTCTTTTAAACTTCCACTGACTCGCCATGTTAGAGTTCGTAGATAGAAATAGAGAAAATAATTTGATCTCTACTTTTGACGTAACGAGACGAACCATGGTGCGCAACCATGTTAGTTTCGATAGAGATATAGAGATAATACGAGAAAATGGGTAGACAAAATTTTCTCGCACGTGCGTGCGTGCTGGATTATTACCATCAAATTACGTAATTTATTGCTTCACAAAAATTGTATTCTATCACACCTGATGGTAAATGAAATTGCAGCCAAATATAAAAGGTGCTTGCCCTGAAAATGCCTAAGCCTGGCAATACACGTCAGGTTTTTTCATCCGATTGTCCGATCCGATAGTCTGATCCGGCTACCGGAAGGCATTGGAGCCATTACTTTGTATGAACGGTCAATACACGTCCGATCCGGTAGTCGGATCGGACGTCCGAGTCGGAAGCGGGCGCGAGGCATTTCCGATTTTACTGTCGGTCCGATTGTCTGAAGGCGCGGTCTACATACTTCTAGTGTGAGACGAAATAGACGTCCGGTTATTCCTTCCGATTTGCCAGTCGAATCTAGCGCTGATACTGTGTGGACGCATCGTTGTGGATCGAATCTTCTTTTTTATCAACCTATAGACGTCCACTGCTGGACAAAGGTCTCCTGCATAGACTTCCACAGGCTTCGGTCTTGCGCCGCTTGAATCCAGCGGCTCCCTGCGACTCGTTTGATGTCGTCGGTCCACCTGGTGGCCCCCCCCCCCCCCCACCAAGGACCAGACCAGAGGGGGTCTGCCAACACTGCGTTTCCCGGTGCGGGGTCGCCACTCTAACACCTTGGGACCCCCAACGACCATCAGCTCTTCGAAATATGTGCCCCGCCCATTTCCACTTCAGTTTCGCGACACGCTGAGCTATGTCGGTGACTTTGGTTCTCGTACGAATCTCCTCATTTCTGATTTTCTCCTCATTTGATCTCGCAGGGATATACCGAGCATAGCTCTCTCCATCGCATCGTGGATCGAATAATGGCCGAAATTTATGATATTGAAGTAGAAAAACATTCTATAAAAATTAAAAACTTTTCGGGGTGTCTTAGTAATTTTGGATGTTTTAATTAGAAATGACTCTCGGTAAGTCTTGTCAAATTAATTGGGTGAATCCAATAGCGTCGCTCCGTCCGTTTTGCTCCGTACGCAAGCACTCGGGATGATAGCTCGGGAACGACTGAGCTCAAAAAAAGCCTGACGCAAGAATCGGACGTGTATCGAGTAAATACGATCCGGTAGTCTGATCAGACAATCGGAAAGAAAACCTGACGTGTATTGCCAGGCTAAAACATACAGTTATATTACCTACTAAAGGACAATGAAAAGTATTTATTTATTTTCATTTATTTATTTATTAAAGTTAAATAAAAAAAAAAACAAGTTAAAAACAAAAACACTGTTAGGTAGTACTTAGTTGTTACTTCAGTAATCAGTAATTGTAATCAGTTGTAATCACAATATTGTACCTACATCCAATATGAGTCATCCACAAGCCTGTTTTTTGATGACAAACACGCAAAACACACCTTGATACTGACATAATGATTGCGACACACCAGTGCCTAACTGATATAAAATAAATCATCATTTTTCATCATTATCAACCTTTAGATGTCCACTGCTGGACATAGGTCTCCTGCATGGACCTCCACAGGCCTCGGTCTTGCGCCGCCTGAATCCAGCGGCTCCCTGCGACTCGTTTGATGTCGTCGGTCCACCTAGTGGGGGGTCTGCCAACACTGCGTTTACCGGTGCGGGGTCGCCACTCCAACACCTTGGGACCCCAACGACCATCAGCTCTTCGAACTATGTGCCCCGCCCATTTCCACTTCAGTTTCGCGACTCGCTGAGCTATGTCGGTGACTTTAGTTCTCCTGCGGATCTCTTCATTTCTGATTTGATCTCGCAGGGATACCCCAAGCATAGCTCTCTCCATCGCTCGCTGAGTGACTCTGAGCCTTCTTATGAGGCCCACAGTTAGCGACCATGTCTCGGATCCATAAGTCATCACTGGCAACACGCACTGTTCGAAGACTTTAGTCTTCAGGCACTGAGGTATTTTGGACGAGAAGACATCTCGGAGCTTCCCGAACGCTGCCCAGCCGAGTTGGATTCGGCGGTTGATCTCTTTCTCGAAATTGGACCTACCTAGCTGGACTGTGTGTCCCAGGTATATATACTCGTCCACAATTTCGAGCGCAGAGTTCTCAACGATTACTGGGTGGAGCGGAGCATGAGCATTGGACATGATTTTCGTCTTGCTCATGTTCATTTTCAGGCCCACCTGTTGAGAAACCCTGCTGAGATCATTGAGCATTGTATTGAGGTCTCTCAGAGTCTCTGCCATGACTACTATGTCATCGGCAAACCGCAGGTGAGTGATGTACTCGCCGTTTATGTTGATGCCAAGTCCGTTCCAATCCAGAAGCTTAAAGACGTCCTCCAACGCAGCGGTAAATAGCTTCGGGGAGATTACATCTCCCTGTCGCACTCCACGCTGCAAGTGGATTGGTCTCGTAGTCTGGTCCTGTATACGTACTGACATAGTGGCGTTTTCGTACAAGCACTTCAACACTTGGATATACCGGTAGTCAATCCGGCATCTCTGCAGCGACCTCAATACAGCCCAAGTTTCCACTGAATCAAAGGCTTTCTCATAGTCCACAAACGCTAAGCAAAGTGGCTGGTTATACTCTTCTGTCTTTTGTATAACCTGCCGCAGCGTATGAATGTGATCTATGGTACCAAAGCCTTTTCGGAATCCGGCTTGTTCGGGAGGCTGGAAGTCGTCAAACCTACGAGCGAGACGATTCGTAATGACTCTCGAGAACAACTTGTAAACATGACTCAGCAGCGAGATGGGTCTATAATTCTTCAGCAAGGTATTATCACCCTTTTTGAAGAACAGGACCACCACGCTCCTGTGCCATGCTTCCGGCGTTATACCCTCGTGAATGACGGAATTGAACAATCGCTGAAAGATCTTAAGTACCGGTTTTCCACCCGCTTTCAGGAGTTCCGCAGTGATTCCGTCATCACCTGGCGCCTTGTTGTTCTTGAGCTGTTTGAGAGCCATTCTAATCTCGTATAGGCTGACGTCCGGGATATCTTCGGTATAGTGTCGGGTCAGTTTGGCTCTGGGATCTTTGGCCAAATCTTCAACAGGTTTTTGTGTCGTGGTATATAACTGTCCATAGAACTTCTCGACCTCTCTCAAGATCTCAGGTCGAGAAGAGACGAGACGACCGTCACCAGTTTTCAGCCGCGTCAGCTGGCTCTGTCCGATAGACAGATCTCTCGCGAACACTTTTGAGCCTTTGTTCCGCTCGATAGTATCCTTAATACACTTGGTATTAAAGATCCGAAGGTCGCGAGTTTGCGCCTTAGAGATCTGCCTATTAATCTGCCGGTAGGCAGCCGCGTCTGCCGATGACTGCAGCCTCATCTCTCGTCTCTCCTCCATGAGCTTGAGAGTATGGGCAGAGAACTTGTCGGTTCTTTTCCTGCGATGGGTCTTAAAGAATTTAGACCCCACAGTATGGACAGTTTCCACGAACCTGTTGTTAAGATCGTCCACAGAAACGCAGTCTGCGAGGCAATCGAATCGGTTCTGCAGTTCGAGTTGGAAGTTTTCGGGGTTTTGGATATGAGCACGAGAAGGTCGGAGAGTTGACTTCACGAGTCTGGCCCTTTCCAGCTTTACATTAATATTCAATGTGCCTCTTACCATACGGTGATCGCTCCCGGTTTTCACCCTGTTGATCACAGAGACATCATTGAATATATGCCGCCTGGTCGACAAAATGAAGTCAATCTCACTTCTCGTGGAACCATCGGGGCTCATCCATGTCCATTTTCTGTGTGGCCGCTTCCTGAAGAAAGAGTTCATCATAAAAAGGCCCTCCTTCTCCATGAAGTCGGCCAGCATTTGACCCCTCTGGTTCCTTCGCCCATACCCAAACTGCCCCACTTTCGTCTCTGCCCCGCTTCGTTCGCCCAGTCTCGCGTTGAAATCCCCCATCACAACACTGTAGTGAGTGGTAGAGGTGTGTATGGCTTTTGATATATCCTCATACAGCACCTCCACCTCCTCGTCAGAATGTGTCGATGTCGGTGCGTAAACCTGTATAACCTTCAGCGAATACCGTTTGGTGATTCTGAGTATAAGGTACGCTACCCTATAAAATAAATAGCCAACTGAAATTAATCCAAATCCAAATACGTATATATTTATGATTTAATTTATATAAAAAATATTTTAAATTAACCGACTTCAATCGCACGCGCCACTACAAAGTGTATAATTTATTGTTGATATTTTAAAAACCGCTCGACTAATTTCGATAAAATTTCAATGGGACCACCGGGAAAGTATAACCTTTGAAACAAAAAAAGAATTTTCCAAATCGGTTCAGGCGTCTTTGAGTAATCGGTGAACATACATAAAAAAAGATTCTGACGAATTAAGAACCTCCTCCTTTTTTTAAGTCCTTTAAAAAGGAAAAGGAGACTGCCTGATCTATCAACACACAGCTCAAACCACCACTGGACGGATCAGGCTGAAAGGCAAACACATAGATAATATGATGAAGGCATCCGCTATAAAAATCTTGGAATGCTGGATTTTGATATAAACTTGCCATATTATTGTTATTCAATGCAAAATGTCAAAGTCCCTATTTAGCCAAGGGGGTAAAAATTACTAGGATTTCCAAAGCTATATTATGATGAAGGCATCCGCTATAAAAATCTTGGAAAGCTGGATTTTGATATATAAACTTGTCATATTATTGTTATTCAATGCAAAATGTCAAAGTCGCTATTTAGCCAAGGGGGTAAAAATTAACAGGATTTCCAAAGCTTTGCTTTGCTTTCTTGTGCTTTATTTACCTTATCTATTAATTTTTGTAGTTATATTAACTTTGTTGAGAAAATGAAGCATAGTCAAGTGAAACTAAGGAGCATAATATCATTTTCTTTGGTTTTAGAGAGTAAGGTATTGGTTAAAAAATAAACCTACCACCAGATGTATGTACTTCATGCAGTAAACTAAATTAATTCATAAATCAGAAACAATTCTGTTTTATATATTAATCTAAACTGAAAGTCAAAAAGAAATCTGTTTTGTCATGATTTATTAACTTCATATAGTCCGGGAGGAATCGGCGCATGCGTATCGAAAACTATTCCACCTCAATTTTTTTATGCGATCCTCTTCAAATGGCCCTCCTAATTATATAAATGCATGTTGCCAGGGCGCCACCTGGTGCCATATTGTTTAAACCGAAATTGTTTAAACAATTGCAAGGAATTGTTATTTTTCAACCGGACAATTTTTTTTTATATTTTTTATTGAAATACCAATAAAAAAGGTCCTATGACTTTTCACGATAAAGTTAATATTTTTAAAGATATGAATTTTTAAAGGTTCGAAAAATCTCAAATTTGGGTACTTTCGACCTATGAAAAATATATTTAAAAAAAAACATAATGCTTTAGTAATATTTTTTTTTAATTCTCTATACAATAGTTAATAATATTGTTAATAGAGATTTAAAAAAATTTCATTGTTTATATCTTTTTTTTAATTGTTAATTTCGCGCGCTCACAAGTATGCGTCGCTTATAGCACACGAGTAAATATTCCGAACAGAGAGGAAGCTTCCTAACAAGGTCGAAGAAGTATACCTATTCTGCTAGGGTTGTCACCTGATGCATGTAAACAATTTAAGGAAAAAATAAAAATATTTTAAAGTTTGTATAATTATGTATAATTTCAGTTATATTCTGAACTTGAACAAAAAATACTTAAATTAACAAAAATATAAAGAAACGATTTTTTTTAATGAACATCAGTATTTTTGCCATAACTTCACAATTAATGTTGTTTCACAAATAATGGCCCAGGGAAGCCTTTATATCGATTTTGAACGAAATCTGACGAGGAACAAAGAATTTCAATATGGCGGTGACTTAAAATTTTGCCATCCATTTCCTCTTTCTTGACCCCAGGGAAGCCCAAATATGGATTTTGAACGAAATCGGTTGAATAACAAAGAATTTCAATATGGCGGTGACTTTTTAAAATTTTGGAACCCATTTCCTAATTCTTGACCCCAGGGAATCCTAAATATCAATTTTGAACGAAATCGGTCGAATAACAAAGAATTTCAATATGGCGGTGACTTTAAAATTTTGGCATCCATTTCCTCTTTCTTGGCCCAAGGGAAGCCCAAATATCGATTTTAAACGAAATCGGTCGAATAACAAAGAATTTTAATATTATTTATTAATTAATTTAATACGTACCTATACCTATAAAAAAGTACTTACTTCTCTTTATCTCTGACATAAAAAAAGGAAATGTCCTTATTGTCTTTGGGTTATTTTAAACAAACTGTGCAAGAGTTTGGCATTTTTACACTATTTAAGTACACAAATAAATCTAAATCACTCACTCTTCGTCTATTTTACCACTAAACGCACGACCGTCAGCCCTTATGTCCTGACCCTGAGTTACCCTGAGCGGCGCGCCGTGGCGTGTCGGTGAATGTGTCGGTGAGAGCTCACGCACACAGCGTTGCGCTATGTATGGGTGAGCCCGCCGCGAGCCGTTTGTATGTAGCTTCCGCTCTGTTACCTTACTCCTGTGCTTATAGTCTAGATTTCCTTACTTGAGTATTCAGGTAAACAAACACCTCTTGATATAAATATCACTTATTTACACTCCAACCACACATTTTGAACTATGTTTAACTGTATAGATCTGTTCATTAAACACATTCGTTACGATTTACACTTGAATGTTTAGAAAAAACATTCAAATGAATTGAATAATAGTTATTTATGCAACTGTTGTATAATAAGGGGTATTAAAACACGAATGCGGGTATATCACACGAGGCGTAGCCGAGTGTGATAATAGTATCACACATGTGAATCATATGTGTGTCATATTATCACATGAGTGTGATACTATTATCACACTCGGCTACGCCTCGTGTGATAAACCCACATTTGTGTTTTAATAGTATTTACTGTATTGTAAATTTGTTTTGAAAAGTTGAAAAGAGCAACCGCCGAGTTTCTTGCTGGTTCTTCTCGGCAGGAAAGGCATTCCGAACCAGTGGTAGATTCCTTGACTATTCAAAAGCACTTGTAAAAGTTTATTTGAATAAAAAATATTTCTATTCTATTCTATTCTATTCTATAATACCCCTTATTATACAACAGTTGCATAAATAACTATAATTCAATTCATTTGAATGTTTTTTCTAAACATTCAAGTGTAAATCGTAACGAATGTGTTTAATGAACAGATCTAGACAGTTAAACATAGTTCAAAATGTGTGGTTGGTGTGTAAATAAGTGATATTTATATCAAGAGGTGTTTGTTTACCCGAATACTCAAGTAAGGAAATCTAGACTATAAGCGACGCATACTTGTGAGCGCGCGAAATTAACAATTAAAAAAAAGATATAAACAATGAAATTTTTTTAAATCTCTATTAACAATATTATTAACTATCGTATAGAGAATTAAAAAAAAATATTACTAAAACATTATGTTTTTTTTTTAATATATTTTTCATAGGTCGAAAGTACCCAAATTTGAGATTTTTCGAACCTTTAAAAATTCATATCTTTAAAAATATTAACTTTATCGTAAAAAGTCATAGGACCTTTTTTATTGGTATTTTAATAAAGAATATAAAAAAAATTTGTCCGGTTGAAAAATAATAA
The DNA here is from genome assembly GCA_029955525.1 of Oeneis ivallda. Lineage (NCBI taxonomy): Eukaryota > Metazoa > Arthropoda > Insecta > Lepidoptera > Nymphalidae > Oeneis > Oeneis ivallda. Next base: position 4,858,860 of record JARPMR010000029.1, read on the forward strand.
TTCCTTGCAATTGTTTAAACAATTTCGGTTTAAATAATATGGCACCAGGTGGCGCCCTGGCAACATGCATTTATATAATTAGGAGGGCCATTGGGAGAGGATCGCATAAAAAAATTGAGGTGGAATAGTTTTCGGTACGCATGCGCCGATTCCTCCCGGACTAATACACCATTGCCAGTTAAATCAATGAATAAGCTTGATCTTGTTTAGAAAATTATTACCTTTGTATTATAAGAAATAAATTATGCTATTGATACTAATTTTCTTTAAGAATATTCATAAACTCCAGGATAAAAAGTAGCCTTTCCTATGTAATCCTATGTATGAGCTATCTCCATTCCAAATTTCAGCCAAATTGGTTCATTCGTTGTGGCGTTAAAGAGTAATAACAAACATCCATCCATACATTTATCCTCACAAACTTTCGCATTTATAATATTAGTAGGATAGGATATCATTCAATTCCAAGTAATGGCTTTTAGGTGTCCCAACTGGGCACATAAGGATAGGATATAATTGTTATATGAAGTGAATACACTAAAATACTTTTGATAGCAACTCCTTTATATATCACAAGTCAATAAATATCAATCGTGTCAGTCTGAGTCACATGCCTTCAATAGATGTTTCAGCATTAATAAAACAAAAGCTTACACCTACATACTTAATTGTTACGCACACAGCAAACTTATTTTCACCATATTTAACTTTCAGATGTGATTCATCTTTTAGCACATTTCTATTTTTTTTTATGTAATTGAATTGAATCGATTTGGAAAATTCTTTTTTTGTTTGAAAGGGTATACTTCCCAGGTTGTCCCATTTAAATTTTATTGAAATTGGTCGAGTGGTTTTTAAAAATCAACAATAAATTATATACTTTGTAGTGTTAGGGGCCTTTGAAGTTAGTCTTTTAAAAATATTTTTATCTATAAATAACTCAACTTTTTTATCTATAAATAAAAAACAATTTTATCTATAATAACTTTATATATAAATCTAAATAACTCAGGTAGTAAACAGGTAGTCTAACTACTCAAAAATGGCTAGACCATTTTGATTTTTTTTTATTTGCCTGAGTACAGGGGTGATTTAAAAATATACAGGGAAATATGAAAATGATGGCTGCAAATTGAAAATTCAAAATCGGTAATTTTGTATAGGAATCACCACTTCTGATTACTTTTAATTGATGGTGGGAGCGAAGCAGAGGGTAAAATATATGATAAGTTACCAAGCTGTATAAACCTTGTAGTATACTATTTGGAGCCTTAATAGCCCAACAGTTAAAGGTGTGGACTTAAAAACTGAAAGGTTCAATCCCCACCCATCATACTATAGTCATTCCCACTCCTAACACAAGCTTTACTCTTACTTGGAGGGGAGAGGGGAATATTAGTCAAGTTAAGCATGACTATAAAAAAATTTAATTTGACTAAATTTTTTTACTTAATATCTAGACTGCCCGATAGCCAAAATGCAGTTTGGATTGCTCTTTCATTCTTCTTCAGTGAACAGACATTCTTCAGTGCTAAATTTGTCTATATACACACATCAAAAGTGTCTAGGGATCAAGCATTTTTATGCGGATTTCTTGAGATTGAGATGTGGCTTTGTAATAAATTTATGATTTTATAAATTTATATGGATCCTTTTTGGTGCATTTCATAATTTGAATCAGGAACTGTCAATCAAATTCGAGTAAAAGATGAAAATCAGCTGTCAATATTTTCCCTATAAAAACATACAACGCATTGAAGACATTATTAGTGCTACTGTTTCCCTACTACTGATTAAAACCAACGTTATTATGGAGCGGCGACGTCATTTAAGCAGGGAAGAAATGCTCAGAGCCGTGGGAATGATAGAAGCTGGTTCCCGGCAACGTACTGTGGCTTTAGCTCTGAATACAAGTCAGAGTGTTATCAGTCGACTTTGGACACGTTACCGAAGCACTGGTACCGTGGCTGAGCGCCATGGAGGACGGTATCGCTGCACCACACGGAGACAAGACCGATACATTCAAATCTTAACTCGAAGAGCTCCAACAATAACCGCCATGATGTTAGCCGTGAGGCTTCATCACTCTTCAGGGAACTTAATTAGCGACCAAACAGTCAGAAACCGCTTGCATGAAGTGAACCTTCATTCCCGAAGACCGCTACGGGTACCACCTATAGCAATGCACAATCGTAGGATTCAATATCAATGGGCTCTTGAACACAGAAATTGGGCAGAAGAACAATGGCGTTTCGTGTGCTTTTCTGATGAGTCTCGTTTTGGTATGAGACCGGATACAAGACGTATACGACACTGGAGAACCCCTGGACGCCAACAGCGATTAAAATCCTGCCAGGAAGTCCATCCTTATAGTGGTGGAACCATCATGGTATGGACGGGTATTTGGATCGGCGGAAGAACTGAGTTGATTTGGATCAGAGGCAACCTCAACGCTCAAATTTATGCTGAGACGATTGTATCAGACGTCATCGTTCCTCTACAAGTGCAAATCGGTCCCTTATTTCAGTTAATGCATGATAATGCACGACCGCACACCGCAAGAGTTGTAAGACAGACTCTCGCCGCAGCTAACATCAATGTCCTGCCCTGGCCTGCTCAGTCGCCAGGCTTGAACCCGATTGAGCATGCATGGGATATGCTACAGAGAAGAGCTCTGCCGAATATGGAGGGTATCCAGTGGCAAGAAGACCTTTTTTTGTTGTTGCAACGAACATGGGCGGCCATTCCACAGCGTGATTTGGATGAACTCATTTTGAGTATGCCAAACCGATGTTCTTGTGTTGTTAGTGCTCGCGGTAGAAACACGGATTATTAATTGTTTAAGTTACCCAATAAAATTTTAAAGAAAACTGTTATTTCAGTCTTTTTTTCGAACTTTAATGTTAGTGGTTCAAATGTCAAAAATCCCTTTATTAGGAAAATGGCAAATTTCTTTATTAATGCAAAGGTGACTTGGTTTATCGTTACTGTGACAAACGAAAACACTTTATTTGATGAATCCTTAAAGAAAATTTTAATTAATATCAATCAGGAGAAAAGTTATTGCAAAAATATATGTTGATCCCTAGACACTTTTGATGTGTGTAGATCTTTTGGTAGATCTATACTAAACTGCATAAACAGGACTAAATTAGCATTGTCCTATTCTGTAAAGAACATAATAAAAAAAAGGATACCTTTTCAACCTGTTTTTAGAAATTCATATATATCACTCATGTTTAATGAAATAGACTCTATTTTTAAATTTGAAGATGAAAACATTATTATAGCACTCAATGAGGCTATACTATAAAACGCTTTTGCATGTGTATTCATATTCATTACACAGTAAGGTCAAACAACTGTTCTCATTAAATTATAATCTAAAAGTAAGATTTATATGGTAATAGCTTGCCATACTTGCATATATAATTAAAGTGTTAAATGTTGCAATACTTTTTAAGTAGTCACTAACTTTGTATCTTCTAAATAAGTTTCAATATTGAATTAACATGGTGCTAGTTAACAAAATTAATCTTGTAATTATGTAAGGCTATACTTAAACAGTTTGTTTTAATACCTGTAGTTTTAAATTGTCTTACTAATATTATAAATGTGAGTGTTTTTGTTTGTAGGTTTGTCGGTCAATGACACTGCAACAAAGCTATAGATAGACATGATTTTTTGCATGGGTATAGTTGATGATCTGGAAAGTGATATAGGCTACTTTTTATCCATGAAAATCAAAGAGTTCTGGCGGATTTTTAAAAAATAAAACCCCACTGTTGTAGTCACAACTAGTATTGCATAAACAGAAACCCTCTGTATTGTTTCCCAGGAAACTATATGTATCTAGCTACTGATGAATGACTAAAATCTGTTAAAATTTAGTTTTTGTGATTCTTGCTATCAAAGTTATAACAAGCTGACTTAAGGTACTTAAGTATTATGTTACTAATAAGTAGTGATTTTTGTGTAATCATGTTGACAAATAATTATGTTAATATTTTTTATTACATATAGTATGATGCACATTTCTTGTATTTCTCTCTCTTCTGTTCTCTTTCAATCTGCTAATTGCAAAAATAAAACACAGTTATGTAATAGCTGTGTAGTTTACTCAATGTAATTGTTTCGTAAACTTTATTTAGTGTGAAACAATCGGGTCATTCAAACCATTCATTGCGAATTTCTAAACTTCAATGAGTTTTATTAACCAACTTCCAAAAAAAGGAGGTTTGCAATTCAGCAGGTATCAATCTGTGCAAAAGGATTCCTGTGGGGTTTTAAAAACCTAACTGTATTTGGACAAAGTCACAGGCAAAAGATAGTCAATCCTACTAATATTATAAATACAAAAGTATGGATAGATGTTTGTTTCTCTCTCAGACTACAACAAATGAACCGATTTTGCTGAAATTTGGAATGGAGATAGCTCATACCCAGGATTAACACATAGGAAAATTAAAGAGTTCCAGCAGGAATAAAAAAGCTTAATCCACGCAGACGAAGTCACTGGCATCATCTAGTATTTATTTATGCCACACTTTCCCATCTAGGTTTTACATCCAGATGGGAAAGTGTGACATTATAACTATAAATTACTAACTGGCAACCAAAGAAACACTTGTTGGTTGGGTAAACAAGGTTTGTAGTGTGTATTTTCAAATGGTTTTAATGAATTTGATAGTTTAGCTTGCATGCAACAGTGAGCACTTTCTAGCTATCTAGACTTCCACAATTGCTATGTTTTATAGCAATTTTGTAAAAGAAAGTTTTGATTATTCTGCCTCAGGATAACATTCAGAAACTATTGTTAATATAATTATTAATTTTATCAAATGCCACTACATACAAAATAATATACCTAGATATGAAAGTATGTTTGAATGTTGGTTTTTCGTTCAATTACCCAGAAATGAAGCAACTGACTTGACTGGAATTGATTTTTACTTAGATTAAAGATTAGACTAGGATTAAAGATGCCAGTAAAACAAGGTTTAAGGTGGATTTTTTAAAAGACCCTATATTGTGGAGTCACAGGCAACATCTATTTAAAGTTCGGCCATTCAGAGAATGCGTTCCTGACACCTGTCAGTTAGTCACGACAACTGTCACAAAATTATAACATTAATTGATTATTGATATAATAATGTTGTTTTAATGCTCATCAATTGTAAAAACGGTAAACAACCAGCAATAATATTTTTATCGTAACTGCAACGCCATTACAAAGTTATGTCGTCAGTTCAATCGCGACGTGTCAGGAACGCATTCTCTGAACCGCCGTAGTTTAGTTCAATAAATGTAAATATTCTATGATATGGAATTAATTTTATGTAAATATATTATAAATATAAAATAAAAGGCCTTTAAAAAAATATTTTTACAATAGAGAAGATCTATGGCATTTAGTCCTACATTTAATATTATTAGACTATAATATTAAATGTAAACATAATTATTAGACTATTTATTTCCCATACCTGGGTAAATAACTGCTATAAAAGGCATATAATATACACTAATTTAAAGTTTAAAAAATACATCAAATATATTATTTCATATCTATATAAATAGAAATGAATGTTGGTAAGCGCATAACTCAAGAATGGATGGACCAATTCGGTTAATTTATTTTTTTGTATGTTCCTTAAGGTCCACGGAAGGTTTTAAAACTTAATTTAAAAAAAAAACAAACAAAAAAAAAACAAAAAAAAAGTTGGCGGTACGAAGTTCGCCGTGTCAGCTAGTATTAAATATATGATATGTGTGGTGTGTATGCATGTCTGTGTTTTTGTTACCATTAATGTGTAATATAATGTAATAATTCAGGTGTGTTATGAGTGTTAACATACAAGTGATCCCCTATAAAATAAAATACTACAGGAATCTTATAGTAAAATGATTTGAAAAATACAAAAACAGTGTTAAGTTAATGTTATTGACATTAAGAGTGGGTGTGCGTTCGTTAACAGTAAACAGATTTGATTTTTACAGTAGTAGATCAAGTTTCAACTATCCGAAAAAAAAACACGCAAGAATTACATCATACTGCCAAGGGACGTGTTTGGGCAAAAACATAAAATGATGAAATTTGTTCGATAATAAGAATCGCGAAGTTAGCTCTAATTTTTAACCAATATTCATTTATTTTCAATGTGTTGCATATTACAGAGCCAAAATTTTTACATTAACTTCCGATTGATATTATCAAGAGAGTAGCCTAGTGAATTGAAAAGAAAATGAATATTTTACGAGTTACAAAGTATTTGGCGCTTACTACACTCCTATTCCGCGCAAAACGCTTTCTTTTGTCGCGCCTCACATGAGGTTGTTTCTGTTTTATCTCATCGCGAAATCTGATTTTTTTTTGGGGTTACACGCGCTCTTAACTAATAATAATGTATTGAAAGCCAACATAAACCATTCCTAACACCTAGATAGAAGATAGCCTAATATGAACCTTACTGGAGTGTCTCTGAGCTAGACTATAAGGCTAGGGGCAGTACAACCAGGTTTATAAGTATGACTGAGGAATCTGTTATCTGCCAGGGTTGGAAGCCGGTACTTACCTTGAAGGGGCGGGGTCGTGGCTGGGAAGGCGCAGCGGCGGTCGTGGTCGCAGGGGCCGGCGCCGTCGTCACGTGGTCCGCCGGCAGCGCTTCTGGCACCGTCTGCAGCGTAGGCCGCATCGTCGTAGACATCTTCCCCTCGACACCGAATAACTATACACCTCGATAGCCGCCCCTCACCGCTCGCATCCTCCGCACCCGACCGCCCAGACCACCGCACCGGCCCAGCACCCTCGGAACCTCAACACTCGCTCGAACTACGCCCAGCTAACCGCATTTTCGACCGTAAAAATACATAGCGACTTCAAATTTTCCTATTTCACACCGAGACCGACAAACCGGGACGTTCTTACACAGGGCAGATATATACTTCACTTCCACGTATATACTACGATCGTCGAGATGGTAAACGGAAATAGACACGCAAAAACTATTAGAAAGCTTACAGTATCTTCTCCTGTCACATAAACACTACCAAGAATTCGGCGTTTCGGTTCGGGTATACAATGTTTCAATCGATTACTTTAACGCGAACCGCACGTATAAATATTACTACAATGTACATCGACGTAAACTACGTCGATTTATTAATAAAATTACTGGAGATATTCACTTAACTCCGCTAAAAGTCCGTATATTCTTGAATTCACTCTCAAGATGGCGGATTTTACCTACTCCTCATAAATGGGCACAAGGCTGAGTGGCTGACACGAAAACATCAACCCGCTCTCTGTCAATCCCTTTCTTTTGGTACCGAATAAAATGAGATAGTAATAGTTAAGTGAGTAGCTCCATAGAATTAAAAAAATACGTCGAGATACGTCACAAAACCTGCCAATGAAGCATGCGCAACATTAACGAATTTAAACTAACTTGAACGCAGCTGATTTGTAAAAATTTGTCAAAAGTGGTCACAATGGTACACTCCGTAGTCCGTGGCTAATGGCTATGGGTTCAGACGAAGCGAATTTTGTTGATCCACTCCACAGCGTCACTTGCCAATAGGGTATTTGACTATAATAAAAATATCGTTTCAACTGGTGTCATCCTAAAAGATTATTATCTAAAAACATTATTCCATACGACAAAACTAAAAAATAAAGCTTTATTAAATTAGAAAACATTAAATAAAATTGCTATAATAGGCTATTTGACTACTTTTAGAAAATCATCTTAAATTGTTAATAATGCTATGCTGAAGCTAACAAAACATATATTTCGGCATAATTTTCATTATTTTCCATAAAAATCGAGAAATAAATTCAAAAAAATAAATTGCCGCCGAAACGTTCCATTTGCTCTCATGACGTAACAGTTCACATTTCAAACAATGACAATTTTATAATATGTGTTTAGGCCGCGTGTCGCATACTATTTGGTATTTAATAAAATAGTAACGATGAAAAACAGACGAAATTAGCCTATTACGCCGCACAAACACGTCGAAATGTATTGACAAAATGAGAATTCCATAGGTGGTGTGGACTGTGACGTCATTCGAGATCACGGAACGTTTTCGATCACGTGACCATGGCCAGAATTATAGCAATTTTATTTAATGTTTTCTAATTAAATAAAGCTTTATTTTTTAGTTTTGTCGTATGGAATAATGTTTTTAGATAATAATCTTTTAGGATGACACCAGTTTTATTATAGTCAAATACCCTATTCTGGCCATGGTCACGTGATCGAAAACGTTCCGTGATCTCGAATGACGTCACAGTCCACACCACCTATGGAATTCTCATTTTGTCAATACATTTCGACGTGTTTGTGCGGCGTAATAGGTGTCGCGAAGCGCATATGCTATCGCGAAATACTTAGATCTTTGGTAAGGATAATGGTTGTATAAGTCTATGGTAGTATATGACACCGGAAATTTGTCGTTGGTTTGTAGTTTAAATATTTTTGGTTTTGAAATGTTCCTTTTTCTGATGGACATTTGTTGCGTAGCAACGGGTTGTTTTTTCTCGCATCCTGAAGAAGGTGGTTGAATTGTGAGCTGCGCTACGAGGAGTGGGTGTGATGAAAGCTAAGTATCTGAGTAGCTAAGTACCTGATTATCTACGCAATTGATCTATGAGGTTCTTAAACCCTCATAAGTGAATTTCTAGATACTAATACATTTACTAGCATCTGGGAGCGCGCTCTAGGGCTGTGTGTGAGTTAGCAAGGGATGTGTAAGGGACGGTTTTAATGGTGTTTAAATTGTGAGTAAATCATAATATGGCTATTAAGAGCTGAGAACACATCAGACCCGATGAGATGAGATGAGATGACGTTGAGCCCTCGTGGAGGGGGGCTCCGAGGTGGTTTAGCCCTCGTGGAGGGGGGCTCCGAGGAGGTTCGTACGAATGGGGAAGATTACGTTGATCCTTCGGGTAGATAGAACCCGAAGAAGGTTCATGTTTATGAATAGGAGACATTATGTCCCGCCCTTGGGCATAAGGGGCCCAAGGAAGATTCGTGTGGACTAGAGAGATTCGCTCTTAGACATAGGGGGTCTAAGAGTATGAATAAGAAAGATCGGGTCCGATGGTCAGATGAGATTAGATTCCGCATGGGAGATGAGTTTGATTCCTTACACGTCCACGGCTAGAAATAACTGGAATAATAGATCAGATCTTAGGGCGTCACAAATGGTGATGTCATAGTTAATTTAATCATGCAGGTTACCGGTGCACTCCCGCAGCAGAGAGAGAGAGAATTAATCGGAGTCAAGCGGTGCAACAGGAGCCTTCTAGTTGATGGGCAGGTATGACTCCATTGTGATAGTTAATTAAATCGGTGACATTCTGTTCCACTAGACATTTAATATCCATATACAAGCGGTTCAACCGTGTATAGCGCGTAGTTACCCGTAAATATATACCTAGAGAGAAAGCAGATAGTGGAGTAGAATGGCCTCGCCGACATGGTGGAGATGCTGGGATATTAGTAAAATGAACCAGAATCTTTAGCACATGGAGTCATACTAAGCTTAAATTAAAATAAAGGGTCTATTTGTTGCCTTTTTGTTGATTTGAATAAATAGAGGCGCTGCATTAGTTTCGCTACTCGCCGCTGGAGGGAGCGTCAACGCAGTTTTCAACTTTAAATCGAAAGAAATGGCCCAGGTAAGTTGGTAGAATTGACTTCAGGGATACTAATGTCATAGAGCGTTCGAAAGTTTGAATTTACGAACATTTGAGCAATTTCCGGTGTGTCATTTATTTTAAATTGTTCTAAAGTCAGATGGTGGAATTTGGAACATTTGAAATTTGAATTCTATTACGCCATTTCAGTGTCAATTATATTGCAGATTGAGTATTGTGAAAGAAACATTGTTGTGAAAAAGAAATAGAGATCTGAAAACAATTTAAGGTTGGAAATTATCCTATTTAATATAAAGGTACCTAATATATTAGGCATATAGTGAAATTCAAATATAAGGGAGGTTTTAGATTCTGAAAGTATTGTACATTGCGTAAAGATGAAATTTTAAGAAAGAATATCAGTTCCTACATAGTGTTAATTATATTTTCAGAAGGAAATCATATCACTCAGTTTTAATAACTGAGACTGAAGTTCGACTAATTTACTGAATTTTTAACACAAAAGAAAATTCATCATGGATGATTTATTGCTAAGAAGGCTAAGACTTCTTATTACCCAAATAGAAACTCACTCGAATCAGGCTGTAAATCTCGGCTCTTTGAATGCTAACCTAATCCACGATGCAGAAGTAAACAAGACAAAATTAAAAAATCTTTTGACGAGATTCGAAACTGATTTAACAAATTATTTTAAATTGGTAAATGATCCTGCAGCTGACGAGATAAGTGAAATGAGTGAAATACAGCTGAAAGCTGAGGAAAATCTAGCGGAGCTAGAAGTGAAATTAAAATTATTTCAGAGCAGTTCAGAAACTCCATCGAAGCATAAGGAGAAGGATGCGATAACATCATGCCGTTTACCTAAATTGAATTTACCTGAATTTGAGGGTGATATTTTAAACTGGCATCAATTTTGGGATCAATTTCAATCAAATATTCATAACAGAAACATAGCAGATGTAGACAAATTGCTATACCTTAAGTCTTCATTAAAGGGAGAAGCTAGAAAAGCTATTGAGGGTCTAGATACAACAAACAAGAATTACAACATAGCTATTAAAACTCTTACAGAAAGATATGGCAAAAGTTCTCATTTAATTGATGCACATTATTCAGCGTTATCTAAGGTGGTAACTGCAGACTCTACGATAACATCATGTCGTAAATCATTTAATGAAATGGAAAAACATTTACGGGTCTTGGAATCATTAGGAGAAGACGTGAATCACAATCATCTACGGCATATTATATTTAGTAAATTTCCTGAGGATCTTATGTATGAGTTAAAATTAAAAACCAAAGACGACTCTATAAATGAGATAAGGCAAGAATTAGAGAAAATACTTACAGCAAAGGAAGACGCTAATAGGATCACTCAAGGAAATAGTGCAGAAGGAGTTGGTAACTATACAGTAGAAAGTCTACATGTAACTCAAGAAAATCAGAGATAAAAGCATAGCAGGGGAGAGAGGCGACCTAGAAGCGAATTCAGAAGGAATGATTGGGGTATGCAGGCTGATAATTTAAAACCTCCAAATTTTAGAAAGAGACAGTACCTACAAAGAGGAGGACAGTGGGGACAGAGGAGAAATACAACATTCGGAGGAGGTAATAGGTTGGAAGATGGAGCTCACGGGAAGAGGATGAAACCTTACTGTATGTTTTGTAAGGGTGATCATTTCTCTGATCTATGTAAAAACTACAGAACATACCAGGAACGTACTGCGCTGATGAAAGGCAGATGCTATAAATGTCTTAAAAGTGGTCATAGGGTTCTGCAGTGTCAGTATAATAAACCTTGTTATTTTTGTAAAAAACATGAACACCACAGCGCACTGTGTAAGGAGAAGTTTCAGTCTGGATCAGAGAGCACGACTCTAACAACGATGGATAGAGAATGACATACGGCTCTTCAAACAGCTGTAGTAACAGCCCGGGGGAAAGGTGAGACGTCTAATCAAATATCATGCCGTATACTATTCGATTCAGGCTCCCAAAGATCTTACATCACCCGAAAGATTGCAAAGGAATTAAAATTGTCCACGGAAAAGGATGAAAGTTTATCGGTTTATACTTTTGGTTCGAAGAGTCCTCAAGAATTTAATAGTCCAGTTGTTCAATTGGAGTTACAAACTAAATCTAAAAATTGGAAGAGTGTTTATGCAAACGTCGTACCTATGATTTCAAAAGGTGTACCGTATGTAGATGAACTTGACGATTGGAAGAATAAATTGAAACTTGCAGACGATGGGTCTTTGAAAGATCAAGTTGATATTCTTATAGGGAATGATTATTACTACTCGTTTCTTTGCTTAGAAAGAATATGGATAAGGGAAGATTTATATTTAATTGATTCAGAGTTTGGATGGATACTTTCGGGTCAAATTCCGCATGAGAATAAAGAAGGAGAACATATGTCAGTTGTTACATACTTTCAAACAGAGATTGATTTCAGATTAAGCAAACCTGACATGCCACTAGATTTGGGAAGTATAACATTCCTTTGGGAACTGGAGTCAATCGGTATAACCGATTCACCTAAGATTACTAGAGAAGAAGAGGCTATAAATAAATTTAATGAAACTACAAAATTAATAGATGGTAGATATTATGTTAGTTGGCCGTGGAATGAATATCCTCCAGCACTAACACCTAATTATGGATTGGCATATGGTCGTTTAGTAAATTTGGTTAAACGATTAGACAAAGAAATTTTGAGATGTTATGATAATACTATACAGGAACAAATATCGAAGGGAATAGTCGAAACAGTGTTAAGTAAGACACATGTGAACCATCCAGTACATTATTTACCGCACCATTGTGTTGCTCAAAAGGGTAAACCAATTAGAATTGTTTATGATGCTTTATCGAAAATTAAAAATAGTAAAAGTTTAAATGAATGCCTTTATTGCGGTCCGTTGATGTTAGAAGATTTGACAAGTATAATTATCAGATTTCGAAGCCATAATGTTGCTTTGTCAGCAGATGTAGAGAAGGCCTTCCTTCAGATAGGACTACATGAACAAGATCGCGATGTAACCAGATTTATTTGGTTGAAAGATGTAGAAAAACCACCGAGTGATGATAACATTGTTTGTTTACGGTTCCGTAGAGTCCCTTTCGGAGTTATATCAAGTCCATTTCTACTGAACGCGACGATTAAACATCATCTTTCTAAAGGAAATGAACGACTACAATTGGCTGCCAAAGACATATACGTTGATAACTTAGTAAGTGGAGTCCAAACACAAGAGGAAGCAATACAGTTCTATAAAGATGTGAAGAACGCCTTTTGTCAAATATCTATGAACCTTAGAGATTGGAGTTCAAATTCAAAACAATTTCTAGACAAGGTACCCGATAGTGTTAAGGAAGAAGTTGTGAAAATTTTAGGCTTAGATTGGAATGTAAAGGATGATACATTGCGCCTAAGACTCAAGATAGATACAGAGGCAAATTCTAAGCGTGAAGTTCTAAAAGTAATTGCTTCAGTATTCGATCCATGTGGGTTAGCAGTACCACAAATTTTGTCAGCTAAATTATTTCTCCAAAAGCTATGGCAGACCAAAGTTAAATGGGATATAAAACTTTCAAAGGAAAATCAGGTGGAATGGACGGAAATAAAGAAGGAATTAGAAACTATTAAAGAAATATCGGTACCCAGATGTTACATAAAAAACGTGAGAAATGAAGAATATCATTTGCAGTGTTTCACCGACGCATCACTTAAGGCATATGCTGCTGTTGTGTACGTGACACACGGGACTAAGAGAAGTTTTGTAATTGGGAAAACACGATTAGTCCCTATAAAAGATCAACAACACTTAAAAATCCCTCGATTGGAATTACTAGGAGTGTTGATAGGGTGTAGATTAATTCAGATGGTTTCAAAAGCATTTAACATGAAGGTAGGACGTCAAACGTTATGGACAGACAGTCAAATTGTCATAGAATGGTGTCAATCTGATAAATTGCTACCACCGTTTGTGGCTAGACGAGTTGAAGAAATTAGAAGTAATAGAGAACTTATGATTAAATATGTACCTTCAGAGTTAAACCCGGCGGATGTTGCGACTAGACCGATAAGTTCCAAGGAAGATAAAGAGAGATGGATTAAAGGTCCACAGTTTTTATCAGACTCCAATATTAGGACGTTTCCTATTAAGAATACGTCACAAACTTTTTTTCTTTCGACGCGGGAGGGTCTAACGAATACTTCTAATGGAGAAATTGTTGATTTAGAGAAAGAGAATAATTCCACAGAGAAGGATGTCGGTACTAGACATAATGAACCACTTAGTATTACAGAAGAAATAAGGAAGCTTCAAGCAGAGAATTTTGCGCAGGAATTTGCTGGAAAAGAAACTGATTTAAGTCGTTGCCTTAAGTTATTTAAAGATGTTGATGGATTACTACGTTGCAAGGGACGTCTTCAGAATGCAGATCTGTCATTCGATAAACGGTACCCAATATTGATTCCTAAGGAATGTGATTTTACAATTAATTTGATAAAGAAGGTACACAATGATAATTACCATGTAGGAGCAAATCATACACTCAGCCTTATTAGACAATCCTATTGGATACCACAAGGCAAATCTCAAGTCCAGAAAGTAATAAGGAGATGTCCAAGTTGTGTTAAGCACGGAGCTGGTCCGTTTAAGTTACCAAATACTCCGGCACTTCCGGCAGAAAGAGTGAGTTATAGTGAACCATTTACTTTTGTGGGTGTAGACTATATGGGTCCGGTCCTTGTCAAGAATGGTCAGAAAAGATGGATTTGTTTGTTCACTTGTTTAGCGATAAGGGCTGTTCATTTAGAACTTGTGCAAGACCTTACAGCTGAAGAAGGTCTGTTAGCATTGAGAAGAATGATAGTGACCAGAAAGGTCCCTCAGCTAATTACATCAGATAACGCAGCTCATTTCAAACTTATATCAGAAATTCTCTTGAAACAGTATTGTGTGGTTAACAAGATTAAGTGGAGATTCATACCACAACTAGCACCTTGGTATGGTGGATTCTATGAGAGACTCGTTGGTTTAGTTAAGAATTGCATGAAACGCACATTAGCGAAACATATGCATTCAGATAGTCAACTAACTACTGTTGTCAAGGAAATAGAAGCTGTATTAAATTCACGACCACTCACATGCGTTGATTCAGAGTTGGATATAATCTTGAGACCAATGGATTTTCTTACGCTTGGAAGTTGCATTACTTTAGAAGAATCAGTCGAAGATTGTATAGATAAAGGTACTACGATTAAGATCGATCTTGTAGAAAGTTGGAGAAGAGGTCTCATTATTTTAAGAGAATTTAAGGAGATGTTTGTGAACAGATACTTGTTAAGTCTTCGAGAAAGGTATCACCACTCGCTTAAAGAACCACGGGTCACTTCGAAGCTATCTCCAGCAATAGGACAAGTGGTTCAAATAAAAGGAGATAATAAGAATTATAATATAATAATTTAGCCCTCGTGGAGGGGGGCTCCGAGGAAGGTTCGTACGAATGGGAAAGATTACGTTGATCCTTCGGGTAGATAGAACCCGAAGAAGGTTCATGTTTATGAACAGGAGACATTATGTCTCGCCCTTGGGCATAGGGGGCCCAAGGAAGATTCGTTCGAACGAGAGAGAGAGAGAGAGAGATACTCTTAGACATAGGGGGTCTAAGAGTATGAATAAGAAAGATCGGGTCCGATGGTCAGATGAGATTAGATTCCGCATGGGAGATGAGTTTGATTCCTTACACGTCCACGGCTAGAAATAACTGGAATAATAGATCAGATCTTAGGGCGTCACAAATGGTGATGTCATAGTTAATTTAATCATGCAGGTTACCGGTGCACTCCCGCAGCAGAGAGAGAGAGAATTAATCGGAGTCAAGCGGTGCAACAGGAGCCTTCTAGTTGATGGGCAGGTATGACTCCATTGTGATAGTTAATTAAATCGGTGACATTCTGTTCCACTAGACATCCTTCTTTAATATCCATATACAAGCGGTTCAACCGTGTATAGCGCGTAGTTACCCGTAAATATATACCTAGAGAGAAAGCAGATAGTGGAGTAGAATGGCTTCGCCGACAATAGGCTAATTTCGTCTGTTTTTCATCGTTACTATTTTATTGAATACCAAATAGTATGCGACACGCGGCCTAAACACATATTATAAAATTGTCATTGTTTGAAATGTGAACTGTTACGTCATGAGAGCAAATGGAACGTTTCGGCGGCAATTTATTTTTTTGAATTTTTTTCTCTATTTTTATGAAAAATAATGAAAATTATGCCGAAATATATGTTTTGTTAGCTTCAGCATAGCATTATTAACAATTTAAGATGATTTTCTAAAAGTAGTCAAATAGCCTATTGCCATTCGCATCCAAACACCAAGTTATATACCAAGTCTATGCGTAAAATACAGTTGTTTTACGCATAGACTTGGTATATAACAGATCTACTCATCTCTGACCTCAACCCTCGAACGGGTTCGATCCGTACTAGTTACTTCTTCTTCTTCATCAACCGATAGACGTCCACTGCTGGACAAAGGTCTCTTGCATGAACTTCCACAGGTCTCGCACCGCCTGGATCCAGTGGCTCCCTGCGACTCGTTTGATGTCGTCGGTCCACCTGGTGTGGGGTCTGCCAACACTGCGCTTCCCGGTGCGGGGTCGCCACTACAGCACCTTGTGTCGGCGAGGCCGTTCTAATCCACTATCTGCTTTCTCTCTAGGTGTATATTTACGGGTAACTACGCGCTATACACGGTTGAACCGCTTGTATATGGATATATCAATAAGGATGTCTAGTGGAACAGAATGTCACCGATTTAATTAACTATCACAATGGAGTCATACCTGCCCATCAACTAGAAGGCTCCTGTTGCACTGCTTGACTCCGATTAATTCTCTCTCTCTC
Source organism: Oeneis ivallda (assembly GCA_029955525.1). NCBI lineage: Eukaryota > Metazoa > Arthropoda > Insecta > Lepidoptera > Nymphalidae > Oeneis > Oeneis ivallda. The sequence goes on from JARPMR010000029.1 coordinate 4,875,456, forward strand.
TACTGCGGGAGTGCACCGGTAACCTGCATGATTAAATTAACTATGACATCACCATTTGTGACGCCCTAAGATCTGATCTATTATTCCAGTTATTTCTAGCCGTGGACGTGTAAGGAATCAAACTCATCTCCCATGCGGAATCTAATCTCATCTGACCATCGGACCCGATCTTTATTATTCATACTCTTAGACCCCCTATGTCTAAGAGTATCTCTCTCTCTCTCTCTCTCTCGTTCGAACGAATCTTCCTTGGGCCCCCTATGCCCAAGGGCGAGACATAATGTCTCCTGTTCATAAACATGAACCTTCTTCGGGTTCTATCTACCCGAATGATCAACGTAATCTTTCCCATTCGTACGAACCTTCCTCGGAGCCCCCCTCCACGAGGGCTAAACCACCTCGGAGCCCCCCTCCACGAGGGCTCAACGTCATCTCATCTCATCTCATCGGATCCGATGTATTCTTAGCTCATAATAGCCATAATGATTTACTCACAATTTAAACACCATTAAAACCGTCCCTTGCACATCCCTTGCTAACTCATACACAGCCCTAGAGCGCGCTCCCAGATGCTAGTAAATGTATTAGTATCTAGAAATTCACTTATGAGGGTTTAAGAACTTCGTAGATTAATTGCGTAGATACTCAGGTACTTAGCTACTCAGATACTTAGATACTCAGATACTTAGCTTTCATCACACCCACTCCTCGTAGCGCAGCTCACAATTCCACCACCTTCTTCAGGATGCGAGAAAAAACAACCCGTTGCTATGCAACAAATGTCCATCAGAAAAAGGAACATTTCAAAACCAAAAATATTTAAACTACAAAGAAACCAACGACAAATTTCCGGTGTCATATACTACCATAGACTTATACAACCATTATCCTTACCAAAGGTCTAAGTATTTCGCGATAGCATATGCACTTCGCGACACCTTGGGACCCCAACGACCATCAGCTCTTCGAACTATCACTTCAGTTTCGCGACTCGCTGAGCTATGTCGGTGACTTTGGTTCTCCTACGGATCGCCTCATTTCTGATTCGATCCCGCAGGGACACTCCGAGCATAGCTCTATCCATCGCCCGCTGAGCGGTCCTGAGCCTACTTATGACATTAGAGGTATAATTACTGGATATCAATCAAGGATTTTTTATGACAATTAGGATAAATAAAGGTCTTAATTTGACTCTAGATATCTTTTCCAAGTTTTGCGGATTAATGGAGAAAAATAAAAACGAAAAATCAAAATACTTATATTTCACGCTAAAGGAATGTCACGAATTTGCTTAAAGCTCTAAATAGTTAAGCTTATGACGCCTTTGATAAATATCTTTGCTTCTTTCATATTTCTCTTAATTCATTTCATAAAACATCCCAAATCTTTAGTACACACTCCCTGAATTGCTCACTTTCCGCCATCTTGGTAACCATTATTGAAGCGATTTTAATTGAACTTCCTCAGAACTGAGAAAGTGTTCATTCAAATTCGCTTTCAATTTTTGCTGAACAACAAATGACATTCAACAAAGTTCGCCTCGTCTGAACCCATCATTAAAAGAATTCTGTGACCAGAGGAATTGGCATGGACTTTGGTAACTTTAAAAACGATCAAATAAGACATCACAATAATTATGATCTCACAGTGCTACTACCCACAAATGAGTTGATAATAGGAAAAGGGTAACGAGTAAAATATTTTTTTTATTGTACAACTCGTGAAAAAATTGACTTCACTTAATGCTTCACATCACAATCAATGTTTGACTATTTTCTAAAGTTACCTGCTTTTAGTGTAGCAACATCTGGCATTCGTCTCCATTTCGTCTCAAATGCTCTTTCTTTCTTTCTTTCTCAAAGCAAACGCCATTCAAATTCAAAAACAGTGTTGCCAAGCTAGCTCTTTCCACGTTACTAGCTCAAAAAAATTGTGTTTAGCTCTTCAGCTCATTTTTTACGGGTTTTTAGCTCTATTTTAATCACACATCTTAAATATTTTTTTATTTACCTACTCGTATGAATTTAACCGAACACAAAAGTCAAAATTATGAGAACTTAGGGTTATTATCGTTTTCGCCAGAATACCCATGATTTCTCATAGTCATTTCTCGTCTCACTCGTCTCTCATATAAGATAATTCTTGATTTTTCATTTGAAATTTTCATTTGAAATTTTATTCAAACTAAATAGTGAACTTTGGTGAATTTGCAATTATTTTTAAAATGACACTATATAAGTACCTAAGCCATACACACACGAAATGAATGACTCACTGTAGATCCTTTTCGAGGTTGTTGGTTGAAAGAAATAGAAATAAGCAATGATAAAACAAAAGCCTTTTGTTTATCTTACTGTATATAATTACTGCCGTTCTTTTCTTCTTCTTTATCAACCTATAGACGTCCACTGCTGGACAAAGGTCTCCTGCATGGACTTCCACAGGCTTCGGTCTTGCGCCGCTTGAATCTAGCGGCTCCCTGCGACTCGTTTGATGTCGTCGGTCCACCTAGTGAGGGTCTGCCAACACTGCGTTTCACGGTGCGGGGTCGCCACTCCAGCACCTTGGGATCCCAACGACCATCAGCGCTTTGAACTATTTACTGCCGTTGTTTTTAGCCAATTAACTTAATAAAGAACAAAACCCGGAATAGGCTTGAAAATGATAAATAACAAATGCAATTTTAACAATGTCTGAATTGGGGCGTTTAAAAGAATGCCGCTATAGTTACGAATTTCATTTGTCAAAGCGAATTTCAGAAGGACATTTTGAACAAAATAGGTACTATGGCAGCAATTTTTTGAGTTTTCATGAATTTTAAAACAGCACTTTTTTACATTTGATCTAGCATTCGATTCGATAGCTGTATCCACAGCCTCCTTTACTCTACTGTAGAGTAAAGGAGGCTGTCACGATCTAGCTCTTCTCTTTCCCCAAAAACAAGTTGGCAACACTGTTTAAAAATAAATCAAAAGACAAAAATCATGTTCGTGGTCTATGACAAAAATGGCTGCCTTGTTGTTGGCGACTGTTGGGCGCTTGTTTGGAAATTAGTGTTTGTTTCTTTTTATTATGTGTTTCGTTATCTCTCTACGTGTGATTTCGCGGAGTTTGTTAAGCGAATCAGTTTTTTGGTAAGTGTTTGCTTCCAGAACTGATAAATAACTCATCAAGGAATCGGTAACGTAATAACTTGTGATGGGCCAACGTGAGCTTTCGTTAAGCGAATATTTCAATAAATGTAACGTATCAATTTTTATTTATTTAAATCCAGTCAAAATTGTTGGTTAAATCACACTTAAAGTGACTTGTAATGTTTGACCTTAGCACTTCAGAGAACAATAAAGGAAGGTCTTGTCTTGAATCGAGAAGGCATTGCCACGAAATAGGATTTGTTTTAGAGGTTTTTCTTACAACGTATTCCTTCCGCCTCCATAAAATTTACCAATTTGTTGTATACACATAAGTTAATTCCGACTGCGTTTTGCGGGGAATGAACTTTTGTAGTAGGTACCTATCTACAATTCCACAAATAGTCTGCTTTTGTAGTTTTTATTGTCATTGTTTTTCTTTCATGTACCGTTAGGTTCCTCACACTATAATGTTATGCTTGCAATTAAATACATGAACAAGTATCATAAAGGTATATGAAACTATAATTTTACGTAAAACACGCCATACGCAATATTGCAAAGATTAGAAAATGTTTAATAAACAAAGATTTAACTTATCATCTATAATGCTGAACATTGTGATGATTTGTTTATATTAAATTGTTTGTGTGCTCATGTCATGCATGATCTGTAAAACTTAAATTTTAAAGAATAATTAACTAAGACATGACACCTGAGATACTAATGGTCAAAGCCAAAGGTGAACAAACAAACAGTGGGAGAGTTTGACCCAAATTGTTTGGCTCATTCTCACTAGTAGAACCATTGAACTACTGGCACATTTTTCCCCAGTAGTTGAACTGTAAATCTGCTACCCGTTCACTGCAAGTTGGCTGTCGTCAACCATTAAAGAATGATGTCATACTGGTACTGTTGACAGTAAAATAATAGTTCGCACCTTCGGTAGAACGAGGGCACAGTTGCACACCTCTTGAAAAAGAAATTAATTAAAAAACAGTAAAGGTTCATGATTCTTGAAAATAACATGCCTCGAATGTTTGAAGATTAAAGTTTATTTCAAAGAATTAGAATTATTTAAGAGCTATATCAACAGAACAAGACAATGTTGCCAAAAATATCTTAAACTGGCTCTCAGTGTAAAATTGAAAAACCTGCAATAGGCTATTTGACTACTTTTAGAAAATCATCTTAAATTGTTAATAATGCTATGCTGAAGCTAACAAAACATATATTTCGGCATAATTTTCATTATTTTTCATAAAAATCGAGAAATAAATTCAAAAAAATAAATTGCCGCTGAAACGTTCCATTTGCTCTCATGACGTAACAGTTCACATTTCAAACAATGACAATTTTATAATATGTGTTTAGGCCGCGTGTCGCATACTATTTGGTATTTAATAAAATAGTAACGATGAAAAACAGACGAAATTAGCCTATTACGCCGCACAAACACGTCGAAATGTATTGACAAAATGAGAATTCCATAGGTGGTGTGGACTGTGACGTCATTCGAGATCACGGAACGTTTTCGATCATGTGACCATGGCCAGAATTATAGCAATTTTATTTAATGTTTTCTAATTAAATAAAGCTTTATTTTTTAGTTTTGTCATATGGAATAATGTTTTTAGATAATAATCTTTTAGGATGACACCAGTTGAAACAATATTTTTATTATAGTCAAATACCCTATTATGCCCTTGTTCTACCAAAGGTGCGAGTTGTATTTTTTACTGTTACCACAGCTGTGACAGAAGTTTTCTTTTCTGGAAATGCTTTTCATGGCAATCAAGAGCGTCGCCAGCTGATGGCCAGGGGGGGGGGGGGCATGTTATAAAAATTAATAAATTTAGAACTTACTCAAAATTTGTTTTGGTTTACTACCCCTGACCTGGCGACTATGTTTCACTTACCCCATTTTCAGTTTTTTCCATTTATTTAAGAAATTAGACCATATAGCCATGTACTGAGACTCGTTATCGATTGAGGCAATTAAAGATGCCATTTTAGTTGTTGAAACAATTCTATAGGCATCATATTTATAGAGTTCTGATCATAGTTTCACTTACCCCATTTCGGGGGTAAGTGAAACAAAACCATAGTCTACTTTTAATGAACAATTTCGTCGTTTTTTGCACGACTAGAGGACTTGAAGACCATGTCATAAGAAAGCCGATTTAATGAAGAGTATATAGCATTTATTGTTATTCAAATTGACAATCTTTTTACTGGCTTACAGGTAATTTTCTAGAAAAAACAGTAAAGTATGTCTCACTTACTCCCCCTGACCTTACTTAAACTTTAATTTTTTGGTTGACCTTTGAATCCATAAATTGCAACTTTCTTTATCACTATTAATGATGATTGATGACTAATTTGTGAGTAACTCATGTCCAACTCGAAATTCTGATTAATTTCTTAAAATTGTCACTCAAGTAAAATGGACACTTTCAAGTAAAGACTATATTATAAACCTTTGAAGATGATACTGTCATCGTTGCAATTAGAATGCCATAAGCCTACTTTGTCGTATTAGTTTACAAATTGCGAAAAATTAAATTTGAATTTCACACAAATTCTTTTGATAAATATTAGTCTTATAATTAACTTATAACTTTTGTTTTATTCTTTAGTGTAACTTATGTGTGTGGGTCCTGAAACCTGTAAAAAAAAACTTTCATTAAAAAGATCCATTGCTTAGGATACTATAACTATTTATTGCAATCCAAAATGAGCCATCCAAAAAAAATTTAACTCCTGATTTTACAAAAAAGAATAACTAAACTTAAGTTAAAGTAAGTTTAAATTAAAAGATCAGTGCATTGATGTGGTCCCGAAGATAAAGTACCTAGGTAGATATTTCACTTTGGATCTAGATCACCTACATGAAATAAAATGCTGTATCAGCCAAGTCAAAATCGTGTTTCACAAGATATCCAAGACCCTCTGTGTAATATTTATCAATAAAAGATTATTTCGGTCTTCGGTGTTACTTTATTTCAATGATTTGTTCACTTAACAATATTAATATTTAATAATTATTTAAACCTGCCTTGCACTACAGACAGTAGACAGTGAGTTCTGTGACGGCCTGTGTTGACAGCCATCTCTGACAACCATAGACATTTTATAAATGTAACGTTCCGTTACTACATCATCCCCTTTTAAAAAGAAACTAATGATTCCATTTTCTCCCCCTTTTAAAAATTAATATTACAAGAAATTGTTTTTAATATTACAATTTTAACAACTTACTCAACACAATCTATACAATCATACAAACTACACTTACAACTACCCATTCAACCAGCCGTAGTCAGCCCTTGTCTGGCGAAACACAAAGTCTATGCTGGTCGAACATGAAAGGAGGTCCTTGTATAATTAACATTATTATCATTATCCATTATTACATAAGACCTATTACCCTTTATATTGACAATTTTTCCTTGAATCCATATATTCTTGTCTGGATTTTTTTTAAACCAGACCTGTTGACCAATAATAAAGTGTTTTTTGCATCTACTGTTCTTATTATAGTTTCTAATATTTCTCTGTTTAACCTGATCGAATTGTTGACATACATTTTTATTCAACTTAGGTTTCAAATATTGTGAGCTAACGACTAACTTAGTCCTTAAACTTCTATTCATTAATTATTCACTTTTGGAAAAACTTGTAGAAAGTGCAACCGATTAAATCATTTTGGTGTCGGATGTACTTCTTATAATAAAAAAGTAAATAATTTAAATCAACAGGTAGAAAGTAATAATATATGTGACTTATGACTAGTCCACACAATAAATTTAAATACTAAGGAGTGGACAGAGTACCTAAGGGTTGAAAATAAGAGGGTTAGATTCAAGTGTGATACAGGTGCACAAATAAACGTGCTCAGCTTATCAGACCTAAAGAAAATTGTCGGTGATGATACCAAAATAAGATGGTCTGAGACAAAAATATTAATTGAGGTCTTCGGTGGAGGAAAATTAATTCCTATAGGAAAGGTCATATTAAGAGTTTACTATAATAATAATATTAATAACAGTGAATGTTTGGAAACTGAGTTTTTAATTATTAATGAACCAGTGAGCTCTCTCACTCTGCACTCTACACTCTGCAGCCCTAAATTGCAGGTTGAGCTAAGATGCTGCCTTGTGAAAGGCTACGTCTGGTCCACTCTCTTGTATGGTTGCGAAACATGGGTTCTCAAAAAGGAAGCAACAAGTCAATTGCAAGCTTTTGAAATGTGGATATATAGGAAAATGCTCCGAATCCCATGGAACAGCTGTACACCAAATAGTAGTAGGGTACTGGAATTAGTCCACAAAAGGAGAGAACTCATGTCCACCATCATATGAAGAAAAGTAGTTTTCTTTGGACACCTACAAAGAGGAGCCCAATTCTTATTCCCAAAACTAGTGCTGGAAGTGAGGATTGCAAGAGAGCTCCAGGTCGCCAAAGACGCAAGTGGTTGGACAATATAAGGGGGTGGACTGGGCTGACTTATCCAAAATTAAAAGATGTGGCTTTAAATAGAGAAGCTTTTCCCATGATGACCTCCAAACTTCAACACGAGGAAGGCACACGATGATGATGAAACTTAAGTAATATTCTCCTCTCCCCTCCAAATAAGCGGAAAGCTTGTGCTAGGAGTGGGTTCGACAATGCACTGAGTGACACAATGAGTGCTTGCACTATTGTCAATCGAACCATTAACCTTTCAGTTTTCTGTCCACACCTTTAACCATTTGGCCATTGGGGCTTCTAAGTAACATCCACCATTTTCTTTTACAGATTTAGCAGAAAAAGCGCACCAGCAGTCAGCCCATAAGCATTTAAGTTAAACACAAAACAGCTCAGATGTTTTACCCACCACCTTTACTAGTATAAGAGTAGACATTAGATTTTCTTCAGTTGTTTGTACATTAAGCTGACAAGATGTGGCCAGCGTCGCAGTACTCCCATTCCAACCAGCATGCACAGAATGCAGCGAAAGCAAACGAGCATCAGAACCAGCAGAACTTGAAGACGCTGGGAATGACCTCAGCTATATCCATGGCAGGTATGTAAGAGTATTTTTTTTAACCGACTTCAAAAAAGGAGGAGGGTATCAATTCATTAGAATCATTTTTATTTTTTTATGTACACCAATTACTCGAAGACACCTGAACGGACTTAGAAAATTCTTTTTTTGTTTGAAAGGGTTTACTTCCCAGATGATCCTATTGAATTTTTTTCGAAATCGGTCAAGCGGTTTTTAAAATATTGACAGTAAATTATATTCATTGTACAGGTGCGGGTGTTTGAAGTCAGTTTTTTAAAAAGAATTTTTTATATGAAATTATTATGTGATGATAACATAACCCTTGATGAGTGTAGCATCCTCAGGGTGCACAATATGTTTCCCTAGATGGATGCTTCATTTGTGCATTAAAGAGGGACAGTAACAGATAATATGCAATGGTGTTTCCACTGATTCCTAGCACAACCTGCATATATCTGAGCCCTGGAGCTTGAGGTTAAACATGACGTGTCTGTTTTTCCACAATGTCCTGTCAAAGCTCGCTCAAGAATGCATACTATTGAAGAAATTTACCTTCTTTGTCAACCGATAGACGTCTGCTGGACAAAGGTATCTTGCATGGACTTCCACAGGCTCGGTCTTGCGCCGCCTGAATCCAGCGGCTCCCTGCGACTCGTTTGATGTCGTTCCACCTAGTGGAGGGTCTGCCAACACTGCGCTTCCCGTCGCGGTTCGCCACTCCAGCACCTCGGGATCACAACGACCATCAGCTATTCGAACTATGTGCTCTGCCCTTTTTCATTTCAATTTCGCGACTCTTTGAGCTATGTCGGTGACTTTGGTTCTCCTACAGATCTCATTTCTGATTTGATTTCGCAGGAATCTCGAAGACCTCTATATAACCACTCCTAATTTTGTCCACCAGGTCCAAAACCCATAGACATAGAAAAGACGAACGAGCTGAAAGACGCGCTGGTACCATTCGGCGTATTCGAGTCCGAGCAGGAGATGCATCACCGCATGGAAGTGCTCGGCGCGTTGCATCGACTCGTTCGACAGTGGATCAGAGACGAGTCCCTCAGGAAAAACATGCCGCTGAGCGTAGCCGAAACAGTTGGTGGGAATATTTACACATTTGGATCGTATAGACTTGGGGTGAGTATTGTACGTTTATATATACGCAGCGCGTTGTGCGCCGCCGCGTTCAACGCAAACGCTTCTGTATGAACGCTCTCATACTTGGCCATAATAGGGTATTTGACTACTTTTAGAAAATCATATTAAATTGTTAATAATGCTATGCTGAAGCTAACAAAACGTATATTTCGGCATAATTTTCAGTATTTTTCATAAAATGATGTTTATCGAGAAATAAATTCAAAAAATAAATTGCCGCGGAAACGTTCCATTTGTTTACATGACGTCACAGTTCACACACAGTTCAATGACAATTCCAAAGCCCAAAGGTGGCGTGAACTGTGACGTCATTCGAGATTCAAGAACGTTTTCGATCTCGTGAACATGGCCAGAATTATAGCAATTTTAATTAATGTTTTCTAATTAAATAAATTTTTTAGTTTTTAATATTATTTTATTAAATATTAAATATTATTTTTTAGTTTTGTCGTATGGAATAATTTTTTTAGATAATAATCTTTAAGGATGACACCAGATGAAACGATATTTTTAATATAGTCAAATACCCTATTATGTTTGAGTTTACCGCGCGTGACGACGCACCACGCGCCGCGTGTGCATAAACGTAACCTACATGTGATCCCTATAAGCTACTAACTGTAACCCCTACTCTTAACCTTTCTTCTTTATAAACCGATAGACGTCCACTACTTGACAAAGGTCTCTTGCGTGAACTTCCACAGGCCTCGGTCTTGGGCGCCTGAATCCAGCGGCTCCTTGCGACTCCTTTGATGTCGTCGGTCCACCAAGTTGGAGGGGGTCTGCTAGAATGCTCTTATCCCTTAGACACCTCAATAATATTAACAGACCCCTATCACTTACTATACAAGCCTATACTATATTAGCCTAGAGTTAACTGTAACCCCTAGGCTAGAGTTAACTGTAACCCCTAGCCTAGAGTTAGTGAACTGTAACCCCTATGCTAGAGTTAACTGTAACCCCTAGGCTAGAGTTAACTGTAACCCCTAAGCTAAAGATAACTGTAACCCTTGGGCTAGAGTTAACTGTAACCCCTAGACTAGAGTTAACTGTAACCCCCTAGGCTAGGTTTGACTGTGATCTCTACTTCTCTTTACAACTGTGACTATTTATAAATTAACCTGACTTACTGACCTCCCTGACATTGGATCAGAGACATATCGCTCAGGAAAAATATGCCCACCGAATAAGCTAAGAGGTAGCATAGCTTATTCTGTGGGTGGGAATATTTACACGTTTGGATATAGATACTTATAGACTTGGGGTGAGTATTGTTAAATGTGATCCCTACACGCTACTAACTGTAACCCCTACTCTTAACCTTATTAAGTGACCCCTACTAAGTAGTAGTAGTAAACTATCGTAAAATATTGTAATTCTTACAGTACTGCATACTGTTAACTGCAACCCCTACTCCTGAACCCTACAGTTATTAAGTAATATTTTTTTTCGCAGGTACACCACCGCGGCGCCGACATAGACGCTCTGTGCGTGGCACCGCGACATATAGACCGGTGCGATTACTTCGCGTCGTTCTATGAACTACTCAAAAAACAGCCGCAGGTATTGCGACATGATATTTTATTAATTACTAGCTGATGCCCGCGACTTCGCTTACGTGGATTTAGTTTTTACAAGCTTTTATTTAACTTTCTTGCAATTAGTCCAGTAAATAAAGCATTTAACTTCGCACTAAATTTCCGAACCAATTTTAATTTTTTTTTAGGTTAAGGGTCACTTACTGACCACAAAAACACAAAATGCTGACAGATCCAGGTAGAGCTTCGATCGCAATCTTAAAAAAAAGTTTTTGGCCGATATCTGGGAAACTATCCACTTTAGGGCAAAAGTTATTCAGACCTTTTTTGTAGAGAATAAAATTTTGCATCTATATTTCCTGTAAAACTTACCGTTTACGATTTATGGCCCATTTAATGAACCGGTTTTTCGTTTCGTTTCGGAACACACACACACACACGAAATTGGATCTGTCAGCATTTTGTGTTTTTATGGTCAGTAAGTAACCCTTAACCTAAAAAAAAATTAAAATTGGATCGGAAATTTAGTGCGAGGTTGACCAAAAAAAACGGCTTTATTTACTGGCCTTAATGTATGTTTAGGTCATATCATGCAAGATGAATTGGAAACCACTACCCGGTTTCCGATTGAGCTGAAATTTTGCATGTATATGTAAATCGGATGACAGTGTAATCGGATGACAGTATAATGTATTGTGACATGGAGCTGATCTGATGATGGAGCTGGAAGGTGGCTATGGGAACTCTGCAATTAAATGACGTAACCCCATCAAGTTTCGGCTCTTTTGATTCATTTTGACAAGTAGTCTAGTCCTAGATGATATCCAGGGTCTGATGGAGCTGGAAGCCTGGAAGGTGGCTATGGGAACTCTGTAATCAAATGATGTATCCCCATCGAGTTTGGGCTCGTTTGATTCGTCTTAAAAAGTACTCTGATCCTAGATAATATCCAGGGTCTGATGAAGTAGCCAGCTACTAAAAACTTGTTTTTAAAAATATTTTTTTAATTTGCTTATAGTCCCCTGGGAGCTTTTTGATTTTCCGGAATAAAAAATAGCCTTCGGTTCGGATCTCGTCGGGTCGCATTCACCGCATCGCATTGCCCGCCCGCGCTATTACTTCGCTTAGTGTTTTTTCTTACTTTCTTTTTGCGCGGCTTCTAAGGGTCTGTCTATACCTTCCTAAAAATGGGGCTATCAAATGTAAAAATAATTTTTCAAATCTGACTGGTAGTTCCAGAGATTAGCGCGTTCAAGCAAACTTCCGCTTTATCATATTAGTATAGATTTTAATAAAATAAAAAAGTCGTGAGTGTCGTGGAACACTCGGTTGGAACGAAATTCCTTTTAATAATCATAATTATGGTACCTATTTAACCAATATTATGAAAATTTTATCTTCTAATTAAATGAAAACATTACCTGTTAGAATCAACGCCATCTCTCGCCACATGTTAGAACCATCTCGTAATATAGCATACGCGCTGTGGACCCTCTACACTACTCGTGACGGAAAATTCTTACACTTTTTTCGCCAAGCCACAATCCGCCTAATCCGTACGTATAAGAAACTTCGTTCCAATTTAAGGTATTTTTTAAAATCAAGTAAGCACAACATAGTACAATAAAAATTACTGTGATATATTGTTAAAGGTAAAGGATTTGCGTGCAGTGGAAGACGCCTTTGTGCCAGTCATCAAAATGAACTTTGACGGAATAGAAATTGATTTGCTATTTGCCAGACTTGCGCTCAAGGAAATACCAGGTAACACTACAATATAGCGCTAAGAAAAATACTAATCATTTTGAATTTATTTCAAAATATATTTTTTTATAAGAAAACTAAGTTGAATACTCCTCAAACTCGATCCGAAAAGGGTGAAGGCCTACTTGATATAAATATTTAATTGGCTGAAGGTCAATTTTTAAGTCTCAATAGCCCAACGTTTAAAGGTGCGGTCTGAAAACTGAAAGGTCGCAGGTTCGAACCCCACCCGTTGCACTATTGTCGTACCCACTCCTAACATAAGCTGTCCGCTTATTTGGAGGGGAGAGGAGGATATTAGTCAACTTAAATTTGAGTAATATTCTTAAAAAAAAAAAAAAAAAATCCCGTACCTCGGAGGGCGCGTAAAATTTCGGTCCTGCATTAGTATAACAATTGTTCTAGATTCCTTCGACCTTCGTGACGACATGTTGCTCAAGAACCTGGACCAGAAGTGCGTCCGTTCGCTCAACGGGTGCAGAGTGACAGACGAGATCCTGCGTCTCGTGCCTAACATTAACAATTTTAGACTGACGTTGCGCGCCATCAAACTTTGGGCCAAGCGTAAGTATTATTCTGATAATTAATTATTTATTTATTAATTATACGAGCTGCACGCGCGAGAAAATTTTGTCTACCCCTATTCTCGTATTATCATCTATCGAAACTAACATGGTTGCACACATGATTCGTCTCGTTACGTCAAAAGTAGAGATAAAATTATTTTCTCTATTTTTCTCTTCGAACTCTAACATGGTGACGTAATTTTGAAGTTTAAAAGAGATATTTCTCTTCATTTTTAAAAGTTTCACACTTGGAAGTAGTAAAGGACTATGCAAAAAATTGTATGGGCACTGTCCCAATCCCCCCCCAAAACAGACGTGGCACTATTTTTAATATTGTAACGTCCCATAAAATTTCAGTCCAAAAATTATTGGGGTTTTTAAAAAAAAATACGAAAGAAGTACGAACGCTGAAGTACGCGCGGTGCGACGCAGGCGACAGGCGACGCAAAGGTTTTTTTCTCTGCGTCTCAGAAACGCATCTGCGTCTTACAATAGCTTTTTCTAGTTGGTAAATGCACCTGTATGTTTGTTTTATAGTTGTAATTTACTAAATTGGTATCCAAAACACATCACTGAAAAATGAAATGTGAAATTTGACGTTTGAAATGTGTTGGTGGGTGAGGACGAATTTTTACATGGTCATTTCCATGGTTTCTGAATGAACGAAATCGGTATTAAAACATTAGATTATCGTATGGTGCTGTGAAACGGCTACACCGTGCACCGGTTTGTCTAAATCTACTGTCACGAGAAAGCCAAGTCTTCGACGAGAAATTAGTCACTCGTTGCGTACATGTTAAGGTAAACGAGAAATCAGTCTACATCGACAATATCTCTCTCTCTTCGCGAGATATCACTAAGATTTGCATGCTGGGCCTGCAGTTCAGGTGACGGTACCGCTGGTGGAGCGTTTAGTATTGCTACTTATGAAAACGACGAAATTGGGTACTGCATTTTCTTAACATTGTTTTTTTTATATTATCCTACTAATTCTACTAATATTATAAATGCGAAAGTTTGTGAGGATGTACGGATGTTTGGATGGATGTTTGTTACTCTATAACTCCACAACGAATGAACCGATTTGGTTGAAATCTGGAACAGAGATAGCTCATACCCAGGATTAACACATAGGCTACTTTTTATCCCGGAAAGTTACAGAGTTCCCGCGGGAATTAAAAAATATGCGGATGAAGTCGCCGTCATCATGAGCTAGTAATGAATATAAGATGAACGTTTTTAATTTCCCGTAACATCTGTAATAACGTAGAAACAACGCGAGCGAATCGAGCGCGATATTTTCTTCAAGTTGTCCACGTGTGCAGGTCACGGCATCTACTCCAACACGCTGGGCTACCTGGGCGGCGTGTCGTGGGCCATGCTGGTGGCGCGCACGTGCCAGCTGTACCCCAACGCGCTGCCCGCCACGCTGGTGCACAAGTTCTTCCTGGTCTTCAGCCAGTGGAAGTGGCCGCAGCCCGTGCTGCTCAAGCAGCCCGACTCCGTCAACCTAGGCTTCCCGGTTTGGGACCCTCGGGTGAGTACTGTTCACATTACCACGTGCCCAGGTCACGGCATCTACCCCGAAGCAATTGCTGGGTCATGCGTCATGCGTCATGCTCGCGAACGGGTACCACCGGCGGGAATTGGGCTGCTTTCTGTCTGCCCGTCTTAACATGTGTTGAATTATAATTAGTTATGCTTTTGTGGAACTCATTGTGGAAATACTGCATACATAGCATAGTATTTATTCTATTGAATTGTAAACTTGTTTTGAAAAGAGCAACCGCCGAGTTTCTTGCTGGTTCTTCTCGGCAGGAACGGCATTCCGAACCAGTGGTAGACTCATCGACGATTCAAAAGCACTTGTAAAAAAGTTTATTTGAATAAAAACATTTCTATTCTATTCTATGCAGTGTTTCCACAATAAGGGAAGTTCCAAAAATGCATACCTTATATCTTAAGACGGGCAGACATATAGTAGCCTCATTCCCGCCGGTGACACCCGTTCACGAGCATGACGCATGACCCAGCCGTTGCTTCGCTCAACCATATTTGAGGGAACGTAACAACCCGCATCATATATTATGATAGATAGATTATGTTGTGTCCAGGTGAACATGTCGGATCGCTTCCACTTGATGCCGATCATCACGCCGGCGTACCCTCAGCAGAACTCGACGTTCAACGTGTCAGCGTCCACTAGAACCGTCATTATGGAGGAATTTAGACTTGGTTAGTTTAATAAACCTCTTCCCCCCCCCCCCCCCCCCCCCCCATTTGTATTGGGCCAGCGTGGTGGATTATGGCATATAACCCTCCTATGAGAGGAGACCTGCGCTCAGTAGTGAGCCGTTGATGGGTTGCTAATGATGATGAGTTGATAAACTCTTTAGTATTAGCCCATGCTCATGAGATTTTTTTGGTATAACTGGAAAAAAGTTTAAAAACGTAAAATTGCATGTAACATCATATTGTTTTTGCTCATATTGATTTTCTTCATATAAAATGTACCCTATGAAACCAATAAAAACTAATCAATTGACGCCTCATTCAAAAAAAGTCTGCGAGGGAATACATCTATCATAGTTAGTAGCTTTTGTGTTAATTAGCTCGCTGGTAGAAACAAAAGTTGGTTATTTATGTAGCAGTAAGACTTTTTAATTCATTCGAATCGGACATTTACTAAGGCGGGTCAATAAGTCCGTGACTTTTTGAATTTCTGACCTCTTTACTGAAAAAGCAACACTACTCCTGTCAACAGGCATCTGTCAGTTGACTCCTGTCAAAATTTGAACTTGCTGCGTCAGGTATTTTGTGTTTGACAGCTATCTTTATCAGACTACCCAGTAATTCGAGGAAAAAATGGAAAAAAGTGAATTTCGTGTCCTTATTAAGCATTATTTTTTGCGAAAAAAACCATTACCGAGACCAAGGCTAAGCTTGATAAATACTATGGGGACTCTGCACCATCGATTTCAATGGTAAAAAAGTGGTTTACTGAATTTCGTTGTGGCCGTACAAGCACTGAAGATGCCGAACGTCCTGGACGCCCAGTTGAGGTCTCTTCACCCGAAACAATCGAAAAAATTCACGATATGGTGTTGGCCGACCGAAGATTGAAAGTGCAAGAGATTGTGGAAGCCGTAGGGATCTCGCATGGCTCAGTGGTTTCAATTTTGAATGATCACTTGGGCATGAGAAAGCTTTCCGCAAGATGGGTGCCGCGTTTGCTCACAGTCGACCACAAACGCAATCGTGTAACAACTTCACAGGAAGGTTCAGGAGTCAAACATGGATCCATCACAACACACCAGAGACCAAACAACAGTCAAAACAGTGGGTTTCTAAGGGTGAATCGGCGCCAAAGAAGGCCAAGGTGGGTTTGTCAGCCAATAAAGTTATGGCGACTGTTTTTTGGGATGCACGTGGGATAATCCACATTGACTACCTTCAAAAGGGAAGAACAATCAATGGGGAATATTATGCCAACTTATTGGACCGATTCAATGACGATTTGAAAAAAAACCGACCTCATTTGGCCAAGAAAAAAGTTCTTTTCCACCAAGACAATGCAAGGGTGCACACATGTGCAGTTGCCATGGCAAAAATCCATGAATTGGGCTATGAATTGCTCCCTCATCCGCCCTATTCTCCAGATTTGGCCCCGAGTGACTACTTCTTGTTCCCAAACCTGAAGAAATGGCTTGGTGGAAAAAGATTTAACTCCAATGATGAAGTCATCTCGCAAACAAAGGCCTATTTTGAGGACCTCGACAAATCATATTTTTTGGAAGGGATAAAAAAATTGGAGAAGCGTTGGACAAAGTGTATAGAGCTCAAGGGAGACTACGTTGAAAAATAAAATGATTTATTTATCAAAAAATCTGTGTTTTATTCCAAAAGTCACGGACTTATTGACCCGCCCTCGTAATTTCGAAGTTATCACGAGTATCAAACATTGTGAAAATTTGTGTTAGTAAGAACCTAGAGGTACATAATATGTTTGTTACTTCTTAGCGCAAAAACGAATGAAACGATTGCGATGAAACTTGATAGGTACATAGCTGTTACTGCTTGCTTGATATTCCCATGGAATCGAAACTTAGGGTACGCACAGGCCGAAGATGCCTCACTGCGATACCTCGCGGTCGCGGTTTAGCTCGCTACCTCGATGTCGATATCGCGATGTCTACATGGATGACGGTGCGAACATGCCGGTTCAGTCGCACCTCGATGCTTGTTAAGGTGCTCAGTCGTGTGGTCGCGGTAAAGTGGCAACGAAATTGTAATCACAAGTTCCACGTAAAGGGCAGAAAAACATGTTATCTGTTATAACTAGCTGCTTGCTGCCTGCGACTTTAGTCCGCTTGGAAATGTTTTGAGAATCCCGCGGGAACTCTTTAATTTTCGGGATAAAATGTATCCTATGTCACTCTCCAGTTCCTCAACTATGTCCATGCAAAAATCACGTCAATCCGTAGCTCTGCGTGCGGCGTGATAAAAGGACAAACCAAGAAGAAGCAAACACACTTTCGCATTTATAATACTACAGTATAAGTAGGTATGTTAAAGCATTACCGCTCTGACTTATTTACACCGTGAGAAGACGGGGTGGATATATATATAGCATTAGCAATAGCATTTATAATAGCAACAAATGAATGGTGGAAAATTATGACCCAATAAAAAATGCAGCTTACCTGTTGATTCACATGCTAGAGCAACTTTCTTCCATTCTTTGGCTAAAACATAGTAGTGGTGGTTTTGGTGCCGCTTGTCCCAAATGGCAGGGACATTAAAAATTAAATCAATAAGCATCTCCTTTTCCATAATTAAATTTTAAAAAATGAGTACAGTGCGAACTGCAATGTATTCGGGGCTTGAAGTTAACGACAGGAGCCTTTAAATCTCTTCCTTGTGACGGCGAACCAATTTAACCAATCACAAGCCAGATCACATCGATGCTTGCAGTCGACCGCGATATAAAAACAAAATATTTTGTTTTCATGTAAGCATCGAGGTGAAGCATCGAAGTGAACCGCGATGTATCGCAGTGAGGTATCTTCGACATGTTCGTGCTTGTCTGTTTGCATACATTTGTTTTAAATGGAGGTGACATCGAGGTAGCGAGCTATACCGCGACCGCGAGGTATCGCAGTGAGGCATCTTCGGCCTGTGCGTACCCTAGATTTAGTTTACAGATTTAGTTTTTAAAATCTCTCGGGAACTTAACCTATGTTACTCTCCAGGTCCTCAACTATACCCATGCAAAAAATCACGTAGTTCCGTAGCCCTGTTGCGGCGTGATTGAAGGACAAACAAACAAACAAACACACTTTCGCATTTATAATATTTGTAAGGATTATCAGAATCAATTTGTGTGCAATTAAACATTATGTTCAAGGGGTACCCCGCCCTTATAAAAAATGTAAAAATGTAATAAGTAGTGTTTAATTTTATGTTTTGATGAATAAATTATTCTTATTCTTAAAAAAAAAATTGTTTGATGGTGGATTATTCATCGCTCGTGAAACACGTGACAAAAGAGCTTTGTATGTACCCAGGCCTGGACATAACTGACGAAATAATGCTGGGCAAGTGCGGCTGGGAGCGACTGTTCGAGGCGCCTCACTTCTTTTCGAGATACAAGCACTTCATCGTACTGCTGGCGTCGTCCGCGCGAGCTCTGGACCAGCTGCAGTGGTGTGGGCTGATTGAGAGCAAGATACGGCATCTTATCAGTGAGTGTCTATGGATTTTTTGCCGACTTCATAAAATCACTTTATATACATATATTATCATCATAATACAGCACACAAACATTTAGCGTGACCCACTAAAGTACACAGTGGGTCACATAAGTCGCGCCGCCTTCGGCATGTGCCGGCGGTCGCTATGTGTCGCTTTACAAAAGGCGCTAACCATTTGAGCGAACGAATTTTCGTAAGGTCACGACGTCACCACATCGTCTGACGTGACTTGACGTGAGGCGTCTAGAATTTACGCGCGAAAATTTAAAAGGCAAACTTTAAATGCATTTTTTTGGTACTCATCGATTGAATAAAATTTTAGTAAAGGACAATGGGCGAAAGTGGTCCAAGAGCCTCCGATGATGAGACTTGCGGGGAATGAGAGGTCATAGTTGTCGCATGATTCTGGCAAAACTCTATTAAATTCTGTCCCGGGGTTATTTTGTTATACTTAATCATGTTTGTTCTAACTAAATAATATGATTTTACGTACATAACGTTGTCTTCATTTTGACATGGTCTCTTAATCTCTTTATCTATCTTTAATACGATGCTCCTTCCGCTTCTAACCTACCCGCGCTCCCCTCGTCCCATCAGACACCATCGTACACAGAACACCGATATGACGTCATAGACACCAGGCGCAGATATAATGTGACCGTGTATTACGGTAAACAAAACAAGGTGGGGGGTGGGATTATGATTGTGTATGTCGCCCTCCCGCCGCCCTCGCCTGTTGTGAACGCATGCACCGAACGGGGTCGGTGCTTCGGCTCAGACCAACCACCGCTCGCAAGCGCGGGCGCAGTCTTCGGCTAACTCTCACTATTTTCGCTGCATATTGTGTTTTTTATTTTGTTTTTGATCGAATGACTTAATAAAAAGATAACATACAAGCTGAATTGTATAACATAGAGTCATATTATTTAGTCAGAACAAACATGACCGTAGCAAAATAACCCCGGGACAGAATTTAATAGTGTTTTGCCAGAATCATACGACAACTTTGATCTTTCATTTCCCGCAAGTCTCATCAGTGGAGGCTCTTGGACCAAGTTCCATACATTT
Source organism: Oeneis ivallda (assembly GCA_029955525.1). Classification (NCBI taxonomy): domain Eukaryota; kingdom Metazoa; phylum Arthropoda; class Insecta; order Lepidoptera; family Nymphalidae; genus Oeneis; species Oeneis ivallda. The sequence continues at coordinate 4,895,481 of JARPMR010000029.1, forward strand.
TTGCCCATTGTCCTTTGTAGTAGTTTATTATCACCTTAGAATGAGACACTTTTCAAAAAGAGTAAAATACCCTATCCTGTAGTTGACAACATAATATAAACGCTCAATATTGTTCAAAACACATCTGAAACTCGATAGAATGATAAATAAAGGGTTCGTTCGACTAGCTCCGCTTTCTTTCCTTTTTTCGATGCTCCTCTTTTTTTTCAACTCCTCCTTCTGCGCGATATGCCAGGTCGAGTACATTGTATTGCTGCACAAGAAAATCATAAGAAAAGCATAAGAAAATCTGGCGAAAACGTAAAAATTAATTCAGTTTTTATCAAAGCCTTTTGACATGTTACAAATAAACAGCGTCCTCTGTCTAAAAATTTTCAGTAAAGACTCGTTCTTGCTCGGTCACTAAAAGGAGCGCTCCATACTAGTTAGTACATTCAAAAGATTGCATAGTACAGTAGTTCCGAGCCAAGCGACATAATCACAAACTAAATAGGTCCACAAGGGACGAAGTCCTAAACAATGTACTACTAAGCATATCTACTAGTTCGTTCTCGTTAGTGTCGGGAATTAATTTCTAATACTACTTCGTACATGTACTACACAAGACTATTTTAGTTATCATCCCCATTTGTCCAATTGAGAATTACCGTAGTGACATAGATAACAATCATGATCGAAGTTTGTTTTAGATGACCATAATCATAGATGACAGATGTTCATAATGATTTATGGTATAACTGATATTTCTGTATAACCGTGTTTGCAGCGACGCTGGAGAGGAACCCGCACATAACGATAGCGCACGTGAACCCAGAGTGCTACAACTCTGTTCCACTCAACACTAACAACGGACAGCCGCTCGCTTTGCCGCCGGGTGAGTTGTTTAACGATAACACCACTACTCAAGGGTCAATTGGCAGCGACGCTGGAGAGGAACCCGCACATAACGATAGCGCGCGTGAACCCAGAGTGCTACAACTCTGTTCCACTCAACACTAACAACGCACAGCCGCTCGCTTTGCCGCCGGGTGAGTTGTTTAACGATAACACCACTACTCAAGGGTCAATTGGCAGCGACGCTGGAAAGGAACCCGCACATAACGATAGCGCACGTGAACCTAGAGTGCTACAACTCTGTGCCACTCAACACTAACAACGGACAGCCGCTCGCTTTGCCGCCGGGTGAGTTGTTTAACGATAACACCGCTACTCAAGGGTCAATTGGCAGCGACGCTGGAGAGGAACCCGCACATAACGATAGCGCACGTGAACCCAGAGTGCTACAACTCTGTTCCACTCAACACTAACAACGGACAGCCGCTCGCTTTGCCGCCGGGTGAGTTGTTTAACGATAACACCACTACTCAAGGGTCAATTGGCAGCGACGCTGGAGAGGAACCCGCACATAACGATAGCGCGCGTGAACCCAGAGTGCTACAACTCTGTTCCACTCAACACTAACAACGCACAGCCGCTTTGCTTTGCCACCGGGTGAGTTGTTTAACGATAACACCGCTACTCAAGGGTCAATTGGCAGCGACGCTGGAGAGGAACCCGCACATAACGATAGCGCACGTGAACCCAGAGTGCTACAACTCTGTTCCACTCAACACTAACAACGGACAGCCGCTCGCTTTGCCGCCGGGTGAGTTGTTTAACGATAACACCACTACTCAAGGGTCAATTGGCAGCGACGCTGGAGAGGAACCCGCACATAACGATAGCGCGCGTGAACCCAGAGTGCTACAACTTTGTTCCACTCAACACTAACAACGCACAGCCGCTTTGCTTTGCCGCCGGGTGAGTTGTTTAACGATAACACCGCTACTCAAGGGTCAATTGGCAGCGACGCTGGAAAGGAACCCGCACATAACGATAGCGCACGTGAACCCAGAGTGCTACAACTCTGTTCTACTCAACACTAACAACGGACAGCCGCTCGCTTTGCCGCCGGGTGAGTTGTTTAACGATAACACCGCTACTCAAGGGTCAATTGGCAGCGACGCTGGAAAGGAACCAACGATAGCGCACGTGAACCCAGAGTGCTACAACTCTGTTCCACTCAACACTAACAACGACAAAATATGTATTTTACTTTGACGCTAATGTCATCGAATACGATTAACGATCAATGGAATAACTTTAGACAATCGCACCTCTGATCATCGTGTATTTATTTATTTGCAGGTATCGCCATGCCAGCGGACAGTGTGGTGAATGAAATCAACAAGAATGAGGAAGTAAGTTTGTTGAAATATTTGTTAAATTATAAATTTGTATATTTTTTTCAATTAAAATCAAGTTGATATAAATGTAGGTTAAATACACGAACCTATGTTGTAGTTAATTAAAAAAACAACGTCCAAGTGCGAGTCGAACTCGCGCACCGAGGGTTCCGTACCCCAAAAGTAAAAGTAAAACGATCATATTAATTTGCTTATTCATCGTTAACTTTGTTTGTAGAGGTTTATTGTTAATATAAAACAAAACTATGCTATTTAGAGCGTTGGTTTTATTTTTCCTGTAAAATATACACAATTATTTCAGATTTTTCGATATGACGATCGACGGTATTTTTTTTCGACATTTTGCCAGATTAATCAAAAACTGTTACATATAAAATAAATAAAAATCTGTTTTAGAATGAAAAGGCCTTTTATATGATACCCCACTCGGTACAGTTATCTTACTTTGAAATTTCGAACCCCCGATTTTCCCCCTTTTTTAATTAAACTAAAATAATTTTCGCATTGGTTTTATTTTTCCTGTAAAATATACGTAAACCTCTATTGACCATAATTATTACGGATTTTTAGATTGGTAAACTTCAGAGATTAGGGGGGGGGGGGGGGGCTATTTTTTATTTTATTTTATTAATTTTTGATTTTTCTTTATTCCAATGTTGTTGGGCCACTATTATACACAACTATTCCAAACATGTCGATAGCTTTAATAGTTACTGAAATAATCGACTGTGACAGACGGACGGACGGAGAAAGTGGCACCATAAGCATTCCATTTTTACCATTTAGGTACGGAGCCCTAAAAACGTTACTCACAAAACCTGTGTACATGATGTTGCATTACAGGGCGAAGTGATAGCAAACGTGTGCTCGATGTGGTTCATCGGGCTGGTGTTCGACAAGACGAACGTGAACGTGGACCTCACGTACGACATCTCGTCGTTCACCAAGGCCGTGCACTACCAGGCCGAGAACACGAGCATGCTGCGGGAGGGGATGACCATAGAGGTGTGTGTCATTGATCTATAGCTACAGGGTGAAGTGACAGCGAACGTGTGCTCGATGTGGTTCATCGGGCTGGTGTTCGACAAGACGAACGTGAACGTGGACCTCACGTACGACATCTCGTCGTTCACCAAGGCCGTGCACTACCAGGCCGAGAACACGAGCATGCTGCGGGAGGGGATGACCATAGAGGTGTGTGTCATTGATCTATAGCTACAGGGTGAAGTGACAGCGAACGTGTGCTCGATGTGGTTCATCGGGCTGGTGTTCGACAAGACGAACGTGAACGTGGACCTCACGTACGACATCTCGTCGTTCACCAAGGCCGTGCACTACCAGGCCGAGAACACGAGCATGCTGCGGGAGGGGATGACCATAGAGGTGTGTGTCATTGATCTATAGCTACAGGGTGAAGTGACAGCGAACGTGTGCTCGATGTGGTTCATCGGGCTGGTGTTCGACAAGACGAACGTGAACGTGGACCTCACGTACGACATCTCGTCGTTCACCAAGGCCGTGCACTACCAGGCCGAGAACACGAGCATGCTGCGGGAGGGGATGACCATAGAGGTGTGTGTCATTGATCTATAGCTACAGGGTGAAGTGACAGCGAACGTGTGCTCGATGTGGTTCATCGGGCTGGTGTTCGACAAGACGAACGTGAACGTGGACCTCACGTACGACATCTCGTCGTTCACCAAGGCCGTGCACTACCAGGCCGAGAACACGAGCATGCTGCGGGAGGGGATGACCATAGAGGTGTGTGTCATTGATCTATAGCTACAGGGTGAAGTGACAGCGAACGTGTGCTCGATGTGGTTCATCGGGCTGGTGTTCGACAAGACGAACGTGAACGTGGACCTCACGTACGACATCTCGTCGTTCACCAAGGCCGTGCACTACCAGGCCGAGAACACGAGCATGCTGCGGGAGGGGATGACCATAGAGGTGTGTGTCATTGATCTATAGCTACAGGGTGAAGTGACAGCGAACGTGTGCTCGATGTGGTTCATCGGGCTGGTGTTCGACAAGACGAACGTGAACGTGGACCTCACGTACGACATCTCGTCGTTCACCAAGGCCGTGCACTACCAGGCCGAGAACACGAGCATGCTGCGGGAGGGGATGACCATAGAGGTGTGTGTCATTGATCTATAGCTACAGGGTGAAGTGACAGCGAACGTGTGCTCGATGTGGTTCATCGGGCTGGTGTTCGACAAGACGAACGTGAACGTGGACCTCACGTACGACATCTCGTCGTTCACCAAGGCCGTGCACTACCAGGCCGAGAACACGAGCATGCTGCGGGAGGGGATGACCATAGAGGTGTGTGTCATTGATCTATAGCTACAGGGTGAAGTGACAGCGAACGTGTGCTCGATGTGGTTCATCGGGCTGGTGTTCGACAAGACGAACGTGAACGTGGACCTCACGTACGACATCTCGTCGTTCACCAAGGCCGTGCACTACCAGGCCGAGAACACGAGCATGCTGCGGGAGGGGATGACCATAGAGGTGTGTGTCATTGATCTATAGCTACAGGGTGAAGTGACAGCGAACGTGTGCTCGATGTGGTTCATCGGGCTGGTGTTCGACAAGACGAACGTGAACGTGGACCTCACGTACGACATCTCGTCGTTCACCAAGGCCGTGCACTACCAGGCCGAGAACACGAGCATGCTGCGGGAGGGGATGACCATAGAGGTGTGTGTCATTGATCTATAGCTACAGGGTGAAGTGACAGCGAACGTGTGCTCGATGTGGTTCATCGGGCTGGTGTTCGACAAGACGAACGTGAACGTGGACCTCACGTACGACATCTCGTCGTTCACCAAGGCCGTGCACTACCAGGCCGAGAACACGAGCATGCTGCGGGAGGGGATGACCATAGAGGTGTGTGTCATTGATCTATAGCTACAGGGTGAAGTGACAGCGAACGTGTGCTCGATGTGGTTCATCGGGCTGGTGTTCGACAAGACGAACGTGAACGTGGACCTCACGTACGACATCTCGTCGTTCACCAAGGCCGTGCACTACCAGGCCGAGAACACGAGCATGCTGCGGGAGGGGATGACCATAGAGGTGTGTGTCATTGATCTATAGCTACAGGGTGAAGTGACAGCGAACGTGTGCTTGATGTGGTTCATCGGGCTGGTGTTCGACAAGACGAACGTGAACGTGGACCTCACGTACGACATCTCGTCGTTCACCAAGGCCGTGCACTACCAGGCCGAGAACACGAGCATGCTGCGGGAGGGGATGACCATAGAGGTGTGTGTCATTGATCTATAGCTACAGGGTGAAGTGACAGCGAACGTGTGCTCGATGTGGTTCATCGGGCTGGTGTTCGACAAGACGAACGTGAACGTGGACCTCACGTACGACATCTCGTCGTTCACCAAGGCCGTGCACTACCAGGCCGAGAACACGAGCATGCTGCGGGAGGGGATGACCATAGAGGTGTGTGTCATTGATCTATAGCTACAGGGTGAAGTGACAGCGAACGTGTGCTCGATGTGGTTCATCGGGCTGGTGTTCGACAAGACGAACGTGAACGTGGACCTCACGTACGACATCTCGTCGTTCACCAAGGCCGTGCACTACCAGGCCGAGAACACGAGCATGCTGCGGGAGGGGATGACCATAGAGGTGTGTGTCATTGATCTATAGCTACAGGGTGAAGTGACAGCGAACGTGTGCTCGATGTGGTTCATCGGGCTGGTGTTCGACAAGACGAACGTGAACGTGGACCTCACGTACGACATCTCGTCGTTCACCAAGGCCGTGCACTACCAGGCCGAGAACACGAGCATGCTGCGGGAGGGGATGACCATAGAGGTGTGTGTCATTGATCTATAGCTACAGGGTGAAGTGACAGCGAACGTGTGCTCGATGTGGTTCATCGGGCTGGTGTTCGACAAGACGAACGTGAACGTGGACCTCACGTACGACATCTCGTCGTTCACCAAGGCCGTGCACTACCAGGCCGAGAACACGAGCATGCTGCGGGAGGGGATGACCATAGAGGTGTGTGTCATTGATCTATAGCTACAGGGTGAAGTGACAGCGAACGTGTGCTCGATGTGGTTCATCGGGCTGGTGTTCGACAAGACGAACGTTTGTATCCTTACTTTTCATTCATGTGTACAATTTTAAGCAAACTACTACTAGACTAGTTGACATAGGCAGGTGTCCCACCGCTGACGATGAACGAGAGGCGAGTAGATCTAGAAACTAGAAACGAGTAGGCGAGCAGCGGGAAATGCGTGCGTAGTTGCGACAGTCTTGTCGCTGGGCTATTAAGCGAGTGTGCGAGTGCGACGGGCGATTACTCGCGCCACTCGCTCCGCGCTCGCGGCGGCAGGTTGCGCAAACCAGCACGCGTGGTGCATGTGTTCCCAATGCCAAGTGAGCATCGCTGAGCGAGTATCTCTGAACGACTATTACCTTTGATAGCTCACGTCGCTCAGCGACAAACTATTGGAGTGAGTCCTCGCCGGCAGTGTAAACAGACAGCGATCAACCATTAGTAAGTTACATTAGTGGGGGCTGTTCTGAAGCTGGTGGTGAATAAGAAGTCCTTTCTGGTATACTGATTTATTAATGGATACACAAAATGGTGACGTAATGAAAATGAAAAAATGAAAATGAAATGAAAATATTTATTGAACAACATCAACTGTAAGTATTATTATATACATAATAATATAAGGTTTACAGGTCTCACTAATTAATAGTTTCGCTATCAACCGCACTAAGCGTAGCTTGTGTCCGCAGTTTATAGCTTACCCTCTAGTCACACAAAATATAATTTTAAAGGACGGTCTATCTAATATTTTCTTATAAAGTTATACTATCTTATTTTGATGTTATTATGTATGTGTATGTGTAGTGTGAGTGATGTAATATGTGTGTATGTATGTGTGCGTGTGTATCTGAGTATGTATTATTTTGCAAGTGTGAGCGTGAGTATTGATGTATATTATTTGCTAGTCAAGTGAAGATTTTAACAGCTTTTCCGTGTCATCATAATTTAGATTTGCCAAAATTTTTGTTGTTAATATTCTTACTTTCTTTTTATTTTCTGAGCATATTTGTATTTTCTTATTTGTTTTATTATAGAGATAGGGGCATAAAAATTTTAAAAATTTATGTGCAGCGAAGGTGTTACATCGAGGTATTTGTGCAACTCGCCAAAAGGCTCTTTTATTATCCATATAATGTTTATTATAAACTAATTTGGAATGTTGTTTTATTATTGTTTCTAAAATAAATAGCTGTCTAACAGTAAGAACCTTGAACTGTATAAATTTCAATGGTGGGATGGTAATAAAAATATAACGTTAATAGGTCCGTTCGCACCGAAGTAAGGTAAACGAAGGCGGCAATTATTGTACTGTCTCTCGGATTCTCATGTGACGTGAGGCACTTTGTGCTGTATGTAACAAGTATATGCATCTGTTTTGTTTACACGGAATGTATATCTCTTGTAGGTTTCTTGAGCGGGAAATTTGCCAAATAGACTATAGTTAGTCGCTTCCTCGCCGGCGGTGAGACGAGTGCCATAGTCATGTAATTAATTCGTATTCCAGGCGCGGCACGTGAGACGCAAGCAACTCCACCAGTACCTGTCGCCGTCGTTGATCAAGCGGGAGCGCACGCAGTCGGGCACCAAGCGCAAGCACGACACGAACGCGCACGCGGCGACCACGCCCGCGCACCCCGCCGCGCCCGTCAAGAAGACCAAGCGGCTGTCCGAGAGCAGCGTGAGTAAATTCAAATTCAAAATTATTTAGCAAGAAAAGGTTAGAACTATTTTGCTATAATCCGCCAACAGAAAAAATCTGTATGGTCAAACATGCAATTACAGGCTAAGCACCGCTCACCTACCCAGCCAAGCAAGAAAGCCAAGTTCCCAAGCAAGCAATGCCACCACCTCTCACATGCAACACCACACAAGACTTTTACACTACTCTCGACGCACGTTTCGCCCCGACACCGGAGCATCCTCAGGAGATGTCGACTTTACAATGCTGTATTGTCTTGTGACGCTCGTGACGGTTCGTCATGGCTCTACCACCGGTTCGGAAAGCGGATTCTGCTGAGAAGAGCCGGCAAGAAACTCAGCAGTTGCTCTTTTCAAAATAATCATTTTACAATATTATTATGTTGCATTGTAATAAGTTTTTTATACTATCTTGTGGGCATCTGGACGCCAAGCCGATTTAACCCATGCAACTTTGAATAGAATAGAGTAATAGAGTAGTCTAGGTACATCATTATAGGCCAGAGGGTATACACTGTTGGACTTCTTTTTACCCGACTGTGGCAAGACCAAAAGGAAGGGTTATTAATTATTATTTTAGCAGTCTATGTATGTATGTATGGTCGCTAACTGTGGAACTATGGGTCTCATAAAAAGGCTGAGTGTCACTCAGCGAGCGATGGAGAGAACTGTGCTCGGAGTATCCATGAGAGATCAAATTAGAAATAAGATCCGTAGGAGAACTAAAGTCACCGACATTAGTTCAAGTTCGAGCAAGTATCCAATTTCATGGACCTGAGCCTTGCCTACCCATTCCATACACGATTACCAAAAGAGTGATAGAGGGAATCGTAGAAAGAGAATCGAACTCGAGATGGAACAACTCGATTCAATATAGACAATCGAAATTGTTCCTGAAATCATTCGATAAAAAGAAGGCAAGACAAATTATGTCACAAAGTAGGAACAATATTGCATTGTAGATTGTATTTGTGGAGGGGACGCCTGCTAACGCCAGGCGGGTGATCAGTCCTGTGTCGGAACTATTCCACCCAATTCCCCGTGTTTGGACACAGGTTACTGGTGCCCAGGCAGCCTACCCCCCTTCAAACCTACCTGTAGCTTTCGTAAACCTAACGATGTCTCCTATTGAAAGGTTTGTTAGGTCTTCTTCACTTAATCTATCCTTACCTTGTAGTTCCCATCTTACCAATGAGTACATAGGGCACTCAGCTATAAAGTGGAAGCTGGTCTCTTCCTCACCACACTCTGGACAGGATGGGTCTTCTTGTATTCTCATTATTGTGAGATGTCTATTTAGCAGACAGTGTCCCGTTGCTATTCCTATTACCAATGCAATATTGTTCCTACTTTGTGACATAATTTGTCTTGTCTTCTTTTTATCGAATGATTTCAGGAACAATAGGCTATTTGACTACTTTTAGAAAATCATCTTAAATTGTTAATAATGCTATGCTGAAGCTAACGAAACATATATTTCGGCATAATTTTCATTATTTTTCATAAAAATCGAGAAATAAATTCAAAAAAATAAATTGCCGCCGAAACGTTCCATTTGCTCTCATGACGTAACAGTTCACATTTCAAACAATGACAATTTTATAATATGTGTTTAGGCCGCGTGTCGCATACTATTTGGTATTTAATAAAATAGTAACGATGAAAAACAGACGAAATTAGCCTATTACGCCGCACAAACACGTCGAAATGTATTGACAAAATGAGAATTCCATAGGTGGTTTGGACTGTGACGTCATTCGAGATCACGGAACGTTTTCGATCACGTGACCATGGCCAGAATTATAGCAATTTTATTTAATGTTTTCTAATTAAATAAAGCTTTATTTTTTAGTTTTGTCGTATGGAATAATGTTTTTAGATAATAATCTTTTAGGATGACACCAGTTGAAACGATATTTTTATTATAGTCAAATACCCTATTTCGATTGTCTATATTGAATCGAGTTGTTCCATCTCGAGTTCGATTCTCTTTCTACGATTCCCTCTATCACTCTTTTGGTAATCGTGTATGGAATGGGTAGGCAAGGCTCAGGTCCATGAAATTGGATACTTGCTCCCATTCGAGCTAGTTCATCTGCTTTCTCATTACCGATGTTCCCTCGGTGTCCAGGAACCCAAGCAATCGTCACTTTTGTCTTTTCAGCTAGTGAGCTTAATGCATGTTTGCATTCCTTCACGAGAGCCGAAGTGGTGTCCTTTCTTTCCAGAGCTTTTATTGCGGCCTGGCTGTCACTATATATAATAATTCCTTTTGTATCAGTACCTACAATGTCCATCAGGCCGATAGCACACTCCATGATCGCATACGTCTCGGCCTGAAATATGCTCGTAAATTTACCCAGGCTGATTGCCTGGTCCTTATCCGGAATGTTGCTATAAAATATTCCAGCACCACTGAGCTTTGTGGATTCACGCCTTGATCCGTCCGTGTAACAGACAATGATACCTTCGCTGGCGGATTCTATCTTCCATTCTTCTTTTGATCCTATATGCACTCTATATTTCTTATTGAAGATGCGCTGCCTCCTAATGAGATCATTATTAATGATTATCATAGACAGTTTATCTCCGTAAATCTTTTCTAACTCAGTATGTCCTTTATCCATGAAACTGCCTTTCCATTGTCTTGACAGTTTCATTCTATACCACTGTTCCAGCGCTCTTCTTTTGGCTGCCAAGTCCAGAGGATAAAGACCTAGAATAATCTCCAGTGCTGTGGATGGTGTTGTCCGCATGGCACCCGAGATCATCAGTGTGGCCATCCTTTGTACTTTAGTCAGTTGTTTGCTATTTGTTGATGGTGCTGCTTTATGCCACCAAACAATCACTCCGTATAGAATTCTTGGTAGTATGATGGCCGTATATATCCATTTGATTACACACGGCTTCATACCCCAGGTTCTACCCACTGCTCTTCTGCATTGTATGAGGGCTATTTTAGCCTTCAAGCATTGTTCCTCTATATGCCTACTAAACCTAAGAGTATTATCTAGCAACACCCCTAGATATTTAATTTCTTTAGCCAGTTCTATTTCTACACCATCAATTGCAATCGGTGCAAAGTGTGCTATTTTCCTTCGTTTGGTAAAAAGTACTAGCTTTATTTTTGTAGGGTTGAGATTTAGACCTTTATCTCGACACCATTTCATTGTAGTCTTAATACCAATACTCATAATGTTCCTGACTGTAGTCAAGTCCTTTCCCGTGACTAGGAGCACTCCATCGTCAGAGTAAGCCTGCATGTAAATCTTCATATCATTGATTTTGACTATCAACGAATCTAATAAAAGACACCATAGCAGAGGTGATAAGCATCCTCCTTGAGGAAAACCTCTAGTAGATTTAATAGTGTACTTTTCTCCACCTAGTTCAGCTGTTATCAAGCGATAAGTGCTGCTTTTATTGCTTTTCGATTCGCTTTGTCAAATGCCCCTTCAACATCGAAGAAACACCCAAGAGCGAACTCTTTGCTATTTATTGATCTTTCAATTCTGACCACTAAATTATGGAGGGCAGTTTCAGTAGATTTGCCCGTCATATATGCGTGTTGATTAATGTGTAGTGGTAGAATACTTGAGTCTAGTTTGGATCTCATATGCCCATCTATTATCTTTTCTATGGCTTTCAGTATGAAAGACGACAGGCTTATACATCGAAAAGATTTTGCTTCTTGATAAGTTTTCTTTGCTGGCTTAGGTATGAATACCGCTTTAACCTTGCACCAATTGAGAGGTAAGTATCCACTAGCCAGGCTTGCTCTAAATAATGCTAGTAATATGTCTCCAATATGTTTGTATGCTACTTGCAGCATTTTCGGAAAGATGCCATCCGGTCCTGCTGCCTTGTATGGAGCAAAAGAATGTATGCTCCATTCTAGTTGTTCTTTGTTTATGATGTTCTCCGCTGCCAGCCAATCATAGGTGGCTTTGGGAACTTCCAAGGTAACTTCTTCAACACCTATTTCCTGGCACTCTGGAAAATGTGTTTCCATCATTTTGCAAAGAATCAGTTTAGGATCAGATACTAAATTATTGTCTATTTTGATACTTCCCAGTTTACATGTTCTATCTTTGGCAAGCACTCTCAACAGGCGGGCAGATTCAGGATAATCTGTAATACCCTCGCAGTATGAGTGCCAGCCATTCCTGTCTTCTTTCCTGCACTTATTACGGAATTCAGTTCTTATTTTCCTGTAAATTCCCCAGCTTTCTATATCGTTCTTTTTTAGGGCAACTCTAAGGGCTCTACGAGCTCTTTTCCTAAGTTTCTTCAGCTCATTGTTCCACCAGGGTTGACCTTTTCCCGCTCTTATCTCTCTCAACGGACAAGCAACCTCAAAGGCTTCCACCAGAGCTGTTTCTAGTTCTTTTGCTCCTGTTTCTATTTCTTCTGTTGAGGCCAACGGCTTGGCCAACGAGTCAAGGCCTGGAACACGAAGTATAGGGGCCCATCAGCTATAACCTGAGTCCAGGGTCGCTGCCCTAAGGGCCTTTAACCGCGGTCAGATTTGTTCTCAACGTAACTTAATGGTAGGGTTGCACTGACCTTCCTTTGCAGCATTCAATCCTTGTACGGCCTGAGATAGTATGAGAGTGGTGGTGTGGTGTATTGTGGAGTTGAGTGTAATGTGAACTTCTCAGGCCGCTAGCAGTAGCGGGCAGGCTGCCAGCTATGGCCTGCTGAAGACGCTGGGCTGGCGTGGCACTGTACACTCGGCTTGTCACTAGTTTGGTCCAACGAGAGCTGGTCTAAGTCACTTTTTCACACTTGGCGTGGCGCGCAAAAAACCACTTGTTAAGGGTCGCCTTTTGTTACAAATAACACGTTAACAATGATGCTTATAGTTAGGTCGACACATAGACCGCTTAACGGCGCAACAAAACCGTAATAAACCAAATCTAGACACTAAAACAGCAAAAACGTGCGCGAGACGACCGGAATTTTCGTGAAAACTTGTAAGCTGTCAAAGGAAAAGGGAACTTGCAAAAACCACACCCAAAATCGCGGCAAGTTTAACCTTTCAAGTGTCATCTGTCAATTTCATTGCGAGCCAAAGAGGTTGCTAGCGCCATCGACCATGGAACAAGGAATTATGGCGCGAACAATCCCCCCGCCCGTGGGCGTAAGGATTTACGTCCACTTACTAGTAAATAGGTAAACGTGATAAGGAGCAAACGGCTCGCTGCAAGACAGAGTCTCCGACCATTACCTCGGCAACCCTGGGAACCCCATCAGACCCGTAGATCAGCTTAAGAATGCGCCCACGGCGCCAGTATAAAGGCAACAAATTAGGTTCCTTAATCAGCACTAGGTCACCAACTTTGGGTGGATCAGATTTGTCAGCCCACTTAACCCGCTGCTGCAAAAGATGCAAATACTCTAGTGACCAACGGTGCCAAAAACTCTGAGTCATCTGTTGCAGCAGCTCAAACCGGGACAAACGTGAGACCTTCACGTCCCTGAAGGGGTATTCGGGTAGAGCGTTAAGGGGCTGACCAATCAGAAAATGACCGGGAGTTAAGACCTCCAGGTCATTTGGGTCAGATGAGAGGGGACAGAGTGGCCGAGAATTGAGTACAGCCTCAATTTTGCAAAACACGGTGGCGAGTTCTTCAAAGGTTAAAACAGTTTCGCCTATAACGCGCCGGAGATGAGTCTTGGCCACCTTAACCACAGCTTCGAATATTCCACCCCAATGAGGGCAAGCTGGGGGGTCAAACTTCCAGGTTACCCCCATCTTGGCCAATGCTGTACTTAATCTAATCTTATTGCTAGACAGGAATTCGACAATCTCTTTTAAATATCTATCAGTGCCCTTATAATTTGGTGCCGCAATCCGTGCGAATCAGGTCAGGCAATCCTCGACGAGAGACAAATCTACCTAGCGTGGCTACAAAAGCTTCAGTGCTTAAGGCACTCACAAGTTCTAAATGTACCGCCTTGGTAGCGAGACATACAAAAACGCAGAGGTAGGCCTTGAGCGATCTGGCGTTGCGGAGGTTAGAGCTCTTGATGGCAAACGGGCCAGCAAAATCAGTGCCAACCCCAGCAAAGGGTCGAGTGGCTAGAACGCGGTCGGAGGGCAGATCACCCATCATCGGCTGTGAAGTATTAGCCTTCAAGCGTTAACACGGAATACATTTGAAAGTGACGTTCCGGATGGTGCGTCTCCCTGCCAGAATCCAAAACTCGCGCTGTAAAATAGCCGAGAGTGCATTACAACCAGCGTGGGCATTTTTAAGATGGTAGTGTGTCACTAGCAATTTGACAAAGGTGCCGTCCTTAGGTAGCAAAAGGGGGTGGCGAGCACCATAGGGCAGATTGGAATTCTTGAGGCGTCCTCCAACGCGTAGCATTCCGTTATTGTCCAAAAAAGGGCTTAGGCGAGCAAGGGGGCCCTTCAAAACTAAACCTCTCTTTAGGGTGTCAATCACGGATGAAAAATGCTCCACCTGAACCACACGCACCCAGTAGTTCCGGGCGTCTTGGCGTTCAAGAGGGGAAAGCACAGGACTCAAATTTTTATTTTCTGAATTCCGCCCATTATGGATAAAACGTCGAATCCAACCGGTAACACCAATTAGTTTATCAAGGGAACTGTAACGGTTCAAAAGAAAGTTCAAGTCGGGGATCTGTTTATCCTCAACCACTCCGACTCTTAAGCCCGGCAATACTTCGGGAGCGGAAAACCTATTTTGAGGCCAAGTCGTCTCGGATTGGGATAGCCAACTTGGATCCCACCAAAGGTGATGGTGGACCAGTGAAGAGGCCTCACAGCCGCGGGAGGCGCAATCGGCCGGGTTCAGTTCTCCGGGTACGTGTCTCCAAATCACCGGTACTGCAGAGCTCTGAATTTGGGAGACCCGATTCGCAACAAAGACCTCTAAGTTGTGAGGCGCGGCTCGTAGCCAGCAAAGGACAATCTCACTGTCCGTCCAAGCATAAACGTCGGTCAGATCGACCGCAGATGCCAAAGAGGAGCGGACGTGGTTCAAGAGGCGTACCAGAAGGGCGGCGCCAGACAATTCTAATTTCGGGATAGTTAACCGTGACCGAATAGGGGCCACCTTGCTTTTTGCCAAGACGAGATGCGTCGCGACCTCACCGGCGACATCGACAGTCCTCAAATATACCACGGCGGCGTATCCTCGTTCGGAGGCGTGGCAAAACCCGTGGAGACTGGCATGACACCTTCCTGTTGGTAGGAAGCGTCGAGGCATGGAAATTCGGTTAACTTCAGGAAGTGAAGACACAAGGGAGTTCCACTCCTTCAATAACTTCCCAGGGAGTGGTTCGTCCCAACCGAGTTCAGCAATCCAAAGCTTCTGGAGGAAACATTTAGCCAAAAATATTACGGGAGTGATCCATCCATTGGGATCGAAGGTGCGAGCAACCGTAGACAATACGGAACGCTTAGTCCAGACCTTAGGAGGTGGGTCTAATTTGACCCGGTAGGTGAAAACGTCTTGGACGGGCTGGTACTGTATTCCAAGGACCGTCAGCAAATTGGGATTTTCGGGATTTTCAAAAATATGAGGATCCTGCTGATCCTTTCCCGGAAGATCCTTCAAGACGTGAGGGGAGTTGGACAGCCACTTGCCCAACTCATAACCTCCGGACTTCAGTATTGCAATCAATTCATCGCGAAGAGTCAGAGCTTCCTCAACGCTCGAGGCTCCCGTGCAAATATCGTCCATATAGACTGACGATTCCAAGGTGGCTGATGCGCGAGGGTAATTCAGTCGCTCCCGGTTAGCTAGTTCTAACAAGGTCCTGATAGCAATATAGGGGCTTGACTTGAGTCCATAGGTCGTGGTGTTCAACTCAAAGACACGCATTGGCTCATTAGGATTTTCGCGCCACAGAATCATTTGGTATCTCCGATCATCGCGATGTACCATCGACTGTCTAAACATCATCTTGATGTCAGCTACGAAAACAATTTGATGCCGGCGGAAATGCGTGAGGATATCGGAGATATCCTTTATCAGCTTAGGACCGGAGTGCAAGCATTGGTTCAATGTCACCCCGTTGGATGTGGCCGCGGAGCCGTCAAAAACCACTCGAATCTTCCCCCCAGGGGTCTTCAAGACGGCATGGTGGGGTAAGAAGTAGTGCTCGTGTGCGCGCCAATCAAAATTGGATGGTGACATATGCCCCAGGCCCTCGTACTCGCGCATAAATTCAACGTACTTGGAGCGGAAGGTGGAGTCGCGCCGCATGCGCCGTTCCATAGACAAGAGCCTCTTTTCCGCCAAGGCCCGCGATTGACCAAGCGGGGGGCGAGAAGCGAGAAAGGGCAAGCGAGTTACAAATCGCCCATCAACACGGCGGCCTGTGTTGTTTTGATAAAACAACTCACATTCAAGGTCAAGAGGGTCAACTCGTGCGGCATGCGGCGGCTCCTCAACTTCCCAAAAGCGCTGGACCACGTCCGACAGCGTCAAGCCGGCTGCTTGCAATTGGTCCAGCACCGGTAGGTCCGAAGACTATAGCACGGGTCCAAAAAAGCTAGAACCGAATATAGTGGACATGGCACATAGGCCGTCCTTCTGCAAAACCCTAATTTCCCCTGACAAGACCAGGCCCAACACGTCGGAACCCAACAAAAGGTCCGTAGGACCGGGTTCAGTCCAGTGGGGGTCAGCTGGGTTTAGGCCTGATGCACAGGACACCGCAGCGTCAGTTATTCGGACCTGCGGTAGGGGACCTAAGATATTGTCAAGGACTGACACCTTGACCAAGACCCTAAGATTGCCCGTAACGGGGCCAAACATTAATTCCGCTTCCCCGTTAGGAGTCGAGGGCTCTATACCCCCGATACCTATCACCCGTCCTGTTCGAGGACTCCAAGGGAGCCCTAGCTCACCCACCAAACGAGAAGAAGCAATACAGCGCTGTGAACCCGAATCCAAAAGGGCGCGAACGATTAAAAATTCACCCTTCGGGTTGAATACCTTCACTGAGACAGTCGGCAAAAGAATGGTCTGACAGACGGACTGCCGGAGATTCAATGTCTCAGGAGAAGTTGCTGTGGTGGGGGCTAGGGCGGCAACTACCTATTGGTGGTCGTCCTCATCAAACCGGTCCTCTGACCGGGGAATCTCATATTGAGACTCAGGGGGGACCTCCAAAGGTGAGGGGGACGGACCTCCATTTGGGTAAACCCATGCGTCATCTCGTGGCGGCAGCACGGGCCTAGTCATACGGGCTGAGGTCGGTAGGACGTAGTAAGGCTGTCGACCCGCTCGAGGTGGGCGGCGTTCGAGGCGTGGCCACTCATGAAGCGGAGGTGAATAGCGGGCAGACTGAACCGTACACGGAGCCACCACAAATCTGCCATCAGAACGTCGAGGGGGGTTGGCGCCCCCCTCACGGGGGGGTGAAGCCCCCATAGGCGGGGTCGAAATCCGGACGCGTCGGGATTCATGGCCCTGATCAGGAGACCGACGCAAGTAATCCGGGGAGCGATCGGTAAGAGCGCCCCCGCTCGTGCGGGGCGCGCCCTCACTCTCCACCCGGCGGCCAACACCATTCTTGTTGGCGCACAAAATCTCCAGGTGGTTACCCCTACAAATTGGGCATGGCCGTCGCTGTTGGCAGTCCCGTTGCATGTGAGCTTCCAGACAGCTATAGCACCAGTGGCGGTCTCTTGCAATGCCCCTCCGATCCTTGATCCGCTTAGAGAGAAACTGGGGGCAAGAAAGCACCCGGTGGCCTGGACGCCTGCAATAGTTACAGGGGGCGGGTTCAGTGGCAGCAAGTCCAGTGTAAACGGGCATTGGTCTCCGGTCGGAGGCCCTTTTACCAGGGACGCCAGTGTGACCCTTTTTCTTCCTCAGCTGGGCAGGCCGCTCTGGGGTCCTTGAAGGACCAGCAATACCAGAGTTATCAGCCTGCCGGCACTCTTCCTCAAGGAACTTTAAAAGGTCCGAAAAGGGGGGCAGGTAGCTGGCCCCGTCCCCACCATACCTTTGCTCAAAACGCAGTTTCAACTCGGGAGGTAGGCGGGACAACACAATGTGTAATAAAAGGAAGGACCACTGGTCCACGGGAAGCTCTAAACGCTTAAGAGCGTTGCAGGCTACAATCAGTGGATTTAAGAGCGATTCTCTTAAATGGGACACCCCAGGGACACGTGGCAGCGCTAGAATTTGTGCCACGTGTGTGTCTGCTAACCGGCGCACGTTGGCATACCGCCGAGTCAGTAGTTCCCGCGCGGTGGTATAACTCTCCTCGGAGAGGTCTAGGTGGCTAACTAAACCCAGAGCCTCTCCCTGCAGGGAAGAGAGTAGATAGGCCAGTTTCTGGCAGGGAGACAGGTCCCTTCTCGCGTCCACCAGGCTATCAAAGAGGCTGAGAAAGCCTAGCCACTCGCTCAGGTTGCCAGAAAAGTGGGGCAAGTTTATTGTTGGCAACTTGCCCTGTAACGCAGGCTGCGTGGTGGGTCTGGTGGGAGACTCAAGAATAGAGCTCATTCTCGCCTCCTTCTTGAGCCTCGCGGCCTCCTCCACCAGACCGTCTGTCAGCTCAAAAAACTGTTCGTAGTCCCGCACTGAGGACTCCAGCGATTCCGGAGGTAGCTCCAATGCCATGAGGTCTCGGAAGGCCTCTTCGACAACCGCCTGCCTGGTCCGCACCTGCTCGCACCGCTGGAGCAGTGCGGATGCCCGGTCCACCCGGCCTACCAAGGCGTTGGCTGTAGCAGCCCAACGCAGCTCTGATTGAATTTGCACGCTCAATTTTTTGTGGGCTGACATCTTAGGTAGGTACAAAACAACTTAAATAAAGGTAGTTACAACAACTAGATAACAAAATCAAAACAAAGTTATTTGTTACAAGTTATGTCTCAACTTCAACCAAACAAATTAATAATCAAACAAGAATTACCCACTTTAAACACAAACAAATTACTACTTAAATACTATTTATTGATTAGAATTATTTACTTTAAAACAAGAATTATTTATTTTAAATACATCAAACAAACTACTCTGTTACCTAACCACGAGGAGTTCTAGTAAACAAACAAAGTATTTGTTGGTTAAAAGTTCCAAAAGATACAAATTAAGCTATCAATAATTTATGTTAAGTCAATCAATAACATAAATTAAGATAAAAGAAAGATTAAGTTTTTAATTACCCGTACTAAGCCACTAGACTAGCCACTAGGCACTGCAAATTACAAATTGGTTGGTTGAGAACCTACAATTATCAAATTATATTAATAGTAAGTTTATTTATTACAATCTACATCTAACTGTTGTCCAGTTACGGGCCACAAACAACAATTAGATACTATTAATTATTAATCAACAAAAATTAACAAAACAAAATCTCAATAATTGCAATCATTATACAGGCCTACATGTGACAAGGTAGGCCACGTACTAGCAACTCAATAAGCCTGTGTATTAACAAGTTATAAATCAATAAGTTTACAATTAATGAGTTAACCCTAGAACGGCCAAGTTAAGTCACAGTAATGCCAAATCTGTCCGCGGAATCAATTTAACCACGCTCTGCTACCAAATGTTGAGGCCAACGGCTTGGCCAACGAGTCAAGGCCTGGAACACGAAGTATAGGGGCCCATCAGCTATAACCTGAGTCCAGGGTCGCTGCCCTAAGGGCCTTTAACCGCGGTCAGATTTGTTCTCAACGTAACTTAATGGTAGGGTTGCACTGACCTTCCTTTGCAGCATTCAATCCTTGTACGGCCTGAGATAGTATGAGAGTGGTGGTGTGGTGTATTGTGGAGTTGAGTGTAATGTGAACTTCTCAGGCCGCTAGCAGTAGCGGGCAGGCTGCCAGCTATGGCCTGCTGAAGACGCTGGGCTTTCGTGGCACTGTACACTCGGCTTGTCACTAGTTTGGTCCAACGAGAGCTGGTCTAAGTCACTTTTTCACACTTGGCGTGGCGCGCAAAAAACCACTTGTTAAGGGTCGCCTTTTGTTACAAATAACACGTTAACAATGATGCTTATAGTTAGGTCGACACATAGACCGCTTAACGGCGCAACAAAACCGTAATAAACCAAATCTAGACACTCAAAACAGCAAAAACGTGCGCGAGACGACCGGAATTTTCGTGAAAACTTGTAAGCTGTCAAAGGAAAAGGGAACTTGCAAAAACCACACCCAAAATCGCGGCAAGTTTAACCTTTCAAGTGTCATCTGTCAATTTCATTGCGAGCCAAAGAGGTTGCTAGCGCCATCGACCATGGAACAAGGAATTATGGCGCGAACATCTTCTATACTGCTGTATGAGCCACAGGTTGGTGTCCATTTGCTTAGCGTTGAAGCAAATGTTTCCCAATCAGTCTTCCTTATATTCCTAACCTTTATTTTTTCCACCTTGCTGTCGATATTGAAGGTTATTCTGCGATGGTCTGAGAAAGAGTCATCCAGGTCAACGCTCCAATCTTTGACGTATTTGGAAATATCTTCTGTTGCTAAAGTTATATCTAGTACTTCTTGTCTTGATTTTGTGACAAAGGTACTGGTATCCCCAATGTTCATAATCTCAAGACTGTTACTTGCAATCTTTGAGTAATAAACCAGCAATGGAGAGGACTTGACCCCTAATTTATTCGCAAAAAAGTCTGTCAATTACGGTGGGGGGCGAGGTAGCACACATGAAAACTTGCTTACTACAGTTGCATTTTTCCATCACGTCGCTATGCACGCACACAATATAATTAGCAAACACTACCTTAAAGTATATGCACACTATCACATTCACACACAGGGACGCTCTATCATTACATGAAACAATCGCATCATTTGTGTAAACATTTTAGGGATTTGACACTATCGATTATCGACTTTCGATAAGTTTTTCTAATAATTATTTACAACAGAGTTACTTTATTCGAGAGTAAATTTTTTTGTTCGAGATCTTTAACATGGTAGGTATATAGAAGCGCTAGGAAACGAGACTCTTGCCGTTATTTTAGTCATAATATGCCTTTGCTATCAGATTGACTCTTTGTAGGCTTTTAGTACTTGCGTAAAGATACAGCTGGAAACTTTGGACTATATTGACGCTGGAAAGCGATCTAGCTTATTTCGAAAAATAACAAAATTACTTTTTTATATATTTGGAAGAAAAAGATACTGCGTCGGATTGTCGGATTTTCGTTTTCCTATGACATTATTTTTCTAAGATACTATGTTGACCTTCTCTACATGTTTATATTATATTTTTTGTTATTCATATTTTTCAACGTACTCAAAAATGCTGTAAATACTAAGACACCATCTATTTTTCAATATTATACAGATACTTCAAAAAAGTTATCAATACTTTTTAGCAGTGCAGTGCACTTAGGCGAACCTACTGTAAGGACTTAGGATTATCTGATTATTAACAGATTTTGTAGATACCAAGGTATTTACTCCGTCACTATACTCTCAATCTCATTCTGAAAGCATGCTGTAGGTACCACAGTATATCACCTTAGAGCAGCTGTTTAGTTATGATTTAAGGTTATAAGCCACCAGGGAGTGCTGTACTTTGTCATAGGTTTTTAATAATATTGTTTATTAAGTTGAGAGACATTTAATTTTTATTTGAATACGTAGTGGGTATTAATATTGAACACATTGATTTTTTAAGTAATCTTGTTTAAATAAACATACAGCATTTTTAATGAAACATCATTTGTTTTATTTATGTTTAAAGCGAAATTTACGATGTATCTATTTCTAAAAAGTATATTAAGTACAAACTGTTAGGACTACATCATGTTTCCTTAAAAATAAATACAGCATAATTAGCATTTCAGAGTTTAGAGTTATTTCGTGGTTTCATATGTTTCAAATACCAAGTTACAGCAACATTGCTTCTTAAAATTGAAAAACCATTAGTCGAAATTGATATAAAACTAATGTATAAAACTAAAGTAATTCTACTTTAGAATTATATAATTAGTATCATCTGATGTGTTACTTTAAAAAATATGCTTTTTGAAAAAAATCTGCTCCTGATAGCTTATTATGAGCTGTTATGATTTTTTAAAACGTTATTGGCTCTGGTTTAAAGTTCACTTTTTCGATTTACAAGATCGTTTTCCAGCGTTGAATAATATTCTCTCAGTCCAGTATGGAGGAAACATAAAAAGGTAAAAACTAAACCCTAAAAAAAAATGTATTTAAAGTTATGATTGGTAAGTTAAAACTTGTACCTACATACTTTACTTGGAAGGCTTATTTTTTTCATCTACTTCATCTGAACGAAGTGTTTATTTGTTTGTAATGCTAGGCTGCCGCCATGGCTATAGTGGCCACCCCATCTGTAATAAAACACCGCCAAGCTATTTAGCTTTCCGGTAAACCTAGCGGGATGAATAAGAAGTATGGGTACTTTAATTCAATTGCCAAGTTTTAATGAACCAAATATGTATAGAATTTAAATATTTTTTTTCGTCAATGAACCATTAGTAAGACGATAAAAATATCTCGGTATAAATAATTTATACAATCCCCCCACCAATATCGACATATGAAATCTTGCTGTCCAGCCCTAAACTAGCGGCACGTTATGATGGCCGGTTTGACGTTTGTCCGCTCATGAAGTTCCGTATTAATTGATAACGACTTTGAAGGAAATAATTGTATTACTTTATTGACGATAGTGATGTGCAGAGATTCATAAATTTTATCGAATGTAGTTTTAGGTTTAGGACTCAAAATTTATTTATTAAATTGATTTCTAAAATGTATACAAGTGTAGAAAAATCAGTTTGCACCATTTAAGGGGTGAATGTACTTGTGAATATGAACAATTTTCACTATGTGGACAAACCTCTGAAATCGCAAAAAAATATCAGCTGTTTCATACAAAAGGTAAAATTTTTATTTTTATATGATATATACCACAACTCGGCATTTGGTTTTCTAAATTGAAAATTTTTAAAAATGGAATCTAATACGATCGTCACATAGGATCGCTGGCTAGCACAACTACTACCTCCGGCAAACTCGCGTCAATGCTCAATGCAAAACAAAGCAGTTTCGAATTGACGTTGCTTCGAAAAGTATAAACTGTCAGTGCAATGCGATTGTGATATAGTTTTGACCTGGCTTTGGATTTCAAATATTGATACTGCATTACTGTTGACCCTTGCTCGTTAATTTGGACTCTGTTCAAGCCCTTTGTTGTGGATTTCGTCGATATGACCGAACGTACGCAGAGAACTGTTCTAAATAGTCAGACACGTGAGTTCGTAATACGCCTTCGTAACTATTTCGATCGTGAAGCTCAAAATGGAGGGCCAATTTTACCTATAACGTCAGTGGTTGAACGCGTAGCTGATGCGCTTAATATTGGACAACGAACTGTTAGACGGATAACTAAAAAAAAATATGGCGAGACTGGCACAGAAGAAAATAAACTTCACACACCAAAAAAGAGAAAACGAGCAAAACCAGTCGTAGGCATCGATAGCTTTGATGCCGATGCTATCCGAAGACATGTTTACGGCTACTATTTACAGAAGGAGTATCCAACAAGAAAAAAGTTGGTGCATTCACTGAAGGAAGCTGGATTATTCTTCGGTGGGGAAAGTTCTTTAACGAAGATTTTGAAGACCATTGGATTTCGATACAAAAAATGTAACAAACGCAAAATATTGATGGAAAGATTTGATATAGCGATGGCAAGGTATACTTTTTTACGGCAAGTGAAAGAAATCAAAAATTGGCAAAATGTTGTGTTCTTGGATGAAACATGGCTTAATGCTAACCATACTGTAGGCCGTTCTTGGAACGATGACACAGCAGCATCTACTTCCAAAGTTCCTGTAGGAAAAGGATCGCGACTTATAATTTGTCACGCCGGAACCATCAACGGGTTTGTCGAAGGTTCTCTCATGGCTTTTGCGTCAAAAACCACTGGAGACTATCATGAAGACATGAATGGAGAAAAGTTTACTGAATGGTTTACCTCAATGTTGTGTAGCCTCCCTGAACCATCTATTATAATTATGGACAACACCCCATACCACTCGATGCAAATTGACAAGCCACCTGCCCAATCCCAAAAGAAAGCTGATATCGTCGCATGGCTTCGTAAAAATGGCGTAGATGCAAACATGAATATGTTAAAAGCGGAATTAGTACGTCTTTTAAAAGAAAACAAACCAACCAAGATCCGATACGTCATTGACGAAATAGCATTAGAACATGGGCACAGAGTTATACGGTTACCGCCTTACCATTGTGAGTATAATGCGATTGAGTTGGTGTGGGCTCAAATTAAGGGATATGCTGCAAGACACAATACAGAACCCCCATTTACCACAAAAAAAATGCTAAAATTATTAGAAGAAGCTTGTGAACATGTGACTAAAGGAGACTGGGAAAAGGTTGTGAATAGAACTGTTAAATTAATAAGGGAAGATTATGAAAGAGATGTGAAAATAGATAATATTATAGAAAACGAACATATAATTATTAATGTAGGTGATGATAGCAGTGACGACAGTGAAAATAGTAGTATGGACGAATCTGATTAATTATGGCCTTTTGTGGCACCTTTTTTGGTATCTTTTGTATTCATATGTTTCTTGTGTGCATATAAAGTATGTATATTCATTTTCATTCAAATATTCAGTTCGTTCAAATAAATTAAATAAACATATACATTTTTGTTTTATTAAACCTATTTAATCAGGTACAAAAACAAAACTTAATTGTTTTTTGTTCGAGAATAAATTGACATTCCACATCACTATTGTAATGTGTCAAACCGGCCATCATAGCGTGCCGCTAGTTTAATTTTATTGCGGTGTGGCCGACTTCATAAAATTAAAGTCCTAATTTTCGAGTAAGAAAGACTTACGTAGAACTTATCATTATTATTAAACAATTTTTTAGTCTCGTTTTCATTATTTTTTGTATTATATTTGTAAAAATCCTTTCTTAGCGGATGCCTACGTCATAGTAGATGTGCGTTGATAGATCAGTGAGTCAGTCACCTTTTCATTTTATATATTTAGAAAATCATATCACACTGGTTATATGGAAATATATACCTATAACTTTTGAAATAATTGAGTAAAAAAACTAATTTTATGAATTCGCTGAGTTTATGGAGCTCTAGCTGCATCAATGCATTTTAAACAATAGTGGGAGAGTACCAGCCAATCAGACACCATTGCGATCGTTATAATAATGCAATCATTTTAACCGACTTCAAAAAAGGAGGAGGTTCTCAATTTGAATTTTTTGTATATTTGTTATCCAATTATTCCGCCAAATAATGAATGGAATTTGATATTTTTTTTTTTGTTTAGTAGGCCATACTTCAGAGGTGGTTCCCATATAAATTTTTGTTGATATAATGTTAGATGTTACTCCATAACTACGTCAAATCTGAACCGATTTCAATTTTTTTTGAAAGAACGCATAATAAGGTTGGGCCTATTTAAAAGGTGAAGAGAAGATGATTCATATCTTCGGTGATGGAGGAAGGAACTCAATGATTAAGAGCAAATTGCTCGCAATCAGAGATATACACAAAAAAGCTTAAAATAATAATGTAAAAAAAATATCTTTAAAAAACCGACTTCATACGCCGATCGGGCAAAGTTGGGCTAGCGTCGCGCATTAGTTTCATCATTTATATTTAGGCCCGCCCGACTTCAACATACATGTACAAATTAAAATTGTTTTATACTTTGTAGTGGCGTTTAAAGTCGGTTTTATAGAAAGAATTTTTTATCATTATTTGATAATCCCACAGACGATCAAAGTTCGTATTTATATATCTAGTCATATTTTACTTAAAGCTTATAAATTAGTCGTTCACCCCTTCCTATTCTATCGTGATTTTAATTCTATGGGATCAATTTATAATGCAGTTCATGAAAAAGGTCTCTAAACGAATAGTAAGTAGGAAGATTAATTTTCAATATTTTCCCCAAATTATTTCATGTACGTTTAAGTACCAACATTTTCAGATCGACAGTTTTCTTAAGTTTTCTGCATAAGTATTGCATTATTTGGATAAAATAATACATCAGAAGTAAATAAATGTTATCCTTTAGTAAACTGGATGTTTTAAATATTTTTTTTAGAAGAAAATACTCTCATATTCGGCATTTATAGCGGAGCTCATTCCCCGCTAACCATACGTAGTTGACAGGCGCGTGACTGGAGTCAAACAGTTTTATATAACGAGTATGAGCACTGCTCATACCCAACTTACAGAGGGGTACGCGCGTCAATTCTTCTCCTGTGTTGGTTTATTACTCAAAGCTTGCAATAAATTCTATTAGTAGTTCTCCTTTCCTATTTGTGTTAGTACTTCCCCACACCTCATGATGCGAGTTAGCGTCACACCCAATAATAATAGGAGTTCTCTTACCTCTGTATTTGATTACAGTTTCTTCAAGTTCTTTGGTTGGTGGTTCGTAGTCGGTCTCACTTGGAATATAAGCCGATATGAAAGCCACTCTTTTCTTGTTACCATCAGCAAGTGGTATGATTGCTTCCACCGCCACTAGATCTCTGTAATACTCTGATACTATTAGTCCTAAAGATTTGATCCTGTTACTGGCATAGATACATGTTCTGGGGTTGGACTCACCATTGCTGTGGTAAATCACATCTCCACCAAGACAACCCAAGCCCGCCACACGCCCTTTGACTGCGTACGGTTCTTGTAACAGGGCCAAATCTATTTTCTTACTGACCACGAATTGGCAGAGTTCCGTCATGGCCTCTCTGCAGTGGTGCAGATTCAACTGGAGGATCTTAAGTGTGTGTGTAGTGTGTATCAGTGTATTTGTGTGTTTCGTTTTGAGTGATTGGGTGAAGTGATGTGTGCTATGTGTTGTATCTACTCCGTCACATGACGATGCCAAGTCCGTCATCGTCTCCCACTGAAGGGATCCGCGAGTTTCTCAGCATCACTCATGTGTCGGCTCTTTTGTGGACCAGTTTCGTCCCGTGACAGGCCCGCCGTTCCGGGCTCTCCCGTACCGGGAGGGCACTGTGGGGGGGGGGGTCCTTTCATCCCCACTGGCACCTCCACAGCTTTGGTCCGCCTTATGTGACGATGCCTGTCCCGAGCCGTCACCAGCTGCACCCGTAGGTGGGCAATGTGTAGTGTCCATGTCCACGTCCGGTGTGCCTATCTTTGTCTTTGGTTTTAGGACTTTGGCGTATACCCGAGTCAGTTCATAACACAGCCAAAGTCCTTCCTTTTCAAAGCGTTGGCAGACTTCTTGAGGGACTCCCAGTATCAGTCGCTCTCCCAGAGGGAGAGGCTCCCTGACAATGAGATTCCAGTCAAGAATTTGCAGCTCTGTTCTTTTCAGGTTTTGTCCTTGCAGGTATTCCAGCGGATTCTCTAGTCTTTTGTTACCAGGAATCCATACTGAAACCCTACCTCTGTCCCGTCTCGTTAGCCTTATCGGAACGCCATTGTAGAGACCCAAGTCGCAGGACAGTAACCAGTCCCTCGCCATAACGTTCATAGGTGTCACAAGGAAGAAGCCTTCTGCCACCAGCCCCGAAGTAGCGAAGTTTAGCTTGTCACTGTCTACTTGTTCTCTAATTGCCTTCAGGATAAGGCCACTTAGTCTGGTCCTAATGACTTCCGCCAGGTTTGCATCAACCAGGGCACCGTCCGCACGATAGATAGCCACGGCTAGATCGCTTTGCTCTTTTGCAGAGCAACGCGGTCCGTCCTGGGCTCTCTGATTGCGGCGTTTCGCTGGTCTTTGCTCCTCTGGGTCAGTACTTTGTCGCTTCGATTTGGGCGGAATATTGCATTGGTAATAGGAATAGCAACGGGACACTGTCTGCTAAATAGACATCTCACAATAATGAGAATTCAAGAAGACCCATCCTGTCCAGAGTGTGGTGAGGAAGAGACCAGCTTCCACTTTATAGCTGAGTGCCCTATGTACTCATTGGTAAGATGGGAACTACAAGGTAAGGATAGATTAAGTGAAGAAGACCTAACAAACCTTTCCATAGGAGACATCGTTTACGAAAGCTACAGGTAGGTTTGAGGGGGGTAGGCTGCCTGGGCACCAGTAACCTGTGTCCAAACACGGGGAATTGGGTGGAATAGTTCCGACACAGGACTGATCACCCGCCTGGCGTTAGCAGGCGTCCCCTCCACAAATACAATACAATACAAAGTCACCGACATAGCTCTGCCAGTCGCGAAACTAAAGTGTAAATTCGCGGGGCACATAGTTCGAAGAGGGTCGTTGGTGTCAGAAGGTGCTGGAGTGACGACCCCACACCGGGAAGTGCAGTGTGATAGCTCATACCTAGGATTAACATATAAGCTACATTTTATCCCGGAAAGTTAAGGAGTTGCCGCGGAAAAAACATAACACACACTTACATTAATCCACGTGGACCAAGTCGCGAGCATCATCTAGTCAATTATAAGGTTGTTGTTGTTGTCTGCACCACTTCCAACATCAAACCTTTATAATTCTTTTTACAGACGGATGAAGTGAGCATGCTGTCCTACAACGACGACTCAAATTCCTCAAACATGGTGGAAGTCAACATACCCAATGGCAACGCCTCGAACCATTCACAGGAAACGGACAGAAACAAACCAACGGACAAACAGATGAAGACAGAACACACTCCTTCAACGTCGAGCACTATAGCCTGCACGTAGCATTACGAGGAGTGGCGTCAGAGGTTCATATATGGAACCAGCAACGTCAAACTGAACCGTGTGAAACGCGCCTAAGACGTTTACTAGTGTAGTTCAGCCTTTACGGCTCTCGTAAAAAAAAAAAACTCCTTTTTGGAGAACCAAGTAATGTGTCTATGACAGTGATTTAGTTAAGCAAACGTGATAGTGGTGTAACATTGCAAGAGTTAAGTAACATTGAAACGTTTTACCTCTTATCTTCGGCAGTCGGTAAAAATTCAACTTTCAAAGTGTGGCTATGTCAAACGAAGCAATCGGAAGATTTTTACTAACGGTAAGTTTGTAGATAAATATAAACAGTAATTTATTTAACTGATGAATATTATAATGTAGACAAATTCCCAAACTCAATTCAGGCATGTTTTACGTAACATAGTGAACATGGTAATGGTGCTGATTCGGTTGTTTCATACAACTCATATCTAAACTTGCTTACTAAATTTACAGTTCCAAAGCTGATATAGTTCTTGCAATTCACGAGGGCGACTGACTTATGGTTGTGTGTGTGTCGTATGTGTATAAGTGTGAGCGAGCGCAATGCTCGCGCCTGCCCGCTCCCACCTAGGCTTTGACAGGCACGCACACTTATGCAATGTGCATGTACACGAAGTAACCACAAGTAAAGCTTACTCGCCTTCGTGAATTGCAAAAACTGTATCACATTTACGAATACATAGACGCATAATTGATTTTATCTCCATGGTGTAAATTTTTTGTCGTTTTAAAACTTTAGTTCAAAAGGGAAAAAGGGAAAGTGTCAAAAAGAAAATAATTTTCGCCATGTCTATGGCAAACTACGCATCTGCAAAAGATGCATTTTACAGGGGAGCGTTTTTAAAGGGAAGATTTTTAAGGACTATAACATCGCCTTCGCTGTAAAATAAATCTTTTCCATAATCGTAAATTTGCCATAGATGTGGCGAAATAATAGTTCTACTTCACTTCTAAATGAGACAGTAGGTATGATTGTGATGATATTTTCTTAAATGTAATATTGTAATGTAACTAGACAGTTAGTATTTGTGCAACTATAAAATCAAATGTAATAATGGAAATAAAAAGCTTTTTCTATTATTAACTAGCTGATGCCCACGACTTCGTCCGCGTGGATTTAGTTTTAAAAATCCCTCGGGAACTCTTTGATTTTCTGGGATAAAAAGTAGCCTATGTCATTCTTCAGGTCCTCAACTATACCCATGCAAAAAATCACGTCGATCCATAGCTCTGTTGCGGCGTGATTGAAGGACAAACCAACAAACACACTTTCGCATTTATAATACTAATATGTATGTATGTATATACTTTATTGCACCACAGAACACAAATGAATACAGGTTACAAAAAAGGTTAATATGATATTGGCTTGTGCTTTACTTCTTCTCTTCTCGGAGACTTCTCGGTCGCCAGGCGTCAGTTATTTGTCAGGTCCATTCCAACTCTCAGAACATTGGTTTTAGTTTTACTGTCATTTTCACAATGATTATGAGGAAAAGGAAGGCACTATGGTTGACACCTGTCAATTTAGTTTAGAAATTTGTGTACAACTGAATAAGCATCAATTTCTATTTACCTATATTAATTAAAACACTGTCTGTTTACTGACGAATTTCCAACTAAGTTACCAATTAATAAGGCTGCATCTGTTTCCATGATAACATTTTTTTAATTACTTACAATTTTTTAAATTTTATTTCATGACAAGTTAAGTGCAGTATCACTTGTTTGTGAGTGTTGAAGCAGTCTATGTTAAAAGCACACTGATTTGGAAGTGTTATGACAATTTTTGGAAACCATAATTTACATAAGAAGAGAAAACTATGGGCTCAGAAAACAATCAGTCTTTCAGAAGGAGGTTTGATAAGCTACGCTTAAAGTTTCACTGCATTATTATATATATGGAATAAGAAGATTCATTGAAGATCCAGAGTAAAAGACTATCGACACCTGCTCGTAACTCACTTTTTAGCTAGTTAAAATCACATTCTTAGTAAATAAAAGATGCTCTTTTTGCGCTCAAGCCTGTCTAAAATTCAATGCAATTTATTTATTTATTTGATATAAGTTTATGCAACTTATATCAAATAAATAAATAAATAAATAAGAATTTTTAAATTGTTGACACCCTTAAGTTAGTGATGTTTTTTTTTCGCATCTATACGACTTGCATAGCTGAAGTGGCAGTGGGCGGAGCAGTGTTCATTAAGTGTTAAGGCTGCGGTTAAATGTACGCGAAAGAACGCGGCCACCGCGCGTTGTACTCGCGGTCGCGCGCTTTCACGTATTATATGTTAGTCGGAATTTGGATCCTATTCCCTAGGCAACAACGTTTAAATTCTTCTGAATCATATAATCGCAAAGACGCCGGGCGGCTGTCTCTACGGTGTATGGGCAAGTGCTGTACCTATGGACGCTTGTACCTGTGGACACAATCGATACCGTCGAAACTAGCAACCCTAAAATTCTAATTTGAACGCGACCGTAAAGCTTGGTCTATGGTTGACAGTTCGCGTTCAAATTATAATTTTAGGGTTGCTGGTTTCGACAGAATCTATTGTGTCTACAGGTTCAAGCGCCCATAGGTACAGCACTTGCCCCTACCTGTCTGCAAACCGTTGTTGCCAAATAGATAGATAGTATCGTCAGTCTAATTCATTAATGGAACATTTCAAAATATGCTGTTTGGAGTGATTGAGGGTCAAAGTTTATAGGAATTTGGATTTAACAAGTACAAATTTTGTAAAAATTTATTTGAATAAAAGCTTTCCTACATTCTATTCTAAGAGGATGGTACAGGCAAGTGCAGTATTATATTGAAAATTGAATGTAAATAAGAAATCAATTAAAAATCAGTGGCATTTTCTGAAAATTTCGGACAATTCTAGGTCAGAGCTTAATTTTCGGGGACATTTGTTGTCGATAGACAGCATACCTACCTAGTATATTATTGATTGCTTTGTACGACAGACGAAGACCGAAATATAACACGACAAAAGTGAAAACAAATATATAGGAGACTTTTTTCATAGAGCTTGAAAGTTACTTTCTGAACAGAGTATATAAGTTAACTTTTACATTGAAAAGTAAAAAATGTCACTGTTATTATTTATTACAATAATTGTGTAGGTCGGTTATGTTCGTGGATTTTGTTTCTTTACAGGTGGACCCAGGTTGCTGCTGCCAAGTGAGTTGGTTCCAAACTAACAAACCACACAGTCTATTGAGAAAAGATAGAGGAAACCAAATAAAAATGGGTTGGAGTATTTTGGCCATCCATTTTTACTTTTTTTTTCAAAATAGCAGCCACATATCTAGAAACCTGTATAATTCAATAGCTAGAATCGATATAAACAAGTTTTTTCTATGAGACAAAGCCTTCCAAAGCGTCACGTTTCCGAGATATAAGCTATCAAAGTTGTACAGTGGTGGCACTATCAGTGAATTTTAAAACTAAAATTAAACGTACGAATTGGCTTTGGAGTCACGCTAAAATACGACTTAATTGGTTTCAATTTATCAATGCCTTATTATATAGAAAGTATCTTAAATATAGTGTCAAAATATTATTTTAATTCATACATTCATTACTGGATTCACATAACAAACACACCACATTAGTGGCTTTTTTATAGGCTTACTGATTTGTTGTATTGGGCAAAAGATAATGAAAAGGGCACTTCAAATGATGACCTTTTTTAACTTCTTCATAATATAAATTAACTTAAAAAATCATATTCAAAGCTCTTGCTTTTTATTTGTTTGTAAAGGTTGGGTCTGTCTTTTCCTTTAGTCTGTGTCAAATAATAGTTAGGAGAAAATCTTTTGGCGTTCGCGAGGAAACTATTCCGACTTTGCAACTACATAGTTGCTAGATCAGAACAAATGTTTTTAATATTTTCATGACAACAAAAAATATATAGATTTTTGAACTTAGTTGTTAAATAAATAAATTTAATTTTTTCTATTTCCTTTACCTATCAAATCAAATTGATTCAAGTACAGTTTCTTAAATTTTAAGAATACTTTAAATATAAATTGAGTTTTGGACATAATTTAGCAACTTCAAAAAATATATATCGATGTTTCTTACGTAAGCTATAGTTTGAAGAAAATGTAACACTATTTTCATTTTAGTTAAATTTTGAATGTGTTATTCAATGTCTAATTTATACAAAATATTTTGACGTGATAACGTCTTATAAATCGATGAACACCGGCTGCACGCACGAAAAAGTGTCACGTACTCACGTTCCGCCTGAGCCTGTGAGTGCAAGCGAGAGCGCGGAACAAGCGATATAGAGGCACGATCGGCCAAAGCGTTGGCTTGTGACTATAGCCCGCCAGTCATAATTGTAATTTTCAATTAACTCCTTTGTATTATACAAAATAATGATAATTCAGTGATAATTATTCAATTTAATTCATAAAAGTATGCAATTTTTCATCAATGTTTCTTTATGAAGTTATCACGTAAAACTATCGTCCGTAAACCGACTTTACAGGCAACCAATTTTTTATACCAAAAATTATAAACAAAGTTGAAAATGAGGACTTCTACTTCTAAAATTTCGTGACTCTTTTATTTCTGGAATATTTTCATTTAAGTATAAGTAATTGGATATAAAGCCCAGATATCCAGTTGCCCACAAGATAGTAAGATAACTTGTTACATTATAATTGCTACATAATAAATTTGTAACATTTTGTGTTGAAAAGAGCAACTGTTGAGTTTCTAACGCGGCTCCTCTTAGTTTTCCGAATCGGAATATAGAGTCCTGACTTATCATAAGATTGGGCTACATGAACCGTATAACCATATTTGAATTAGTACAATGATTACATTTTATTCACATACTATACTTTACATAAGAGCCAGCAAACTGTCACTTAATATTTGAGGTGCACTCAAACATTCAGTATTCAGCCATCATAATATAAATTAATAGGTCGTCATGATCGTAGAACAACGGCGTATCTGCATTTTACTATGCCTGTCCAACAGTTTATTTTCTTTTTGACAGCTCAGTCTCAGCTCACTATGTGAGAGTGAGTGAGATTGAGCTGTCAAAAAGAAAATAAACGGTTGGACAGGGTATAACTTTGAATGACAGCCATTTAAGATAATTTCCGATTTTTCGTCATAACTTTCTAAATAAAAAATCTGTAGCAATGAAATTTCACAATGTGTTCATTGCTACATATTTTATCATTATTTAAGTTTATTAATGGCTGTACTCTAAAGTTAGTAAAATGCAGATCCGTCGTTGTTCTACGATCATGACGAGATGTTTACAAGTTTACTTTACATGCAATGTGCACAAGAGATACTAAGGTAAGGCGCATAAATACAACTTTTACATCGACTAAACTGTTTAGTCGAGTTGTGTACTTTTCGTGAATTCCACACAAATAAACTATAATCAAAAGCAAATCGATACGGCTTTTTGATTTTTTTGTCGAGCAATTATCGTGTTGATAGTTTGCACACATTCTATGATCGCAGTACATTCCTATAAACTTATGAAACACAACTAAATAGTTGTTCAACTAAAAGTTGTATGTTTGCGCTAAGCCTTACCTAATAGAAAAAAAAAAATAGATTTCTTGCAAACGCCTTTTTTAGTACAAAGTGGAAGAAAGTGTTTTTGTGAATTATATTCAGATGATTCATTGATGTACGTCATTTCACTTTTAAAATCACCCTACACATTTTCATCAAAATAGCAAGTTCTGTTAAAATTTTTTTTTAGATTTCTTCTACTTTTTTGGTTTATTCACACTATTCCAAATTAGTATAAAAAAATCTTTGACTCACTATTTGCACTATTCTTATTGGAATATTAGATGAAATCTGAAAAGATCAGCCCCCCCCGATAGTCTAAAAGTTGCCGATCAAATCGTCAAAGTTAGCGTCAAAGTAAAATACGTTTAGGTATGTACGATACCACAGAATACATAATAGTACTACGTACTACGATACCCTAAACGGATGAGAATGGATACACGAAATTGAGCTCTAATTAATGATTAAATGAGCTTACCTGTTAAGTGAAATTCAATCATAATTATACGAGATGCCTTGTCCGAAGAGATTAGCTGAAATAAAA
The DNA here is from genome assembly GCA_029955525.1 of Oeneis ivallda. Lineage (NCBI taxonomy): Eukaryota > Metazoa > Arthropoda > Insecta > Lepidoptera > Nymphalidae > Oeneis > Oeneis ivallda. The sequence continues at coordinate 4,930,336 of JARPMR010000029.1, forward strand.
TGTTATTTTATTTCAGCTAATCTAGAGGACAAGGCATGGGTATAATTCAATGTAGTTCTAGTTATGGTTTATTTTACTTACTTTGACGCTAACTTTGACGATTAGATCTGCAAGTTTTAGATAATCGAGGGCCTGTTTTTTATTGAGATTTTTAGGTTGAGTTTTAACAAAAGACACATTTTGTTAAATGAACAAAGGAAGATCTCTTTAGATATTTTATTGATATTATTATTGAAATTGATTTTTTTTATTATTTCCATTGATACACTGCGTCTTAGTTAAATTATTATTATTAAACAATTTTATTTACTGTGTACAATGTAAATTATCAAATATGTAAATATTTCTTGCAATTATAACACAAAATTCAAAATAAAATTATTACCTAAGTTGATTTAAAACCAAAGGAGGAGTTTCATTTTGACAGTCAATCATCAATCAATCAATTTGACGGTTTTCTTTATGATAACTGAATTATATTATTTGTAATTGAATTATTTTACAAATTATACAATACGTTTTTGAAAATTTCTTATGTTGAGAATATAATACCGGATACACTCATAATTTCCAACCTGCATATTATATCCGATGCTACATGATGCTAGATATTTTAATGTATTTTTCCTGTTTAATTACATAAAAAATGCGTCAATCATCGCTACAATCTGAATTGTGGTGATTGGCCAAACTTTTGGGTCTTTGAAAAGTTCTTCATTAATTAATATTTACGCCATTTCACACAATATTGTTTTCTAATAAGACATGGTGCAAATAAATAGCCTGTGCTAATTCGGTTGTGCATTTAAATAAATTAACAGATCCTTACTACCTGTTCGATTAAAGTTGCCCGTCGACGATCGTTACAAAATAAATAAATAAAAATAAATAAACATTTATTCAGCTTTTAACAAAAAGGTTTTTAAAAATAGTAAATGACCTCATAAAAAATGATTGTATTTTTTACTGTTACCACGACTGTGACGGAAGTTTTCTTTTCTGGCAATGCTTTTCATTGCAATGACGTATTGAATGTCAAAGGGCGTGATTTTTAATTTCTTATTTTTCTCCTAGCCTAGCTTTTTTCTCTTAGCTTTGTGATAGCCCAGTGGTTACGACTGTGGTCTCCTATTCGGGGGGTCGCAGGTTCGATCCCGGGTACGCTCTGACTTTTCGAAGTTAAGTGCGTTTAAGAAATTAAATATCACATGCTTTAACGGTGAAGGAAAACATCGTGAGGAAACCTGCACACCTGAGAGTACTTCATAATATTCTCAAAGGTGTGTGAAGTCCGCCAATTCGCATTGGGCCAGCGTGGTGGACTATTGCCTATAACCCTTCTCTGAGAGGAGACCTCGCTCAGGAGTGAGCCGATGATGGTTTGATAATGATGAAATTTTTCTCCTGTTCGAAGAAAGTCATTCATTAAGGAAATAAATAGTCTGCGCTATGCAAAACTTTTCCTTTTTTACTCAACGTAGAAAACTACACGTGAACAATAGTAACCAAACAACAATAACTAACTAATTAAAATTTAACAAACAATTTAAATCGTAACAAAACAAATGTTTGGAGAAACACTGTACTGACAATCCCTAGCGGCACGTTGCTATCTGTACTAAGTTGGTGTGACTGGTGCGGTGCGGGGAAGCGCGAGGGAGGTAGCGGCCAACTTGAATTTAACGTTTTGGTCTAAGATCCGAAGAGAGGTCGTCCTTCACCCATCTGTTTACCAGATGAAAAGTAGGTATTTTTTATCGAATATTATCTATAAAAAATAAACCGCAATTGTATATGGCCTATTAAAATATGTTCAAAGATATTTAATAAAAAAACTATGATTAAAATTTTTGTCCACGTTTCACTTTCTCGTTTACCGAACGTACATAAAAGACATATTTTAATAAAACTTAAGGAACATTCAAATTTTCCTATTACCGGGCAAGCCGATATTTAGTAATTTAAATATTAAAATCAAGATAATTTTATAGCAAACTAGCTGATGCCCGCGACTTCGTCCGCGTGGAATTTAGTTTTTTAAATCTCTCGGGAACTCTGATTTTCCGGGATAAAAAGTAGCCTATGTCACTCTCCGGGTTCTCAACTATACCCGTGCAAAAAATCACGTCGATCCGTAGCTCTGTTGCAGCGTGATTGAAGGACAAACCAACGAACACACTTTCGCATTTATAATATTAGTATGATGCGATGATATAATATTGCCTTTGAAAAATCAATCAGGAATTACTATAAGGCCAGGCTTTAAAAATTTCAAAATTTTAATTAGAAATAGCCTTGCCCATCTGTTAACAGGCAAATCTAATTGCGATTTGTTTTTAACAGATAATATTCGATAAAAAATTCTTTTCATTTGGTAAACAGATGGGTCAAGGTCGACCTCTCTTCGGGATCTTAAATTTAATATAGAGAATGTGGCTGATTCTGTTTACACAATGTAAAATAAAATTGACAAGTCGAAATCTAGTGCTATCCTTTTCAACAAAGATCATTATGAAAGAGATAGCACGAGATTTAGACCTGTCAATTTAGTTTAATTTAGGGATTGTGCACAACAGAATTGGTCACATTTTCGTACAACCTAATTAGCACTCGTAGGTACACAACTCAACTTTCTCGAATCATAATCGAACAAAAGTGTATGTGCATTGGGATGCATTGGGATATTGCGAATAAATCTGTTTTATAAATATAATCATGTATCGTGATTTCTTTTGAACCTTTCAAATTTTTAACGGAATTATCAAAACTTGTCATGTCCGCGATGTTGCATTTGTCATGACGTCATACAGCCGCCTGTGACGTGACCAAGAACGTCTTCGGCACCTCATTTATCTAATGATTCATATGAAATTCTGAGGCAAATGATGACTCTAAAGTAAAAGCAAACATCGCACACCTAGACTAAAAATCGTACTTCTTAGAAAAGGTCACTGTTCACTAGACGAAATTAAGTAGCTATTTCTGTGAGTCTTTTCTTAGTAAAGTTATGAAACTCAATTTTATTTACGTCATAAATATGTTGTGAAATGTGACCTAAAATAAAATTGAGTTTCAAAACTTTACTAACAAAAGATCGAGAAACACTTTTTTTGTCATCTTGTGAAAGGTGATCTTTTTTGACTTTTTTAATCGAAATATGACTCCTCAAAAGTTGTCCTGTCAAGTCACGCAAAATGTTAGGAAGTTCTATTAACTTGTACCTTAAACAGAGTTCCGATAGTCTGCTCCAGCATACGTACGCCTAGAACATCCCAGAAGAAACGACGTTAACGCTAGTATGGATGGTATTCACGCCATTTCTCGGTTTAGAAGCGGTTTTTCGAAGACAAAGAGTGCGTTTGAGAAATAAACGCACTCCAACAAGGATTTATACGAGTTTGTACATTTCTAAGATGATAGATTTAGAGTGTCGAAAACTAATGTAAAAATAAATATGCGTGAGTTACACTTTAGAGGAACACTCGGTTGGAACCAAGTTGCTTTTAATAATGAAAACATTACCTTTTAGAATCAACGCCATCTCTCGCCACATGTTAGAACCATCTCGTAATAAATAAGCGCCCACCTAACGAAAATATTTTCTTCTAATAATGAAAACGTTACCTTTTATCAACGCCATCTCTCGCCACACGTTGAAAAGGGGGTCGTGACGGAAAATTCTTGCACTTTTTTTCGCCTAGCACCCTTCCGCCAAGTCCGTACCGCGCGATAAGAAACTTCGTTTCAAAAATATTCATGTATTAGTCAATACATCCATAGCCATTTTAGCATATCAAGCGGACATTTTTTGAAATAAAAATCAATTGTACAGTATGATATTGAGGTTCTGCGATACCATGCGGTAAGATGACTGTATTACTGTTGAGATGTGCAAACTCGAACTAAGGGTAGGTAGGCTGATTCGTGGCTTTATCTATTTCAAATTCCCATAAAATTAGGAAGCAACTCCTTAGGTACAATGCCTACACTACATGTTATAGTAGGTATATGTTGACTATTTTAATCATCATTCATCATAGAGATATCCTCTTCACTGATTAATATAAACAAATTTGTCACGTTATTAACGTCACAATATATTATATTGACGTCACATATCAAAAAAAGGAACCGTAATTTTTTTTATAGATGATATATATATATACTAGTTTAAAAAGGATGAGAATACATACTTCAACCTAAATGTCAATTAAAATCTGATCGCACATTACAGGATAAACCACGTCGATCGCAGGCGCCTTTTTTCAGTACTGCAAAACGACGTCAACATTAAATTGATCGCGTCATACGCGCTAAAACAATGCGGATGACGTCATATGCTCGGCGTGTCGTGGGGTATGTGCGATCAACAATATTTGGAGGTCACTTCTTAATAATTTGTAAGTATACCAGCCTCTCTTTCATCAATGAGCAAGACCTAAGGCACAACACCCACCAACGGAGTTCAGTAGCGCTGTGATGCTCAGTATCTTTTTTGGTAACAACTGAAACTCGGTTTTAGGATGAACTTGCACCTGGCAGCGTTCATTCGCATTCAATCTATTGAACATGGCTGCTTTGTTTGAAAATACGAACGCACTACGCATCTTCATACAAAATAGCTATTTTTCAAGATATAATATTACTAATGAATGTTTAAATCACGTGACAGGTGTGATTTCATCATACAGGAGCTTTGGCATAGCGGCAGCCACGAGGCGCGCCGGAGCGCGCTCCGTGTTAAGTTTTCACTATACCATTTTCAACCCTATGTCCAAGGCTTTAAAGGTGAGTTTAAGTTGTTTTCATTAGAAGGTGCTGTGCATGGGTGCCATTCGTATGCGCTGGGCCTTAGGTTCTGCGGCTATCGCCTTACTTTTCTTTATTTTATTTTAGATATTCTTCGGGGGCCCTCGACAAACCCATTCTCCGAACACTGGTTTCTCTCTTTTTTTTTTCACAAAATTCTCAATCTAAAATCTAGTGCTACCTTTTCCCGCAGGGAGTAATAAGAAAGGGACAGCTTGAGAATTAGACAGTTTCATCTGATATTGTCTAGAAATGATCGCTATTGTGACGATCGCAATCACCTCTGATTGGCCGACACTCAACTTTGGTAAAAAAGATTATTAATTAATTTTTTTTAAGTTCTAAAGAAAAAAAGAGAAATCAAAGACAAGATTTTTTTTTATTGTTATAAAGGTTTTAGTCGATAACATGGAACTAGGTAAAAACGTGGTTAGTGGGATCGGGCACGCGAGTGTTTGATACTTTTGACAGATGCCACTTGAAAGGATAATACTTACACTAGCGGCACGCTATGATGGCCGGTTTGACACATTACAATAGTGATGTGGAATGTCAATTTATTCTCGAACAAAAAACAATTAAGTTTTGTTTTTGTACCTGATTAAATAGGTTTACAGTTCTCTGCGTACGTTCGGTCATATCGACGAAATCCACAACAAAGGGCTTGAACAGAGTCCAAATTAACGAGCAAGGGTCAACAGTAATGCAGTATCAATATTTGAAATCCAAAGCCAGGTCAAAACTATATCACAATCGCATTGCACTGACAGTTTATACTTTTCGAAGCAACGTCAATTCGAAACTGCTTTGTTTTGCATTGAGCATTGACGCGAGTTTGCCGGAGGTAGTAGTTGTGCTAGCCAGCGATCCTATGTGACGATCGTATTAGATTCCATTTTTAAAAATGTTCAATTTAGAAAACCAAATGCCGAGTTGTGGTATATATCATATAAAAATAAAAATTTTACCTTTTGTATGAAACAGCTGATATTTTTTTTGCGATTTCAGAGGTTTGTCCACATAGTGAAAATTGTTCATATTCACAAGTACATTCACCCCTTAAATGGTGCAAACTGATTTTTCTACACTTGTATACATTTTAGAAATCAATTTAATAAATAAATTTTGAGTCCTAAACCTAAAACTACATTCGATAAAATTTATGAATCTCTGCACATCACTATCGTCAATAAAGTAATACAATTATTTCCTTCAAAGTCGTTATCAATTAATACGGAACTTCATGAGCGGACAAACGTCAAACCGGCCATCATAGCGTGCCGCTAGTGTAGTTGGTTTTTTAATCCTAGATTTAAGTTTAGTAAAAGTACTTTACATTGAGTAAGAATGGCCCAAGATGAATTTTGACGTTCTGAAAGATTACCATCATCTTTTAACCGACGAATAAGACATTGTCAAAAAAGGAAGTTTTCTTGGCGATGCAGATGATAAAATGGTGTGGATGTTAGTGTGCGGAAAATGGGTTCGCTCTACAGGGTGAAATATATTTTTTGACAATTTTTTGAAACATCGCTCTTTACTTCTAACATGATTATTTGCAACAGACATCACAAAACTTTTTCATGTCTACTCTTATTTTTTGTTAAAATAAATGGTTATTTATCAGAAGGGTTATTAAAGAAATCACGGTAAATAGTTAATGTTAACGAAAAAAAAAATATTCCACCTAGATAATAAGACTCAAATGTAGCTCTTGCTAAGAACTCCTTTCGATATTTTGTAAGTTGTATATAAATAGCCAATTCATTTTAATTATATATGATGAAAAGTATATGTATCTCGAAAAAAATTTAAATAAAAAAAGAAATAAAATATATATATACGAAACGAAAATTTGTGTTTTTATTTTTCTTCCTGTCATATACATTAATAATTAATATAGAACCTAGTGGTCCAGGTTCCCTAGTACATTATTTACCACTGATTACTATCAAGCTAATTTTCGGTGAGTAGCTTCATTATGATGAATTAGTATTAATCATTAATTCATTATGATGAATAATTTGTAATCATTTTTGATGACTTGTTATTAGTTATCAATAACGAAGTCATCAAAAATGATTACTAACCATCTGATTTTTTCACTGTGGCTTAGTTAAGATCTATATAATTTAACAGCCACATTGTCCTACAAATTGCGTGGTACGTTTTTGGGAATCATCAAATCAAAATATTCTATCCCTGCTACCAGTAGGATCACCCCTGTTCTGGACGTGAGAGAAACACCAACTTCACATTCTCATACTTGATTTAATTGCAATATTGCCCATCTGGCTTAAGTACTTTCACCGCGCCTAGCATCCACTCAACTCACAGAAAGACTGTCTGTTTCCACGAGGCACACTGGTATTTATAATATGTTCACAGGTCACGTGGTTAAGGTATATTGACACTGTATATTGACTATCATGACAGTAGTATAATGACATACTCATATTAGCTACTATTTATCGAATGTTGACGGAAATGGACGACTAAAATATTGACTATCATGACAGTAGTATAATGACATACTCATATTAGCAACTATTTATCGAATGTTGACGGAAATGGACGACTAAAATGCAGTATTGTTTTTATAAAATGCACTTAAAATCACATTCTACCCCCACAAATACAACGTAACCTTACATTACCACTGTTAGCTACCACAATCGAGAATTTTTGTAAGAGCAAAAGTTGGGCGTCTCATCATAATGAAGCTACTCACCGAAAATTAGCTTGATAGTAATCAGTGGTAAATAATGTACTAGGGAACCTGGACTATAGAGGGTAGTTGCACATTGTAATTTCAAAACTTTGCCGAATGAAGTTACAGTACCCGAGGTACAACATACAACCTGTTGCATTTTAGAAATTGATTTTATAATGATCAATTCAGAGGAATATCAAGATTATAAGAAGTCTCTATTCTAAGTAGGTAAGTATACCTGATCTATATATATAAAAATCTCGTGTCACGATGTATGTTCAGGATAAACTCGAAAACTACTGAACCGATTTTGATCAAACTTCGTAACTTATCTGTAATTTGGTCCGACTTAAAAGCTAGGATAGTTTTTATCTTAATTATTGACATCAATATTTGTTATTGCAAATTAAAATTTGTTAATATAAAATAAAATATAAATAATTTTTTTAATTAAATATCGAGTCATCAGCAGGGAAGGTCACCTAGATTGAACATTTTAAAAAAAGGTAAAGAAAGAAAAACCGCGGGCCGCGCACCCACTAGTATAATTATCATCAGTGTAACCATCAAAAACCACCTTACAATTTGGACCGTAACGTTTCTGTACGTAGGTAATGTACTGATGGCAAATCGAAGAAACGTTGGAGGATGGTTTCCATTTCATACGGTGTAGTAGGAAACCACCATCTACCACATTGGTGGTTTGGTTGAGATCGAGAGCTGCGTTCTCTACTGGCAAAACATCGTAGAGGGATGACTTCTTCCCTTTTCGCATTACACCCTCGTGGAACAGAGCCATAGGGAATGGGGTTAGTTCATAAGTCAAAAGGTCTGCAACATCTTCTTCGTTCTTTTTTGCTATGACAGTTCTTTTGAAAATTGTCAAGGGGTTAACAGTAACTGTCTCACCATTGATTTTAATGGGACTGCTCATACTGGCTAGTGACAAAACCACATTTTTTTTTTAAATATATAGACCAGCGCTTGACTGCAATCTCACCTGATGGTAAGTGAAGATGCAGCCTAAGATGGAGCGCGCTTGCCTAGAAGATGCCTATTCACTCTTGATTTAAAGGTACCCAAGTTATTGTCAGTTGGAAAAACGGAAGCCGGAAGGGCATTCCAAATTTTAGCGGTGCACGGAAAAAAAAGGGTCCAGAGATTTTGTTCCGTTAAGAAAATATATTGTTTTAAACATATTTCCTTAAGTCAAAGTAAAACGTCTTAAAATACAGCTATGTTAAATTGAATTAAATCCGTCAATTTCTCAGTTTAATCTAACAATATTAATTTAACTTAATGCACCTTTCATTGCTCCAATAGTATAAATCTTCCTTCCCAAAAAATAACTCAAATTATTGTTTCAACAGTCAAATTTGCTTGTTTAAAGAACATATCAAGCCAAATCAAATATTTTGTAATCTTCAATGTCAATGAGCGATACATTCCAACTGAACTAATAGAATGGTATGACAATGCAATATTACTTTACTTCAAGAAAACGGTTCTCTAGGTTCAAACCAAGCAATCTTCTTGCTTTCAATACACGATATCTTAACATAAAACACTCTATATTTTCGTTTAAGAGTTTTTACTTGAATGCAAACCATTAGAATTTTGTTACAAATATAAAAATTTACTTGAAATAAGTAAAAACATACAGGTGTTGTACCTAATTCAAGGAAATATTCTTCTTCACTCAAATATACTCGTTTTCTACGATGAAGACTGATAAATATATTGAAAGGAGATGATAAAATATCCATTTAATCTCATGATGATCTCAGCTTAACTGTTTTTGTTGCAAAGACGAAACAGTGTGATTGTAATGAATAGATACATTTTGCATTTAACCCCGATCAAAATTTTTCTTTCGTTTAACTATTTTTAATTTTTAGTATGAATACTGATCGACTCGAAATAAGTAGTGTTGGCCTCGAAGGCCGATACTTATTTCGATATTATTCTTTAATAATATCGATAGCATTGTAATTTATCGATATTACGTATAGAAATCAAAGCCAAGAAGGACTATTCCATACAAAAAGCACCAATATTTTAAACTAAAAGAGAAGGTGCATTTTTTTACTTCGTAGCCTTGGTTTTATAAAAAAAGATGTTCATATTGACAAATTGAGTCACCCCTTTCAGTAAATGTCGGACGTTATTTTACACCCTGTTTACAAGTACAAGCAAGTTTTTACAAGTGTTTACAAGTACGAGTACAAGCCCAACTACATGGTGGCTTCTGGGTTTAATCATCTGAGTTTCTGTTTAACCCGTAAGCGATAGAGGTGGAAGTACGTAACTTGTTTTTTTCACGTAATCTACATTGTAAATTTATAATAATACTAGCGGACCCGACCTACTTTGTACTGACCTTACGTTCTTTATGAAAACACGATCACGACGCCATTTACTTTACTACTACCGGGTTTAATTGTATTTTCAAACCACCCATTGAAATATACACACAAAATTTCATTCAAACCGGTCTAGCCGTTTAGGAGAAGTAAGGTGACTAACACACGTACAGAAGAATTATTTAAATTACATAAGATTAATGGGAATTTGCTGCTATATTCTTCTCGACCTAACCTCTAAGTATGTATCACAATCCACCAAAGTATTACCTATTCAATATCAGTATCAATTCGCAGATGTTAAAATACACTTATCGAATGGATCAAACACATTAAATGATCTGTGTACATACCGGTCGATACTAGATTGCATCGATGTTCATACATGGCATCCCTAATCATATTTAACCCGCCCCGCGGCCCGCTCGGCCCGCGCGCCGGCAATTTTATTTCATTGCTTGATCGTGCGCCCGTGCGCCGTGCGACCATCGTGCTAGCTGCTAGACGCGTTCTAATTCTAATTTCTAAGATCTATCTTCCTGTCTTTGCCGTGCTTTGGGGCTGGAAAAGACGCTCTTTTCTAGTCTCCAAGTTCCTAGTTCCTATATTTATATAACGTAAGTTGAATTCGCGTATCAGTTGATCAGTAATGTAGTTAATAATAATTATGGAAGACAAAAACGATGACTTAATTTTACTTTTAGCCGAATGGACGATCCCCGAAGAGGTGATAGAAGCATTTCGCAGTAAGTACCTATTTTCTTTTAATTTTTTGGAATATATTTTAGTAATTAATGCTCAGATTTGATGATATACTTATCTTATCCCCAAAAGCCAGTATATAAAGTACCTGAAGTTAGATGCCCGTTATATCTATATATACTTACTTACTTCGTAATCGTACGATCTTCCAATGAACCTATGTAGTACGTCTCAGGTACATACCTATGTATGTACCTGAGACGTACTACATAGGTACATTGGAAGATCGTACGATTACGAAGTTAAGTGTAGGTAAATTCTGTTCTGTTTCTGTACTCAATGCCTCTAAAGACGTTATTCCGTTATGCACCTACTTGTACTTACATAGAAGTTCATACAAGAACAAACCTGTATCAAGCTTTGTGAGCCCCACCCATATCTAATCAAAGATGACGTCATGACTTTATGCAAGACTTGCCTAATGGAATAGAGCGTTAAGAGCCATCATTCAACCCCATTGTAGATTGAATGACGTGACTGCAATTCTCTATCAAAATTTTCTGCAGGGCGATCACGTAACTTTTATCGCTGTCCTTAATTAAAGGACTTTTTCAATGTCAAAACATGGTTTTGGCCAATAGGAGAAGCCCAAAATCATATTTGTACAAAAGTTGTCTGAGTAGAGGTCTATCTCACCTATTTTTGCCAAGAAGCTATTTTACTTAGCTGTGTTCTGGTTTGAAGAGCGACTAGGCAGTGTAGCTGTTGAGTAATGTAATAAGAGATATTAGGCCATAGGCGATTGTTACCACTTACCATCATGTCAGCTTGGTTGCTAGCTTCCTGGTATAAAAAAATATTTCGCAATGACTATGTGACTAACAAACTAAATTATAGGTAATAAATAAAATTTTACATCAAATAAGAAATATATTTTTGCAGATACATTACCCCTGGAATTGACATTACCTACTTGTCAATATTGCTCCACCAAAAGGGCGTGTGTCTAAAACTGGAAAGTTTTCAACTCAAGAATGTTTGGACAGTATAATGATAATAGTGGAGGTGAGTTTCAGTTTTTCTTTCAAACTACACATGACAGACATACATAGACATTTTATATGTGTGGTTGCCTATTAAAAGTATGATCACCCCATCTCTTCCTCTGGGTTTCGTAAGAGTGTAATAAGGGTTCTTCTTCTTCTTGTTGCGCGGTTATGCAGGTCCCGAAGTCCCTATGGCACGTTGACCGTCTACGGTCTATTGTGCTCGCCACTATTTAGAGCTCCTCTCCGATACTCGTTGCCGCCAGAAATAGCAGCACTTGGAGTAAGGGTTAAACACTGTGTCTAACCACATGAGCATCCTACCGAAGGATAGTGGTACATCTATTCCATAGAATAAGCTAGGGAGAAAATAAGTCAGACACCAGCCCACAACATAAAAATTGCAATCAGGGACAGAATTTTTCTTTAAGATTATATTTTTTTCAGAATCCTGGGGATATTGACTCCGTTCTACGCAGAAGCAGATTGATAGAGCTGCAAAAAGGAAATTACAAGTCCAACCTTACGCCATTCTACTCGGAACGCTGCAAAAAGTTTTTCAAGCCTATATAGTTATAGACAAAATTAGGTATTTTACATCGGTTACAGAAGCTTTCGACATCCTATTCAAATCATATCATGTTTTAAATGCGCGTTATCCAAAACCGAGTGATCACATTCCATGCAGCCTTTCCTTTTAAATATGAAAAAAGACTTTTTATTTTTGTTTAATAAATAATTTGTATTTTTTTATTTAGTTTGAATAAATAACAAATTACTATAATGAAACTCTTTTATTTCTCAAATCAATCTTTGAAGCCCTACACACAAATAAAGCTTAAAAGGGGAACTATATATCTATATTCTTATAACTATATAACTATATCTTATAACTTTATATCTATATAACTATATATCTATATTTTTAACATTTTATGTTATGTTCCAGCAGCAGTTGAATCTTCACGTGCTCGAGTCCATGGAATTGATTGGTTAGGGAAAAAATCCTAATAAGGTAGCACCATCAAGCATTCTTTACTCATACATACTGAAACTGGACTTTCTATGCATATTGTGACTCAAATCTGCTTAAACGATGTATCAGCAAACAGGTGCGGGTGCCAATATGCCGTAAAACCGATGTTCAGTATGCATGAGTAAGGAATGCTGAACGGTACTAACCTAATGGGATTTTTTCCTTAACTAATAAATTTTATTGAGTCGAGTGTATGTCAGTTTCCTTTAAGAACACATTTTAATTTAGCCTTAGATAATATTTTAATATATAATATAATAACAGAATATTTGATTCAATTGAGGCAAGTTAAATACATAATTATTTGAAATACTTCACTTTTCATCTAATATAACAGCATGTCGGTTAAAAAATAAAATCTTTACTTTGAACCCGATCATACTTTGAGCTAAAACATCAACATTATTGAATAAAACAAAAAATAGTTCGGAGCAACATATATACTATATGATATATAACTTTATATCAATCGAATATAATATTTAGTTAATATTACAATTTCTTCTGCATAAGCGTACACACTTTTATCGGAAATATGTTGGTTTTTGTTCGTAACACTTATTTTCTAGGTACAAAACATTATTTTCTCTGTTAAAAATTTGTCACCTTAATTTAAGCTAACAGAGTTCAAAATAAGAGAACCACTACCTTGACTGAAAGAAAAAAAAAGCTTACAAAGAGTGTTCTAAAAACTAATCTTTTTGAATTAAGAAAATAGTTATTTTGGTTTAAGATTATATCACTTCATGACTCCTATCGGAAACAATCTATTGTCTTTATTTGAGATTAACAAAGTTCAGGACGAGACATCCGTTACGTTAGGTTTAGAAATCGATTGTCTTATATATTTTTTCAATAACCAATCATTAGAACGAAGAGAATCATAATCTATATTCAAGATTTTATAACATTCAATAAATCGCCAGTATTATTTTGGTTGAATTTATTTTTTATTTACTTAATTAAATATTACTTTGAAATTCAAAGCAATATGATATTTTAACTGGAGTCAATTTACTGCATGGTGCATATATATGCGAATATTTGCTTGGATTAAAGAATCGTTTTTTACCGTGTGCGTATTAAGAACGAGGAAGCAAAACGCTTAGTGCGGGATCGGGGAATTTCGACCACGTAGCGGTGCAGATTCGGGCGATGCCTTGCGGTTCGATGGTAGAAGGGTGATGGAGGAACTAGTTCAAATAGTTCTTGAGCACACTCTCCGAAATATATCCTGTAAAATACCGACAGACAGGCAACCTTGCGCCGATGTTCCAGACTTTGAAGTTTAGAGTTACTTGGCGATTCGTCGCCAATGAGTCTTCTAGCGCGTCTGTCCACCGAATCCAATGCAGCAAGCTGGTACTTGGCAGAGCCGTTCCATAAATGGCTTCAGTACTCCATGCACGATCGAACTTGTGCTTGATACAAGGTAACAAGCTGTTCCGGCGTGAAGTAGCGCTTGACTTTATTGAGGATACCAAGTTTCTTGCCAGCAGTTTTTGCCTTGGATTCGATGCATCGTCCAAAGTTAAGATTTAACGAGACATTATTATGCCAAGAAGATCAATACTGTCAGTGACCGGTATGGATATATTTCGGAAAGTCGGAGTCAGCGGGAATGGACTCCGTTTGGCGGTGAACAAACACGCTTGCGTTTTGGTAGCATTAAATTTGACAAGGTTGGCATCACCCCAATCCGATACCTCTTTCAAAGCCAAATTTATGCGTTCTACCAAAGCCTCTCTAAGCTCGAAAGTTTCAGCGCCACTAGCACGGGGACCGGACATGTATCTCTCCGTCATCCGCATACCCAAAGATACCGGGCCTGAGGAGGTCATTAATGTGCAGCAAAAAGAGCGTTGCGGAGAGAACTAATCCCTGAGGGACACCGGTGTTAATCGCCATCAGATCAGACGAGGTGCCATCTATGACCACTCGGATAGTTTTTATCTTAATTATTGACATCAATATTTGTTATTGCAAATTAAAATTTGTTAATATAAAATAAAATATAAATAATTTTTTTAATTAAATATCGAGTCATCAGCAGGGAAGGTCACCTAGATTGAACATTTTAAAAAAAGGTAAAGAAAGAAAAACCGCGGGCCGCGCACCCACTAGTATAATTATTATACAGTTCGAGATTTTAGAAATCTACTTATATAATATATAGATTTCTAAAATCTCGTTATAAATAGTTATAAATAGTGTAACTAACACCACTTTCTTTTATAGGTATATTATATAAAAGAAAGTGGTGTTAGTTACACTATTTATAACTCAAGAACGGATGAACCGATTTGGCTCAAAATTGGTGGAGAGGTAGCTTAGAACCAGGAGACGGACATAGGATACTTTTTATCCCGTTCGACCGCGTTTCCGTCAAGTCAATATAAAACCTAGTATAACAAAAATGCATCTGACATGGAATAAAAAAACGAAAATGACAGTGGAAGAACAAAACGTAGATGAATGACAGCTAAACGTAATTTTGTATTTGGTTAATTATGGTAGAAAATTATGGTAAAAACAATTATAAAAATTATAGTTTAACGTAATTGATAATATCATCAGTAATATGTTTTCTCTTTGAATTATCATTAACAATGCCGCGAGCAAGACGATCAAATGTTTCCTGCTACAAAGCTACGGATTGACGTGATTTATTGGATAGGTATAGTTGAGAACCTGGAGGGTGACAAAGATTTCCCGCGGGATGTTATGAACTAAATCCACGCAGACGAAGTCGCGGGCATCAGCTAGTAAAGAATAAGTTGTAAAGAAGGTGAAAGTGAGAAGTTTTAATGTGAGTCGGACAAAAGGGCCGGATTATTTATTTTAAAATTTTTAGTAATTTTTCAGTTTTTTCGTAGTCTAGTGTTAGAACTTACTTATAAGCATTTTTATTTCTTTACTAGCTGAATCGTATAAATACTGTCCCAAAAAACATTGGTCTCTGCGCAAAACGAGTTCTACGAGAATATTTGCTATGCTAAATAATTAAATCAAACTAATATTACTAGTGGTTCGCCCCGAACTGAGACCTCGCGGTAACGGTTTCCCATAATTGACGATCAAAATTGACATTATTATTATGCCCGTTTTCACCAACCATACCTAAATCATCCCATTTGTAGAAGTCTCTTTACATAGGTAGCCCCTAAATACAATTCTAACATCCCAATGTCATTTTCACCTTTAGTTGTCCCGTAGAGGTTCGTAATAACAAAGTTGACAGAAAGTGTCAACTAACTTAACATAGGTAGCCCGTAAAGGTTAGGGAACTGTTATAGTGAAATCCTCAAGGCCTCAATCAAACTTAGGTATAGTTTTTTGGAACATTCAAATTAAATTACTTGTACACAGCGTCAACTATTGACACGATCAGAAATATGTAAAAACAAACTGCAACGTGAAGTTTTATTGATGTTTGCTAAATGACTAAATAATAATCTTAATTGAATAATAGGTATGTTACATAAAGCTGCATTTGCTATATGAGATGAGAGCGCCATCTATTGACATCATTGTGAAGTTCTGTTGTTGCTGCTCATTAAAAGTTAAATAATTTAGTTTCCTTATTACATTTATCTAATTTTAGTATTTGTTGTTCAAGTACATGATATTACGCTAAAATTGTAAAACTTTCAAGCCCCAGCTTTCAATGGTTATTCCGTTCTGAGGTCAAATATAATCTCCACTTTGAAAGCCCCCCATTTCGTCAATTTTAGGAAAAAAAATTTAAAAAAAATACTTTTGTACTCTGTTCCAAATTATCTTTAAAATGAGGTACTGTAAACCTATGAAACGCAAAATTTTTTTTTTTTCTTCGCATTCGCTTCTATGAGAGCCCCCCTGAAATAAAGATTTTTATAACTTTTTAAGCCATTTTCGGCTGGAGGCCATCGGTTTACATATTATATCTAAAATTGAAGTAATTTCGTTCAGTAATTCAGAAGTTATAAGGCTCTGACAGACGGACGGACGGACGGACGGACGGACGGACGGACGGACAAGTGCAAATTCACTCAAGTAGACTCAAAGACCTTCGCTTCGCTCGGTCGATAAATGCGAAAGTGTGTTTGTTTGTTGGTTTGTCCTTCAATCACGCCGCAACAGAGCTACGGATCGACGTGATTTTTTGCACTGGTGATTTAAGCGGCTTTTTATCCCGGAAACTCAAGAGTTCTCGGGAACTTTGATTTTCCGGCATAAAAATCAGCTTTTTAAAACGAAATCCATGCAGACAAAGTCGCGGGCATCAGCTAGTAAAACTAAAATTCTATTCCGTTACTCCATAGTCCGACAAGACTCTCCGATACGACCAGAATAATCTTGCGCAATACCAACTGAGCTGCGGTGTAAAACTTAGCTTCCCCCTGGATGATATTAAGAACTTGTTGCCAAAATATCCCAATAATCGGAGGACTGAGCGTTGGTAATAGCCCACTCAACGAAGCAAAAATAGGGGAAATAATTCGTGTAAAAGCGATTTTTGGCATAGTTGTAGGGAATGGTGTCTGAAGCAACATACTCAAAGTACTGATGGATGGGGGTGAAGCTAACGGGGGGGGGGGGGGGGGGGGTGTAAAGGTCCCTTTTTCAAGTTTTTCTTGAATAACTCGTAAACGGTGGCTTATAGCAAAAAAAATTCTGTTATTCAAGTAATCTACATAAGATTCTCTATAAAGAAAAGCAGAAAAGTTAATTATGATCAATTCTCGCGTTTTAACGCTAAAGCGTTCAAACTAATGGCGCGCACGGCGCGCTCCTGTGGCGTCGGGACATTTTAGTCAAACCTCGTCGCTTCTGCTCTGCTCGTTTTGTGCTGTTGACATCAGTGTAACCATCAAAAAC
The DNA here is from genome assembly GCA_029955525.1 of Oeneis ivallda. Lineage (NCBI taxonomy): Eukaryota > Metazoa > Arthropoda > Insecta > Lepidoptera > Nymphalidae > Oeneis > Oeneis ivallda. Next base: position 4,947,865 of record JARPMR010000029.1, read on the forward strand.
CACCTTACAATTTGGACCGTAACGTTTCTGTACGTAGGTAATGTACTGATGGCAAATCGAAGAAACGTTGGAGGATGGTTTCCATTTCATACGGTGTAGTAGGAAACCACCATCTACCACATTGGTGGTTTGGTTGAGATCGAGAGCTGCGTTCTCTACTGGCAAAACATCGTAGAGGGATGACTTCTTCCCTTTTCGCATTACACCCTCGTGGAACAGAGCCATAGGGAATGGGGTTAGTTCATAAGTCAAAAGGTCTGCAACATCTTCTTCGTTCTTTTTTGCTATGACAGTTCTTTTGAAAATTGTCAAGGGGTTAACAGTAACTGTCTCACCATTGATTTTAATGGGACTGCTCATACTGGCTAGTGACAAAACCACATTTTTTTTTTAAATATATAGACCAGCGCTTGACTGCAATCTCACCTGATGGTAAGTGAAGATGCAGCCTAAGATGGAGCGCGCTTGCCTAGAAGATGCCTATTCACTCTTGATTTAAAGGTACCCAAGTTATTGTCAGTTGGAAAAACGGAAGCCGGAAGGGCATTCCAAATTTTAGCGGTGCGTATTAAGAACGAGGAAGCAAAACGCTTAGTGCGGGATCGGGGAATTTCGACCACGTAGCGGTGCAGATTCGGGCGATGCCTTGCGGTTCGATGGTAGAAGGGTGATGGAGGAACTAGTTCAAATAGTTCTTGAGCACACTCTCCGAAATATATCCTGTAAAATACCGACAGACAGGCAACCTTGCGCCGATGTTCCAGACTTTGAAGTTTAGAGTTACTTGGCGATTCGTCGCCAATGAGTCTTCTAGCGCGTCTGTCCACCGAATCCAATGCAGCAAGCTGGTACTTGGCAGAGCCGTTCCATAAATGGCTTCAGTACTCCATGCACGATCGAACTTGTGCTTGATACAAGGTAACAAGCTGTTCCGGCGTGAAGTAGCGCTTGACTTTATTGAGGATACCAAGTTTCTTGCCAGCAGTTTTTGCCTTGGATTCGATGCATCGTCCAAAGTTAAGATTTAACGAGACATTATTATGCCAAGAAGATCAATACTGTCAGTGACCGGTATGGATATATTTCGGAAAGTCGGAGTCAGCGGGAATGGACTCCGTTTGGCGGTGAACAAACACGCTTGCGTTTTGGTAGCATTAAATTTGACAAGGTTGGCATCACCCCAATCCGATACCTCTTTCAAAGCCAAATTTATGCGTTCTACCAAAGCCTCTCTAAGCTCGAAAGTTTCAGCGCCACTAGCACGGGGACCGGACATGTATCTCTCCGTCATCCGCATACCCAAAGATACCGGGCCTGAGGAGGTCATTAATGTGCAGCAAAAAGAGCGTTGCGGAGAGAACTAATCCCTGAGGGACACCGGTGTTAATCGCCATCAGATCAGACGAGGTGCCATCTATGACCACTCGAAATGATCGCCCACTCAGGAACATTCACACATTCTTCTTAGACTGCTTCATGTCACTGAATTTGCTGCCAATAAAACTTTGCATCGTTTTGGTGCCAATATCAAGGGCTTGGTGGCAGTTTACTTAGGAATTTCCCAGGATGCCCGTTGACAGGGATATTAGCGAATTCAATTTTGGAAATGGAGGATGTTCACTGAACCATTCTCGAATCTTAGCTCGATCTCGTGAATCTCTCTGTTGCCGTGACAGTCGGAAATCAACGTGCTGTTCTCCACTAGCAAAAACCACTTCGGCGAGCTCCTCCAATGAAGTGTAGATGGCGGTGCATCCCGGTGATCCGCAAACTCATTTGGCCAATACAGAATCAGTAATTCCTCTCCCTCGCATAAGGCCACCTGAACTTTTCATGGAGCGCATGAGAGTTTGCTCTATGACCATATATCCGACCAAACTCCTGCCCAAGGTACCTGTGCGATTAATGGTGAAGAAGCCTTTTTCTGCAAACTCCTTGTACGTTTGGGGATGGCTGTTTTTCAGTAGCATCATGTCTTGCACGTAGAGATGGGCACATTTCGCGTATTGGAAGTGTCCACATGCATGGAAGAATGGGATTATCTGTTGTACACACGACAAGTGGCCGTCCCAATTACCACAACGCTCAGAATCAATGTACTTTTTCATGAGGATAACCATATTGAAATACTGCATCCACAAAGCAGCACTAGGCCCATTTTGTTTAAGGGTTTCCAGATGGTTCTGAAATTTTTTCAAAGTTAGCATCAAGGAAGCATTCTCTTTATATTTGTCTGGAGTAAATTCTTCCATGTTGGTCAATATAGTCGAGATGTCCTTCTTCTCTTCTTCTGAGACATTGGCTCCATCCAGAATAATATGAGCTAACACAAGCTGAATGAGCAAATATCCTCGAACGGCTCGGCTGTAGGCATGTCCTGTCAACATCTTGTCAACTGAATTAGCAGCAAAAATTTGGCATAGTACATTTTTCAGTCCAGATCCAGCCATTATGTGGCCAATGCAACCCAAAAAGGACATTAGAAGGTGAAACCCACCAAGTCTCACCATAATGGTCCCAAACGTGATTTCCCTGGCCTTTAAATACAAAGGCTGGTCGAATGTTACGAAACAAATGGTGGCTCCTACCTCCTGACTCTTTTCTAAAGCATACTGTAACGCTGTGCGTATAGTGCTATACTCATTTGGTAGCGAATTGATAAATGGAAGAAAAGTTACTGTAGTTGTTTCGTTGTTAGTTAATTTACTCGTTAATTTCATAAAACCTTTCCATTCCGGAATGGTAGGCACCTCCAAAGTAGGTTCCACCTCCTGGAGCCACTTACCACTCATCCACAAGAGATCTTTAATAGTGGGTGTGAATATGTCAGAGGGGATGGGCTTCAGAAAGCTCAAGTCTTCTATCATGATTTGCTGCAATGCGTTGGTTCCCCTACCCTCAAATGTTTGCACCTCCAGAACTCCCAGCTGGCCCACTTCTTCCTGGCGAGGAGCAGAATTTAACCTTTTGACATTTGTGGATGCATAGAGAGTGTTGGCGGGTGTAATACATTTGATACCTCCCATGCTGTGGAAGGTATTCCGGCCATCGAGAGTAGATACATTGAAGTCAGCATTGTCAAAGACGAACTGAATAAACGTTCCAATTGGAATAGGCTCTTCCTTATGGTGGAGAGCTCTAGCCGCTGAGCTTCGTAATAAGAAGCACTCAATCCCAAATTTGACAGAAGGTCCACCAAGTTCTTGGATCCATATTTTCAGTATATTAGCAGAGCGATGCTGGACAAAATAGGGGATATGAAACATCTAGTGCGACCAGCAGCAATAAGTGTATGAGCTATAGTTGTCATTTTTTTTTCACAGTCAGACATGTTGTGGTGTCACATAGAAAAAAAATCACTACTTGGACGCGATGTACTCGTTTTATAACCTCTGACCGATTTTGGTGCGAAACTCGGCGCACACACAACCACTTCACTTGCGGCGCTAACGTTACCACGCTCTCATTCATTCCTTTGATTGATCGGGCCATCCTTGGCGCTCACGCTAGTCCACCGGTGCGTCGTGATTGGTTGGCGGTGTCCGCGCCGCCCGACCCTTGCGCCCGACGCCACAGGAACGCGCCATTAATTTGAACGCCTTAGCGTTAAAACGCGAAAATTGATCATAATTAACATTTCTGCTTTAATATCTCGTTAAACATTGATCCCAGCGAAAAAGTGTATAGAACCTTTTTTATAGAGAATCTTATGTAAAAAAAGGAGGAGGTTATCAATTCGTCGGAATCTTTTTTTTAGGTATTTTTACCGATTACTCGAAGGCACCTGAACCGATTTGGAAATTTATTTTTTGGTTTGAAAGGGCTTCCCAGCAGGGCTAGCATGGGCAGGGGACGTATATATCCACGGGGAGAGGATAAAATATTTCTTTCCTCGCTCAGTTCTATCCACCCGTCGAACAAGGGCACAGCGGTGGATATAATATCCACAGTGAATAAAATGGAAAAAAAACTTATTTTTTAACTATTACACTAATAATATATAAAGGTAGAAGATAATTTTATCCCCTGTCAGTGGATAAAATCGGGGGATATAATTTTTGTCTCCTGCCTATGCTAGCCCTGCAGGTGGTCCCATATAAATTTCATCGAAATCGATCAAGCGGTTTTTAGGGTTCCGTACCCAAAGGGTACCAACGGGACCCTATTACTAAGCCTGCGCTGTCCGTCCGTCCGTCTGTCAGCGGGCTGTATCTTGTAAACCGTAATAGATAGACTGATGAAATTTTCACATATTATGTATTTCTATTGCCGCTATAACAACAAATAATAAAAATACAATTAAATTAAAAAAATTAAATTAAAATATTTCCATGGGTACATGGAAATATTTTTATTTAATTTTTTTTAACGGAACCCTAAAAGAGCGAGGCCCGACTCGCACTTGACCGATTTTTAATATATAATGTTTTTTTTTAAATATCAAGCGGGAGTTTGAAGTCGGTTTTTTAAAAATAATTTTTTGTATTAAATTATAAATAAATAATTAGGAAGGAAGTAAAACAGGTTTCATGAAAATAATTATAGTTTTATTTCATGATCATTTTATATTTCAATTTAAAAAAAAATTATATTAATTAGAATTTGCGTTAATTTTTATATTTTACTTAATAAAGAAATTATTAGCCTAAGCCGTGGCTTTATCTCGGATTTCATTTGGAAGAACTTTTCGCCATCATGCATCACTGAAAAAAAATATATATGTAAGTATAAACTGTGTCGCAATTCGTATCAAATTATAATAGGCACGATGAAAAATGAAATCAATGAAATAGGACTCGTGGATTATAATAAACGTAAGTATTTATCTAATATCTTTAAACGAGCAATTCTTGTATATATATAAATATATAATCTGAATCTCGGAAACGGCTCCAACGATTTTCATGAAATTTAGCGTGCAGGGGGTTTCGGGGGCGATAAATCGATCTAGCTAGGTTTCATTTTTAGAAAAGGTCGTTTTATCCATGTTTTCAGGGAATGAAAAACCCCTTACAATATCCCCTATGAATTTTTTTTTTTTTTATTTTTTTTTAATATATAATTTCCAAAAAACATGACTTACAGATATTTTATCTAATATGTGCGATTGAATTTTTTTTTGATAAAATACAGCGATCCGCCATATTGGATTGAACACCAATCAGAGCGATACGTCACATCTATCTTGAATCTTTGACAAACTTGAAACTACTATGAAAAAAATCATAGATAAAAACAGATACACAGAAGTGACGTCACGACTCACAAACGAAACGACACCATCGAGCGATTTGAATGAATTTTAAAACTTAAAATGTTGAAATGGCTATTTTATCTACCAAACCTTTTTTTGCTGAAATAAGATATACCTACATCCGAACATCATACAACAGTTTTTCAAAATCGGTCATCGGGCCTTAATAGACCGATTTTGACCTTTTCAAAACTAGCTGATGCCCCCGACTTCGTCCGCGTGGATTTAGTTTTTAAACTCCCTCGGGAACTTTGATTTTCCGGGATAAAAAGTAGCCTATGTCACTCTCCAGGTCCTCAACTATACCCATGCAAAAAATCACGTCGATCCGTAGCTCTGTTGCGGCGTGATTGAAGGACAAACAAACACACTTCAGCATTTAAGGAAGTAATAATAGATTCATAAGGATAGATTCAACGAGTAAAGAGTGCTACCCGTGCTGGCGGTGGTGTTCGGACTCGGACCGCTAGGCACGCGGGGTCCATGTATGTTTTTCGTAATCGGCTGCCCCAGAAAGGGGAGAAAGACACATAGGGACAAGGATCAGAGAAAAAAGAACTTGTAGGGAGTGAAGAAGGCGCACCGGGAACACGCGAAGAGCAAGTACCGGGCGCCCTCCCAGTGTTTCGGCCCATATAACCGCGAGGTTGGAGGGGCCATGGAAGGTGGCGGGTTGTCCCTACCCGTGCTGGCATCTGCCCCTCGGCCTCTGTCCGCGCGGCCTGTAGCGCCAGTATCTCGTTCTGTATGGAGACGCTCAGCTCTTGTATGGGCACGGGCTCCGTCTTCCAGTGCACGTTCTGATGTTTGCTGACGCGGTTCGGACGCTTGTGAGCTTTTAGGTGGACCTGTTGATTGGAAATTACGTTAGGTACGGAAATATAAACGTAATTTTTAGGGTTCCGTACTTCAAAAGGTAAAAAAGGAACCCTTATAAGATCACTCTCTTGTCTGTCTGTCTGTCCGTGTGTCACCACAGATTTTCTCAGGAACGGGTGGAGTTAGCAAGTTGAAATTTATACCAGGTACTGAGGTCTATAGTCCCTATTAGGTGTATAAAAATCAAGGTCCTGAGTCAACACGATAAAAAGATATGGTCAAATTTAGATTTTCGCGAAAACTTGTAAGTACTAAAATGTACCTTAATTTTCAACTCTTTTTATTTTTCGTAATTTTACCTTTACTTGTGCTGCAAGCTGTAAGACCTGACTTTTAACCAAAATTGACAATTCTAGGTCAACCAACCGGAAGTACCCTATTGGTTTTGGGTCGAAAACCCATATGGTAGTTCCCGTTGACCTAGAATCACGAAATTTGGCAAAAAGCAAGGTAAAACACAAATAAAGGAAAAATTCCAAAAAATAAAAATGTTGAAAATTATATATAATAATAATAATATGGCGGTACAATGGGTAGGTACCTCGCACTTGACCGGTTTTTGTGGACTACTGCATGGAGGCATTTATACAGTCGAAAATTGAAATTTAATAAAAAAAAAAAACATCTATATTTCTTTTCATACTACTGATGCCCGCGACTTTGTCCGCGTGGGCAGAACGCGCAAACCGCGTGCTGGTTGCGTCTGTTGAGCGACACGAAGCAGCGCCCGCACACCTGGCGGCGCGACCGGAACATTACACAACGAACCTTCTTGATGTGCGTGTTGACCATGGAGCGCAGATGGAAGAGCGCGGGGCACAGCGGGCAGCGGCGCGCGGGCGCCGTGTGCGCGCACACCGCGTGCTGGTTGCGTCTGTTGAGCGACACGAAGCCGCGCCCGCACACCTGGCGGCGCGACCGGAACATTACACAACGAACCTTCTTGATGTGCGTGTTGACCATGGAGCGCAGATGGAAGAGCGCGGGGCACAGCGGGCAGCGGCGCGCGGGCGCCGTGTGCGCGCACACCGCGTGCTGGTTGCGTCTGTTGAGCGACACGAAGCCGCGCCCGCACACCTGGCGGCGCGACCGGAACATTACACAACTAACCTTCTTGATGTGCGTGTTGACCATGGAGCGCAGATGGAAGAGCGCGGGGCACAGCGGGCAGCGGCGCGCGGGCGCCGTGTGCGCGCACACCGCGTGCTGGTTGCGTCTGTTGAGCGACACGAAGCCGCGCCCGCACACCTGGCGGCGCGACCGGAACATTACACAACGAACCTTCTTGATGTGCGTGTTGACCATGGAGCGCAGATGGAAGAGCGCGGGGCACAGCGGGCAGCGGCGCGCGGGCGCCGTGTGCGCGCACACCGCGTGCTGGTTGCGTCTGTTGAGCGACACGAAGCCGCGCCCGCACACCTGGCGGCGCGACCGGAACATTACACAACTAACCTTCTTGATGTGCGTGTTGACCATGGAGCGCAGATGGAAGAGCGCGGGGCACAGCGGGCAGCGGCGCGCGGGCGCCGTGTGCGCGCACACCGCGTGCTGGTTGCGTCTGTTGAGCGACACGAAGCCGCGCCCGCACACCTGGCGGCGCGACCGGAACATTACACAACGAACCTTCTTGATGTGCGTGTTGACCATGGAGCGCAGATGGAAGAGCGCGGGGCACAGCGGGCAGCGGCGCGCAGGCGCCGTGTGCGCGCACACCGCGTGCTGGTTGCGTCTGTTGAGCGACACGAAGCCGCGCCCGCACACCTGGCGGCGCGACCGGAACATTACACAACGAACCTTCTTGATGTGCGTGTTGACCATGGAGCGCAGATGGAAGAGCGCGGGGCACAGCGGGCAGCGGCGCGCGGGCGCCGTGTGCGCGCACACCGCGTGCTGGTTGCGTCTGTTGAGCGACACGAAGCCGCGCCCGCACACCTGGCGGCGCGACCGGAACATTACACAACGAACCTTCTTGATGTGCGTGTTGACCATGGAGCGCAGATGGAAGAGCGCGGGGCACAGCGGGCAGCGGCGCGCGGGCGCCGTGTGCGCGCACACCGCGTGCTGGTTGCGTCTGTTGAGCGACACGAAGCCGCGCCCGCACACCTGGCGGCGCGACCGGAACATTACACAACGAACCTTCTTGATGTGCGTGTTGACCATGGAGCGCAGATGGAAGAGCGCGGGGCACAGCGGGCAGCGGCGCGCGGGCGCCGTGTGCGCGCACACCGCGTGCTGGTTGCGTCTGTTGAGCGACACGAAGCCGCGCCCGCACACCTGGCGGCGCGACCGGAACATTACACAACGAACCTTCTTGATGTGCGTGTTGACCATGGAGCGCAGATGGAAGAGCGCGGGGCACAGCGGGCAGCGGCGCGCGGGCGCCGTGTGCGCGCACACCGCGTGCTGGTTGCGTCTGTTGAGCGACACGAAGCCGCGCCCGCACACCTGGCGGCGCGACCGGAACATTACACAACGAACCTTCTTGATGTGCGTGTTGACCATGGAGCGCAGATGGAAGAGCGCTGGGCACAGCGGGCAGCGGCGCGCGGGCGCCGTGTGCGCGCACACCGCGTGCTGGTTGCGTCTGTTGAGCGACACGAAGCCGCGCCCGCACACCTGGCGGCGCGACCGGAACATTACACAACGAACCTTCTTGATGTGCGTGTTGACCATGGAGCGCAGATGGAAGAGCGCGGGGCACAGCGGGCAGCGGCGCGCGGGCGCCGTGTGCGCGCACACCGCGTGCTGGTTGCGTCTGTTGAGCGACACGAAGCCGCGCCCGCACACCTGGCGGCGCGACCGGAACATTACACAACGAACCTTCTTGATGTGCGTGTTGACCATGGAGCGCAGATGGAAGAGCGCGGGGCACAGCGGGCAGCGGCGCGCGGGCGCCGTGTGCGCGCACACCGCGTGCTGGTTGCGTCTGTTGAGCGACACGAAGCCGCGCCCGCACACCTGGCGGCGCGACCGGAACATTACACAACGAAACTTCTTGATGTGCGTGTTGACCATGGAGCGCAGATGGAAGAGCGCGGGGCACAGCGGGCAGCGGCGCGTGGGCGCCGTGTGCGCGCACACCGCGTGCTGGTTGCGTCTGTTGAGCGACACGAAGCCGCGCCCGCACACCTGGCGGCGCGACCGGAACATTACACAACGAACCTTCTTGATGTGCGTGTTGACCATGGAGCGCAGATGGAAGAGCGCGGGGCACAGCGGGCAGCGGCGCGCGGGCGCCGTGTGCGCGCACACCGCGTGCTGGTTGCGTCTGTTGAGCGACACGAAGCCGCGCCCGCACACCTGGCGGCGCGACCGGAACATTACACAACGAACCTTCTTGATGTGCGTGTTGACCATGGAGCGCAGATGGAAGAGCGCGGGGCACAGCGGGCAGCGGCGCGCGGGCGCCGTGTGCGCGCACACCGCGTGCTGGTTGCGTCTGTTGAGGGACACGAAGCCGCGCCCGCACACATGGCGGCGCGACCGGAACATTACACAACGACCTTCTTGATGTGCGTGTTGACCATGGAGCGCAGATGGAAGAGCGCGGGGCACAGCGGGCAGCGGCGCGCGGGCGCCGTGTGCGCGCACACCGCGTGCTGGTTGCGTCTGTTGAGCGACACGAAGCCGCGCCCGCACACCTGGCGGCGCGACCGGAACATTACACAACGAACCTTCTTGATGTGCGTGTTGACCATGGAGCGCAGATGGAAGAGCGCGGGGCACAGCGGGCAGCGGCGCGCGGGCGCCGTGTGCGCGCACATCGCGTACTGGTTGCGTCTGTTGAGCGACACGAAGCCGCGCCCGCACACCTGGCGGCGCGACCGGAACATTACGCAACGAACCTTCTTGATGTGCGTGTTGACCATGGAGCGCAGATGGAAGAGCGCGGCGCACAGCGGGCAGCGGCGCGCGGGCGCCGTGTGCGCACACACCGCGTGCTGGTTGCGTCTGTTGAGCGACACGAAGCCGCGCCCGCACACCTGGCGGCGCGACCGGAACATTACACAACGAACCTTCTTGATGTGCGTGTTGACCATGGAGCGCAGATGGAAGAGCGCGGGGCACAGCGGGCAGCGGCGCGCGGGCGCCGTGTGCGCGCACACCGCGTGCTGGTTTCGTCTGTTGAGCGACACGAAGCCGCGCCCGCACACCTGGCGGCGCGACCGGAACATTACACAACGAACCTTCTTGATGTGCGTGTTGACCATGGAGCGCAGATGGAAGAGCGCGGGGCACAGCGGGCAGCGGCGCGCGGGCGCCGTGTGCGCGCACACCGCGTGCTGGTTGCGTCTGTTGAGCGACACGAAGCCGCGCCCGCACACCTGGCGGCGCGACCGGAACATTACACAACGAACCTTCTTGATGTGCGTGTTGACCATGGAGCGCAGATGGAAGAGCGCGGGGCACAGCGGGCAGCGGCGCGCGGGCGCCGTGTGCGCGCACACCGCGTGCTGGTTGCGTCTGTTGAGCGACACGAAGCCGCGCCCGCACACCTGGCGGCGCGACCGGAACATTACACAACGAACCTTCTTGATGTGCGTGTTGACCATGGAGCGCAGATGGAAGAGCGCGGGGCACAGCGGGCAGCGGCGCGCGGGCGCCGTGTGCGCGCACACCGCGTGCTGGTTGCGTCTGTTGAGCGACACGAAGCCGCGCCCGCACACCTGGCGGCGCGACCGGAACATTACACAACGAACCTTCTTGATGTGCGTGTTGACCATGGAGTGCAGATGGAAGAGCGCGGGGCACAGCGGGCAGCGGCGCGCGGGCGCCGTGTGCGCGCACACCGCGTGCTGGTTGCGTCTGTTGAGCGACACGAAGCCGCGCCCGCACACCTGGCGGCGCGACCGGAACATTACACAACGAACCTTCTTGATGTGCGTGTTGACCATGGAGCGCAGATGGAAGAGCGCGGGGCACAGCGGGCAGCGGCGCGCGGGCGCCGTGTGCGCGCACACCGCGTGCTGGTTGCGTCTGTTGAGCGACACGAAGCCGCGCCCGCACACCTGGCGGCGCGACCGGAACATTACACAACGAACCTTCTTGATGTGCGTGTTGACCATGGAGCGCAGATGGAAGAGCGCGGGGCACAGCGGGCAGCGGCGCGCGGGCGCCGTGTGCGCGCACACCGCGTGCTGGTTGCGTCTGTTGAGCGACACGAAGCCGCGCCCGCACACCTGGCGGCGCGACCGGAACATTACACAACGAACCTTCTTGATGTGCGTGTTGACCATGGAGCGCAGATGGAAGAGCGCGGGGCACAGCGGGCAGCGGCGCGCGGGCGCCGTGTGCGCGCACACCGCGTGCTGGTTGCGTCTGTTGAGCGACACGAAGCCGCGCCCGCACACCTGGCGGCGCGACCGGAACATTACACAACGAACCTTCTTGATGTGCGTGTTGACCATGGAGCGCAGATGGAAGAGCGCGGGGCACAGCGGGCAGCGGCGCGCGGGCGCCGTGTGCGCGCACACCGCGTGCTGGTTGCGTCTGTTGAGCGACACGAAGCCGCGCCCGCACTCCTGGCGGCGCGACCGGAGCATTACACAACGAACCTTCTTGATGTGCGTGTTGACCATGGAGCGCAGATGGAAGAGCGCGGGGCACAGCGGGCAGCGTCGCGCGGGCGCCGTGTGCGCGCACACCGCGTGCTGGTTGCGTCTGTTGAGCGACACGAAGCCGCGCCCGCACACCTGGCGGCGCGACCGGAACATTACACAACTAACCTTCTTGATGTGCGTGTTGACCATGGAGCGCAGATGGAAGAGCGCGGGGCACAGCGGGCAGCGGCGCGCGGGCGCCGTGTGCGCGCACACCGCGTGCTGGTTGCGTCTGTTGAGCGACACGAAGCCGCGCCCGCACACCTGGCGGCGCGACCGGAACATTACAAAACCGGATTCGCATACGAACGGTTCCGTGCCATCAAGGTACCAGCGTACAAGATTTAACACCAGCTTTATTAAGATCGAGTTTAAAAGATAATTGTATGGAGGTTCGATAGAGTGAAACAAAGAAAGAAAGAGAGAGGGTCTCCAATACCTTATTTAATTTTTTAAAACTTATCTAAGTTAGCCTGAGCTGTCCCACAACTGGGCAAAATCTCCCTCCCCTTTTTTAAATTTTAACTTGAGTTTTTTTTATTATTTGTCGTTAGAGCGACAATAGAAACACACATGCTGTGAAAATTTCAAATATCCACAGATTAATATTTAATAGTAAATTTCAGATCATTCGTTCGCAAACGAACACAAGACGCGCCATAATTCTTTTGAGCCGTGAGTCGTGACCTAGAGTTCGCGCCACGAAAGAAGCCCCGCGGCAATCAGGTGGAACTGATAGATTTAACATACAATAATTGCATAAACATAAGGCTACTAGCGCCACCTCTATGGGACTTCTTTCGTGGCACGGACTTTAGGTGCGACCCACGTATGTGTATGTGAGAGTTTTCGGTGTTTATGTGTAATGGCTATTTTTTTAGTCTAGCTACTACCTACCTATTTCTTGTGTTATTTTTATTGTATGAATTTGATATATTATTGAGTAAATAGTAGCAGACTAGCAGTGATAGCGTAGTGGTTAGGACTGTGGTCTCCTATTCGGGGGGTCGCAAGTTCGATCCCACTTTTTACTTTTCGGAGTCAAGTGCGTTTAAGCAATTAAATATCACTTGCTTCAACGGTGAAGGAAAACATCGCGAGGAAACCTGCACACCTGAGAGTTCTTCATAATGTGCTTGAAGGTGTGTGAAGTCCGCCAATTCGCATTGGGCCAGCGTGGTGGACTATGGCCTATAACCCTTCTCTGAGAGGAGACCTGCGCTCAGTAGTAAGCCGTTAATGGGTTGTTAATGATGAATGATGATTTAATAAATGACCGAGTCTGACCCGATCGCCTTGCCGATGGGTCGCGACCCGGGTGATGTATAGTACACACAACAGGATACAAACGTCGCAAGTGTAGGGCCTCTCGTTGGTGTGCAGCCGCTCGTGCCACAGCAGCGCGCGCTCGTCCACGAAGTGCCGGCCGCACGCTGCGCACGTGAAATTGCGTTTTCTCTTCTTCACCGGCACGGGCTGGGATGTTTTGCTTTGATTTCGTCTGAAAATAAATACATTTTTATTGAATAACGAAGTACCTTCTTCTTTATCAACCTATAGACGTCCACTGCTGGACAAAGGTCTCCTGCATGGACTTCCACAGGCTTCGGTCTTACGCCGCCTGAATGCAGCGGCTCCCTGCGACCACGATGTCGTCGTGATGTCATCGGTCCACCTAGTGGGGGGTAAAAAAAAATTTTTTTTGTAAAAGATAAAAAATGAAAAACCAAAAACTTGGTTATTTGAATTTTTCACATAAATTTTGAGGTTATGTGAAAAAAGTGTAAAAACAAAAGTTGTAAATCTTTTTATTACCTACAACTTTGCCATTTAACTTTTTTCCATAGGACTTGTAGTTATGTCGGGAATCGAGATAAACCGGTTTTTACCCTAACCCCCCCCCCCCCCCTCCCCCTCATTCATTTTTTTCACTTTTTACCAATTTAGGGGTTCCCAAAGTTTTTTTTATCACGCCTCCCTTACGATATGATAGGAGGCGCGATAAAAACTTTACGAACTCCTACTTTAGAGGAAGCGTGCATTCGTGTGCGTAAGCGTATATTTTATATAATTATATAAGTGAATTCTATTCCATGGAGCGAAGGAGCGATCGAGAACGTTGTATCGACTTGGCTACCAATTTATCGTTTCTAAGATCGCTTCCTCTAAAGCCCAAAGTTTTTTATCACGCCCCCTACCCTTTCAGAAGGGAGGCGTGAAAAAAAAACTGTCAACCCCTACTCTAAAGCGTTAACGATCATAGAAAGAGAATAGATACGACAATAGATATGTAATTTGGCTAGAAGGGCTGGTTTTACCATACAGCCTGGACATAGGTAGCTAGCTAGCTCAAATATGGTTGAGCGAAGCAATGGCTGGATCATGCGTCATGCTCGTGAACGGGTGCCGCCGGCGGGAATGGGGCTACTTTCTGTCTGCCCGTCTTTGACATGAATTGAATTGTAGTACGTTTTGTGAAAATGTCATATTCTATTCTAACAAAGATGCACGGGTTAAATCAGCTTGGCATCCAGCTGCCCACAAGATAGTATAAAAACTTATTACAATGTAATAGCTACTTATTAATATTGTAAAATGATTATTTTGAAAAGAGCAACTGCTGAGTTTCTTGCCGGCTCTTCTCAGCAGAATCCGCTTTCCGAACGGGTGGTAGAATCTTGACGTGTCATAAGAGCCACAGGTTGGCCTACATGAAATAAATAATTTTGAATTTTGAATTTTTTTTTAGCTTACTTGACATCATTATTCATCTCATGCTTCTGGATGTGCAGCTCAAAACTGAGCTCCCCCTTGTACATCCGGCCGCAGTAATAGCACGTGAACTTCTTTACGTGTTGCTTCTCGTAGTGCTCCTTCAAATCCTACACAGTTAAACACCTATGTTAAAAATAAATTATACGAATTTATTACCGATTATTAAATAGAGGGTCTCCCAAAACCAAGGACCAAAAGGTTAAACCATATATGGGTTTTAACCGGGTTAATTTTTAGGGCTAGGTTAAAAACTCTACGAAAAAGGTTGACCCGTATTAATCAGTAAGGGGTTAATCAGTAAGGTTCATTGAAGTAAAACTTCTTTACGCACGCTTGACTTGGGGAGTAAGCTGGTGAATGCGTTACGAAAAGTGTGATCGGGCGAGATGAACGGAAGTTGAGAGGGAGATATAAGTTACTGAACATAGAAAGAGAGAGAGTTACGTTTCGTATATTACTGTAAGGGCAAGAGAGTGAGGTGCGAGCACACATTTTCTCTCTCTTTCTCTCATAGCCAGTTGCGTTTCGTAAGTTTTACTTCAGTCGTGTGGTCTGAAACACACTCGTTTTTTTCGTTCATAAAACATTTGCAAGAAAGTGACGGAGATAACAGCCGCTCGGGTTTGTGTACTTTTGATCGCGTCCCGACATGACTCCAATTTCCCGCTGCGCTAGATACAAGCAATTTTAAACGTTATTTCCGGTGCACAATACTGTAAATAATTTGACGACGTGGCAGCGACAAAGTACCTATAGTTACGACTTGCGGCTTTCCTATTACATCTCTTTTATTGAGATTAATCAGCAATATTTTTAAGATTAACACGGGTTAACCCTATAAAGCTTAATCAAATAAACGGGTTATGCATCTAACCGGTTAAATTTTTTATCTACTCCAGCATCGAAAAGTTCCAATTTCGAGTTTGACAGCTGAATCGAAATGAACCCTCTTTCGGTTTTGCTTCTCATTTCGATGCAGCTCGTTGTATGGGAGCTGAATCGAAATGGTTATCTTCTTAAAATAGGATACCTAAAGCTAAGGCTCTGAGTTCTGGCACTTTTGTACCGTTCATATAACAGAGGCGCCACAGGCGGCTGGTGGCGGCTTACGGAGTTACTTTTTGTTGACAGAGGCGCCACAGGCGGCTGGTGGCGGCTTACGGAGTTACTTTTTGTTACTTTATTGAGCCTACGGCGTATTTTGTTTGATTTTACTTCCTTGTCGTAGATAAAATCTTGTATGCAACTGAACGTAATTAGTCATTTTAATTCTCGTACTATCCTATTTTGATACTCGGCAAGCCTCGTATCAAAAAACAGCACTCGAATTAAAATGACCCTCATTACGATGCAGTTGCATAAATAGCTATAACCCGATTAATGGGTCCTTGCCCAAAACAAGTAAAATATATGTCCGCTGTTAATTTTAAGAGTGATAACCATTTAAATTTTAAAATAACCTTAGGTATATTTGAACTAAATGTGTCAAAAGTTCATGACGTCACAGTTCACTATTTCATACAAGCAACCATACTTCACGCGCTTTTGACGTTTGATAAAGAATTTTAGTGGTTAGTTGATAACATCCCTATTTCATTACTTAAGTTCATCATCATCATCCCATCAACAGCTCACTACTGAACACAGGTCTCCTTTTAGAGTGGGTTACTTAAGTTAGATTTCAATTTATTAAAACAAAGTAACTAAACGAATTATGACCTAGTTTGTTGTTAACTTAGTAAGGTAGACAGACAAAATTTTTTATGTTTGTTTGAGTTTTGCTTTACTTCAAATAAATAATCATTGAGATAGTTTTTTGTACAGTACAAAATTTTATTTGTATAGATTTTTACGAACATTAAGTAATCGAGTCAGAGTAAGGATCGCGACCCTCAGTAATGAGCACTATGTAGAGAATATATTATTATTATTACTTTTTCTACTGGTTAAAATTTTTAATTAAGTAGGTATATAATTAGCTTTAGTAACTAATATTTAGCACGCCTTAGTTGAGGCATAACATGTTTGGAACTACATTATAATCTACTATGACTTCGTGAATGGGTGCCTCCGGCGGGAATGGGGCTACTTTCTGTCTGCCCGTCTTAACATGAATTGAATTGTAGTACGTTATTTCTTGGAACTTCCTCTCATTGTGGAAATATTATATTCTATTCTAACAAAGATGCATGGGTATCAGCTTGGCATCCAGCTGCCCACAACTTCACAAGATAGTATAAAAACTTATTACAATGTAATAGCTATTTATTAATATTGTAAAATGATTATTTTGAAAAGAGCAACTGCTGAGTTTCTTGCCGGCTCTTCTCAGCAGAATCCGCTTTCCGAACCGGTGGTAGAGACATGACAAGTCATAAGAGCCACAGGTTGGCCAACATGAAATAAATAATTATGAATTTTTTTTATGCCATATTGTTATTGTTATTACCCATATTTAAATCAATTTTAATTTCAATTAGTAAAGCAGTTGAAGCAGTGGTAGCCTAGTGGTTAGGACTGTGGTCTCCTATTCGGGGGGTCGCAGGTTCAATCCCGGGTATGCACCTCTGACTTTTCGGAGTCAAGTGCGTTTAAGCAATTAACTATCACTTGCTTCAACGGTGAAGGAAAACATCGTGAGGAAACCTGCACATCTGAGAGTTCTTCATAATGTTTTCGAAGGTGTGTGAAGTCCGCCAATTCGCATTGGGCCAGTGTGGTGGACTATGGCCTATAACCCTTGTCTGAGAAGAGACCTGCGCTCAGTAGTGAGCCGTTGATGGGTTGCTGATGATGATGATGATGATAGTAAAAAAAATACCTCTCCATCTAAGAAGACCAGCCCGCAGACCTCACACACTTGCGCGCCGTCGCACTGTGCTAAAGCCCCCATCTCCTCATGCCACTTGAGGTGCGAAACGATGGTTTCCCGCTTCTTGAACACCATGTTGCAGACAGAGCACGTAAAAAAATACCTCTCCATCTAAGAAGACCAGCCCGCAGACCTCACACACTTGCGCGCCGTCGCACTGTGCTAAAGCCCCCATCTCCTCATGCCACTTGAGGTGCGAAACGATGGTTTCCCGCTTCTTGAACACCATGTTGCAGACAGAGCACGTAAAAAAATACCTCTCCATCTAAGAAGACCAGCCCGCAGACCTCACACACTTGCGCGCCGTCGCACTGTGCTAAAGCCCCCATCTCCTCATGCCACTTGAGGTGCGAAACGATGGTTTCCCGCTTCTTGAACACCATGTTGCAGACAGAGCACGTAAAAAAATACCTCTCCATCTAAGAAGACCAGCCCGCAGACCTCACACACTTGCGCGCCGTCGCACTGTGCTAAAGCCCCCATCTCCTCATGCCACTTGAGGTGCGAAACGATGGTTTCCCGCTTCTTGAACACCATGTTGCAGACAGAGCACGTAAAAAAATACCTCTCCATCTAAGAAGACCAGCCCGCAGACCTCACACACTTGCGCGCCGTCGCACTGTGCTAAAGCCCCCATCTCCTCATGCCACTTGAGGTGCGAAACGATGGTTTCCCGCTTCTTGAACACCATGTTGCAGACAGAGCACGTAAAAAAATACCTCTCCATCTAAGAAGACCAGCCCGCAGACCTCACACACTTGCGCGCCGTCGCACTGTGCTAAAGCCCCCATCTCCTCATGCCACTTGAGGTGCGAAACGATGGTTTCCCGCTTCTTGAACACCATGTTGCAGACAGAGCACGTAAAAAAAATACCTCTCCATCTAAGAAGACTAGCCCGCAGACCTCACACACTTGCGCGCCGTCGCACTGTGCTAAAGCCCCCATCTCCTCATGCCACTTGAGGTGCGAAACGATGGTTTCCCGCTTCTTGAACACCATGTTGCAGACAGAGCACGTAAAAAAATACCTCTCCATCTAAGAAGACCAGCCCGCAGACCTCACACACTTGCGCGCCGTCGCACTGTGCTAAAGCCCCCATCTCCTCATGCCACTTGAGGTGCGAAACGATGGTTTCCCGCTTCTTGAACACCATGTTGCAGACAGAGCACGTAAAAAAATACCTCTCCATCTAAGAAGACCAGCCCGCAGACCTCACACACTTGCGCGCCGTCGCATTGTGCTAAAGCCCCCATCTCCTCATGCCACTTGAGGTGCGAAACGATGGTTTCCCGCTTCTTGAACACCATGTTGCAGACAGAGCACGTAAAAAAATACCTCTCCATCTAAGAAGACCAGCCCGCAGACCTCACACACTTGCGCGCCGTCGCACTGTGCTAAAGCCCCCATCTCCTCATGCCACTTGAGGTGCGAAACGATGGTTTCCCGCTTCTTGAACACCATGTTGCAGACAGAGCACGTAAAAAAATACCTCTCCATCTAAGAAGGCCAGCCCGCAGACCTCACACACTTGCGCGCCGTCGCACTGTGCTAAAGCCCCCATCTCCTCATGCCACTTGAGGTGCGAAACGATGGTTTCCCGCTTCTTGAACACCATGTTGCAGACAGAGCACGTAAAAAAAATACCTCTCCATCTAAGAAGACCAGCCCGCAGACCTCACACACTTGCGCGCCGTCGCACTGTGCTAAAGCCCCCATCTCCTCATGCCACTTGAGGTGCGAAACGATGGTTTCCCGCTTCTTGAACACCATGTTGCAGACAGAGCACGTAAAAAAATACCTCTCCATCTAAGAAGACCAGCCCGCAGACCTCACACACTTGCGCGCCGTCGCACTGTGCTAAAGCCCCCATCTCCTCATGCCACTTGAGGTGCGAAACGATGGTTTCCCGCTTCTTGAACACCATGTTGCAGACAGAGCACGCGTGTAAGTCTGTGTGTGTCTGCAGGTGGGTGTTGTATTCTTCCTCATCTTCTGTTAGTAATTGGCAAACCTGGAACAATGAAATATACAGGGTGGGCCAAACCAGGTGGATATAAAATTTTTTTTAGATTGTTCACTTAGGGGCCTACCAGGACCCGGAAGGAAAAAAATCGGTTCCCACCCGATTACGAGAAAAAAATTTTTATTTAAAATTTTTGGAATATCATTGCTTTGACGAACTTTTAATTTTTTTTTAATTTTTCCAGTGACAATTTCCGCAATTTTTTTATGGAATATCTTTACCTAATAACTGTACTCTCTTACAAAAAAATTTCAGTCTGGTTAGCTGGTTTTAAGAGCATTAAATTTTAAATTATTTCAAGAAAATTAAGTTCATCCAAAATCTACAGAAATCTTTAAAATTCCATTAAAAATAAAAAAAGAGGTTCATAGCACTGGTGATTTTTTAAAAACTGAAGCAACTTATGTTCTTTTGATTGCCACAAGAAAAATTGTATGTCAATGTGCCGGATAAAAAGTTATGATTTTTCAAAAGTCTTCGTTCCTCATTCGTGTAAATAACGACCTTATTGAAAAAAATGTTAATTGTTTGTGGAGACTGCAGTATGTCCTTTAATTTTAACTGCCTCGTTGGTCTCGTGTTTGACTGCGGCCGACGAGGTCCCGGGTTCGAGTCCCGGGTCGGACCATATCAAGTACTGGGGTTTTCCAAAAGAAATTCTCAGTACTAGCCCGGAGTTAGGAAGTTGGCGTTGTTTCACCCCCGTACCTTGGAGAGCACGTAAAGCCGTTGGTCTTGCGCCTAATCTCTCTCCGGTCGCGTGTCGAATTTTCCGTCCCATCGGGCTATGAGAGTAAAGAAACAGAGAGTGCACCTATGTTCACGCACACACTTGTGCACTTTAATATCTCCCGCACAGATGGTTAATCTCTCTGTAGATAGGTCACCGTGGTCGAAATTTGGTCGGGAGGACATTAATCCTTTAATGATGACTGACGGTATCTACATTTTTAAGAGAAAGAAAAATAAAACAATGTTTTATTTTTCCGAATTTCGGCCACGGCGGCGGCCTATCTTCAGAGAGATTAACGATCTGTGCGGGAGATATTAAAGTGCACAAGTGTGTGCGTGAACACAGGTGCACTCTCTGTTTCTTTACTCTCATAGCCCTATAGGACGGAAAATTCGACATGACCGGAGAGAGATTAGGCGCAGGCGGAGAGAGATTAGGCGCAGGACCAACGGCTTTACGTGCTCTCCAAGGTACGGGGGTGAAACAACGCCAACTTCGTTCGCCAATTGTCGCGTTCTAGGTGGCAACAGAAAGAATTTAGCTAGGTAGAACTTATTTAATAAATATGGATTACAATTAATTAGAATTTTCTATTAATGTGGGTATTTAGAATTACAAAAATTATCTAATTCAATTAATCTGAAATACGCGGAGAGCCGGGTCGTAGGTAAGTATGCACTTTACAGTCTGAGAGCCTTTAAGTAATTCGTAAAAAATGCCACTGCCCTGGGGGTTGAGCGCGCCGTCGGGTAGTGTCGCCGAGGTAGTCTTCATCCACTCCAGGTCGGTCGGTAGCCGGTTAACCTCGCGCCAGAAGTAGTGAGCGCAGGTCGAGGTAGGGGAGGAAAGAAAGAACCCTGGAATGTAGTCGAAAGTGGACGTTTTAGAATTTGTCCGCTTTCATAGTTGGACTACAACATTGATCTTCGGCCAAAGATGCATGACGGTGAGACGAGATGGCATAGGCGATTTTAAGCATTAAATAGTGATCAATGATGAGGCCAACTAGACATAATTACGATAGCAGACGCGAGAACTAAATGACAATCATGCAGGCAAAGTGGTCGAATGCAACACACGTTAATTAATAGGTAATTTCTTTTACAGTTTACATTTACAAAGTTAATCAGTATAAAAACATGATATCAATAATAATCTTAGGGTATTTCTTATTCAAAAAGATTTTGGATATAATTTTCTAGAAGGAAACAAGATTTTACTATAGGCTAGGTATGTGACGTGACACGTTAAATTTTCATTCAAAACATAATTATTGTTTTAAATGTTGTATAGATTGTTAGACTATCTAAAGATCGTCGAGATTTTAAATACAAAAGAACAAGCATTCTAAAATGAATCAGCATTTTTAATGAAATCTATGAAAATGGAATCTAATATGTACAGGTACCTAACGAACATCGAGTTAATTCACAACACTCACCCAATATCGGGGCAATTCCTTCGTATTAAATAATCACACACTGGTAATCACTCTTTGATCAGAATTTCTCTTCATTTGTAGAAATTAAAATGTCTCAGAAGTTTCAAAACTTTAGTTTCTTATGTAGCGGTAGGTAACGTTCGAACGAGACGAAAAGAAAAAGAACGTCTCTCACCGTTGCAGGTAATCGAGTCCCGGTGCATCACATTTTACGTACGACCGTACTCGTTTGAGTTTATGTATTATGTTTATGTATAAAGATTTTATTTTAATTTATTTTATAATGTTATGTATATTTTATTTATTTACTTATATAATTTTTAATATATTTAAATATATACTTGGAATTTAAGGAAAATAGATAATAAATATTAGCTTAGTCCGCTAGATGGCGCCTAGCGTTACATATCCCCCTTTTTAGGTAAGGATTTTACCTAGTGAAATCCGTACTCAACTGTATATCAAGCCTAAAAGTTATGTCTCTAAATTCATACTTCCTCTCACATTATTCACTCATTCGCTCGTTCATTTTTATCCATCAATCTATTAAATATAGCAACGGCACTTTACAGCAGTGTCGCTGCGTCCTAGCATACAGAGTCTTCGTGATCTAGCAACAAAAACTCAGACATAACAATATTTCAGATAATTGTCCAAGAGCTGTAGTTTTGAAATGATGATCCGGTAAAGTTAGTACCCAACTAAAATATTTTTTCACCTTTTAGGTCAGTGAATAATATTAAGAAAATATAAGATATCTCGACTTTTAGGTCGTCAGGATGTCAAAATTAAATTATCTTACTTTTAGGTCGTAAGACATTATAATTTTGTTAGAAAATAGTAGTATTTAATTTGTAGCTTTCGGTAGAAGTTTCATCATTTACAATTACAATGGACTAATTTTGTAATAAAAGTGGAGTAGGAGTTATTTAGGGCTATGTAGTAAGTAAAGCTTAATTTGCTAATGAAGATTTGTCAGCTTAAGGTCCTTAATGTGCCAAGTCCCTAAGTTGTTTCCGTTAAGATCTTCTAGATCATAAACCAAGGGTGATTTTTTATTAATGACACGACATTTTATATATTTAGGAGCGAGTTTCTTGGCGAATTTATTGTCTTTATCGCTTTGATAGTATGTGCGTCTCCAAACTATATCACCTGGATTAAACTCTGCATATTTGCGTCGCAAGTTGTAGTTAACAGTACTTCGAGAATGAGCCTTTAGTAGCGATGACTGTACTTTATCGAATACCTTGCGCAGCGTTCCTAAATTTTCGGCGTATTCATCTCTAGGTATAAAAACTATGTCATCTGCAGCTGTAGTTTCAGAATCTACGTAGTGAGATCCGCAGCTTATAAGTTCTCGTCCAAATACTAAAAATGATGGTGTAAAGCCAGTAACTATGTTAACAGAACTATTTAGTGCGAATTGTATCTTAGGTATATTAGTATCCCAAGATCGGTGGTCGTTTTCGATAAAAGTTGATACAGAAGTCATTATGGTTTTATTATAGCGTTCTACCGAGTTCACTTGAGGTGTATATTTGGGTGTGTACAGAATATTAGGTATTTTGTAATGTTCAAATAACTGCCGTAAGATATTGGCAGTAAACTGTTTTCCATTGTCCATGAGGATTGTACTTGGAATACCATGTACTAGGAACACTTGCTCTTCTAGAAGGCGAGCAATTATATTAGCTGTTGAACGTCTTATAGGAAATAATAAACAGTACTTACTGAAGCAACATACTACAACTAGTAAAAATGTATTCTGATTCCGAGTGGCTGGTAGAGGTCCAACTAGATCTATACTAATCATTTGGAACGGTCTTGAGCAGATTTTAGGTCTACCCATGACTCCAAGAGTTGTGTGATTAGGGTGTTTATGGGCAATGCATGTATCGCAATTTAAAACAAAATTAGTTACGTCGCGATGCATACCAGGCCAGAAGTAACTCAGACTTAGTCGTTTTAGTGTTTTAAAGACGCCAAAATGACCAGCAGTGGGTTCCGAATGGTTTTTAGAAATAATTTCAGTCCTAGATTCTGCAGGTATAACCTCTTTCCATTCAAACTCTCTCGTTAGCGGATTTAGGCTTTTTACATAGCGGTAAAGCTTATTGTTAGATACTCGATAGTTAAGAAAAGAGGTTGGAGAATTTTGACATCCATTATAGATATTTAGGTACCAAGGGTCTGATGTGTTGGAAGGTAAATTAGTAACATCATTTATAGCTGCTATTGGAACAGAGCGTGAGAGACTATCAGGTACTATGTTCTCAGAGCCTTTACGGTGTTTTATTTCAAAGTTGTAGGCTGATAATCGAACACCCCAACGAGCTAATCGGCCAGTAGGGTTATTGAGATTAATGAACCACTTTAAGGCAGCATGATCAGTGTAGACCGTGAATTTACGACCGTTTTCCAAATAACAGCGCCAGTGTTCTATGGCTGTTAGAACTGCCAGCGCTTCTCGCTCAGTAGCACTGAAGTTACGTTCCCGATCAGTTAGTGACTTGCTCATATACGCTATAACTTTTTCGTCACCATTCTGCACCTGAGTTAGAACAGCACCGATGCCATAATCACTTGCATCAGTATGCACCTCAAAAGGTTCAGAATAGTTAGGACAAGTTAACACAGGCGCAGAAATGAGGCAATCCTTTAACTTTTTAAAGGATTCGTCCGTTTTAGAAGTCCACAAGAATGGAGGTGCTTTTTTGCCTAGTGAGGTCAGCTTATTAAGGGGTGCCGCTAAAGAACTGAAATTAGGAATGAATCTTCTGTACCATGAGGCTGTACCTAAGAATCGTCTTAGTTCCTTTCGATTAGTTGGAGTGGGATAGTTAACAATAGCTTGAACTTTTTCAGGATCAGCATGTAGGCCATTAGAGTCAACTACGTAACCTAGGTATTTTAGCTGTTGCCTGAAAAGCTGACTTTTGGTAAAGTTGATGGTTAGGTTCGCAGATTTTAGTTTTTCTAGAACGCGTAGTAAAAGCGATATATGTTTCTCAAAAGTAGGCGAAACTATTATAATGTCGTCGACAAATGCAAATACCAGGTGCTCAAATTCAGGGCCGTAGAATAAACTGTCGACTAACCTCTGCTGTGTAGCTGGTGCATTGGTTAAGCCAAATGGCATACATTTAAATTGGTAAGTGCCACGAGAGGGAATATAGAAGCTAGTTTTGCATCTATCTTCTTCTTTAATTAAGATCTGCCAGAAGCTTTTGGACAAATCGATACTGCTTAGGTACTTAGCATCACGCAAGTTGTCCAGGATTTCAGAAATGTAAGGCAAACTATACGCGTCCTTCTTAGTGACTGCGTTTAACTTGCGGCTGTCTAGACAGAATCGAAGTTCTCCATTCTTCTTAGGAGTCAGTAGCACAGGTGACGACCAAGGACTATCACAAGGCTCTACGATGTCTTCCTTCACCATTTCATCCAGTTGTTCGATTAGGATTCGTTGTTTTTCTGGGGACATCCGATAGTACCTTTGTCGTACAGGAGTAGCATCACCAGTGTCAATAGTGTGAGTGATAAGAGATGTACGTCCTAAACCTCGTTCTTCGTATGAATTTTTGCGGAATTCTAATATAATGTGATCTGCTGTCACTTTTTGAGCTGGAGTTAAGTGATCATACGAGCAAAGATGTTTATGTTCATTACTTGATATTTCAGCTAGTGTAACATCATGCTGTTTCAAAATAACATTTTTTATATGTTTAGGAAATAGGTTAAATGTATTCCAGAAGTCCATACCTAGGATAAGGTCGTTTAAGATTTGAGGAACTACGTGAGCTTTAATAATGTGTAGTTG
The DNA here is from genome assembly GCA_029955525.1 of Oeneis ivallda. Classification (NCBI taxonomy): domain Eukaryota; kingdom Metazoa; phylum Arthropoda; class Insecta; order Lepidoptera; family Nymphalidae; genus Oeneis; species Oeneis ivallda. The sequence goes on from JARPMR010000029.1 coordinate 4,973,266, forward strand.
ATTAGCAAAAGAGACCGGTAAGTTAATAAAACCAATAGATTTTAGTTTCACACCGTCCGCAGCAACGAATTGTAGATTTTCGCAGTTATTTAGTTTGAATCCAGATTTAGTTAACATTTCGTGAGAATGATTACCTAATATTGTAGCAGATGAACCAGAATCGAGTAAACCTGTCAGTTGTAGACCGTTGATCTCGATCAAGGCATACGGACGTGAGTTGATATTAGAATTTTGGATTGACGAAACAGTGTAGCAAGAAAAATATTTAGAGATAGTCTCTAACCAATCTTTCCATTCAGATTCATTGAAATTGTTACTACGATTAGTATCGACACTGAATCGACAATCCAGACTGCCTAGTTTTTTGTATTAGGTTCATTAGAATGACAATTTTGACACTCCGGATAGCGAATTCCCTTATTTCCGCATTTGAAGCATATGGGAAAGTGAGGTAACTTGCATTGCTTCAGAGAGTGAGTATTGTTCCTACACCTAGGGCAAAAAACGTTTGTAGGTTCAGAAGAGACGGCAGTAACAGGTAAGTTTTTATTTTGATTAGGTATTGATGATTCTGTGTTAGTGGTATTAGTTCGATATGTGTTTGTGTTGTTTGTGTTACTAGAGTGGCCTTGTTTGTGATTTTTATTTTGGTAATTATAATGTTGTGAGTAGTAATTTTTATTGTAGTTATTAGAATGTGTATTAAAATAATGGTTAGGTTTCTTATTGTAGTTATAGTTTGAATTGGTGTTACCAGTAGTGCTTGGTTTGTTGTAGGCAAATTCAGGTGCAAGTGTTTCTGAATTAGCCTTAGGAGGTTCTCGAAATTGTTTAAGTCGTGACTGAATGCTTTCATAATTGCGACAAACATTTCTTAGTGTCTCAATGTCCTTTACGCCAGGAGAGGCTGCAAGTGTACTTGCATAACAAGGTCGTATGTTATGCAGGATAATTTCAAGTTGTTCACTTTCAGAGAGACGATTATTTAGCCGCGAGAACATTCCATGCATTATTGATAGGTAAATGATATTTTCTTGCTCGCCCTGTGTACGACTACGAATTTCCGAGAGTAATCTGTAGTCATAGTCACTGTGACTGAAATCTTGTTTTAGTAAAAGTACTAGCTCATCCCAAGAATTTACTTTATGTTTAGCGTAGCGAAACCAGTGCAGTGCATCTTCAGTGAAGAATTCGTATGCATATGACATGACCTTACTACGCGATACATCCCTGGATAAAATAAACTCTTCCATTCTCTGTATAAATGCCCGTACACAAGTTTTTCCAGAAAACTTAATTTTGGATATCTCTGCAGCTATGTTTTTATCGCAGGAAAAGATTCTTTCAGTAATAGGGGCTGTTGTTGATTCGGTAGGAGCAGCTGTATCAGGCGGTAAAGGGCAACTCGTTGGTTTCAAGGAGAGTATGTCGTTATTTTGAACCTTGTAATTGGAACGGCATGCTTTATACATTTCCTGAAGATCTTCTGTAGGTGTTATTCGATTTATTCTATGATGGACGTGATTAAGTATAGTCTCGGTTCTAGTATATAAGTTTTTATCAAATTTATTTTTTAGAATTGAAAGATTATTTTGAGACTTATTTAAAGTTTCTTTAACTGCTTTTAGATCACTTGCTGGGTCTAAATGTGATTCTAGTATATCTTCCGAAGGTAATGAGACAGAGATCTTTACGATTTGTTTTCGCAGTTCCGCTACAGAATCTGCAGGTGTGAGTCCACGAACGGCAACCTCATATTCAAGTTCTGATTTTTGTAGAGATAAATATTTTATTGGAAACGACATTATTGATTTTCAAAGAAGAGAAAAAATTTGAGTAGAATTAATAACGAGACCGATGAGTGTGTGTTGCAATTTAAAACGATTGCGTACAATATGATCAGCTACAGCACTAGTTGATTGATATAATACTAAATCAGCTTAACTAGGTTCAACTTGTATGTCAGCAATTAGAATTAAAATTATTAGATTTTGAGCAAAAGAATTAGACTTTTAATGAGCAGTAAATTAATTAAAATTGCACAGCCATCCATACAAGTTGAGCAACTTAATTTAATATCTAAATGCAACCATCACCAGTGATAACTACAAAATACTTCGAGCTTACTCAAAACTTGCTCAGGACTGTATAGTACATAAGAAGGTGGGCGCCATTGTCGCGTTCTAGGTGGCAACAGAAAGAATTTAGCTAGGTAGAACTTATTTAATAAATATGGATTACAATTAATTAGAATTTTCTATTAATGTGGGTATTTAGAATTACAAAAATTATCGAATTCAATTAATCTGAAATACGCGGAGAGCCGGGTCGTAGGTAAGTATGCACTTTACAGTCTGAGAGCCTTTAAGTAATTCGTAAAAAATGCCACTGCCCTGGGGGTTGAGCGCGCCGTCGGGTAGTGTCGCCGAGGTAGTCTTCATCCACTCCAGGTCGGTCGGTAGCCGGTTAACCTCGCGCCAGAAGTAGTGAGCGCAGGTCGAGGTAGGGGAGGAAAGAAAGAACCCTGGAATGTAGTCGAAAGTGGACGTTTTAGAATTTGTCCGCTTTCATAGTTGGACTACAACATTGATCTTCGGCCAAAGATGCATGACGGTGAGACGAGATGGCATAGGCGATTTTAAGCATTAAATAGTGATCAATGATGAGGCCAACTAGACATAATTACGATAGCAGACGCGAGAACTAAATGACAATCATGCAGGCAAAGTGGTCGAATGCAACACACGTTAATTAATAGGTAATTTCTTTTACAGTTTACATTTACAAAGTTAATCAGTATAAAAACATGATATCAATAATAATCTTAGGGTATTTCTTATTCAAAAAGATTTTGGATATAATTTTCTAGAAGGAAACAAGATTTTACTATAGGCTAGGTATGTGACGTGACACGTTAAATTTTCATTCAAAACATAATTATTGTTTTAAATGTTGTATAGATTGTTAGACTATCTAAAGATCGTCGAGATTTTAAATACAAAAGAACAAGCATTCTAAAATGAATCAGCATTTTTAATGAAATCTATGAAAATGGAATCTAATATGTACAGGTACCTAACGAACATCGAGTTAATTCACAACACTCACCCAATATCGGGGCAATTCCTTCGTATTAAATAATCACACACTGGTAATCACTCTTTGATCAGAATTTCTCTTCATTTGTAGAAATTAAAATGTCTCAGAAGTTTCAAAACTTTAGTTTCTTATGTAGCGGTAGGTAACGTTCGAACGAGACGAAAAGAAAAAGAACGTCTCTCACCGTTGCAGGTAATCGAGTCCCGGTGCATCACATTTTACGTACGACCGTACTCGTTTGAGTTTATGTATTATGTTTATGTATAAAGATTTTATTTTAATTTATTTTATAATGTTATGTATATTTTATTTATTTACTTATATAATTTTTAATATATTTAAATATATACTTGGAATTTAAGGAAAATAGATAATAAATATTAGCTTAGTCCGCTAGATGGCGCCTAGCGTTACACTAACGCCGGGCTAGTACTGAGAATTTCTTACGGAAAACCCCAATACTTGATATGGTCCGACCCGGGACTCGAACCCGGGACCTCGTCGGCCGCAGTCAAACACGAGACCAACGAGGCAGTTAAAATTAAAGGACATACTGCAGTCTCCACAGACAATTAACATTTTTTTCAATAAGGTCGTTATTTACACGAATGAGGAACGAAGACTTTTGAAATATCATAACTTTTTATCCGGCACATTGACATACAATTTTTCTTATGGCAATCAAAAGAACATAAGTTGTTACAGTTTTTAAAAAATCACCAGTGCTATGAACCTCTTTTTTTATTTTTAATGGAATTTTAAAGTTTTCTGTAGATTTTGGATGAACTTAATTTTCTTGAAATAATTTAAAATTTAATGCTCTTAAAACCAGCTAACCAGACTGAATTTTTTTTCTAAGAGAGTACAGTTATTAGGTAAAGATATTCCATAAAAAAATTGCGGAAATTGTCACTGGAAAAATTAAAAAAAAATTAAAAGTTCGTCAAAGCAATGATATTCCAAAATTTTAAATAAATTTTTTTTTCTCGTAATCGGGTGGGAACCGATTTTTTTTCTTCCGGGTCCTGGTAGGCCCCTAAGTGAACAATCTAAAAAAAATTTTATGTCCACCTGGTTTGGCCCACCCTGTATATAGGCGCCAGGATGGCCTATATCATGGGGTTATTATGGCTGAGCGATGATATGTGGGCGTTTAATGAAACTTGACAACTGAATTCTTCTTTGAACACAAAATTATAATCTTCAATCAAACAAATAAGTCAACCACAACTTGATAATTCTTCCGGTAGTTTGATAATTCACTTTGAGCAGTAATTCCTTAGATCAGAATATTTAAAACAGCGATTCGTTGCAGCCGGTTGCCAAGAGATTGTTTTCTAATGGATGCCTCGCTACCATCTACGCAACACTCCGCTAGAGGGCCTGCCTTATGCTATATATACTTCAATGTGTAAATATTATAAAAGTAAAAAGTTAGTTAAGGCATAGCATACATAAGGGTACGTTTATGCACACGCGGGACGTTGCACGGCGCGTGGTGCGTCGTGTCGCGCGGTAAACTCAAACATATGGCCAGGTATGAGAGCGTTTATACAGGAGCGTATACGCGTTGCACAACGCGCCGCGTGTTCATAAACGTACCCTAATAGTGCAGGAACAGAAGTTCACTCTGCAAAATCATATAAATAAATATCTACTCTTGCTACCACATTTCTTCTTCTTCTTTATCAACCGATAGACGTCCACTGCTGAACAAAGGTCTCTTGCATGGACTTCCACAGGCTTCGATCTTGCGCCGCCTGAATCCAGCAGCTCCCTGCGACTCGTTTAATGTCGTCGGTCCACCTGGTGGGGGGGTCTGCAAACACTGCGCTTCCCGGTGCGGGGTCGCCACTCTAGCACCTTGGGACCCCAACGACCATCAGCTCTTCGAACTATGTGCCCTCCCCATTTTCACTTCAATTTCGCGACTCGCTGAGCTATGTCGGTGACTTTGGTTCTCCTACGGATCTCCTCATTTCTGATTCGATATCGCAGGGCACTCCGAGCATAGCTCTCTCCTGAGCCTACTTATGAGGCCCTTAGTTAGCGACCATGTCTGGGATCCATAAGTCATCACTGGCAAAACACACTGTTCAAAGACATTAGTCTTGAGGCACTGAGGAATTTTGGCTACCACACAATAAAGTGCAATTCAGGTTGCACAGCACTAAATTACTTATTTATTTGAAGACCTCCCTGGCTCAGTGGTGAGCGCTGTTGTCTTATACCTGGGAGGTCTCGGGTTCGATTTCGGAGGACCCCCAATTTGGGAATTTATAATTTCTGAATTGTCTGGTCTGGTCTGGTGGGAGGCTCTGGTCTTGGCTAGTTACCACCCTACCGTCAAAGACGTGCCGCCAAGCGATTTAGCGTTCCGGCACGATGGCGTGTAAAAACCGATTAGGGGTATGGGTTGAATGTTCACTGCCATACCCCTTCCAAGTTAGCCCGCTACCATCTTAGACTGCATCGTCACTTACCATCAGGTGAGATCGCAGTCAAGGACTAGCTTGTCATCGAATAAAAAAAAAATATTCACCAACCCAGGGATCACACCCAAGACCTTGTCATCCACAGCTGAACATACTTACCACTGAACCAATGGGCAATAAGGCACCAAGTGAAATAAAATAAACATGTAATACCAACCTGACATACAAAAAGATCAATCCCATGTGCCTCCTTCATATGTTCCTTCAGTTTTCTGACAAACCTATACCGTACAGGGCATTGGCTGCACTGCCTATATTGCATGGGATTCCTTTTTCTACACTTTTTCTTCTTAACATCGGAATCTGGTAATCCATTCAGCATCTTATCATTGGAATTCAGTTCCTTAATATTGGAATCTGGTAATTTGGAATCTGATTTTTGATTAAAATAATCTTTTAAACACACATTCCCATTATCTACATGAACCAAAGTGCCACCTTTTCCAGGCATATAAAATTCAGGTTCACCATCGTCATTTAATATCATAATTAAATCATCACAGCCGGAATTAAAAGGTATAGGTTCTTTCTTTTTTACACTAGTTTTTTCTTTTAATTCCCTTTCCTTTTGCAAGCTACTGAATGGCATTTTATTGATATCGACATTGAAATTTTTTTTATTCTGTAAAACAATGGGCAGAGTGATGCATAGAGAGTCAGAAGTGGAATCTTCTAAGACGGATGTATTAAGTTGATTGTTAATTTTGTTCACGTAATAGTTTATTACTTCTTGGCTTCTACGTGACATGTGGTAGAATTTGTAAGCCTCCAATGCAGTGAAGAAACATGTCGGGCATATTCTATATTCATCATCACTTGATATATCCTGTAATAAACAATAAGAAATCTTTATTAGAGAAACTGAGTATAGTATACATTAACAAACCGAAAAACATCAAACCAACAAACAATAAAAAATTTATAATATTTTTTATTTTATTTTTATTTTATTTGACAAGCCAACAATATTCATGCTCAAATATGAAGATATTATAAACAAATAGACTTACAACTAAGAGAATAGCAAAAATATCAATAACTGGCATGTACAAAAGATTTAGATACATACTGTTTAGTTTGAGTAGTGTTACAAAGGTTACAAAATAAAGATCATAAAGAAAAATCTGAGTTGTTACAAATTGGCTCCCTTGCGAAGGGAATCGATGACATTACGACAAAGGCTGACGTGGAATCAAATAAATTGAGTTGCTGATTGTTTAGGTTAATTGTATTATATTGGCGGCAAATGCGATTGATGCATGAGTGGAAAGCAAGGTTAGTACGGCTGCGATTATATCTAAATATGTTGTAGGTACAGACTGTGCGTTTAGGGATTTTACATTTCAAATTAATTTTAGGTAATAATGATGTATCCGTTTGATTGTTAATTATTTTATGAATTATTAGTATGATAGTTTGGAAATGTACTCTACCACTCTCACATACCTACTAACGATTGTCAAAGAAACAAAAAATATATTAAAATATACCTAATATTATATTATCAATATCTGGGTGACCAAGCATTGCTTGGTAATTTTTTTTTTGGTAAATCATATTTTTGAAAAAATATTAAAAAAAAATAATAATAATAAAATTCATAGGGGAAAATATAATCATCTGGACTTGAACCGGGGTCTTCTGGTTTCGTGACTGCCAGATTTCCCGAGCTATTCAGACTTTATAAATGATGGCGAAATTCACTTATATTGTAACTTGTAAGGGGTTTTTTATTGCCTGAAAACACGGAAAAAACTACCTTTTTAATACCTAGCTAGATTGATTTATTGCCCACAAAACCCCTGCATACTAAATTTCATGAAAATCGTTGGAGCCGTTTCTCTTCTGGATCTCGGAAAACGCATCGACAAACGAAAATTAGGCGGACACTTTCAGTGTGAATTAATTTTAAACTTTATCTAAAGTTGAAAATTATTTCACACTGAGTGTCTGCCGCGCCGCTGCCATCCCGGTGTGAATCGGCCCTTATGATCCAGTCTAAGATAGTTGCTGTCTAACTTGGAAGTGGTTATAGCACTTTTAATAAACCCATTCCTCTACTTTGTTTTTACTTTCTACACACCATAGTGGCCAAACGTTAAATGGCTTGGTTACACATCCTTGACAGTAGGTTTGGTAATATCAGAATCTAACCTTTATATTACAAACTTGTTCCAAAACATCTGCTATGCAATATGAAGTATTCTCTGTACAAATTCTGGTGTAAGTATACTGGAAAAGGTCTTCTAAAGGCATCAGGCAAATCTGGCAAATATTATGTTCAAAGGTTCCATTCACAATATGTTTCACAAGATCTTGTAGATTAAAAGAGTTCTGCATTTTTGAAGCAACCTGAAAATAACTCAATATTAATAATAAAAGCCATTTCACTCAGTAGTTTTATATTAAAAATACAGAATTCTTACATAAATTAATGTGATAAGTAGTGGTAAATTGTTTTATTCAGATAGCCGGGCACAGGCCTCCTCCACGGTTCTCCACAAATCTCAAAAATCATATTTAAGTATACCGATTATTATACTTATATTTTAAATATATTGATGAAAATCAACCAGGGGAACGAGGAGGCTTCCGCAGCAGCTTTTCGATGATAAATGGATTATTTAATGGAGTTAAAATAGAATAAATAAAAAAATATATCTGGCTACATAGTCCTGTTGGTTTTCTTTCAATACAAACAAAATCGGAAATTTTATTTGTACATACCTCCAAATAATTTACCGACGCGTTCCACAATTATTGATAATTAATAAATTTTCTTCTTGGTGCATACGTTAAATTTGGATACGTTCAAGAAAACATCAAGAAAATCTTTGTCTAACGTCAGTTTTTTTTTTACAAAGGACGTCAGTCAGCCATTCGGATTTTTTTGCCATAGACCACGAACACTGCAACACAGACCAGGAACAACAAGACACTGCAACATGTTTGCACTTTGCACACAGACTAGTGACTACAGAGTACATTATATTATCTGTGTTTGCAAAGGTTTGCACTTTGCACTTTTGTCTGACGAATTTTGCACAACGAACTGAGTGCCGGACATAGGAGTAATTAAACCTATAAACTCAACTATCAACTCGTGGTATACTCGTGGTATCAACTCGATATTGTGACTCGATATGTGCTCGATATTTACCTCTACTTTATTTAATACTCTGTGACTTGTAAAATCTTTAATCTGTCAAAAAAAACTAAAACAACTTTTCTAGTTTTTACTTTTTTGCGTCAAGGTCAACAAAAATACAAATTAATTGTTTACATTTTTTAGCTCAATTTACATGAATCATATTATGTTTGTTAATTGTAAAAATTGAAACTAAAACAAATTTTTGTGAAAGCACTACACAACATTTGCGGCGCACTATGTTGATTATTAATAATTACTTACGGAACTCTTGAATGTAACTAACATCGGCATTTCCATATGAAGCCACTTTGCTGATAACTCAATGAATAATTGTGGTGGCCGGAGTTTAATAATGGAAGCATCCGAATGCTGCAACCTTACGACGATATCAAAGGTCTTAAAGAGCAATACGAAGTGAAACAATAGTAAGTATAATTTTGTACCTAAGGTATTTTGTACTATTTGTAATTTTGTACTATAGGTATTTAATCTTATTAAGAGTTTTTTTCATATAGACTTGCTAGGTTCTTCGTCCGGCATCTTTCTGGTAATTAACCCTAGTTGCACTCTGCATATTAATTTGCGAGCCGATTTGTCAAAAGCCAAGTATTAACTTGGAGGTCTATACTAATAATACATTAGAATAGAATAGAATAGAAATGTTTTTTATTTAAATAAACTTTAAGCTTCTGGATTGGAACGGGCTTGGCATCAACATAAACGGCGAGTACATCACTCACCTGCGATTTGCCGATGACATAGTAGTCATGGCAGAGACTCTGAGAGACCTCAATACAATGCTCAATGATCTCAGCAGGGTTTCTCAACAGGTGGGCCTGAAAATGAACATGAGCAAGACGAAAATCATGTCCAATGCTCATGCACCGCTCCACCCAGTAATTGTTGAGAACTCTGCACTCGAAATTGTCGACGAGTATATTTACCTGGGACACACAGTCCAGCTAGGTAGGTCCAATTTCGAGAAAGAGATCAACCGCCGAATCCAACTCGGCTGGGCAGCGTTCGGGAAGCTCCGAGATGTCTTCTCGTCCAAAATTCCTCAGTGCCTGAAGACTAAAGTCTTCGAACAGTGCGTGTTGCCAGTGATGACTTACGGATCCGAGACATGGTCGCTAACTAAGGGCCTCATAAGTAGGCTCAGGACCGCTCAGCGGGCGATGGAGAGAGCTATGCTCGGAGTGTCCCTGCGGGATCGAATCAGAAATGAGGAGATCCGTAGGAGAACCAGAGTCACCGACATAGCTAAGCGAGTCGCGATACTGAAGTGGAAATGGGCGGGGCACATAGTTCGAAGAGCTGATGGTCGTTGGGGTCCCAAGGTGCTGGAGTGGCGACCCCGCACCGGGAAGCGCAGTGTTGGCAGACCCCCCACCAGGTGGGCCGACGACATCAAACGAGTCGCAGGGAGCCGCTGGATTCAGGCGGCGCAAGACCGAGGCCTGTGGAAGTCCATGCAAGAGACCTTTGTCCAGCAGTGGACGTCTATCGGTTGATAAAGAAGAAGAAGAAGAAGAAACTTTTTTACAAGTGCTTTCGAATCGTCTATGAGTCTACCACTGGTTTGGAATGCCCTTCCTGCAGAGAAGAATCAGCAAGAAACTCGGCAGTTGCTCTTTTCAAAACAAGTTTACAATATAAAATATAATAGATACTGCTATATATGCTATGTATGCACTGTTTCCACAATGAGGGGAAGTTCCACAAAAGCATACCTAATTATAATTCAACACATGTTAAGACAGGCAGACATAAAGTAGCCCCATTCCCGTCGGTGGCACCCGTTCACGAGCATGACACATGACCTAGCCATTGCTAAATAGGTATTAACACTTAAACATTCTCTGTGAGGTAAAAAAACATTTTTAAATATATATATGTAATAAGTGCTTTATAAAGGCTAGAAGAATATAGACGAAGGTGCTGGGTCTGACAAAAAATTTGTGTTATTAATGCTCACCCAAATTAAAGTTGTGCATGCCGATATTGGAAAAATTTTTGTATTGCAGAAGAGGGCAATTCGCGCAATTTATAATTTAAAACCGCGGGATTCCCTTCGAGAAAAATTTAAAGAAATAGGCATTCTTACAGTAGCTTCACAAAATATTTACAACAATATAATATTTGTCAGACAAAACATCGTGAATTACAAAAAAAAGGGTGATTTACACGATAGGCAAGTTGGAAATCCAAACAGGCTCGTGATTCCTCGATGTCGCCTCAAGAGGGTCCGAAAGACATTTGTGGGAATGGGCGTGACGTTTTATAATAAAATTCCACAGTCGATCTTAGACTTGCCTTTACACAAGTTTAAGAAATCAGTTAAAACTAATCTCATGAAAAAAGCATATTATACAATTGAGATATTAAACACTATTTAGATGATAAAAAAGCGTGGACATAATTCTTTCCAGGGATTCATGAGACAGCAGGTGGTAATTGAACTGTTTAACTATTCCATTGAATGTAAACTTATTTTGAAAAGAGCAACTGCCGAGTTTCTTGCTGGTTCTTCTCGGCAGGAACGGCATTCCGAACCAGTGGTAGACTCATCGACGATTCAAAAGCACTTGTAAAAAAGTTTATTTGAATAAAAAACATTTCTATTCTATTCTATTCTATTCATGGTAATATCCCAGAACTGAGCATAACGTCGCATAATTTTGACTTCATTCCTGGAGCCTTTATAATTCCTGAATTGTCTCTGGTTTGGTCTGGTGGGAAACTATGGTTGTGACTTGTGGCTAGCTAATACCATCATTTTGGCACAGTGGCGTGTAGAAACCGATTAGGGTTATGGGTTGAATGTTCGCTGCCATACCCCGCATACTGCCGCACCGCGCGTCGCGCGGCGATTCGCCTATCCGAAAACGTCGCCTTAGACTGCATCGTAACTGACCCAAGTGAGATGGCAGTCAAGGACTACCTTGTCATTGAATAAAAGAATATAAAGCACATGATGCTCTATCATGTCTATGCATGTATCTATGATGCATAATGTGTATGTGTATCATAAATAGTACTAGCTAGTGGCCCGCAATTTGCATTGATTTAAGTTTTATAATAATCCTGTGTGATATCTTTTGATTTTCCAGGATATAAGCATCTTTATGTCTCTCTCCACTTAGAACAGTACTGTCAATCCCTTGTGAGCAATGATATGTGATGTAGTTATGAGTATTCACTATTCTACTTTGAGGGTCAAAAAAATTACACTAATATTAGGAATATTATGTGATCCATAAACATTAAACAAGGTTACATTTTTTATATATTTATATATTTAATATACATAATTATTTCTTTACAGGAAAAATGAAGCTATGAAATCTTCAAAATCATAAATTTGAAACAACAAAACTCAATCAAGATGGAGCCACAAAACCAGTGGGAACCAAATGTTGCTGGCAACATTGTAAATATAATAAAAGAAGAAATAACTTCAAACATAACATTAGATCTTGAACCTGTTTATGACTATGGCAACATTACTGAGGATAAAGAGAAAAATGATCAAGTTAATATTAAAGAAGAATTTATAACACCAAACTATGAAAATGAGCAGCCAAATTATCAAATAGATCATGAAAACACTGAAAAAGCCACACAAGATATTTCTGAGGCTGTGTCTAATAAACTAGTTATGCATCTTGAAAGCATAGCAGGTGATCATGATTTTTATATACTTGAAATTGAATATTCAATTTCAAAAATGGCACACAGTTGTATCTCAAAATGACATGTTCAAAATTTTTTTCTTTTATGAAAAAAATCTATTATAAATTGAATATTCAATTTCAAAAATGGCAAACAGTTGTATCTCAAAATTATGTGTTCAAAAATGTTTTCTTTTATGAAAAATAATCTTTTTCAAATCTTTCCAAAATCACGTTTAATGCTAATTTCCCAAAGTAATCTTTGCTTTACATAAGCCATTTGTGAGCTTGAGCCTCTAACAGCAATTGAATCTACAATCCAAACAGGAATTTGGGTTGGCCCAATATTAATTGGAAGAATTCACACACCTTTGAGAACATTATGAAGAACTCTCAGATGTGCAGGTTTCCTCACAATGTTTTCCTTCACAGTTAAAGCTATATTTAATTGCTTAAATGCACTTGACTCTGAAAAGTCAGAATTGCAGACCTGGGATTGAACCTGCGACCCCCCGATTAGGAGACCACATTCCTAACCACTAAGCTATCACTGCTTTTAATAAGACTGATTACTTATTAACATAATAGTAGATTACTCAGCTGCTGTAACTTTGTGATCTCTTACTAAGAAATTACAAGTACACAGTATTATGCAGGGTTACTGTAGAGTTCCATATCCATAGTATTGGATATTTAAAATGAAAAAAAAAAAATTATCAAATGTTTTGTTTTTTATCAAAAAAACTTGTCATTCAAGAATAAAAAAATTGCAGGTCAAAGTGACTTCTCAAAGAATGCAGATGTCAAAATGGAACAATTTGAGGGGCTGGCTGAAGAGTATCCAAGCATTGATGATGGCTCTACTATGGACAGTGACGAAGCCAGGGCCTTGAACAATGTTGAAGCTTGTTTACAGGATGACATTGATATTAAACATGAACATGATGACGTAAGGCATATTAAGTTGTAGATATTAAGCATATAAATTTTTCCTAATCAGCAAAACATTGTTTTTAATTTGACGGCTTTTTGCACGAATGGCGCAAAGGCCGCCCGCCATATTTGTTGTTTCAATCGCATTTTTATTTTAAAAAAATTGGGCTTCGTCATCACTTACTACCAGATGAGATCGCAGTCGAGACTTTTCCCATAAATTAAAGAAATTCATAGGAGCTGCTTTCGGCGCTGATGGGTATAATGTTTCTGGTTAGGAAGAAATTAAAATTTAATTTTTTCTTTGGCAGGTAAACCCAAAAATGTTACAAAGAGTTATCAAAGAGGAATCAGATGTAACAGTCACTGAAACAAACCTCATATCAAATAAGGTAATTAACACAACTTCTACAATAACCAACCCTCAATCAGGTGTCATACAATCTAAAACTACGAAAACGCTAGTTATGGAGATACATCCCATGTTACAAGGTGCTAAAATACCCATGGCTCGAAATCCAGAAGAAATCTTACCTACAAATTATTCAACAGAAAATAATATGTATGAAGAATCGTTCCAACTGAATTCCATAACAGGTAATGTCTTATCACTTGAACAAGAGGCTTACGGTTTATTAAAGGTAGGACACTCTGAATTTGAAAACAAAGTATACAAATGTGAAAAATGTACAAAGACATATTCACGATTAAGAGGCTTAAAAGAACACATGAAAGTTCACGACACGATAGAGAGAAGGGCTATAGGTGTTCTTAAAGGTATACAAACAAAAAAGGCGAATTTGGAAAAACGGCTGTACGGCGTGCAGAAAAAAGTGAAAAAGATTGACATACATGCGCTAAAGAAAAGAAAAGAAAGGTCGGACAGGGCAGAGAATCGTAATAAGATAAAGGTTGATAAAAAACCCAATTCAAAAAAGGAAAGGAAAAAGAAATTGTCTGATCTCAAAAGAGAAAATGAAGAGAAAATCCTTAATCTTAAAAAAGAGTTAGAAGAGACAACTACTGATCTAGAAAAGGAAGGACATAAATGTATCTGTGGGAAAGTATTTAAAAGGAAAACAAGTTTGCTAGCTTGTTTACGATCTCACGAGGTTTCCACAGATACAAATGTATTTCAATGTATATCCTGCACTAAACAGTTTAAAGATAAAGAAGAATTGGCGGCACATAGAAGACGATTACACAGAAAACGATTCCCTTGTAAATTCTGTCCTACAGATTACAACACGCGAAAAGAACTATTCAAACACCTCCAAATACATCAAAAAGTTCAACTAACAGAGTACAAAGTTATCTCCGAATTTGTTAAAGGCAAACATAAGTTACGTTGTTTTATGTGTTCTAAAAGTTTTTCGGAATTATCAGACCTGAAATACCACGTTATGGATGATCACCAAGAACCGTATATTTGTCCGCATTGCAACGGAACTTTCGCAAAAATTATAGATTTCGGAAATCACACAAAAGCTTTCCACCCAGAAGTGGAAGGACAATCTGTTTTGGATGTATTAGAAGCGTTTTCAAAACTGGTACAAGCTTGGAAGTGCGAAGATTGTAATGAGCAATTTTATGAGGCTGATAAATTTGCAATGCACCAAGTAGAGATACATAGTCCGGATGTAAAGAATAAAGATCAGTTTCAATGTGAGGATTGTCGTCGAGTTTTCATCAGTCAAAAAGGGTTAACATCCCATAAAAGGATACATGAAAGTCATATTACAGAAGGTTTGGAAGAAACAGAATCTCAAGAAAAGGGAGTCATGTGCGTCGAATGTAGAAAAATTTGCAAAGATATGAACGCTTTAACTTCTCACATGCGTTTACATTCCCCAGAAAGGAAGTACCCTTGTAAATTCTGTGATTTTCGTTTCGCTACTCCCGAAAAGCGAAAAGCACATTCCGAAATCCATACAGGCGATATGAAATACGTATGTTTTATATGCGAATACCAGTGCAGTTCTGAAAACAGATTGGAACACCACAAGATGTCGATAAAACATGCGAATATGAAAGAGTATTTATTAACAGGGAAACATTTGATTGAGGAAGAATCTACGTCTAAAAAAAGAGAATCTAAAGAAGAGAAAAGAGAATCTAGAGAAGTTAAAAAGAGAAAAGAACATAAAGAAAAAATAAAGGAACATAAAGAGGCGATGGAAGATGAACCAAGTTGTTCCAAAGAAGAAATAGAAGTGATTTGTGATGTGTGTGGTGATATGTTCTCTAGTGATAAGGAAATGTTTGAACATAAAGAAACTCATCCCTTCATAGAATTCCCTAATGAAGACAAACCTACTAGAATATTCTTTAAGTGACCACTCTTGCCATAGCATTTAGACTAGAGTATGTTTGAAACCAGTTAAGTCTCTTGCGCACCCCATACAGATACAACTGAATCTTATTTAAATACTAATTTATCAAACTGATTAATATTATAATTTCGAAGAAATGCTAGAAACACATAGTTTCAAAGTTACTCAAGCTCAAAGTAAATTATGTCCACAAAATTTCACTTTGACTGGTTAATATTCAAATAAGAATTAAATTTCATTTGTATGGGGCGCGTTTGGTAGATATTTCTTTAAGTATTATAATAGAAATATATTCTTATCATGTCACTCCACGCGTGTTGAGTCAGGTGTCAAATTATTTATTACGACTAGAAATATGTTACGATTAACTGACACCATAGTGCTATGTGTTTCTGTTCATTGCTTGAACTGCAATTTCATTTGATGAAGGATGGTGGCTTCGGTCGTTGCTATCCTTTCTAAAGACAAGGACGCAGCCAAGCCATTCGCCAAGCGTTCCAATACGATGCTGAATAAAAATTAATTACGCGGTTAGCTTTATAAAACCACTCTACCCAATTCGCAATATAAGGCCTATTCTATCTTACGTCAATTTTCTATCATTAATTTAGATAGATTCAGTTAATCTAAATCTAATCTTTTAGTACAGATGTAAATTACAGACACTGTTTAAATACAGATTTACTCTTTGGCAACATTATTTCTGTTGTCAAAAAAGACCAAACCATTTTTGACATATCGATTTAATTATGATTATAGAAAACGGACGTTAGACAACATCGTCACTTAAGCACTTAATTCAAGGTGAGTTCGTCGCTTTTAAATTTTGATATAAAGAAAACATGCGTTGCGTGGCGTGTTTTGAGTTTGTTTCCGGCATTATTATTACATTGTTACACTTCATTATGTTCTTTACAATATTTTAACTGTACATTTATTTATTCATTTATGACTCTTGTCTTTTGATGATATTTTTATATATATATTTTATTTGTTGACATTTTAATTTCCATGAATTTTACAAACAAAATGAACTAAGAAGGCCTATTTGCCGGAATTGATTTGCCTCGAGTACCTATTTGTTAATATTTTACTCTCTATGTATGTCCTTCTATAAACCCCTTGATACGATACGTCCGGTAGTAGGTGTCCATTCCGAAAAAACAAGGTAGGAGATATTTTGGGTAGGTACCATTATTGCCTGAGCTTGGACAATTTGCTTGATAGCCAATTGAAAGAACTATATCTTCACGATGGACAATTTAGTTTTGTACATTAATCATAATATTAGATTATCAACAGAGAGCGTGATATTGTGTCTTAAGCAGACTGTCCAATATTACACGTACAGGCGATGCAAAATTTGTGTAGGTAGGTACTCTCGTCTTTGGACCTCTAAGGCGAATTTACGCGATTCCACGCACGGAGATGTGTTGTTAGTGTGTGACGCCGTGCGAGTTTTCTATAAAAACTGAGATACTTACAAACAACCTTAAACAAGCAGGCCCGCGTCTCGGAGCGGGGAGCGTCGCAGTGTGAGATCCGCCTAAGGCATTCGATATGGTGGCTTAAGATGTCCTTTGAAAGAAGCTTAAGATAGTGGGCGTACAAGTTTTACACATCGGAGATTTGAAAGTTTTGAGATTGCAGGTGCAGAGTTTCACCTTCTCCACTCTGCACCTTTTCACGAATAGAAACTATTGTGCGGGGTTGGGCAGGGTGGTTTGAACTCCCCAATCTTCTTTAGCTTTTATGTGAATGACCTAATCGTTGAGTTCAGCGGAAAGCTTGTTTGTTGGATTGTCTACCCATATATCAAAGAATTTTAGTTATGCAGATGACTTGGTTCTGCAGACTATAACGGTTACGTCAGTAAGTTATAGAAGAAAAAGTGTGACCGATGCGCTGCAAGTAATGAGCTGATCTGTACATAATCTTCAGGACCGAGGTGTTGAATGGGGCCCCTAAAACGATGTTAAGTATCTGAGACATGTTACCGATGACTAGAGGTGATGGTGATGCAAAAACGAGGCGTAGAGGGTGTTAGTGGTGTGGTGTTAATATGTTGGACCACAGGTTTTCCTGTTACAGCGAGAAGGCAAAACTTAGTTTATTCAAGTACTTTTGTCCACTGCTGGACAAAGATCTCTTGCATGGACTTCCACAGGTCTCGGTTCCGCATCGGAAAGCGTTTGTCAGACCTCCCAACTAGTTGGACCGAAGACAGATCAAGTTACAGGGAGCCATTGGATACAGGCGACGCAAGACCGAGATCTATGGAAGCTTTTTTTAGAACTGCTTATTTAATGTAGTTAAACAAAAATGAAGTGTAACAAACTGCTTTATTGTTTTAACTTTTAAGATAATTTCGGAAAATTGTAGGCGATTTGTTTCGGTGTACGCCTACGTTAAAACTAGTCTGTTAAATGTATGGTTCTAAAAATTTACATTAAGTATAACATTTTTGGTAACTCTTATAACGAAACACTTTAATTTATTTGTAGGTATATGTCACCCGATTATTGAAAAAACTGTTACTTATAATAGAACACTATAGAAAAATGTTGTGAACAGACACTAAAATTTACTTTATCAGGTATGCAATATGCATAGATACGAGTATGCATCATATATTTTGGATAAGTAATAATCTAACATGAATCTAACGAAACAACTCCATTGTAATTTGTTGAAGTCGTTTGAAATAGCAAGATATTATGTTTGTGTGAATAAGAGTTACCTAAAAAGGAGTAGTTGATTGAAAGTCAGCGAATAGTATTTGAAATATTAGGTTATTTAAATTGTTAATAATATACCAGTGCCTATTATTATAAATAAGTTATTTAAAAGGCAGGTTTAAAGGTGTAGCTAATCGAAAGGGACTATCCGTGAATTATTTATTCATACATAGCCGATCGTACCTAGTATAGTTTGAGCGGAAGACCTAGTCACCGCCTGAGGTATGTGGGCGGTGAGATGGGGGAGGGCGCGATTGACAAGACGTTGACTAGACGCACATGAGATATTTTAGGGCAGATAAATCTCAGTCACTCATAACATGTCGGAAAATGTCTTAATAAATGTAATGGGTAAAAATATAAAAAAAAAAATTATTTCCTGGTTAAACAAGAATAAAAGCATATCTAAAATGAGTACATTTTATTATTCACGATAGAAAACAGTTGCAAATTACCATTTCTCACTAAGCAAATAAAAAAAAATTTTCACTGCCACTGTTACAGTACAAAATTAATCCATATCTTCTTCTTCATTATTGTCGTCAATTTCCATATCCTCCTCAGAATCTGACTCGTTTCCTAGATTTATGATCAGCTCATCTATCACATTGTCAAACCTCATGTCGTGGTTCCAATATTGGTTCTCAATTTTTGTACATGGTCGTCACACTTCCGCCATTTTTCAGGAGTGAATTCAGAAAACAATCTTGTGATGATTGGAATTTTTTCGTCTAATGAAGAATTTATGTAATTTGAAGCTAAGTTGTTTTTTATATCGGCCCACACAAGCTCAATGGGGTTGAGATCGGGATGATACGGCGGGAAGGCCTTTAATATTTCGTCAATGGTGTAAATTTTTTCGGACCCAACACTTTTTATCAGAGAAAGGAGTTTGGGTTTAGTATTGTCTGGTGTAAAGTCAACATTATGTTTTCGTAACCAATCTGGCATGACTCTTTTTAAACTGGACATTGTTGGTATTTTCTCAACCTGTACACAATGGTAGGAGGGATTGTCCATAACGACCACTGAGTTAGGAGCTAGTTTATTTTTCAATTTGTGACTAACCCAGTTATGAAAATTTGTGGCATTCATATCGCCATGGTAATCCCCGCATTTCGAATCTGATTTGAAAATTGTTAAGGCACCGTCAACTAATCCGTCTCGGCTACCAGCATGAACAATCACTAAACGACGCCCTTTGCCAATATCAGCATAAATCCCGGGCTCCGATTCAGATTGCCAACACATATTGGAGTTGTGGCAACTGTTAACGTAGGTTTCGTCCAGAAAATATATTTTTCGGTTTTCATTTCTATAGTTCCGTATAGCTCTTAAATACCTTACTCGCCATTCAGCAATACTGGGTCTCTCAATTAAAATGTGTCTCCTAGACTTACATTTCTTAAAAAAAAATCTCATCTTGTGTAAAAGCTCCCGTAAATAGGTATAACCGCAGTTCACGATGCCATCTTCTTTTAAAACTGCAAGCAATTTACGAATACTTGGGATTTTTTTATCAACTGTATAATGTATTTTTCTTTCTTGCTGGTGTAGACCAACGCAAAGGATTTCGACTTTAAATTATTAATTTAAAATGGGAGCAGGGTTTGGGCAGTGATACTCGGTTGAGTTCAGATCAAAGACAATTTTATTTTATAATCATTGACAATCGTATCTTTAACCATAGACTATGTTACACATGGACTTAGGAATTACGACAATGCTACATGCCCCTTTCTAGAATTGAACCTACGGTTTCTTCTGACCTTTGAACATTAAATGAATCGTAAATTTCCAGTCCCTCGTCGCCTATCGCATTGAGTAATATTGCAATTTGTTTCTTTTCTGGCAGCCTCTCCAAATCATTTGCTTCACAATATATTTCGTATTTTTGCTTCCATCTCCTCCATTTTTCCGAGTTATTGCATTCCGTACCTCCGCCATTTTGTACGCTTAGCGTCAACGGCTTAAGACTGTTCGCGAGGATTACGTTTTGTGACTTTTCAGGCGTTACCATTTTGTTTCTTCTTATTTCTTCACTTTATCTTCTGACACCATGTATTTTTCTTTCTTGCTGGTGGAGACCAACGCAAAGGATTTCGACTATATTTAAAATGGGAGCAGGGTTTGGGCAGTGATACTCGGTTGAGTTCAGATCAAAAACAATTTTATTTTATAATCATTGACAATCGTATCTTTAACCATAGACTATGTTACACATGGACTTAGGAATTACGACAATGCTACATATAAAACTGATGAATTTTTCTTCTTATTACTCCCATATCAAAATCATCAATGTGGATTCTCTTTTTTATTTCTTTAGGTTTCCGTGGAGATGAAAATTTTGGGTTTTCCAATGTTTGCCGATTCGAATTCCCTTCAGCTACAATTCTCATTACGCTTCGAGCTGACACTCCTGTAGCCTCTGCCAATTATTTATTAATGTTCATATCATATTTGTGTTCTATACTTTCCTTGTCACCCTTTCGTTTGAGAAAAAAACTGTGCACAGTGTAAATAACATTTTTCACATTACGTGGAATTGGCGGACCCATCTCAGGATATTTTATCTCGTGTGTGTTTGGGACAAAGGGGCGCAAACAACTAAGACGTGTAACCGTCGCCGTGGTCGACGGCAGTTTGGTCTGTATAATGTACTTTGTGCGGCAGACTGAGTCAGCTACAAGATTGTTTACCTCTCCCGTCCTGCCGCTCACATACCTCAGGCGGTGACTAGGTCTTCCGCTCAAACTATAGTAACCGTATCCGATATCGTCTCGTTGTGACGTCACATCTGAAACGTCACGTCATACTATATTTTTTAAACTAAGATTTATTTTTAATTATAGCCTTTGCCCGCGACTTGGCCAATGATTTGGTTTTTCGGAATAATTATTAGCGAGTAGCGCCCTCTAGAATTAGTTAAACATTACATTACATTATTCAATGTTCAGAATTTTTCCTGATAACTTTTCCATGACAGTAAACAAAAAAAAAATTACTTACGCATAGGGATTGCAATCCGGATTGTTCGAAATTCGAAAAAATCCGAAAAATCCGTGGTACCTTTATAAATTCGAATTTTGATATGAAAATCCGGTTTTTTTGAATGTCAAAAAAAAAAATTATAAAGAAAACGTCTCAAAATCACCAAATTCAATTAAAACAATGGTGATGGACATTTATGATAAAGAAAAATCCGCTCCTATTGAAGAGTTAAAAGTTCTTAAGGCTAAAAACGTCATGTTTTACGTTTGATGAGTGGACTTTAGTGAAATCCCATCGATATATGAATATAAACATTCATTACCGAAATGATGATGGTGAAAATCATTCCAAAAATCTGGGATTAGTAAAGTAAGGATTTTAGGGTCTATGAGTACGCAAACTTGCGTATGCCTCATAGAGATAAGATTGAATTCATTCGGAGTTTAAAGATATCATTGGATTGACAAGTGATGGCGCAGCTGTAAGGCAGGTGAAAGTTGGACGTATTCTATCGGTCCCTTATCACCAATTGTGCTTTGCATCTAGCTGTGCTGGACGTTCCATATAAAAACACTCTACAAACACATGGGGAAATGGAGAGCTGCTCAGACTCAGAGCCTGAAGAAGACATTGATGAAGGATTTGTAATCGAACGTAGAAGCGTACGCAGACTATTAAATGATGATTTTAAGAACTTGATAAAGAAAGTTCGGTCAGTGGTTAAGATATTTGAAAATTCACCAACGAAAAATGATGCAACGCTACAAAAATATGTCTAAACTGAATTTGGCAAAGAGTTACAACTACTCCTAGACTGCAAACACGATGGAACAATTTAGCCACTATGATGGAACGTTTCTTAAAACTAATAGCACACATGTCAGAAAGCCTTAATTGATGTTAAATCTGCAATAACATACTCAGACACAGAAATTGGATGTCTTCAAAATCTGCAGACCTGTTTAAACATGATCAAAACTAAAGTAGAAGACAGAAGTACTTTGCTATATAGATGCCACCATTCTGTTTATTTGACAGTTTTTTTTGTAATTATGAATATTGATAAAACGTAAATTATATATTTTTTGCAGTTTTGTTTAAATATTTTTATTCAAAAAAAAAACGCAAAATATTAAAATACAAAATCTTCTTTTTAAAATACTAATAAATTAGCATAAAACTACTTATAAAATATATCTTAATTGAAATGGTTGAGATTGCAAAAAAAATTGTACCGAAATTCGAAAAATCCGGACTATCCGGATTTGTAAATGATGACAATTTTAGAATCCGGATTTTGCAATCCCTACTTACGCATATCCATCCAGTTTGAATCGTGTTTTATGGTCTTGAGTCCATACAAGAATCCTATAGAAGAATCCCAAAGTAAATGACAAAACATATTCGTTTGTGTGACATATCGCACATCTAGATTGAAAGTCAGATAACTCAAAAAAAGATCATTTTTCACTAGATGAAAAAAGTATTTCTGAATTTTTTGCAGTAAACTCAATTTTTATTTAGGTCACATTTCACAATAAATGACTGCAAAAATCGTCCCCTCCCACCAACAGATTTCAAACGTATATCAGTTAATACATCACGGTAGCCTGATGATTTTTTATTATGACGACATCCGCCGTAAGATTGGGGCTTTCATGCAAATTGAGTTAGAATTATTTATTTATTCATTCATTTTTCAGTAAGTGTTTTGGATAGAAGTTTAGAAAATTACAACTATAAAAATAACATACAGGAGCATTAGGTAACCAATTAGAAAAAAGCTATTGTAAGATGCAGATGCGTTTCTGAGACGCAGAGAAAAAACCGAGCCGCGCGCTGCCCGCGCTCCCTCTGACCACCTCCGGGCGGACCCTTGCTTCGCCTGTCGCCTGCGTCGCGCGCGCGTACTTCAGCGTGCGTACTTCTTTCGTATTTAAAAAAAAACCCCTCAATCATTTTTGGATTGAAAATGGTTATAAGTTTATGGGACGTTACAATAATATTAAAAATAGTGCCACGTCTGTTGGGGGGTGGGGACAGTGCCCATACAATTTTTTGCATAGTCCTTTATGACATAAATAGAAATTGAGTTGCATAACTTTACTAACAAAAGATTTAGAAATCCTTTTCAACAAAAAATTGGTTGCCTGTAAAGTCGGTATACGGGCGAAAGTTTTACGTGACAACCGAAATAGAAGCGCAAGACATGAACCGGTGTGTATGCCTATCTCTCTCACTCTCTCTCTCTCGCTCTTAGGCGGGCTAACTGTGCTCGAGTGGAAGGGACGCGTGCCTTTCACTTTTTATGTCTGTCTCTCTCGCTCTTAGGCGGGCTAACCATGCCCGAGTGGCTCTCACTCGCTCTCATTGTGAGCGCATAACGAGAGCGGAGCGTAACGCAGTTTCTTGAAGTGTCACCCGGCAAACCAATATAAAAGACGTTGTCACGTCAAAACAACAACATAAGAAAGGTCACTTTTTCTAAATCTAGTGAAAAGTGACCTTTTTTGAGTTGTCCGACTTTCATCAGGCGTGTGAAAACTGAAATGATGCTTGGATAGTCTCGAAAGTGTAATAAGACAAAATAAAAGGCATAATAAATATTACAATTGTATTTTTATTTCGTAAATCGAAAGACTTCATGAAATTCTTCAAGTAGGTAAACAAAACAACTTTGTTTCAAGTGTCAAAACAATATATTTGTTTTATTTAACAAAATGTACCTATTTATGGTTTTAATTTGACTATAGCTCATCATTTTGTAAAACAAATATTTTGCGTTTAGTTTCAAAAATAAATACTTAATACATTTTGTATTAGCTATTAAAAATATAAAGCCAACTTAACACCGTTTCCACAGAGAGAATGCATAAGGGTACCTATATTTGTTAGTGAAACACTGGTGATATTAAAAAAATCCTTCCATCCACTTCTTACTTAATATTTAAAATGTACTATTTCTTTAAATTATCTCTAAAGTAATTCTTTATGCATGATTTTGGCTATTGATGAGCAAAAAACGGAAAATAACTACATAATATATATTTTCCTGATTTCTTTGTATTTGTCATTTATTGTTCAAATATTGATCTATTATTCGTTCGTTCTAATATTCGTTATGTCGATCTGCAACAATACTTTCTTTTTACTTAAAAATTCTATTAACTAAAATAGGAAATAAAACGACATGTATTAACTACTAATTAAACTTCTTTTGGAGACTGTATTTCTACAAAATACTTATTTTCACTTATAAACCATAGTAAAGACCATACTATCAGACAAACCTTCATAATATAGTCTCGGAGTAAATGAACATAATATGTATAAAAGAATATGGCAGAAAAATATCATCGGTATAAACTCATAGACCACAATTTTCACATTTACTCAATTTTAAACTCATTTACACAGAAAAGTTTCAAAAAAAAAACTACATAAAATCTAACTGTCAGAAGTAGGTATAGAAAATATGTCATGAATTGAAATTACCACATGATTATGTATGACTGCTGGGATTTTTTATTAATATAATTTTTAACTAATACAGGATGTAAGGGACACTAACGAAAACTTTGTGAATAGGTTACATTTAATGCCTAAAATTAAATTACAAATACCACTTCATCTCGGAAATGATGAGTTACCAAATATTGTAATTTTTGAGTACGTAATATATCGCGGGCTCAGGGTCACTCAGCGAGCGATGGAGAGAGCTATGCTCGGTATATCCCTGCGAGATCAAATCAGAAATGAGGAGATTCGTAGGAGAACCAAAGTCACCGACATAGCTCAGCGTGTCGCGAAACTGAAGTGGAAATGGGCGGGGCACATAGTTCGAAGAGCTGATGGTCGTTGGGGTCCCAAGGTGTTGGAGTGGCGACTCCGCACCGGGAAACGCAGTGTTGGCAGAGCCCCCCACCAGATGGACCGACGACATCAAACGAGTCGCAGGGAGCCGCTGGATTCGGGCGGCGCAAGACCGAAGCCTGTGGAAGTCCATGCAGGAGACCTTTGTCCAGCAGTGGACGTCTATAGGTTGATAAAGAAGAAGAAGAATATATCGCGAACAACGATCGCCGATACCTACACCCGTTTAAGTACTGCGCGTCGCAAACGGCGGTACGTAGGTACTTAGGCCGAGTGCTTTGAACTTTTGATAAACAGCTGACCTCGCGCGTATTACATCGCTGTTTTGTGTTAAATATTTTTCAATTAAAACCAAGTTGAGATAGGTTACATACATGATTCTATGTTGTATTTAATTAAAAAAACTGTCAAAATCACGAAACGCCGATGAAAAATTCCAACGCTGAGCGTCTCAGAATCGTTTTCTGCAGCCCTGGTTTCAGTTTTCGATAGGGTGTTCCTTACATATTGTATCTTGATACTAATAAGTATTCAAATAAAAATAACATTAGCATAAGGTCTCACACATTTATCATGTTAATAATGAGGTCTTTCATAGACAAAAAAGGTAATGAATAGGTGACTATTAAAAATCCATTTTATTGAACGAAACAACACCATCCTCAAAAGTACCAACTCCTAGACTATACAACGTGTACTGAAAGTCCGAAAAATGATTGCAGGGTCCGTGTGTAGCTAATAAGGAATCATCTATAAAAATATCGAATAGTATTAAGCACATTATTTTTACCATACAAACTTATTTTATTGATATTAATGCGCTTTATTGTGACAACCCTAAGATTAACCGTGAATAGGTTACAACGCGCGCGGCGCGCGGTAGTAGGTATACCGACGCATTATGTTTTCTAGGGTTGTGCTAAGATTGCTATTGGTGAAAACTTTCAGTTTGGTTTACTCAAAAACTATAAGGGCTTCGGGTCCAATGCTTGTGCTGAAGAGTTCTATATGAAAGGTACAAAGGTACCCTGCAGTGGTTTTTCGGACTTTCAGTACACGTTGTATATTTGTTTAAGTTATTTAATACGTAAACTGTATTTCCCACGGTGCGGCCATAGAAGCGCCCGGCTTGCGAACGACCAAAACATCGTTCCCTCTGTGCAGGGTCATTTGGAGGGGGGTAGTTTTACCCCCTTGGACTAGTTTGGCCGCTTTTGGCGCGTTTTTGATACCAGCTATGACTATACGCTCCACCCACGAACGGGTTGGATAGTTTGCATCTACGTTTTTGAACCTGCGAACAAAGAAAAACATCTTTAAAGGCTAAAGACAATAATGCCCGTTTTCACCGACGCGCCCTTAATTTTTAGGGGTTACTTAAGCTAAATTAGGTGACGTTTTCTTTCCATTTCGTTTTCACGAACCTTTAGGGAACACTTTAAGTGGAAATGAGTGAATAGTAAGTCCACGTAAGTAGCCTACGGAAGTAACTTGCGTAGCTATCAGTATCAAAGGATGCGATAACTTACGTGAGTAAAACTTACAAGTGTAATTGCGGCTTAAGAGCGCTCTCTTCAATACATTCAATATCACGCGATCATACGTGAGAGAATGCTATTTCATTCATCATTTACGGGCGGGACATACTCAAGAGCGAGATGCACGATATTTATACCGCAAATCAGTGTCGTATTATGTTATTGGAACGTAAGTTCCTTATCGCGCGGTACGGAAGGGGGCTAGACGGAAAAAATTAAGGAACCGATATATAACTTATAAGTATATAAAATTAGGGAAAGGTTCCACATGTAGAAATTGTTTAAAATAAAATTGAAAATGGAAAATTCGGTCTGTCGAGCTGGGATTCGAACCATCGACGTTGAACTTTTAGGCGACTGCCGGAGCCACTAGACTACGGAGACTCAATGTTGTACCGCGAAAATACCGAACACAATGTAATCGAAAGGAACTACGTTCCACCCGAGTGTCCCTTGACACCTCTCAAGTTTTTTTCTTTTGCAAAACTAATCAATATTTTAAAAAATATTAAAGATATTTGATATTTTTATTAAGTAAGTATGCCTCTTCACCTGTAGTTTTGAAAAATATTTTGTTTTATATTTCACTCACTAAGACGTTTCCTTGCAGATATTTGAACGGTCAAACCAAAAAAAAATTTTTTTTTGCATAAAGACAGACAATAAACGGATTAATAACGGGCTAAATTATAGATCTAGAACAATAAAAAAATATTTAAAATGAGCTAAAATAAGATTTAAAAAAATGTCTAGTGACAGGATATATTATTATGTCGGAAACAGACTTACTCGTATAAACCGCCATCGTTACCCCAAGCGTCTGATGTTGGTGGTGTGATTCTGGTCATAGAAATTATTTTAATATTATTTGATTCGACTCAACAGAGGTCTGCTCGTGTGCTTTAAGTATGTTTCCGACTTAATGCTTATAATATGACAAGCTTCTGCCAACGACTTCGTCCGCGTGGAGTTTTAAGGAGAATATTAAAAATACCACGGGAACCCTCTGTTATTCCGGGATAAAAGATAGTCTATGTCACTCTCCGAGTCCTCAACTTACCCAGGCACAAAGTCACGTCGATCCGTAGCTCCGTTGCTGCGTGATTGAAGGACAAACCAACATATTTTCGTATTTATAATATTAGTAAGGATTACACACGATTAAAGGTAACAAACAGATGTTTTTTTTTAATTCAATGACAAGATAATTCTTGAATGCGACCTCACCCAATGGTAAGTGACAATATCTAAGGCACGCTTGCAGAAACGTCTAGTTATCCTTTTAACCCAGAGTTAGCAGCTAACTCTGGGTAAAAAAGACACATTAGACAGATTTCGTATAAAGCTTCTATCAAAATTACAAATTTATTCCTGGGTTAACTTAACTAACCCGGCGTCTCTACAAGCGGGCTTGAGATGGTAGCGGGCTAACTTGGGAGTGCCTATCGTGCCGGAACGCTAAATCGCTTGGTGGCACGTCTTTGACGGAAGGGTGGTAACTAACCACCGCCAAAACCTCCCACCAGACCAAACCAGAGACAATTCAGAAATTATAAATTCCCAAACTGTATTCCCCGCCGGGAATCGAACCCGAGACCCCCCAGTTATAAGACCACAGCGCTCACCACTGCGCCAGGGAGGTCGTAAAAATGTGTATAAATACTCGAATAAACTTTTAAATACACAAAACCCCGCCGTCTTCGGAATTTTTGATAAATATGTATTTAAAAATTTATTCAGATATATTTCCATAATGTGTAAGGTTAACACTTCAATAAAAAGTAAATATGTATGTAAGTTCCTCACTTGTAAGTCATGGCGGCCGGCTCGTAGTGGAAGCTGGCGTAGATGTATTTGTTAGTCTTGTAGTCGAAGGTCTCGCCATCGTCGATGTATATTGTGCCGCGGGCGGTGTTCTGAAATTGTATTATGTTAATTATTAATATTATTCAAATTCAAATTCAAAATTATTTATTTCATGTAGGCCAACCTGTGGCTCTTATGACACGTCAAGATTCTACCACCGGTTCGGAAAGCGGATTCTGCTGAGAAGAGCCGGCAAGAAACTCAGCAGTTGCTCTTTTCAAAATAATCATTTTACAATATTAATAAGTAGCTATTACATTGTAATAAGTTTTTATACTATCTTGTGGGCAGCTGGATGGCAAGCTGATTTAACCCGTGCATCTTTGTTAGAATAGAATATGACATTTCCACAAAACGTACTACAATTCAATTCATGTCAAAGACGGGCAGACAGAAAGTAGCCCCATTCCCGCCGGCGGCACCCGTTCACGAGCATGACGCATGATCCAGCCATTGCTACGCTCGACCATATTTGAGGGAACGTAACAACCCGCACCACACGACACTTTTAACTTTATATTATACTAGCGACCCGCCCCGGCTTCGCTCGAGTGCAATTTACTAATGAAGAAGTATTAGAAGAAGGTTATTTTTCTCCTATTGAGAAATAATCTAAGAATATATTATCTTCTAATATATAAAATTCTCATGTCGCGGTGTTTGTTACCAAACTCCTCCGAAACGGCTGGACCGATTTTTATGAAATTTTGTGTGCATATCGGGTAGGTCTGAGAATCGGCCAACATCTCTTTTTCACACCCCCAAATGATAAAGGTGACCCACACCTAAATATTTTTGTTGGCGGTACGAAGTTCGCTGGGTCAGCTAGAATATAAATAAGATAGTGTAGGCAATAAGGATATGAAAAATGTAAGTATCAATTCAAAAAGTTATAAAATGAAGTAGCTGACCCGGCGAACTTTGTACCGCCAACTTATCTATAAAAATAAAACTATATAACTAGTGGTTCGCCCCGAACTGAGACCTCGCGGTAACGGTATCCCATGATTATTCATTCAATCGATACATGACGACCAAAACTGACTATTATTATTATGCCCGTTTTCACCAAACATACCTAAATCATCCCCTATGTAGGAGTCTCTTTACGTAGGTAGCTCCAAAACACAATCCTAAGTCCTAACATCCGTCCCAATGTCCTTTTAGGTGTCCCGTACAGGATCGTGATAAAGAAGTTGACAGTAATCATCACATAACTTATCATAGATTAGGTAGCCCGTAAAGGTTAGGGAACGTCAGTGAAAACATTGAATTATTATGTAGGTACTAACGAGTGAAAACGGGTTAGGGGCATCTGTACAAATCGTCATCTATCGACGCGAATAGAAAATATACAAAATGATATTTAACTAAAGAATAATTTTAATTGAATAATATGTTATTATATTATGTACCTAAATAATAATGGTCGACGCAAAACTGTTTTTGGGATAAATCGTAGTCGTAACTCCTAGTTCAATGGAATAGTTAATGACTGCGCCATCTATTAGCATTATTGTGAAGCTATGTGAAATTTACTGATGCTCATTAAAAATTAAATAATCTCGTTTCTTTATAATATTCATATAATTTTAGTATTTGTTGTTCAAGTACAGGATACAAGTGAAGTAAGAAAATAAGTACAACTTGAAAATATATAGAATATTTTCCCAGAGAGCGTCTTCAAGCGAGCGTATTAAATCGCCACTTTGGAAGCCCCCCATTTCGTCAATTTTAGGAAAAAAATTAAAAAAAAAATACGGTTGTACTCTGTTCCAAATTGTCTTTAAAATGATACACAGAAAACCTATGAATCGCAAATAAAAAAAAATTTCTTCGCATTCGCTTCTATGAGAGCCCCCCTGAAATAAAGATTTTTATAACTTTTTAAGCCATTTTCGGCTGGAGGCCATCGGTTTACATATTATATCTAAAGGAGAATGGGCATCTTTGTATGAGTTGCGTCCCCAGACTGTATCAAGTACGGATATATGTCATTTGAAAGGTCATGATAATAGCTTCATTTTATTGTATGACACCAACTGTGAGACTCGTGCAGGGAAAGAACTAGAAGTCATTTAATTTTTTTAAGCCCGTCAAAGTCTTAAGGCAGTGTTTTTTAGATTATACGGTTTTTTATTCTTTATTGTCGACCAAGCGGCATATATTCAACTAGCTGATGCCCGTGACTTCGTCCGTGTGGATTTAGTTTTTACAATCCCGCGGGAACTCTTTGATTTTCCGGGATAAAAGTAGCCTATGTCACTCTCCAGGTCCTAAACTATACCCATGCAAAAAATCACGTCGATACGTAGCTCTGTTGCGGCGTGATTGAAGAACAAACCAACAAACACACTTTCGCATTTATAATATTAGTATGATCATGTCCCTGTGATCAATAGGGTGAAAACCGGGAGCGATCACCGGATGGTAAGAGGCACGTTGAATATTAATGTGAAGCTGGAAAGGGCCAGACTGGTGAAGCCAACTCTCCGACCTTCTCGTGCTCATATCCAAAACCCCGAAACCTTCCAACTCGAACTGCAGAACCGATTCGATTACCTAGCAGACTGCGTTTCAGGGGCCGATCTAAACAACAGGGTCATGAAAACTGTCCATAATCTGGGTCTAAATTCTTCAAGACCCATCGGAGGAAAAGAAAAGTTCTCTGAGCATATTCTCAAGCTCATGGAGGAGAGACAACAGATAAAGCTGCAGTCATCGGCAGACGCAGCTGCCTACCAGAGGATTTAAAGGCAGATTTCTACGGCACAAACTCATGACCTTCGTGTCTTTAATACCAAGTGTATTAAAGATACCATCGAGCGAAATAGAGGCTAAGTGTTCGCGAGAGATCAGTTTATCGGACAGTCGTCTCGTCTCTTCTCGACCTGAGATCTTGGGAGAGGTTGAGAAGTTCTATGAACAGTTATATACCACGACACAAAAACCGGTTGAAGATTTGGCCAAAGATCCCAGAGCCAAACTGACCCGACACAATACCGAAGATATCCCGGACGTTAGCCTATACGAGATTAGTATGGTTCTCAAGCAGCTCAAGGAATCACTGCGGAACTCCTGAAAGCGGGTAGAAAACCAGTACAAGATTTTAAGCGATTGTTCAATTCCGTCATTCACGAGGGCATAACGGTTCTTCAAAAAAGTGATAATACCTTATTGGATAGAAGCAGGCGTTACTTTGCGGAAGTTCATGATTAGCAAGAGAAGGTTAGAATTATTTTGCTATAATCCGCCAACAGAAAAAAATCTGTATGGTATCTCACTTGTGTGGTGGTGCATGTGAGTGGTGGTGGCATTGCTTGCTTGGGAACTTGGCTTTCTTGCTTGGCTGGGTAGGTGAGTGGTGCTTAGCTTGTAATTGCATGTTTGACCATACACATTTTATTCTGTTGGCGGATTATAGCAAAATAATTCTAACCTTCTCTTGCTGATAATACCTTGTTGAAGAATTATACTCATCTCGTTCCTGGGTCAGGTTTATAAGTTGTTCTTGAGAGTCATTACTAATCGCCTTTCTCGTAGGTTTGAAGACTTCCAGCCTACCGAACAAGCCGGATTCCGAAAAGGCTTTGGCACAATACATCACATTCATACGCTGCCTTAGGTTATATATAAAAGATGGAAGCGCATAACCGGCACTTTGCTTAGCGTTTGTGGACTATGAGAAAGCCTTCGATTCAGTGGAAACTTGGGCTGTATTGAGGTCGCTGCAGAGATGCTGGATTGACTGCCGGTATATCCAAGTGTTGAAGTGCTTGTATGAAAACGCAACTATGTCAGTACGTACGTACGATGGACCAGACTACGAGGCCAATCCACTCACAGGGTGGAGTGCGACATAAAGAAATGATCTCCCCGAAGCTTTTTACCGCTGTGTTGGAGGACGTCTTTAAGATTCCGGATTGAAACGGACTTGGCATCAACATAAACGGCGAGTACATCACTCATCTGCGATTTGCCAATGACATAGTAGTCATAGCAGAGACTCTTAGATACCTCAATACTATGCTCAGCGATCTCACCAGGGTTTCTCAACAGGTGGGCCTGAAAATGAACATGAGCACTATCTAACAGAGTGGTGCATATATGGAATAAGTTGCCTAAAGAAATAGTGACATCAAAGTCAGTTAATGAATTTAAAAACAGATTAGACCGCCATAACATTGGAAACTCTAAGCACAGCAAGTGATATAGGCGCATCAGCGACAGCTGCGTAGCCTATTATAAATAATAATAATGAGCAAGACGAAAATCATGTCCAATGCTCATGCTCCACTCCACCTAGTATTCGTTGAGAATTCTGCAATCGAAATTGTGGACGAGTGTATATACCTGGGACACGCAGTCCAGCTAGGTAGGTCCAATTTCGAAAAAGAGATCAACCGCCGAATCCAACTCGGCTGGGCAGCGTTGGAGAAGCTCCGAGATGTCTTTTAGCTCAAAATCCCTCAGTGCCTGAAGACGAAAGTCTTCGAACAGTTCGTGTTGCCAGTAATGACTTACGGATCCGAGACATGGTTGCTAACTGTGGCCTTCATAAGAAGGCTCAAGGTCACTCAGCGGGTGATGGAGAGAGCTATGATCGGAGTATCCTCGCGAGATCAAATGAGAAATGAGAATATCCGTAGGAGAACCAAAGTCATACATAGCACAGCGAGTCGCGAAATTGAAGTGGAAATGAGCGGAGCACATAGTTCGAAGAGCTGATGGTCGTTGGGATCCCAAGGTGCTGGAGTGGCGACCCCGCACCGGGAATGTGCAGTGTGGGCAGAATCCCGTCAATTAGTCGCAGGGAGCCGCTGGATTCAGACCGCGGCGCTAGACCAAGGCCTGTAAAAGTCCATGCAAGAGACCTTTGTCCAGCAGTGGACGTCTATCGGTTGATAAGAAAAAGATAATAAAAAATTAAAAAATAACATAGTTCTTTCCCTGCACGAGTCTCACAGTTGGTGTCATACAATAAAATGAAGCTATTATCATGATCTTTCAAATGACATATATCACAACTTGATACACCACTGGGGACAAAACCGCCCATTCTCCTTTGAAGTAATTACGTTCAGTAATTCAAAAGTTATAAGGCTGTGACAGACGGACGGACGGACAAGTGCAAATCGCTCTAGTAAACTCAGAGACCTCGCTTCGCTCGGTCAAATATTACTACTACTACTATTATTACTACAACTGCTACTATTACTACTACTACTATTACTACTACTACTACTACTACTTAAGGGTATAAAAAATAGTTTACGACCTATTCTCAGACCTGCCGAATATACACAAAAAAATTCAAAAAAATCGGTCAAGTCGGTTCGGACAAGTTTGGATACAAACACTGTGACATGAGAATTTTATATTTTACTAGCTGATGCCCGCGACTTCGTCTGCGTGAACTTAGCCTTTAAAATGCCTCGGGAACTCTTTGACTTTGCGGGACAAAATGTAGCCTGTCACTCTCCAAGTCCTCAACTATAGGTACCCCTGCAAAAAATCACGTCGATCCGTAGCTCTGTTGGGGCGTGATTGAAGGACAAAGCAACGCACTTTCGCAGTTATAATATTTCACCATATAAAGTGCAAGTGCATATTATAGTCGACGTGGTTTTTTACACAGGTAAAGTTTTAGACCTGGAAAATAACACAGGCTACTTTTTGTCCCGGGAGCATACATTTAAACGCCCGCGCCACTACGAAGTATATAATTTATTTTAGATTTTTTTTAAAAACAGATCGGTTTAGGCGTCTTCGAGTAATCGGTGAACATGAATAGAAAAAGATTCCGTTGAATTGAGATCCTCCTCCTTTTTTGAAGTCGGTTAAAATAATAATAAAAATTAGTTTAAATGTAACGAAGATAAGGAGTAAAACAGTCAAAATAGTTCAACCCCTATCTCAGAGAACATACATCCATCCATCCGTATACTACATCTATACAAACATACATCCGTATACATCCATCCTCACAAACTTTCACATTAATAATATTATTGTATAATTAATTAATATTATTATTAGTTCACATTAATAATCAACATACATTAATACATGCATACATACATACATACATACATACATACATACATACATACGTACATACATACATACATGCACACATACATACATACATAAATACATGTATGCATGCATGCATATTGGCGCATGATTTAAGGATAAATATGTGAAAAGTAGCATACGAATATCCCGCGGGAACTGTTTGTTTTCCCGGAATAAAAAGTAGCTGTTGTCACTTTTCAGGTCCTCAACTATGCCTATCAAAAAAACCACGTCAATCTGTAACTTCGTTGGCGCATAATTGAAGGATTAATATGTGAAAAGTAGCATACGAATATCCTGCGGGAATTGTTTGCTTTCCCAGGATAAAAAGTAGCCTTTGTCACTTTTCAAGTCACCAACTATGCCTCTCCAAAAAACCACGTCAATCTGTAACTCGGTTGGCGCATAATTGAAAGATAAATGTGTGAAAAGTAGTATACTAATATCCTGCAGGAACCGTTTGTTTTCCCGGGATAAAAAGTAGCCTGTGTCATTTTTCAGGCCCTTAACTTTACCTGTGCAAAAAAATCACGTCAATCTAAAACTCCATTGCGCGTATTTTGAAGGACAAATGCGTAAAAAATAGCGATGCTATCCCGCAGGAACTGTTTGCTTTTCCGGGATAAAAAGTATCCTATGTGCTATTCCAGACTATAATCTATGTCTGTGCCAAATATCAGCAAAATCGGTTCATTCGTTGTCGCGTTAAAGAGTAACAAACATCCATCCATCCATCCATATATCCATTCTCACAAACTTTCGCATTTATAATATATATAAGTAGGAGGAAGTAGGGTAGTCGGATAGGTAGTAGGAATATACATACATACATACATACCGGGATAAAAAGTAGCCTATGTGCTATTCCAGACAATAATCTATGTCTGTGCCAAATTTCAGCAAAATCGGTTCATTCGTTGTTGCGTTAAAGAGTAACAAACATCCATCCATCCATCCATCCATCCATCCAAACATCCATACATCCTCACAAACTTTCGCATTTATAATATTAGTAGGATTTCAAAGTTTTCACTTTTTTTATCTATGCTACAAATACGCGAAACGTTTGAAACGGTATCCACCATTTCTAGTAGTACACCTTAGAATCAAATTAGTAGAATAAACCTATTGATACCTTATCTTGCTTCAACGGTGAAAATATCGTGAGGAAACCTGAACACCTGAGAGTTCTCTATAATGTTCTCGAAGGTGTGTGAAGTCCGCCAATTCGCATTGGGCCAGCGTGGTAGACTATGGCCTATAACCCTTCTCCGAGAGGAGACCTGCTCTCAGTAGTGAGGCGTTGATGGGTTGCTAATGATGATGATTATATTCATTAATCAGAAATGAGGTTCAAGACCGAGGCCTGTGGTAGTCCTGCAAGAGACTGAATATACACACATCAAAAGTGTCTAGGGATCAAGCATTTTTATGCGGATTTCTTGAGATTGAGATGTGGCTTTGTAATAAATTTATGATTTTATAAATTTATATGGATCCTTTTTGGTGCATTTCATAATTTCATAATCAGCGATTAAAATCCTGCCAGGAAGTCCATCCTTATAGTGGTGGAACCATCATGGTATGGGCGGGTATTTGGATCGGCGGAAGAACTGAGTTGATTTGGATCAGAGGCAACGCTCAAATTTATGCTGAGACGATTGTATCAGACGTCATCGTTCCTCTACAAGTGCAAATCGGTCCCTTATTTCAGTTAATGCATGATAATGCACGACCGCACACCGCAAGAGTTGTAAGACAGACTCTCGCCGCAGCTAACATCAATGTCCTGCCCTGGCCTGCTCAGTCGCCAGACTTGAACCCGATTGAGCATGCATGGGATATGCTACAGAGAAGAGCTCTGCCGAATATGGAGGGTATCCAGTGGCAAGAAGACCTTTTTTTGTTGTTGCAACGAACATGGGCGGCCATTCCACAGCGTGATTTGGATGAACTCATTTTGAGTATGCCAATCCGATGTTCTTGTGTTGTTAGTGTTCGCGGTAGAAACACGGATTATTAATTTTTTAAGTTAATATTTAATATAAATAAAATTTTAAAGAAAACTGTTATTTCAGTCTTTTTTTCGAACTTTAATGTCAGTGGTTCAAATGTCAAAAATCCCTTTATTAGGAAAATGGCAAATTTCTTTATTAATGCAAAGGTGACTTGGTTTATCGTTACTGTGGCAAACGAAAACACTTTATTTGATGAATCCTTAAAGAAAATTTTAATTAATATCAATCAGGAGAAAAGTTATTGCAAAAATATATGTTGATCCCTAGACACTTTTGATGTGTGTATATATGAATAGAATAGAATAGAAATGTTTTTTATTCAAATAAACTTTTTTACAAGTGCTTTTGAATCGCCGATGAGTCTAACACTGGTTCGGAATGCCCTTCCTGCCGAGAAGAACCAGCAATAAACTTGGCAGTTGCTCTTTTCAAAACAAGTTTACAATATGTATAATAGATATTATGCTGTGTATGCAGTGTTTCCGCAATGAGGGGAAGTTCCACAAAAGCATACCTAATTATAATTCGACACATGTTAAGACAGGCAGAGAGATAGTAGTCCCATTCCCGCCGGTGGCACCCGTTCACGAGCATGACGCATGACTCAGTCATTGCTTTGCTCAACCATATTTGAGGGAACGTAACAAATCGCATCACACGACACCACCACAGAAATCTTAAAAGAGAGCGTGACATACTTAGGCTACCCATGTTAAGGCATCGAATTGAAACTAATATTCAAATCGACGACGGCGACTAATATTCGAATCGACGTCTATCGGTTGATAAAGAAGAAGGATAGATTAGCACTTACGTTTGAGTCCAAAGCAACGACCAGCGTGTAGGGGTCGTTGGCCATTAGCGACGACGCCCGACGTATTCGCTCCTTGCGCGGTACGATCGTACCGCCGCGCTGGTAAACTGGGATCTGTGGGAAATCGGTTTGAAGATTATTATTATTAAACTCGCTGGACCGATGACCTTAAGAAGGTGGCGGGAAGCGTTTGGATAAGGAAAGCGGAGCACTCTCGGAAAGGCCTACGTCCAGCAGTGGATGAATACAGGCTGATGGATGGATGGATGGATTATTAAACGTAAAAAAATTATTTTTAAACAACCGACTTCAAACTTCCGCTTTACTGCATTACGCACACACTATACAAAATATATAATTTATTGTTGATATTTTAAAAACCGTTCGACAGATTTCGATGAAATTTATATGGGACCACCTAGGAATACCCTTTCAAAAAAAAAAAAGAATTTTCCAAATCGGTTCAGGCGTCTTCGAGTAATCGGTGGACATACATATAAAAAATAAAAGATTCCGAAGAATTGATAACCTCCTCTTTTTTGAAGTCGGTTACCAAGAAACAACTTTGGGATAAAGCTCTTTTTCGGACGGTTTGGCCGACGGAGGCTAACCGAAAAAAATTGTAAGAGTTTTCCGTCACGACACTTATGTTGCCTTCATTCATTACACACGTTTGACCTTTGGTGGCGTAGTGGTCAAACCACTTTCAATTTTCGACCTTCCTCCGGTTTTTCCTCAAAAACTTTTTTTCCTTACCTCCTACGGCAATACAGTTATTTTTTAAGGAAACTAAATACGCGCGGAGCAGTGATAGCCTAGTGGTTAGGACTGTGGTCTCCTATTCGGGGGGTCGCAGGTTCGATCCCGGGTACGCACCTCTGACTTTTCGGAGTCAAGTGCATTTAAGCAATTTAATATCACTTGCTTCAACTGTGAAGGAAAACATCGCGAGGAAACCTGCACACCTGAGAGTTCTTCATAATGTTCTTGAAAGTGTGTGAAGTCCACCAATTCGCATTGTGCCAGCGTGGTGGACTATGGCCTAAACCCTTCTCTGAGAGGAGACCTGCGCTCAGTAGTGAGCCGTTGATGGATTGCTTATGATGATGATGATGATGATGATGATGAAATACGCGCGCACTAATAAGTCGCAGACTAGTATAGTTCTTGCAATTCACGAGGGCGACTGACTTATGGTTGTGTGTGTGTCGTATCTGTATAAGTGTGAGCGAGCGCAATGCTCGCGCCTGCCCGCTCCCACCTAGGCTTTGACAGGCACGCACTCTTATGCAATGTGCATGTACACGAAGTAACCACGAGTAAAGCTCACTCGCCTTCGTGAATTGCAAAAACTGTAGCAGTAATCATCACCTTGGTGATGGTGACGTCCAGGTTCATCCACCCGTTGGCCGCGACGGCCTGGTACGTGTCCGCGTCGTACCACAGCGCGCCGCCCTCCTTGCCGGGCAGGTACACCTTCACGCTCGACACGCCCGCCTCCAGCACCGGCCTGATGAGCAGCTTGTCGCCTGGACGTTACAAATGCAAAAAATTTGGATTGCGACAAATTTGTCTTAGCACGACAAAATTGTATTAATGCGATAAAATTGTATTTTGCGACAAATTTGTCTTAACGCGACAAAATTGTATTAATGCGATAAAATTGTATTTTGCGACAAATTTGTCTTAACGCGACAAAATTGTATTAATGCGATAAAATTATATTATATTGCGACAAATTTGTCTTATCGCGACAAAACTGTATTTTGCGACAAAAATGTCTTAAGATAGTAGCCGAATACGTATCCGAATTGTATATTGGACTTGTCAAAATGTTGATATTCATTCAATAAAATCGAAAATGTACCATGTAAGAACTAACATTTTACATTTTGTAAAAACAGTTAATAAATCAAAAACAATTAAGTTATAACCTGTTTTCTTTTTCACCGTTACAGACGTGATATATTTACATGTTTTCGACGCACATATTACTCTGAAATATAAGAGGGTCCTAATACGCACCACAGACCCTTCGAAAATGAGGTCGAAGTATTAACTAGGCTACCTCTATTGGCACACTGAAGACATCCTCGTCTTACCCAATAAATACTGGTTGTCGATGGTGAACGTGGCCTCCTCGTTAGGGAACTCTTGGAAGAGAGGTCGAGTCACTGGCAGCCCGTCGATCATATGCTCGTAGAATAACGTGTACCTGTAACATCTTATTATTAATACGTGAAGCAAAAACTTTATACCCCTTTTTACGAAAATTGCGCGGACGGAGGAGTATGAAATTTCCCACACTTATAGTTTATATAGAGAAGGAGTGCAGAATGATAATATCTTTTTTAAATTATGCATAAAAAATACATTAAATAAATAAATAAAAAAACAAAACACACTACCATGTATTTGACACACACACGTCAAATTGAGAATAGATTAAAGTCTTACTGAATGTCAAACATAACCATAATGAAAGTTTTTTTTACTAAATCATTCCAAAGCGCTAGTTCGATCCTTCAATAAGAAGGCTGCCTCTGAGGCACTATAGTCGGAATTATAATTCGATTCCACGTTTGACATTAGCTACTGTCATTTTGTAAAATAATGATACCACATATTATAATAGTGTAGTGATGAACACAAAAATCGATAAACAATCGCGATTTATGTTTATGTAATCATAATATTGGTGTGCCAATTAAAGACTAAATTATTGATTTTTATTTAAATAAATACATAATTACTCATGTTTTGAAGGAAGTAAATAAAGGTGCGGCGCCAACTCCTCCTAAAAAAACTGGACCAAAGCGAAGTTTCAAAGACAAAATTGATGAATTTACATTCTCCGCAATACGAAGACTTGTTCATCAGTTCTTTTACCGAAATGAACCTCCAACGATTGCAAAGGTTAGTCAATCAGTCAGACAGTACTATTTTATACCTACATCTTTTATATATATAAGTAATGATTCCAAACTATTATAAAATTTACTATTTTAGATTTTACAAGTGATTTTATATATATAAGTAATGATTCCAAACTATTATAAAATTTACTATTTTAGATTTTACAAGTGATGAACGATGATCCAGAAATGCCCAAGGTTTCCAAAGACACCCTCAGAAAAATTTTGAAGCATCTTAATTTTAAATTTGTTGGACGGTCACGCAAGAGCACACTTATTGATCGAAATGATATAATAACATGGCGCCAGCGTTACTTGCGATCTATATGTCAGTTTCGACGAGAAGGGAGACATATATATTATCAAGATGAAACTTGGGTTAACGCAGGTAAGGCTAACATTTTGAATTTATATACATTTTACATTAAATTTAATAGTAATATTGAATGTTAATGTACTATTTTTATTTTTAGGTCATACTGTAAAAAAAACTTGGGTGGACAAGAAAGTCACATCATCTCGGCAAGCGTTTTTGGAGGGACTGACCAGTGGATTAAAAAATCCATCTGGAAAAGGCAAACGTCTCATAATTAGCCATATAGGTAGTGAAGAAGGCTTCCTGGAAAAGGGGCTCATGATTTTTGAAGCAAAGAAAAATTGTGAAGATTACCATGATGAGATGAACGCAGTTTGTTTTGAGGAGTGGTTTGCTGGAGTCTTACCAAAATTAAGACCAAACTCAATTGTGGTGATGGATAATGCACCTTACCACTCCCGAAAATTGGAAACGGCACCAAAAATGAGCTGGAAAAAAGCTGCCATTCAAGACTGGCTTTTAAATAAAAATATTCATTACGAACCAGATATGGTTAAAGCTACGCTTTTAGAACTGATTCCACATAACGAGTCTTTTAATAAGTACGCTGTAGACGAAATGGCAGCACAACATGGGATCACGGTTTTAAGACTGCCCCCTTACCATTGCGAGCTGAACCCTATCGAATTGATATGGGCGCAGGTAAAGGCGCATGTAGCTCAAAATAATAAAACCTTCAAATTGACAGACGTGAGAAATTTATTTGAGGAAGGCATTCAAAAAATTACGGCTACCGAATGGTCTAAATGCGTATCCCATGTTGTCAAAGAAGAGGAAAAAATGAGTAGGCTAGATATTTTAATTGACAATATCACAGACACATTTATAATACATGTTACAGAAAGTGACAGCGATAGCGATAGCGAAGACGGCGACGATTTATAAAATAAAATATTACCATAATACATCTATTTGTTTTATTTCTCATGTTCCTTCATGATCACATTTTTTTATTTATACACACAATTATTAAAGAAAACTCTCAGATCCTTAATAAAATTAATCGTCATAACTAAATTATCCGTTCAGAAATATTTAATTTCCTGATATACTTAGTTTCTATTAAAGTAGTAGTTGTTTAGATATACTACTATAAACGAGAGGAATCGATTCGGAAATATTCCATTTCCGTATCGAATAATTTCGTAACGTCACTATTTAGTACTTGTCATAACGTTGCAACACTGAAATTGTCAAATCTGGAATCGAATTAAAATTCCGACTATAGCGCTTAGTAGGAAAAACTCATGCATTCTTGTGCGAGCTTTGACGGGACACTGGACTAAACAGACACATGTTCAACCTCAAGCTTCAGGGCTCAGATATATGCAGGCCTGGAATTGGTGGAAACGCCGTTGCATATAGGGTATTTTACTCCTAGTGAGAAATAATCAAAAAAAAAAAAAAAATACGATAGTTTAGGCATTATGGAATCGGGAAGTGGAAGTTTCAGTTCACAAAATTATAAAATACATTTTATATTTAATTTCAAAGTTTT
Source organism: Oeneis ivallda (assembly GCA_029955525.1). Lineage (NCBI taxonomy): Eukaryota > Metazoa > Arthropoda > Insecta > Lepidoptera > Nymphalidae > Oeneis > Oeneis ivallda. The sequence goes on from JARPMR010000029.1 coordinate 5,015,659, forward strand.
CACTTTTATTTGTTTGACGTTTCAATGCGTTTCGCATATTTGTAGCATAGACGCTACAAATATGCGAAACGCATCGAAACGTCAAACAGTATCCGCCATTACACTACGTCAAAACTGACATTTGAAGTAGTGTAATGCGGGTCTATAAAGTTCATCCGCTCAAATAGTTTGTAGTACAAATACACGGTATTTTAGAAACTATGTGAAAATAAATAATTGCATTATTATATACATATACTGTCATCATAATACAACATACAAACATTTAGCGTGACACACTCAGTGGGTCACATAAGTCGCGCCGCCTTCGGCATGTACCGGCGGTCGCTATGTGTCGGCTTTACAAAGGGCGCCAACCATTAGAGCGAACGAATTTACTGCCCTTACGACGTCGCCACATCGTTTGACGTGACTTGACGTGAGGCGTCTAGCGTTTACGCGGGGAAATTTAAAAGGCAAATTTTAAATGCATTTTTTTGGTACTTATCGATTGAATAAAATTTTAGTAAATTTTCTAATAGTTTATTATCAGTTATCACCTTAGAATCAAATTTAGACACTTTTCAAAAAAGAGTAAAATACCCTATTATCTGTTACTGCCACGCTTTAATGCATAAACGAAGCATCTAGGTAAACACATCGTGCACCCTGAGGAGGCTACACTCATTCCAAGCAAGAAGATGCTGCTATTCATGGCGGCAACGAGTATCGGAGAGGAACTGTAATAGTGGCGAGCACAATGGACCGGCGACGGTCGACGTGCTACAGGGCCTCGGGACCTGCAATAGCCGCAAAGAAGAAGAAGAAGAAGGTAGTTACCAGAAGTCGAGCAGCGCGTATCTCCGGCGCACGGCGTCCCGTATACGGGAGGTTGTGGTGGCGTCGTAGAGCCAGGGCTCGCGGCGTTTGGTCTCAATGTGGGAGTGCGCGCGGAAGAAGGCTTGATACGCGCCCGCCTGTACAAAGCAAAAACGACATCAAAATTAATTATTTCACGTAGGCCAACCTGTGGCTCTTATGACACGTCATGACTTTACCACCGGTTCGGAAAGCGGATTCTGCTGAGAACTGAGAAGAGCCGGCTAGAAACTCGGCAGTTGCTCTTTTCAAAATAATCATTTTACAATATTATTATGTAGCTATTACATTGTATACTATCTTGTGGGATGTTCACTGTTGTAAATTGTAATGCGCGTCGAGCTTTATATTCTGCAAAATCATAGCAGTCAAGAAACCAAAAGATGGATATGGTTTCTTGACTGCGCAGATCTGAACTTATCAAAGAGCAAACTAACATTAACTATATTATGTTGGTTTACTTTGCTACCATGATTGAAATTCGAGCAGCGCCATCTAGTGTAGGACATGAACAAAGTACTATTTTAGGGAGTGAATTCCCCGACACTGAACGAGAACAAACCAGTCTGTATGCATACATCGTTCGCTCGGCTCTGAACGAGCGGAAACAAGGAACCGACAATTTATAGTACATCGTTCATTTAGTACTTTGTTCCTCGTGAACCTATTTAACATTCTTTGAAATGTACTTGTATGGAGAGCTCCTTTCATTGACAAGCAACTACAAATACTATCTGTGACGATTAATCTATGCTAATATTATAAAGAGGAAAGATTTTTTTGTTTGTTTGTTTGTACCGAATAGGCTCTGTAACTACTGGACCGATTTTAACAATTTTTTTCACCAATAGAAAGCTAAGTTATCAGGAAGTAACATAGGCTATAATTTATTGTCAAAAAATTAGAGATCCTTAAGAAAATTGCAATAATGTAACCCAAAGTAGGCAAATTTTGGCTATAAAATGCATTATTTGGCATGTGCTGAGAAAACTTTTGATGATAGATAAAAATGATGTACTACATGATTAAAGTACTCATTATTCTCTACAAAAAAATCCCCGAGGGAATATATCTAATAAATCATATTTAAGTCACAATAGTAGCTTTTGTGTTCTAAAATTTAATTAGATCGCCTTTATTATCGTGGTATTAATTTTTCCTTACTAATACGTCATACTATTAATATTATAAATGCGAAAGTGTGTTTGTTTGTTGGTTTGTCCTTCAATCACGCCGCAACAGGGCTACGGATCGACGTGATTTTTTGCATGGGTATAGTTGAAGACCTGGAGAGTGACAGGCTACTTTTTATCTCGGAAAATCAAAGAGTTCCCGAGGGATTTTAAAAACTACATCCACGCGGACGAAGTCGCGGGCATCAGCTAGTGTAAAATAAAGGTAAAATAATATCTTAATAAATTGTATATATGGTGGCGCGAGGCGGGGATGACACACAAGTGTGCCGTCAGCCAAGCCGAGCGGACCTGCGGCCACAACCCAGAATGACAAGACAGTGTTTAAAGCGTGGATATAATTCGTTCCAGCGATTCATGATACAGTAGGTAATGATCAACCTGTAAATCCTCTTTTTCCTCATTGTGGAAACACTGCATACATAGCATAATATCTATTATATTGTAAACTTGTTTTGAAAAGAGCAACTGCCGAGTTTCTTGCTGGTTCTTCTCGACAGGAACGGCATGCATTCCGAACCAGTGGTAGACTCATCGACGATTCAAAAGCACTTGTAAAAAAGTTTATTTGAATAAAAAACATTTCTATTCTATTCTAATTATACCTTATTCTTACCCCAGTGACGAGTAGACGTCACACTATCATATCTACTTAATATTATAAATGCGTTTGTTTGTTGGTTTGTCCTTCAATCGCGCCACAACATAGCTACGGATCGACGTGATTTTCTGCATGGGTATAGTTGAGGTCCATAGGCTTTTTATCCCCGAAAGTTAATGAGTTCCCGAGAGATTTGAAAAACTAAGTTCAAGCGGACAAAATCGCGGGCATATAGCTAGTCTAGTAGTATAGTAGTATAATAGTACCAGTACCAGTAATATATAGACTATACTACTATACATTACTGATTAAAAGCTAACAGCAGTGGCCAGCAACGCAATACTTACAATATAAATCAATATTTTATTGAAACTCCTTAAAATTATTGTTTGGCGCGATTTATGGAAGTGGCGAGAATTTCAACATGGCGTGAACATCTGTTTTCTCTTAACTATTAGATGATGCCCGCGACTTCGTCTGCGTGGATTTAAATTTTTTGATTCCCGCGGAATCTGTAAAAATCTGTCTGTCGGATAAAAACTTAAAGTTTATGAGCTATCTCCATTTCGAATTTCAGCCAAATCAGTCCAGTTGCTTTTGCGTGAAAGAGTAACAAACATACACACACACATATGCAAACTTTCGCCTATATAATATTAGTGCTTTTTTCGTCTGTGGTGGTTTATGGCGACTAGCTTTTTTGATTTGTAATTCCACAATAATTTACTGGTTTAATATAATAATCTAAAGCTAAAATCTTATGGCATTGATGCAACAATGCGAAATAAGGGACGAAAATGCAATCATGATGGGCTCAAGCGATATTGAAGAGGATGCATTTGTGTGTGATACAGTTTGCGAGCAACGAGTTGTGGCCGTAGCGGTCCAGGTGGCACGCGCAGCAGAAAAGAGACAGCGGGAGGACAGCGAGGAAAGTAAGAATGGCGACGATGGGGGTTTCATCACGGTAAAGAGGAAAGCAAAGCGGAGCGACAAAGCTTCATATTTTGAAACCGACGGAAACTATGAAATTTGTATTTCAGCAAAGCAGGTATTGCCTAAACAGATAGGAATGGCCAAACTACTAAGATCGCAGAACATTAAAAATATCTTAAGAATTAAGTACAAGGGTCCGTATAAAGTTTTTATCACACTCAGTAATGAGATCGATGCCGAAAAATTAGTAAACTGTCAAAAATTTGGGGAACTTGACTATAGATGTCATTACACGAACAAAATCAACATCACCTATGGAGTTGTCAAGGAAATTGATTTGGATTTGGAAGAGAAGGAAATATTGGAAGTATTTGAAAGTGATGTAGAGATCCTTTCAATAAGACGATTGAGGAGATTAAACGCGAAAAGTGAGTGGGTTCCAAGTACGTCAGTACGTGTAGGGTTTAAAAGCTCAACTTTACCCCCATATATTTTGGGATATGGGTGCCGGTTTAAAGTTGAGCCATACACCTTTCCGGTATCTCAGTGCTCTGGATGCTGGCATTTTGGTCACATTATTAAATTTTGCCCGACCAAAAAGATTAGGTGCCCGAAATGTGGACAAGATCATGACAATTGTAACGTGCAGGAATTTGTTTGTATAAATTGCAAAGGTCCTCATATGGCTATGAATAAGCAGTGCCCTGTGTTTGTCAAAGAAAAGCATATTAGAGCTATTATGTGTGAAAGTAACGTCACATATAAAAAGGCTTTGGAGATGTATTGTCAGCAGAAAGGCAAGTCAGCTGAATCTAATCAAAGAGAGGATATGTGTGGCATTTCGCAGGAAGATACCATAATGAATAAAACGGAAAATGGAGAAAGATCTTATAGAGATGTGTTGATAGAATCTTTACCAAGTAAGGCAACTGATGGGCATAATATGTTACAAGTTGCGTCAGAGACTACTGAAAGTGACTATGAATCTAAAGGGATTTAGAGCAACATTTAGAAAAATTCTCAAAAGTTTAAAGGAAGTTTTGCTGTCCAAAAAAGGCATAGAGGAAAAGATTTTTGAGGCAATTTGTCTTGTGATAGAAGAAGTTGGTGCTATGTTGTCAAAGTGTGTTCAGGGAGGTGAGGTGTTCAAAAAATTATTTAAGTTCATTAATGGCTAGTTCCAATTGCAATAAGAAGTTTGTTGTAAATATAACGCAGTGGAATTCTCAAAGTCTTAAACCCAAATTGTCTGATCTAAAATTGTTATTAAATAGGGAAAAGGTTCATATTGCTATCATTAGTGAGACATGGTTACAGCCTGGGTCCAGTCTAAATGTAAGTCATTATAATATATATAGAAATGATAGGATAGACTCATATGGTGGTGTTGCTATTTTGACGCATAAATCTTTAAAAACAGCAGTAAACAGTCTCAGTATGTCTAATAGCGGAATTGAAGTAGTACATGTGAAAGTTTTTAACAGTAAATACATTAAAAATGTGATTTCTGTTTATTGCCCTTCTAATATCAGTACTAATCAATTAGATTGGGATAATTTATTTTGTTTATTTCCAAGAGAATCTATAATAGCTGGAGACTTTAATGCCCATCATTCTAGTTGGTCTGACAAGACTGATACTAGAGGGAATCAACTTTTTGACAGTTCTCTTGAATTCGGTTTAATTTCAATTAATGATAATAGTCCTACTAGAATTAAACTTGTGAATGGACTACTCCAGAAGTCAGCGCCAAATATAACTTTCTGTTCATCAGATATTGCTATGAATGTGGATTGGAAAGTGACAAACGAAAACTTAGGTAGTGATCATTTGGTTATAAAATATTCTTTTAATTATGAAAGACCTCAAAATTTTATTAAAAAAAGGAATTATGGTAGAGCTAATTGGAAAGAGTACAAGGAAATTTTATTGAATATATTTTTGGAATCTCCTTTTGAATCAAATGATATTCAGGAATTGTATGATTGGTTTGTTCGACAGCTTAATCTAGCAGCAGAAAAAAGCATACCTTTAATCAAACTTTGTACAGATCCAGCTCAGAAGTTTGTCCCAAAACATTTTTGGAATCAGTCTTTGTCTAAAATTGTAGCAGAAAGAAGATTAGCATTAAAAAATCTTAGGCGGAATCCAACTCCCGATAACCTTACTATATTAGAACAGAAGGTTAGTGAGGCACGAGTTTTAATAAAACAAGCTGAATCAAAGGGATGGCATGAGTTTTGTAATAGCTTAGATGAAAGTGTGACTGTGACGGATGTTTGGAGAAAGATGCAATGGATGAAAGGCGTAAAAAGGGCTAGAACATGTATATCTGATGAGAAACAACAAAAACTGTTAAAAAGTTTAACGCCTGACTTTGTACCATCGAAAACACCTACATTTACTTCTAAAAATGATGCACTAGAGTCAAATTTTACTATTCATGAGTTGGATAATGTTTTAAAAACAAAGAATACTGCGCCAGGAGTGGATGAGATCTCATATTCAATGTTAATAAACCTTCCAAATAATGCAAAACTCTATTTGTTAAATATATTTAATTTAGTCTTTAAGTATAGCTTTGTGCCAAATCAATGGAGAGATGTCCAAATAATCACCATTCCTAAACCAGGTGATAACAGTAGCAATAATAAGTTAAGACCTATCTCATTGATGTCTTGTATCGTTAAAACCTTTCATAATATGATTAACAAACGACTTGAATGGTTTTTTGAAAAAAATCACATTTTATCTCCGAAAACAACAGGCTTTAGAAAAGCTCAGTCATGTCTTGACAACTTAGTGAGGCTGGTCTCCCAAATACAAATTGGGTTTACTAAAAATGTTGAAACTGCTGCTTGTTTTGTGGATATAGAAGAAGCTTACAATAATGTGTTGACTGAAAGTCTTGTAAATACTCTGGATAAGTTTGAGGTTGGATCTCTAATTTGCAAGTATGTTTGGTCTTTTTTGAATGAACGGCATTTAAAAATTAAAAGCGACATTAATGATTCCTTTTATGAAAGATGGTCATTTAAGGGTCTTGCTCAAGGAGATCCACTCTCGCCTCTGTTATTTAATGTGGTCACTATAGAGATTTGTCAGTCCATTCAAGGTGTATTTATAAGCCAATATGCTAATGATATTGTTTTGTATTCTAGTTGTAAGAAAATTCAAGATAGTACCTATAACTGAAATACAGACGGCATTGGAAACATTAATAACTGTGCTAGATAAATTGGGATTAGAACTATCAAGCACTAAATCTAAATTATGCATTTTCAGTCGAGGTCATAAACGACATCATTATAGTGGTTTAAATATAAGTGTGAATGGGTGTGATCTAGAGTTAGTTTAAAATTTTAGATATTTAGGTATTTGGTTAGACAGCTCAGTTAGCTGGGGTAAGCATATAAATGAAACATGTGTAAAAACAGGCAAATTTTTACAGGTTCTTAAGTTACTAGCTGGTTCTGGATGGGGAATACATCCCTTACATCTACGTAGACTGTATATAACATTAATTAGAAGTAGGATAGACTATGGTTCCTGTCTGTATGATAACAGCGCAAATACGCATTTGTATAAGTTGGATAAGATACAAAACCAGGCTATGAGAGTCATAGGTGGATACATAAGATCCACACCCATGTAATGGAAAGCGACCTATGTATACCACCTCTTTGTATAAGAAGACTCTATCTTGCAGTAAAATATTGTTTAAAGTGTCAGTCTTGGTCTGAAAATGAAACCATTCAGTGTATTTCAAAACTTAGTTTACTCTTTGATAATAATGGCTACTGGGTTACTTTACTTCCCATTACTTATTTAACAAAGGAAGAAAAGTTAAGCTCTACCAATCCTCTAGAGATGTTTAGGTTAGACACGTGGGTGTCTAACATTGACATGGGAAATATAGGAAGAAGCAGTTTGGATTGTATGAAGAGTTCAAAAAAGAAATCTGATATCAATATGTTAAGACAAGAAACAATTAAAGAAATGTGTGAGAAATATGCTGGATGGTATGCGCTCTACACAGATGGTTCTAAAGATAAATTAAATGTCGGGTGTGCCTATTATGATCCAGGCTGTAATTCAGGAAAAATGTTTAGAATTAATGGAAATGTCTCAATAATGACTGCAGAGCTCTATGCTATATTCGAGGCTATGTGTTTTGCTTTAAATGCTATAAGAAGTAATACTGTTATTTAACGGATAGTAATAGTGCGATACTTCATTTAATCAGTTGTGTAAAAGGAAATAGAGGGGTATCAGTAGCATATAAAATATTAAATGTTATAAATAATTTACAAGCTGGGGATAATGCTATAAGATTGCAGTGGATTCCTTCACACATTGGACTCACGGGAAACGAGAGGGCTGATGATTTGGCAAAGAGAGCATTGACTGAAGGTACTAATATAGAAATTAAACCTAACTATTCAGACATTTTGGGAAAATATAAGAATGTATGTTATAAGCACTGGAAAGTGTATTATGATGAAAGATCTAGAAGTAAAGGAATATGGTATAAAAGTATCCAATGCGAACCTCCTCGGGTTCCGTGGTTTAGTGATGTGAAGTTAACGCGTCAACAAGTTGTTATGGCTTTAAGGCTCCGTTCCGGACATGTTCCTCTCAACAAGTTTGGGTAAATGATGAAAAAAGTGCAATCTTCAAAGTGTGATATATGTAGTATGGAGGAAGATACACAACACCTGCTGAGTGAGTGTGTCCGGAACGCAGTCAAAAGGCAAGAAATTATAAATAAGTATAATTTGAATCTAAATAATGTAGGTATATATCAAAGCATTCTGGCTGTCCCTACTTCAGAGGCAGCTAGGATGCTGTTTGATTTTAAATTAAGGTAGTTTTAAGTCGATAAGTTAATTGTGTAAGGTAAGATCAGGGAACGATGGGGCTGGCATTCTTTTTTGTAAAGAAAAGCCTCTTAAAAATTCAGAATAAAAAAAAAATAATAATATTAGTGTGATTTACGGCGATTACATTACTCGAACTTGATAAATGAAAGCTTGCGGGACAAAATTTGGCATACTAGTGTCTGGAACTAACAATATTGCAAATGGCGCACCGATCTCTATAATTAGTCTAAGAAATCAAACAGTAGTAGGCATGATGACCGATTTTGAAAAAATGTTGGATGACGTTTGGAAGTATCTACGATTTCGAAAAAACATCTATTTCAGCAAAAAAAGCAAAATGTAATAAGGTAGATAAAACTGTTATTTCAATTTGAAGTTTTAAAGTTCACGCAAAAACGCTAGCCGATGTCATTGCGTCGTTCGTGACGTCACCTCTGTTTTTTTCATAGTTTGTAGCTTTTGTAGCTTTTTTTTCAGGTTTTGTAGCTTAAGTTTGTAATGACGTTACGCCATGGAACTAGGAATAGTCCATAGTCGTAGTCTTCCTATTTCTATGCGTTACGCCATCTTAATGACATTCCAATTGTCAAACGTCAATTGCTGGTAATATGTAAATATTGCTGTCATCATGACTCGTGTAAGTACGTGTCATTGTCAAAAAGAACGCCATGTTGTTGCGCTTTTATTTTGCAAAATAATTTCGCATTGTACCTCGAAAAAAAGGACCTTTTAATGAGAAGTAAAGAAAAAATAATCACTTAATTCATGACCCCCAAACATTTTGAAAGACTGAACAAAGACCTGGCCCAGGCTCCATATATATTTGAAACAACCCCTTTGAAGATGCAAGAAGATGTGACTTATCGCTAACTGGTGTTCAATCCAATATGGCGGATTGCTGTATTTTATAGTTTCAATTTATCAAAATAAATATCAATCTCGCTTAAAATAGAAAAATGAATACCCTTTTTAAAATTAGATAAATTCATAATTATTTGGTTACTGTCAACATACTTATTATATGAAATCATAGATTAAATATAGAGGTCGGTGCGCCATTTGCAGTTAAACTCATATCTATGCTAACAGCGCCAAAATGGCGTCAATCAAGTAGGTCCAAAAAATGCCTCTCCAGTGTTAATCATCTGCTCTTCTTTTTTATCAATCGACAGACGTCCACTGCTAGACAAACGTCTCTTGCGTGGACTTCCACAGGCCTCGGTCTTGCGCCGCCTGAACCCAGCGGCTCCCTGCGGCTCGTTTGATGTCTTTGGTCCACCACAGCATACAGACCTGGTACCACCTGGTCATCAGCTCCGCCTCGGGGTACTTGAAGAAGCCGCCGACGTCGGAGCCGCAGAAGCTGATGCCGGCGGCCGCCAGCGAGATGCACATCGGCACCGACGCCTGCAGGAAGCCCCACTCCGCCGCGTTGTCGCCCGTCCACACCGCCGCGTAGCTGCCATACATACAAAGTCTAAATTATTAGGACAAGCGAAGCGAGCCCTAACACTATCCCACAACCTGAGCATTTTTGTGGTGCACTTTACTGAAAAACTATCACGCCTATAGATTTGTGCTTTAACATAGTAATTTAACTTCATATCCAGACGTGTTACCTGTCAAAAAAATATATATATAATTTTATAACGATTAAAAAAAATGCACACAATTTTGTATTCATTGGATAGAATGTAGTACTACTAACGCCATCTGTTAGAAAACCAAAGAATTAACATCGCTGCAAAGGAACTTATTACCCGTTAGAGAAACTACGCGAGCCCTCACAAAGCTCAGGTTTTTGCTAGTTTTTATATTTTCCATACTAAGAGTGAAAAGCCGCGATTTCCTTGCCTTTATCGTGGAAATCACTCCCTTTTATAATAACCTAATAAAAATAATAATCCACTTTGTGTGAGTGCGCGCGCGCACGATAGAGATCATGTGATTGAATTCCAACATTTTGCTCAAACCACTTTTAACACTTTTTCCGTTTCTTCGTAATTTGATCCTTGCAACCATTTATTAGTCCGCCAATTCGCATTGGGCCAGCGCGGTGGATTATGGCCAATAATCCTTCTCTGAGAGGAGACCTGCGCTCAGTGGTGAGCCGTTGATGGGTTGCTAATAACGAAGAACCATTTATTTACATGTTTCATTTACATTTGTATTGGGACATTTTTAAGAAATTAGCATTTGGAACACCATCATGTAAATAAGGCTGGAACCACATCTGTGCGCATCGATTCGCATTTTGTCCATACAAAACTGTCACTTTTCATAGTCGTGTACGCATAAATTCGGCTTTTCGATGCGTACACGACTCTGAAAAATGACAGTTTTGCAATGCGAATCGATGCGCACAGATGTGGTTCCAGCCTAAAGGAACTCACCGCTGCGTGCCCGCGAAGGTGGACCTCGTCAGTATGAAAGGCCGGTACTTGCCGTCCGTCCGCGCCAACATGCCCTGGTGCGTCGCTTGGATGTACCACTGGCCGTATTCGTTGTGGACGTGCCTGTGTATTATTATATGGTAAGTTAGATTTGTGGATCTAGTTACTTAAGGTGAATTATACGAGTCTGCCCGCGAAATTCAAATTTAATTTGGTTTTTCCCAATTTGTAAACTAATACGACAAAGTAGGCTTATGACACTCTAATTGCGCCAGTGGAATTATCATCTTCACAGGTTCACATAAAAATCTTTACTTGAAAGTGACCAGTTTAAGAAATTAATCAAAATACCGAGTCGGACGTACTCACAAATTAGTAAGTATTTTGATTAATTTCTTACACTGGTCACTTTCAAGTAAAGATTTTTATGTAAACCTGTGAAGATGATAATTCTACTGGCGCAATTAGAATGCCATATTAGCCTAGTTTGTCGTATTAGTTTACAAATTGCGAAAAACCAAATTAAATTTGAATTTCGCGGGCAGACCCGTATAATCATCCTTAATACTTATGCCTATTATGTTTGATCCATCTGTTCAGTAAAATCCTGAAACACGTCACCTGTGCTCCCAGTACGCGGCCAGTCCGTCCTGTCCGTCCTGAGGGAGCTTCCAGTGGCGGCAGTCCTTTGGCATCGTGATCTCGGGGCCGTTGAAAACCTGACGTACAAAACAAAAAAAACGTGAGTGTTGAACTGGCTGGAGCGAAGTTCAGTATCAACGCCATCTCTCGCCACATGTTAGAACCATCTCGTAAAAGCAGACATTAAAGCAAGTTGAAGCAAGTTCACGCTGCCCAAAATAGATGGCACTAGTAAATTTTGAGTGTCGTGGAACTCTCGGCTGGAGCGAAGTTCAGAATCAACGCCAGCTCTCGCCACGTGTTAGAACCATCTCGTAAAATAACAGACATGAAAGCAAGTTCACGCTGCCCAAATTAGATGGCGCTAGTATATTTTTCCCGCAAATATTTTGTTCGGAATATCTCTTCTATAAAACTTCGTTCCAAAAATTAAAAAAAAGAACAGACATGATCTGCAGTCAGGGTTCGAACCCCGAACCGATAGTTTCACTCCTTCGTTTAACCGCTGCGCCACCAAAGCTTTGATAGAACGTGTATAATAAACGAAGGCAACAATACCCCATTTTCGTCTAGACCCCATTTATACTTACGCTGGGTTCATTCATGTCGTTCCAAATGTGAACATCCTTGGTAGTCCCGGGAAAGTTCTCGAACTTGTAACGTTCCACGTAGTACTTCGTCACTTCCGGGTTGAAGAAATCCGGGTACGACGACGATCCCGGCCAGCACCATCCTGGGGCGAATCATTTGAATGATTAAATAAAAAGTTAAGTGTCGCGGAACACTCGATTGGAAGGTATAGTGCGTTTCTAGGGCAGACGGAAAAACGGACATTGACCTTTGACGATATCATCGGGGTAGCCAACCTTTTTTTTAGATTTTATTTTTTTATCTTTGTATCAATAATCAATAAACATCACTGATGAAACTGATTTTCACTGATGAAAAATAGAGTGCCGAGTGTAAGTTCTTCGCAGGCCCTGTGTCTATTATTATAATATTACTAGCTGATGCCCGCGACTTCGTCCGCATGAATTTAGTTTTTTATTTTTTTTTGTATTAAAACCTTCCGTGGAACTTAAGGAACATACAAAAAAATAAATTAACCGAATCGGTCCATCCATTCTTGAGTTATGCGCTTACCAACATTCATTTTTATTTATATAGAAGATTAACAAAGAAGATTGTCCTATATAACGGGGAGTGTTCTGAAGAGCTATTTGACCTTGTACCACCCTCTCTCTTCTACAACCGCACCGCACGCCACCGAAAGCAATTTCACTCACACCACCTGGGTGCCTGGAGCACTTCGACTATCCGTTGTGCCAGATCTTTTTTTCACGCACTACCAAACTATGGAACCAACTCCCATCGACTGTGTTCCCGCTTAATTACAACTTGGAGTTATTCAAGGGGCGGACCAACAAATTCCTGAAAAGCCGGCAACGCATTGGTAGTGCCTCTGGTGCTACAAATGTTCATGGGCGGCGGTAATCAGTTCGCAGCAGAATCCGCTTTCCGAACCGGTGGTAGAGTCATGACTTGTCATAAGAGCCACAGGTTAGCCTACGTGAAATAAATAATTTTGAATTTGAATCGCTTAACATGGTGATCTGCCTGATCGTTTGCTCGCTATTTAAAGAAAAATACAATAAAAATAATAATCTGAAGTCAGGAATCGAACCCCCGAACCGACAGTTTCACTCCTTCGTTTACCCGTGACCCCACCATAGCTATGATAGAATGTGTGTACTAAGCGAAGGCAACAAGTGCCGTGACTGAAAATTCTTACACTTTTTTCGCCCAGCAAAAAGGGTCGTGACGGAAAATTCTTATACTTTTTTTCGCTTAGCCTCCATCCGCAAAATCGTCTGAAAAGGAACTTCATTCCAAAAGGAAAAGCTATCACGTAAGAAAAACGATCTTACCCTCATAATCGTTGCCATCCTTGTTCTTCACATAGTACCCCCGTTCAGTGCAATCTTCATGTACGAAGTAGCCCGCCTCTCGCTTTATATGGGGGTCAATAATTACCACCAACTTGCGACCCTGTAAGAAAAAGCATAACATAATAACATTGCCATTTCAATTTTACGTTTTAAAATTCACGCAAAAACGCTCGCCGGTGTCATGGCGTCGCGCGTCGTTCGTGACGTCAGCAGCTCTATGTATTGTCATAGTTATTAGTTCATTTTTTATAATCCATGAATCCTGTTTCATTAGACAAATTCATAATTTCATTGATTTTTAACCGACTTCCAAAAAGGAGGAGGTTCTCAATTCGGCCGGTATCTTTTTTTTTTTAACCATTGTAAATGGAATTTTCCACCTTTGGAAAACTTGCACTGGGAAGCGCAGTGTTGACAGCTAGGTGGACCTACGACACCAAACGAGTCACAGGGAGCCGCTGGATTCAGGCGGCGCAAGGCCGAAGCCTGTGGAAGTCCACGCAAGAGACCTTTGTTCAACAGTGAACGTCTATCGCTTGATAAATAAGAGTTTATAAATAACACTCGGTCGGAACGAAGTTCCTTTTAATGAAAGCATTACCTTTTAGAATCAACGCCATCTATCGACACATGTTTACACTATAGAAAGTCGTGACGGAAAATTCTTATTACACTTTTATTCGCCTAGCCCCCATCCACCAAGTCCGCACCGTGCGATAAGGAACTTCGTTCCAATAATTTCGAGTAAAGAAGGAGAAAATCATCACTTCTTCAAAGAAGAAAATCAAAACTTCTTCATTCAAATAAGAACCAAATTAAAACAAAAAAAGTTCACCTTGGCAGTGAGGTTCGCCACCATTTCACTGGGGTGTCTGAATTTTTCTGCATCCCACGTAAAATACCTGAAAATGGACATTACACAGATTTTAGTATTTTTAACCCCCGACAAAAAAAAGAGGGGGTGTTAAAAGTTTGACGTGTGTATGTGTCTATCTGTTCCCTCATAGCAGAATACCCATTGGACCGATTATATGATGCAGTATTTTCTGTTTGAAAGCTAACCTTCAGAGAACAACTTAAGGTGAAAATGACATTGGCTAAGGGATTTATTTTATTTATTTAATCGATATGCCAGCGATAAATTGCAAATACACTTAAAATAATACAATGTGGTTAATAAATTCTAATGCTGTTACAAATTACCAATTATAGGCATATTCAACATTGCCAGGGTAACTCCGATCAAAACTTTAAATAATCAATAAATATTAACAATGTCATAGCTAGTAAGATACAGTTATTAAATATTTACAATGTCAAGGCTAAGAAATAGATATTATTAATTTGAATTAGATGATATTTACATAAATTATTCATGCTGATATGTAAAACTTTTTCTTAAAGCTAAACAAACTATCATGCCAGGCCAGGGCACGTCGAGTTATTAATAATTCGATTTATTGGGGCGAATTTGCCTAGGTTAGATTTAGAGAAGTGGGACTGGAAGATGTTTTAGATAGGATGTCTAGAGGGTCGTCAGGTCAGGGGAATCCAAGGTGCTGTGGACTATTTTATAAAGTGTTATGAGGTCAGTCACCAACCTGCGTTTTTCCAGGGATTGGATTTTAAAATGTTTCAAGCGTGTGTCATAGTCAGCTCTGTAAGGACAAGAGTTGTCTTTGAAGGCTAGGTACCTCGTGAAGGAGCGTTGAACTCGCTCTATTCTTGCAGTGTGGATTTTGTAGTGCGGGTTCCATGCCGGGACTGCGTATTCCAGGATACTACGCACTAGTGCATTAAATATTTTTATAATGCAGTCGGTTCTCCTAAGACCTAAAGTCACTCGTGTTACGTTTAATGAAACGGATTGTATTTAGAGGGTTAACTACGTAAAGAGGCTCATACTTAGGGGATGATTTAGGTATAGCTGGTGAAAACAGTCATAACACAGTTAAGCAATCGCACAGTTGTTCAACTAACTTCTTGTCTGTGTACTCGATGTCCAGCCATTATGTATGGTTGCTGAAGAAGGACATACAGATTTTTTTGCATATGACGCAGGGCATCATAGTGCTAAGCTGTACACCCTTTCTTGGTGATATCACAGACAAAATGTTACTTTTGTATCAGTTTTGTTGGTTGGTGAAAGCGGACATGCCACAGTTAAGCAATCACACAGTTCTTCAACTCACTTCTTCTTGTCTGTGTACTCGATGTCTGTTACCCTTTGGCTGTAATTTGGATAGACGCTGGTTCCTCTTCACGTTAATCCTCAGTAAATCGTCAGTTTTGTCGTGGTGGCCGTACTTTCTTTTAAAAACGTTAATGCTTCATGTAGATGAAAATTTGAGTGTCTTTTTTTGTAACGATTAATAATTTGTGTAATGCAGTCTGTCATTGTCACTGTCATTTAGTATCTAGATCATATATATGTGACCATATATTCTATGATCTAGTTATTGGTTTTTTAATTTACGGTTAGGTTCACAACAACAATCTCCAGCCATTAGGTATGGTTGGAGAAAACGGACATTACACAGTTAAGCAATCACACAGTTGTTCAACTCACCTCTTCTTGTCTGTGTACTCACGATCATACCACAGTTAAGCAATCGCAAAGTTGTTCAACTCACACTTCTTCCTGTTGGTTGTTGTGTACTCACGAACATACCACAGTTAAGCAATCGCACAGTTGTTCAACTCACCTCTTCTTGTTTGTTGTTGTGTACTCACGAACATACCACAGTTAAGCAATCGCACAGTTGTTCAACTCACCTCTTCTTGTTTGTTGTTGTGTACTCACGAACATACCACAGTTAAGCAATCGCACAGTTGTTCAACTCACCTCTTCTTGTTTGTTGTTGTGTACTCACGAACATACCACAGTTAAGCAATCGCACAGTTGTTCAACTCACCTCTTCTTGTTTGTTGTTGTGTACTCACGAACATACCACAGTTAAGCAATCGCACAGTTGTTCAACTCATCTCTTCTTGTTTGTTGTTGTGTACTCACGAACATACCACAGTTAAGCAATCGCACAGTTGTTCAACTCACCTCTTCCTGTTGGTTGTTGTGTACTCACGAACATACCACAGTTAAGCAATCGCACAGTTGTTCAACTCACCTCTTCTTGTTAGTTGTTGTGTACTCACGAACATACCACAGTTAAGCAATCGCACAGTTGTTCAACTCACCTCTTCCTGCTGGTTGTTGTGTACTCACGAACATACCACAGTTAAGCAATCGCACAGTTGTTCAACTCACCTCTTCCTGCTGGTTGTTGTGTACTCACGAACATACCACAGTTAAGCAATCGCACAGTTGTTCAACTCACCTCTTCCTGCTGGTTGTTGTGTACTCACGAACATACCACAGTTAAGCAATCGCACAGTTGTTCAACTCACCTCTTCTTGTTAGTTGTTGTGTACTCACGAACATACCACAGTTAAGCAATCGCACAGTTGTTCAACTCAC